>CM077013.1:166683334-167933334 GCA_039090855.1 Macrothele yani | reverse complement strand
ATAATGATTGTCTTCCTCCGATATCCTTGTTAAAGTTGTATGTAATTGTTTTTTGCATACAACGTTAAGTAAAAGTCCGCTTTGTTTCAAAATATGCCGCAGTCTTAATTATCCAACTTTTCTCATCTAATGAGAGAAGTAAAAACTGAAACTTTTAATGCGTAGTCATTAGTTACTTAAGTAGAATTTTCAAACAACTTGTCCAGTGCTGTCATAATGCTAATTAAACGGAAAACGCCTTTTTCTTGTTCTTGCCGACGGTGTGGGTAGCAACGTCACCTTCAAAACTGCATGTAAAACAAATAAACACTTTTCGGTGATTACATTTTCACGAGCACCCATGCAAAAAATACGCGTATGTATTTTCCATGGGGATAAGAAATCTCCAGAAGAGTGTCATTTTCAAAAGAGAAAAGCATTAGGCCGGAATCTAGGCTTTTTTTTCTTACGCACAGCTTTCCTAACAGGAATCTTAGTAATATCTCCTTTGTTTCATCTCTTTGGACTTGTTTTTATAGTAATATTTCTTACCCAAGAAAAACTTTCTGGTGCCGAAATAGTCCTTCGTAGAGATTAAAAAAAAAAAACATGGCATGACGCCGCGATCACGAAACATGACCCCACAACCGCAAAACATGACGCCGCCACCACGAAACATGACGCCGCCACCACGAAACATGACGCCGCCACCACGAAACATGACGCCGCCAATGACGCCGCCACCACGAATCATGACCACAAAGCACGACGTCACAACCACAACACATGGTGCCGCCACCACAAAATATGAACGCCACAACCACAAAAAATGACGCCGCCACCACGAAACATGACGCCGCCACAACCACAAAGCATGACGCCGCTACCACGAAACATGACGCCGCCACCACGAATCATGACTCTGCTACCACAAAGCATGACGCCGTGACCACAAAACACGACGTCACAACCACCACATGGTGCCGCCACCACAAAATATGAACGCCACAACCACAAAACATGACGTCACAACCACGAAACATGACGCTGCCACCACAAACATGACGCCGCCACCACAAACATGACGCCGCCACCACGAAACATGACGCCACCACCACGAAACATGACGCCACCACCACAAATATGACGCCGCCACCACAAATATGACGCCGCCACCACGAATCATGACCACAAAGCACGACGCCGTGACCACAAAACACGACGTCCCAACCACAACACATGGTGCCGCCACCACAAAATATGACGCCACAACCACAAAACATGACGCCGCCCCCACGAAACATGACGCCGCCACCACGAAACATGACGCCACCCTACGAATCATGACCACAAAGCACGACGCCGTGACCACAAAACACGACGTCACAACCACAACACATGGTGCCGCGATCGCAAAACACGCCGCCGTGACAACACATGACGCCGCGACCACAAAACATGACTCCGCAACCGCCATATCTGTCTCGTTCAACGATGTTTCTGGCATCATACCCAGTCCCACTTTCTCTCCAGGTCAGTTGCCGCTTGGAATCCGACGAAACTAAAGCTGCTTTCATCCGTAAACCAGTGGCGTAAATAACACAACGTGTGCCCCCCTCCCCTCCCGCCCGATTTACTTCGGCCTCCCTAAACACAACAATTTCTCCAGGATTTCGAACACGAAGGAGGATGTATTATTCCCGGTGTGTGTGGGAGGTTGGGGGGAGGGGGATAAGGAACTCGGGGAGAATGACTGGAAGAATAAGCGGGTACCTAAAAACCCCTGTAGTTGGAACTTTTAAGTAATTTTTGGAACAGAAGTACTTAATACAAGGTTATCAATCAGCCAATCAGGATTGATACGTTGCGTGGATCGATGCATGAATATGGATACACCTTTTATCGCAACAAACGAATTCGATGAAATATATGCAAAAGTTTAGGGTTAATAACCTTTAGTGATCGTTAGTAGATATGGTTGCATACAAATAGACAATTCAGTGTTCTACTACGTAAGAATGCATTATGATCTTACGTAGCTACAGGTATTTATTTGTATGTACGACAAAGCTTCAGTAGTGCAGAAAAGGAAAAAATGGTGGATGCGGAAAAACAATGTGCATGTATGTGATGTGTACCAATGCACTATACGCTATAACTGCTAACACTAGGTATGATATGATATAAATTATTATTACATGATAACAATGCAAAACGAAAAATATTATTTTACCCGATAAGAGAAAATTTTCACGTTTCTGGCCTAAGTCTCCCCTCTCTCTAGACTTCGTTTCGTCGAACTCATCAAGCATAGCACGGAGGTCCATTCTTTTGAAAAACTGCCTTTCTATGCTTAACAGTCACAATCCGCTGCAGTCTGTCTTGTGACAATGGGATTTTATTGTTTTAATCTGGAAAACAACCTCTTTGCATATGCTACTGTGACGGGCAGTGTTAAAGAAAGCATTATGCTGTTAATAAGTTAGTGCAACTCACTGACGATTGTAGGATTTTTTACAAGGAGTAGATTTTTTATTTGTAAAATGGTCGTTTTCTTAACTATGCAGTTGCAGACTGCCGTTTGGAAATCCAGTAGTTCGTCTGCTAATTTACTTGTCATGCCACTTGGTCAAGTGCTTAGTAATCGCTTTGCACACATCACAAGATCTTCATCCGTAGCTCCTGACGAATTAGGAGGCATAAGGAATTCAAATCTGTTAGCTACAGCGCGAATTTCCCCAAACCTGTTAACACAAATAAAATGCCGGGTGTTGCGTAAAAGTGAAACTTCACACTTATTTAGGTAAAGATAAACACATTTTAAACGAATTATATGAAACTTTGGGTAACTTATTTGTTTTTGTGCGTGTTTGGATTTTTTCATGGAATTCTAATTGGCAGCTGCAGTACTTCCCTTCGTCGTCTCCGCCCCCACGCAGCTGCGGGGGTGATAGTTACGCTACTGCTGTGAACATTACCTTGGCGTATAGATTTGTAGACCATTCAATGTGAGACAGCTCCTTGGATAATGTCAGACATCGTTGGACAAAATTATGTGAACACCATGATTATAGGAATTAATGTTATTCGTGTAGGCTACACTAAAAAAAAAACAAGTTACTAAAATCATGCAATGCATTGATTATATTACGCTTTCTAACATACCAGAAATCATTACTCAACTTATGAAGATAATGGCTGTGGAATAAATTTCGCTCCTGTGCTCTGACCTTTGACCACATTTCGATAATATTCAAAAGAACCGGTTCAGCGTACCTCCGGAACAACATGATAAAAGTTTTTCCCAATCGAAGCATTTTTTGTCAAGTTATGAGGATAATGGCTGTGGAATAAATCACGCTCCTGTGCCCTGACCTTTGACCCCATTTCAATGATATTCAGCAGAACCGGTTCAGTATACCTCCGGAACAACATACTAAACATTTGTCGCAATAGAAGCATTTTTAGTCGTTATGAAGATAATAGCTGTGGAATAAAAATCGCTCCTGTGTCCTTAACTTTGACCCGATTTCAATGATATTCAACAGAACCGGTTGAGTATACCTCCCGAACAACATGATAAAGTTTTGTCGCAATCGAAGCATTTTTACGTAAGTTATGACGCATAAGAGCGATGGAATGGATCCCACTCCTATGTCCTGACCGTTGACCCCATTTCTTCCATTTTCAACAAGGTTTGTTCCCAGGGGTCCCCTACCACATATTAAAATTTCATTTAAATCGAACCATTTTTACGTAAGTTATGACGCATAAGGCCAAAGGAATGGATCCCGCTCCTATGTTCTGACCTTTGACTCCATTTCACCCATTTTCAATAAGGTTCGTCCCCAGGTGGTCCCCTACCACATACTAAAATTTCATCGAAATCGAACTGTTTTTACGGGAGTTATCGTGCGGAAAGACAGACGGACAAAGCTGGAGCATATACGCTTCTTCAACCTACGGTTGGAAAGCGTAAAAAAGGATGGTGTTATGAGCATAAAACCTAGACAGCTGATGACTGGAAAAGTGTGAGATGGTCCGATGAGTCCTCATTTACATTATTCCCAACAGTAGATCGGGTTTATGTGTGAAGAACCCCCAAAGGAAGCGGACAATTCGCAATGTCTGGTTACAACTGTCAAACATGGGGATGGATCTGTAATGTTTTGGGAGGCCATACTTTGGCATTCGGCTGACCCCCATTACCGTACATAGTCTAGTTAGTGCCAGCGAGTACTTTGATATTTTAGGTGATCAGGCGCATCGTATGATTCCAAATATTGTTTCCCAACATTGATGCTCTTCTTTAAGATGCTAATGCGCCCATACGCACAGCAAAACCAGTTCAGTCTTGGTTTGAGTAACACCAAGATGAACTTCAATATCTGCTCTGGCCAGCCCAGTCATCTTATTTAAATAACATCGAAACACTGTGGGAAGTTTTGGAGACCAGAATGAGAGGCAGATTCCTTCCTCTAACATCTTCGAAGCAATTGGCTGGCGTTCTGATCGACGAATGGTACAACATTCCACTGAGACTATTCAAAAGATGTATGAATGTATTCCGAAAAGGTTGGAAGAGTTGTATTAAAGGCAAATGGTGGTGCAACAACGTATTAATAAAGATTAAGACGTATCTCCTATTTTCCAGGTGATCACATTTTGTCGACCTCAAAGCCCTAACACTATGTCGTGTCCTAATTCAATCTCTATGGAGACATCGGTCACAGTCCGGTCATCTTCAAGTTAGGCTATAATTCGGCATAGAATGAAATCACACATATAATGTCTACGAGTCATCCTTTGGTTGCTTCAGACACCCAGTTCATTGCTTCGTCGGTGAAACACACGGAAACACAGGGTGAACTTACAACAGACACAACTAGGAATACACCCTAGGAAGCTGTGCTGACATAAATTTGCTCACATTAAATTTGCATATGGGATGCGAAGAATGGCATGTTTTTATACGTCACACGACACTCGTATGCATATGTTAGTAAACTCTTTAACTACACGATGCTCTGTAATCGTTAGATTTTTTGTTTGTCCTTACTTTTTGGACTGCAATGTAATTAGCTGGGGACAAATTCAAAGAAGGAACAATACATACATTCAGTTAACGAGCCAGTCCTTATATTACTCTAGCTGTAAAGCCCATTGAAATAAGAATACAACGGGTTCTAGAAATCTCTTATTGCTGTTCAAGCGTTTATTGTTATCTTTCGCGGAGTCATCGTAAATAATGAGTGTGCATTGAAACATACCCTTGATCTGCTTCATTGTTCATGCATAGAAATACAAAATACGGAAACTTTTTCCGGATGATAATCTTCCTTTGGTAGGGAACTGGACTCCCTTTCGCGTGCTACCCCATGTGTTTTTCTTTATTTTTTGTTTGTGAATTTTTTTTCAAGCATGCCACATAAGCGTCTCTACAGTCTTTTCATCGTCTTTAACGATTAAATCCACATGACGTGTAGCATTTCTTTGTTACTGTTGATTCGTAAATTGCCTCTGAACCTCTCGAGAGCTGCGTTCTTTCCTTTGTTTGGGGGTCATATTTGGTGCATCTGCAATATGAGCATTTCTCATGCGCTGAGATTGAGCTTCAATATGTTGCGGCGTCGTAATACTTCGGCGATCACGCAAACGTCGAATATCACCATTTCTTTCAACTGCATTGTACTTTGTCTCTTTTTTCTAGAATATTTGGCATTGCGGTGGTTAACTTCTTGTTTTTCGACTGCAGTGCGTTGTTGCCGCCTTGCTCGGTCTTAATCGGCTTTGCGGCGTTTAGCTTTAATCTCTTCATCTAATGAAAGAGATGACTTTCATTTTTTGACGCGGCATAGGCGAAGTTTAAAACAATAGTCGAGTTCGCGAAGGACAGTAACGTTCGTCCTTGACTTACTCAGCGCCAGTAAAGTAAAACATCTTACAACCTACGACTGTGTGCTTCCACTTCTATCGCCCCCCCCCACCAAAAAACAACTCTAACTTCGAACGAAAGAAAAAAGATGTAAATAAAGCATTAAACAGGAATTGTTACGGGTAACACGGTGTGATACTGGAATATAAATGTTCGTCTTCTTCTGTTAAACAGCGTACTTAGTTGCTTATGTATGGTTAAAAAGTGATCCATGTCGTCGCAAGTCTTGCCTTTTATTTAGTAAGACGGGATTAACCCTTTAACGACGATTACCTTAAAATATGTTGCTTTATTTCTTTGTTTAGTAAAAACAATGGTGACTGACGGTGACACCTGCTGATCCTTCATGGGTCATGCAAATTTAAACAACAGGTAAGGGTAGAAAATCTGACTCACTCTACACAGGTTTTTCGGGTGGTTTTGGTCGTTTGTATGTACGGCTGTTTTGGGCGTTATGATTGTTAAAGGGTTAATCATAGACACTGCTCATGTACCACTTGTGGTTTTGTCTTTGTTACTGCACGTAAATCAATAATCGTCGTACAAAGTTTTGCCGTGGTTTCCATATCCATTTTTAGTGATGTGTATTAAAATTTCATTTCTTTCTTCAGTTCAAAAGTTAGCTCATACAAAGATCGCCTAGTTTAATTCATTGCTAAAACCTCGGGAAAGCGAAAACAATATATTTTTGGAAATTTAACCAACCTCCATCGACTTTACACGAAGAGTTATATTTTGAAGGCTTCCTTTTGCTTCCAGATCTTCTGTTGTGAAATTTCTGGTAAAGGTCAGGTTTCGAAATTCATCCCACTCTCCGACCTAAAGAGAAGAGATAAAAAATACGAGATAAAAATATGCGTTTCTAAAAAATAAACGCAGAACTTGGAGAAAAACGCTACATTACTTTAAGGAAATGATTTATGAACAACATCACAACTAATACCGTAAGAGAAAGTAAACATTTTAAAACAATAGTAGAGATAATCTGTTCCCAGGAACGAGACTGCAGACCTTAAATAATAAAAAGCGGTGTATATAGGTCTGTGGGCAATATTTGTCGAAAAACCGAGTAATGCTTCCACGTCAAGAGCAGAGACTTTAACGATTGCGCCGGAATGTTGACGTACTTATTTCACTGGGGGATGTCTCACGACGTATCTCGACAGGCAATATCCTTAATTATTGTAACAAAGCCGAAGACGCCGTAATTTCATTAACGTTGTGTCTCCTGCTCTTTGGAATTTAACAATGTAGGATCGTGTAAGGGAAGGAGAAGTCTGTTTTTGACTAGAGACACTTGCTCCAGGAGTGAAAGGTAACTCATGCTTAAGAACGAAAATATTCAACTCTTATCCTGAATTCAAAGCCCCAAGTATAGCAGTGGCAACGCCAGAAGAGCAGAACTGGGTGGGCTGTTAGGGAGGCTAAGTTTCATCCGGTGGGGGGGGGGTAATATATTTTGAAGTGCTTGGCAGAAATTTTGCCAAAACATTCCGTATATCTACACTGCTGGCCACCCGAAATGCAACACCAAGAAGGATACGAGATAGCAAAGCCAGTTTTACTGGACACGTAACAACAGATACAAACATGAAACGACTGAACTTACAGGCCTGTGCGACTTGCGGAACACGCAGAAATCAACAGTTCGCGTGGCCCCCATGGCTGGCAATAACGGCCGCTATACGCCGCGGCATCGAAAGAAAGAGCTGTTGGATGTGGGCTTGGGGTATGTCGGTCCGGGCTGCTTCCACACGTTGCTACAGTTCATCAGGCGTAGCCGCGGGTGGCGCATGCCGGGCCACTCGGTTGCCGATCAGCGACCAGACGTGTTCGATGGACGACATATCGGGAGAACAGGCAGACCACGGCAGCAGTAACACCTGGTGGGCCATGAAGAATTGTTGCACGATGCGTGCCACGTGCGGGCGCGCATTGTCCTGTTGAAACGTGACCGCTGGCAGGTCCTGCAGGTAAGGAAGGACTACAGGCTCCAAAGCGTCGGAGATGTAACGGTGACTGTTGAGTGTACCGGCGATACGTACCAGAGGGGTGCGGGTGTCATATCCAATTGCGCCTTAAACTATAACACCAGCCGACGGACCGGTATGGCGATGCATAATGCAGGCGTCATACAGTGTTTCGCCGAGGTGCCGCCACACACGGATCCAACCATCGTGCTGTTGCAGGCAGAAGCGGGATTCATCGGAGAAGACAATGTCGTGCCATTCCGTAGTCCATGTGCGGTGTTCAACGGCCCACTGCCGCCGCACTCGCCGGTGGTGTAACATCAATGGTAATCGGAGCAATGGGAGCCGTGCGACAAGTCCCCGCTCCTGCAGACGACGTCGGACGGTACGTGCTGATACAGGTTGTTGCGCAACACACCCTAATTTCTGCGCTAACGTTCGTGATATGGAGGTGCGAGCCTTCAATGCCCGCCGCACAACATGCCGGTCCTGTGGTTTCCCGTAGCCACGGCAATCGCTCATATCGGTCCGTCCGTCCCTCCTACACCCACTGAATCCATACTCGCCTCACTGTGGCTGGATGTCGTCCCACACAGGCGCCGATGTCTCGGTACAATAAACCGCTGTCGCGATAAGTCACTATTCGTTCTCAGTCGAACTCCAAAACGTGCTGGAATGACTGCCGTATTCTGCGACGAGGCATCAGGAAGCTTCCCACGCACAGGTCCGGCAGCACAACACACTTCCACTACTTATACCCCGCCTTCTGTGCACCCTTCTTACAGTGCTTCTCGGTGGCGTGCCGGGCGCACATGATTTGCATATGCACTGCAATGCTAATCGTTTGCATGTACTCTCGCTGGCGACGCATGCTGTGAATTTCAGGCCAATCGGATGCTTCCTTCTTGGTGTTGCATTTTGTGTGGACAGCAGTGTAGATTCAACCCGGCATTGATGACGTTATCCCTAGTACAAAAAACACAAACTTCAGGAACATACTGTACCTAGTATTTATTCAGTGTATGTAATACTGGTAACCATGGATGCAAATTTCTATGGCCCTTAACAAATTACTGTTTCTTCGCATATCTTATCTAGATTCTTCTTAGATTTTCTGTCGTAAAGCAGCTTATGATTTTTACTTTGAAATCTGACAACAATGAGTATCTAATCTTTTAAAATCATAATTACGTAAATGGTTGGCGTCTTTTTTGTCTCAGAAATTTGCTCAGGAAATTCCTTCCATTTCACAGAAGTGTAATTTAACAAAAAATTACTTTTACATAGCAAAATTTCTGTGAATTCTAAAAATTCCCGTACTTTTATCAAAGTTTCCTAAAACCTAACATGGCTGCGCTGGCCATGTGTTCCAACTGCTAAAATATTGGAGGGGGGAGGCAGGAAGGATCAAATAAAAGTCGGGGGTGGCTGCAGTGTCGCGCCTGAAGTCTAGCAGTACAAGCAGACAGAAATATGAACTAATGAGAAAAAAGTAAGATTTGAAAAAAGTACATTCACTATATTGACAAAAGTCACCAGAGAACCTCTCCAAAGCAAATGAACAGATCCGCTGCGTTGTTAAGATGTGCGGTACAGCTGCAAACAGTATGGAAACAAGACTGCAGCTGACCGCGATCATATCGCACCGTGAGGTTGAGTGAAAATATCGCGGCGGGAGAGAACTGACTTTGAGAAAGGAAAGATTGTTCAGTGTTACATTAGTGAGTTGCCCATAAGAGAAACCGAAAGACATTGAAACATTCCCAAGTCAACTGTTTTTTGTGTACTGAGAAAGCGGAAGACACATGGCATGCCTGAAGCAGCAAAACGTACCAGCAGACCAAAGAAAACCAGTGATAGAGGACGTCGAAGCCTCAGGTGAGTCGTTTCAGCTAATCGACGGAGTACTGCACAAGACCTCAGTGTACAGGTGAGTAAAAACGGTGGAATCTCAATATGTAGACGTACCATTCGCAGAGAACTTCATTCCATGGGTTACCGTGGTCGTGCGGCTGCTCATAGGCCTTTCATCTCCACTCGGAAATGCTAATCGTCGTTTAGCATGGTGTGAAGAACCTTTATCGTGGACCGTAGATCAATGAAAACGGGTTCTATGGACTGATGAATCCGGATACACAATCGATCAGTCTGATGGCCGTGTGTGGAAATGGCGGCAGCCGGGGAAACGCTATTTACCACAGTGTGTACTGTTCCTACGGTCAAGTTTGGAGCTGGCAGTGTACACGTGTGGGGGTGTTTTACGTGGTATGGTCCCGGCCCATTGGTTATCGTGGACAAACCTGTTAACCAGCACGTCTACCTCGATATTCTGGACAATTATGTCCTACTAAATATGTGGCAGTACTATGAAACCGAGCCTTGTTCGTACCAGCAGGATAATGCACCGAATCATAAAGCAAGGACTGTTATGGCGTGGTTTGACGATAATTCCGTATCATGTGGGGACTGGCCAGCCCAGAGCCCTGATATTAATCCCATAGAGACTCTTTGGGATGAATTAGAGCGCCGCATAAGATGTTTGGAACCATGGCCTACTACTACGCAACTGTTAGTGGCAGCATTATGTACTGAAAGGAAGCGCATACTTATCGCTGTGTTCCAAAACCTTGTCGAAAGCATGTCTCGAAGGGTCAGTGCACGCATTGAGGCCAAAGGTGGAGAGACACCGTACTTATTGTATGTACTTATTGTGTGGCAATAAATGCTATGTTGTGTTTCTCTTCTAGGTGTCCGGTGACTTTTGTCAATATAGTGCATATTAACTTTGTAAACTTTTTAAAGAGCACATTTATTAACTTTGTAAACTTTCATTTTTTAACATGTGCAGTTCGGATGTTTATAATTTGTCCATGTACGTCAAAGCCATGGCACATACAGATATAAAAAGACGCACGTGGCTTGGCAAACATCATAGACAAGCACGAACAGTAGAATGCGTAGTACGGAAAACCACAGTGACTGTCAACATGGCATGTTCATTGCATACCACCTTAGCAACAAGTCAGTTTGAGAAATTTCTGCCCTGCTGCGGTTGCTCCGATCAACTTATTGTGAAGCGGAAAAAGTTTAGGAATAACAACAACGCCACACGTAAAATGGCAGAGCAGTACTGCCGAGTGCTGCGGCGTCGGTGAGACAACATCGCCTGTCCTCAGTTGCAATACTCATCACCAAGGTCCAAAAAGCTTTTGGAAGCAACTGCAGCACCATAAGGTCCATCAAGAGCTGAATGTAATGGGATTTCATGATGAAAAATCGCGCATAAGCCTAATATCAGCAAGAAGTTGTGTAGAATTCGTCTCCAATGGACCTTGGAGCCGTAGAAACGAGTTCCCTGGAGCGATGAATTCATTTGCTAAAGAAACAAAGTCCCCGTCTACAAAGCGTGGTCAGCGCATGATTTGTTTTTTTGAGAGAGGTGTGGAAGAATTTGATTGGTTTGGAAAGAGCCCCGATCTCAACTCCATAGAGCACCTATGGAGTGAACTACACCACCGACTGCAAGCCAGCTCGAACCTCTTAACATTGGTGACCGATATGATTAATGCTCTTGTGCCAGAAATTTTAGTAATTTCCACAGCAATGCATCAAAATCTAGAGGAAAGCTTTCCCAGAAGAGTGGAGGCTGTGATAGTACGAAAGGGTAGACCAACTCTATATTTATTCCTTTCCTATTACAGGGAGTTAGTGGATAGGAAGGTTCCCAGGATACCTTTTATCAGATAGGGTTAGGCAACCACAAAAGTAATGACCACTTTCGGGGACTGAGACAAAGTGTATCACATACGTAGTAGAAAAGCAATTTATTATGCAAAATAACTACCATACTCATCAACAACCTTCTGCGAACGTGTTAATAAAGTATATATACCCCTGCGATAGAATGCTGGCCCATGGGAAGAGAAAACGTTTTGGAGGGCAGAATGCAACTCATCAAAACTGGAGAAATCGTGTTCACGCAAATAATTGTCGAGTGAAAGAAACAAGTGATATACTGAAGGGAAAAATATCCGGTGAGTAAGCTGGATGACATAAAGGCTCCCACCTAAGTTCTCTGATAGTTTTTCTGGTCAATAAAGCGGAGTGGGCATGAGCATTACCTTGAAGTAGCAGAACTCCCTTTCTGTTGACCAGTGCTGCTTCCTCCTTTTTCAGGTGCTCATGCATACCTTTCAGTTGTTCATAGTACAATGTAGCGGTGATCGTCTGGCCGCCTTGCAAGAGTTCATTATGAACAACACCACGTGGTGTCCACCATATACTGTCGTACAAGAATATGACCACCACCGGAATCACAGTGTACCCGCCCAGGCGGGTGACAGAGTACACGTGATTAGGTCAACGACATGGAAATACAAGCGGCCCTCTAGGACCGATGAGTCATAGGGCGTGACGTGATCACAATGGCCATACGTAGTGACTTCACAGACGTTCAAAAAGGAATAATAATCGGCTACCGCGCCAAGGATGTAAGCATCTCAGAAACAGCAGACTTCGTGGGCTGTTTGCGAGGTGCTTTAAGGGTGTACCCATAATTGACCGCTAGCACACCGAGTACCTCTCCCACGCCATAACTGTGAAGCCCCAAAGGCCATCGAGCTAAGAGGAGAACGTCGCTTCCGTCGACTGGTAAAGGGCAATCGACGCACAACAGTGCAGCAATCGAACACGGAAATGATAGCTGGAGCACCTAGGTACGTGTCCCCGATGAAATAGAGCAAACTCTGTTATGCATAGGTCTCCAGAGTCGACGCTGCGTGAAGGCGCCCATGTTAGCCCAGGTCCATTGGCAACGACGCTTGCAGTTCGCATGGGGCTACCGTCATTGGAGAGTAGATGAGTGGGAAAAGGTTGACCTCTCCGACAAATCGAGGTTTCTACTCCACAGAAGTTACGGGCGGTGGTGGATATGACGTCAGACACACGAGAACCAACACCCGGACACGCTTGTCGGTCAAGTACAGGTTGGCGGTGGCGGATATGACGTCAGACACACGAGAACCAACACCCGGACACGCTTGTCGGTCAAGTACAGGTTGGCGGTGGCGGATATGACGTCAGACACACGAGAACCAACACCCGGACACGCTTGTCGGTCAAGTACAGGTTGGCGGTGGCGGATATGACGTCAGACACACGAGAACCAACACCCGGACACGCTTGTCGGTCAAGTACAGGTTGGCGGTGGCGGATATAACGTCAGACACACGAGAACCAACACCCGGACACTCTTGTCGGTCAAGTACAGGTTGGCGGTGGCGGATATGACGTCAGACACACGAGAACCAACACCCGGACACGCTTGTCTGTCAAGTACAGGACGGCGGTGGCAGTGCGCATGTCTGGGGAATGTTTTCCTGCTATGACCTGGGACGCGGGGACTACTGAATGTGCCCCTGAACGCCAACGGCTACCTGTCCATCCCCACTGTCCACATGCATCCCTTCATGTTGGACTTTTACCCTAATGGTGATGGTGTCTACCAATAAGGCAATGTGCCGTGCGCGTGACTTTTTCCAGGAACACGACAGCGATGTCTCTGTTATCCCTTCGCCGGAGAAATCTCCCGACCTCAATCCCATAGAGCAGACTATTTGAATCGACAGGTTCGAGGTGCCGAACCACAACCACGTCAACTCTGGAACCTCCGTGCTCTGCTGCAGTCCGAATGGGCAGGTGTGTCTCGGGCAACCTTCCATGGCCTCATTGCGTTCGCGCCACGCCGTTTCACCGCTGTCATCTGGGTCAAGGGTGGTCGTTCCCATTATTAGGTAAGTGGTCATATTGTTCTGATACGACTGTGTACATACAGCATAACTTTACGTGGACGCAGTGTTGGCTTCGCTGTGTGAGGAATTGGGTCACTGGCGGACAACCAATGTCTGGAACATTTTTGGATGCTGTACTGGACCCACTTCTCATCGTATGTGAGTACCCTATCCAAAAACGGTTCCTTGTCATAGCGAAACATCAATGCAGGGCCAGCCGAGACACTTTGCTGTTTGTTCACTGCAGAGAATTCTTGGGGGACGCACTTAGACGCTTTGTATGCGTTACATATTACATGGAAGTGCCTTCGGACGGTTTCATCACTAACACCAAATGACTGGGCTAGTCCCTGGCATGTTTGGCTATTCATCAGCTCAGTAGCTACTTTCAGGGCTTCTGTATCAAGGCTGACAGGACAACCACCCCGGGACTTGTCTTGAACGAATTCGTCTCCGTCTCTGAACTTTCGAAACCGATTTCGAGTTGTGGTTTCTTTCACAGCATCTGCCCCGAATGCTAAGCAAATGCGACGAGTTGTTTCTGCAGCAAATGAACCGAGTTTAAATTCGTATAGTACCCACAAATAATCTCTTCTGATATCGCCATCATAATCACACTTCTTTCCACTACCTAACTGCTCACTCATCTGATTCATATTCGCAGGACATCTTGGGACTTCAGCTCAAGGTATATGTGGATGGAACGCCATTTCTCTGCAAATCCAATCGTTATAAGGTGTTTCTTTTGCTCACTCACAAAAAAAAAAAACGACGAATTCTTTTGTGGTTACCTGGTATACCTGTGAAATGATATTCCACAGCCATTTCTAAACAGATTGGTACATGTTTATGTGCATAAAAAGTTGGCATAACTTTTTTCCTGTTTTGGAAAAAGTGCAGCACACCCATTGAAATCAGTGGTAAAAATTCACAACCGATGGCGTCGGGACATTCAAAATCTTTGACGTCAGCTGCACCTCGGAAAATAAGGTAAGCACCCTATCACTTTCTGTCTCGGGGGAAGTAACTGGTTTTTTTTTGCAGAGGTTTGAAAATGACAGGATACATAATTTTTGATTCAAACCCACGCACTGACCAACACATACACCGGACTTTTATATAAACAAGTACATTTATCGTTCAAAATAAGCCCCTTAGATTCCGTGCTTCATTTGCATATCGCAGAAAATTTGAAGTCCTGATACCAATAAAAGGTTATTACTGATCATTTAGGACTTAAAACTAATGGGAGTGAAACTAGAATGAAATATTTAGAAGGGTAAATTCGAGACCAAGCATGAAAATACGAGTAGCAGCATCAATTTAAAGGTTGACATTAACTTAAAAGTATTATTAGTTGATATTATCACATAGCAACGAACGCCGCAAATCATAGGAATTGCTCATGGTTTTCGACACTTAGTTTTTCCTCAAATGTATGAACGTTCAGAATAAATACCATGTTTAAAATGCCTTAATAGCAGCAAAAGAAATGATTAAAATGAAGACTGGTTTTGAGCCTTTCCAGATATTCAAAATGCAATACGTCGAAAATTGGTAAAATATTGGTAAAGCCTGGTTTCAATTTATCTTCGTACAGGAAGTTTATTGAAAGACAGGTGATCTGTTCTAAAATTAGTTTGGGATAATAAGAGTCTACGTGAATTGTGCTGCCAATAGTAAGATGGACATGGGATGAACAAGAAATGTAGAGTGAAGCGGGAGAGGAAAAGCGTGCAGATTTCCATTTGACATAGCATTGTGACGTATATTGTGATGAATGATTCACCGAATATGCTGCTTTAATGGGGTAGAGAGTGATTTATTCAGGAGTCATGGTGCTATTAGTGTATGTCAGCTTTATGATACATTGCTCTGTGGTCGATACTCCTCAAAAAAAAAAAAAAAGAAAAGCTCACTGAGCTGTATTATTCATCATGTTTCTTTATGTAGTTCGACCACTCATATCTAAACATCGTATGAAGAGTTCGTAGCAAGTAATGTACTGGATGATGGAATCATGTGTGCACTCGGAAAGCAAATAACAGTCTAATTTCAAACGACACTTTTGTTGCTTTTCTGGTTCTGTGATTTATTTATTTATTTACTTGGGGATTTAACGACCACCAAGTGCAACTCAGTGGGCTATAAGCAGTCGCCCGTCCCCAATTTAGGGCCACTGGTTCCAGGGAAGGGAGACAATCAGAGCCGAAAACAAACACAACATCCATGCCTCACCGGGATTCGAACCCAGACCCATCTCGGACGAATGATCAGAAGCCATCGCTTAGACGACTCATACTTCACGGGATTCGAATCTAGTCCCATGTTGGACGAATGGTCACAACGTGGCGCTTAGATAACTGCCCCACCGAATCGGCCTGTTAAATCTTTCGAGGTATGAACAGAGAGTGTTGTTTGAAGCTGGGTAGGTCGGTTCAAGCACGAATGTACAAGACCATTTGTTCAAACTGCACGGTCGCACCGGTGGCGCAGTGGTTTAAGCGATGGCTTTAGACCATTTGTCCGAGATGGGTACGGGTTTGAATCCCGGTGAGGCATGGATGTTGTGTTTGTCTTACGGCGCTGGCTCTCTCCTTTCCTTGCAACCAATGGCCCTAAATTAAGGACGGGCGACTGCTTAGAGCCCATTGAGTTGATCACAGCGGTCCACAAAACTCCAATAATAAAAAAAACTTCACCAAAAGTATTAGATCTGAACTGACTGTTTTTCTCAAAATATATTTGTATGCGAACCTGCGATATGATACTATTGGGTTGATCGGAAAGATTAATTCAGTTTTTTTTGTCTCTACCATTTTCATTAGGAATTCCTTGTAATCAGCGGATGTATCCACCTAGAAATTTCCCAAGGTGCGGGTGCCCAGGGGCGGATTGGCCCACCGGGACACCGGGACATTTCCTGGTGGGCCCCTTCCGTAAATTTTCTTTCTTTCTTTCTTTCTTTCTTTCTTTCTTTCTTTCTTAACTTCTTAAAAATGTTTTCAGTTCAGTTGTTTTAAACACCCAACTGAATCACAACACTTTTTCATAAACGAATTAGACATGATGCAATTACACTGCTGGCCACCCAAAATGCAACACCAAGAAGGAAGCATCCGATTGGCCTGAAATTCGCAGCATGCGTCGCCCGCGAGAGGACATGCAAACGATTATCATTGCAGGGCGTGTGCAAATCATGTGCGCCTAGCACGCCACCGAGAAGCACTATAAGAAGGGTGCACAGAAGGCGGGGTGTGAGTAGTGGAAGTGTGCTGTGCTGCCGGACCTGTGCGTGGGAAGCTTCCTGATGCCTCGTCGCAGAATACGGCAGTCATTCCAGCACGTTGCCGGGTTCGACAGAGGACGAATAGTGGCTTATCGTACCGAGACATCGGCGGCCGTGTGGGACGACATCCAGTCACAGTGAGGCGAGTATGGATTCGGTGGGTGTAGAAGGGACGGACGGACCGACGTGAGACATTGCCGCAGCCGCGGTACACCACCGAACCAGAGGACTGACATGTTGTGCGCAGGAATTAGGGTGTGTTGCGGAACAACCTGTGTCAGCACGTACCGTTCGACGTCGTCTGCAGAAGCGGAGACTTGTCGCACGGCGCCCATTGTTCCGATTACCATTGACGTTACACCACTGGCGAGTGCGGCGGCAGTGGGCCGTTGAACGCCGCACCTGGACTACGGAATGTCACAACATTGTCTTCTCCGACAAATCCCGCTTCTGCCTGCAACACAACGATGGTCGGATCCACGTGTGACGGCACCTCGGCAAGAGACTGTATGACGCCAGCGTTATGCATCGCCATTCCGGTCCGTCGCCTGGCGTTATGGTTTGGGGCGCAATTGGATATGACACCCGCACCCCTCTGATATGCATCGTCGGTACGCTCAACATCCACCGCTACGTCTCTAACGTTTTGGAGTCTGTAGTCCTCCCTTACCTGCAAGACCTGCCAGCGGCCACATTTCGACAGGACAATGCGCGCGCGCAGGTGGCAAGCATCGTGCAGCAATTCTTCACGGCCCACCAGGTGTCACTGCTGCGGTGGCCCGCCTGTTCTCCCGATATGTAGCCCATCGAACACGTCTAGTCGCTGATCGGCAACCGAGTGGCCCGGCAAGCACCACCCGCGGCTACGTCTGATGAACTGTGGCAACGTGTGGAAGCAGCGTGGACCAACATACCAAGGTACTTAGAAGGAGGAGAGGTAGGTCCATCGTAACCGCGCCGTCTTCCCGCTTCTCTTCGCTGCGCTGTGACGTCACGGTGGCCATAAGCGAAGCTGTAACGCGCACGGAGCCATGCCGAGAAAGTGTCGTGTGCTCTGTGAATTTTCCATCGAAATAACAGAGCTAGTTTTGAGTAAATAATTTTTAAGTAAAAATTGTACAAACATCCAACTATTTTTCAAAATAGAGTAAAAAAAAATACATATAAATACTGGGAAAAAACGGGAATATGATATGAATACTGTTGAGTGTTTGATGCTTTTTTGCTGAATATCTTTTTTTTTCTTTTCCAAAAGCACACTGCTATGGCTCTTTGGAGCCGGGAAATTTCCATTTCATTACGTCGAATCAGTTATTTACCAATTTTATAAAATTAGCAATTTGTTTCCTTTCAGGAAAAAAAATACTCTACAGCTTTGCTTACGTTGTTAGATTGCATCTGGGGTGCTAAAACTAATTCTCTGTCTCATGGGGCCTCTTACATTTGTGTGGATCCATTTTATTTTGTAAAACACCTTTAGTTCTGAGTTATTACGTTCCAGCAAAAGGTCAAATATCTGGCGAGTGATGGTTCCACTGTACAGCGTGTTCCGCGATCAAATATATGATTTCGGAGAAGTTTATTTACATGGGGCGTATCGGCAAACATCCATATTTTTCGATTTCCATTTACTTTATTTGGAAAAGAAGACAATATTGGGGTTTTTCCAAGCTGCCTCTAAACCTTGATACCCTCCCCACCCCGAATCAGCATAAGCACTAAATAACCCGATTGCTCAACGGCTCGAATTATGTCAGTTAACAGCTTTTGATCCATCTGCTTATCAAAGGAATCGTACAGTATATGGTTATTTCGAAGCTTTCCAGAAGCCTCTCATCATAACTACTAAAACGTTACTATGCGGTCCTAAAATTTTATCTGCAGCAGCATCATAACAATATCAGCAACCAACGCTCATTTCACCAAAAGATAAAACTGAAACTTTGTCGAACTCGGTTAGGTGTACAGCATTCATTTTCTTCACCTTTAAAACGGGCTCAATTAAGCCATCGGTAACACAAATTTAGCACACCACCGTTTCAGAGAGGAAATGCTTGCAAGCAGTATGTGCATTTTATTTTTGATGAAAAGATATGCTTTTCGAGAAATAGCATGCAAACCAAGTGTTTGGCTTATATCTTCTTCATTCCATTTTGCTGGTTTCTTTTTTGACACAAGAGTTTGAATTTGCACTTCAGTGAAACAATGGCCAAGCAAATTTATGATAGCTGGCATCCTTTCACTGTCGCTCAGAAAATTTCTATTCTTGCATTTGCGTTTCATAATATTAATTTACGTTTTCAGGCTTTTTTTTCTCGAGGCAAAAGCATTGTTTTACCATTACCAATTGTTTTCTTACATTTGATAATTCTTCCCGTAGTGAATTATTTTCACTTTTCAGTTGCGTTATATTTTTGTTCAGACATGCGCGCTTCTCACATAACGTTGACGGTATGATAAATGTTGGTCAGGAATGATGTCACTTTCATTGTGACCTGTGATTTGACGTTTAATTGGAGATATACTTTCAATTCGATTTAATGCAAAGTTTTTCTGACCTCTCCGATCTTAAACCGTTCACTTCGAACAGAAGTTTACTCCTCCGTCTGCTAAGGCATATTTTTTGTAGGCACGGCATCTTTTCTCAGTTTTTTTCTGGGAGGCAAGTTCAGCAATTCATTTCAAAGATTTCGCTCTTACTTCGGGACATCAAAGTGTTCTGAACACATTCGAGCTTTTTTGCATCGAATCGACAGCATTTCGCTAACCATTGCTTCAAGAAATCTCTATCCGATGGGAAAACATGGTATGTAACATCTAACTTCCTTTCCTTTGAACTGTTATTACGACAAAGTGCAACACCGTATCCAGGTATTTTCGAGATAGTTGTACACAGAAAACAAATGAAGAAAAAAAAATGAATGAAACGACAAAGCAGGTCTAAAATTGACAAAGAAATGCAGCGAGTAATCGACACTACAGCACAAGCTCCGAACGACTCCGAATGCTCAAGAGATCGTTTATGGCCACTGTGACGTCACACTCCAGCTCGTAGGGTGACAGCTCGCCGGCGGCACGGAAACAAAAACGATTGGACCTACCTCTCCTCTTTCTAAGTATCTTGTTACAGCTGACCACACACACACTGTGGGATAAATTGTTGCAACAGCAGCGTTCGAATTACCTGGTCCACTGGCCACAGTAAAAATTTCAACGGGCCAGTGAAATATTTATGCTATTGGCCCGGATGGCCACTATTTTTTCGTCAGGTTTGTTTTGGAATTTACAGGTTTATAAAGAACTGAACCAAATTTCAAACTATTGAGGTTTGTTTATGGCAGTTTTAGAATTTTTTGAAATTCAGATATTTACTACTCAAAATCTGAATATCGGAATTGCAGATCATACTTCAGTTTTATGAACATTTTGGACTGTGGGAAACAGAGGTCCAAATCAAACTATTTGGATTAAGACAGCACCACTTTTTGCCCAACTAGTGACCCCAGAGTACGGGTCTTTTATTATGCTTTCCAACTAGAGGATGAAGACCCATTTGCGCGCCTTTGCCCATCTGTCTGAATTCTGCCCACATAGGAGAACCTCCTGCCTTTCACACAGAAGCAAAGTATTCTATGAAGGTGGCTTTTGGTATGTTTCAACGTGCTTCATAATTAATCAATGCATTATTACTCACTGTACTGTATATGTATACAGGGTGCATAGGGAAGTCCCTTTTACCTGGAATAACTTGCGAACAGCGAGAGGTACAGTTACGCAAGTGAGATAACGGTATAGTAAAGCCACTATGCCGCCCGATCGAATGCAACCAATATCAGCGCCCCTAGTAGCGAAATGTGGAAGTTAACCATTGCAAATCGAAAACGAAAAGAGCTGCAGCAAAGTTTCCAATCAGAAAGCTGTAGAGCATCAATTAATTAGTACAAAACGACATTTGTGTCACACTGATAAGATAAATTGTCGCCTGAATACCCTAAAATGTCCGAAATCGATGCGCGACCTTTTAAGTGTCAACGTTCGAAGGAAACAGGCATAGGTATGAGCAAATACACGCAATTTATTGCATAAATTCGTACTTATGTCAATACAGTTTGATGACGACAGACAAAACAAAAACAAAAAAGGCAAACTGGCACAGTGATAAAAAGTTAATGTCGAGTATGTTCGAAGAGTTCGCTATTGCCCACGAAACACATTTGCATTCGTGAACGTAACTCTGCATGCACATTCCTCAGCGTGGAAGGTGTCACACTATTGCAAGCATCTGTAACACGACGACATATTCGCGTGCAGGTAACGCCCCGTTTCGTTGGCATTCGACGTAAATAAGAACCATCTCGTAATATTGGGAATGAGTGCAGCTCGCTATTCTCACACAGCGTACGTAGACCTAAACTTCTGATCAGGGTACATCCTACTACTGGTTTTCATATCGTACGTACGGTACAACGTCACAATATGCATTTGCACATGGCTACATTTGCGAAATGTGAATATGCAGATTCGAATCGTCGCGCATCGATGTCGGACATTTTAGGGTATTCAGGCGACAATTTACAATTTATCTTATCCGTGTAAAACAAATGTCGTTTTGTACTAATTAATTGATGCTATACAACTTAGTAAATGGAACTTTTGCTCTATCTCTTTCCGTTTTTGATTTGCAATGCCTAACTTCCGCATTTTGTCACTAGGGGCGCTGCTATTGGTTGCATTCGATCGGGCGTAGTCGCTTTACTGTACCGTTATCTCACTTGCATAACTGCACCTCTCTCCGTTCGCAAGTTATTTCAGGCTAAAGGGACTTTCCTATGCTCCCTGTACATATACACTGAGTTGCCACTTTATTGTGACCACCCCCTCAATACTTCGTTGGGCCACCTTTTGCCTTTAACACTGCGTCGATTCTTCGTGGCATGGACTCCACGAGATGTTGATAAGTGGTTTGTGTGATCTGAGACAATGCTTGATGAATAGCCCTTTCCAGGAGTGTAAGATTGCAGGGTTGTGGATCCAGCTGTCTGATGGCTCGTTCAACTTCATCCCACAAATTCTCAATGGGAGTGAGATTTGGAGATTGTGGGGGCCACCTAAGCAAAGTAAACTCACCGGCATGTTCCTGAAACCAATCCTGTACAATACGAGCACTATGGCAGGACGCATTATCATGTTGAAAGTAGCCATCGCCATTGGGATAAAACATCCACATGACAGGATGCATTTGGTCCGCAACGATATTTATATATAATGTGCCAGTCAGACGCTGATCAACACGAATTAAAGGGCCCAAAGCATGCCAGGAAAACATTCCCCTAACCATAACTTTTCATCCACCAGCTTGAATAGTTGTAGCAATGCATTTGGGGTCCATACTTTCGTGATGTTTCCGCCAAATTCTCACTCGCCCATCGCCATGGTGCAACTGAAAACGTGGTTCATCGGACCACATAATTTGTTTCCAATTATCGACTGTCCAATCCTTGTGTTCTGTGCGAACTGGAGACGTTTTCTCTTGTTAACTGCAGACAGCAAAGGTGTTCGAACAGGCATTCGGCTGCCATATCACAAACGATGCAGTGTACGGCGAACAGTGCGTGCAGAAATCACTTGAGGGGATCCTTGATTAAGATGGTCTGTAATTTGCTGCACTGTTGCCTTTCTGTTGTCTGTTACCAGTCTGGACACTCTCCGTTCCGTCCGAGCAGTCACTAGTCGATGACGACCACACGTTGCACGTAGAGACCCAGTTTTTGGCTGACAGTTCAGTCTCTAAACACTTTAACAACAGCTACTCTGGAACATTTCACGAACGCAGCGGTTTTAGTGATACTCGCTCCATGGCTCCGAGCTCCTAGAATCATTCCACGTTGAAAGTCCGTCAAATCGCATTTTTTACCCATTTCGTCACCCAAAAATAATTTCTACTACTGTCACAAGCACTAAGCTTTCTCTTTTTACACTAGCCTCGCCCTTTGGCGGCAACAGCGTGCAGCCATAGCTCATTTGCTTAAAATTGTCAGGTGGTCATAATAAAGTGGCCACTTCAGTGTATGTATTCAATTTGATGACCTAAAAAAGAAACCTTTTGATTTTTTTTATCCACTTTTTTCAAAGTGGTTTGGAGGCCCCCAAATTCTGAGGCCCTGTGCACGTGCAGAAATCAGGCCCTGCGAATCGGGAAACCTTGGAGATCATTACCAACAGTGATACTTACAATGACAGCGTCTCAATAGAGTTGCCACGATTTTGAAGCCAGTTCAAGTAACGCATTTTTCCTACCACTATACCGCGTGCATAACGTGATGCCTCGTGTCTTGAAATTAATGTTACGTCGTATCTATTTATTGTAAAGTCAAGTCACAGCGTTCAAATTGTTAAAGCGTTGTGTTATTCAGATTGTAGTTTCTGTCTATCTTCTTGAAAAAGTCATATTGTTGATGTGCGAAAGCTTGGAAACGATTGTTTATATGTATATTCCTACGCCAATAAATCGGATTATTAGCACGAGTTTACTATTATCAACAATGTTTTTGGTTTGAGTTTCACTTGTGTGTAAAGGTAGGTTTACGCCAAGGTTAGGTTCCTAAGATTTCCAGCGTTGCGCAAATTGAAACAAATACACTGAAGTGCCAGAAAAACTGGTACACCAGTCTAATACTTGGTAGGTCTTCCACGGGAGCGCAGGACTGCAGAAATATGACGGGGCATGGACTTCACTAGCTTCTGGAAATATGCTGTAGGCAACGCACACCATACTTCCTGCAAAGCGTTCCACAATTTGGGAGTATTCCGAGGTCTCCGATTCCTGTGTTCGATAGCGCGTTGCATAGCATCCCAAATGTGTTCTATCACGTTCAGATCTGGGGACTTGGGTGGGAATGGTAACACCCCAAACTCAGATGAATGCTCCGCTAACCATAATGTGGCGTCCCGACACTTGTGTGGAGGTGCATTGTTCTGTTGGGACAGGCCCAACCCATCAGCATGAATGCAGGACATGAACGGGTGTACCTCGTCTGAAAGGATGCGCACATAGCGTTGGCCGGCCACAGACGTTTGTAGACGTACCAAAGGTCTCAGTGAAGTCCAGCTAAACACATCCCATACCATTATGGACACCCCACTAGCCGGTACAGTTCCCTGTTGACAGGCGAGATCCATGGCTCCATGGGGTTTGCGCCACACACGAATCCTTCCATCTGCCCGATACAGTTGGAAACGCGACTCGTCAGACCAGGCTACTTGTTTCCAGTCATCAAGTGTCCAGTGGCGGTGTTGCCGTGCCCAAACGATGCGCATAGCTCTGTGTCGTGCACCCATCAAAGGCACTCCAGTTGGGCGTCGGCTCCCAAAGCCCATATCGTGCAGGGTACGTTGCACCGTCCGGTCACTGATGCTTGTTGAGGCTCCTGCATTGAATTCCAATGATACCTGCGAGAGTGTCGCGTGAAACGATTCTTGACAGCCGACGATGGTCACGTTCACCCAATGTCTTTTTACAGCCTCACTGGTATCGTAGGTTGGAGGTTTTGCCGGAATTCTTGTAGTCACGGTACACCCTTGCAATGGTCGTCCGTGAAAATCCGAACTTCGTTTTTACCTCCGAAATACTGTACTATGGCCCATCTCACGAGCGCTAACTTTGACACCGCGTTGAAAATCGCTTAAATCGTTATTACTTGTCATTCTCATGCCGAAAACAGCTCTGACAGCTGGCAAGGATGTCTATCGCTCTATATACGCACTGGCGGACGCAACATAGTAGGTGCATAGGTGACGTTGCTATGTATTTTGCTTAAGCTCGTTTGTACCAGTTTTTCTGGCACTTCAGTGTATATAAGGGGAACATATGTAAATATATTAAGTTCCGTTCCAAGATTTTCAATAATCAACATAAAATTCTTGAAAAATATTTTATGAAATTTATGTATTGCAAACTGTATAATTTTCAGATAATGAAGAAAAAGAACGAAAATTTAGAGCTTTAAAAAGGATAGAATAGATATCTGGTTTTCTTCTTTCCTGATGATAAGTTATACATGTACTATGGCCGTAGAACCGTCTAGATTCTTCTCTTAAAACGGTTGAGAAGATCACACATATCCCTTATTACGCTTTCCAACCGTAGGTTGAAGAAGCGTATATGCTCCAGCTTTGTCCGTTTGTATGTCCTTCCGCACGATAACTCGCGTAACAATGGTTCGATTTCGATGAAATTTTAGTATGTGGTAGGAGACTATCTGGGAACGAACCCTATTGAAAATGGGCGAAATGGGGTCAAACGTCAGGACATAAGAGCGGATACATGCCCCCTTATGCGTCATAATGTGCGTAAAAATAGTTTGATTTCGATGAAAGTTTAGTATGTGGTAGGGGACTACCTGGGAACAAATCCTATAGAAAATTGGAGAACCGGGGTCAAAGGTAAGGACATAGGAGCGGGATATATTCCATTGCCCTTATGCGTCATAACTTACGTAAAAATGCTTCGATTGCGACAAAAACGTTAGTATGTTGTTCCCGAGATATACTGAACCGATTCTGTTGAATATCATCGAAATGGGTCAAAGGTCAGGGCACAGGAGCGAGATTTATTCCACGGCCATTATCCTCATAAGTTGACTAAAAATGTTTCGATTGCGACAAAACTTTAGTATGTTGTTCCGGAGGTATACTGAACCAACTCTGTTTACTACCATCGAAATGGGGTCAAAGGTCAGGATACAGGAGCGAGATTTATTCCACAGCCTTTATTATCATATGTTGAGTAATGATTTCTGGTATGTTGGAAAGCGTATCATAATCAATGCATTGCATGATTTTACTAACTTGTTAATAAGAGAAATAGCTCGTTGCTTTGATTTCACTGTTAGCATCCAGACTATCACTGCAGAATCAACTTCACTTCCCCCACCCCCTTCTCTCTTTCTGTATCTTCTTTTACAGTAAATGCTAAAAGTCTATCGTACAAAAGGTCACTAAAGTAATTCACCGATGCTGTCACACGTACGGTCATTCACAAACATAATTTTCAAATTGTAGGTCAAGATTAAAAACACTTTATTTACAATTAATATTTACACGCGAGATCTTTCGGATCTGAACATAGCACCCATCATCAGGCTCAAGCGCCACGAAACACAGGAGCAGACATTATATACTGTCAAACACGACCCACAATTCACTCAGTTTTCTCAATCACCGGTGATGCCATCAACAAATCGTTAAAGTCCAAAAAATCAAGTGTTAATATCTTATCCTATAAAGTCTTCTTCTTCAGAGTTGTGTTAGGAGGGGCAACCATCTTTCTCCACTGTCTTGGAACAAATGTCGGGAGTTCAATGTTACAGCATGTTTCCCCATATGCAAGAATGAAGAGGCTTTCCGTAAGGAAAACAGTACGTTTATTAACACTTGAGTTAAGTACCCTAACATTTGTCCAATCTGGGGAGTAACCTCCCTGGTTAACAGCTTTAGTGAAAGCTGTGGAAACCGTTCCAGAACGAAGAGCGTATTTATGTTCACCCATTCTGACATTAACGGTTCTTAGGGTAGAACCTAAATAGTATTTAACTGCAGTATCTGAATCCTCACGAATTAATGGTAGACGCCTGGTTTGTTAAGTGCTGGGACTCTATCTCTATCATTTCTTATCATGGAAAAAAGGTTTCTGGTGGACATTCCAAACGTTAGATTGTGTTTGTAACAGGCTTTTCTTATGATCCCATTCACTTCTTCTCACCCTCCAGAACATAAAGCTTCAGCTTTACGCTTCTTAATAAGACGTGCCTTCACCCATTCTTCGACAAGTAAAACTCGACGTGATGAACTTTCTAGAGTTCAAAATTTGGCCTTATTGTTTGGGTTCTCTGTCAATATCTTCCAAGGACTATTACAACAATTTCAAAGACTGAGATTCACTACTTTGTCTACAGAGAAAAAATCTACTAAGTACATAGGCAAAGTTGATTTCATTCCACCTCTTGTGCCTATCTTAAGAAAAGCCTGTTACAAACACAATCTAACGTTTGGAGTGTCCACCAGAAAGCTTTTTTCCATGATAAGAAATGATAGAGATAGAGTCCCAGCACTTAACAAACCAGGCGTCTACCATTAATTCGTGAGGATTCAGATACTGCAGTTAAATACTATTTAGGTTCTACCCTAAGAACCGTTAATGTCAGAATGGGTGAACATAAATACGCTCTTCGTTCTGGAACGGTTTCCACAGCTTTCACTAAAGCTGTTAACGAGGGAGGTTACTCCCCAGATTGGACAAATGTTAGGGTACTTAACTCAAGTGTTAATAAACGTACTGTTTTCCTTACGGAAAGCCTCTTCATTCTTGCATATGGGGAAACATGCTGTAACATTGAACTCCCGACATTTGTTCCAAGACAGTGGAGAAAGATGGTTGCCCCCTCCTAACACAACTCTGAAGAAGAAGACTTTATAGGATAAGATATTAACACTTGATTTTTTGGACTTTAACGATTTGTTGATGGCATCACCGGTGATTGAGAAAACCCAGTGAATTGTGGGTCGTGTTTGACAGTATATAATGTCTGCTCCTGTGTTTCGTGGCGCTTGAGCCTGATGATGGGTGCTATGTTCAGATCCGAAAGATCTCGCGTGTAAATATTAATTGTAAATAAAGTGTTTTTAATCTTGACCTACAATTTGAAAATTATGTTTGTGAATGACCGTACGTGTGACAGCATCGGTGAATTACTTTAGTTCTTTTACAGTTGTTCAGCTGACTGTCACTCCTAAGTTTTCGGGATCCTGTTATCTACACTTAAGTGCATGTTTGTCAGTTCATTTGAAGTTCTCTGTAGAGATGGAAACGGATCAAGGGTAAGCGGGTCAACATTTTTTGGCGGATCAAATAGGTCGGGCCAAGATGTTTCTGACCCGATTTCCACCCAGCTTTATTTCTGCTTTATTTTTGAAAAAAAAAAACATTTCAAAGAAAAATGCGTATTGTGGAATTTTGTGCTTGATGCTCGTGCCAGCGGTGTGAAAAATTATTCGTCATTCAAAAATACTGCCGTCTCTTTCTTAAAGCAAAGAAGATTTCCACCGACCGACGACACGATATCGCAAAACGATACTTCCTTTGCCTTTTTAGCATGTCTTTTGTAAAAAAGATCGTGCTTCTGTTATCGGTTTGTCCGTCCGTCTGTACCCACGATATCTCTGCAACTATTAGTCCGATTTGAAAAATTCTTTTTGCATTCGGAAGCTTGAAATATGCAAATGATGATCCTTTATTTCGTTTTTTTAACGATCTACAATTTTGCCGGTAGAGGGCGTAAATGCAGATGATGTCGAATTCAAAAATACGTTTTATTCCACATATTTGCTTCTAAATATCCGATTGAAATTCTTTTTTTATCTTTCGATTCTATTTATGTCGAAGAGTATTTTAGATATAGTTTCATTTTTTAATTACGCATAGATTTTCCGCTAGGGGGCGTAAAATAAATTCTATTTTCCCCGATAACTCTTCTTCTAAAACTCCGATTTGAAAAAAAATTTCTTCAGCGGATAAAGAAAATTTTTTTTCCTGATTTTCAGATTTTCCTGATGGAAAATCTTTTGCATATAATTTGAAATTTTTGGTAAAGAATACTTTGGCCACCAGGGGGCGTAAGGGTTTATTTTTGCTTCTGATGTATTTGCCATAAAATCGAAGCTTCTAAAATATCAATTGAATTTTTTTTTCGTGGACTGATGCCACTCACATCGATAAACCTTTTCGGAATATTTTCTTCTTAAAATATTGCACAGTTTTTCCGCCAGAGGGCGTAGATATACATCTTATTTTTGTCAATATCTCTACTTCTAGGAGTCCGATTGGAAAAATTCCTTCTTTGTTGGATAGTGTTTTCCGTGTGACATGTTTTTCATAAAATTTCAAAATTTTCAAGTAATTCATATACTTTCCGCTAGGGGGCGTAGCGGTAAACTGCGTTTCCCCCTATATCTCTGCTTCTAAATTTCCGATTTGAAAAATTCTTTCTGCACCGGATACAGCTGCTGATGGGAAATCGTTTGCACATAATTTCTAATGTTTGTAAAAAAATAGTTTGGCCACCAAGGGGCGTAAATCTTAATTTCCGCGTCTGTTGTATTTGCAGCAAAACATGAGCTTCTAAATTCTCGATTGAAAATAACGTCGTTTGTTGACCCATACTAGTCATGTCGACAAACCTTTTAGAAACATTTTCTTCTTAAAATAGTGCATGGTTTCTACGCCAGGGGCGAAGATGTATATCTTATTTTTGTCAATATCTCTACTTCTACGAGTCTGATTTGAAAAATCCTTCTTTGTTGGGTAGTGTTTTTAGTGTGACATGTGGTTCATATAATTTCAAAATTTTCAAGTAATTCATAGACTTTCCGCTAGGGGGCGTAAATTTAATTTGCGTTTCCCCCTATATCTCTGCTTCTAAATCTCCGATTTGAAAAATTCTTTCTACACCACATGCAGCTCCTGATGGGAAATTCTTTGCACATATTTCTATTTTTTGTAAGAAATGGTTTGGCCACCAGAGGGCGTAAGTCTTAATTTCCGCTTCTGTTGTATTTGCAGCAAAATATGAGCTTCTAAAATCTCGATTGAAAAAAAGTCGTTTGTTGACCGATACTACTCATGTCGACAAACCTTTAAGGAAAAATTTCTTCTTGAAAAAAATGCATGGTTTCTTCGCCATGGGGCGTAGATGTATATCTTAAGCTCAACAGAGGTAACCCATCTATTAGCCTCTTTGATAAAAGAGTTAATTTTCCTTTCAAAGTAATTAAATATCTACACTGGAATAATAACATTTCAACCAAAGTAATTGAGAATGTACTAATTTCTCAGGTCCTAAGAATTTCAAGAATTTGCAGCAACAATTTGGACTTCAATTACCACATTAATATACTATTAGATAGTTTTCTAGAGAACGAAATTCCTTCTTCTTTCATCAAAAGAACTTTAAGAAAAATTATTCTGAATAATAGAGTAAGGTTGGCAGATCTGCTTTAATTTTCTACACAGTTAATAATATGATTCTGACCAATCAAAGCCGTAAGGAAGTTGGCTAGAGGATGCCTATTAACTACCTAAAGGAACCTTAGTGCTATGGATATGAAGGTCCTATTAAAACAAAAAATTAAATAATATAAACAAAATCACAAAAAAAAAAGCTTAAAAATCTGTTTATAAAAGAAAATAAAAACAAATAAAAAAGAAAAATAGTTATTCATCACTAGGATAGCTATACTAAAAATAGTAAAACCAACATTAAAATTAATAAGATTCTGATTAATCTATAGAAGCTCACTAAGGTGATTTAATACATGCAAAGATTATTAAATACACTACTCGTGTATTTTATAATATTTCTCATGTATTCTGGAGAGTTAATTCTGCTCTTTCTGATCATACAGATCCACAGTCTTAAGTTTATATATTTTTTTCTCTGGTTAAAATCTCCGCGGTTGGTTTCTTTCTGTATGAAGAGGCCATCAGCCCCACCCTCACTGCCCTCCAGCGACTAGGGAGTGGCGGAAGAGGTCAGCCATGTTTTACTCTTGTGAGGAGAAAGTTTTTGTCACACAAGAGGTAAGCTCTCTTCCTTGTTTTTGGGTTCTAGGTTTTATAAGCTCAATGTTTGTACTTCATGTACTTTTTCTCTGTTGATTTTTAGCTTTTCAGCTTTTAGGCACTGGCTTGTCTGTTAACATTTTTGCGGGTTTTAACTCTTTCTTTTCTATGTAACTTTGCGCGTCTTTTGGGGTACCTAGGAACAGAAGATGGCTAAGCTTGTTCCTTTTCTATGCGCTGTATTTTCAAAGTAGTTAAGTTCTTAATAACTAATTAATTATGCACTTAAAGCACTGCTGAAATACTTTGTACATATTGCAACTAACTGTTTAAGGCATATAACTTTCACAAAGTTTTCTTTAGTTAATTATTGTCTTTAACTTATTCTCGTTTTCGTGCTGTCATAAGTTGTAGAGTAGGGGGTTTTAGACTCAAGTTTTCTTTCAAAAATCTGTTTTTTAAAAATTAATATTTCCTTTTTTAATTGCAATGTAAAAATTTGGATTTCTTTTGCATTGATTTTCAGGTTTAAATTCTCTCTCAAACGAACTTGGCATTTCGTTATAGCTGAAAATTATTTCTAATTATTATGTCACTCTCACAGCTTGAGTTCTCTTTAATCTTCTTCTCTCTGTTTAATAGTAACAGATGAAGAGCATGGGTCGGGCCAGGAAGGTTAATGGATGCAAGCGAAATTGTTAACTAGTGCTAGGTCATGCAACTCTACGGAGGACATGACATATATATATATTTTTAAACTATTTTAGGTGGGAATGTTACTTGCATCTATGGCCTTGCAGAAATCCATTTCCAACTAGGTCTTTGTGGAGGTGAGAAAATGCAGAGTTTTTGCTGGTCCTTGATAAAGCCAAGGCTCAGTATTCTCGACACCTTCTACATTCAGTTGTTTTATTTTATTTTTTTATCTTTTCTCCTTTTACTCACACAGGTAGATACATAACCTTTTCTATGTTGTACTTGGTGTGAGTCAAAATTATATATGTATTTTTTTGCTTAGGTATCTTCTTAATAGAATATTTTTGTCAATATCTCTACTTCTAAGAGTACGATTTGAAAAATTCCTTCTTTGTTGGATAGTGTTTCCGATGCGAAATGTTTTTCCTATAAATTAAAAATTTTCAAGTAAATCATAGACTTTTCGCTAGGGGGCACAAAGGTAAATTGCGTTTTCTGCTCCTGAAGCTCTGATTTGAAAAATTCTTCCTGTATCGCATTCAAGACCTGACAAAAAGAATAGTTTAGCCACCAGGGGTCATAAGTGTTAATTTCTGCTTTTGAAGTATTTGTTGCAAAATCTGGGCTCCTGAAAACTCGACAATTTTTTTTTCTTGGACCGATTCCGCTTATATGGATAAACCTTTAGACAATACTTTCTTCCTAAAATAATGCATGGTTTTCCCACCAGGGGACGTAAAGTGACATCTTATTTCTGTCGATATCTCTGTTTCTAAGTGTTCGTAAGCTCAGGATTCCGTTTACAGCAATATCTGAGGGATTAAAATCCCGATTGAAATATCTTCATTCTTTCGTCAGATCTATTGTTTTGCATACCGGTTCCATTGACTTTGAATAGCTTTGATAAATTTAATTTGCGTCAGAACGGATTCAAAAGACGTGCTTATTACACCCGAATAATCGGTGTCATCTTTCTTGTTTTTGAGTGCGATTGCCCGGAGCAAGATACAGACAAACGCCTGTAGTCTGCTTCTCTGGTGATTCTTTGTGTCACACCCTGCATATCACTGGGAGTTACTTTTCACTTCGCATCTTTTACGTTGAGCATTCAAAGGTTTCTGCTTGACGAGCTGACATCCAGTTCCATTGCATGTCATGTCGAAATTAATGCTTTATTTGTTAATATGGATGAATTTCATATTAAGGAGATTGAAAAACTCGTCGAGGCTAACAAATGCGTTCTTCTTAAAACAAAAAGGGGGGAACAGTGAATGCTGGAAGTTGTTGTTTCGTCTCATTAAGAAACCAGAATATGTTTCACAGCAACATCTATTTCCACAAGCTTGTGAGGAGTTGAAAGCTTCCAAAATGTTAATGTTGATGTCATGAGTGTTTTCCTTCTGAAGGGCATTGATGAAATCAGTATCTACATTTTGGAAACTTTCAACTGTCTTTACCCGTTTGACAATGGAAATTGGTGTTTTTGCGAAACATATTCCGAAGCTTGATATGCTATCAAGAAAACAGCAGAAACTGAAATTAAACATGCAAAAAGTTACTTAATTGAAATTTTTTTACTGTAGCGCCATCGAAATTAAGTGGAACAGCCTTAACATTATTGCGGAGGGACGTTTTGACTCTCACGGATTTGTTTGAAAACATCTGTAAAACAGTTAGGTTATGTGAAGAACGACAGTTTCAACACTTCCTGTGAGTGAGTAAATCATACGTTTCCGTAATACATTCATGCGATTTTTATAAAACATACGACAGTGTAACGTATGATGCCTAATAGTGAGAGACTTTTTGAACGCCTTATGTATACAGGGTTACAAGGAAAGCGCGTGATCAGGCCAATATCTCACGACCTATGGTAGTTAACTATTTGCTTCTTGTGCAGTTGTATAGGAAACCCCCTATGGCGCACAGAATAAGGGAGCTATCTCGCCCCCTCTGCAGATAGGGCAAAAAGGTCAATTACAAACTTGTTCAGCAAGGCAAAAATAGTACATAATTGTTTCTGTTCCATAACAAAGGATGGAAGGGGACTCTCTAAATTCGAAAACAGCGGAAAGCTACCTGAGTCGCTGTGCCCGAAGCATATTTGCATGGATTTCAAATGTGCTTTCTTCTCCGTCGTCAGAATACAAAAATGATATGCGGGGTCGGTATGCCAACACTTCGTGAACCAGTGACGGGAAGTCGAAAGCTTTGCCACGTACACAAGTCAATTAGATGTGCATACATTTTTCCTATTGGATGAGTGTTTCGCCACTTTGTGCTATTTCTCCTTGTCTCAGGGAATTTTTTACTGTATTGGACATCAAAGTCTGATATTGAATATGTCAAGGAACTGCGTTTTATTTCAGAACCTTCCATCTTTGTTATGGGACAAAAACATTTATGCACTATTTTTGCCTCGCTGAACAAGTTTGTAATTGACTTTTTAGCCCTATCTGCAAAGGGGGCGCGATAGCCTCCCCAACCCCCCAAAAGGGGGCGGAAGGATCCCTCATGGTGTTATTGTATGCGCCATAGGTGTTCCCTACACAACTACACAAGAAGTAAATCGCTAACTGCCATAGTTCGTACGATATTGACCTCATCAAGGACTTTCCTTGTAACCCATGTACTGTATATATGATTATGTGTAATTATAAATTGAGTTTCGAATTTATAATTCAAAGCAAATTTGTCCACGTCAGTTTCGGGTCGGGTCTGGGTCGGGTCCAATTATGTGACGTCCGGGTCAGTCCAAGTCCTAAATTTTTGACCCATTTCCAACTCTGATTCTTTGTCCGTGGTTACCGTAATTTGCTTTTTCCCGTCAAATGACATCTTGATATAGACACAGGAGAAGAATTTTGATCTCTTTGGCAAAACGCGACTGGATTTTGCAAGGTTAAACTACACAAGACTGTCTTTACCCGTTTGACAATGTCTTCAATATTGCAGTTTAAATTGGAGACAATATTGCTACACATTTTAGAATCTTCAAAGCAACATATAAACAATCCAGCACATGCATGAAGAGTACTATGATCAATGCGATATTGGATAGCTGGATTTAAATCAACATATGAACAATACAACGCATGCATGAAGGGTTCTATGATGAAAGCACCTGTGAATTGGATAGTTGGATTCAAATCAACATATGAACAATACAGCGCATGCATGAATGGTTCTATGATCAATGCATCTGTGAATTCGATAGCTGGATTCAAATCAACATGTAAACAATACAGCGCATGCTTGAAGAGTACTATGATCAATACGATATAAGATAGCTGGATTGAAATCAACATGTGGACAATACAGCGCATTCATTAAGGGTTCTATGATCAATGCACCTGTGAATTATATAGCTGGATTCAAATCAACATATGAACAATACAGCGCATGCATGAAGGGTTCTATGATCAATGCACCTGTGAATTGGATAACTGCATTCAAATCAACACGTGAACAATACAGCACATGCATGAAGGGTACTAAGATCAATGCACTTGTGAATTAGATAGCTGGATTCATAACAACATATGAACAATACAGCGCATGCATGAAGGGCACTATGATCAATGCAGTTGTGAATTGGATAGCTGGATTCAAATCAACATATGAACAATACATCGCATGCATAAAGGGCACTATGATCAATGAAGCTGTGAATTGGATAGCTGGATTCAAATCAACATATGAACAATACAGCGCATGCATGAAGGGCACTATGATCAATGAAGCTGTGAATTGGATGGCTGGATTCAAATCAACATATGAACAATACATCGCATGCATGAAGGGTACTATGATCAAGGCGCCTGCGAATTGGATAGCTGGATTTCAGTCAGTTAGAAAACGAAATTATAACTGCATATTCTTCAAATTGTTTCGTGTCGATTCAAAAATCTTAGTTATCTTAAGGCTAGGTACATCTGTTGAAACTTACATTTATTTTTAAAAAAGGATGCCAAGATTTTTTCCGTTCTCCGTTTTTTGTCTCTATCAATTTTGATAACCCTCTTCTAATATTCCATTATTTCAGTCCTTGGCCAATTTGAGATCGTATTCATCATTTGTTAAGTGGGCATCATAAATCATTGTAATGTTTTCTTTCCATCACACCAAACTGTCTTTCATTTTTTTGCGCATATTAGGATTTCTCCCAGTTCATCAAGAAGCCCATCCAGCACTTACTTTTTATTATGTTCGCTCTAAGATATCCTTCTGTTCCCTTTACATCACTGGTAGAGACTTCATAAATTTTGCCGTCAGTATATTTATTTACTGCAGCTGCTTTTGTCATTGCTACTTCGCTTCATTGCTTCCAGTCTGTTCGTTGTCTGTTTCTTATTTCTCTTTTTATTCTTCAAATTGTTTCGCATTCTTGTATGGCTGCAGCTTTTATAAGAATAACTATTTGAACTTTCTAAAACCATTAGCTGTCATTTTTTTGGATAAATTCTAGCAATTTTTTTTCCTAAGGTGAGGAGTGTTGTAATAATTTCATTTTCATGAGATGGTTTTCTCTCTCTTTTTTTTTTTAACTTTCTCGAGTCTGCTCTTAGACAGCATAATTCTTCGCTTTCCATTTGTTTTTCTTTTTCTCTTCTTTCGGAATTTCATAATGGCCAGCTTCGTGATATTTCCTCCAACTTGTCTTAGTCTGGCAACATTACTTCCGTCACTACATTGAGCTTAAGAGGATTAAATTTCCAGCTTTGCAATATTTTGAAATGCAAATCAAAGAACCGACGAGATTATTCGCTGCGGTATCTTTCGCTGAGAGCACCTATTCAGTTTTTGATCAACGAATCATATAATAATTACGATTTCTTTGCATTAAATTATTACTTTTATACCTTTATATCCTTCTGCACTGGAAAACTTAAGAGGTGTGTTTATAAAACTATGCGCGCTTTCAGGGCATTGCGACATTAATCCTTTAACCACCGACAAGGAAATTGCATCTACAAATTTTTTTCTTTTAAAGTGCTAAAAAAGATATTGCTTGGGACACTCACTGAAGATGATGTTTTGGGTAAACGTACAGACATCACTAATCTGTTTTCAGAGGTTAGGTTTTGAAAAAAGGCAGTCTGCCAAATTAAAGCAACTAATAATTTTTAAATTTTACTTCTTGGTATATGAAACGTCTCAATTAACACAGATCTTGGCACACAATCTGAGTTACACACACATCCATCACAGATCTCGCACCATCACTTTTGGTATTCCATATTAATTACAATTTCCTTATTTTCTCCTTCAAGCATTTCTCGACCTTATTTTATCCGCCCCCTCCCTAAATACTTCGGTTGAACAAACTCTTAATAACGAGGAACTACACACCAATTATGTAGAAAATAGTAAGACTATACCAGTAATCCGATTTATTGGCCTATGAATATATAAATAAGCGTTTCCAAGCTTTCGCACACCAACCAGATGACTTTTTCAAGGAAGTTAGAAAGAAACTGCAATCTCAATAATAGATCTCAATAATATTGACAATTTGAATGCGGGAACTTGACTTAACAATAAATAGATACAACGTTATATTCATTTAAAGATACTAAGAATCACGTTGATTGTGCACACGGTATCCTGGTAGGGAGAAGGTGTTACTTGAAGAACTGGCTGAAAATTCGTGGCAACTCCAGTGAGACGCTATCATTGCAAGTATCACCGTTGGTAATGATCTCCAAGATTTCCCGAATGGCTGTACATTTACGGGGAGAGTAGGTAACTAATTTATTTATAGCATCCCACATAGGAGTAGCGGACTTGAATTTGATTTTTCTGGATAGAGCCGTATTTATTTTACCGTATTTCGTATCCCTTTTATGCTAGTTGACTCTAATTCTAAACAAACGCTTGATCATTCCAATGCAGTATTCGTTTAGAGCTTCTGGATATTGAAGGGGAGGATCGCATAAACACCTGCTTCGCTAGAAAAAGGTGGTTTTTCAGTATTTTTCATTAGCTTATTATACACTGCTGGACAATTGCTAAGGACGGATCATAAACGGCTATATAGCGCATAAAAAAGTAAGTGTGGTTGGATGCCAAGTGAAATAAAATAATGTCAGAATGCCAGGACATTACAAGAAAGACAATTTATTGTGCTGTGAAATCCAGAAGGCTTTGGAACGTGTTCAAGGGACAAACAGGCCATTTTGTGCAGAATACGTAAACGTGAAAAAAATGCAATTACCGTCCGCAGGCGTTCCGGCGTAAATGTCAACACGGGATATGGCCACCATGGAGGGCGATGCAAGATTCCACACGTCGTGTCATGTTTTGCACAACATTATCAAGCAGCTGTTGGGGTAATTTATCCCATTCCTCTGTCAGTGCACGGATAAGGGTGTCCTTGTTTATTGGAGGGCATTGGCGACCAGCAAGACTCCTCCCCAAAGCATCCCATACATTTTCAATGGGATTCAGATCTGGAGAACGTGCTGGCCATACGAGGCGTTGAATATCCTCGCTCTCAAGACACCCCTGGACAGCGACTGTTCGATGACATGTTGCGTTGTCGTCCATGAAAATGAATCTATCACCGACAGCACCACGGAACATGCGAACATGAGGTAGCAGAACATCAGTAATGTATCGTTGGCCAGTCATAGTCCCAGTTGGAAGTACATAGAGGGACGCTCGGCCATTGATCATGATGCCAGCCCATACCATGACACTACATGTTGAATATCGGTCCCTTTCTTGTATGTTTGCTGGACAATATGCAGTACCACTATCACGCCAGATCAGTTGTCGTCGACAATCAGACGATAGACTGTATCTACTCTCATCTGAGAAGAGGACAGCAGACCAGTCGTTATCAGTCCAATTGCCATGTTGATGGCACCATTGCAAACGGTCGGTACGGTGACATCTGGACAATGGGATGCACACAACAGGACGGCGGGCGTATAGTCCTGCTTCATGCAAACGTCTGGCGACAGTTTTTCGGGAGATCCGCTTGCCAGTAGCAGCCATAAACTGACTTGCTACCTCACTAGCTGTGCTGCGCCGGTGTCTTTTTGTTGATAGCACTATGTACCGATCTTCTGCAGGTGTCGTACTGCGAACACGACCTTCCCCGTGACGTTTGCTACACTCTCCATTTGTTTGAAATGATTTCCAAAGCCTTGAAACAACACTGTGGCTGACGTCGAACTCCCTGGCAACATCTGTTATTTTTCGCCCTTGTTCAATCTTGCCAATAATACTGCCACGCGTAAAATCATCTAGGTGATGTCGGGAAGACATACTGAAAATTGCAAGTTCGTCAATTGATTCTTTCTCTTTCAACTTTGCGTTTGAACAACAACAGTCAATACGCGTCAAATCCTTTATATCTCTTATCAGCGCTATGACGTCACGAACAAGTTCGGCAACCCAAAATTTGCATACGCACAACACGTCTTACTGTATCCCGCACTTAGTCTAATTTCCACATTTTCCTGCCTTCCATTTTATGGTTGCTATTGTTGCTATTGTCATCCGTCCTTAGAAATTGTCCGGCAGTGTATAAAGATGAAAGAGTCCTTATGCCGACACCGTAGTTCATTTTTCTTGAGGGAGTTCTTGACTTTGTAAGACACATATAGGGAACTAAGCCTAAATAACGAAGCTGCGGCACAGGAAGATTAGAATGTTTGACCCTGGCGTTTTGGATAAAGTTATATATCTGATTCCATTAATATCCTGCTTCAGTGGCCAATTCGATGACGCTTTCATTTTCGTGTTTTCTAGAATGGGTATTGGAGGAAACGGAAAAGGCTCTTCTAATTCGAGAACGGAAGATAGCTGTTTTGTATTCTGAGGGAAAGAAAAAGCGGCGGACCATCAGGCTGGGGACGGACGTGGGTTTACATTTGAATAAACTCTTTAAGTTAAGATCACGCATTTCTTCAACTATTCAAATTACATTGCTTCACACTGAAAATACCACACTGTGAAGGAATGAACGAAATGAGACGAACGTTACCACACATGTTGACAAGTAGGTGGGAAAGAAGAGAGATAATTTTTGAGAGATTGCACGAATGCGATGGGAAAGGAGACAGTACAAAGTGGAATGAGCCAGTGGGTCGGATAACAGCCATGCTGGACTGCACATTCGGCATTATGGCATGGCATGGCATCTAGTGGATGGTGTCCTGGGGTATCGCTGGCCATGCATCATTGACCTGTGCTCACAATTCATTGACACCGCTAGTGGGTCGTGCAGAGGAATTAAGTCTTCTGCAAATGATGTACCACACATTCTGTACTACGTAGAAGTCAATAGAGAACCTGTGGTGAATTCTAAAGAAATAATTCTTTCGAGTTATTTCTTTACAATTCCACACTTTATTCTTAAATTCCCTCCATGCTTGATCTTTATTTCAAGTAGCTTTTTCCCTTAGAGGCAGGGTGTTCTAAAGTATGATACGTTTGTAATAGGGTTTGGTGCTGAGTTATATTTCAGTGCCCTGTGTGAAAGGTTCGTTGATACGTCGCTTTTAGAGTTTTTTAATTTAGGGGTTTAACCCGTATCTTACCCGAATGGAGCAGACAAATAAAATATCAACTAAAGTTATAATTCGCTCTTGCAGTGAAGAAAGTGTTTATTCAATTGATACGGTGAAGGTCTCAAGATTTGTCCCAATTTCTATTCATTATCTACATTATTCACTCGTCGATCTCCTTCCTGTTGAGGCCAGTATTCACTTTTCCTAATCATCAGCATTCCCCAGTTTTACACTCGGGAACAAAAATCTCTCGCCACCTTCCGCTCTCTCTGCCTTCCAATCAAATCCCCCAGAAAAGTAAAACACCATGAGTGTCCCCTTTTCCTAGAAGGCGTAGATGTTTCTTAATTTCCTTCCTCTCACCGCTCAAAGATCATTATCCAGTTCCTCCCTCGCACAACAACAAAACCCCATAAATCTACATTCCCCTCAGATGGGACGCCGGAAAGTGAGAGCCAGCTTACTGACCACCTGCATCGAAGTGCCGAAAAAAGGCGCTAAGGAAAGGGAAGATGATTCTAATTCAGTATACTCAAAATGGTTACTTAATTTCACTCCTGACGAACATTGATGCCCAAGTTACACGTTCACCGTGTCTCATAATTGAATCCCTTTTGATCTTTTCTTTAGTCTTGAAAAACATGCACATATGCTGCTCTTTAAAAATCGAATTCCCCATTTCGAAAGACCACAATCAATCACTTATACGCAGATGAGTGTGAAAAACCGAGATAGTTATGTACGCAGAGGAAGATATGAATGCTAATCCAACTACAAATAAAATGTGGCGGAATACGGATTCTGTTAGTTGTGAAGAAGGTTATGATTAGGTATAAGTGGACAGTGTAGAATATGTAAAAGCCGAATCCCCTCAATAAATTTGCTTACTATGGTGGGCTAATGCCATTTTTTCATCTCGTTCTACGATGAAAAAATGGAAATAAAAATCGGCATCATGGCAAGGTGTCTAGTGAATAGTGTCCTGTGGTATCTCTGACCACAACTAACTAACTAACAAACTCCGTGAGTTCGAACGAGGTGCATTATAGGTGTATGTGACTAGACAAACAGCAGTGCGTTTGGGACGAACTGCCCGAATCGTTGGTCGCAAATGGTGGCAATGAACACGGGGAGATGTTTCATGTCGTTGCTCATGATCTGATTATCCTTCAGTGACTTGTAAAGGGATGATCGGAAGATTTAGAGGATGGCTGTAAAACCAGAAGCGCGGCTGTAAGAATACTACCTGTATCTTTTTGGTATTAGTATCAGTCAAGGGTGCCTGCTCGAAGCTCGCGTGTCTTGGGGACCCCTTCCTTCTGCATACCGCTGATCAAACCTACAAATCGCAGTGGTGCAATGAAAGATCTGAGAGTCGTGACGAACGGTGAGATAAAAGAGATATATCATTTTCAGATATGAGACCTGCACTTGTGTAGAAGAGAACGGCATTCACTTTTGAAAAACGTCCCGGCAAAAGTACTTCCATGTCGTGTATTGTTGATCTCCAGACAGCGCCCGTTGCTGGGATCGCTATGAATGCCGTCAACACTCCTGACAGTCGGATATCTCTCATGACATCAAGAGTATTTTAACTGTCCAGCGATATGTGGACAAATTTCACCTTACCATGGCCTTACAATTACTTCAGATCATACCAAACGCTCCATCATGGTAGGAGATCAAGAAATGTCGTTTTACCGTAGAAGTTTAAAACATCCCAAATATGAAGAAATGTTTTACCGTAGGAGTTTAAAACATCCCAAATATGAAGAAATGTTTTACCGTAGAAGTTTAAAACATCCCAAATATGAAGAAATGTTTTACCGTAGGAGTTTAAAACCTCCCAGAGGCGAAGAAATGTTTTACAGTAGAAGTTTTAAATCTTCCGGAGATAAAGAAATGCCGTTTTACCTTAAAAATTTGAAAAGTCCCGGAGATCAAAAAATGTTTTACCGAAGAAGTTTAAAACCAACCACAGAGATCAAGAAGTGTCGTTTTACCGTAGAAGTTTAGTCTCCTGGAGATCAAGAAATGTCGTTTTACCGTAGAAGTTTAAAACATCCCAAATATGAAGAAATGTTTTACCGTAGGAGTTTAAAACATCCCAAATATGAAGAAATGTTTTACCGTAGGAGTTTAAAACATCCCAAATATGAAGAAATGTTTTACCGTAGGAGTTTAAAACCTCCCAGAGGCGAAGAAATGTTTTACAGTAGAAGTTTTAAATCTTCCGGAGATAAAGAAATGCCGTTTTACCTTAAAAATTTGAAACCTCCCGGAGATCAAAAAATGTTTTACCGTAGAAGTTTAAAACCAACCACAGAGATCAAGAAGTGTCGTTTTACCGTAGAAGTTTAGTCTCCTGGAGATCAAGAAATGTCGTTTTACCGTAGAAGTTTAAAACATCCCAAATATGAAGAAATGTTTTACCGTAGGAGTTTAAAACATCCCAAATATGAAGAAATGTTTTACCGTAGGAGTTTAAAACATCCCAAATATGAAGAAATGTTTTACCGTAGGAGTTTAAAACCTCCCAGAGGCGAAGAAATGTTTTACAGTAGAAGTTTTAAATCTTCCGGAGATAAAGAAATGCCGTTTTACCTTAAAAATTTGAAACCTCCCGGAGATCAAAAAATGTTTTACCGTAGAAGTTTAAAACCAACCACAGAGATCAAGAAGTGTCGTTTTACCGTAGAAGTTTAGTCTCCTGGAGATCAAGAAATGTCGTTTTACCGTAGAAGTTTAAAACATCCCAAATATGAAGAAATGTTTTACCGTAGGAGTTTAAAACATCCCAAATATGAAGAAATGTTTTACCGTAGGAGTTTAAAACCTCCCAGAGGCGAAGAAATGTTTTACAGTAGAAGTTTTAAATCTTCCGGAGATAAAGAAATGCCGTTTTACCTTAAAAATTTGAAAAGTCCCGGAGATCAAAAAATGTTTTACCGAAGAAGTTTAAAACCAACCACAGAGATCAAGAAGTGTCGTTTTACCGTAGAAGTTTAGTCTCCTGGAGATCAAGAAATGTCGTTTTACCGTAGAAGTTTAAAACATCCCAAATATGAAGAAATGTTTTACCGTAGGAGTTTAAAACATCCCAAATATGAAGAAATGTTTTACCGTAGGAGTTTAAAACATCCCAAATATGAAGAAATGTTTTACCGTAGGAGTTTAAAACCTCCCAGAGGCGAAGAAATGTTTTACAGTAGAAGTTTTAAATCTTCCGGAGATAAAGAAATGCCGTTTTACCTTAAAAATTTGAAACCTCCCGGAGATCAAAAAATGTTTTACCGTAGAAGTTTAAAACCAACCACAGAGATCAAGAAGTGTCGTTTTACCGTAGAAGTTTAGTCTCCTGGAGATCAAGAAATGTCGTTTTACCGTAGAAGTTTAAAACATCCCAAATATGAAGAAATGTTTTACCGTAGGAGTTTAAAACATCCCAAATATGAAGAAATGTTTTACCGTAGGAGTTTAAAACCTCCCAGAGGCGAAGAAATGTTTTACAGTAGAAGTTTTAAATCTTCCGGAGATAAAGAAATGCCGTTTTACCTTAAAAATTTGAAACCTCCCGGAGATCAAAAAATGTTTTACCGTAGAAGTTTAAAACCAACCACAGAGATCAAGAAGTGTCGTTTTACCGTAGAAGTTTAGTCTCCTGGAGATCAAGAAATGTCGTTTTACCGTAGAAGTTTAAAACATCCCAAATATGAAGAAATGTTTTACCGTAGGAGTTTAAAACATCCCAAATATGAAGAAATGTTTTACCGTAGGAGTTTAAAACCTCCCAGAGGCGAAGAAATGTTTTACAGTAGAAGTTTTAAATCTTCCGGAGATAAAGAAATGCCGTTTTACCTTAAAAATTTGAAACCTCCCGGAGATCAAAAAATGTTTTACCGAAGAAGTTTAAAACCAACCACAGAGATCAAGAAGTGTCGTTTTACCGTAGAAGTTTAGTCTCCTGGAGATCAAGAAATGTCGTTTTACCGTAGAAGTTTAAAACATCCCAAATATGAAGAAATGTTTTACCGTAGGAGTTTAAAACATCCCAAATATGAAGAAATGTTTTACCGTAGGAGTTTAAAACATCCCAAATATGAAGAAATGTTTTACCGTAGGAGTTTAAAACCTCCCAGAGGCGAAGAAATGTTTTACAGTAGAAGTTTTAAATCTTCCGGAGATAAAGAAATGCCGTTTTACCTTAAAAATTTGAAACCTCCCGGAGATCAAAAAATGTTTTACCGTAGAAGTTTAAAACCAACCACAGAGATCAAGAAGTGTCGTTTTACCGTAGAAGTTTAGTCTCCTGGAGATCAAGAAATGTCGTTTTACCGTAGAAGTTTAAAACATCCCAAATATGAAGAAATGTTTTACCGTAGGAGTTTAAAACATCCCAAATATGAAGAAATGTTTTACCGTAGGAGTTTAAAACCTCCCAGAGGCGAAGAAATGTTTTACAGTAGAAGTTTTAAATCTTCCGGAGATAAAGAAATGCCGTTTTACCTTAAAAATTTGAAACCTCCCGGAGATCAAAAAATGTTTTACCGAAGAAGTTTAAAACCAACCACAGAGATCAAGAAGTGTCGTTTTACCGTAGAAGTTTAGTCTCCTGGAGATCAAGAAATGTCGTTTTACCGTAGAAGTTTAAAACATCCCAAATATGAAGAAATGTTTTACCGTAGGAGTTTAAAACATCCCAAATATGAAGAAATGTTTTACCGTAGGAGTTTAAAACATCCCAAATATGAAGAAATGTTTTACCGTAGGAGTTTAAAACCTCCCAGAGGCGAAGAAATGTTTTACAGTAGAAGTTTTAAATCTTCCGGAGATAAAGAAATGCCGTTTTACCTTAAAAATTTGAAACCTCCCGGAGATCAAAAAATGTTTTACCGTAGAAGTTTAAAACCAACCACAGAGATCAAGAAGTGTCGTTTTACCGTAGAAGTTTAGTCTCCTGGAGATCAAGAAATGTCGTTTTACCGTAGAAGTTTAAAATATCCCAAATATGAAGAAATGTTTTACCGTAGGAGTTTAAAACATCCCAAATATGAAGAAATGTTTTACCGTAGGAGTTTAAAACCTCCCAGAGGCGAAGAAATGTTTTACAGTAGAAGTTTTTAATCTTCCGGAGATAAAGAAATGCCGTTTTACCTTAAAAATTTGAAACCTCCCGGAGATCAAAAAATGTTTTACCGAAGAAGTTTAAAACCAACCACAGAGATCAAGAAGTGTCGTTTTACCGTAGAAGTTTAGTCTCCTGGAGATCAAGAAATGTCGTTTTACCGTAGATGTTTAAAACATCCCAAATATGAAGAAATGTTTTACCGTAGGAGTTTAAAACATCCCAAATATGAAGAAATGTTTTACCGTAGGAGTTTAAAACCTCCCAGAGGCGAAGAAATGTTTTACAGTAGAAGTTTTAAATCTTCCGGAGATAAAGAAATGCCGTTTTACCTTAAAAATTTGAAACCTCCCGGAGATCAAAAAATGTTTTACCGTAGAAGTTTAAAACCAACCACAGAGATCAAGAAGTGTCGTTTTACCGTAGAAGTTTAGTCTCCTGGAGATCAAGAAATGTCGTTTTACCGTAGAAGTTTAAAACATCCCAAATATGAAGAAATGTTTTACCGTAGGAGTTTAAAACATCCCAAATATGAAGAAATGTTTTACCGTAGGAGTTTAAAACATCCCAAATATGAAGAAATGTTTTACCGTAGGAGTTTAAAACCTCCCAGAGGCGAAGAAATGTTTTACAGTAGAAGTTTTAAATCTTCCGGAGATAAAGAAATGCCGTTTTACCTTAAAAATTTGAAACCTCCCGGAGATCAAAAAATGTTTTACCGTAGAAGTTTAAAACCAACCACAGAGATCAAGAAGTGTCGTTTTACCGTAGAAGTTTAGTCTCCTGGAGATCAAGAAATGTCGTTTTACCGTAGAAGTTTAAAACATCCCAAATATGAAGAAATGTTTTACCGTAGGAGTTTAAAACATCCCAAATATGAAGAAATGTTTTACCGTAGGAGTTTAAAACCTCCCAGAGGCGAAGAAATGTTTTACAGTAGAAGTTTTAAACCTTCCGGAGATAAAGAAATGCCGTTTTACCTTAAAAATTTGAAACCTCCCGGAGATCAAAAAATGTTTTACCGTAGAAGTTTAAAACCAACCACAGAGATCAAGAAGTGTCGTTTTACCGTAGAAGTTTAGTCTCCTGGAGATCAAGAAATGTCGTCTTACCGTAGAAGTTCAAAACCCGCCGGAGATCAAGAAGTGTCGTTTTACCGTAAAAGTTTAAAACCCGCCGGAGATCAAGAAATGTCGTTTTACCGTAGAAGTATAAGTTCTTTTAAGTAAATTTTTTTATAAAAAAAGAAGTCCCTTCGAAGGAAAAAAAATGGATTTCTTTAAATTTAGCAATTCTCTAAAGGAAAATTGCTTTCCCTGAAAAGTTTTTAGATTCCTTTAGTTCCCTAACGTTTCACTAATAGTATAAAAAGTTTTTTTGCAGAAAATGTTTCAAGTCTTTTTAGTTTAGCAATTTCATGAAAGTCTTTTCAGGGAAAGTCAGAATTCGTTTAATTCAAGAGTTTAATGAAAGAAAAGTCCCTTAGAAAAACGTTTTTTTTTTTTATTGAAGGTTTAACGAGCACCGTGAGCAACTCAATGGGCTATGAGCAGTCTCCCGTCCTTAATTTAGGGTCACTTGTTCCAAGGAAGGGAGAGAGCCAGTGCCGTAAGACAAACACAATATCCATGGCTCACCGGGATTCGAACCTGGACCCCTTCACAGACGAATGATCATAAGCCATCGGTTAGACCACTGCGCCACCGGTGCGGCTTCTTTGGTTTCAAATATCGTGAATGGAAAACGGGATTACACCATACAATACAAATTTTGAAGACGTGAATCCTTTTTTTTTGTGTGTGTGTAAATATGATATGGATGGTAAGTCAGATAATATTAATATTCGAAAACTTGAAAATTTCTTTGGCCTGGCGCAGGAATCGAACCCGCGTCTCTCTGTTATCTGACATACCATCCATGTCATATTTACACAAAAAAAAAAAAAAAAAAAAAAGAAAGAAAAACGGATTCACATCTTCAAGATTTGTATTGTATGGTGTAATCCCGTATTCCATTCATGATTTATCTGCTCCTCAGGGCAATCCTGGGATAGAATTCTTAACTTTCAGATTCGTTAAATATGAATGCCGGTTGCTTCGACTAGCGAATCGTGTGATGGTTATATTCAAATTAATCGAGAACTTGAAACTTGGTCGTTCTGGGTGGTATAGTGACTAGCGCTATCTGGGAGACGCGGGTTCGACTCCCGCTCCAGGACGAAGATGTTTTCAAGTTTTTCGATATTATCTGACTTGCCATCCATGTCATATTTACACCAAAAAACAGATTCACATCTTTAAAATTCAAATATCATTTGTGCAAGTGGAAATTTACCGGAGTTAAAAAATATTTCTTCCGATCAGTAATGCAGGACCAAATCTATGTTATCATGGGACGTAAGTTCAAAAGGATCACAGAATATCAAATGCATGCATCTTATAATTTTTTTTTTTTTTTGATTGGAGGTTTAACGACCACCATGAGCAACTCAATGGGCTATAAGCAGTCGCCCGTCCCTAATTTAGGGTCACTGGCTCCAGGGAAGGGAGAGAGCCAGTGCCGTAAGACAAACACAAAATCCATGCCTGACCGGGATTCGAACATAGACTTCTTACGGACGAATGATTAGAGGCCAGCGCCTTAGACCACTGCGCCACCGGGGCGGGGCGGCTCTTATAATTTCACATACCAAACTTAGTGAAAGTAAACAAAATTTCATTATCTGTAATTCTGATTGACATTTCCCAAAAACTTCATATCTGGAATTAACAAAATTTCAAAAAAATATGCATGAAATATTTTTTTTTCACTTAGTGGAAAACATGTTGACACTAAATGCTTATATGTTGCCAACCTCAGTACCTTGATGAAACCCTTCGACTTCAGTTCCAGGAGGTCAAACGTCAAATTTCGTCTTTGTCCACTTTTATCAACCTGTACATTGCCCGTAAGTCCGGTAATTTGTACCTGGAATGATATGAGAATTGGAAGAGAATAAAAGCAGCAGACGAAGAAAATTACAGGCACGTTCGAAATTGAAGCACATTTCACATACAGTTAATGGCAACACACACTGCAAATTCATTAAGTTCTGAAAATGTCACTAAATAAATAATTAAAAAATCACTGAATTAAAAAGAACAAACTATGTAAAATAACCCAATAACCATTTAAGATTGTCTTCATCGTTTACAAATATACAAATTTCCAAATAATGTGATATATTTTGGGAATTCTTACCATTTCACTTTTAACTGAATATAAATAAGCATTCAGCGTAATGAAATTCTGAGCTCGTGTACTTAAATCTATAATATACACTGACGGAAAAAAAAATCCCAACACCACGAAAAAATAGTTGTAGAGGAATGAAAAGGCGGCAATACATTTGTATAGGTAACATATTTAATCGATTAAGGTTTCAAGATCACAGCTTAATGTAAGCGCGAGAAGAGCCATTTTAAATGTGAAATGCTGGTATATTAATAACCGGTGTAACCGCCAGAATGTTGAATGCAAGCACGTAAGCGTTCATGCATTGTGTCGTACAAGTGCTGGATGTCAGTTTGTGAAATGGAGTTCCATGCCTGTTGCACTTGGTCGGTCAATACAGGGACGGTTAATGCTGGTTGGGGGTGACGCTGGAGTTGTCGTCCAATGATGTCCCATACGTGCTCGATTGGTGAAACATCTGGTGATCTAGCAGGCCACGACAACATGTCGACACTCTGTAGAGCATGTTGGGTTACAACAGCGGTATGCGGGCGAGCGTTATCCTGTTGGAAAACACCCCCTGGAATGCTGTTCATGAATGGCAGCACAACAGGTTGAATCACCAGACCGACGTACAACTGTGCCGTCAGGGTACGTAAGATAACCACGAGATTGCTCCTGCTGTCATAGGAAATTGCTCCCCAGACCATAACTCCAGGTGTAGGTCCAGTGTGTCTCGGTCGCAGACATGTTGGTTGCAGGCGCTCACCTGGCCTCCTTCTAACCAACACACGGCCATCACTGGCACCCAGGCAGAACCGGCTTTCATCAGAAAACACAACAGATCTCCACTCCGTCCTCCAATGAGCTCTAGCTTGACACCACTGACGTCGCAAACGGCAGTGGTTTGGAGTAAGTGGAATGCACGCTACAGGGCGTCTGGCTCGGAGCTGTCCTTCAAGTAACCGATTTGTAACAGTTCGTTGTGTCACTGTGGTGGCAACTGCAGCTCGAATTGCTGCCGCAGACGCGGTACGATGCGCAACGGCCATACGCCGTACTCTGCGGTCTTCCCACTCAGTAGTGCCACATGACCGGCCGGAACCCGGTCTTCTTAAGGCAGTACCTTCCCTTGACCACCGCTGCCAACAATCATGCACAGTGGCTACATTCCTGCCAAGTCGTTCTGCAATATTGCGGAAAGAATATCCACCTTCTCGTAGCCCTATTACACGACCTCGTTCAAACTCCGTGAGCTGTTGATAATGGCTTATTCGTCTTCTTAAAGGCATTCTTGACTAACATCAACACCCTACGTCGAATCTCAACGATAGCTAACGCTCACGAACGTTACAGCGCGTATTTACAGCAAACCTGCTTTGCATGTTCCGAGGGCTCTACTAGCGCCACACGTATGCGCCGAGCGCGAAATTTGCATAGACGTTATCTTACAGATGTACTCTCACCGCCTAGCAACTGTCGTTTATCTAACACAACCCCTTCTTGGTGTTGGGATTTTTTCCGTCAGTGTATTTCGTAATTTAGGATTAAATATTTTTAAATTTGAGACTTTCTGTGTTGGCTCCGCGTTACTGTTTTTTCTAGCGCTCTTCAGTTTTTATTTCGAGCTTCCCAGTTTTACGCTGCATGTTCAACATCACAGTTTTTGTTTCGAGTGGTTTCACAGTTTTTGCTCTGTGAACTGCCTCATACAGAAACACTGCAGGTTTTTATCTGAAAATAAGGACACGTGTATTGCGTTACAATTTGTACTGTGACATCGCTGCAAGTAAACATCGGCTTCGGTTGCTGACAGGATTTTTCAAGGTTATTGAATTGACCTGGAAACGGCGGTGCTGAAACCGACCAATGAAAAACAAGAAAAAATACAGCGCAGTTGCTTAAGGAAGAAAGAAACTTACACCCAGATGAGACCAGGCAAGCGTCTGTCGATAAGTAAATTTGTTTAGAGATTTATTTTGCCATGTTTTATGTTACTGTTCGACAGAACATCACTATGGAGGCCGTGAAAAATTATACTGAAACGTCAGAGTGTAAATGATCACGTTACCAGGAAATGTGCGTTGTATGTGTAGAACAGGCAGGCAACTTGTTATTGATGACGTTTTGAAATGATATGACGAAGTAACTTTCTCCATCATTTCTATGCCAAGGGCGGGATTCAAACCCACAACTCTCGGCTCTGGAGCTCCGAGGGCTATCCACTATACTACACTGGCATATGCTCTCACTGCTATCTGCCTTTATCTCATGTGCGTCCTGCGGGGCAGGTACGTCACATCTCCCTCTTCCGAAATAGGGCCGCGGGCATGTGTCGCTGTAGGCAGTCATGCAATGAAGAAGGTGCATTTGAGAAATCCCAGACAATTTGATGTGGGGAACGTAACATCACACTGATATTTTTTCTTTTTTCGAAGCGTTAAAGAAGGGGTCCTCATTTTTCCTGTCTCGTGGTGTGGAAAGTGCATCACACCATTTCGAGAAACTTAACGGTAAGATCATCATGGAAGTTCGGGCGCCAATATAACGTAATTTTCTTTCCGCTGTAACTTAGTCCTTACGTCAGTAATTACGCTATGTGTGCTCAGTCAATGCATTATTAAAAGGTACCCATATACCTTACAAGAAAGATGAAAGAGTATTTGTAAGTACTACTTGAAAGGTCAAGTAGTACTTACAAATACTTTTATTTTGCTTGCATGGGTTTACTGGCTTACTCGATACTATATTAGTGATTCAACATCCAAACACAGTAGAACAGCAGGTCTATCATCACTAACACCAATCCCCCTTAAACAATCGCTGCATTGCCTTTTTTATCTATCGTTCTTATCCGGCCACACATACGTCACTCTTATTCCGACATCAGGGTGTTACCAACATTATTCTCGTTTGAGAGAAAAGACGTAACGTCAAGGTTTGAAAATGTCTAAAAGAACAAATTCAAATTTACAAGGAAAAAGAAACTCAAAAGGAAAGTTAAAGTAGAATATACGTTGCAGTGAGCAGAGAGTATCAGGATAATGAAATACCAAAATAAAATAGTTGCCAGGTGAAGCTTAAGAGCGGACATACTATTTGATTTAACGACACAAGTTCGTTCATTCTGTGAATTGATATGAAGTATTTATCGTAATGTGTGACCAACTAGTAGATATTTGCGATAGGTATTGCTGAATGGCACACTTGTTAGGAACAGTCAGACAGAAAAATCAGCTGGAAAGTACAATAGCCAGTGACACTGCGTAATTTACTACCGCACTGCAATTTGCTTTAAGTTAAGTTTTAAGGCCAAACAAAGCATCTCACACCACTGAGGAGTCACTATCACGTGGGTTGCACAAGATGAACTCGTTAACGTTGTTTATTGAACCATTAACTACAGATTGACTCACATAGATGATTTCAAAGATGTTTATTAAAAACAATGAAAAAAATACAGAATGAGTACATGAAAACAGCACTATTTACAAGGCCTGTTTTAAAAAATATGCGATGAACAGGTATTGAAAAATAAAGAGCACAAGGGAGAAAATGTTTGTAATGTGAAAGTCAATGCAGAAATGATGATGAACAAAGGTGAAAAATGTTGGTAAATAATAAAGCTGGTCTTGCATGTAAGCAGAAAAAAGTCAACTGTCTATGTACAATTGCTAATGAGCGGAAAAAAATGTGAGTTCAGAAAAATGTGTGACTGACAGATAAAGAAAAAGGTTGACAAATAAAGCTGAGGAGCAATGTCTTACTGATGGAGAGAAAGTATATCTGGAAAGTCGTAACACTCATAAGAAGCAAAGTTTGTAAACAAGCACCTAAAAATAAAAGAGGTCCTAAAAGACCCGTAACAAACAGGTGATGAAGGATAGTTCACATATCAAGATGAAAGTCTGGAAGACGAATGGCGGTTAAGTAGCAGATGACATGAAGCACAAAAGTTCGGCAAGCGAAGGAAGAAAAATGGTGCTGCAACACACACGGAACGAAAAATCTGCGCACGTCAGTTGGTTAACAAAGTGATGTGATAAAAGAGCTCCAAGTAGAGATGTAGTTGAAGGATGAGTCAATTATCGTTGAGCGATGAGATTGAAAGAACTCTTAGTGAAAATTGGAGTTGAATGAAGTTGGCATTAACGGATACGGAGGCAGATGCTGGTTTTGGTGCACCTACATCCAGCCGGTTGCGGTGCGCCAGGTAGTATGAAATTTTCTGGGTTGTGTGCAATTCCGGGCTGTAGAATATTCAAGTTGAAGGCGGGAAACGATTTGATTTAGGTAAGCACGATACAAACGGGGTCGTGCTGCAGAGAGTGAGGGAAGGGAAGTTGCAGTGGCTGTTTCAAAAAAAAAAAAAAAATCGTGTCACTGATTTCATGAGAAAAAAAAATTACGAAGTGGGCTATGCCAGCGGGAAACTGGATCATGGACAGAGGTGAACATATAATCACGAAGCGTGTGAGGAGCCTGTTAAGTCGACTGGTGTCAATCTGCAGCTACGCGGAGGGGGGAATGTCGCTCTGTCATCTCCAGGAATGAGTTTCGTTTCTCTTTGAATGTTACTGCCTTCATGTACAAGAAATACATGGTTCATCAACCCAATCTGATATTATTCATTTTCGGCAAATGGCACACATTTTACTCAGACGTAACGTCTGTTATTATACTGAGTGACATTAGCTATTATACTCCCTGGTCGTCGGTGTGTGTATTACATGAAGTTTAACCATCAGCTGCGATAGCGTGTTTTTGATGTTTCTTATTGGATTTCTGACTTTCTTTTCATATTTAGAAAATATCCTAACATTATCATAATATCGCGCAAATGTTTCAGAATCTATTTCTCTGCAGAATCGTGCCCAACCACATACTGTGCCTGTATACGAAAATTGTACGCCTCGCAATAACACTATTGCATATAATATAGTCTCATGTTTCTTCATTTTTGGTTGATCGAGATTCTTGAGAATTTTAGGGAAAGTCGATAAAAGAATTATGACATACACCAAAGAGCGAAAATATTATGACCGCCTGCCTAATATGATGTTGGTCCTCCACGTGCTACCAAAACAGCTCTTGTTCGGATATACACCAAAGAGCCGAAACATTATGACCAGCTGCCTAATTGGATGTTGGTCTTCCACGTGCCACCCAAACAGCTCTTACCCGGATATACACCGAAGAGCCAAAACATTATGACCACCTGCCTAATATGATGTTGGTCCTCCACGTGCCACCCAAACAGCTCTTACCCGGATATACACTGAAGAGCCAAAACATTATGACCACCTGCCTAAAATGATGTTGGTCCTCCACGTGCCACCAAAACAGCTCATATCCGGACATACACTGAAGAGCCAAAACATTATGACCACCCACCTAATATGATGTTGGTCTTCCACGTGCCGCCCTGTGAGGATCGATGCTACAAGTTTTCTAACGGTATCTTGTGACATCTGGAACTGACACGTTATCAGAAGGTCCTTTAACTGTTGTAAGTTACGTAGGTGAACTATCACTGATCGGATTTGCAATTTCAACATAAACTACAGATGCTCGACTGAGTTGACATCTGGGGGCTTTGTAGGCCAGGGCAATACCTGGAAGTTTTCCTCATATCCCGCGAACCAGTCTCGAACAATCCAGGCAGTGTGGCGTGAACCATTCTCCAGATGAAAGAAGACACTACAAGAGTTGTAACGTACCAGGAGATGTGACGTACCTGCCAGCAGGACGCACACGACATAAAGGCAGATAGGAATCAGAACACATGTCCGCGTAGCTTAATTGGTAGAGCAACTTATTCCGGAATGAGTGGACCCGGGTTCGAACCCCGGCGCGGATAAAAATGACGGAGAAATTCACTTCGTTATAATGGCGCCCGAACTATCCGGATGACCCGACCGTTCAAAATCTCGCATTGGTGTGATGTTATTTCCACACCGCGAGATAGGAAAAATATGAGCAGCACTTCGAAAGAAAAAAAAAGAAAAATAAGGGGGAGATGATGTAACGTACCAGGAGATGTGACGTACCTGCCAGCAGGACGCACACGACATAAAGGCAGATAGAAATCAGAACACATGTCCGCGTAGCTTAATTGGTAGAGCAACTTATTCCGGAATGAGTGGACCCGGGTTCGAACCCCGGCGCGGATAAAAATGACGGAGAAATTCACTTCGTTATAGAGTAGAGTACCATTGCCATGAAAGGATGAACCTGGTCTGCACTGATGTTTAAGTAGGTGGTAGACGTCACAGTTTCCTGCACATGAATGAATGTCCGCATGGTTCTTCAGAAGAAAGTTCTCCAAAGCATAGCACCTCCTGTACCGGCTTGTTTCCGTCTCACGGTGAATCATGGTGCCAACACTTCCCCAAGTAAACCACGCACACGTACTCGTCTGTCAACATGGTGCAACAAGAAACGACTCATCGGACCAGACGAGCTTCTTCCAGTCATTCAAGACCCAGTTTTTACGCTCGCGTACCAACTGTAGGCGCTTTCGACGGTGAAGTGAGTTTAGAATGGCCACTCGGAGAAGTCTGCTGCTACGCAACCTAATTTTTAGCAGCGTTCAATATATCGATGTGTTGTAAGACATTACTCCCGTCACCAGCATTTAAATTGCTGGTGACGGGAGTATCGATGAGCCAGGGTCGGCTCACACCTGGCCAGCGGTTTGTGGGTTTCCCTCCTCGGACCACTTTTGAGTGGTGTTACCACGGCTGGATGTGAGCACCTCACAAGCCTTGCCGTCTCGGAAATGCTCTAACCTGGTCATCTGTCCATTGCGATTTGGTCTTTGTCAAACTCACTTAAAACCGCTTCCTTTCCCATCTGAAGAACAACAATAACACTGATTAAGAGAGCTCAGTATCAAATGTACAGGGTGCCCCACTCGCTACCGGACCCGGTATTTCTTTAATAATATTAACACCAATGAAGATATTGCAATGAAATTTGAATTGGACTAAACTCATTTCGTGCGAAATGTGATGATATCACAACACGAGCTCGAAGTGGCCACCATTTTCGTCCAGACAGCATTGAACCCGGCGCTGTCCGCCAGCCAGCCTGAGTGCTCCTTTGGGGCAGACACATTCCTAAGTGTGGTGCCACTGAGGAGCAGTCCGCCAGCCAGCCGGACGCGCCTCTATGCTGCTTTGTTATGCCATTTCGCTGAGCGTGTCTACACAATTACGGTTGTTCATAGTGAGTGCTCGTGGCTGTTCGTGTACGTGTTAAAATATATCGGTATATTCTGGAGAAGCGAGTGTTTATTGTTCGCACTTATTGGAAAACAGAATCAATAAAGTCTCGTTAAGAGCAATTCCTGGAGAGGTTTGCAGGCAGACATCCGCCGACCAAGTCCACCATTTGGGCATTGTCGAAGACATTGGAAACCAAGGGGACTTTATTAGACGACCATGCAAGAGGTCGTCCACAGATATCTGAAGAAACGATACATAATGTAAAGGGCCGACTGCTTGCATCTCCCATGAAGTCACTTCGCCGACTGTCACAGGAAACAGGGTTGTCCAAAAGCACTTGTCAACGTGCTGTGAAAACAAACTAAGCTTCATGCTTACCGTATCTCCATTGTTCACGAACTGAAAGAGCCTGACCACGTGACATACTGTCGATGGTTTCAGACATTTCTTCAGGAAAATCCGGGCATTCTGGACTACATGAAGAGAGATAGAAAGATAAAAACAGATAAAGAGAGAGAGAGATAGATAAAGAGGGAGATAGAGATAGAGAGATACAGAGAGATAAAAGAAAGAGATAAAGATAAAGATGAAGAGAGATAGAGAGATAAAAACAGATAAAGAGAGAGAGATAGATAAAGAGGGAGATAGAGATAGAGAGATACAGAGAGATAAAAGAAAGAGATAAAGAGAGAGATGAAGAGAGATAGAGAGATAAAAACAGATAAAGAGAGAGATATATAGATAAAGAGGGAGATGGAGATAGAGAGATACAGAGAGATACAGAGAGATAAAAGAAAGAGATAAAGAGAGAGATGAAGAGAGATAGAGAGATAAAAACAGATAAAGAGAGAGAGAGAAAGAGGGAGATAGAGATAGGGAGATACAGAGAGATAAAAGAAAGAGATAAAGAGAGAGATGAAGAGAGATAGAGAGATAAAAACAGATAAAGAGAGAGATATATAGATAAAGAGGGAGATGGAGATAGAGAGATACAGAGAGATAAAAGAAAGAGATAAAGAGAGAGATGAAGAGAGATAGAGAGATAAAAACAGATAAAGAGAGAGAGAGAGAGAGAAAGAGGGAGATAGAGATAGGGAGATACAGAGAGATAAAAGAAAGAGATAAAGAGAGAGATGAAGAGAGATAGAGAGATAAAAACAGATAAAGAGAGAGAGATAGATAAAGAGGGAGATAGAGATAGAGAGATACAGAGAGATAAAAGAAAGAGATAAAGAGAGAGATGAAGAGAGATAGAGAGATAAAAACAGATAAAGAGAGAGAGATAGATAAAGAGGGAGATAGAGATAGAGAGATACAGAGAGATAAAAGAAAGAGATAAAGAGAGAGATGAAGAGAGATAGAGAGATAAAAACAGATAAAGAGAGAGAGATAGATAAAGAGGAAGATAGAGATAGAGAGATACAGAGAGATAAAAGAAGGAGATAAAGAGAAAGATGAAGAGAGATAAAAACAGATAAAGAGAGAGAGAGAGAGAGAGAGAGATAAAGGGAAGTCAGGGACAGCAGAGTAAAAAAGCATGGGGTATTCTTTGTTAGTTCTTTCCTATTGTTATATTGTCTAGTGTCTGTAACGTCTCGAAACAGGGTAAGGCTCTCGTTCAGGTATTTAACGATTTAACATTCTTGAAGCAAGTGAAAGTGTTTTAAAGACCTTGCAAAGGGACGTCACGTAAGAGACGCACTGCCAATATGTATAATGTAGATCTAAAAAACACTTTCATAATGATCAAATGTAGAGGATTTTAGGAAGGGAGTGTCTGACACCAGGTCTTAAACAACCCTTAGAAATAGGAAACTAGGAGAATTGGGCTAGAGCGCCCGATAGGAAAGTGACACGGAAGCAAAGTAGAAAGGGGAGGAAGACGCCCTTATTTATTACCGGGGGCCAGTCACCTGGGTCCGACGGCTTAACGTGCCCATCCGACGCACGGCGGGTATTTAGTGGATTGAGCGTTCGTACCTGCCTGGGATCGAACCTGAGGCCCTTCGCGTGGAAGTCACGAACTTTGCCCACTCGGCCACCCGCGGCTCAACCTTTCATAATGCCTTCTCTCCCCCATTTTATACCCGAGAAACCGTCCCCTAGGGTAAACTTCTAGATCTGCCCTTAAAACCAGCTGTTAATAACCTTCCTGGTTGGTGGCTCTTTACCGTACGCACTTCGAAATTTCCTTTGAACGTCTGTTGCATACTTGTTCTTATCAAACAGTAGCTCCCAATTAGCCTTCTCGAGACCGGAAGCCGCCATTGTTCAACAAGACTATGCGTATGATAGGGGTACGACAAGAAACGCCAACTGGCGGTGAATGATGGAAATACACGCCTCGGCAGTAACACCGGGGAAACTTTCATGTTTTCTCTTTCACATGGTATAGATAAGTAAATGGTACTCTCTTACTCATGTGCAATAAATTGTTGATTGTGTTCATCATTTATAAACACGCTGTATGAATACAAAGGATTTATACGCAAATTCCTCTCGCAATGTAGACTGTGTTACTTTTTGTTCTTAGTACTTTTTATTTCGATTTTAGCATTTTAACACTTTTTTATTTAGCATCAAAATCTGGGAAGAGTTGGAGACTCCGAATTTAAGGTTAGTAGCTCCAACGAAGGAGGAGAATCAGCATAATTATTATCACGATGGATATCTGATAGCATAATTTTTTTCACAATCGCAGCATTAAATGTACGTTATTAACACGTGGAATTTCATTTTGAGGAATCAGAGTTTGATCAGCCTTTTCCCCTGGCCCCTTAATGTACATTTAATTATTACTATCATGTAATACTTAATACATATTGAAAATCGATATTATATTTTCAATTGAATAAGTTTTGTTGTTGTGCAGAATTTGTATTTATTGTGAACATTTTGATGATTTGTTGTATTTTGTGAGCTTCATTGGCGAATTTGTTTTCTTTATTGGTACAATTAGTTTATGATTGTAGCACATATTGTATTATTACTGAGTATTATATTACTTTTCTATATTATTGTACAGCAGAAATTTTACAAAATAAAATTTAAAAAAAAAAAGAGATTTCTTATCGCTGAATAGTCAAACATGTGTAAACCATATTCTGGATTTCGAAACATTAATGTTTTATTCAAAGCCTCATATTCAGATACGCGTAATTCAAATCTAAAAATTCGTCTTTCGGGGCATGAATCTTTAGAATAAAATGAATTTTTTTCTTTGGAGGTTTAACGACCAGCGGGAGCCACTCAATAGGCTATAAATAGTCGGCCATCCCTTGTTTAAGGCCACTGTTTCCATGGAAAGGAGAAAGCTAGTACCATAAGATAAACACAACATCCATGCCTCCTCGAGATTCGAACTCTAACCCATCCCGGACAAGTGGTCAAGAATCAGTGCTTAGACCACTGAACCACCAGCCCGGCAAATATTTCTTTTAAAGGGTATTCTATTTTTTGCACTGGTGTCGGGACTTTTGAAATGGATATCTTTCATTTTGATAGTCTCAGAAAATGTGAAAAATTAGTATAGTTCGGCTCTTCAAGTGAATTGTGCCCTTGTATTATTATACAACATTTATGTCAGTCAACTCCGCGAAAAATAATTCTCAGGGAGCATTATTATTGGCTGAATGTATTCTTACTTACCTCTTTCATGGTGTGGAGAAGATCATACCCATATGGCCACGTGATTGTGCTATCACATGACACACTGCGGTCTCCTACAGTACGATTGCGATCCATGTGATGCAATGCCATGGCATAGAAGTTGACGGCGTCCACCAGCAACGCTGTTTCAGTCTGTTTTCAGGTAAAAAAAGGGAAGCGAAAAAAGCGAAGTTAGATATTTCTGTTTCATACTGACAACACCGTTATAGCAGTAACTGAATAACTCATCACAGCCAGGAAGGCTCCGTAACAGATAAATTTCAAAATAAATTTTTATCGCTTATATTTTCCATACCGCAAAACCTGTTCGATATATACAGGCTGACTGTAAACTCCTTCATCAAAACAAGAGGGGTGATAGTACACATCAAGACGAACAATATTTGCTGTGGAACTTAGGGCCGCATTCCGCTCCTAGTGCCAGAAAAAAATAAAGTTACGTATCCCCGTTGAACCTTCAACAGTGAAAACAAAGAGACGTACCTAATTTATGAGTTGCACATTTCCAGTCGCATCAGAGGAAGACTCAAAGGAGCTGCTCAAACTGGGGTCCAAGGGCGTCGTTCCACAGCCCTCACCAGCGAATGAAGGATTGTCCACCCTCTCGTAGACTCCCGGTGTGGTGTTGATCCTGTCCGCACCAACAGCGATTCGCACGACGAGATCTTCGAAGGATTCCACAGGTGTCTCGTACACCAATGTTTTCATGTTTCTCCAGAAGAAGAAGTCCAGTGGATTAAGGTCCGGTGAACGTGAAGGCCAAGCCACAGATCCACCGCGTCCAATAGACCGCCCGGGATATGTCGCATTTAGGAAGTATCGGACCACGGTGGCAAAGTGTGTTGGGGCCCCATCATGCATAAACCACATGTCCTTCCGTGTGGTGAGCGCAACATTCTGCAACAGACCGGGAAGCACTTGCTCCAGGAACACACGGTACGCGCCAGTCAGACGCATACGTCAATTCTCATGTGATGTTCGCACGATAATATTCCCGAACGGGTTCGGCTGCGTTTTTAAATGTTTGCTCCTCATCGTCTACGCAAGTGTTCAACGCACCTGATTTGCATCTTGTGCTTCTCATGCACTGATCGGAACTCCGTGTGCCTGCTGGACGTTTTTCGAACGTGCTCTTTTCTGGCATTATGAGTGGAATGCGGCCGTAGGTTCCATTGCAAATATTGTTCGTCTTGATGTGTACTATCACCCTTCCTGTTTTATTGAAGGAATTTACAATCACCCTGTATACGAAGTTTTATTGCGAGAAACAACGAGAAGAGCACGAACTATATAAAGGTTCATTTCATGTAATCCTTTGAGAATTTTAAGGAAACTTCAAGAACCTGTATGGCAGTTTAATCTATTATTACACGAGTGAATAAATTGTCATCAGAACATATAATACAGATAGCAATTCCATACTGCTTAATACATATAAGTGTATGCGTGAAGCTGCGTGTACATATATTGTAGTTCATTACACACAGTTTTGATGGCGACTAATAAGGGAAAGATTTTGTCGAGAACATCAATAAGTGAATGCAATTTTCTGTTTCGAATAAATGCAACATACAGAGTGCAGTGGTCATAAATAGTTATTTGTCTGATAAATTATGGGTTTAAAATTATATTCAGAACAAAGCTACCTGTTATGGGTGTTTCACTCTGAAAAGAAGAAAAAACAGCAAGAAAGATAGATAAGGTGTAACGTTCTAATCATGAACAATATAATTTTTTGCTTTTTCCGAACGCTTGTCCTATTTCGGTGGCACAGTGGAAAAAGTCATCACCATAGCAGCGACCGAGAAAGAAATATTTCTGACGTCGCTTAGCGTTTCGTTTCGTTCAGTGAATAGTAAATGCTTTCGGGATTAAATTATGAGACGTCATCACCTTAGTAACAACTAAGAAAGAAATATTTGTGACGACATGCTTAGTTATCGTTTAGTGAATGGAGACTGCTTCCGGGATATGATTATGTGACGTCATCACCCTTAGATATCGTGTTTTTGACCAGGAGTTCAGTGAATGAAGACTGCTTCCGGGATATGATTATATGACGTCATCACCCTTAGTTATCGTGTTTTTGACCAGGAGTTCAGTGAATGAAGACTGCTTCCGGGATATCATTATGTGACGTCATCACCCTTCGTTATCGTATTTTTGACCAGGAGTTCAGTGAATGGAGACTGCTTCTGGGATATGATTATGTGACGTCATCATCCTTAGTTATCGTGTTTTTGATCAGGACTTCAGTGAATGGAGACTGCTTCCGGGATATGATTATGTGAAGTCATCACCCTAGCACCAACTGAGAGAAAAAATATTTCTGACATCCCACTTAGTTTTTCGTGTTTTCGGGCACGTGTTCCGTGAATGGAAACTGGGAATCATGTCAGCGTGTGGCATAACAACTGCATGACGTAATACTTTCTTTTTATTGTTGTAATGTCGTGAAATACTTTCACATTTGGACATCACAAACAAAAGAAATATTGGGCTGTTAAAAAATTACTCCACATATTTTATTTTTCCCAGTCATTTATTCACGGCCTTTCACCTAGTGTATAATAAATAACATTAACTTGCAATTAAGAGACATCAGCTATCAGAAGTTTATGAACGAAAGCCGGAAAAAGCCTCTGTTAAAGAGGCAAGTGAGGCACTTCAATGAAGTGATGAAAGCAAAAAGGGACGGGGAGCAGAGGGAAAAAACAAGTGCTTATGCATAGGAGAGTATAACTATACTAGTAAATTCGAATTTATTGGCGTAGAATAAAAAAACAAGGTTTCCAAGCTTTCGCACATCAACCAGATGGCTCTTTCAAGGAAGACAGACAGCAAACTGGATAATACAACGCTTCAAAAATTTAAACACGGTGACTAGACTTGACAATAAACTAAGAGATGCAAATGCAATTATTCATTTAAAGACGGGAAGCATCATGTTCGTTTAGCACGCATGTGCGAAAGCTTGGAAACTTTGATTTTTATTTCACGCTAATAAATTCGGATTACTAGCATATCTTACGTATAGTTAATGTACAGTTCCTTGTGTTGTTATTTACAAGTGTTGCTATCTTATCGCATTTGTCGCCGTCGTGGTTGTGTCCACATTCTAGATGTCTAATGTCAAATACCACTTAAATCACGTTCTTGAATTTTAATGAGCCGCCTTTGTAGCTGAGTGGTCTGAGCCCTGACTGTTCGTCAAATATAAACCAAGGTTCGAGTTCTGGATGAGGTATAGGTGGTGTGCTTTGGCTCTGTCCCTTCACTGGAATAAGTGGTTCTAAATTTAGGACGAAAGACTGCTTGTGGCATTACGAGTTGCTCTCGAAAATTAATGGAAAAAACATTTGGTGGATTTTTTTTTATGAATATCGTATTCGGCTTCTGCCAAGTGTATCATGATGACATTGATTGGTAAGTAGGAGCTTACATGTGATTCTAAATAACAGGATGCATATTCATAAGAAACTACGTTCCATGCATTTCAAAATTGCCTTTATTCTTCTGTAAAATAACATTTCTATGTACATGACAATGGAATTCTGCCAATAAATACATGCAGCTTCTGTTGAGATTTATAGAAAAAATAGTCTTTTGGCATAAATCTAATACTGACAAAGAAAGGAATTATCCAGAGGTTGCGCATACCACGTAGGGCGTCATCCATGGAATTATCACGAGTTAATGGAATATCATGAGTTCAATTATCATGGAATTCTCATTTAGGTCTTTGTATCCTGACCAGGAGTCACAAAACAGAAGTAATCTCGCTCCTAGGTTTTCCACGAGAACAGATGAAAAGAAGATCTGTGAATGTTCCTTAGTATTTTTGCTACTGGAGCTTGGTTCAGCGTCGAGGTTTCGGGGACAAAATAGCACAACTTTCCTTGAAATTTTCGATCAAACTGTATATCTCTTTCTTGGAAGTAAATATCGAGCTTTTTAGCCAGTTTTACATCCATTGAAACTGCAACATTTATTGTGTCGCTGTGAGTTGCACTGCTGGCATGTTGGAAAATTCAAACTGTATGTTTTATCCTTCCTTGGATATAGCTGCACGAGAGACAAGCTCATAAAGGAATTGGCTCTGATTAGTGTTCCAATCTTTTTTAGGTGTCAATCCTTTCTCTCTGATGTATTCAGTCATTTCTTCTTTGAATGTGTGGCGTTTTAGCGTATCTTAGCACTCTTTGGGAAAATTATCTACCTATTCGTCTTCTGCAAGACCTTTGACTGCGACGAAGATGCTTTGTTATGAATGCGATGCCATAATCGCTTTTAAGGATTTGATGAACGACTTTAGAGTTCTGAAACTGACTTGTGTGGTTACAAGTATTTGAAATGCCCAAGCTTGTAATACAGTAACGTGCAGACGATAACCGACCTATAGCTTCAACAAAATTGTCCATTTTGAGAGTCTTAGTTGTGTTCTCTTGAGGTTTTCCGTTTTCCATACGAAAGTTTAAATGTTGGCGTTTCACTTCCACATACTTCAGAGGGTGTCAAGACCTGCAATGTGATTGAAATAGATCCCTTGTACCACTCAAAAACTTGCCTGTAGTTTCTGATCTTCCGCTTTGTAAATAAATATTCATAGATGTTTTCAATAACTTATTTATATATTGTTTTCAGTACACTTGGTCTCTTAGTTGAGGGTTCATATTCACTCGTACTACTACTATCACTTTAATTTTCCATTGTCTCCGGACTGTCTTTAACAATTCTACTGTGTGTGCCTAAATCTTCAATTCTCACATCAACACCTGTCTAATGTAGCTGTAGTCCACGAGTTCCATTCATTTTCACACTTCTGTGATGGCAACTATAAATGCAACAAACATCTCGTCTTCTGTGCCAAACAACTCATGTATTTATACTTCAATGTCCTTTCTACTATTTAAACCTTATTTCATGGATTGATACTGGTTGCACGTACCATCTTAATTGTGCTCTTTGTTTTGCACTACATACGAAACAGACAGAAAAGAAGTTGCTTAAGCAATTCGGCACTGAAAACAACGCAATGCAGACAGTCCACTAGTGGCCGGCCAGATGCAGCCCTAATCAAACCCTTAATTTCTCAGACATATCATTATCACCATTGCACTTACCACCCTGCATTTAGTTAGAACACAAGGTTTTACCCATTTATCCGCGCCCTGGTTGAAACCCTTTCCTTGTGAGTGTGGTACTAGATCATTTATCTTGAACATAAGGTATCCACTTACTTTTCACACGACCTGAAGATATATGACTGATGACTATATTTAAAAAATTTGTTGACACAATTACAGGTGTTTGACTTTTTGGCCTTGTATAATATGCCTCTGTTTAGTCGTTCTGCGTTTGGCCGACCTGATATAATTTTCCACCATGGTTTCGTCGTGAGGGCTTATGGAGGGAGGAGGCGAGTTACGGGATATATATCATCATTGACAACCACTATGAATCCACTGAATGAAGGTCTCCCCATGTTTCTCCCACTACGATCTGTCTTGAGCTAGTGTCCTCCATGTCACTTCGGCATGCTTTCGTACTTCTTCCTCCCAACCCCAATGTGGTCTTTTCCTGGGTCTTATTCTGTCCCTTGTTATCCAGTCTAATATTTCAGCTGTCCATCGGTGACCCATTGTCATTTCAGGGACTTTACTCTGATCGAGATGTCTTCCGCTCTTGTCATTTTCCCGGATCCACGAGTTCCTCTTCTTATCTTTCCTGGTAACATCAAGCATGTGTCTCTCCAGGCTTCTTCGACTGAGGGCCAATGTTTGAGTTGTAGAATCACTTGTGTGTGGGGTGGGGGGTGGGGGTGGGGGGCTATAACTCACCACGCTAGCCAAGCGGGTTGGTGAGTGTGGGATAGCATTTCCTCTAATCCCTTTGGTATAGTTATACCGCTATTTGACAGTCGTCGGAGCCCGTTGAGTGGGAACGGAATCCAGCGGTAAAACGCGGGGTTGACATTTGTCAAGGAGAGGCTATTTTGTGTTTGTTGTGCATCACTTAACCTTAAATATCACACACACACACACACACACACACACACACACACACACACACCTTTTGTTCAATGCAAAGCACACTTGTTATCGCGCGCGCGCGCGTAATTGAAACACAAACGTGCGAAAGTGAGTGGTGAATTTGTATTGTTTGAAAGACAATTTGCCCGTTATCAGGGTTTAACATCACCTGTTGACCGCTAAGTCAATGAGGAGCCTACTGTTCCTAATTTTGGGATACTGGTTATTATAAAGAAGAAAGAAAGGAATGAGCGCCCGATATGAAACATATCAGCTCATTCGAGCACTTCAAACTCTGCCCAACGCGGGGTAATTGCCAAGAGCGCCTGATGTAGGTCAATCCGGTTGTCATTGCGAAAAAGATAATTCAAAATGAACTTTGAAAAACACAGAACATTTTTCTGGAAAGTGATAAAACTTGGCATGATTCTACACCATTTCGCATTACACTTGCCCGTGTTTTTTAAAAGTTTTCCAAAGCAACACAGTTCAGTGAATATTTGAAAATATTTGTAACGGTAAACGTTTTCCTCTATGTTAACGAATGTGTGTGCTGCTCCGCAGTTTTCCATTACGCTCTCAAAAATTTATTTCATATCTTACGCCTGCGGCCCGGCAATTTTTGCTTAAAAGTGAAATGCGGCCTGCAAATTCCAAAATGTCTCATACGATTGAATACAGTGCCTGACATTCAGTTCATAATTCCAAACTAGATAATTTTCACAAAGCAACACAGTTCACTGAATATTTGAAAATATTTTGTAAGCAACTGTGTAATAGGTAATTTTCTATTCATGGATTTCAGTACATTTTCATTGATTTGAAATTTCAACCATTTTGCATTTAGGAGCAGTTTCAAGTGCCCTCTTACTCATGGCACTTCAACGAAAATACTTACCGAAAATATAGATGCTTTTGAGATGTGTATTGGAGCAGCTCTAAAAAAGGTAAATTACGAGTCTATATAAAAGATCGGATCTAAAATTTTCAAAAACATAATAAATTTTTTATAGGAAAATTTAGAATTCTAATGTCAAGTAGTTTTCCGAAACATTTGGATGACGCTTGTATTCCATTCCTCCAAAAGAGACATCTTCACGGCAATGATGGCACTTTTTCTCCTTCAGCAAAATTGACTTCTTTTGGGTTAGTGCGAATGAAATGTCCGGCGTGAACGAGACGTGGAGACAGGCCCCCACCACAGCGGAATGGAACCGCCCACAGGTGTTGCGGGTATTACGTCACAGAGTTACTAAAAATAGCTAGCACGTGTGTGAAGATCAAGGTTCATGAGTGGTTTGTTTGGACGTAACGTGGCTTGCAAAGGAAACATGCAGAAGCCGGATTTGAGAGTCATCTTTCTGTATGAATTTAAACTGGGCCATTCTGCAGGAATTGTTGCTCGAAACGTTAACAAAGCATTTGGGGAGAATACAGCCAATGAACGAACCACTCGGTGATGGTTTGTGAAGTTTCAAAGCGGACATACGGACATGCAAAACTAAGCACGTGGTTACCGCCCTTTTGCTGTTTTTGACGATTTTCTGTTACGTGTGGTGAGATAGCGGCAGAGGTAGGTGTCCACCACACGACAGTTGTTCGGCATCTGGCTGCGCTGGGTAAGGTCAAAAAGCTGGACATGTGGCTTCCGCATGAGAGGACAACTGCCAACAAGACTAAGCGTTTGGAAATCTGCACGTCACTGCTTGCCAGGAATGAACATGGAGCTCTACTGCATTGAATCTTCACCTCCGACGAGAAGTGGGTCCTTTATGATAATAAGAAATGATATGTACAATGGTAAAGCAAGGCAGAGCCTTCTGGATGGCATCCTAAGCCAACCCTACGCACGAAAAAGATGATGCTCCTTATCTGGTGGTCCACAGCCGGGATAATACATCGGAAATTCTTGGCAAGAGGCCAAACCATCACTGCAGAACGTTATTGTGCTGAATTACACCAGGTACACCGGAAATTGCAACAGAAGCAACTGGCTTTGGTCAACAAACATGGTGTTCTTCTGCTCCAGGACAACGTCCGCCCATATGTCACACAAAGAACGATAGTGACACTAAGTGCCTTGGGTTCTGAAGCACTGCTTCATCCTGCCTATTTTCCGACAGACTATCATCTGTTTCGTCGCCTGGATCACTTCCTGTCCAGAAAACAGTTCACGACAGACAAAAAGGTTCAACGTGAAGTTCATAGCTTCTTTGGGTACCAGGCACAAGACGTTTTTCGTTCCGGGATCATGGCCTTTCCGAACAGAAGGCAACTATGTGTCTATGCAGAAGGGGATTATTTTGCCTAGGTAAGTTGTCCTACTTTTCCGTTCTCGCCGTCCACGTGTGCTGGTCCTTTGGCGGACATTTCATTCGCACGAACCCAATATTTCTTTACTGATGTGAATCGCATGTTAGATGTCATATGACTTCGGGTTCTGAATTTAGTGCTAATATGGAGTTTTGCTAGTTTAGTTCAGGCGTAAACCTCTAACAAAGAGTTATGGAAAAATAGTATAAAAGAGCTGTTAAACTTTTAGGGGTGAGATGGGTCCTTAAAAGAAAAAATCGTAATTGTGATATACACCTTACTCAGAAAGTTCAACATAAAATTTTATTGTTTTAATTGTAAACTATAACAAAAAATAATTAGGGAGCAAATAAGGTTGAAGTGTAGTTATGTTTGTTAATATGAATAGAGTTCAATTGATAACCATTGAAACGTATTTAATAGCTATCGACGATTCTATACGTATACCATTTGTGGAAAATGGCGACGGAAGACACGCCTATCATTTGAAAAGATGGATGCCATCGCTGCTGCTAACGAGGTCTAGGGTTCTGTCATCAAAGCTCGGTTGTTGATGCGACAGTCAGAAAGATCCCATGCGACAATAGGCCACAAAACAATAAAGTAATGCCATCAGAAGTTGATGGCAATTGGTTCTGTAACAGACAGCAGTAGGTCAGGTTGGCTATCAACGTCAAGAACACCACAAAACGTTGCTGAGTTACGGGACTCCACAGCAAATCGATTCGTGTGGAAGCAAGAGGAAGTGGTTTGACTCATTACAACGTCAAACGATTATCAGAAACCTAGTTTTGTATAGATCTGCGAAACCTAATTAAGCACAGAAACCGTTTGGAAATCATTGTTCGCAAAATCATACCTGAAAGCCTGAACCTTTCTTGTGAAAGAGATTAAACAAATCCGGAACATTTGGCATTTTGTTTCGTTTATGAATCCACCAAACTACAAAAGTCGGAAGAACTTAAATTTGGGAGTTACTTATCAACGTAGGAATGACACGCAACACAGTATTCCTGGTACAAATCAATTTTTAAGTGGTGAAGTACTCCCAGAACTGATACGGTAAATTCTGTTTTATAAACATAAGAAGTATTGACAATACTCCAACTAAATCGATTCATTTAACTATCGCGGTTAGAAGTTAGTGATTTCACAAATTATTATTGTACAGATTTGGGAAACCCTAAAATCTTTATTGGTTCGGAGAAGCAGTTAATTTAAATTCCTTTACCGTTTCTTCGGAACTTTGCCTATGTATTAGGTGTGCAACTTAATTCTCGGCCACAGGCACGACACGTTGACAGCAAATTATAGCAAATCGAATGCGTACCTAATCAGGGAAATAATCCCCGTCGTGTTGGATACATTTGTGCCATCGGTCAGAGAGCTGCCGCATGCCACTGCGGAAAAAAGAGGGCTGTTTCGAGTTGATAGTGTCATCAATACTTGTATAGACCTCCTGGACAGAAGTGAAGTGCGTATCACTCAGGTGATGTTGCAGGGAGCGAAAGAGGTGATAATCCGACGGGACAAATTCTGGATAATACGCCGGGTGGGACAAAATCTCCCATCCCAGGTCGGTAATCGTGTTTAAAGTCGTTTTCGTGGTGTAAAGACGCACGTTATCCTGAAGCTATAGGACCGACCTTCTGCCCTTTGCCGGTGTATGGCCTTTTCGCCTCCATTGCGTCACTCACACGAAAATGTTGCTAACAATAACACTCAGCATTGACCGTTTCACCAGGTTTGAGCAACTCATAGTGTACTACACCGCGCTGATACCACCATATGCACAGCAACAACTTCCTGGCATGGATATTCAGTTTGGCGGTACTGGTAGTAGACTGACCTGGATAAACCCACGATTTGCGCCGCTTAGGATTATCGTAGATGATCCACTTCTCATCACATGTCCATATCTTTTGGAGGAAATCCTTCTTCTTGAATCTGGAGAGCAAGGACACAGCAACATCGTAGCTGTGGGTTGGAGGGGCACCCAACGGCCCTCTTTGTGAACCCGTCGAAGCTTGTGCAGGCGCTTTGGAATGGCTTGCCGTGTTACTCCGAGTTCCTGGGAGAGCTCTGACTGTGTGCTACAGGGATCCGCGTCCAACAGTTGTTCCAGTTCCTCATGGTCAACTTTCTGTGGCTGTCCCGGACGTTCTGCATCACGGAGATTGAAATTTTCCCTGCTTAAAATGCTAGAACCACTTCTTACGCGTACTGTAGGACACAGCAGCCTCACTCAAAGCAGCACAGATCATTTGCTGGGCTTTCGGGGCACATTTGTTCAGCTGAAATGAAAACAGGAGACAGTGCCTCAAATGTTGCTTCTCGAACGACAATGCTTTCACCGTCAACTTTTGTCCCTTCTGTCACTACAGCTGTGAGCGGTTACGGTTGCTTGGAAAACTGCTGGATGGCGCTGCAATCAGCCATTATCGCACACAGCTATTTGCATTTGCCGACGTTCTATGATCGTTTGCAGTTAGGGGCCGAGAATTAAGTTAAGTTGCACACCTAATAGTACACTGCCCTATCATTAATATGCAAACATCTGCATGTCTACAAATGGTCACTGCTTTGGCCTTCAAAGCAGTGACGATTTTAGTTTTGCCTTTTGAGCGATATTTTCGTATACGCACCCGACGATCCAATTCATCCTAGCGAGTCACTGTAGGATTCAGGTCAGGAATCTGATCTGGCTAGTCATACTTTTTGATGTCAGTGCCCTCAAACCATTTTCTGTAACAACGCGAGCAGATTGACAGGTGCGTTGTCCAGCTGATAGGCGTATGAGCTTCCTTAAAGTTCTGCTACTATATTGGTAGTACATAACTGTCCACGACGTTTAAGTAAAGCACGGGATTCACAAAGGGTGTGTCATAAATATTGATACAGTGAGATGCATATATTTGATCAGTGCAAACATAAAATACAGTATCAGTCGTCGAAATAAAGGCCATCATGTTCAATGGTCTGCAGCCAACGTTGTGTCAAACTTGTTATTCCTGCAAGATACCATGCGTTGTCTTTTGACGCGAAGAATTCCTGGACTCTGCTTTCACTTCAACTTGATATAGGAAGTCTTCCGCGTAGGAAGTGGATCATTGAGCAAAGCAGATGGTAACCATTTTAGCCAGCTCGATACCCATATGCTCCTGAATTTTTGCTTTGGGTGAACGTGCCACATGTGGAGGTGCATTATTTTGGCGGAGAAGAACTCTCCTGCGGTTGACCAGAGTGGATTATTTTTGCGCCAGAACAGCGTAAATTCGATCTAATTCGGCTGAGTAAAGATCATCAGTGATACCACTGCCATTTGGGACAAATTTATGGTGTGTGCTGCCGTCACAGTTCCACCATACACACAGCATCCATCACCTTGTGCTCGAACCTTCCATGTTTAGCGACCGATTATGGTATCTGGCCAGGGTGTAGCCATTGGTTCCGCATATCTGAATTGCCGTAAAAGATCCACTTTTCATCAGACGTCATGATGCGTCTCATGAAACGCTCATCGGTAGGGTTTCCAAGAAATTGACGACAGATTTCCACTCGTCTGTGAGCTTGGGTGGGTGTCAGTTCGTGCGGAACCACTAGGCAGCTTCTGTTGGTCTACCTGAGCTTGCGAAGATGGCGAACGACGCTGGATTGTGAAGTACAAAGCTATCGATAATCTACGCCTGATGATTGCTGGATTGGCCACCACTGCTTCACGTAGGGCTTCAAAATCCACAGTAGTTTGTCTCCCTGGGTGAGTCTGATCTTCCAACTCCAGGTTGCCAGATTTGAATTTGATGAAACACCTTCTTGCGTTTATGCGACTCCCTGCATGCTTCCATTTTGCACAACAGATGTTTCCGGTAGCCTCCACTGCGTTGTGGCCCAGTTGGAACTCATACAACAGAAGTTCACGAATCAGAGGATTTCGTTTCTCCATTTCGGCAACCGATGAAAAACAGCAAACCAAATTAATACACATGAAGGACTGCATTTCTTACATGGAATATACAGCTGTAACTCAACACATGCAGGTATCTCGGTATATAGGTTTGGGGAATCTGGGAGGGCGAAGGAATCACCGACACTTTAGCTTGTGTCAATATTTATTACTCACCCTGTATGTGTTTTATTCCACAACGACTAATGTGTCCAATCCGAACCACGAAAAACAGCTCCAAACCGACAATTCTCTCGGCATCCACCAAGCTGTCAGCACCACACTTTATTGTCGGGATGATACAGTCCGGAAGGAACTGTATCGTCGCAACAGTTCTCCCTGCATCCATCAAGGTGTCAGTACCACACTTCATTGTCGAGATGTACAGTCCGGAAGGAACTGTGTCATCCCGACAATTCTCCCGGCATCCACCAAGCTGTCAGCACCACACTTTATTGTCGGGATGATACAGTCCGGAAGGAACTGTATCGTCGCAACAGTTCTCCCTGCATCCATCAAGGTGTCAGTACCACACTTCATTGTCGAGATGTACAGTCCTGAAGGAACTGTGTCATCCCGACAATTCTCCCGGCATCCAGCAAGCTGTCAGTACCACACTTCATTGTCGGGATGTATAGTCCGGCAGGAACTGTATCATCCCGGCAATTCTCCCGGCATCCACCAAGCTGTCAGCACCACACTTCATTGTCGGGATGATACAGCCCGGAAGGAACTGTATTTTCCCAATAATTCTCCCCGCATCTACCAAGCTGTCAGTACCATACTTCATTGTCGGGATGTATGGTCCGGCAGGAACTGTGTCATTCCGACAATTCTGCCGGCATCCACCAAGCTGTCAGTACCACACTTCATTATCGGGATGTATAGTCCGGCAGGAACTGTGTCATCCCGTCTGGAAATGGTTCTGGCGGACACAGGAGTCCTCTATACAGCCGCCACGTGTGTCTGGATTGTCCAAAGCCAGTCCGTTGTGTCTGGGTGCCTTCCCATGTCCATTGCTCTCAACACAATCGCACCGTACTGTCGGGCCAGCCCTAATGACTGCCGATTCGTAGCGCCGGCTACCCTGCCTTTCTCATCCCGACAATACGGCCTCGATCAAACTCCGTCAGTTGCTTGTACTCCAATCTACGACGGCTCCTCGGCATGTCTACCGCTCAGGGATCTCACTTGACTCTTATCAAGCACTTAGGCATGCATGTGGTGTCCCCTGCGCGGCGCCTTATAAACCCCAAGAATTGCGATTACAGCGCCGGTCTTGGACGCGGGGGAATGTGGAATGGCACGAAACTTTAATCATTTGCATACACTGAAGAGCAATTGAATTAGAGACAGCTGGCGTTATGGAAATGTGGCGCTGTGGGCGGCCCTGTAAACGGAAACGACATGACGTATGCAGCGATCCGACAATATAAGGAGTGATGCGACAGGAATCCGTAAGAGTCGGACGCAGTATGGGTAAGACGAAGGATCTAAGCGCATCTGATCGTGCGCAAATTGTCGGGGCCAGACGAATGGGCCACTCCATCTCGGAAGTCGTGCAGGCACTGGGATTTTCACGAGCCACTGTGTCACGGGTGCACTGTGAGTACATCGAATCCGGTAAAACCATCCCTGCAAGGGCCAAATTCCGTGGGCAACAGCGTGTGGATGAGCGGGATCATCGTCGGCTAGCTCGCATTGTAAAAGCGGATAGACGGGCCACAGTGCAAGAAATCACTGGGCAATTTAACGCTGGTGCACAAAAACGTGTTAGCAGCCACACCATCCAGAACCATCTCCTCGCTATGGGGTACAGAATCCATCGTCCCACGAGCGTACCGCTGCTGACCGCACATCATAGAGTGCAAAGATTATCATGGGCACGGGAACATCGCCACTGGACCGTAGCCATGTGGGAAAATGTTGCCTTGACTGATGAGTCGAGATTCACGTTGGTACATGCGGATGGCAGGATACGAGTACGGTGCAAACCATATGAAACGATGGATCCTTCTTGCCAGCAGGGTACTCTTCAAGCTGGCGGGAGGTGGCATTCTCGTCTGGGGACTGTTTACGTGGACTGAAATGGGACCCCTGGTACGTGTGACATCGTCCCTCACAGGTCAACGTTACCGGGATATTCTGGACGACCATTTGGTCCCGTTTGTGCGTCTTCAACATCCCACTGGGGACCTCATCCTGCAACAAGACAATGCACCGTGCCATCGCTCCCGAATTGTATCCGAATGGTTGGATGAACACTCCACCGACGTGACCTCGCTTCCTTGGCCAGCTAAGTCACCTGATCTTAATCTCATCGAGCACATATGGGATGCCATCGAGAGAGATGTTCGAGGCTCTGACCCCACTCCATGAAATCTTCGTGAACTGTGGGAGCTCGTTCAGGGGTTGTGGATCCGTATGGCTTCCCAACGCTTCCAGTGTCTTGTCGAGTCCATGCCGAGACAAATCGCTGCCGTCATCAGGGCGAAAGGTGGTGCTACATGTTACTAGACATGTATCTCTAATTCAATTGCTCTTCAGTGTATGTGCCCTTCTCGCAGCTATTCGCCAAGTTGCGCGTTAATCTCACGGTTTTTTCTTGGTGCACGGATTTTTATGACAATGAGTGTATCTGCTACAGTTGCAAAAAGAACATAATTTTGCAAAATTGCACCAGGAGTTTCATTTGTGGAAATAATTCTTATATTAAGACCTCGGGTGATGCAGTTTTCAGTAGAACCTACTTTTAAGAATATTTTATCTTTTTTTTTTTTTTTTTCTGGAAAATGTTGCTGCCTGAAAAAGTTGTTTAAGATTCACAATAAATCGTTTATCCTAGACTACAAACTTTAACTGCTGCATTGAATAAATGGCACTTCCAGCTACTCTTCCAAACTTTGATTTGTGTACTGAATTTTCTTTCTGTTCAACGATTTCTTGGAACTAAAAGCATTGCTGAGTACTTGCGTGCTGCTCACGTATGTGCGCCGTATAGGCGGTATGACAAGTAGGAGGATCAGCTGAATATTTAGCAGGTACTTAGCTTTGTCTGGAAGGTCCCGCCGTCAGAAAAACCGCAGTCTGGAAGAAAAATGGCATTTTTGTGGTAATCGATTATCTAAAGAGGGAACTACATATTTCAGAGGAGCTTGCGATGCGATATCATGTATATCATCATCTCTGTAGATATAACACGCTTAGGCATTTGCATTGTGTTCTCCTAAATTCTCTAGTTATAAATAATCGGTAGGTAATATGTAATGCACAAATGAATCTGAATCTGAAGTGGCGTGAATGTAATTAAAAAACCAAAGAACTGGAAATCTAGTTCAGTTAAAACTGAACTTATTAACTGGTATACTAAACGCCCGATAGCTCCAAATCTTGAGGGTCCGGGGTTCGTCCCTGAATACAATTTTAAATTACGATACCTTACATTCCCCCGTAGCCACCTTGAATCCCCCTTTCCCCGCTTTTATTAATTTATTTCGCTGGAATGTAATTAAAACAAGAAAGATGACACCGAATTTTCGGGTGTAATAAGCACGTCTTTTGAATCCGTTCTGCCGCAAATTAAATTTATCAAAGCTATTTAAAGTGAATGGAACCGGTATGGAAAACAATAGTATCTGACAGAAGAAAGAAGTTTTTCAATCGGGTTTTTAATCCCTTAGATATTGCTGTAAACGGAATCGCGAGCTTACGCAATCTGGTTGCAGACTTATGCGTTCAGAAAAACATGAATTTATATGAGAAACATTTCGCACCGGAAACGCTCTCCAACACCGAAAGAATTTTTCAAATCGGACTCTTAGAAACAGAGATATCCAGAAAAATAAGATGTGACTTTACGCCCCCTGGTGGGAAAACCATGCATTATTTTAGGAAGAAAGTGTTCTAAAAAGGTTCATCCATATGAGCCGTATCGGTCCAAGAAAAAAAAAATTAGTCGAGTTTTCAGGATCCCAGATTTTGCTACAAATACATCAGAAGTAGATATTAACACTTACCTCCCGTGGTTGCCAAACTATTCTTTACCAAACATTAGAAATTATGTGAAAAATATTTCCCATCAGGTCTTGTATGCGATACAGGAATAATTTTTCAAATCGGAGTTTTAGGAGCTGAAATAACGCAGAAAACGGAATTTACCTTTCTGCCTCGTAGTGGAAAGTCTATGATTTACTTGAAAATTTTGAATTAATAGGTAAAACATTTCGCATCGGGAGCACTATCCAACAAAGAAGGAATTTTTCAAATCTGACTCCTAGAAGTAGAGATATTGACAAAAATAAAATATACATCTACGCCCCCTGGCGTAGAAACCATGCATTATTTCAAGAAGAAAATGCTCCAAAAAGGTTTGTCGGCATGAGTGGTATCGGTCTACTAAACACTTTTTTTTCAATCGAGATTTTAGAAGGTCATATTTTGCTGCAAATACATCAGAAGCGGGAATTAAGACTTACGCCACCTGGTGGCCAAACCATTTTTTACAAAAAGTAGAAATTATGCGCAAAGGATTTCCCATCAGGAGCTGTATCCGGTGCAGGTTTTTCTTTTTTTTTTCAAATCGGAGATTTAGAAACAGAGATATAGGGGGAAAGCAATTTAACATTACGCCCCCTAGCGGAAAGTCTGTGAAATACTTGATAATTTTGAAATTATATGAAAAACATGCCACATTGGAAATACTATCCAACAAAAAAGGAAATTTTTTAAATCGGACTCCTAGAAGTAGAGATATTGACAAAAATAAGATATACGTCTACGCCCCCTGGCGTAGAAACCATGCATTATTTCAATTAGAAAATGTTCGAAAAAGGTGTGTCGACATGAGTACTATCGGTCAACAAACCACTTTTTTTTCAATCGAGATTTTAGAAGTTCATATTTTTTTTTTTTTTTTTAATTGGAGGTTTAACGACCACCGTGAGCAACTCAATGGGCTATAAGCAGTCGCCCGTCCCTAATTTAGGGTCACTGGTTCCAGGGAAGGGAGAGAGCCAGTGCCGTAAGACAAACACAACATCCATGCCTCACCGGGATTCGAACCCGGACCCCGTTCGGACGAATGATCAGAGGCCATCGCTTAGACCACTGCGCCACTGGGGCGGCGAAGTTCATATTTTGCGGCAAATACATCAGAAGCGGAAATTAAGACTTACTCCACCTGGTGGCCAAACCACTTTTTACAAAAATTAGAAATTATGTGCAAAGGATTTCCCATCAGGAGCTGTATCCTGTGCAGAAAGAATTTTCCAAATCGAAGATTTAGAAACAGAGATATAGGGGAAAGCAATTTACATCTACGCCCCCTAGCGGAAAGTCTATGAATTACTTGAAAATTTTGAAATTATATGAAAAACATGTCACACTGGAAACACTATCGAACAAATAAGGAATCTGTCAAATCTGACTCCTAGAAATAGAGATATTGACAAAAATAAGATATGCATCTACACCCCCTGGCGTAAGAACTGTGTAATATTTTAAGAAGAAATATTCCGAAAAGGTTTATCGATATGAGTGACATCAGTCCACGAAGTAATTTTTTCAATCGATATTTTAGAAGCTCAGCATTTATGGCAAATACATCAGAAGCAAAAATTAACACTTACGCACCCCGGTGGCTAAAGTATTTTTTACCAAAAAATAGAAATTATATGCAAAAGATTTCCCATCAGGAGGTGTATCCGTTGAAGAATTTTTTTTTTCAAATCGGAGCTTTAGAAGAAGAGTTATCGGGGAAAATGTAATTTACTTTTACACCCCTAGCGGAAAATATATGCGTAATTTGAAAAAGTAACTATGTCTAAAATACTCTTCGACATAAATGGAATCGAAAGATAAAATAATTTTTTCAATCAGATGTTTAGAAGCAAATATGTGGAATAAAACGTATTTTTGAATTCGACATCATCTGCGTTTATGCCCTCAAGCGGCGAAATTGTACATCGTAAAAAAAAAGAAACTAAATGAAGGATCATCATTCTCATAATTCAAACTTCCCAATGCAAAAATTATTTTTCAAATCAGACTAATAGTTGCAGAGATATCGTGGGGACGGACGGACAAACCGATAACATTAGCACGATCTTTTTTCACAAAAGACGTGCTAATAAAAAGATAAAACTTTGTCCCAAAATGATGAAGTCCCAGGTTGGATTTGCATTGCAATTTTTGTAGCCTAAAGTTACACTTTTGGTGTAAAATCCAATGTTGAAGCCTTAAAATTATTGAAGTAAAATTATTTAAACAATAATTTGTTGACTGAAAATTTCGAAGACAACTATGAAGTTCTGTCGTTTGAAAAACTTTAATACAGACATTTCACGTGGACCAGGAGCATCAAGCAGAGGTCATAGCTCATTCCACGTTTATAAGTGAGTCACGGAAAAATTCTCATTGGCCGCCATCGGGAATCGAACCCACGGTGTTCCAGTTATACGCCGGATATGCTTCCACTGCACCACAGTGACCTTACATTACTCCCAACTCACACACATTAACTGCCAAGCCAATTTGGCAGGTTGCTTCTTTGAGAATTGTTCACACACACTAATTGACAAGCCAATTTGGCAGGTTGCTTCTTTGAGAATTTTTCATACACACTAACTGCCAAGCCAATTTGGCAGGTTGCCAATGAGAATGTTTCCGTGACTCACTTATAAACGTGGAAGGAGCGATGACCTCTGCTTGATGTTTCTGGTCCACGTGAAATGTCTGTATTAATTATTCATTCGCCTTCTAATTATTTGTTCAGTTGCTGCTGACCATCTTTGGTGAATCCCCAGCACTGTGCGGAGCTCCAAGAAGCAACCTGCCAAATTGGCTTGGCAGTTAGTGTGTGTGAGTCTGGAGGAATTCGAGGTCGCTGTGGTGCAGTGGAAGCATATCCGGCGTGTAACTGGAAGACCCTGGGTTCGATTCTCGGGGGCGGCCAATGAGAATTTTTCCGTGACTCACTTATAAACGTGGAAGGAGCGATGACCTCTGTTTGATGCAAAACGTTGTTAAGTAGGTTAGAATATGGATCTCTCTTGTGTAAAATAAAAGAGTTGTATAACCGAATGATGAAGTACAGAGTGTGTTTTGTTCACACGTGAAAGTAAGTGCGTACAGTCTTTCTGCAAAATTCAATGATTTCCGATTATCCGTACATTACTTCTTTTTGGACAATTAACACCCAGTAAGTTCTAAAACCGGAATTCAGAATCTGGTGGCCAGGTACCTTGTTATAGTCTTAAGCTCAATTATTCCTGCAATCTTTGCTATTTCACAACTTTTTTTATGTTCATCCTAATTTCCTCTGTCCCTCGATAAGAGATACGCATTTTTTGCTCCCATATTTTTTAAAGCAAAAACGTCCCGTGGCAGAGCATTACAGGCACAACTGTTCCTCCTGATTCATCATGTTGAGAAGACAAAGTTTCTTCATAGTTATCCATCCTCATGCTCCCTCAATTTTTCTCTAAATGAAGCTCAACGCGTAGAACAAGATACCATATTTATGCTTATCTGTACTTATGAAACTGAAAGCCCTCATTAATTCACTCACTGACTCATCACCGAATCTCAGAAACTACTGAACTTAGAACTTTCATATTTGGCAGAAATTTTCCTTTTACAACATAGAGGCGCACCAAGAAAAGATGTTTTCCTACGATAACTTTAAGTGAGTCGAAATGTTTTTTTTTAAATAACTCAGCTTTGATAACGCTAGGACGTTTTGCAATGATCGAGCCATTGTTGTCCAGCAACTGCAGCCCCGCCCTAAAATTTGAATGACTTGAGTTGACCTGCTCAGTATATATTTTGTTCTAAATTTATTTGTTCTGAATTTATTTAACAAAAAACCTTAAAAATCACATAAAAAGCGGTATATCATAATGTGCTTTGCATTTAAACATTTATTACCATTTGACATATCGAATGTCAAGATTTTTTGATTTGTTCTAAATTTATTTAACAAAAAAAAAACATTTTAAAATATCACGTAAAAAGCCCTATATCATTATATTCTTTGCATTTTAACATTTATATTATCGTTTGACATATCGAATGTCAAGGTTTTTTGAGTCAAAATCAAATTACCAACATTACTTTTCATCGGAACAACGGAGACGTCCTATTAGTGGTAAGATGACTGTAATAAATATACATATGCGGGTGGATTTTCACAGTAATTGAAATTTGAAAAAAAAAAGTTTCCCCCTTGAGATATTAGCGATGGCAACACAATTTTGCTCACGCTTCCAAAACATCTGATTTGCTAGCTTTGAAACGTTTATTCAATTATTTACTCAATTATAAAATTGTTTATTCAATTATTTACGAAATTATTTATTTTCACGTTCGAAGAACGGGTATTTAGCTAGTGATGATATAACGAAGTAATTTTCACGAACGACAAAAAATATAGAATTTCTGTGATTTAGGACCACGTCAATTTTCCAGGAGTGTCTGGCTTGCATCTAAAAGAGTCGGGCTTGGCTTTTTATAACTGTCCCCCAGCTGTAAGTCTGACTAGACAGTCTATTACACCACTGCAAGCCTTTTCTTAGAGACATAAACAGTCCTTTTTTTTTTTTTTTTTTTTTTTTTTGTTGGACGTTTAACGACCACCGTGAGCAACTCAATGGGCTATAATAGTCGCCCGTCCCTAATTTAGGTCCACTGACTCTAGGGAAAGGAGAGAACCAGAGCGGTAAGACAAACCCAACATCCATGCCTCACTGGGATTCGAACCCGGACCCATCTTGGACTAATGGTCAGAAGCCATCGCTTAGACCCTTGCGCCAGCGGAGTGGCCTAAACGGTCCTTACAGGAGGACCATTTTCTTACGCTCACCTTCCAGTGATCTATCAGACCTCGGAGATATTAACGCATTACTGAGATAGGATGGGTGTAGCTGGGTATGGTTATTTTGCTGTAGAAGGGGTAGAGGAGAGAAAAGCTCGCCATACATGGCTTTTTCAGGACTCGAACCCAGGCCAAAAGGACAGGCGAGTCAGAAGGCTGTGCCGTGTGACACTTGAAAACTCCATTGCTTAAAAATCCTTTTATGTACTTGAAGCGGTACTATGTTCTCTGCAGAGACTTTATCGCTATTTATTATCCTCTGGTATTAGCAATTAACCAGTAGAAACAATCCGTAATAAGTTGCGTTATTCATGTGCTTACATTTGCTGTAAGACATTAACGCCATAACACCCAAAACGTGGGCACATGCAAACGACCACGGACGCCCGAACCGCCTCTCTAGAGTGCGTACGACTTCCTACCCCCACCTGTTCTTTGAATTTGCATGGCCGCTACAGGATTAGCTGAAGCCACCCTAAGTCGTCATAATAGTCACTAAAGAAATAAAATGATGCAGATCAAGGGAAACTCCAACATCGGTAAACTCCTACGCTTTCTTTCTACAGCTTGGAAAACTGCTACATGACGGAATACTCCTACACCGAAAACACCTACACGTTCTCGTATAAGGAAATGTACACAAATAGTATTTTGTTTGGAGATCTTTTCAAAGCATAGGAGTTTTCCGAGAGGCACAAATCAAAAAGTAGTAATTTTCCTAATCATATGAAAGGGAATGTAAGATCCTAATGACACGAGGGATATATAGAAACTTTTAGACTAATTAAATCTTGGATTAGGATTTTAATATTTGGTGTGTGTACACATGCAGTAAAAGGTAATAAAAAGATCAGTCTTTGGGCATTTGAAGGCCCCTAACTCTCAGCCTTTTGGAAAATTTTAATTTAAAATCGAAATATTGGTTATGTGTAAACATGCAATAAAAGTTAACAGAAGGAACTCCACAAACTAGTCCCTAGGCCTTTTTAGCATCTTTTAATCCTCTGCCCTCACTCATATTAGTGGTGTTTCTTAACAGGTCAAGATTATTGCACTGCACTTCTTTCGAGGCACAAAACTTAAATTAATAGGGCCTATGCCTTTTTAACGCTTCTTAATCCGCTGTGCTCACATTCATGAGATTGACGTAAAAAATCAAGTTCGTAATGTTATTCTTTTACTCAGGCACGAAACATTTATTACAAGACTTTAGAACTAAGACTTTTAAAACACTTTAATCCGCGGTGCTGATATTCATAAGATTTGCATAACAAGCTAAAGAAACAGTGTTGCGCTTTTATTCATGCAACAAACATTGCCTACGAGACCCTAGGCCTGAGCCTTTTTAGAAATTTTAATCAGCTGTGTTCACATTCGCAAGGTTTGCAATAACAAGCTGGCAGTGTTGTGCTTTCACTTAACATCAAGCATTAATTATAAAGCTCTAAGACTGGTCCTTTTCAGAAATGTTTAATAAGCGCAACATTACCTTTATTTTTTCATTTATTCATTTTTCAGTTGCCACATATTACAATTCAAAATACAAACAATATAATCAATTACAAAAAATGTAGCAACCAGGAGGAGGACGGAAAAGGCCGTAAGGCCTGACATAGCCCTCCCACCCCTAGTACTAAAAAAAAAAAAAAAAGAACAAGAACAACCAATAACAATACAAAAGACAAGTCAAAGGCACATTGAATATAACTGAAAGATTAAATAAATACATAAGTGTATATAGATGCAAGGTCTATTCATAAGCCGTGAAATCAGTCCAGCGACCAGATCAGGTCAACTCAGCACTAATTGAGAGACCTGTTAATAAGGTGATGCTTGAATTTTTTTTTTAAATAGGTCAAAATTGTTAATAGATTTTATGTCATAAGGCAAGGAGTTCCAAAGTTTTGGACCCGAACAATTAATATTATAATAATTAATAACATCTAATACGAGAGGGGTCGGTGAACAGAGTTCTGGATAAACGAGTGTCGGTTAATAGTGAGTTCCGGATAAACAAGCGCCGGTTAACAGCGAGTCCCGGATAAACTAGCGTCGGTTAACGATGAGCCCTGGATAAACGAGCGTCGGTTAACAGTGAGTCCCGGATAAACGAGCGTCGGTTAACAGTGAGTCCCGGATAAACGAAGGATGGTTAATTGTGAGTTCCAGATAAACGAGTGTCGGTTAATTGTGAGTTCCAGATAAACGAGCGTTGGTTAACAGTGAGTTCCGGATAAACGAGTGTCGGTTAACAGTGAGTCTCGGATAAACAAGCGCCGGTTAACAGTGAATCCCGGATAAACTAGCGTCGGTTAACGATGAGCCCTGGATAAACAAGCGCCGGTTAACAGTGAGTCCCGGATAAACGACCGTCGGTTAACAGTGAGTCCCGGATAAACGAGAATCGGTTAACAGTGAGTCCAGATAAACGAAAATGGGTTGAAAGAGGCTTGACTGCATTTTCTTTTTCGGCGTTATAAAAAAAAATTTAAAGGGTCTGAGACGCGTACGAGTATGTAAATTGTGACATCATCGTAACAACTTTATGCAAGGCAAATATCTATTGTTCACATTCATTTTTTGGTAACTTGTAACTTATCCAGTACAGAAGTTCATAGAAAATTCTTGTTCAACAAACACAATTTTTTTCGCTTTAATTCGTATGAGATTCTAGACTACTCAAACCAAGCGTTCGTTTTAGCTTCTTCCTAACGAACAGCAATGTTGAGTTTGGGGTTACAGGAAGATTTTATCAGGTTCAATATGCTTTCAATGCCTTTTTTATCAAGCTCAATTTTAGTCTTCAGTGTGTTTCTTTGAAATACAAGAAAGTCAACACTTCAAATAAAATTAAAAACGAGACTTTTCGGCAAGTTCTTGCATTCGTAAAAAGTAGCCGGATCACAAGATTGAGATTCTTGTTTACGAAGCCCGTAATTTAAAACGGGAAGAAATTCGCGTGGCAGAGAAAATTATGCAAATGCTCAAACTCTTCGCTAAGAAAATATTATTTTCTTCTACTTGGAAATGTTTTCCTTTCTGCTTTATGTGGCCTCTGATTAATTGCAATGTCTTTATCGTGGTTTTATTTCTTTTTATTTTCCTCCGAGATAATGTATGCAGGATGATGTACTGATTACAAAGATGGAACTTATTTATTCCACGCCACGTCTTATTCTGTAGTCGCAGAAAAATTGCTGTATTTTTCCAGTTCAAAAAATAGATGAATAAAATAAAAAAAAAATTGCCAAGAACCTTGGATCAATTGAAAAACGTAGTTCCATTATTCTGTTTAGAAAATGCTTACTTATTTAAATCTTGTCAAAAGATCTCAAGTTGTTTTCATTCACAACAAAATCTGGGATTATCTAATGTTAAAGCCGTCCGTTAATTTTTTTTAAATATATAACGACGATTTTGTTTTTGTTTTTTTGGACGGGAGATTGGAGGTTTAACGACAACCGTGAACAACTCAACGAGCTATAAGCAGTCGCTTGTCCCTAATTTAGGGCCACTGGTTCTAGGGAAGGGAGAGAGCCAGTACCGTACGACAAGCACAACATCCATACCGCACGGGATTCTAACTTATTTCGGACGAATGGTTAGAAGCCAGCGGTTAGACCACTGCGCCATCACTTCTGATGTTACTGATAAAAGTAAGTTAAATTTTCATTGAAAGAAACGGGTATAAAATGAAACGAAATTTCAGAATTTTACATGGTTTTGCAATGAAAACGGAGGCAAGACGACATTGTCTCGAGTGTAATGATAATTCCTTTAAAATGAATGCTTATAAAAAAATAAAAATAAATCGTTTCGCAATATTCCAGAATGGCGCTATTACTTATGGGGAATTCCTAGCAAGAGGAGACATCGTGCATACAGGAACAACAAAAATGATTGTATTTTTTTAAAACTGAGCTTTGCATTTAGAAAAGCTAGAGCATGTATCAAATGTTCTCTCCTTTACGATCCAAAGCCATTTTTTAAAATTTATTTAAAGAACAGAGATATCGTGTCCAACACTATAATTAAGGTGACCAGTAATTCGAACACTGGTTTGAGGACAAAACTGCGTAGTGTTTCCCAAATTTGAGGACACACACATACTCTAAATATGCAAGTTGCTTTTTTTTTAACATAAAACCGTATTGTTTCACTAAGTGTGGTATTGCTTCGAAATGTTTTTAGGCCAACCTGGTGGCGCAGTGATCTGAGCATTGACAGTTCGTCCGAGATGGGTTCGGATTTTAATCCCCGTGAGGCATGGATGTTTTAATTGTTTTACGGCACTGGCTTTCTCCCTAGCCTGGAACCAGTGTCCATAAATTAGGGACGGGCGATTGCTAATAGCTCACTGAGTTGCTTACACCTTACAGTGTCGTTAAACCTCCAAACAAACAAAAACAAAAGTTAACTTTAAAAGATATGTTGTGGAATCTCGGCGATTCGTGATGATAAAGCAAAGCAGACCTGTGAGGGAGAAAACATACTCAGCAAAAGTGAAATATATTTCCTTAGATACACGTGCTGATTTTAGAACAAGCTGCATAATCTTTGCATTTATCTGAAGAACAAACTTCACGGATAATTATCTCATCTTGTAAAATATTTTTGGTGGAACTTAGAACAAGTACAGCGAAACTTTGCACCGCCCCAATAGCGTAGTGGTCTAAGTTATAGCTTCTGACCATTCGTCCGAGAGGGGTGGGTTCGAATCCTGTGACGGATTGGTGTTTTGTTGTTCCTACGGCGCTGGCTCTCTCCCTTCTCTGGAGTCAGTGACCCTAAATTAGAGACGAGCGACTGTTTATAGCTCATCGAGTTGCTCACGCTGAACGTTAAACCTCCAACCGAAAAAAATGAATGTTTTTATAATAAACATGTTGGCAGTTGGATACAACGGAAGCCATTTTGAAGCGCATTTTTCATTAGAAATTTAGTGTTTTAGCTAAAGTCTAACTTTTGCGGACAAAAATCAAAATTCAAAGACAATTTGCGTCCCCAAAGGCATCCGAAGTTTTTGGGAACAGTACACTGAATTCGGAAATTGTCCTCAAGAATTCGGAAGCTCTGATCGGTATAACATATTTCTGTCACCGAAAGGTGAAATTGTGTAACAGGGAATACTAAACTATGTACAAGGGCTGCCGCAAAATTTCTCGGCGCGACCATGAGGAATGATTGTGGAAAAATATGGCAGTCCTACTTTCCTACATAATCCACTTGAACGTCCAGGCGCTTTGTACAGTGGTGTTTTAAGGCTCTTATATCCACCAAATACAATTATCTGTTAAAACTGCCTATATAGGCTTTTACAGCATCAATAGCGTCTTCTCCAGTCCCAAAATGGCCACCAGACAAGTTCTTTTCTAGGTTTGAGAACAGAGGGTACTCCGATGGGGCAAGTTCGAGTGAGGAGGGAGGGTAGTTGCCTTCGAAACCCACATTCATGGATGACAATTATTTGGAGCGTTATTTGGCGAAACAAAATTACTTTGTCAGCTTTCCTTAGTAGGTTAGCATAGTATGTATGCTCCGGTGATAAACTGGCCCTTTGCATGGAAATACAGTATCCCCTCAGCATCCCAGAAAACTGTTGCCATCACCTTTTCAGTAAAAGTGACACCTTCGTTTGAGTGGATGAGCCACCATACTTTCATTGTTTTGACTGTGGAACCTATTGGTGTGCCTACGTTTCCTTGCCTGTTACAAGTCTTTTCAGAAATTCTTCTCGATGTGCTTCAAAGAGTTCAAGATTGGCTAGTGACATGTTCCGTCTGATCAGCTGTTATCCAGGGGCCAGGAGTTCTGGCATCCAACGGACAAAAACCTTTGCCATTGACAAATGTTTCGTCACAATCCGATCAACTATTGTTTTTGACACGTACAATATCTCACTACTGCTTGAACGTTAAACGTATATCTTGCAGTACTGTTTTGTGTGCGTTGTCCACATTTTCTTGGGTGATGGCCTCAGAAGGGTCTACCAGAGCGAGTGTAATCTTCCACACTCTTTATCCCACGCTTTAACTCCGATTCGCACTTTTTTACGGTACTGTATCAAGAAATATTGTTCCCTAGTGTTGCCATTATATATTCATGGATGTCCTTTCATCCGAAGGCTTTTTATGCAGATATTTTATCACAGAACTGTAATAAAATATCTGCATAAATTTTGCCTTCCTAGTCACATTCCATGACCGGCAAAATAACAGCAAACATGAAAACTGGTCTCTAGGCATGTAAAGACTTGTATTATTCTTTTTCTCTGTCAGAATAAAAAAAACTGTTTCAGTAAAACACTTGTGATTTCCTCAAAACTCAAGACATCCTAAAGACTGAATTATAAAATGAAGCTGACTCACTGTGGGCAACTGTTCCAATATGTGCCGCTTGACGAACACTGACGAGGCCTGAGAACACATTGTATGCAGGTTGGTCCGTTTAGCTAAGCACAAAATGGAAACGAAGGAATGGAATGAACACATGCAATAGTACAATATCTGACATTTGTAAATGGGAGTTTACTTAGGAATCTACATGAGCCCTGTTGCAGAGGCGACACGCACACAACTTATACTTAGTGCCTAAATCTTCCGGCGTGTTTTTTAACACTATCGTAGTGATTTTTTTTTCCGTGAACGCTGCGGAAGTTTTATGCTTCAAGTATCTGAGATGCCTGAGCATGCGCGATGTTCTTGACGAATCCCCACACAAAGAAATAGCCACACCACAAGCACACCAGTTTACCTGGAATGTGGTGTTCAACAATTCCCGTAATGCAGTGGAAGAGTGCGGTGCAGCTCCATCCTGCTGAAAAGAGATATCCTGGTTCAACTGAGGTACGAGGAACATTTGCAGCTTGTCTAGATTTGGTCTCTAGCTTACCTTTTCCTTAGCAAAGGAAAAAAAGGACCGTAGATCTTGTAGAGAGTTAACAGTAGGCACCATTCACTTCCTCACGATTCATGTCAGGTTTTCGTAGAACACGCCACGCCATGAATACCGCATATAAAATTATCTGTCTTTCTCACCACATGTGCAATATGTTTTTCAGATCACGCCATGACTACCATAAAATATATCGCGCCATGACTATCGCATATAAAATTCCCTGCCTTTCTCACCACACGTGCAGTTGTATCACTTTCAGATCACATATCATAGCGATTTTTTATCCGCACCCAAATGTATATTTATATCGCAATCCGGCGCTCTTTGGCCGAATATACATGGCTCTTATGCGGTGAATTTCAATAAATAAATAATTTACCAATGGGACTAATAGATGTCACACACATAATCAGTGTTGTTCCTTTACTGCAAACCGTTTACGAAGTTGATCACAGAGTTATGAACGAAATACGTTTTCTATTCGTGCTCCCTTCCGATTCGAAACAATGTATGGATTTTCTCATTGGAGTATAGAACGGATCAACAAGGTGTCGAAAAACCCATGTCGCTTTCTTTGTCCCCACGACCAGTGCGATCCTCCCTCCACGGCACTGATCAAATAGTCATCTCTTTGACATAATCAAATATTCCTAATCATGAAGATGTGCCGGAAGATTTCAATCCAATGGGACAAGGGATAGAAAATTAAACTGATAAGTGATTAGTGATCTGTGCAGCTGTGAATAGACAAAGAGAAGCATTGTGCTCTATCTCTCTTATGTGTTTTATCAACCCAGTACATGTGAAACAAGAAAGATGACACCGAATTTTCTGTTATAGTGAGCATGTCTTTTGAATTCTTTCCGACACTAGTAAATGTAAAAAAAAATGTTTCAAAGTCATTCATAATCAGCGAAACTCTTTACAAAAAAAAAAAAAAAAAAAAAAAATAAAGAAATCAAGAGGATTATTTTGCAATCGATAAAATATCTATATATAGAAATAGCTAGTTTTCTTACACTAGCGCTGAAAAGTATATTATGAAAATTAAACTGTGAACAAAACGTTTCTCGTAGCTGAAAGAAGATATCAGGTACAAAAGGATTTTCAAATAAAACTGTTAGAAGAAGAGATATAGAGGAAATCATGTGTGACCGAAGGATGTACATGAGATAAAGGCAGATAGCAATGAGAGCACATGTCCGCTTAGCTCAATTGGGAGAATGACTTACTACGGAGTGAGGGGACAACGAGTTCGATACCCAGCGTGGACAAAACTGTGTTTTCACAGATGACATTAATTTATGCCACCTAGCGGAAGAGCTTTGAATAATAGAAAGGTAGAAAATATGCGAAAAGTATTCTTCAAAGCAAAAGCTATGCTAAGGAAAAATAATTTTATTTTAATACGCCTGCTGGAAGCAGCGATAACGAGAAAAAGGTTTTGACACCACCTAGCGCCAGAACTGTGAACTACAAAAAACCCACGAGTGTAGGCAAACGATTTCACAATGTAATTGGTATACGGTATTAAAACAATTCTTTAAATCTGACTTTTGGAAGCAGAGATATAGTTAAAACATATTAAATATTTGCGCTCCCTAGCGGGGAAATTTTGCATTATTTTGGAAAGGAAATGGCCAGCAATATTTTTCGTAGTTAGTAGTATCTGACTGGAAAAGGATTTTTTTAATCATGTTTTTAGAATTGCAGATATGGCTGTAAATTTACTGTAAACACAAACATGAACGTATGCCCTCTGGTGGCAAACTTGTAAGTTCAGAAAAATTTGAAATCATGTGAAAAACCTTTCGCACCAGAAACGCTTTCCGACAAAGAAATATTATTTGAAACCGGACTGTTAGAAGCATAGATATCGAAAAAAATAATCTATGCCCCCTGCTGGAAAAACTACGTATGCATCATTTTAAGCAGAAGATATTTTGAAAACGTTTTCCGTAGTGAGCGGCATCTGAGCACAAAATAATTTTTTCAATCAAGTTTTCAGAAGCGCAGATATGCAAATACCTCAGAAACTTGCACCTCTAGTGGCAAAACCGTGCTTTACCCAAAATCAGAAATTACATGCAGAAAGATGTACACAATCAGAAATAACATACATTTCCCATTAGAATCTCTATCCAATGTAAAAAGAAATTTTCCGATCGATCATTTAGAAACAGATATCGGAGAAATTGCAGTTTATTTTTACGCCCTCTAGCGGAAAAGTTACACATTTCTTGAAAAAGAAACTGTACTCAAATTAGTCTTCGTTATAAATGATATTGAAAGAGAACAATAATTTGTGCAGTCGGATGGATGTTTAGAAGTAATGATATAGAATCAAATGTGGTTTGAATTTGATAGTATCTACATTTACGCCCTGTAGCGGCGAAGTTGTACATTGGGAAAAATCTGAAAGCAAAGATCATCGTTCTCACATTTTGGGCTTTATAACGTAAAAAGGATTTTTCAAATCGGACTAATGGGTGCAGAGATATGGTGTCCACAGACAGGCGGAAGACAGAAAAAGGGATATTACAAGCACGTACTTCTTTTTTCTTTACAAAAGTCGTGCTAAAAGCTGCATGCTTACGGTATCCTTTTATCTGTCTTTCCGTTCACCTGTGAATACCGCATCTCTGCATCTATAAGAGCAAACGGAACATTTTCTTCTGGTCTGATCGTTGTAATCATGGGAACTGGGATTATCACGCTTTTCCCTTTCCTGGTACACAATTTTCTTGCTAGGAGATGCAAAGGATATTTTCCGATCACGCCATGACTACCATAAATATATCGCGTCTATCACATATAAAGGGATTTTGATTTCGTAAGGTTATAGTAGTATTTCGAAAAATACTCTACTTGAAAGTGAAGTAAAGGAAAGGACTAGATCACCATAAGTTCTTAAAAAGCTTTTGATTCCACACCCTAAAGTGTACTTTTAAAAAATGAAACGCTTTTTATTTTTTTATCGTCTTAGGATCCCATTGGTTTCTGTGACGTATACTTCTAATTAACCTTTTTTTGAGTTTATGTTTTCAGGTAAATATTGTTTCTCCTCATTAAGTACATGGTGATTCATAATTAGTGCTGTGGCTTCAGTGGCACGCAATCGGAAAACGGGAAACAACAAAATAAAACCGCAAACAGAATATTACAGATGAAAATTAAAAGTTTTATTACCTGCAGAATCGATACATCAGATTGCTGAACCACTTCGACATGCGCTCCTTTTATGGTACGTAAGATATCCAGGCGATAATCAATTTCCCGCCAAGTGTTTGCCAGCATTTGAGGCGTTACTGTTGCTATCGCAGCACCGATTCTGGTCATCAGATCATCGAGGGAGGTCACAGGGGTCTGGTAAACGATGTTTTTCACGGATCCCCACAGCAAGAAATCCAGTGGCGTAATATTGAGTGAGTTCGGAAGCCATGGAATGGGTCCACCACGCCCATCCCAGCGCCCAGAAAAATGCAGGTCAAGAAATTCTCGGACAACAACAGCCCAATGCGGCGGTGCGCCATTGTGCTGGAACACCATATTGGGCTGCCGATCTTTCAACTGAAGTAACAGATACAGTTGTAGCATGTCCAGATGGGTCACCGCTGTCACTGTTTTCTCCAGAAAGAAAAAAGGTCCCAACACTTCCGAACATAACAAAGCGCATCAGACGTTCACCTTTTGACTATCTTGTTCGACTTCTCGAATGGCGTGAGGGTTTTTGGAGCCCCATATTCTGCAGTTATGCCGATGTACCCTCCCCGAGACGAAAAACGTTGCTTCATCACTAAATATCCATGTCCGCAGGTAATGTTGATCAGCTTCGACTTTGTTTGGGCAAAATGTCTTGGGCAAATTGGAAACGGCGGGGTTTATCGTCCCGCTATAAAACCTGTACAATCTGCAGTTTGTACTCACGGTGTTGTAGGTAGTTATGCAGAACCCTCCAAACAGTAGTTTGTGGCATACCTAACTGCGACGCAGCTCGTCTCGTTGACTTCTGAGGGCTTCGAGAAAAGGTTTCCTGGACGCGATCAATATCGTCCTGGGAAGTGCTTGGTCTTCGCGCTCCTTTTTGATGCTGCACACTACCAGACGTCGAATAGCATTATCGGAAGGTGGGGCTCTGCCATACTGTGTTCTGTAACGACGTTGCGTTGTGATAACTGACTTTGTTTCGAAGAAGCAGAGTCGCACATTGCTTTTTCTTGAACCGTCGCCGTTTTGAAGTATGACATCAATTCAGTGGGTACCGTGTTGCAGTGGCATAACTATGTTTCAAAATCTCTGGGGGGGGGGGAGTCAGAACACATACACATATTATATATCATCATCATCATCATTGTCAACCATTATCAATCCACTGCTGGACGAAGGTCTCCCCAAGTTTCCTCCACAACGGTCTGTCTTGTGCCAGTCTCCTCCATGTCACTCCCGCATATTTACGAATTTCATCCACCCATCTCCCATGTGGTCTTTTCTGGGTCTTTTCCTGTCCCTTGGAATCCAATCTAAAATTTCAGCTGTCCATCTATGGTCTGTCCTTCTGGCAGTATGTCCAGCCCATTGCCATTTCAGGGATTTAACTCTGATCATGATGTCTTCCACTCTCGTCATTTTTCGGATCCATGAGTTCCTCTTCTTATCTCTCCTGGTTATACCAAGCATGCACCTCTCCATGCTTCTTTGAGTTGTCTGCAGCCTTTGTATGTCTCTTTTAGTTAAGGTCCAGGTCTCTGCACCATACGTAAGCACTGGAAGGATGCATTGATCAAACACTTTTCTTTTAAGACATAATGGCATATTGCTCTTGAAAATTATGCTGTTTCTTCCAAAAGCTCTCCAGGCAAGTTTTGTACGCCGATTAATTTCTTCATCAATGTGACCCTCACTTGATATCTGCTGTCCAAGATAAACATACGTATCTGTTATCTCCAGTTTTTCTCCATCAATCGATAAATCTTCATTTCTTGTAAAAGCATTGAACATCACTTTTGTCTTCTGAAAGTTCATTTTTAATCCCACTTCTTTACTCTTGTCAGCAAGTTCCTGGATCATACTCTGCAGCTCTGATGGGGTAGTTGCAAAAATGACTACGTCATCAGCAAAACGAAGGTGGGTTAGATAATCTCCATTAATCTTTATCCCTTTGTTTTCCCAGTTCAGTGATTGAAAGACATTTTCCAATGTGGCATTAAAGAGCTTCGGAGATATGGTGTCACCTTGTCTCACTCCCTTTCCAATTTTTATGTGTGTTGTATTTTCAAACAGCCGAATCTTTGCACTTGCATTTTCATAGATGTTATTAATAATATTAATGTATGCATCTTCAATACCGCAGGATTTCAGAGCCGTGGTAACTGCTGATGGTTTCACCGAATCAAAGGCTTTTTCATAATCGATAAAAGCCATGCACAATGGAAGTTCATATTCCCTCGCTCTTTCAATTAGTTCTCTCAGTACGTGGATATGATCTATTGTGCTGTAGCCACTCCTGAATCCAGCTTGTTCTCTCGGTTGAGCCATGTCCAGTGTTACCTTCAAGCGGTGTGAAAGAACTTTAGTGAAGATTTTATAAACCACTGATAGGAGGCTGATAGGTCTGTAGTTCCTGAGATCCTCAATGTCACCTTTTTTATGTAGCAGGATCATTGTAGCATTGTTCCAATCCTCAGGAATCTTCCCTTCATTAAGGCATCGAGTGAAAATTTGGGCGAGTACTGTTTCAATTTCTCCACTTGCTTCTTGTATGATGTCTATAGTAATTCCATCTTCTCCTGGAGCTTTCCCCCGCTTCATGTTCTTGATTGCATGAGCAACTTCTGCTGGGAGGACTGGAAGAACTCTGGTACCTTTCATGATGTCTGGAGTACATGTATCATCCCTTTCATATAATTTGGAGTAGAAATCTTTCACTCTTGTCAAAATTTCGCCTCTATTTCTTGTTATAGAACCATCTTCTTTTCTCAGAGCCATAAACTGTTTTCTTCCCTTACTGAGATGTCCCTTTGCTATCTTTAGGCTTTGGTTGTTTTCAATTGCTTTCCTCACTAGCTCACAGTTGAATTTCCTTACGTCTTCAGTGATACTTTTTCGTGCTGTCTTGCATAGCTCTATATATTCCACTTTGGAAGTCACATCTTCTTTAGTTGTCCTCATCTCTCTTCTTTTTTGCATCAACATTTTGGTTTTTCCTGATAATTTGTTTACATGCAACTTGTTCTTAGACCCAGCTAATTTTGTTGCTGTTTCCATAAGAGCTTTGGTTACTTTTCTGTTAACTTCCGAAATATCCACTTCTTCCGATGTTAGGCCTTCTAAAGCAGAGAATCTGTTCTTCAGTTCCAACTTGAAAGTATTATGGTGTTTTTTAAGGTTGGTTATGTCAATACATTTTGTTTGTCTTATGAGCTTGCCACGTTCCAGTTTAGTGTTGAGGTGCATCTTACATCTCACCAATCTATGGTCACTACCTGTGTTGAACTTGTTCAGCACACTGCAGTCTTCGATGACGAATTTTTTGTTACACATAATAAAATCAATTTCACTTGTCGTCCCAATTGGATGTCTCCATGTCCATTTCCTGTGTGGCTTTTTCTGGAAAAAGGAATTCAAGATGAAAAATCCTTCTGCCTCTGCAAACTCAACAAGAGTATTTCCACGCTGGTTTCTGTTGCCGTGACCGAATTTACCTACTGAAGTTTCATTCTGTTGCCGGTGCCCTATTTTTGCATTGAAATCTCCCATAATTATCTTCAAGTGCTGCTTACCTTTATTATTTAGATGACGAATTTCCTCATAAAATTCTTCAATTTCTTCTTCAGGATGACTTGTGGTGGGTGCATAAGTTTGAATAATCTGAGCCTGGTATCTTTTCGATAGTTGGATAACGAGTCGTGCAGCTCTGTCAGAGGAACTTTCAACTTCTACCACTTTATCCTTCAGTTTCTTGTTTATTATAAATCCAACACCACTAGTTCTGCCAGTATCTGTCCCATGATAATAGAAGAGATGTCCACTTTTCAGTTCAATGAGATCTTCTCCTTTTCTCCTTACCTCACTTAGCCCGACGATGTCCCACTTGATCCTTTGTAGTTCCTCTTCCAATTCAAGAAGCCTTGAATCAGAAGATAGGGAGCGTCCGTTGTAGGTAGCCAAGGTCAGCATCAAATGGCAGCCTAGTCCGGTCCTCCGGGGATTCTTAGCACCCTCTGCCTTCATGTCGCACTGGCCGCTGCCTTGGCCAGGTACATTCCAGCTGCCGGAGACTGAGATTTAAGTTGTAGAGTCATTTTGGAGGTGTTTGGCCATAACTCACCACGCTGGCCAAGCGGGTTGGTGAGTGTGGGATAGCATTTCCTCTGATCCCGATGGTATAGTTATACCGCTATTTGCGGTCGTCAGAGCCCCTTTAGTGGGAACAGGATGCACCACGAGAAGGCGGGGTTGACATTTGTCAAGGAGAGGCTGTGATGTTACGCATCACCTGACCTTACATCCCTATATTATATATATACATATATATATATGAGGATCCTCGAATCTGAAAATCCGGGGGGGGGTTCTGTTCCTGACCCCTCCCCCGACCTCCCCAGTGGTTACGCCTATGCCGTGTTGCCACATAAAGCTTTCCGCAGTGAACTCGTTTATGCTGTAGACAGTTTTATTTGGTCCGTAACGGTTTGACCATGCCATGCCACGGAGACCCGACAACACTTATGTATCACGCTGTATTTTCTGCCTTAAGTTTCTCCCAACGAGCTTGTAAAAGTTGGCAGCCCGACATGGGATCAAAGTGCAATCAAACGTAAATAAAAAGTATTGAGTATGCTGAGTTCAGGCAGAAGTTCAGCAAAGAGATTTGTATGAGAAAAATTTTAGTGTGATATTGTGAGAGCTATGTTATACTAAGTCAGGAGTCACTAAACATTTGGAGAGAAGGGTCAAATGGGAAATTGGTTAAAGCTCAGGGGCCGGATTAATAAAAAATTGGTAAACCGAAGATGTAGCAATTCAGATATTTTAAATTTTCAATAAATTAATATATGTCCAGTTCTAACTAATTTATATGGTCTGTAATTTAACATGAAAGTTTTCAAATAAATATCTAAAGATTTTTATACACATTTAAAACAAATACAAAAGTAAACTTACTAAAGTCTAAAGTTAAGTCTTTAGTAAGTTGAATTCATGATATAAACAAATTGACTTCATGACATCTAAAACTGGAAAAAAATCAATAAGAATGGTATTGTTTCTGGAATGATTTAGCTGCATTTTCGATATTTGGTTTCAGGTCGGACAACCTAATTTTTTAAAAGTCTGACAATTGGTTGTAGGTCAATCGTGAACAAAGCTTTCATTTCCCATTTTTATTTTTGGAGAAAGCTTATTCGCACCAAAAAATGTGCTACCAAATACTGACAACATTTTCATGGCAAAACCTTTCAGATTTGTAAAACTATTTCTAGGCAAAAGAGAATAAAAGGTTATCAAACTTTCGGTCTTAAACAATGACTTCAAATTATTATTAGACCACAAATCTAACAGTTTCAACCATAAATTCTTCTCGGCATCATCAACCGTAAAACTAAATGGGTCCTGCAATAGCTGAAATGGTTTTTCATGCTTGTAAAAATCACCAAAAAAGTTTTCAAACTCAGCTTTCAGAAAATTAATATTTGTGACAATGATCAACATCAAAAACAAACTTATCAAACATGTCCCATGTATATTTACACGATGGAAAGTGCAAAACATCTTCAGATCAAAAAATAAAAAATTAACTCATCTGCGAGTTTATCTTTTCTTTGCTAATTCAAATTGAGTTGACTGAGATGGTTAGCCTTGTCTGGTAAAAATGCAAGGTCCCACAATCACGAGGCGTGGGCCCTGATCACGGCCTCCCGCGGGCTGTAATCGTGACCTTTGTACTAAGTGATGTTAAGCAAAGCTGTATGTTGAGTTCGAAACGAACGCTATGTTCTGAATATGTGGTGTCTTATGCTGTGTGAGTAGAGGCATTAGTCAAACGTATCTCGTTTAGATCGACGTGTTTATTGAAAGGACATTTGACATGCTGGCTGAAAAGATAATAAAGAGTGGTTTTACATTTTTGAAATACTGTCTCATAGCTTACCCTGACAGTTATCTTGAAAAGTGTGACTATATATACATTGAGTGGCCACTTTATTATGACCACCCATTCAGTACTTCATTGGGCCACCTTTTGCCTTTAATACTGCGTCGATTCTTCGAGGCATAGACTCCACGAGATGTTAATAGGTGGTTTGTGGAATCTGAGACCATGCTTGATGAATAGCACTTTCCAGAAATGTGAGATTGCAGGGTTGTGGATCCAGCTGTCTGATGGCTCGTTCAACTTCATCCCACTAATTCTCAAAGTGGTTGAGTTCTGGAGATTGTGGGGGCCACCTAAGCAAAGTAAACTCACCGGCATGTTCCTGAAACCAATCCTGTACAATACGAGCACTATGGTATGACCCATTATCTTGTTGAAAGTAGCCATCGCCATTGGAGAAAACCATCCACATGACAGGATGCACTTAGTCCGCAACGATGTTTAGATATGATGTGCCAGTCAGACGTTGATCAACACGAATTAAAGGGCACAAAGCATGCCAGGAAAACATTTCCTAAACCATAACTTTGCCTCCATCAGCTTGAAGGGTTGTAGCATTGCATTTGGGGTTCATGCTTTCGTGCTGCTTCCGCCAAATTCTCACTCGACCATCGGCATGGTGCAACTGAAAACGTGATTCATCGGACCACATAATTTGTTTCCAATTATCGACTGCCCAATCCTTGTGCTCCTGTGCGAACTGGAGACGTTTTCTCTTGTTAACTGCAGACAGCAGAGGTGTTCGAACAGACCTTCGGCTGCCATATGCCATCCGATGCAGTGAATGAAGAACAGTGCGTGCAGAGATCACTTGAGGGGATCCTTGATTAAGATGGTTTGTAATTTGCTGCACTGTTGCCCTTCTGTTGTCTGTTACCAATCTGGACACTCTCCGTTCCGCCCGAGCAGTCACTAGTCGATGACGACCACACGTTGCACGTAGAGACCCAATGTTTTGGCTGACAGCCCAGTTTTTAAACACTTTAACAACATCTGCTCTGGAACGGCGGGTTCGGTGATGCTCGCTCCATGGCTCCGAGCTCCTACAATCATCCCACGTTGAAAGTCCGTGAAATCGCATTTTTTACCCATCTCGTCATCCAAAAATCACTTCTACTACTTTCGCAAGCACTAATCTTTCCCTTTTTATACTAGCCTCGCCCTCTGACGGTAACAGCGTGCAACCATAGCTCATTTGCTTAAAACTATCAGGTGGTCATAATAAAGTGGCCACTCAGTGTATAAGTTAAACCTTAAGCATAATAGTAATGCTATAACCATTCACGCCCGTTTATTCTGTCTTTTTGATTAATGGTACGATTACAAAAAACTAATTTTCCTCAAAGACTGCAGCCTGACGCTTTATTGTTGAGGTATGTCGCATTTTCACCAGACAACTGCAGTAGCTCGTTCTGCCAAAAACTGACTTTTACCCTTTCTTTCATCATCATAGTCAGTTACATGTAGAACTGCACTTTGAAGAAAATTACTTTTCCGACTGAAACGTTAACACGAGTAGTAACAGTTATATCAACGCTAGAAGAAGATGGAGGAAAATTCACACACACATACCTTCATAGGTTTTCCCATTTTTACATTATTTCTGTCTCTCCTGATATCCGGGAAGATCCACTTTCTGGCCTCGGTGCCATAGTTTTCGGCTTCTGGAGAGACAATGCGAAACCCAGAAATGTTCGTCAGACTGTGGTGAAAATCTGAAAGTTCTAAAGTGTGGAAATCCTGCAAAAAGAGAGAAGAGTAGACAATCAGTACTTGAAAATTATGCCCATTTCTTTGCATATAAGACAGTTTTTTACTTCAGCGAAAACAAATTGTCTTTTGACATTTAAACCAGCAACTAAATTCAAACTACAGTTGGACTGAATCCGAAAATCTATCTCAAAAGAAGCAGTATGAGGTTAAAAAAACTTCCAATCCTATGTTATAAAGCTAATATTAATCGTGCCTTGAGTAAAAATTTAATATTAAGATGGACCAGTGTTGACGACAAGAATCAAAACTGACAACTCTTTGTCCATCTTCTTTAAGAAAAGAGAACTGAAGAAGGTGTACATTCAGTAGACAAAACATTAGAAATAGGGGTTAATGGGCAGTTGACATGGGCATTCTCTGCGCCGAGGGGAACAGGCCCAAAGCGAACGCAGACGATAAATAGGCGGACAGCAGTTTTATTTTTTATTGATCGTTTTTTTTATTGAAGGTGTAACGACCACCGTGAGTAACTCAAAGGGCTATCAGCAGTCACCCGCCGTTAATTTAGGGCCACTTTTTCCAGGGAAGGGAGAAAGCCAGTGCTGTAAGAAAAACAAAACATCCATGCCTCACGGGGTTTCGAACCCGGACTCATCTCGGACGAATGATCAGAAGCCATCGCTTAGACCACTGCGACATCAGGACGGCCAATGGGGTGTAACGACCATCGCGAGCAACTCAGTAGGCTACAAGTAGTCGTCCGCCCTAATTTCGGGCCACTGGTAACAGAAAAGGGAGAGAGCCAGTGCCGTAAGACAAGCACAACTTCGGTGCCTCACCGGGAATCGAACCCGGACCCATCTCGTACGAAGGGTCAGAAGTCATAGCCTAAATCACTGTGCCACTGAAGGGACATACGGCAGGGCTTCCCAACAGTGCATCGTGAACGATGAATGTGGGTAAACGTGGTGATCGGAGCGAGTTTGATCGTGGGCGCATTGTCGGCGCAAGACAGATGGGCCATTCTATCTCCCAAGTTTTAAGAACTCTAAAAATCCGGAGAACAACCATATCAAGGTTGTAGTGCGGGTGTACCATCGACGGAGGTACTATCACCTATAGAGTAAGTGGCGACCGACTACGTGCCATTGATGACGGGGGTCGACGTAGATTATCCAGGCTCGTACAGACCTAACCGCTTGGCAACGGCGGCGCAAATCACGTCCAGGTTAAATCTCGGAGGCCCAAGTAGCGTCAGTGAGTGAACGGTATGGCGCACAATGCGTACCATGGGCTACGGAAGCCGACGCTCTACTCAGGTACTACTGTACAGTAGCTCCCCGTCCTGTGGTCAAATGAGTCCCATTTTCTTCTGTACCAAACTCACGAGAAGGTGCGGGTGCGGATTCGATAGCATGAGGCCATGGTACCGTCGTGCCAGGTCGGCTCTGTTCAAGGTAGTAGCTTCTCTGTGGTGGTTTCAGGAGCCTCCTCATGGGACACATTAGGTCCTTCGGTGTTTCTGGAGGGGTCCTTAACTGCTGCAAGCTACTAGCATATGCTGGATGATCACCTATAGGCTTAAATGACCTTCGCACATCCTGAAGCAGATGGTCTGTTCCAGAAGGATAATGCTCCACCATACAGGGTCGTAACAACCAACGCATGACCCGAGGACTAATTATCTAAGCTTGAAACGACCCAGTGGCGCCCAAGATTCCTGGATTTAAACCATTTGGGATAATGTTAAGGCGAACATCGGACCCATGGATCCTGGATCGACGTCTCTGGCGGAGTTGTGGACAATTCTGCAACAGGAATCGCTGGCACTACCTCTGGGATCCGTCATCTAGTGGAGTTGATGCCTCGGAGTATACAGGCTGTTATTTGCACTAGAGAAGGACAGACGCTACGGAATAGGTATCTCTAATGTTTTGTCCATTGACTGTATTTATTAACATTAAGAGAGCATTCAGTAATAAAAACTCTGACCTGTTAGCTGGGCAATTTTAGTAAAAGTAAGTTCGGAAACGATTTTTCGTATGCTGTTAAAAATTTGTTGTTTTTCTCACCAAAGAGTGTCACTACACCACTTGTACCATCTTTTAGCACAAATGTTTACCATTGTGTGGTACACGAAATACACAAAACAGGATGCAATTGTGAAACATGTTTTGGTATCCAACTTTACTGGTGCGGAGTTGTCTTCAATGCACCATGTTGTGTGTTTGACGCACCACACAATAGTGTACCTTTGCCCCGAAAGGTGGTGAAAAAGCTGTATCACTAATCTTCAGTGCAACTTAATAAAGTTTTTTTTTTGAAATGTAATTATTTAGGTAATTCAGGATGAACACTTAACATGAATATTACAACATTATCAAAAAGCATTGTTCAACAAGAAACGCTACTTTCTTGGAAAAATAATGTTTACAAGTTCTGTCAAAATTAGGTTTTTTTGCTTAAAATGTATTGGAAAGTTTGAACAGCAATCAAATTTATATATCATTCGTTGGCCTTCTAAGCACATGGTGGTTCATATAGCGTTATATTAAGGTTGGATAACATTAGGAGAGATAGAGGCTTTGTAAATCCATACCTGAAATGCAAAAGCTGCATTAAAAGATTGTTACATCCGCCTCCTTTTTTGGTTACCCTATGTGTCGTTGTCTACTATTCCCTGTGAACAGAGGTTTCTTAAGATGATAGCATGAAGCCATGAGAAAGCTCATAACAGTTTCATTTGCAGCTATCAATGCCGACCATTGGTGTGAGGCCTTCAACAACTTGTCTTACATCCTAAGATATATAATTTATGACTGCAGAACTAGTGGTGTTGAGATAAAATAAAAAATACCAACGTTTACCACAATCAAAGGTTTATTATAGATCAACTATAGTTTCGCAGAGCTTCTGGCTCAGCTTCATCATTTGTCTAGATGATGCCAAGCCAAACGCTCTGCGAAACTATTGTCGATCTATAATAAACCTTTGATTGTGGTAAACGTTGATATTTTTATTTTATTTCCATCCAAAAAGGAGGGCAGGACCCTCATGAAAGGTATCAATCAGTCTGCATATCAAAGGTGCCTATGTGCGCCACTCCAAAGTGACGACTGATAAGTTTGGTAAGAAATAACTGAATCTAAATGAAATAACGAAATGATAATGAATGAAACTAAGAGATATAATGCAAATTAAGAAGAATGAAATATTAAAATTTTGAGAAATAAAGCTATATGTCGAATCAGTTATGCTTAACCAGTTTTGTTTGTTTCTGAGTATAACGACCACCATGAGAAACTCGATGGGCTATAAGCAGTCGTTCGTTCCTACTTAAGGGCTATTCGTTGCAAGGAAGAGGGTGAGCCAGTGCCTTAAGAAAAACACAAGAACCATGCGTCACTCAGATTAGAACCCGGACCTATCTCGGACGTATAATTAAAACCAGCGCTTAGACCAATGCACCCCAGGGGAAGCTTTATCATTTTAAATACGTACCATTTAACGTGCATATAAATGGCAAATCATAATTGCATACGATGAGTTGTGAAAACACATTTTTTTCCCGGTGGCTAGGCTTGAATCAGCATCCTTCTGCTCCGGAGCCGAATACTTTCCCGATTAAGCTACACCGACGGAGTTTGGCTCTACAGCGTTGCCGTCTTGACATGTGCGCCACCTCTGTAGTATGTCACATATATTTTTCCTCTAAGAAAGGCGGTAGCACGAAATCGGAGGTTTCTAATGAACCGCAAACCATGATTGAAGTAGCTCGCTGAAGAGGGAATTTTCATTAATTTCAGACTATATGTGGAATGAACATCACATACACTCATAGTTGCACCCAGAAGCACGTGTCAGATTGCAATGCTATTCGGGAGGAAGGTAAAGGTTACCAGGAACAATAAATGATTAAATATTGAGACTGATATGGGCAATATTTATTGTGCTACAAGCCAATATGTAGTATCTCTCTGTATGGCGTCGGGCCGCCATGTTTTCTCACACAGCATGCCAGACGTCTCGGCATGGAGTTGTACAGGTTTCTAATGGTATCCTGCGATAAGCCATCCCATGTATCTTGAATCTTCTCACGCAGTTCCTGCAGATTGTGCGGTAGGGATGGACTATGGATAGAGCGTCCAATAACATCCTACAAATTTCAATCGGCGATAGGTCTGGCGATGCGGCTGGCCATGGCAGAGTGTCAGTGCCTTGAAAACAAGATCTCGAGACAGCAGCAGTATGCAGACGAGCGTTGTCCTGTTGGAAAATCGCACCGGAGTGAGCGTTCATAAAAGATAAAGCTACTAGTTGCAGGACCTCGTTGACGTAACGTTGGGCTGTCAGAGTGCCTGTAATGAACACCAAAGGTGATTTGGCATCGTTGACAACTGCACCACACACCATGCCATCAGGCCTCCTGGACGTGTGAGGCTCGAAACAAACCGTTCATCTTGGCGTTGACCACGGTACATCAACATACGGATTCGTTGGTCCTCTCCTCCAAGACAAAAGCGGGACTCGTCACTGAAGATCACCCATTGCCATTCTGAGTGGCTCCATGACAGTCTCGCACGACACCATTGCAGTCTATGGCAACGATGCAATGGTGTTGAGGGCAGTCGTCGTAACGGTCTTCGTGCGTGTAGTCCTACGTCATGCAGCGGTCTGTCAATGGTGCTGGCACTAATCGGACGATACATGGAGGGCACCACTGCTCGCTGAATATCTGCAATCGTGGCTGTTGTGTCCATTCAGCGCATGTCGGACAACCTGTCGGTCCTCTCTCTCCGTGGTTCGTCTAGGTCTCCCAAATATTTCCTGTCGTTGCTGCGTGCCTTGTTCTATCCACTGCCGCCAACAGAATGCTATAGTGATATCCTCACGACCGGTACCCCGCTTCCAAGAGCACGACGACGCGACCCCTCTCGAGTTTCTCCAACTGCTCGAATTGCTTCAGAACTTTTCTCCGAGGCATACTTCACTCGCAAAAGATGCAACCAGCACGAGCCGCCCCGGTGGCGCAGTGGTCTAAGGCGCTGGCCTCTGATCATTCGTCCGTAAGGGGTCCGGGTTCGAATCCCGGTCAGGCATGGATGTTGTGTTTGTCTTACGGCACTGGCTCTCTCCCTTCCCTGGAACCAGTGACTCTAAATTAGGGATGGGCGACTGCTTATAGCCCATTGAGTTGCTCACGGTGGTCGTTAAACCTCCAATCAAAAAAAAAAACCAGCACGAGTCAGAATGGCAAGCACGCGCAATGGGGCGACCTTATACAGTCAATGCGCGGCAGAGTGTGATACTTGAATCATTTGCATGTCTCACGATGTCAAACCTACCCACCAAGTTATATTCCTGTTGGTTGCTTCCTTCTGGGTTAAAATATTTTTTTGACGATGAGTGTATTTTTTGAAGGACCTAACGCCCAATAGCTCCATTTCCACGATCGGGCAACAATGTGAAAATACAAATTTACCTGTCGTGGGGATCGACACTAGCAGCAGTCTGCTCCGGAGCCTAATGCTTCCTCAATTAAGCTATACCAACAAGCGCTTATCACTGTTACATGCCGTCTGGACATGTGCGTCACATCTGTTGTACGTCACAGACTATAACGAGAATTTTCTAAATTTTTCTCTGTGGGCTCTGTAGTTATTTCCTATGAACGTGATTTCGACTCAGCCGCCCAGGAGGCTTAGTGGTTTAAGCGATGGCTTCTGATCGTTCGTCCGAAAGGGGTCCGGGTTCGAATCCCGTCGGGTGGTTGTTGAGTTTGTCTTACGGCACTGACCCTCTCCCTTCTCTGGAACCAGTGGTCTTAAATAAGGGACGGGCGATCGCTTATAGCCCATTGAGTTGCTCACGGTGGTCGTTAAACCTCCAATAAAAAAAATTCGCCTCAGCTAAGTCTCGTTGTTTACGTAGGTAACTATTTATATAAAAACAGAAGAAAGATCTTGGAAATCTCCCTGGGCTGATCTTCCAGAGATGGTGTGAATTTCTAACAATCGCTGAATATCCGCCGTGCATCGGACGAGTACGTTAAATGACGGTCCCCGGGTTGGATTCCCCGGTTACGTTCGATATCCATTCTTACTCCCACTGACTTTCTCTCACTCTTCTATGAGCAACATCGTACTTGTACGGTGGCGCCATCTACTGTGCTCTTTCTCACTTACAAACTGTTTTGTCAAAGTCGCAAGACTTGCTCTCACTCCTTCCGTTTCTGTGCCCTACCCGGAAGGCGGACCCGCTGTAGGTGGTTTGGGCCTAAACCTTTTCTGTGGACTTCAGTCCTACATGAAAATGCTTGGCTGTCTCTGGGAATCTCTCTGACGATGGATATGCATGAAGTTTTGTGAATGATAATGTGTACGAAATATTTCAAAAGTCGTAATATATTGTTAATGACTTCATTTTTATGCTCTGATGAAACGGATTCATTATAAATGCTCCTCCGTAAATTTTAATTATGGTACGTTTTTCCGGTCTTTGAATTCAAGGTAGTGAGACAGACATGTGATAAAAAAAGAAGTAGTCAAGAAATAGCAGCTTTCTACACAACTTTATTTGTTTAATACTCTATAAAAATGTCTTGAAATCGGGAATAACAATCGTTCACTGGGTTTAACAATCGTATATATATTTTACTATGAAACAGGTGTGGCAGAAATATCGCCAAGATCAAGAATAGTTTGAACATTGCTTAATGAACCCTTGCTGCCTTTGATAGGGAACTCGCCACTATTTCCCAATAACAGTCCGAAATTTCAGGCAACATTTGCGGGAGAGTAAGTACTACATAGACTCCCACTTACGGGGAAATGTTCCCAAACTCACAGGGCAATCAGTGGTAACTCAGTCTGCGGTGAATAATTCAGTCAGGCGAAAATAAATACACTTTGCTTGGTTTCCGAACCACATTTGGGTAATGCTTACTCACTAGAGGCTTTATTAACGACTTCTTCGTCTCTCAGGACAAATTTGATCAATAATGCCTCAAAGTTTCCGTCGTGAACGGTACTTGAAGGGAAGCCCTGACTTACGCTGATTGGTACGAAAAAAGCAGAGGACAAAACGAATTGTGTTTCGCCAAAAATTGGCTTTCACTTTAAAATTAAGAAATCACTAATCTGTTAAATTCTGGTAGATATCAATATTAAAACATAAAACTTTGTTACAAATAAAGCGAAACGAAAGACATCCATCTGTACTTTGAAAATGGTATAACAAATAAGGCGAAAAGAATGACATCTGTACAATGAAACTGGTATTGAATTAAAGTTCAATGCAAAGTCTTCTTTCAAATTCTGAAGATATTCAAGGATCAAAAACAATAACATTTACTTATTTCCAAAATTCGATTTCTTGTAACTGTTGCTTGAATGCTAAGCAACTAAGGATTATGTAACTTATATGTGTGAATACATTGTTCCAAGTTTGCGGAAACGCAGCTTTCCACGATATATGAAAACACAAGCAGTCATCCCCATTCTCCGAACGGTGAATCTATAAAAATATTTTTTGAGCATAAAATTAAAGAAAGGGAAAAGTAATTAATGGAAAGAAAAGTAATTTAAGATCCATAACAGTTTTACGACTTGGAATAGGGTAGTGAAGTTAATGCATACGGTTTAACGTAAAACGGTAGCAGAAGTTTGCGCCCCTTAATTTTAAATCCAAATTTAATGAAATTTTTACAGCAATTCAACGTTTCTGGCATAATTATCTCTAAACCTATCAGCATTTTGAGCAGTAAAGCTAAGCCACTCTTTTGATTTTTTTGGTATTCAAACTTTTCTAGGTGTAGAAGCGGTAGAAAAATTCAGACAGACAATATTCCAAAGCCGCCATTTTGATATTTTTGGTTTTCGGACCTTAAGACCTATCAACACACAAATTTTCAGATAAATAAAGAAAACGCCTTTTCCACGTTATAGCAACACACAACAACCGAAAAATTGTTATTCGGTCACCACCGGGGAACTGAAAACCGGATCTCTCGATATCTAGCAGAGCGCGTTACCCTTGCTAAAACGTGGAAATGAGCGATGTCTTTATTTATTCACTGACGCCATTTGGTAAGAGTGATGTCTTTATCGGAGCATTTTCACTTTGGATCTCGCACTTTGGATTTAACTGCTATAATTAATATATAGACAGTATCGTTAATGCCCACCAGATGGAGACGTCTAAGTAATTGAGCCAATCTTACGGATTTGTGATGTCAGAAGCTGACAGAAAAACACACATAGTGCCGTGGATTGTTGGCCACCGTGGGGTAAAGCCAACGCGCTCGGCTAGATATCGAGAGATCCGGGATTCAATTCCCCGGCGGTGACCGAATAACAATTTTTCGGTTGCTATGTGTTGCTAAACCGTGAAAAGAGCGATGTCTTTGTATATTCATTGACGCCACGTATTCGGAGGATTTGCAATTTTCAGATATTCTAGATAATTTAGAAGCGGTCAAATAATTCGGGAAAAAATTCAAGCAGGTCCAAACCGCCCTTTTGAGTTTTTTTGGTTTTCGGACTTTTCTAGGCAAACAGACGTTCAGACTTATCAGCATACAAATTTTTAGATCTCTAGGTCATTTAGAAGTGGCTGAATAATTTGAGGATTTCCTGTTCCTACACTCGCATTTTCTTATTTTCCCCACTTTGCTTTATATACGGTACATAGATTTGAACCAAATCGCTTGCAAAACTTTTGAGCGCGCACGGCTTCTCCGAAATTTCAACAAATTCTACGAGGAGCTTACCATAACCAACCGTCGATGGTTAATATAAGCTCTAGGTGACTAATTTACACTTCGTACTAAGCAAACAGCCCGGCTAACCTTTTAAACCCAAAGTACGCTGTGTCTCTTACACTTCGTTTTCACATCAATGCGTTTTATAAAAACAAAAGAATCGATTCTGGAGATTCTGCTTAAACTTCCTTACTTATCTTCATGATTTTAAAAATTTTATTTACTTATCTTCCTGTTTCTCTAAATTTTATTTACTTATGTTCATGATTCTCTAAATTTTATTTACTTATCTTCATGATTCTCAAAATTTTATTTACTTATCTTCATGATTCTCTAAATTTTATTTACTTATCTTCATGATTCTCTAAATTTTATTTACTTATCTTCACGATTCTCTAAATTTTATTTACTTATCTTCATGATTCTCTAAATTTTATTTACTTATCTTCATGATTCTCTAAGTTTTATTTACTTATCTTCATGATTCTCTAAATTTTATTTACTTATCTTCATGATTCTCTAAATTTTATTTACTTATCTTCATGATTCTCTAAATTTTGGGTTGCAAGCTAGTTGGAAAAAATTACAGGCCATTTAAAAATATGGAAATATTTGCACAGTTAAATTAAAACAACATCGTTTGGGACTAACAAAGCTTATCATTTTCTTCCAATTTCTGTCAGTACAATGTAGATTATGATCCTGTTCACAGGAGACGTCGAAAATGAAGAGATATTACAACTGAGTGCACCAGAAATATATTCATTACTTGATCTATTTCTGTGATTCTGCCTTAAGAGAAAATTTTGATAAACTCTCCTTGAATCACTTTTAGTTAATCTGTAGATCTCACTTCTATCTGAAAAAGCTTTCAAATCTCAACTGCCTGACTTAGTTAAGTACAAACGTAAAATTAATTCTTATGTGTGTAGTGTTACACGGCACTAGCAGTGTTCCTGCCTAGTCTGCCGGTAACGGTGCTTGAGACCTGAAGTACAATTTAGTTGGCCACGGCACCAGGTGAGAATCTCAGGTGCACTGCTGCACTCAAAGATTCACACCAGAACATAAAAAATGAAAAGTTGAAGAATGACCCGAAGCATAAGGCTTGGGTGAATCCACCTTGTGAACAAAATAACAACAACAAATAAACAATAAAATAATCTAAAAAAAGATGATACTTTGGGATCAGAGTTGTGATGAGGTTCACCCGCAATCACCAATTCGTGACTGAGTGTAGTGGTCCGGATCTTACTCCGGTACATTCAATCCCCAACCAGCCAGTACAACACTCACTTTCGCAAATAACACATGATTCTCAAATACACAACACAACATTTAATAACGTTCTGCGAGATTTAAACAGATCCGGCGCTCTCTAGGCGCATAGACAATTGCCCCTCATATGTGGGCAGCATACGGTGTCACACTTTACTGTCGGATAACGCAGCCGACTGAGTCTCCACCGGACTATCTGAACAAGAGATACTACTCGTTTACACACTAAATAGAGCTGCAGGTGATATTCATATACAATTGCTTAGAGAATAAAAAAAAAATTATATGCAGACGATCACATTAAAAATACTCGCGACACAAAATACACAAGCACGTTAATTTGCGGTATAAGATTATAGGTGCGAAATACTGCCAAAGTTAATTAACTAAATCTAATAAGCATGCACATGCAGAACCCTGCCCCGCTGACGTTGGTCCTGAACCAAAGTTAAAAGAAACTGTCCCGCCCAGCGGAATTTGTGGCCACACCTTCTCCCTTATTCATGTAAAAAAAGTAATCAGGAAATGGGCCCTGTAAGAAATTGAAATCTGTATGTGCAGGTATTTCCTCTGAGGTTCAGTCACTCAGCATTACTGCATCTATGTCCATGCAGCTTTGGGTGTCGGGATGGCACAAGTTCGCAGATGTGCGAAGAAAGAAAAAGGAAATATTCATCTACTTACAGTTACGTGACTTTGCTGTGCAAATCCGTTGTGCATCACATAATATCACACGACAAAAAAAACACACACACACAGACACTTGCACCATGTGGCAGCACCGATGATTCAACACTTCACTTTGTGCTTGATGTAAATGAAGCACACAATTAAAAATGGTAATATCACGCCGCACTTTGTTGCAATGATTAGAGTGCACACTGATCTATTCTCGTGACGATTTGAAGGTGGGCGTTAAGCAAAATAGGCCCTCTCACATCTGATGTTGCGGTTTCCAAGATTAATTTTCTCGGCCGAGCGAAATCAGACGTGCTTTTACCTTAAGCGTATATCGGCAACTCAACATTTCACCTGTATATTTGTTAGGTATCGAAGCCACCGCTCTTACGCTCATATTTTTCTTTCGACATGTTTTTATCCCGTCGCACTTACACGTAGTGGCTTCGCTGCTTACGCGACCACACGCACGCACACATGGGGCCTCGCTTCACCCCGTAAGACAAGCGCATCTCTTCACTTCCTCCACAGTAGGGGATGAATGGGGGTGACGATTCCACACTGCAGTGGTTGGCATCCGAACCCGACTTTGCTTGGCTTCGCTTCTCATAGGAATGACCACTGTCCACTCGCAGACTTCTTAATTCCCCTGTAACTTGGCTTTCATTAGGCCAAACAGTCGCTGAGTTCCATTACGCTCCAGCCTAGAAATTTCTGCTTTATCCCGCGGATTTAGGCATTCTGCTGTCTTTATGGCAAACTGGCATCTCCAGCTGCCTCGAGTTGTCTCCATTTCTTACCAAATGCGGGGAGGTTTGCTGCTTCATTTTTCCCAATTCATTTTTTTGCAGATCCAAGGCATCCAGCCTTTCACATCGGAGAGCGCACAGACAACTGAACTTTCTTCCTTATGTTCATGCCAAGTGCGAACTCTTATTTTTCTGCACGGACCACACAGAGAGCAATTGTTCTCGAAAATGCCCCAAACAATCGACTAATTTACGATTATTCGCTAAACCTTTTGTCCCCATCTTCATTCATTTACTCAAGTGGACCCCTCTTCGAAAGGTACCATTCCGTGTTGCTTAGTTTCCCGTCAGCTGCGCCCTGATATTTATGACCTAACAGAGCTATTCTGAGACCACCCAGCCAGAGAGAGAATTCGTCGCCTCTTTTCTTTCCAAACCCCCAGATAAAACTTTATCTGCTGTTTACACTTTTAAACTCCAATCAAGCCTCGAACATAATTAATACTTAATTAATTTCACACATCAACCACGCCCATTAATTACTAAATTAATGGCGGGGTGGGTCGTAACATCGGCCCCTAATCAAGAAATCCAGAAGCCCTCTTCTGGGCCTATCGCTTTGCTCTTATCAATTTCCAGAGCAACCATTGAGTGCTACATTTTCCCACAGGTAGAAACAATTTAAAATGGCAAAAATATTGCGTTTCATGCCTTCAAGAGCATTGGAGCGACTTCCCAATTATCCCGCAATTTTGTTAATTAATTTAGAGAACATCCGAAAGAAAAAACAACGTAAATGAGAAATAAATAAAAAAAACTGAACTGTAAAAGAACATGTGAGCCTGCCGAACTGTGATTCCCTAGCTGCCTCATACCATACGCGACATGGCGGACAAATTTTAGAGTTTTCTTCAGGTTTTAGGATGGGGGGGTGTCCACTGTAACATTCCATCCCACCATGAAAGAAAAAAAAAGGGATGACTGTATGAATTTTATTCATCCAATCTTTCTATTTTTTTAACTGTAAACACTCAACCCTTTCCCACCGTCGCAAGGTACCTAATTCCGGATTTAAGTGCCCTGAGAGCGGAAGGAAAGTTTAAGGATTTCATCGCACGTTCATTGCTGCCCGTCGAGATAGGCGGAAAGAAAATTTAAATATGAGGCATAGCTTCGAGAATCCACGAGTTCCACAGATCTCTCACGTTCGATGCTCCTACGCCCGCTTTTATCTGCGCTCGATGCCAAATTCTTGCGTTCCACTGTCTTCGAGTTCCTTCTCAACATCGTAGATAATCGTGGTGTCACAGTCTTCCTGGGGATCCACTATAATCTCGACTGCTCCCCGTCTGTCAGTGTGTGGCGTGGTGTTACTCGCCCTTAATACCCGCCTGTAATCATCCCTTGGTCTCAGCGACGCCCGCGAAATGATTGGAGGACTTTTGACCTGGCTTCCTGCACTCGTAAGGGATCCACAATCATGCGGGTTCGCGCTGCAAAGGGTTCGGTTTCAGCCCTCAGCTCATCGCTATCAGATAGAAATTCAGCAGATCTCTCCTGAAATTTAGATTTAGCAATCGCGAGTTTAGTTTGCTCACTCCATCTACCCTCCTCCATCGCTACACTTTCGACATCCTGAAAAAAGTGTTTAGCACGATACAGCGGATCAGTGCCTGTAAATAGATTCAACATGTTTATGCATCCCGCTATTTGCTCACCGTAAACCATAGGTGCGGCTAAAGCTGTTTGTCTCAGCTGTGATGTACCCGCTGTACTTGTAACAGGTGTACTCTCTTCCGGAACAATTGCAGCCCCAGTGCTCACATGTTCTCCGTCAGAGTGACCACCAGAATCATCTGAATCCATGTGACTCGCAGATGACGATTTTTTTGTGTTAGCCATTTTGTTTTTCTTACCCACTAAAATTATGGCAGTTCTTAGAAAACAGCTTAAGGCTTACTTAATGCTAAATTATACAAAATTCGCACCGAACAAAACTAAATAAAAATAGTAATGGCAGTCAATTCGCACTTATTTTACGAACATGAGTGTTGTTCCGCTAGCTGCAAAATATAGGTATCGATCCTGGGACAACGGCACCATTAATGTTACACGGCACTAGCAGTGTTCCTGCCTAGTCTGCCGGTAACGGTGCTTGAGACCTGAAGTACAATTTAGTTGGACACGGCACCAGGTGAGAATCTCAGGTGCACTGCTGCACTCAAAGATTCACACCAGAACATAAAAAATGAAAAGTTGAAGAATGACCCGAAGCATAAGGCTTGGGTGAATCCACCTTGTGAACAAAATAACAACAACAAATAAACAATAAAATAATCTAAAAAAAGATGATACTTTGGGATCAGAGTTGTGATGAGGTTCACCCGCAATCACCAATTCGTGACTGAGTGTAGTGGTCCGGATCTTACTCCGGTACATTCAATCCCCAACCAGCCAGTACAACACTCACTTTCGCAAATAACACATGATTCTCAAATACACAACACAACATTTAATAACGTTCTGCGAGATTTAAACAGATCCGGCGCTCTCTAGGCGCATAGACAATTGCCCTCATATGTGGGCAGCATACGGTGTCACACTTTACTGTCGGATAACGCAGCCGACTGAGTCTCCACCGGACTATCTGAACAAGAGATACTACTCGTTTACACACTAAATAGAGCTGCAGGTGATATTCATATACAATTGCTTAGAGAATAAAAAAAAATTATATGCAGACGATCACATTAAAAATACTCGCGACACAAAATACACAAGCACGTTAATTTGCGGTATAAGATTATAGGTGCGAAATACTGCCAAAGTTAATTAACTAAATCTAATAAGCATGCACATGCAGAACCCTGCCCCGCTGACGTTGGCCCTGAACCAAAGTTAAAAGAAACTGTCCCGCCCAGCGGAATTTGTGGCCACACCTTCTCCCTTATTCATGTAAAAAAAGTAATCAGGAAATGGGCCCTGTAAGAAATTGAAATCTGTATGTGCAGGTATTTCCTCTGAGGTTCAGTCACTCAGCATTACTGCATCTATGTCCATGCAGCTTTGGGTGTCGGGATGGCACAAGTTCGCAGATGTGCGAAGAAAGAAAAAGGAAATATTCATCTACTTACAGTTACGTGACTTTGCTGTGCAAATCCGTTGTGCATCACATAATATCACACGACAAAAAAAACACACACACACAGACACTTGCACCATGTGGCAGCACCGATGATTCAACACTTCACTTTGACGCTTGATGTAAATGAAGCACACAATTAAAAATGGTAATATCACGCCGCACTTTGTTGCAATGATTAGAGTGCACACTGATCTATTCTCGTGACGATTTGAAGGTGGGCGTTAAGCAAAATAGGCCCTCTCACATCTGATGTTGCGGTTTCCAAGATTAATTTTCTCGGCCGAGCGAAATCAGACGTGCTTTTACCTTAAGCGTATATCGGCAACTCAACATTTCACCTGTATATTTGTTAGGTATCGAAGCCACCGCTCTTACGCTCATATTTTTCTTTCGACATGTTTTTATCCCGTCGCACTTACACGTAGTGGCTTCGCTGCTTACGCGACCACACGCACGCACACATGGGGCCTCGCTTCACCCCGTAAGACAAGCGCATCTCTTCACTTCCTCCACAGTAGGGGATGAATGGGGTGACGATTCCACACTGCAGTGGTTGGCATCCGAACCCGACTTTGCTTGGCTTCGCTTCTCATAGGAATGACCACTGTCCACTCGCAGACTTCTTAATTCCCCTGTAACTTGGCTTTCATTAGGCCAAACAGTCGCTGAGTTCCATTACGCTCCAGCCTAGAAATTTCTGCTTTATCCCGCGGATTTAGGCATTCTGCTGTCTTTATGGCAAACTGGCATCTCCAGCTGCCTCGAGTTGTCTCCATTTCTTACCAAATGCGGGGAGGTTTGCTGCTTCATTTTTCCCAATTCATTTTTTGCAGATCCAAGGCATCCAGCCTTTCACATCGGAGAGCGCACAGACAACTGAACTTTCTTCCTTATGTTCATGCCAAGTGCGAACTCTTATTTTTCTGCACGGACCACACAGAGAGCAATTGTTCTCGAAAATGCCCCAAACAATCGACTAATTTACGATTATTCGCTAAACCTTTTGTCCCCATCTTCATTCATTTACTCAAGTGGACCCCTCTTCGAAAGGTACCATTCCGTGTTGCTTAGTTTCCCGTCAGCTGCGCCCTGATATTTATGACCTAACAGAGCTATTCTGAGACCACCCAGCCAGAGAGAGAGAATTCGTCGCCTCTTTTCTTTCCAAACCCCCAGATAAAACTTTATCTGCTGTTTACACTTTTAAACTCCAATCAAGCCTCGAACATAATTAATACTTAATTAATTTCACACATCAACCACGCCCATTAATTACTAAATTAATGGCGGGGGTGGGTCGTAACATCGGCCCCTAATCAAGAAATCCAGAAGCCCTCTTCTGGGCCTATCGCTTTGTTCTTATCAATTTCCAGAGCAACCATTGAGTGCTACATTTTCCCACAGGTAGAAACAATTTAAAATGGCAAAAATATTGCGTTTCATGCCTTCAAGAGCATTGAGCGACTTCCCAATTATCCCGCAATTTTGTTAATTAATTTAGAGAACATCCGAAAGAAAAAACAACGTAAATGAGAAATAAATAAAAAAAACTGAACTGTAAAAGAACATGTGAGCCTGCCGAACTGTGATTCCTAGCTGCCTCATACCATACGCGACATGGCGGACAAATTTTTAGAGTTTTCTTCAGGTTTTAGGATGGGGGGGGTGTCCACTGTAACATTCCATCCCACCATGAAAGAAAAAAGGGATGACTGTATGAATTTTATTCATCCAATCTTTCTATTTTTTTTTTTAACTGTAAACACTCAACCCTTTCCCACCGTCGCAAGGTACCTAATTCCGGATTTAAGTGCCCTGAGAGCGGAAGGAAAGTTTAAGGATTTCATCGCACGTTCATTGCTGCCCGTCGAGATAGGCGGAAAGAAAATTTAAATATGAGGCATAGCTTCGAGAATCCACGAGTTCCACAGATCTCTCACGTTCGATGCTCCTACGCCCGCTTTTATCTGCGCTCGATGCCAAATTCTTGCGTTCCACTGTCTTCGAGTTCCTTCTCAACATCGTAGATAATCGTGGTGTCACAGTCTTCCTGGGGATCCACTATAATCTCGACTGCTCCCCGTCTGTCAGTGTGTGGCGTGGTGTTACTCGCCCTTAATACCCGCCTGTAATCATCCCTTGGTCTCAGCGACGCCCGCGAAATGATTGGAGGACTTTTGACCTGGCTTCCTGCACTCGTAAGGGATCCACAATCATGCGGGTTCGCGCTGCAAAGGGTTCGGTTTCAGCCCTCAGCTCATCGCTATCAGATAGAAATTCAGCAGATCTCTCCTGAAATTTAGATTTAGCAATCGCGAGTTTAGTTTGCTCACTCCATCTACCCTCCTCCATCGCTACACTTTCGACATCCTGAAAAAAGTGTTTAGCACGATACAGCGGATCAGTGCCTGTAAATAGATTCAACATGTTTATGCATCCCGCTATTTGCTCACCGTAAACCATAGGTGCGGCTAAAGCTGTTTGTCTCAGCTGTGATGTACCCGCTGTACTTGTAACAGGTGTACTCTCTTCCGGAACAATTGCAGCCCCAGTGCTCACATGTTCTCCGTCAGAGTGACCACCAGAATCATCTGAATCCATGTGACTCGCAGATGACGATTTTTTTGTGTTAGCCATTTTGTTTTTCTTACCCACTAAAATTATGGCAGTTCTTAGAAAACAGCTTAAGGCTTACTTAATGCTAAATTATACAAAATTCGCACCGAACAAAACTAAATAAAAATAGTAATGGCAGTCAATTCGCACTTATTTTACGAACATGAGTGTTGTTCCGCTAGCTGCAAAATATAGGTATCGATCCTGGGACAACGGCACCATTAATGTTACACGGCACTAGCAGTGTTCCTGCCTAGTCTGCCGGTAACGGTGCTTGAGACCTGAAGTACAATTTAGTTGGCCACGGCACCAGGTGAGAATCTCAGGTGCACTGCTGCACTCAAAGATTCACACCAGAACATAAAAAATGAAAAGTTGAAGAATGACCCGAAGCATAAGGCTTGGGTGAATCCACCTTGTGAACAAAATAACAACAACAAATAAACAATAAAATAATCTAAAAAAAGATGATACTTTGGGATCAGAGTTGTGATGAGGTTCACCCGCAATCACCAATTCGTGACTGAGTGTAGTGGTCCGGATCTTACTCCGGTACATTCAATCCCCAACCAGCCAGTACAACACTCACTTTCGCAAATAACACATGATTCTCAAATACACAACACAACATTTAATAACGTTCTGCGAGATTTAAACAGATCCGGCGCTCTCTAGGCGCATAGACAATTGCCCCTCATATGTGGGCAGCATACGGTGTCACACTTTACTGTCGGATAACGCAGCCGACTGAGTCTCCACCGGACTATCTGAACAAGAGATACTACTCGTTTACACACTAAATAGAGCTGCAGGTGATATTCATATACAATTGCTTAGAGAATAAAAAAAAATTATATGCAGACGATCACATTAAAAATACTCGCGACACAAAATACACAAGCACGTTAATTTGCGGTATAAGATTATAGGTGCGAAATACCGCCAAAGTTAATTAACTAAATCTAATAAGCATGCACATGCAGAACCCTGCCCCGCTGACGTTGGCCCTGAACCAAAGTTAAAAGAAACTGTCCCGCCCAGCGGAATTTGTAGCCACACCTTCTCCCTTATTCATGTAAAAAGTAATCAGGAAATGGGCCCTGTAAGAAATTGAAATCTGTATGTGCAGGTATTTCCTCTGAGGTTCAGTCACTCAGCATTACTGCATCTATGTCCATGCAGCTTTGGGTGTCGGGATGGCACAAGTTCGCAGATGTGCGAAGAAAGAAAAAGGAAATATTCATCTACTTACAGTTACGTGACTTTGCTGTGCAAATCCGTTGTGCATCACATAATATCACACGACAAAAAAAACACACACACAGACACTTGCACCATGTGGCAGCACCGATGATTCAACACTTCACTTTGACGCTTGATGTAAATGAAGCACACAATTAAAAATGGTAATATCACGCCGCACTTTGTTGCAATGATTAGAGTGCACACTGATCTATTCTCGTGACGATTTGAAGGTGGGCGTTAAGCAAAATAGGCCCTCTCACATCTGATGTTGCGGTTTCCAAGATTAATTTTCTCGGCCGAGCGAAATCAGACGTGCTTTTACCTTAAGCGTATATCGGCAACTCAACATTTCACCTGTATATTTGTTAGGTATCGAAGCCACCGCTCTTACGCTCATATTTTTCTTTCGACATGTTTTTATCCCTGTCGCACTTACACGTAGTGGCTTCGCTGCTTACGCGACCACACGCACGCACACATGGGGCCTCGCTTCACCCCGTAAGACAAGCGCATCTCTTCACTTCCTCCACAGTAGGGGATGAATGGGGTGACGATTCCACACTGCAGTGGTTGGCATCCGAACCCGACTTTGCTTGGCTTCGCTTCTCATAGGAATGACCACTGTCCACTCGCAGACTTCTTAATTCCCCTGTAACTTGGCTTTCATTAGGCCAAACAGTCGCTGAGTTCCATTACGCTCCAGCCTAGAAATTTCTGCTTTATCCCGCGGATTTAGGCATTCTGCTGTCTTTATGGCAAACTGGCATCTCCAGCTGCCTCGAGTTGTCTCCATTTCTTACCAAATGCGGGGAGGTTTGCTGCTTCATTTTTCCCAATTCATTTTTTTGCAGATCCAAGGCATCCAGCCTTTCACATCGGAGAGCGCACAGACAACTGAACTTTCTTCCTTATGTTCATGCCAAGTGCGAACTCTTATTTTTCTGCACGGACCACACAGAGAGCAATTGTTCTCGAAAATGCCCCAAACAATCGACTAATTTACGATTATTCGCTAAACCTTTTGTCCCCATCTTCATTCATTTACTCAAGTGGACCCCTCTTCGAAAGGTACCATTCCGTGTTGCTTAGTTTCCCGTCAGCTGCGCCCTGATATTTATGACCTAACAGAGCTATTCTGAGACCACCCAGCCAGAGAGAGAATTCGTCGCCTCTTTTCTTTTCCAAACCCCCAGATAAAACTTTATCTGCTGTTTACACTTTTAAACTCCAATCAAGCCTCGAACATAATTAATACTTAATTAATTTCACACATCAACCACGCCCATTAATTACTAAATTAATGGCGGGGTGGGTCGTAACATCGGCCCCTAATCAAGAAATCCAGAAGCCCTCTTCTGGGCCTATCGCTTTGCTCTTATCAATTTCCAGAGCAACCATTGAGTGCTACATTTTCCCACAGGTAGAAACAATTTAAAATGGCAAAAATATTGCGTTTCATGCCTTCAAGAGCATTGGAGCGACTTCCCAATTATCCCGCAATTTTGTTAATTAATTTAGAGAACATCCGAAAGAAAAAACAACGTAAATGAGAAATAAATAAAAAAAACTGAACTGTAAAAGAACATGTGAGCCTGCCGAACTGTGATTCCTAGCTGCCTCATACCATACGCGACATGGCGGACAAATTTTAGAGTTTTCTTCAGGTTTTAGGATGGGGGGGGGTGTCCACTGTAACAGTAGTTTTTTTAGTATGAACATTGAAATTGATTAGATGTTGAACCAGATTTGAGAACAAAGTTCTATTCCTCTCTTCTTGGAAATGAATAGACACTACCAGGTTCTGTGTGTGATAGGAAACCAACATCACCCCCAGTTATGTGAAAACAATATTGAACTCAAAATAAATTGCTGGTATTAATTAGCAAGCTTACGCAAACAGCAAAACGTTGTGTACGTATTCTCATTGTTTTTATGCGCAATTAAACTTCTTGGCCACAAAACAAGAATAAAAAGAACAACACTGACCAGCCCCACGGGTCTAGCGAGCAAAATAAACATTGAAAAAATGAAGGTGGTGAATGTTCAGTATCACCAGAAAGGAATATGGTAAATGTTGAATTCGGAATTGAGTGTTTTAATTTTGTAGATGGCCTTTATTGTATTCACATTATGAATGACAGGGTTAAACTGATAGAGATATCGAAGAAGGTTTTGTAAACCACACTGAATCGGTATTGACATGTATTTATGTGGAACAAAGGTTATGTCCCCGCAAGAAGGCATAATTGCCAGCGAACAAGAAAGTGGAAAAGAGGAAGACCTAAAATAAAGTTGAGAGGCCATGTGAATAAAGACATGCAGAAGAAGAATTAAGGAATGAGTTTACGCAGGACAGATATGAATAGTGAAACGAAGTACTCAGCACTAATATAACGTAACTGTGGAACCAATAATTCTGCTGAAGCCGATAAATGACTTAGAAGCAGTAATTTGAGATTTATCTTAAGCTTTTTTAGGAAAATTTGTCATTACATATTTTAAAGGAGCTGTTAGAGGTGATGATATCTATTAAACGCAGAAAACCAGGCATGAAATATATTTTTTAAATGCAGTCATGAAGTAGGAACTTTTCAAATTAGTTTAAAACTGTGGGAGGGTAGTCGTTGCAGACGATAATTCGGACCAAGAGTAAGACTACAGTAGATGAATCTTCGTTTCGGGAAAAACTCTCCACTCATAAATAACAGAGAAATCACCAGCAATTATTTTTGCTGAAATCACAGAAAAGGAATTAAAATTTCGAACATCATTAAAACAAACAAAAAGGACTCTTAAGTACTGTCATTAAATACACAAAAAGGCTCAGACTATTTTCATTTGAAGGAGTTTGCTTTTCAGACGTAATTCTTAAGAAACCTCCCATTTTGGGATTAATTTTTAACTTGAAAGAAACTCATAATTTATTTCTGTCACCACAAGAAAAATGAGCTGAATGAAAAGAAGATAGTACAATGTTTAATTACTTTTAAATTAAAATTTTCAAAACACATTGAAAGGAAGGGGTGTGCATGTACAATGTATTTATTCATTGCTGTAGCACGTAATTCTCTAAAATTATGAACTGAACTTAATGCTGTAAGTCAATACTTATTTGAACATAGTACTGAATGTGGAGGAAGTACCATCGAAACAAAATGCAGTGAAATGTAACGACTGGATTCCTAAATACGAAGCTAAAACTTCTTGTCAGCACGCCTGAAGAAAGGAACTTTTTATTTGTAAATAACATTCCTTGTTAGATGTAATACAAAGAATAGATCATTAGAAATATGATCATTCTCAGATTATATCTCAAACAAATTAAGTTTTTATCTGATTTTCTGCAAGCAATAAGTAATTTAACTTATAATTAATCTAGGGCAAGGTTTCTTGCACTTCGTACATTCGTTTGGATTCTTGGTTATGTTTTTTTTTATTATTTGGGGGTTTAATGACCACCCCCTAGCAACTTCATAAGCTATAAGCAGTCGCCTGTCGCTAATGTAAGACCACTGGTTCCAGGGAAGAGAAAGAGAGCCACTACCGTAAGACAAACACAGCATCCGTGCCCAACCGGGATTCGAACCGGCCTCATCTCGGACGGAATTCTTGGTTAGGCACGGATATTAGGTTTATAACATAACTCTTTCTCTACCTCTTGGAAACAGCTTAAATTAGAGAAGGACACTTCTCTTCGTTTCAGATGCTTAGAAATGTAGATGAATTAAAAATCTCAGTGTTTGTTCGGTCCCATGGATCCCACGACATGCCTCAGCACACGATTTTTCTCGTTGATAATAAATCTTACATTTACCTGTGGACCAACAACAGCCACTGGAAAATAAATTTGTATTCTTGCCACAATAAACATACGTATATTCCATAAATTCTTTATGGCATCTGTAAATTGTTGATTTTCCTAGGTATTCATCTTTATAAGCCTCTTGTATGAGACAGAAAGTCTCTCCGACAAACTTCTTAAGCCAACAACAAAACTAAATGGCGCATCTTTGCTCCTCTTCCACATCCATTTTTTCGAAAACTTACAGCGTGAAAACATTTGTTAGGGGGCTCACGAAAAAATGCTTATTAAACTGCGCACTACCGACGACGCATGCGTGATAAACAGGTGTGGCCGGTTGCTATGATTACTACAACGACTACCGTTTTTTCGAGACTCGTGCCAAAGTCGAACGCAGTATTTCACATATTTTATAAAATCATCCTTAATCGTTTTGGGACAAGCTATGTACAGCCCAGAATTTTTGGAAGAGTTTTAATGGCATTTCGCTATACAACCTTCATTATGATTTCTGTGAAAAGGATGATAAGTGTGAATCCTAGCTGCTCCATCAGTTTGATGACATAATTTTTTACGCTTTCCAACCCTAGGTTGAAGAAGCGTATCTGCTTCAGCTTTGTCCGTCCGTCCGTCCGCACGATAACTCCGGAAAAATTGTTCGATTTCGATGAAATTTCAGCATATGATAGAGGACGAACTCTATTGAAAATGGGTGTAATGGGGTCAAAGGTAAGGACATAGGAGCAGGATCTATTCCATTGCCCTTATGTGTCATAACTTGAGAAAAAATGGTTCGATTTCGATTAAATTTTAGTGTGTGGTAGGGGACCACCCAGAGACAAACCCTACTGGAAATGGGAGAAATGGGGTCATACGTCAGGACATAGGAGCAGGATCCATTCCATTGCCCTTATGCGTCATAACTTAGTATAGATGCTTCGATTGCGACAAAACTTTATCATATCCGGAGATACACTGAACCGGTTCTGTTGAGCATCATCGAAATGGGGTCAAAGGTCAGTATCATCATCATCATCATTGTCAACCATTATCAATCCACTGCTGGACGAAGGTCTCCCCAAGTTTCCTCCACAACGGTCTGTCTTGTGCCAGTCTCCTCCATGTCACTCCCGCATATTTACGAATTTCATCCACCCATCTCCCATGTGGTCTTTTTCTGGGTCTTTTCCTGTCCCTTGGAATCCAATCTAAAATTTCGGCTGTCCATCTATGGTCTGTCCTTCTGGCAGTATGTCCAGCCCATTGCCATTTCAGGGATTTAACTCTGATCATGATGTCTTCCACTCTCGTCATTTTTCGGATCCACGAGTTCCTCTTCTTATCTCTCCTGGTTATACCAAGCATGCACCTCTCCATGCTTCTTTGAGTTGTCTGCAGCCTTTGTATGTCTCTTTTAGTTAAGGTCCACGTCTCTGCACCATACGTAAGCACTGGAAGGATGCATTGATCAAACACTTTTCTTTTAAGACATAACGGCATATTGCTCTTGAAAATTATGCTGTTTCTTCCAAAAGCTCTCCAGGCAAGTTTTGTACGCCGATTAATTTCTTCATCAATGTGACCCTCACTTGATATCTGCTGTCCAAGATAAACATACGTATCTGTTATCTCCAGTTTTTCTCCATCAATCGATAAATCTTCATTTCTTGTAAAAGCATTGAACATCACTTTTGTCTTCTGAAAGTTCATTTTTAATCCCACTTCTTTACTCTTGTCAGCAAGTTCCTGGGTCATACTCTGCAGCTCTGATGGGGTAGTTGCAAAAATGACTACGTCATCAGCAAAACGAAGGTGGGTTAGATAATCTCCATTAATCTTTATCCCTTTGTTTTCCCAGTTCAGTGATTGAAAGACATTTTCCAATGTGGCATTAAAGAGCTTCGGAGATATGGTGTCACCTTGTCTCACTCCCTTTCCAATTTTTATGTGTGTTGTATTTTCAAACAGCCGAATCTTTGCACTTGCATTTTCATAGATGTTATTAATAATATTAATGTATGCATCTTCAATACCGCAGGATTTCAGAGCCGTGGTAACTGCTGATGGTTTCACCGAATCAAAGGCTTTTTCATAATCGATAAAAGCCATGCACAATGGAAGTTCATATTCCCTCGCTCTTTCAATTAGTTCTCTCAGTACGTGGATATGATCTATTGTGCTGTAGCCACTCCTGAATCCAGCTTGTTCTCTCGGTTGAGCCATGTCCAGTGTTACCTTCAAGCGGTGTGAAAGAACTTTAGTGAAGATTTTATAAACCACTGATAGGAGGCTGATAGGTCTGTAGTTCCTGAGATCCTCAATGTTACCTTTTTTATGTAGCAGGATCATTGTAGCATTGTTCCAATCCTCAGGAATCTTCCCTTCATTAAGGCATCGAGTGAAAATTTGGGCGAGTACTGTTTCAATTTCTCCACTTGCTTCTTGTATGATGTCTATAGTAATTCCATCTTCTCCTGGAGCTTTCAACCGCTTCATGTTCTTGATTGCATGAGCAACTTCTGCTGGGAGGACTGGAAGAACTCTGGTACCTTTCATGATGTCTGGAGTACATGTATCATCCTTTTCATATAGTTTGGAGTAGAAATCTTTCACTCTTGTCAAAATTTCTGCCTCTATTTCTTGTTATAGAACCATCTTCTTTTCTCAGAGCCATAATCTGTTTTCTTCCCTTACTGAGATGTCCCTTTGCTATCTTTAGGCTTTGGTTGTTTTCAATTGCTTTCCTTACTAGTTCACAGTTGAATTTTCTTACGTCTTCAGTGATACTTTTTCTTACTGTCTTGCATAGTTCTATATATTCCACTTTGGAAGTCACATCTTCTTTAGTTGTCCTCATCTCTCTTCTTTTTGCATCAACATTTTGGTTTTTCCTGATAATTTGTTTACATGCAACTTGTTCTTAGACCCAGCTAATTTTGTTGCTGTTTCCATAAGAGCTTTGGTTACTTTTCTGTTAACTTCAGAAATATCCACTTCTTCCGATGTTAGGCCTTCCAAAGCAGAGAATCTGTTCTTCAGTTCCAACTTGAAAGTATTATGGTGTTTTTTAAGGTTGGTTATGTCAATACATTTTGTTTGTCTTATGAGCTTGCCACGTTCCAGTTTAGTGTTGAGGTGCATCTTACATCTCACCAATCTATGGTCACTACCTGTGTTGAACTTGTTTAGCACACTGCAGTCTTCGATGACGAATTTTTTGTTACACATAATAAAATCAATTTCACTTGTCGTCCCAATTGGATGTCTCCATGTCCATTTCCTGTGTGGCTTTTTCTTGAAAAAGGAATTCAAGATGAAAAATCCTTCTGCCTCTGCAAACTCAACGAGAGTATTTCCACGCTGGTTTCTGTTGCCGTGACCGAATTTACAGGAGCAAAATTTATTCCACAGCCATTATCCTCATAACTTGACTAGAAATGCTACTATTGCGACAAAATTTTAGTATGTTGTTCCGGAGGTATACTGAACCCGATATGTTTAACATCACCGAAAAAGGGTCAAAGGTCAGAGCCCAAGAGGGTGGGGGACGAGTTTTTTCAGGTAAGCCACTGCACCAACAGGTACATTTTCAGCAATATTTTCTAGTATCAACTTAAAAACAAACTTGAAGGTTGTTTCGTCTGGGAATAGAATTCACGTCTCCCGATATCCGTCGGAGTATGCTAACAGTTTGCCAGGCGATTCGTCATTGTCCACTCGGAACAACGAATTGCCAGGCAAACTAAAGTACTAAAGCGTAAGAAGAGAATATCATATTTTCGGTGGTCGAAATATCCGACGCCTCTTCATAGAGACGACAACTTCTAGGCCAGAAATCATTTGTTCTTCAGATAATATCGTAGATGTAAAAAAATGAATCTTAGTAAGTCCACGGAAAGAATAGCAGCATATTACCTTTTGCAGTGTGGAAAAAATAGTATGCTTTCGATGTATTTGCGAAGATTTAATCTTCACGACATTTATTGCATTATCTGAAGAACACTTGATTCCTGGCCTGTTTCCATTCCTGGCTTAGAATGGTCATCATTATTGGGAGGCATCGGATGCTTCGACTACAGCGTACATATTCGTAAGCTTCATTTGTTTGGAGGTCCGTAGTCCCGCGTGGTGTAACGGTTAACTGGTTCATCGGATAATCGAGAAATGAGGATTCAAACCCTGCTCCAGAACCACATAGATCTCAAGTTTTTTGAGGAGCTGGGAAAAGTATATATTATGTACGACTTTTGTTACTTTGGAGTTTTTTAATCAACTTTGTTGCCCTTACTCGAAAGGGGGAGGGAGGTGGGGTGCCCTTGCCACCCCACTATGGTCAACATTGATTGTTTCATCATGTAGATCCAATTCGGTTTCCTTGACGCCCGCATAAAAAGTAGAACTCCAAATATAACGGATCCCAAGCTGTTACACTATTTATGAACTAGCAAAAAGGTACAATGAGAAAGCATGGGATCATCCAAATCCTTTAGATAGAGAGGCACTTTACTATGAAGTTCGGGCTCTGGTAAAAATATCAGATGCCAAAACACACCCTGGAAAATATTCCAGAAAAAAACCCCTCTTAGAACTTAACCTTGAAACACAGCAGCTAACTGGGATTAATTTGTTCAGTAATTACATCGGGTTACTCTAAATTGTTTAACTATACTAATAATCTGAAATTTCTTGCTGTAGAATAAAAATAAAACTTTCTAAGCTTTCGCACATCAACCCGATGGCTTTTTCAAGGAAAATAGACAGCTAACTGCAAACTGGATAATAGAACGTTTCAACAATTTGAAAGCGGTGACTTGACTAGACAATAAATGAATAGGCGCAAACCTGATAATTCGAAGAAAAGAGGCCACGCTGGTTGGGCACGCGGTACCATGGTAAAAAAAACAGCATTATTTGAAGAATTGATTCCAAATACTTGGCAACTCCAGAGAGACGCTATCATTGCAAGCTTTGCAGCTGCTCAAGACTTCCAAGGTTTCGCGAATGGCAGTAGATTTGGGTGTGGAGTATGAAACTAATTTCTTTACATCACTCCATATAGGATCGGCGGACTTGAACTTGATTTCTCTTGATAGGGCAGTGGTTATTTTCCAGTCTCTTGTATCCCTTTTATGTTCGCTGATTCTAATTCCAAACGAACGTTTGATCATTTCGATGTAGTATTGCCTGGAGCCGTCCGGATATTGTAGTGGGATGGTATAAACACCTGACTCATTGAGAAGGCGGGTGTGGGGATTTTTGTTTGTTGTTTCGTCGGGTGTCCGTCGTTTGCAGTGCAAGGTAGTATTGCACGTTGCGAAATATTTTTTTAGTAGCTGCCACCAGATCGAATCCTTACCTTATATGAACCGATCACCGTATCTTACTTAGCCGCTCGTCCGAGGCATTTTGAAGGATCTGTGAGTTAGATGATACAGAGCTGCTAAACAATTACAACCTGTACACGGATTTATTTACAATCTCGGTTGGCATAAGAATATTAAAATATTAATACATCGTCATGTTGTGGGCTCCATACTTTTGAGCGGATGAGATTCAGTGTCCAGCACACAGTTCTGGATTTCATTAGCACACAGTTCTGGATGAGATTAGCAGCACAGTTCTGGATGAGATTAGCAGCACAGTTCTGGTTGAGATTAGCAACACAGTTCTGGTTGAGATTAGCAACACAGTTCTGGATGAGAGGATGAGATACAATGTCAAAGTTCCTGTTGGGATACACAGTCACACAACATTTAGGAAACACAGATGGAGGGTGAACTTTTAATCGCTTCAGACCGCAGCCTGAATATTATGTCCCTAAATAACCCGCAGGTATTTGAACATCATTCGTCTAACCAAACCCTCAGGTTGGTTCTGCTACAGTGCTACTCCACCTCAGTGGAACAGCATTATTAACGGCTGGATTCCATATTCCACACCGCAATCACGGAGAACAAGAAGCGTCTTCCTTGATCACGTTCAGAGACCCAAGAGAGAGAAAGTCCGTTGTGACTTTTCACGCCTCTTCCACTTTTCTCGTGCCCGGAGACTGCTCTCGTCCAATGGCGTACCAGAATTCTGAGTGGCTGGGCCATGTGGCTTCTCTCAATGTCCAGCGCCCAGCAAAACTTTCCATGACATCTCAGGGTCGCGCCTGTGTCAAGCCCCTCCTCCCCGCAGAATTCACTGAGGAAAGGATTTTTTTTTCTTTTCTTCCACTGGCACATACAACATGGCCGACCCATCGCCATCCTCCCTCTTTCTGACAAGAAATGGCGTCCCATCTCCCAGCTTGTATTTATTTTTCACCTTTCCGACCCTAAAATCTCCCAATTTTTCTCACGTCATTACAGCGGGGCTTGTCAATATTTCTCTTAAGCATCGTATACAAAGATGTCGGAGACCTTATGCCGACACCGAAGTTCATCCTTTTGAGCGCGTTTTTGAGTTGATATGAAACATTTGGTATGTAGGGAACAGAGCCCAGGTAGCGAAGTTGTGGTATAGAAATACTAGCATGGCTAGTTCTGGCTTTCTCGATAAAGTTATTAATCTGGTTCGACGTATATCCTGCCTCAATGGCCAATACGACGATGTTTTTAGTTCGGATTGTCTATTACGGACATCGGATGAAACAGCAAAAGCTCTTTTAATTCGAAAACGGAAGAAGGCCGTCTTGTAATCATCAGGGCAGAATAAACTGCGGAGCTTCAAGTTGGGAACGGAGGTGAGTTTATAATAGACTTCCGTATGAAGGCGGTTATTATGCGATTTGCTCACTGAAATGTCGAGATAAGGTAAGGTACCATTGTGTTCAAGCTCCATTGTGAAATTGATCTTAGGGTGTATATAATTTATTTTATCGAGGAAACACGGGAGAGTCTCCTTTTCATGTTGCCATATGAAAAATACGGCATCGGCATATCGTAGCCAGTGCTAAACATTTCAGGGTTTTCATCGTCGTAGCGTTTCTCCATTTCTCATTCTCAAGCTGTTGGCCTAGTCCAAGATTTTCTTCCTCCCTGTACAATACACTAATGGTGTCTGCAAAAGTTTCATTATCATGTTCCGCATGGGTAGAGAAAGCTCAGTTGCGTGTGACGTAGTGCAGTATGATGTCGTAGTAGTGCTTCAGACTTTCATTTCATATGCGTGCACGATTCGTTTTCGATGTTTTATAACTAGTCAATTTTTCACGACCTTTCAGGAAGTAATATAATTATTCTGAACAGCAAATGGGGGAAAGAAAATGAGATATAAAAGGAAAGAAATCAATGATTAGACGCTGATCGAAAACCGATATGCACCATAAAGGAAGAATTAAGCAGCAGTAGAACGATTAAACTCAAATATTGAGAAAGCTAAAAGAGAATATTAAGTCTTGAAACACATGTTCGAAAAGTAAATGACAGCTGCTTGTTCACAGAAACCGTTATTAATGAACCTTTGTTCAAAAATCAATGTAAAAAGCTGTTTAGTTAAGAAAACTTCAGCAATGCTAGATCGTCGCACTTTGTGTTGGTTACAGATTATTTTGTTAATTATATGATTCCAAACGCTGTTATGTATGAATCAAATTCATCAGATTGTTTGCTAATTATATGATTTGCAGTCCATTACCGTGTCGGAGTTTTTGAATTTCCGGTGAGTGCAATACCAAGCGTTTCGAGAAATCTACGAACACTGCTATTTATTAGGGGTACGCAAAAGTTTCCGCCGTTTTAAGGAGAAAGGAACAATGAGGAAACCAGTACACATTTATTCAACGAAATATTGGCCGTTAGCTGAACGTGACCTTTTGCCATTTTTCAGGCAACAAATGAATGTCCCTCTGATAGAATGACTCGGATTTTGAGCTGAAGAACGCAGTGACGAAATAAATTTTCCACCTCTATAACTGTGGTGAACCACTGTTGGGCTAGGGCATGTTGCATAGAGCGAAACAGATGAAAGTCTGAGGATGCAACGCCAGGGCAGTAAGCCAGATGCGGTAAGACCTACCAGTGTAACTATTCAAAGGTTGATTTCGTGGTGGCACCGACATGTGGTCTGGCATTATCGTCTAACAGGATGACTGGGCGGCGTCCTTTACCTATCTGTGGGCGTTTTTGCTCGATTGCGGCGTTCAGTTTCATCAACTGATCGCTATAACGTTGTGCAGTGATTATTTCGCCCGGGTTCAACGGGTCGAAGTACTTGTACAACACTTCGTGCATATCCCATCACACACACAATAACCCATTTTCCCGTGGATATCTTGTTTTGCAGGGGAGTTTATGGCTGGCCTGGGTCGACCCAGGATCGCTTGCCTACGGGGTTGTCGCAATAGACCCATTTTTCATCCCCGGTGACAACCTTCCACAAGACATTCTTCCCTTGAAACCGCTTCAGCAACGACATGCAGATGCCCAATCGTTGACCAATATTACGCTCCGTCAAAGTATGCGGTACCCACTTATCAATCTTCTGGATCTTTCCCGAGTCCTGTAGACGCCTTACGACCGTCGATTGAGCCACTTTCAAACGTTTCGCCAGTTGCGTGGTCTATTGTGTGGCACCATTCTCTTGCAACACCGATTCCAGCTTCTCGTCTGCGAGTTCCAGCGGTCTACCTGCACGTGGCTTGTCTTCCAAGCTTAGATCACCTTTCTTAAACCTGGAAAACCATTCTCGACACGTCCGCTCACCCATAGCCGTCTCGCTATACGCCTGACATATTGAACTGTATGAATCACACGCAGTTTTCCCTAAGTTAAACATGAATAACAAACAGTGACACAAATGAACTTTATCGACCGCCATGCTTTGCTTCATGTACGAACTAACAGCACGGCTCGCCTGCAGTATAGACCCCTATAACGCCCGCTAGCGGGGGCGCTGAACGTTTTAACTATTTGAACGCGGTGACTTGACTTGACGATAAACGAACAGATGCGAAGGTAATTATTCATTCAAAGACACGAGGCGTTATGCTCGTTTAGCACGCGGAATCATGGAAGGCAAAAAAGTATTCACTATTTGAAGAACTGGTTTCAAACTCGTGGCAACTTCAGCGAGACGCTATCATTGCATGATTCGCTGTTGGTTATGATCTAAAAAGTTTCGTAAATGGTGGTAGATTTTGGAGTGGAGTAGGAATTACGTCATCCCACACAGGGACAGCGGACTTGAACTTGACTTCTCTTGATAGGGCCATGGTTACTTTGCCGTTCTTCATGTCTTTTTGTTCGTTGACTCTAATTCTAAATGGAAGTTTGGTCGTTCCAATGTAGTATCGCTTGGAGACGTCCGGATACTGTAGAGGAATGACAAACACCAAGGTGGGGTCTTGTCAGCGTTTTTCTTAAGCGTAGCATATAAAGACGTTGGAGACCTGATGCCAACACCGAGGTTCGTTTTCTTGAGCGGGTTCTTGAGCTGATAGGGAACATTTGGTATGTAGCGAATTGAGCCCAGGTAGCGTAGCTGCGACATAGGAAGATTAATATGACTGGTTCTAGTTTTCTCGATATAGCTATGTACCAAGGGTTTGGGGCGTATCCTGCCTCAGAGGCCAACTCGATAACGTTTTTCAATTCGCATTGCTTAGAAGGAACAACTGAGGATACTGCAAAGACTCTTCGGATTTGAGAACGGAAGAAAGCTGTCTTGCAATCAGCGGGGTAGAATGAGTTGCGGAGCATCAGGTTGGTAACAGATGTGAGTTTATAATAGACTTGTGTACGAAGACGATTTTCAGGTAATTTACTCAGAAAAACATCCAGATAAGGCAAGGTACCATTGTGCTCGAGCTCCATAGTAAAACTGATCGTACGGTGAATGTAATTGATTTAATAAAAATAAAAGCGAGATGGTCTCCTTTCGGTGAGGCCTTGTGAAAAATATATCGCCCGCATATCTTAGCCAGGTGGTAGGCCTTGGGGTGATGTTAGTGAATATATATATTGCTCAACTGGGCGAAGTATTGTTTTCGCGAAGACGGCTGATAGCGATGATCCCATCGGAGCGCCATTTATCTGTTTGTAAATTTGCTCTTGGAAACTGAAGTAGCTGGAATTTGAGACAAAGTCCATTAACTTGAAGATGCTGAGACAAGACACTTGCGAATAGGGTGATGAATTAGATATGGCAGCTTTTAACGTTCCGATGACTTCCAGCGCGGGTACCGAAAAGTAAAGAGGAACCACGTCGAAACTGCCGATAATGTCGCGTTGTTGGACAGAGATTTGCTTGACTTTCGTAATAAAATCTAGAGTGGAAGCTATCATGAAGTCCACTTAAGAGAGATTATTAGCCAGAAATTTGGTTAGTGATTTCGCTAAACAGTTCGTCGATGCGGTTCACCTTGACATGATGGGTCTCAATGAATTACCGGATTCGTGATACTTATACAATAACTTCCAAATTACTTCGGGATCTGAGGGCCTGGCGGTAAATTAGCGACTTTCTTGAGATCGTCCGTGATAGTGGTCAGCCTGGAAACTCATTGTACTTGAGCAATCCAACAATTTAGAGGGTTCCTTCGCAGTACTGTAGATCCAGAAATGGGGATGAAATCTTGGAGTTTCTGATTATAGTATACAGCATCCATAATCGTTATCTGGCCGGATTTGTCCGTTAGCGTTAATATAATGGAGCGGCGATTTCTGAGGTACGAAATCGGTGTTGAAATTTTTATTTTATTAGGTGTTTCTTTTGAATTGTGCCACGATCGTAACCTAGAGGATTTAGCGTAGTTCATCTTTGGCGTCCTTCGGAACTCGCGATATTACGCTCTCAAACTCAGAAATGACGCTTTTAGGATCCGGTGTTGTTTGAAAACAGAACTTTGGTCGAAGTTCCAAACTTTTGTTTCTTCTACGGTGAACGTCCGGTTAGATAAATTGACGAATGGAGTAATGAAATATTTGGATTTTGGTTTCTCGGATGATTTCAAAAAATCCAGCTTCTTGTGTCTGGAGGAGAAGGAAGATTGGAGCTTTCTACCGACATGTCCCCTCTGAGGGTTAGGTTGTTAAAAGTGACCGGGACGCAAAGTCTATGTTACTTCATATATAGGGTATAGCCCTTGTTTTTCAAAGACATGACGTCTTTTCTTTTCAGGTTTACTATCCTTGACAGGGTCAGGCGAAGAAATTTGTCCTTCTTTTCGAACCATGTTCGTTTTACCGGTCTTAAAATTAAGGAACTTTGTGATTAAGCAGAATGTCTTGCAAGCGGTTAGAAATTCGAGGTGGGACAATTCTTTCTCCAGTTTGAGTCTCAGCTCATATTGCTGCAAGAGTTTAGAGTGAATTTGTGTCTTGTGTAAATAGCCATTTATTCATTAAATAGTTCTCGTTGTATACTGCTAACCTGAGATTTTACCCTGGTATACCGAGTGTTCCGATTGCTTTTCAGGTATCTGCGGGTTCAGCGATCGAATTCGTATTACGGAAGTTGTCATCCGTTTGTTAGGGGATCGAAGGACTCAGGTAAGCTAAAATTTGGTTTAAGTGAGGGATTCATATTTCTCACAGGAGCCTCTAGGGCGGGTGATCCCTCCACAATATAGATCACAACTGATATCTTCATAACATTATTTCATTAATGTGTTTATGCAATCAGTATTCAAATAAAAATTAAGTTTCTCATCGAGTCAAGTTTGGTAAATTTCGCAACTGGACAACAGAATGCTCTCCTTAAGATGGCAATTTTTGCAGCGTTATTAATTGCACAGTTTGGTGAGATTGCTGCTGAGAATTTTGTTGTACAGCTAGTTTATCACGTCTCATCCGTGGTGGCTTAGTGTCCGGAATTTTAACCCTCGCCAAATTTTCGTTACTTCTTAGTAAATGGCCACACCAAAACTTACTGGTGTGTTAGACCTTCCTTGAAGCCGCCATCCTTAATTGTTTTTTTATTATCTGAGTTTTAATTTTCATCCTTTCATGTAGCACAAGTTGTCTCTTACTCAATTTTTTTGTTTCTTCTGGTGTTACTATTCTGAAAACCATACCTTAACCTAATTTTTTTTCCTTTTAGCGGCACCTGGCAGACGGTCAAGTCACGATTAGTTTCACTATAAAGCAATACCTTGTAATTTCTGACTGATAACTGGTTATGGAATGGAATGGTTTCACTCGCGAGCTTAGTTAGTGTTAAATTTATTTAGTTTATAGCTAATTAGTCTTAATGTTTTTGAAGGTGTCTTTTGATAAGAAGAAGAATTGAATAAAGAATCGTAATCGATCGTCTACCGTGATGAACGATCGATTACGATCTGTTTTATATCTCTTTTCTTTTGAAAATTGAGAATACAGTGTTATAGACCAGGTGAATTATACATCAGTAATTCAGTCCACTGATTGATCTTTTAAAACATCTGTCAATATTCTGATAGACGGTAAAAGGACATCAATAGTTGGAAGTCAGCATTCTGTGTTGTAAATAAAATATGGTTACAAAAAAACGTTGAAAAAAATTCATTGGCATGGTATTATAGGAGTACTTCGTATTCTAGGTAGACAATGATATAAATCCGGAAGTTCTTTTACTTTCGTAATCTGTAGTACTATTTTCCAAGAGCAACTGATAGAAAAATTTGGATGCGCACTTTGATTCATCTTACATTATGTGTGTGTTTTAGTTACGAAAATAAGAACGTGTACCACAACAAAGTATGCATTGATAAAATAAAGTTGAAGTAATCAGTTTACGCTTCTTGGTCGACCAAGAGAAAAATAAACAGCAAAAATGAGAGGTTAAGCTCATTAAAGTAATTGAATCTTTGTAAAAAGGAAAGATATTTTATTTTTCTTAGAATGACATTATTCGAGATTGTTAACTAGATTTAAAGCGTCATTTTACCATGTTAGAAACATTTAGCAAATTAATGTTTTTATTGAATACTTACCAAAGTTGTGACAAAATAGTTATGATACGGAGTCAACATTCCAGCCCGCTGAGCCTGAAACAAAAGAGAAAATTCGATGAAAATCAGTTTTCAAAAACATTTTCTCAACGCACTCAAGTTACAAACCAGTGAACAAAACCCGGCGAGGTGACTTCTTTTACTGAAAAACATAGCCCAGCAGCGCAAGAACTTAGTGCACACAAATAAAAAAAATAACATCGGAACGTGAAGAAACGGTGTTTTGTTAAGTTTCGAGGGATATGTTCTTCTTGGTATGACAGTTAATAATTAAATTGTATCCAAAAGTCTCAAATAGGAATGAAAAATTTACTTAATAAATAGCTCATTGAAAAACTACATATAAATGCGTGATTTTTTTATTTTTTTTTTGGCTAAGCTACTTCTCTTTGCACTCTTTATTCGCGTGCGAAATACATTGCCTGACAGAGAAAATGCCACACCATGAAGGAATGCTCGAAAACAGACCAAACCAAACACACAGATAGTCAAGTACGTCCTGAACAAATGATTTAATTGTCACATACAGACTAGGCTCCAGTGGCCCAATATACAGGATGATCAATAAGGAGTGTGGCTCTCATGTTGGGCGATACAGCGTTGAATCCGACGTGGCATCGAAGCAATGAGAGTACGAATAGAGTCCTGGGGTACCGTGGACGATATGGTGTTGATCCGAGTCTACAGTTCATCTTCATTTTGCGGAGGTAGGAGGGTACTCAACCGACGTTCAGTCGTGTCCCACAGATGCTCGATGGGGGAGAGGTCGGGAGATCGTGCTGGCCCCAGAAGCATCAGTACACCCTTTACAGGGTGTACTGATGCTTCTGGGGCTAGCACAGATCAGCCTGAATGCTTTACAGCATTCAGGCTGATCTGAGAGGTATGCGGGCGGGCGTTATCCTGTTGAAAAACGGCGTTTGTGATGCCCTGCAGATACGATAGTGCGACGGACAGCAGCACCTCGTCAACATAGCGGCTTGCCGTCAATGTGCCTGTAATCCGTACCAGCGGTGAGCCGCTGTTGGCGCTGATAGCACCCCACACCATGTTTCCACGTTGCTGGGACGTGAGGTGCTCCACAATGGCGGAAGAATCCGGCAGTTGGCCATGCTGAATCCAGACTCTCACATGGAGATCATCCTTCGGTGAGACAGAGCCGCGATTCATCGCTAAACAACACACTGTTCCATTCGGCACCCCACGCAGCTCTGGAGCGACGCCACACCAAGCGGTGACGACGATGGCTCGCTGTTTAGGGTAGCTTTCGCAACGGACGGCTGGACAGAAAACCAGACACAGCTAATCGGCGCGACACTGTCCGCGTCGATATCAGGGCATTCGAGTCTCCCCGTACACTCCACAAAATGTCGCCGGTTGTGGCCCGTGAGTCCGCTAAGGCATGACGTCGAATGCGAAGATCGGTGCGCTCGGACGTCCGTCTCCGTGTCCGGTGCCCCTACGACGTTTCACAGATTCTTCTTGGGACCACTGTCTTCGAATGCGACTGACGGTTGTGGCATCACATCGCGTCTCTTCTGCAGTACTACGCAAGGATCATCCGGCGGTGCGAAGGCTTACGATGACACTTCTTGCGAACGTATCCTGTTGACTAAATCGCGTACGACGGCGTCTTAACGGCATTGGCATCTCTTGTTTATTCTCCAGACACGGTTGCAGCAGAACCTCTCACTTATCGCAACCGTGACGACGTTTCAACTGATGGCCTCACGGGCTGGTTGTTCGCTTATATCCCGCGCGCCGTTTGTGCTATTTGCCTGCAAATGCAAGTATTTGCATAACTTGTACGTGCGCACACACCCTGCAATTTTCATGGCGATGCGTTCACGTCTTCGGGGTGTGGCATTTTCTCTGTCAGGCAGTGTATTTACAAGATTCCTCCAATTGAGCTCTTATGACAGCCTAAGATAATTGTAGGTTGTCGTTCGTCCGAATATCACTCTTTTCCAATTCTTAGTGTTTCTAAGTTCAGTGGAGATGTTTTGTCTCGTTTCCTGGGAACAACGATAGGGTATGGATTGGTCTTTTTCTGTCGTGAAACAGGCGATGCACTGTTCAGCATACTGTCAGCTGTGATGTTGTTTGAGGTATGAAATAAGATCTTTAAAAGGAATTGTGCAATTATCTAGGTTTGCGCATAACTTCTTCACTTCAACTCCGCTTGGTTACTTACTGACTTAAATGTCACTTTCCTGGATTTCTCTAAATTGTTCGTTGTAGCTGAAATCTTGATTAAGCATGGAAATGTTTAAGAAAGCACTGCAAGTAAACGGCCAGCCTAAGTTAATACACAGTACATACGAAAACCAAATCCACGTTTGTTCAATAAGCTAGCACGTCAGGAAATTGACAACATCATCTCGTTCGTAACAAGACGATGTGTTTCATTGATATATCCCATGACATTTCAAACAGCACGCACTCAGAACACGATTTTGCATAACATCGATCAGTAGATAACTTTTACAATATCGTTCTGAACATACTACATCACTCAAATCTGAATGCAATCTTTTCTTATAATTCGTTCTTACAATCTGCACATTGAATACCGCTCTAACCTCTCCTCTGCCAATAGAAATATTACACACTACCTCAGAACATTCAATACTTTTTATTCACTTGACCCACCATCAGGCTGCTAACTTTCACAAGCTCGTCGGGAGAAATTTTGTGGCGTTAAGTCCGAAAATATTTAACGAGGATAAACCAAATTTACATGAGAACACAGAAACTCAAAAGGAAGGTTATATTAAAAGTACACGTCACAAGTATTGTCTTCTTTCATTTGTCTCACTACAGCGCGTCTACAGGGGAGTACAAATTACGCTGTACTGCCCCTGTGGGTCAGTGATCTCAGGACTGGGTCCTAACCGTTCATCTGCGTGGGACCTGGTTCGAGCCCTGGATGGGTGGCGCATCTGTTCTACGGCACAGACTATCTCCCTTCCCAAGAACCAGTAACCTAAATTCCGGATGGGTGATTGCTTATGGCCCTTAGATTTGTCCATGGTGGGAGTTAAACCCTCAAACAAATATTTCTATCGGCATTTCACCGTGGGTGTCCACTAGCAGTTTATGGCTACAGGTCATGACTGAACTTCCGGTTTTTTTGCTGCTTCAACCACTGTCCATATACGCTCATTACCGTTGCTCTTCCACGTTCCAAAAAGCCAGGCAGCATCGATGGTACTTGCACAAAAACCCGAGCATTCACTATCATCCCACTATCCAAGTTCGTTAGATTCATGAATAAATACCACATGTTGTTCAGAAGTTGGCTTCTCAAGTGAAGATCAAGATCATCCTCCAAAGCAGAGTTACTGATATATTTTACTAACTGTTGATGCATTAAAATTTTATGGTCACAACAACAGGCACACAACTCCAACATCACTGGTATTTATCGCACAGCTCAGTCTTTCTAAGATTTCCTCATCCTTCGGCTCTCTTGCTTTCCTGCCAGTTAATAAATTCTCTAAGCACCTCGTCAGTGATTCTTTCAAGATGGAAAAACTACCTCCGAACATTTTCACCACTCTACTAACAACATTTTGCATTACATTACAAATTCGTATCACGTCTTGGTTACGCGCATGAGCAGAACTCGTCTTGCACCAATACCCTCGCAAGTAACGCATCCCATCAGCGCACAAACGACTCCGGTTTTTCTTCTGAAGTACCCAGGTTTCACAATCTAACATCTGAGTAGGAACAATTACACTTTCATACACAGCTATTGGGGAAATGTTTGACAAAAAGTTGATGTGTGTCCGAGTGGTTTGGTTTCAATTCACGAGGAGTGGCGTTCGTACAGTCCGGGAGCTAGCATGATTAGGCGAGGACGAATGCTAGTCAGCCATTATACAGGAATTTTAATACCAGAGCCTATAGAAAACAGAGAGCAAGAGTTAAACACTCAACCCTTTTTAATTGGCGGAACCTTTCGGCCGGGGGCGTTGCCTCCGGCTTTACAGACGGGAGATCGTCTCCCCTTTTTAATGAGTTAGAGCCTGCACTTAGGGTCTGTGAAATAGTTCTTCGCCGCTAGGCGCGCCTGAGTTCACAAAAGTTTGGGATCCGCAGGTATTTAGTCCGCTGGGCAAGGTTCGCAGTCGATTTCTCGAGGACGGATCCGCTGTCCAGTCCCCAAAACTGTGCGAAATAATAATAAAAAAGGTACTCACGTATAGCTTGCAGATTCCGTGTAATTCCCCTGATGTTAGAGGATGACTGGTCTCACCGGCTCGACGCGCGGCCGCGTTAATATATTACTTAGACAATTTGACAAATCACCGTTCACTTGACGCTTTCCCCACACACAAGGACGCGGTAGAACGGAGTAGCACATTAAGGTTCCCGGGAGCCTTTCGCCTGTATGACATACGGGAGGGTGGTCACTCCCTTCCTTTCACTTTCCTCGAGGAGCAAACCAACTTTCTTTCGGAGGTAGATGGGGTAGAATAAAGGACGGGGATGGCTCTCTTTGACCCTGCAGAGGGATCCATTCTCAGCTTGGCGCGTGTAGCTGCTGGCGGTGTCACAGCGGCCAACGACCTCCGTGCCTCTTCGGCTGAGGAAAACTTCTTTCGTTGCAGGACGCCTAGGTGGAATGAAGAATTCCTTTACTTAGCGTGACAGACTTCCATGCCTGAATTCTTGCTGGCATCTTGCTATGGATTCACTTCACGGCAGAGGGGTTCTCTGGAGCGGATCATACGATGGGTGAAACTTTCGACGAGCTAAGCGCTCTGACAAGAGTGTATGGCCCCTAACGAATAACTGCGCCGTTCTTCTGTACCCTCGGGAGAATCGCTATTTTGGCCGGCCTACTCTCGATTCCGCGGATGACCGAACTTAAGAATTTTGGTGGTCTTACAACGGCCACATAGTTACGGCTAGGCTTTTCTTTAGTACCCGTACCCGAATCGTCTGGCTACTGTGAAGCGGGTACTATTGGCTATTTCTTTCTCCGGGACGTCAACCGCTTGCCCGTCTTACCACCGCGAACTGCGAAAATCAACTGAACTATTTCTCGTCTGCCCCTTCTCGGCGGCAAAAAAATTGCCCCCATCTGTTGCCAGGCGTCTTCCTTGTTCTTTTTCTCTCCCCTTTTCGTACAGAGCGCTTATCGCCGGTCCTAGACTGCGATCGTTATTGACCTCCGACCCACGATATCCATAATTTTAGCGTCGCTTAACAGCTTTTTGACATTAATCGCTTAATTGAAGGCATATTTATGAGAGCCCGGATGCCGCTCTCTTGCAAAGCTGGGTGGTCCTCTTTGTTTCTGGGTGGGCTTTCACAGATAACCTAACAATTTCTTTGTTTCCACCCAGCTAAAGGGCATTACCAGACTACCCAATTAAGCGTACTAATTTTTTTAGTTAATTTTGCAATTGGCCGAATACTTAATTAAAACATTATCATAATTTAGTCACTCTAATCGAGCCCGTCCCCCTTTTATAATTAATTAACTTAGACCCCAAATTCTGTATCAAAGTGAAATCTTCGTAAAGGCGCTATGACTTTCAAAGGTCGAATGCACTCACCTCTTTGTTTCACCATCAAATTTATCTCCCCTGCCAGATTCTCCCTAAATACACAAATTGATTCACTTGTGGTCTGACTCTACTGTTTAAACTGATCTCGCATTTAGTATAAACTGTTCATCACTCAGATTAGGTTTTCCTTTATTTATATTTAGTCAGTTATATCACAGCTTAGTTTTCGGAGAAATGTTCTCAAGTTAAGTCACATTGTTTTCTATTACATATTCAGTAACGTATCCTGAACTACTACTGGGAGTTTTTCAGTTTCCTATAGATCATGTAGTATCAGCAGTAGCTTGAATTCAAAGGATGACGCGTAAGCCTATTTGCAAAGTTTTCTTGTCCTAACAAATTAGCGACGTAGCATATACCTCTTGTGAATGACCAAACTGTACACCAGACCTTCTCACAGCAGAGTTTCGATACTCTCAGTTATACAGGATGCCCACAAAGTCTCTTTACAAATTTGCACATTTATTACGGATAGACTGTATGAGATAGACAAATGTGGTTGAGCACATAAATAAGAGCAAGGATTAAAGTTTTTTCTACCTCATAACAAAAGCTCAATAGGAACACCATTTGTTGCGCGTAGAACATCTAGCCGAAACTCCAGTTCCTACCATGTGCGCTGCAGCATGTCCTCAGTAATGGTCGAAATGGCATTGCTGATTCTCGATTTCAGGTCATCGATGTCCTACACCTTTGTCCGATGCACGATATCCCTCACATATCCCCATACAAAAAAGTCCAGAGGTGTGACTTTGGGGGAACGTGGTGACGATGCAATTGAACCATCCCGTCCAATCCACCTCTAAGGGAATATTGTGTTTAAAAAGTCCAGAACGTGCTATCCTCAATGTGGTGGCGCACCGTCCTGTTGGAATATCAAGCTTGGTTGAAGGCTCTCCAAATGTGGTGCAACATACTCATGCAAAACATCCAGGTAAACATCTGCCGTCACTGTTTTCTCACTGAAGAAAAATGGTCTAAGGACTTGGTTATGCATAACACCGCACCACACGTTCAATTTAGGACTGCTTCTCGCAAGTTCCATAAACGCATGAGGATTTTCATACCCCCACATCCTGACGTTGTGTCTATTTAACTGCCCAAAGACATGAAAAGTTGCCTCATCGGTAAAACAAACATGTGTGAGAAACCCGGGATCTTCATTCAGTCTGTCCAGCATCGTTACTGCGAATTCTTTTCGTCGAGGCGTATCGTTCGCCAGAAATGCTTGTAACAGTTACACTTTGTATGGATATAAGCGTAGATGTCTATATAGCACCTTGTGTACCGTGGACCGGAGCATTTGTAGTTCTCTGGCAGCGGAACGAATAGACTTCGTCGGGCTTCGTGAAAATTAATCACGAACACGTGATTTATTTCACGAAGCCCGAAGAAGTCTATTCGTGAAAATGAATCGACATCGATGTCTTCATTCGATGTCCGTGGGCGGCCACTACGAATTTGATCAAACACGGACCCAGTCTCCATGAATTTCTGGGGCCATTGGCGGATACTAGGACGAGATGGCGGAGTTTTCCCATACTTACTCAGGAAATGTCTTTGCGTTTGTGTATTAGATTTTATTTCGATAAACCAAGCAACGCACTGCTCTCTCTCTTGTGGGGACTAAATTTTCATAGAACAGAACCTGCTGCGTCAGTGAGAGACCTATAACAAAAAACGATAATGTCAATTACAACAGATATTTACAGTCTCTCTTTATATAAAACAGACTGAGTGTGTGTCTGTCGGTCGGATTTCACATAGAATTAGGTAATCTAGAGCGACGAAATTTGTTATAAAGGTACCTGTAGACATCTTCTGCTGCACCTCGAAGCGATTTTTTTAAAATTTGAATTTGATTGTTAGTTATTTAATGTTACGCGTTTCTACCCGATCTGAGTGTGTCTTTCCGCTTTGTTGACATCAACCTGATCACACCGAACGATAAGGCGTGCAGAAAAGTAGCTCACCATAAATTTTAGGCGTTTCGTTTTTAGAATTCCGTTACGACTATTTTAATTCGTAAATACATTTATTACGCCCTTTTTTGTAAGCGTTGTTTGCCGATTACCTTGAGGGCGGAGAAGAAAAAGAAGAAAATAGAACGTTGTTTTTCAATCTGCGTTATTAATTCAAAAGTGCCATACGTCAGAAGGTCATCATACTGTGACGACGTTGTAAGCTAGAAAATAGAACGTTGTTTTAACGAAATTCTAAAAAGAAATGGCTCAAATTTATCGTGAACTAAATTACTGTTAATATTGTTTATCCCGAGGGTCTACAAGAATAAGGTACTTTTCATCTCAATCAATTTCATTGTATAAGCCTTCTGCTTTTAAACTTTTTGAATTATTTACATTGGACGTGACAACTACTAAATAATTCAAATGCATTTTTTTGTCCTAATATTCTATTCCGGGAGGTTGCACTACAAAGTTGTATAAATCTTGATTTACCAGTCTTAATTTAATTGCCGATATAGCTTTTACTTTATACTATCACTAGCCAGTCAACGACGGGTACAACAGGCTAGTATATTATACAATAAATACCATGAACGTACATAGTACAGGGTGTTGGTAATAAATGTGCAAAGTTGTTAATTTGTGGACACCTTGCATTTGCAGCCTTCTTTTGCTGAGCTCCCTGATGTTTTCCCTTTGCTTTTGAATGATGCCTCCACTGTGTCGAAGACTTATGCTTTCAGCTCATCTGCTATCAATGTTTACAGTAATTCTTGAAGAGAAGAGAATCACTGAAAACTCAAACTATTTTTTATTTGGTCCACTTTCATAAATTTTAGCCAACATTATAGTTCATGAGAAATTTCCATCTTATTTCATTTGAAGACTTGGAGTAAGCATTGTCAACATTGGTAGTTTAGAAATGCAATAACTGAATTTTTTGAAAATGCAGTGTTTCAAAAATATAATTAACCATAATTTGTAAACTGCGGAAAAGCGATTATGTAGTTGATTTTTGATGTGAATACATACACGCTGGCAAAAGGGACTACCTCACGTAATTCAAATGTGTTTTTTAAATTTTTACAACCTACATAACTCTCGCCACAATTGTTTTAGAGTTTTTAATCTTAGAATTTTTTTATGACTTACTCATCAGCTTTGCGTCTTTTCTTAATGACTTATGTTTGAAGTCTTTTTTTAGTTTTCCGGAACATCTACACGGAAGTCTAATGCAAATCATAGAATTTTAATTCTGATAGTTCAACTTTTAAAAAAAGAATCAGAAATTTTCTACAATGACCGAAGATTTGAAAAATTAAAAAAAAAATTAGTGTAGGTTCTTAAAATTATAGGGTGTTAATTTCTCTTATTAAATTTTTTTAAGGAAAGGGAAATACCTGCAGCAGCTGATCAACTAGAAAGCATTTTAGCCGATGCGCAATGATGTAAATTCCGTCATTCCCAAAATAATCCATAAGAAATTGAAAAAATTTTCACAGTATAAGAAATGCTCGGTGTAGTTTAATTTATTCACTCGGGAAATTAAAACTCTCTGGTAGAGAGAAATATAAAACTTCGCAACAGTACATATTTAACAGTAGTGAAATGACTTCCAAGAAAGAAGACGAAAATAAGAAACCTCCTAAAGAAATAAAGTGTTTCGAATATCACGATGGTATCACAACTTCCAAACTACTCGTATTTACGCACCGACGCGTTTGAAAGGCAATCACATTAAAAAAGAAGAGAGAGAGAGAGAGAGAGAAAAAACGCTAAAATATGTCATTTCATGAAATCACTCAATCATAACTTTCCATCTATGCGTTTGTTATTTTTCCAATGAACAATCATTCAGCAAGCAAGTTCTCTTTTTATTTCCTCTCCATAGCTACACAGAAAACTGTCGTGACGATGATGAAGCTTCGCCAACGTCTGGTGTCTCTCTAGTTTCATGGGCAGCATCGAAAATTGCTATGCTCAAGAGATACTTGATTTTATCTTTCAAAATCCTCCATCTTTGCTTTTCCTTCAGTTTTCGCTTCCATTATCGATTTTAATAAATAAAGGAAAGCCTGGTTTTATATATTTGTGGCTGAAACAAACAAATCCCCTGCACTGTTATTTCTTGAAATATCTCTCCGAACCCTCTTTTGTAAGCACCAGAAAAACAATAAGATATTCAGAGAAGACATTTGATGTGTATGTTTAAAATTTAATAGATGGAAAATGTATGTAAACTTAGATGATATATAGGTTCCTTACCTGTTATTTTGCTAAGTTTGAAACCTAACAATTTCAGGAATATTCAACATCGTCTGGCCTTGTTTTAAAATTGTTAGTTCAAGCACCGGATCAGAAAGTACAGTATATATGACTCTTTTTAGCCGCTTCTTCGGTACGATGAGTTTTAAATCTCTGGCAGTTATCTTTAGAATTGTTTGTAAATGCTTGACTTAGTCGTATAGAAGATGCGCATTTGATGTGTGTGTTGACATCAGCCTTTTCAGTTCCATGTGTTCAGATGACAATCGAATTAATTGATACAACATCAATCAAATTTTTGATATCATGCATCTTTCTCGACAGTAGTAAAGTAATCAAATAAATGTGCAGGCAGATGCATGCCAAATTAATCAGGCAAGTGCACATGCATGCCTCAGAAAACTTGAAAATTACATTGTCCTGGAACGGGAATCGAACCCGCAGCTCCTGATTTACGTTCAGGTATTATTACCGTCCGGGTATATTTAAGTTCAGGTATTATGTACTTGCCTGTTTAATTTGGCATCCATCTACCTGCACTTTTATCTGATTATCATTTATTTTTGAAGAGTTATTTCTTCAGGAGACTCGACTTCTGCTCGCGCGCTGCTGAGATGAAGGATCATACACGACATTGACACAAGTCACCAGACACTCCTTCAAAAGCAAATACACGGATCCGCTGCGTTGTTAAGATGCGCGGTACAGCTGCAACCGGTATAAAAACAAGTCTGCAGCTGACTGCGATCAATCGCACTGCGAAGTTGAGTGAAAATGTCGCGGCAGGAGAGAACTGACTTTCAGAATGGAAAGATTGTTGAGTGTTATATTAGTCGGTCGTCCATAAGAGAAACAGAGAGGCGTTTAAACATACCCAAGTCAACTGTTTTAGATGCAGTGAATAAGTGGAAGGCACGTGGCGTGCCTGAATCAGCAAAACGTACCGGCAGATCAAAGAAAATCAGTGATAGAATACGTCGATGCCTCAGGAGAGTCGTTACATCTAATTGAGGGAGTACTGCACAAGATCTCAGTGTACAGGTGAGTAAAAATGCTGGAACCTCGGTATGTACACGTACCATTCGCAGAGAACTTCATTGCATGGGTTACCGTGGTCGTGCGGCTGCTCATAAGCCTTTCATTTCCACTCGGAATCCTACTTGCCGTTTAGCATAATGTAAAAAACGTTTATCGTTGACCGTTGATCAGTGGAAACGGGTCCTATATACTGATGAGTCCAGATACACGATCCATCAGTCTCATGGCCGTGTGTAGGTGTGGAGGCAGCCGGGGGAACACTATTTACCACAGTGTACTGTTCTTACGGCCAAGTTTGGAGCTGGTAGTGTACTAGTGTGGGGGTGTTACCTGTAAATAAAATTTCTCCCTGGCAGCAGGGTAGCGCTACACTGATGCGCCATCTGTCTAGTAGTGGTGGGGAAATAGCGTGTCTCGGCAGGCAGTTTAAGCGAAGAGGTCGAATGAAGATGGTGTACTCAATTGAAGAGTGAGTTCATTGAGCGTCAGTACTGAGTAACCGGTTGCTTCAAACAACATCAGAAGGAGCTTCTGAAAAAATTGGTGGGCGCAAACCACCCACCAGAGCCATCATTTCGAAATTGGCGAAGAAACTGGAGAGGACGGAAAGCTTGGTGGATCTAACAAACCTATCTGTTAAAATATTAAAATTATTATATTATGCATTAATTCATCCGCATTTTGATTGCTGTTTACTATCCTGGGGTCAAACAACACTTACAAACATTAATCAATTACAAATTCTCCAAAATAAATATATTCCATTGATAGATCTTAAACATAACTTAAATGGAGGTAACTTACCAGGACAAAATATGTTCAGATATTCCCGAGCCAACCCGAACAAAAATAATATTCTAACAATTTAGCAACTGTTTCACTTTAACGTAGGCAAAATTATGTATAAACGAATTAAAATGAACTTTGGACAGGAACTCATAGAAATGAATACTGCTACATACCGATATAATATTCGAAACCAAGCTTTGTTGAGACTTACTACACCTAGAACACAAACTATTAAAGAAAGCCTCGTCCAGAGTTCTGAAACTCATTGCCTGCAGAATTAATATCTTTAATAATTTCAATCTGTTTAAAAATAAATTAAAACACTACCTACTTAATAACTAATGCTCATTAAAAATGCAAGGTGGGAAGTTGATTGATACAGGGATTATTCGACTGAGGGGGAAAGGCAGGGGGACTTACCAGGTGAAGATTTGGTGACCAGGGAAAGGGGGATTTATTTAATGAGGATTGAGTAGGGGAGGGGACAATTCATGATTTTCATTACTTTAATATTATATTTCCCTCGATATGCTGTCCATTCAATGCCATGCTATACATTTAATTCAGTTAACATGTTGTATCTTAGATATGTTACTTTATTTTCCTTCTTTCTTCGTTTTCTTTTCTGACATTTTTGCTGTTATATGGGTGCTCTTGGCTGGACTTATACCTAGGGAGATCAAGGCTGAGTCAGGTCTCTTCGAGGCCTTTTCCTTGATCGTCCCTGCTGTTATTTACATGTTTACGCTCAACTGTTCACATTTATTAACTTTAATATGTAACAGCGAGATCAATAAATGAAATGAAATCTGCATACGGGCGGAGGATACAATAGAGGATGTGAGGCAGCGGTTATTGGCATCCCCATGAAAATCTATTCGGCTGCTATCCCAAGAGACTGCACGATCGTATTCGACATTTCAGCCAAACAGGCGAAGATTAAGCAGCACCGTATCATGTCTGTGAACGAGTTACAACTACCGAATTTTGCAAAGCGATTGTCAATGGTTTCCCAAATATTTCGCCGAAAATCCCGCCTTGTTGGACATAACATGGTTTACTGTCGAAGCATGGTTCCATTTATCTGGCAATATAAATTTGCAAAATACACGTGTGTGATCCAATAATAATCCCCACGCCATCCATGAAGAGCCATTGCATCCAGTGAAAATCAGTGTCTGGTGTGTGTCACATTCGCCAATATGGAGCGCCGGGTGAATATCTGTCTGGACGCTGGCGGTGAGCACTTCCAGCATCTTGTACGAGACATCCCCTTTTATTATGGGTCAAGGTATGTTTTACATTAATTTCATTTTAAATGTGCCTTTGCAATCGTGAGTTAATTAAAAAACAAATGTTCAGTCCTGAGTGAATCATCCTGTATTTGTGATCTCGTAACTGTTAGATTCAGCATCAATACAAGAATAAAGATTTCTTACCTCTGTCAGTACTTCTTTTATTCTGGTTGTCGGAACATCCAAGATCATATTAGTCTCTCCTCTTTTCCTGATATCTTTCAAGATTTTGTTAAACTGAAATTCGGGAGTATATTGTTTCAGAGATATTTTGATGTCATTTTGATTCCGCAATTTCATCAGCTCCTGAAGCTTTATCAGCTCTGTTGAAAAAAGTTAAAATATGTAGAAATTCACTGAGTATTAAAATTTCAAAAAATTGACACACTACAATTAATAAACTGTTTATTACGTTAGAACCAAGAGAAAATGAATCTATAGGATATCAAAAATTACAAGAATGACAGTAAAACGAATTAAAGAAACATAAATGGAATATGGGACTACACCATACAATACAAATTTTGAAGATGACAATCCGTTTTTTGGTGTTAATATGACAAGGATGGTAAATCAGATAATATCCGAAAACTTGAAAAATTCGTCGTCCTGGAGCGGAATCGAAACCGCATCTCGCACATAGCGCCCGGGTAGGCTAACTACTACACCACCCAAAACGACCAAGTCTCAAGTTTCCGATTAATTTGAAATATAATGGTCATTCAGGGTGGTGTAGTGGTTAGCATACCCGGACGCAATCTGGGAGACGCGGATTCGATTCCCTCTCCAGGACGACGAATTTTTCAAGTTTTCGGATATTATCTGACTTCACCATCCTTGTCATATTTACACCAAAAAACGGATTGTCATCTTGAAAATTTGAATTAAGGAATGTCTATCAAATTTATATGAAATTTAGCGCTTCATGGAGTCGCTCGCAAGCCACATTACCCTCCCTCCCCCCACCGAAAGAGAGTCAAGGGATTGGCCCACGGGTCAGCAGAGACCATGTGTCGCTGTAGGCAGTGATCCGCTGAAGAACGTGCATTTGAGAAATCTTAGACAATTTGGTGTGCGGAACGTAACATCACACTGATTTTTTTTTCGAAGCGCTGAAGATGGGATTCTCATTTTTCCTGTCTCGCCGTGTGGAAAGAACATCACATCATTGCGAGAAACTTAACAGCCGGGCCATCCTGGAAGTTCGGGCGCCAATACAATGTACAAGTTTGTCCACGCCGAGCATCGAATCCGGGTCCCCTCACTCCGGAGTAAGTCGCTGTCCCAACTCAGCTACACGCACATGTGCTCTCACTTCTACCTGCCTTTATCTCATGTGTGTCCTGCGGTACAGGCACGTCACAACCCTTATAAAATTATTCATAATCGAAAATGATTTCAATGCACACTGCGAGATCATTTTCGATTCTGAATGGTTTTGTAAAAGTATGATGCATTCACGAGAAGTAGCCAATTCATAATTACGGTTATTGGTTCTGGGAAGGCGAAAAAGTCATTACCACACGAAAAGCTCAATTTTGATGTTCATGTCGGATACAAACTCGAGCATTCGGAGGCAGAGGTTTTTCGTCCAACCAATAAGCTCACCACGTGCCCCAAAATTTATCCTTTTCCTTAGATGGTGACAGTTACACAGTCTACACTTGCGCGTACTATGAGGTTAATCACAACATTTTATCTTAAAAACATAATTTTTTTTTCCAGATCTTTCAAAATAGTATCATAAGTCACGCTTAAAACTGAATAGCAGCTAATATTCAATTGTTTAGAGCACGCAAGGTCAAAATAATTCATTTTTCGTTCCCCGAATATATTCTTTCAGTGGAACGAACTTTACCTTTGGTGTTACAAAATTTTCTATTAGAAATGTTGATATGGCAGCAAATGCGTCGTTCAGAGCGCAAGCGAAATTCTGTGAATACCAGCCGGTGCGAATGCAAATGCCTCGCTGAAATTCGACGACGAATAATGCGTAGTAAAGTTGCTGAATATTATTATTATTTATTAAGAACACATTTGCCGTCTTTACACGATTTTAAAAAATTACGGTTAAAATGATATATACATTAGAACATGAGCACTTTCAAGCCCACTGTGGACCCGTCATCAGATGGTGTTGTTGCATTATGCCCTGGGAGGGTATATATTATGTAGTATGCACACTGACGAAACAGTATGTTTTGGCATGCGCATGCTCACTACACAATCATGTCGTTTCATTAGAGCAGCCGGTATTGTCTCTTTCGCTGTAATAGTTACAAAGTAGTTTCCATGGCAACGGTATAATGATAGGGATCGTCGTTACAGCATTCTGCCCTATGTTTATGTATCAATAGGCTTTCTAACAGGAGGATAGATGAACAGGTAGTCGGCGTATGTAACATAGTAACATCGTCCCAGATAGGTTGGTGTTGACCCTTCAGGCATAGTCTTGAAAGGGCGGTGGAGGATGTTTTAACATTATATCTATGTTCAGAGACACGTAAATTAATATTGCGACGGGTCGAACCTATGTATATCTGGTCGGTTACATCAGCATTCATAGCTTTTAGTGGGATTGCGTACACACCGAATTTGGAACCATGGGGAATCTGATCCCTGTCATTTTTAATATGGGCGAGAATGTTGCACGTTTTTATGCCAAAATCAAAATTAAATGGACGACATGCGTTTTTAGGGTATTTGTGACAGCAGGGATGTATGGTAGTTTGCCGACGTATGAAGTGCTTGGTCTCGTTCTTGGTAATGTTGAGTATGATGCATTAAAGACACGGCGCATCATGGAATTAACTGTGGTAGATGGATAATTATATAATGATGCGCCGTGTCTTTAATGCATCATACTCAACATTACCAAGAACGAGACCAAGCACTTCATACGTCGGCAAACTACCATACATCCCTGCTGTCACAAATACCCTAAAAAACGCATGTCGTCCATTTAATTTTGATTTTGGCATAAAAACGTGCAACATTCTCGCCCATATTAAAAATGACAGGGATCAGATTCCCCATGGTTCCAAATTCGGTGTGTACGCAATCCCACTAAAAGCTATGAATGCTGATGTAACCGACCAGATATACATAGGTTCGACCCGTCGCAATATTAATTTACGTGTCTCTGAACATAGATATAATGTTAAAACATCCTCCACCGCCCTTTCAAGACTATGCCTGAAGGGTCAACACCAACCTATCTGGGACGATGTTACTATGTTACATACGCCGACTACCTGTTCATCTATCCTCCTGTTAGAAAGCCTATTGATACATAAACATAGGGCAGAATACTGTAACGACGATCCCCCTATCATTATACCGTTGCCATGGAAACTACTTTGTAACTATTACAGCGAAAGAGACAATACCGGCTGCTCTAATGAAACGACACGATTGTGTAGTGAGCATGCGCATGCCAAAACATACTGTTTCGTCAGTGTGCATACTACATAATATATACCCTCCCAGGGCATAATGCAACAACACCATCTGATGACGGGTCCACAGTGGACTTGAAAGTGCTCATGTTCTAATGTATATATCATTTTAACCGTAATTTTTCAAAATCGTGTAAAGACGGCAAATGTGTTCTTAATATCCTTCAGCACGAAAAATTGACTTCCTATGATAAAGTTGATGAAGTCTATCAAAGGCTTACTAATGTTGACGACAAGCGCAACTATGCGAGAAATTAGAATTACAGACATCAGGAGCACAAATAAAAATACATCTTAGTGAAAGGCACAACATTATTTCGTAGCTTCCTAATTTAAAAATAAATTTAGAAGTAAAAATATAAAGAAAAGCTGAGAAGTGTTTTAACTCTGCGGAAGAACTTCCTTTTGAACCAGGAGGACAGAAACAAAATATTCCGAAGTGCTACAAAATACCTAATGGCCTTTGATGGTGTATAATGTACTTTTCTTTTCTTTGGCTCATTATCAGTCAATTTTTACTTTTTTGTTAAGCGGAAGTCTCTTACATATGTGCTTTACCGATTGCTTTCGCTTTTCATTTTGGTCACTTAAGAAGGTTAATTGACTAAAAGCGGTAACAGGACGCCCTTTTTATAAAACGCCGCTGGCGATAAACACAACAACATGTAGTAAGACCACATAACAGCATGAAGAAAACATCTGTGTAATAGTCGTGGTGATGTTGCGCTAAGTTGTCTGGTAAAAGTCGATGAGGGATTGGAATATTCTTAAAAGTAAACAAATCCGATTTTCAAGAATTTTAATGGCAGAACTGTCAACCTGAAAGCTACTAATAAATCACTGAAATATTGATAAAAATAAGTGCATAAGCGTTAACACAATGATATTTTAGGGTATAATGGCAAGTCTGACTGCTGCGTAATGAAACTACAGAGAGAAATTATGAAAAAAAATATAATCTCTTCATTTTTATTTGTTTTCATCATTGCGTTTATTTTGTTTGCATAGAAGTTAGTGCGTATTCTACCCACTGCATAGTGTTTTTTTGATTGGAGGTTTAACGACCACCGTGAGCAACTCAATGGGCTATAAGCAGTCGCCCGTCCCTAATTTAGGGTCACAGGTTCCAGGGAAGGGAGAGAGCCAGTGCCGTAAGACAAACACAACATCTATGCCTCACCAGGATTCGAACGCGGACCCCGTTCGGACGAATGATCAGAGGCCATCGCTTAGACCACTGCGCCACCGGGGCGGCCCACTGCATAGTTACCTTAATGTAAACAAAAGTCGTTAGGATTAAATAATCTTCAGATAGTCCATTCCGAAGCTTACTTAATCCCAGGCATGAGAAATATATTATTTGCATGCGAATATATCATTTTCACGGTATATCATCATCATCATTGTCAACCATTATCAATCCACTGCTGGACGAAGGTCTTCCCAAGTTTCCTCCACAACGATCTGTCTTGTGCCAGTCTCCTCCATGTCACTCCCGCATACTTTCGAATTTCATCCACCCATCTCCCATGTGGTCTTCTTCTGGGTCTTTTCCTGTCCCTTGGAATCCAATCTAAAATTTCGGCTGTCCATCGATGGTCTGTCCTTCTGGCAGTATGTCCAGCCCATTGCCATTTCAGAGATTTAACTCTGATCATATATATATATTTATACTTTTTTCCTTAAGTGGAAATATCTTACATATGCACTTTGCTTTATATAATATATAAAGTCTTATTGATTTAATTGTAATTCCTGTTATGCAGACGAATTCTTATGAAGAACACCAGTGTCCGGTGAAGTTGCGTACAATTATTTCATAAACATGAGAGTAAATTTCATTAAATAATTTTTAGTGTCTGCTATCCCTTCGTATATTACCTGAGGTACACAAAAACACATATTTCGGAATTTCGATTGCTACCCCAAATCGAAAACATTACTCCACTCAGAAGGAATATCGCACGTTAAGCACAAAGCAACCTTCATAAAAGGCTAGTACTAGAAGTAAAAATGATCACATTTTCTGTGTATTTAGTAAGGCGGTTTCGTGGATGTTAGGAAAAAACCAGTAGGAAGTGTGACGGTCTATCGCAGCGGTACTGGGATAGCAATTAGGAAGTAAGTCAATAATGTTCACAAAAGGTCCTGGTCTGTGGTTCTTCATATTTTCTGCACTTACACCTGAAAATTCGTCAGGTTATGCTCTGGACCCAGTCCTGTCCTCAGAAGTCGTTTCATGCCACCCCAGATGGGTTCAATTAGGGGTGAGTCCGGCAATCGGAATGCCCATGGTATAGCCCAGGAACTGCCTGAAATTAATAATGAGCAACTCCTGCAGTATGTACACACATCGGCTACTGAATTAGAAACCTTCATGCAGATGTACGTAAACGTCATTTACGCGTATATTCAAATTGTTACGTCGTCACCACGTGATCTAGGAAATTATTTAAGACAGCTGATCGTCAGGAATCGCAATGAGAAAAGCAAACGATTTTTCGGAGTTCTACAAAGAGCTTATTGTGGGTGCCAGTCTGGTTGGAGCGAAGATTTTGGAAACAGCAAAGCTGACTAGTTTCTCAAAATTTGAGATATCTTGGGCCTGTAATCAGTGGAAAAATAGGCCACATTGCTTGTCTAAGAGCCGTAACTGTGGTGCGACGACAATCTGCCGGGAACAAGAACGCCGTCATCTAAGAAGGCTTGTACGGAAAAACAGGAGTTCCTATGTGCAGCAATTGACCAAAGCATTCAATGAAGACCGTTCGCGTCCCATTTCTCAGCCAAAAAATAGACCGTTCGCGACCCATATCTCAGCCAAAAAATAGACCACTCCCGACTCATATCTCAGCCAAAAAATAGACCGTTCGTGACCCATATCTCAGCCAAAAAATAGACCGTTCACGACCCATATCTCAGCCAAAAAATAGACCGTTCGCGACCCATATCTCAGCCAAAAAATTGATCGTTCGCGACCCATATCTCAGCTAAAAAATGTAGAGGGAATTGAAGATGATCGGTATTGGCAGTCGCATGCTATACGAAAACCACTGATTTTTGCAAAGAACTGAAAACTTCATCTACAGTGGTATCAAGAATACTGTGCCTAGTTACTGGAAAATATTGTGCTCCGTCGAGTCGAGGTACACCTTTTTGTGTTACAAAGGTAGGCAGAGAGTTTGACGAGAGTCTCCATGAAGCAATGGACCTTGCTTGCCTTGGAAACACAACTCAAGATTCTGGAGGTAGTGTCATGATGTGGGAGTGTTGTATTGGTACGGAACAATGCTCCTGATATTGATGGAAGATCGGATGTCCTCCAACGATTATGTGAACATGGTTGCCGATCAAGTCCATCCTGTAATGTTGACCTTTGTCCAGCAGGTGACAGCTGTTTCATATACGACAATGCTTTTGCACATCTTTAAAAGGATGGTCTTGGGTTTAAGTCCGGGGAATTAGGGGGCCAAGGAGGTACTTTGAAGTCTTCATCGTGCTGTTCCATCCACTCTAGAACATTTCTAGCTGTGTGACACGTCGCATTGTCGTGCTAGAAGATCCCATCCACCCCAGGGAAGACAATCAGCATGTACGTGGTCTGCAAGGATGGATTCGTAACGAATTCGGCAATACCTAAAAATTATCGCGTTGAGTACTTTAAGCCAAATAGCTATAATATTCTTTGCTATTTCCATCTTTGCTTTAAGCCCAGCGTACTTTCACCTTATTACACACGCCCTGTTCAAAAGAACAATATTTTTGTGCGCCGGCGCAGTCATCCATGGGGCCAACTACCAAGATATGCGTACTCATTTTTCACAGGTATGAGCGGACCCAGGGAATGCCACGAAAACATTCCCAGACCATAAGGCTGCCCCCACCAGCTTGTGTTCTTCCAGCAATGGTTGAAGAGTGTTTGTTGTTTCTTGCCTTGTACGCCAACGTCCATCCGTTCGATGAAGCAGAAAACTTGACTCATTGAAGAAGGCAATCCTTTGCCAATCAGCGGAAGTCCAATTCCGAGACTGCCGTGCAAATGCAAGCCTTTTCTGTCGATGCACCTTCGTTAGCATAGGTGCAGTGACCATCCGTCTGCATCGGAGCCCCATACGCAGCAGGGTTCCCTGAACTGTCGTTTTAGACACACTTCCGGTAGCCCCCTGGTTCATTCCGCCAGTGAGTTGCTCCACTGTAGCGTGTCGATCGGCTCTCACGCACCTTCGAAACTGACGTTAACATCTCACATCAATGGTACATGGTGCTCCACAGTTTCCACGTTGCTTAATCGCAATGGTGCCATTTCTCCAATCATGCCTCTACTACACCTCTGTTTTTCTCCCAGGCATTGCAGGTATCATTGTTACCAGTGGACGAAGCGTTTTTTTTTTGGAAGAATCGTACCAGGCCGAGCGAAAGAGTGATGAAGTTAATTGTCCATGTTACTGAAGCTATGCAACAGTGATGAATATTGACTCATACTCTTATTGAAAAATGTCAGGAATTCGTTCTCATCCTACAGTTTCTGATAACTCTTGCTTCTCGAGTATACAGGAAATGTAGGTTGACAAAGACTCAGAGCATAGTCACCTACCACGCGTACTACACCTAAATTGAAATTCTCAGAGAGAGAGAGAGAGAGAGAAAGAGAGAGAGAGAGAGAGAGAGAGAGAGAGAGAGAGAGAGAGAGAGAGAGAGAGAGAGAGAGAGAGAGAGAGAGAGAGAGAGAGAGAGAGAGAGAGAGAGAGAGAGAGAGAGAGAGAGAAAGAGAGAGAGAGAGAGAGAGAGAGAGAGAGAGAGAGAGAGAGAGAGAGAGAGAGAGAGAGAGAGAGAGAGAGAGAGAGAGAGAGAGAGAGAGAGAGAGAGAGAGAGAGAGAGAGAGAGAGAGAGAGAGAGAGAGAGAGAGAGAGAGAGAGAGAGAGAGAGAGAGAGAGAGAGAGAGAGAGAGAGAGAGAGAGAGAGAGAGAGAGAGAGAGAGAGAGAGAGAGAGAGAGAGAGAGAGAGAGAGAGAGAGAGAGAGAGAGAGAGAGAGAGAGAGAGAGAGAGAGAGAGAGAGAGAGAGAGAGAGAGAGAGAGAGAGAGAGAGAGAGAGAGAGAGAGAGAGAGAGAGAGAGAGAGAGAGAGAGAGAGAGAGAGAGAGAGAGAGAGAGAGAGAGAGAGAGAGAGAGAGAGAGAGAGAGAGAGAGAGAGAGAGAGAGAGAGAGAGAGAGAGAGAGAGAGAGAGAGAGAGAGAGAGAGAGAGAGAGAGAGAGAGAGAGAGAGAGAGAGAGAGAGAGAGAGAGAGAGAGAGAGAGAGAGAGAGAGAGAGAGAGAGAGAGAGAGAGAGAGAGAGAGAAGAGAGAGAGAGAGAGAGAGAGAGAGAGAGAGAGAGAGAGAGAGAGAAAGAGAGAGAGAAAGAGAGAGAGAGAGAGAGAGAGAGAGAGAAAGAGAGAGAGAGAGAGAGAGAGAGAGAGAGAGAGAGAGAGAGAAAGAGAGAGAGAGAGAAAGAGAGAGAGAGAGAAAGAGAGAGAGAGAGAGAGAGAGAGAGAGAGAGAGAGAGAGAGAGAGAGAGAGAGAGAGAGAGAGAGAGAGAGAGAGAGAGAGAGAGAGAGAGAGAGAGAGAGAGAGAGAGAGAGAGAGAGAGAGAGAGAGAGAGAGAGAGAGAGAGAGAGAGAGAGAGAGAGAGAGAGAGAGAGAGAGAGAGAGAGAGAGAGAGAGAGAGAGAGAGAGAGAGAGAGAGAGAGAGAGAGAAAGAGAGAGAGAGAGAGAGAGAGAGAGAGAGAGAGAGAGAGAGAGAGAGAAAGAGAGAGAGAGAGAGAGAGAGAGAGAGAGAAAGAGAGAGAGAAAGAGAGAGAGAGAGAGAGAGAGAGAGAGAGAGAGAGAGAGAGAGAGAGAAAGAGAGAGAGAGAGAGAGAGAGAGAGAGAGAGAGAGAGAGAGAGAGAGAGAGAGAGAGAGAGAGAGAGAGAGAGAGAAAGAGAGAGAGAGAAAAAGAGAGAGAGCATCCAACCGAAACGGATAATACATCAGCCATCATTTTAAAAGCTTCTTGGAAGTGAACTGCCCGTAAAAAATTGTGAAGAAACTTCTCACAAAACCATATGTGCAATCTCTGCATTCTAGAATCGCATGAAAGATAAAGTGCTGTGCAAAGCTTAAGATCTCGACTCAGCTATTCTACCGTTCCTTCCATCTTGTATGTTTTTAGTAAATAAGATCAAATTATTAAACCGAGACTCGTGATACCATGCTGCAAGTTGTTGTTCACCTAAAATAATACAAAAAGAAAACAAACAGTAAAAGTATGCGCTCCGTCCTAGCACATGCGTTGTTCCGGATGCCAAGGTTTAGGCAAAAATTAATCTAAATTATTTACCTAATATTACCATGCAATTAAATAATTTTTTCTATTTCAATTCCATATATATTACCACGATTAATCAAAGCGTCGCTCCCAAGCTCCCTCGAGGCTGAATATGACCGAAAAAGTCTTTTCCCTTCCGTATATTCCACGCCATCCGCTTTCCTTTTTATAAACTGATAGCATTTTACTGCAAAGAAACTTAGCACCCATCAACGCATGCTTCCACATTTCACACCTTCTCGTACTGCGAAAACAGAAGATGCTGTTTTAAGCAGAGCACATCGTAGAGTAGACGCTTTGATGTTTAAAATAAGAGCGTGCAGGATAGTGCAACACTATATTTAATACCGAAATTGCTGCCCAAGTGCATCACTTTAAGGCACAATTCTGAAATTCACTGGAATATGAGCGATTTGATCTTCATAATTCTATACAATTAGGTGAGTTATAGTTGAATAAGAGTAAGCAAACATCTTGTCACATAGGAGAACTTAGCCTACTGTATTCATTATGTACTACAAATTGTGCAATATTGTTACAATAGCGCAATTACACTGAGAATCCTAGGGTAATGGATACCTATGTCGCTATTTAAATATTATTTGTGCCTAAATTTTATTAGATGTATTAATAAATTTTAATTTCAGAGCTGAATATGTATTTTATGTATTTTTAAGTCATTTTTGTACTGCTACTTATGTCAATGGACAGCAGTAGCCTCGTAAAAGGACAGAATCTCCATCACAAAACTGTCTCCGATGGAAGCCATTTTGGGCTTCTAAGTTCAAAGAAAGCTGCTTTCCAATTGTATAAAGATATTCTGCTACTCTTCCACATGCACAGGAAAAGTACAAATGCACATTAATTCGCAGAGATGTCGATAAAGCCCTCCCGAGGGATAAATGTTTGGACCCCGCAGTGGTAGGGGTGGGGAAAGGAACGGACAACTGGGAAGACGAAGAGAGTAACAGAGGAACTGAAAGGATGTAGCTTGGCCTCCTACAGGTGTAAACAATTAAACTTATAAATATCGTTATGTAAACAGTTTGCAGAATGTTTGCAAATAAATATTTGCTTGAACGTCGTTGTGACTTCATAAACAACTTCGTGGGTGTTCAAATGAGTATCGTAATCAACGAACACTGGGCTTGTCAGACGCATTGTACTTATGTTATGCTGCAAAGCATGAAGAGGTGAATCAAATGTATATAACCTCACCCATGATATAAGGGTAAATAAAATAACAGCTGTAACGCAGAATTTCAATGTTAAAATTCGTGGATTTCAGATGCTGTATTGCGAGAACTGCTTCATCAACTCGAACTTCTATTTTTCAACTTAAAACAATAGGATCAAAACTAATTGTAATACGATAGCTAACATAAAAGAAGGGGGAAAGGAGCGCATATATATACACGTATATACGGGTGGGATAAGTTATAGTCTTTAAAAATGAAATCAAGTTAGTAAAATCATGCAATGCATTGATTATGATACGCTTTCCAACATACCAGAAATCATTACTCAAGTTATTACTCAAGTTATGAGGATAATTGCTGTGGAATAAATATCGCTCTTGTGCCCTGACCTTTGACCCCATTTCGATGCTATTCAACAAGACTGGTTCAGTATACCTCCGGAATAACATGATAAAGTTTTGTCGCAATCGAAGCATTTTTGCATAAGTTATGACGCATAAGGGCAACGGAATGGATCTCGCTGCAATGTGCTGACCTTTGATCTCATTTCGCCCATTTGAATAGGGTTCGTCCCCAGGTGGTTCCCTACCACATACTAAAATTTCATCGAAATCGAACTATTTTTACGCGAATTATGTCGCATAAGGGCTATGGAATGGATCCCCCTGTTATGTCCGGGCCTTTGACTCTATTTCACCCATTTTCGATAGGGTTCGTCCTCAGTGGTCCCACTATCACATACTAAACTTTCATCGAAATCGAACGAATTTTACGCGAGTCATCGTGCGGACGGACAGACAGACGGACAAAGCTGGAGCATATACGCTCCTTCAATCTATGGATAGAAAGCGTAAATGAGTAAATAATCGTGTTGTGTTTTACCCGACTTCCTTCGTCGGACGCCGCAAAGTATTCAGTTTAGGAAACGTTGCTTACTTCGCTAAATTTATTCATCATATAAAACGCTGGAAATGAACTTAACAACTTACTCTTGAAAATCAAGACAAAGATACCTGATATAAAATAAAGGTGAGAGTGTAACATTTGTAAACAATTTTAATAAGAATGATTAAAATGACAGTTGCAAAAACTTATTACGGTGGTGAGACCTGATGCGAATAAAATATAACCTACCAATCTATTAAAATTTTGCCCTACATAAATTAGCTGTTCAGACACATATTATTTTTGAGAATACAACACCTCATCAAACATACAAGGTTTTTATTGCGTTGCTGTAAAACGTTTGCTTAAGATTTAACGTTCTTAAATTAGACATGACTGACAACCCTCTCTATCGTGACGGCTCAATTATTGGATTGGTGCAAATGAAATGTCCGGCGCGAACGAGCAGTGGAGACAGGCCCCCACCACAGCGGAATGGAACCGCCCACAGGTGTTGCGGGTATTACGTCACAGAGTTACTATAAATAGCTAGCACGTGTGTGAAGAACAAGGTTCAGACGTGGTTTGTTTGGACGTAACGTGGCTTGCAAAGGAAACATGCAGACGCCGGATTTGAGAGTCATCTTCCTGTATGAATTTAAACTGGGCCATTCTGCAGAAATTGCCGCTCAAAATGTTAACCAAGCGTTTGGGGAGAACACAGCCAATGAACGAACCACTCGGTGATGGTTTGTGAAGTTTCGAAGCGGAGATACGGACCTGCAAGACGAAGCACGTGATCACCGACCTGTTGCTGTTTTTGACAATTTTCTGTTACGTGTGTTTGAAGCGGGACCCCGAAATACTTGTCGTGAGATAGCGGCAGAGGTAGGTGTCCACCACACAACAGTTGTTCGGCATCTGGCTGCGCTGGGTAAGGTCAAAAAGCTGGACATGTGGCTTTCGCATGAGTGGACAACTGTCAACAAGATTAAGCGTTTGGAAATCTGCACTTCGCTGCTTTGCCAGGAGTACGCTAGAACCTCTACTGCATGGAATCGTCACCTGCGACGAGAAGGGAGTCCCTTATGATGATCGGAACGATCTACACAATGGTCAAGCAGGGCACGGTGTGCTGGACGGCATCCTAAGCCACCCATGCACACCAAGCAGATGATGCTCCTCGTCTGGTGGTCCTCAGCCGGAATAATTCATCAGAGTTTCTTGGCAAGAGGCCAAACCATCACTGCAGAATGTTATTGTGCTGAATTACACCAGATGCACCGGATATTGCTGCAGAAACAACCGACTGTGGTCAACAGACATGGTGGTCGTCTGCTTCAGTTCAACGCTCACCCACAAGTCGCACAACGAACGATGACTGACACAAAGTGCCTTGGGCTATGAAGCACTGCCTCATCCTGCCTATTACCCGGACTTGTTTCCCACAGACTATCATCTGTTTCGTCGCCTGGATCACTTCCTGTCCGGGAAACAGTTCACGACAGACAACGAGGTTCAACGTGCAGTTGATGACTTCTTCGGGTCCCAGCCACAAGACTCTTTTCGTTCCGGGATCATGACCTTGCCAAACAGATGGCAACTATGTGTCGATGTCTCACCCTGTCTTTTCCAAAACTGACTCCCCAACTCACTCTTTAGACCCGGGTTGCATTCCACTTCGCCACAACAGACATGTTATTTTTCTGCCCCAGGGCAAAGCACGCTTTCACGTCGCACAACGAACAATGCTGACACTAAGTGCCTTGGGCTATGAAGCACTGTCTCATCCTGTGTATTCCCCGGACATGTCTCCGACAGACTATCGTCTGTTTCGTCATGTGGATCACTTCCTGTCCGGGAAACAGTGCATGACAGACAACGAGGTTGAACGTGCAGTTGATGACTTCTTCGGGTCCCAGCCACAAGACTTTTGTCGTTCCGGGATCATGACCTTGCCGAACAGATGGCAACTATGTGTTGATACCAAGGGGGATTATTTTGCCTAGGTATGTTGTCCTACATTTCCGTTCTTGCCGTCCACGTGTGCTGGTCATTTACCAGATATTTCATGCGCACGAACCCCATATTTTGTGACACAATAAACATGGAAACAAATATAAAGGGGAACTTACCTGCCCTGTTTCTTCAATGTCTTCATGTCTAAGACACGTACTCACAGTAGTACCTACAAGTACCTTCAGCGAAGAATGAGGTACCTACAGCTAAGAACTGTCATCTCCACAGGATTTTCTAGCGACGTCAGTTCTTGAATCTATTTTGCAACAACCCCATCTTTTGACCTTTTTGCTATCTCTTTTCTGCGCATCTTTGTCTATCCTCAAAATCTAAAATCAGACGATGACACGAGAAAAACTATACAAACAAACCTTTGGGAGCCACATTTCATTGGCCCTAAATATTTACCAAAGAATACTTTTGATGTGTGCGTGAGGAGGGGGAGTCCGGCTACCTTAACTACATAATTCTAGAAATACCTTTGACCTTTCACGGAGTAAACAATGGCCAGCACTCCTACTTCTTAGAAATAGCATTCGCTGGGCATTTACTTAAGCGAGACAAAATCGTTAAATTTTCCAAGAATCTCGAAATATAGACCATAAGGAATCAATCAAAACACTTTCAGCATTTAATCATTCTTACCAACCCGTACTCACACAAGCAGCGCATTAGGATTCCTACTTAACTAGAACATGACAACATTCCTCCAACGATGAAAGTCGTACTGCTTTAACTTAGAAGTTTTCACTAACTGTTAAAGTCTATGCAAAGCAGTTGCACACCCATGGGCGCCATTACGAAAGGCAACTAAGAAATATGTGAAAACAGAAATGGCTGAAAACTTGTTCAGATTTTATATTAAAATCTTGAATAACTCATTGTCATAAAATTCTGCGCACCAAGAAGGAGTCGTCGGATTGAAATGAGATTTTAGTAGTGAGATGGTACATACCAAGGACAGAAGTGATTACAATATCACAGCAGCAGGACGATTTTCCTCGGACATACGGTACACATTCCGGTCAGCGTTAGTACCGCATCGGACCGCCCGTCCTCTAATACATGCGACGATACGATCCGGCATGGAGCCAAAGAGACGCCGCATGTTATTCTGGGATAGATTGGCCCACACATCTTACAACTGACGCTCTAAATCACGAACACCGGGACGTGGGGAAAGCTGGCATCCTATCTGGTCCCACACGTGCTCGATGGGCGAGTGGTCAGGCGATCTGGTATGCCACGGAAGCGGCGATGCATGACGCAGACAGTCCTGGGGAACCCAAACCGTATGCAAACGGGCGTTATCTTGTTGGAAAATGGCTCCGGCAGCCCGGCTAAAAAGGCAGCACATTGGGCCACAGGTTCTTCTCTTCATTGTACTGGGCTGTCAACGTCCCTCGGATCACTGCGAGGGTAGTCCGGCTGTCATACACGATGGCTCCACAGACCATCACGTCTGCAGTTAGCGACGTGTGCCGCTGTGCATTGAGGTTGGGATTGTAGCCCTCACCTGCGGTCCTCCACACTCTGACACGGTGCTCGTCCGTTCCCATACAGAAACGGGATTCACCGCTAAACACTATATGTCACCAGTCCGTAGCATTTCACGTTGCTCGCTGCTAACGCCACTGCAATCGACGCCAACGATGGTCGGGTGTTAATGGAAAAAAACGGAAGAGTCGTCGAGAATGCAGATTCCCCTCTGCCAGGTGTCTGGAAATGGTTCTGGCGGACGCAGGAGTCACCTGTACATCCGCCACATGTCTCTGGATATTGGACAAGGACGTCGTTGCACCTCTCACAGTCCTATCTGCTGGTGGTTTATCTGGGTCGTCCGGAGCCAGTCTGCCGTGTCAGGGTGCCTTCCCGTGTCTATTGCTCTGAACACGATTGCACCGTAGTGTCAGACCTGCCCAAAATGGCGGTCGATTCGGCATGCCGGCCACGCTGCCTCTCTCATCCCGAAGATACGGCCTCGTTCAAACACCGTCGATTGTCCGTACGCACATCTACGTGGGCTCCTCGGCATGTCTATCTCTCAGAGACCTCACTTGACTCTTACCGTGCATTTCGGCAATAATGTGAAGTCCACTGAAGGCGCCTTATAAGCCCAAAGGATTGTGATTGCAGCGTCGGTCTTGGACGCTTGGGCATGCGGAACGGCACGAACTTTAATAATTTGCATGTCTGCCCACCCCGTGGCTATTCGCCAAGTTTAGCGTTAATCGCACGGGTTTTTCGTGGTGCACGGATTTTTATGACAATGAGTGTGCAACACCTGCCTGAATTAAGCGACATTCACATACACATTGCAGCAAATAACGTGATGAGACTGAATTCAAATTGTGCAAAATGTGAATCAGGAATCACAGATTTATCACAGTTACTTAATTGCCTGCCTCGTGTCTTTGTGGTAGGCAAAAGGGGGTTCTATTCCCGCTGCTGACCGTACAGATCGCGGTTTTCAAATGTTTCCGCAAGTGTAACGCAAATGTATGGTTAGACGTGTGGTAACATTGCGGGCGGTTGTCTTTTGATGTATGGTGAACAAGGTAACGGGAAACACTTTAGGTAATCTCCATTCCCCGGGATATTCGTCTCCATGACTGTGTGCAGCTAACGGTGATTCTTCTCCTACGTCAAGGGTGACCAACCTTTTTTGAAATTGGGTCGGTAAGTACTTAGAAATCCTTTGAAGGGCCACCGTAACCAACTTAAATATTGACAACTATCATCAGCTAAAAATGGGCTCATTTTATATGTTTTTGTAAAATATTGAAACCCATATACATTTTTAAATAGTCATTTTATTAAATCATTCACATAATATTTAAATTGTTATTATGCAAAAATAATAAAATGAATTGTTATAATAAATTTTTTTTTTACTAGAAATCTTTTAAAGAGACAAAATTAATTAAAGTTCCTATGAACTTTACACACCTGCAACACTGATCTGATTTTTGAACCAGATTTTCACGTAACAATTTGTCAATGTTGGGTGTAATTATCGATGTACTTTAAAGAAGCATAGCACCAAGGTATGTATCAGCGATAGTTGCACGAAATTTACTTCTTACAACATTCATGGATGAAAATGTTTGTTCACGAATGTATGAGGATCCGAATCTGCAAATTAACCTCAGAGCAAGATCATGAAGCCCGAAAAACTGTTCTTTAGGGACGTATTTCCAGAACTCAATCAAATTTTTTTTTTTTTGATTGGAGGTTTTTTTTTTTTTTTTTTTTTTTTTTTGATTGGAGGTTTAACGACCACCGTGAGCAACTCAATGGGCTATAAGCAGTCGCCCGTCCCTAATTTAGGGTCACTGGTTCCAGGGAAGGGAGAGAGCCAGTGCCGTAAGACAAACACAACATCCATGCCTCACCGGGATTCGAACCCGGACCCCTTTCGGACGAATGATCAGAGGCCAACGCCTTAGACCACTGCGCCACCGGGACGGCTGATTGGAGGTTTAACGACCACCGTGAGAAACTCAATGGGCTATAAGCAGTCGCCCGTCCCTAATTTAAGGTCACTGGTTCCAGGGCAGGGAGAAAGCCAGTGTCGTAAGACAAATACAACATCCATGCCTCACGGGATTTGAACTCGGACCCCTTTCGGGCGAATGATCAGAGGCCATCGCTTAGACCACTGCGCCCCCGGGGCGGCTCAATCAAATTAGGAGCAGTGAGGGATTCACATTGTTCTTTAAATTTAACACTAACTCCTGAGTGGTTTTGGATTTTTAATATTTCGATTTCCTTTGATGGGGAATATTTATGTACATCAGACTCTGAAATACAAAATGGATTTATGAATAAACTAGCTACCCGGGCCCGGCTTCGCACGGTAGCAATTTAGAATTTACGGCGAATCTAAAGAGAGACGATTACAACGTTCAACAGGAGACTGTCTTTCTCTTTGTAAAGCCATTCTCTGTCTGTCATTTGCCGATCGAGATTCTTTTTCTTGGAAATTTCATTATGACGGGATAAAAAAAAATCTTTTAGCGTCCGATGTACTATGACCTATATTCGATTTTCGTTTCGGCATAATGTTAATGCAATATTTAAATTTTAATTAAAGAACTACTCAAAGAGATATATACGTATGGGCGAAAACAACTGCTCATTTAGTCTGTGCGAGCGCCGATAAACCAATTCTTTCAGCGTCCGATGTAACTACGCATTTAGCATGTGGCTTTACACGCTTTCAAACCGGCCGCGGCGCATGCGCCTTACGTATTTTTCCGATGAGCAAAAAGTTTTGCCAACCGGTTGCCGCGCATCGAAGGCATTTTTGGGCTACTCACGCATAACGTAGCTGTGGAGGCAGATCACTTGCTTCGATGGTTTGTATATATGCAGTTACTATTAGTTTTCTGTTTATTTAGTGGTATTTGATCAGTTTTTATGATCAAGAGTCATATTTTTATTGGGATAGTATACAGATAACTATTGTGGTAACAAAAACTAAGCGTTTTAAAATAATTATTGTGATAACAAAATTAAGTCGTTCTATTGCTGTGTGTTTGTTAGTTATAAAACTTCACGACCCCACCATTCTGTGCTATTATTTCGAAAGAACGATGCCTAACAATTATTGTACCGTTTCAATGTGCTCATCGCAGATTAAGAAAACCAAAGGAATTGCGATTATTAATCACGCATTCCCAAAAGATCAGATGCCGCAAAAAACGTGGCTGGTTACTCAAATGTTAACGAAAACATGTTGTGAATGTGAAACATGCCAGAATTTGCTCTAAACACATTACTGAAGATGATTATGAATGTGTTTGGAAAATGTTCATTCACTGCAGTAAAAGTCAAAACATACAGGTTGCATTACCGAAATTTAGCGACTTTCTAAGTAAATTTGAAGCATAATTTGTATTCAGATTTTTAAAAATGCTCGCCGTTTCGAAGTCAGAAATGTAAAAATGGAGATTAAAAAAGTAACAATGCCGTGTGTAAAAGAAAGTAACCACATTTTGGTAGAGAAACAAAACAGACTATTTTCTGGTATAATTCAATACAAACTTTTATTTTGTATCTAAATTTTGTCCTATCAACCTATGGGAATAGTTATGACGCTAGTTATTAAAACTACGCAAATTAGAAAGATCGCGGAATTTTTTTCTTGTCGATATAAATTCCTTATTTGTTTTGGTAAAAATCTCAGATCCCCACCTTGTTGTTTCACAAACGCAATTACAAACGATGAGCGTAACTCTACTATATTAGTTAAAAATTCATTGCGAAATGGACATTTTTCTTTTGTTTAGTAATTGCGTAATGAAGTGAAAAAATTGAAATGGAGAAAATTTTTAAGTTTTGCTCATATAAACTTTAAGCTCTCCTCATTGGCTTGAGTTGCGTATGAATGTGGGTGAATCGCTTTCGCTCCGTGCCTCCATAATGACGTCAAATGAAAGAGCCAATGAGAGCGTAGATCGCTAATGTACCCAACCTAATGAGGATGCAGCACGTGACGTCACGAGAAGTTTAAGTGAAGTGGCAACAGTTCCTGCGAGTTCCAGAAGGACAGACATAGCTGGCTGCCGTGCTGTTAATTTGTAAAGTGCGATTATTAGCGGTCGGTGTTTATAAACATTTTGAGCCAAAATGTCTAAAAAAAAAAAAAAAAGTAAACGCCTTTTGTGACTTTATTAATTGCTGTAGTAGAGGAAATCGAGACCGGAAGTCCTTTTTTAAGCTGCCAGCTGCTGTCTCTAAAGGCAGTACCGAAAAGATTTGCTTATTTGCCAAGCGAAGGGAGATTCTTCCAAGAGCTTAGAAAACACTATAGAAGAGTTAGACTCTTCAAAGACAGCAAACCTTTCAAAGGTTAGTTTTATCCAGAAATCAGTGATTTTTGGTAAAGCAAAATATATATCTTTCACTTGTTCAAATGTTGTTGGCGTGCGGTGCTTGCACTCATTGGGCCAGGCGTTTCACTCGTTGATTTCAAGTTTTCAATTTTATTTTAAAAGGTGTTGGCCATTTTTTTTTCGCGTAGATTTTATTGCTACTAATTATTTTCATATAGAACACCTTTCAGCGTTTCTCTCTTAGTCAAAAATGTTCTAATATCAACACCCAATCGGCACTTCTATACATGTGGGTTTTTCACCATCAGCGACTTTTATTCAGTACGTTCCTCATTGATTTAGGGGCTATTGAAACTTTTTATAGAGCTAAAAGTTAATTTGTTAGCCATCCTGACTTTTAGTCAGAATCAAATCCCGGCTGACAAATGTCAACCCCGCCTTCTCGTGGTGCATCCTGTTCCCACTAAAGGGGCTCTGACGACCGCAAATAGCGGTATAACTATACCATCGGGATCAGAGGAAATGCTATCCCACACTCACCAACCCGCTTGGCCAGCGTGGTGAGTTATGGCCAAACACCTCCAAAATGACTCTACAACTTAAATCTTGGCCCTCAGTCTCCGGCAGCTGGAATGTACCTGGCCAAGGCAGCGGCCAGTGCGACATGAAGGCAGAGGGTGCTAAGAATCCCCGGAGGACCGGACTAGGCTGCCATTTGATGCTGACCTTGGCTACCTACAACGGACGCTCCCTATCTTCTGATTCAAGGCTTCTTGAATTGGAAGAGGAACTACAAAGGATCAAGTGGGACATCGTCGGGCTGAGTGAGGTAAGGAGAAAAGGAGAAGATCTCATTGAACTGAAAAGTGGACATCTCTTCTATTATCGTGGGACAGATACTGGCAGAACTAGTGGTGTTGGATTTATAATAAACAAGAAACTGAAGGATAAAGTGGTAGAAGTTGAAAGTTCCTCTGACAGAGCTGCACGACTCGTTATCCAACTATCGAGAAGATACCAGGTTCAGATTATTCAAACTTATGCACCCACCACAAGTCATCCTGAAGAAAAAATTGAAGAATTTTATGAGGAAATTCGTCATCTAAATAATAAAGGTAAGCAGCACTTGAAGATAATTATGGGAGATTTCAATGCAAAAATAGGGCACCGGCAACAGAATGAAACTTCAGTAGGTAAATTCGGTCACGGCAACAGAAACCAGCGTGGAAATACTCTCGTTGAGTTTGCAGAGGCAGAAGGATTTTTCATCTTGAATTCCTTTTTCAAGAAAAAGCCACACAGGAAATGGACATGGAGACATCCAATTGGGACGACAAGTGAAATTGATTTTATTATGTGTAACAAAAAATTCGTCATCGAAGACTGCAGTGTGCTAAACAAGTTCAACACAGGTAGTGACCATAGATTGGTGAGATGTAAGATGCACCTCAACACTAAACTGGAACGTGGCAAGCTCATAAGACAAACAAAATGTATTGACATAACCAACCTTAAAAAACACCATAATACTTTCAAGTTGGAACTGAAGAACAGATTCTCTGCTTTGGAAGGCCTAACATCGGAAGAAGTGGATATTTCTGAAGTTAACAGAAAAGTAACCAAAGCTCTTATGGAAACAGCAACAAAATTAGCTGGGTCTAAGAACAAGTTGCATGTAAACAAATTATCAGGAAAAACCAAAATGTTGATGCAAAAAGAAGAGAGATGAGGACAACTAAAGAAGATGTGACTTCCAAAGTGGAATATATAGAGCTATGCAAGACAGTAAGAAAAAGTATCACTGAAGACGTAAGAAAATTCAACTGTGAACTAGTAAGGAAAGCAATTGAAAACAACCAAAGCCTAAAGATAGCAAAGGGACATCTCAGTAAGGGAAGAAAACAGATTATGGCTCTGAGAAAAGAAGATGGTTCTATAACAAGAAATAGAGGCGAAATTTTGACAAGAGTGAAAGATTTCTACTCCAAACTATATGAAAAGGATGATACATGTACTCCAGACATCATGAAAGGTACCAGAGTTCTTCCAGTCCTCCCAGCAGAAGTTGCTCATGCAATCAAGAACATGAAGCGGGGGAAAGCTCCAGGAGAAGATGGAATTACTATAGACATCATACAAGAAGCAAGTGGAGAAATTGAAACAGTACTCGCCCAAATTTTCACTCGACTTGCACAATTGTGCACGCTGTGTGTTTTATCTCATGTATGTAATGTTTTACCTTCACGGCGGTGTTTGTGCTGTTCTTTTTCTAATTGTGTACTATTGTTTCGCCTGTGTTATCCTGTAAATCATGCCCAGCCAATGTCATGTGACACGATGTGTTTCTCTTTGTCACTTCTGCAATTTTTTTATTCAATAAGCTTTGCTTGCAGCATTTTGTTATTCATCCCCATTGTCATTGCAATGTATATACCATCATGTTTTTAACAGTTTTGTATTATTTCCCAGTGAGATGCCCAATACTGTACGTCTCCCTCTTATGTTTTCTTATGATAAATTAGAATAAAGCGATTTTGAAACCTTAATGAAGGGAAGATTCCTGAGGATTGGAACAATGCTACAATGATCCTGCTACATAAAAAAGGTAACATTGAGGATCTCAGGAACTACAGACCTATCAGCCTCCTATCAGTGGTTTATAAAATCTTCACTAAAGTTCTTTCACACCGCTTGAAGGTAACACTGGACATGGCTCAACCGAGAGAACAAGCTGGATTCAGGAGTGGCTACAGCACAATAGATCATATCCACGTGCTGAGAGAACTAATTGAAAGAGCGAGGGAATATGAACTTCCATTGTGCATGGCTTTTATCGATTATGAAAAAGCCTTTGATTCGGTGAAACCATCAGCAGTTACCACGGCTCTGAAATCCTGCGGTATTGAAGATGCATACATTAATATTATTAATAACATCTATGAAAATGCAAGTGCAAAGATTCGGCTGTTTGAAAATACAACACACATAAAAATTGGAAAGGGAGTGAGACAAGGTGACACCATATCTCCGAAGCTCTTTAATGCCACATTGGAAAATGTCTTTCAATCACTGAACTGGGAAAACAAAGGGATAAAGATTAATGGAGATTATCTAACCCACCTTCGTTTTGCTGATGACGTAGTCATTTTTGCAACTACCCCATCAGAGCTGCAGAGTATGACCCAGGAACTTGCTGACAAGAGTAAAGAAGTGGGATTAAAAATGAACTTTCAGAAGACAAAAGTGATGTTCAATGCTTTTACAAGAAATGAAGATTTATCGATTGATGGAGAAAAACTGGAGATAACAGACACATACGTTTATCTTGGACAGCAGATATCAAGTGAGGGTCACATTGATGAAGAAATTAATCGGCGTACAAAACTTGCCTGGAGAGCTTTTGGAAGAAACAGCATAATTTTCAAGAGCAATATGCCGTTATGTCTTAAAAGAAAAGTGTTTGATCAATGCATCCTTCCAGTGCTTACGTATGGTGCAGAGACGTGGACCTTAACTAAAAGAGACATACAAAGGCTGCAGACAACTCAAAGAAGCATGGAGAGGTGCATGCTTGGTATAACCAGGAGAGATAAGAAGAGGAACTCGTGGATCCGAAAAATGACGAGAGTGGAAGACATCATGATCAGAGTTAAATCCCTGAAATGGCAATGGGCTGGACATACTGCCAGAAGGACAGACCATAGATGGACAGCCGAAATTTTAGATTGGATTCCAAGGGACAGGAAAAGACCCAGAAAAAGACCACATGGGAGATGGGTGGATGAAATTCGTAAATATGCGGGAGTGACATGGAGGAGACTGGCACAAGACAGACCGTTGTGGAGGAAACTTGGGGAGACCTTCGTCCAGCAGTGGATTGATAATGGTTGACAATGATGATGATGATGATGATTTTCACTTATAAGACTTTTTTGGCTCTCAGTGTTGGGAGTCTTTTGTTTTTTACTTTACTGCTTTGTTCTATATGACATTTTCTCCCTAAACCACCGTTGATTTTATTTTTAGTATACCTGGATTTTTAACTGGAGCTGAAGCCCACTTTTGCGGAAAAATGTAAATAATGGATAAAACTATTTCCAAATTAAATTCGTTTTGGTGTCTAGGTCTGTTTACATACCGGGATTACTCTGCTAAATTTATTTACGGATAAATAAAATAGGTCGCAAATCCAAGAAAAATTACTGTGCTTTTTCACCACAATTTTGCGTGAAAAACCTGATTTTTCTCTCAATTTTTCTAAATTACTGTGTTTTTTCACCACAATTTTGCGTGAAAAACCAGATTGTTCTCTTAATTTTTCTAAGTCTTGAAAGATCATATGTAGAGGATTTTAGGAAGGGAGTGTCTGACCCCAGGTCTTAAACAACCCTTAGAAACAGGAAGCTAGGAGATTTGGGCTAGAGTGCCCGATAGGAAAGTGACACGGAAGCGAAGTAGAAAGGGGAGGAAGACGCCCTTATTTATTACCGGGGGGCCAGTACCCGGGGTCCGACGGCTTAACGTGCCCATCCGACGCACGGTGGATATTTAGTGGATCGAGCGTTCGTACCTGTCTGGGATCGAACCTGAGGTCTTTTCCGTGGCAGTGACGAAAGTTGCCCACTAGACCACCCGCGGCCCTTTAAGTCTTGAAAATCGCTTTCAGAGCATAGAAAAACACTTTTTATTGAAGAGTTACTAATTGCTCACTAATTAGTGATCTCACTAAATTACCATGTAAAAGAATATCCCCGATGAGAAATTGTTATGTGCTTCGAGAATTTGATATGATTCTAATGCCTCTAACTGTTGTATGGTAATGGTGCTTCGACCAAAGACGAAGTAATAGAAAATATTTACTATTTGCACTTCTGGAAAACTTTTCGCGTCACCTTCGTAGATACTTACATTCAGCAAATAGGGATCTTTTCCTTCAATCTCATTAATTTATTTTAAATACCGCATTTTGTACTCGAAAGTTAAACTTTCAAAGTAAGACACCATCATTTCAAAGAGGACTGGTTGTCCTTCACTTATGGTACTAAGGCTCGTTGCCATGATGAAAGTCACGTGTCTGCTGCATTCTCGTAGGCAGTGGAAGCCACGAAAGAATCCGAACGGCGGTTTTTTCTTTGACTTGTCACTAAAATCGTTCCTGCTCGGCTACCTTTTGTCATAGATTAATGTTTCATACACCTAAACCTTCCTCGACAAATGCTCTATGGAATGGTGAAAACCGCATCAAAATCCGTGCAGCGATTCTCGAGATTAGGCCGAACAAACAGACAGACGCCTACCGGGGATTTTATTTTATACTATGTATAGATCTATGTTACTCCTTTCAGATTCAAAAGCAGAAAATCGAGTTAAAAATGACTCGTACAAAGATGTAACAGCTGATTATATTTTAAATGAACCACGGTAAAACAATTACTGTACTGATTGAAGATTTGCTGAATTATTGGGAAATGATCAAGTTTGCCCTGCTCTAAATTGTTAGAAAACAATTTCAACTTTAATTTAAAACTGTTGACTTCATTATACTAAAATAAAATGAACCCAGAATAAAATAAAGTAAAAATAAATACTAATAAAATAAAATTAAATACTAATAAATAAAAAATAAAATAAAAATGAAATAAAATAAATACTGAAAATACTAATAAAATAAAAATAAAATAAAATAAAAATAAATATCGAAAATACTAATAATATAAAAATAAAATAAAAATAAATTCTAAAAATACCGATAAAATAAAAATAAAATAAAAATAAATACTTATAAAATAAAAATAAAATAAGAATAAATACTTATAAAATAAAAATAAAATAAAAATAAATACTTATAAAATAAAAATAAAATAAAAATAAATACTTATAAAAGAAAAATAAAATTAAATTAAATACTAATAAATTAAAAATAAAATAAAAATAAAGTAAAAATAAATACTGAAAATACTAATAAAATAAAAATAAAATAAAAATGAAATAAAATAAATACTGAAAATACTAATAAAATAAAAATAAAATAAAAATGAAATGAAATAAATACTGAAAATACTAATAAAATAAAAATAAAATAAAATAAATATCGAAAATACTAATAATATAAAAATAAAATAAAATAAATATCGAAAATACTAATAATATAAAAATAAAATAAAAATAAATACTAAAAATACTGGTAAAATAAAAATAAAATAAAAATAAATACTTATAAAATAAAAATAAAATAAAAATACTTATAAAATAAAGATAAAATAAAAATAAATACTTATAAAATAAAAATATAATAAAAATAAATACTTATAAAACAAAAATGAAATTAAAATAAATACTGATAAAATAAAAAAAATAAATACTTATAAAACAAAAAAATAAAATAAAAAATACTTATAAAACGAAAATAAAATAAAAATAAATACTGATAAAATAAAAATAAATACTGATAAAATAAAAATAAATACTTATAAAACAAAAATAAAATAAAAATAAATACTGATAAAATAAAAATAAATATTATTGTCAGTAAGAGGTAAATTAGAAAAACAAAATTAGATTTTCTTTCTGGCATCCCTTAAAAATCGTCCCAATGCACTGAAGGTATCTGTAACAGCGTTCATGAAAGCTTTCGAAAATCTTGAGAAACTAATCTACTGTGATGAGATCTAAGTTTATTCGCATAATCCTCTGAATTTCATAAAAGCTGTCACTGAGTCCGTCCAATTTTGATTTAAACTTGCGAAACTGAAGCCAAAAAAGTCTGCTCGAGAGAAGTTAGGCCAGGTGGTTGAGCACAGAAACATTCTTGAGAACTATAAACTTCAGCACTTTGAACTCTACATGAGCAGACGCTTGTTATGCAGCAACCAATAGCCATCAACTTCTGTGGTAATCATAGCTGACTTGCCAGAGTTTTTATTTTTAATTGGAAACTACTTGTGGTTTGCTGACTGCGCACTTCATCTACCAATTGAGGACCTCAGGTTGTTTTCGGTCTTCGATGATCGTCTGCTACGTTTCCATTCCCTCTTTAAAACTCTTAAACCATCGAAATGCTTGAGCTCGAGACTTATAGCCTCTTCCTCACAAGCCTTTCTTCCCATTTCATGTCCTTGAGCGGGGACTTTTGCCCAGCTTCACACAAAACTTAATGTTGATCCGTTGTTCCATTTTTTGGTTTCTCACGGTGGCGTCGTACACGATGCCCAAAGAATTTTCACACAAAAAGGTAGCTCAAAGCTAAACGGAGTGGGTTGGAGGTTCTTCTAAAGCTACACTTCTGTGCTTTTCCAGCGCTCGCTCTCAAAGTGATATTACCTTAGATATATTTCTAGTTTCATACTTTTTATAAAAGTGTAAATATAAAAGATACAAAGAGCATCCTGAAATTAATGCCTCGTCCCGCATAAGATTTTTATTTGTAGCAGCAAATTGTGAAAATTGGTGGCAAAATACTTGGACTTATTGTTAATAATGCCAGCCTATTCAAAGTATTGTCCATCACTTTCTATACATTTCCGCCATCTTTGAACCAATTGGTAAAATCCATTTTGGAAAAAATTACTGAGGCTGTCGTTTCACCCAAGAGTTCACAGCCAGTTTAACGTCTTTCACATCGTCGAAATGTTCCCCACGAAGAGTGTTTTTCAAATGGGCAAACAGGAAAAAGTCTGAGGGAGCCAAATCAGGACTGTAGTGGGGCATCACCGTACACCCAATTTTGGAAATTGCCAGTGAAGTCTCCATTGACGAGTGGGGACGTGTGTTATCATGGTGCAAAACAACACTATGAAGTGGAATGTCACGTTTTTTCCTTCGGATAGCTTCCTTTAGCTTCTTCAATGTCTGCACATAGTGAACACTGTTTATTGTTGCAACTCCTGGATGGTGACATGACGATCAGCTGTGATGAGGTCTTTCACTCGTTGCCTGTTGGTTGGCATCTGTCACTGGGGTCTTCCATGTTGTATATTTTTTTGTAATTCTCAATTTTTTTTTACGTATGCAGACGCTCTGTGTATGACGTAATAGCGTGACATTCTGTGATTTGCCTCGTTAGTAGAGGTCATGTAAAATTCAGAGCGAAGAGCATCGTGTTTCATCTTCTGTTTTTTATAATTAAGTTGTTATGTTCTATAATAGTGTTCTGTAAATTAAAGGTAAAGTAGTACTTTAGTGATGTTACCACAAAACCACTGCGAAACCAAAATGAATCACAACATTCCACTCTGTTGTTTGTCCGACACTGAACTTTCTTCCTCTCCATCCATCTTCGGACATTACTGATATCGATTGTGGCAGCTCCATACACCACCAGGAGTCTTCTGTAGATTTCAGGAGCCTCACATCCCTCTTTTTCCAGAATTCAATTACGGTTCGATACTTTTCTCTGTCATTCAGGATCTTTATTTCCGATTCTGAAAAAAAAATTCTTCCCGCATTGGTAACATATCACAGTACATGCCAGTGCAGTTTCATCAAAATCACTTCAAAATTTCAAAAGTTACTAACGAGGAGGCATTACTTTCAGAATACCCTTAGTATATTATACGTATGTGAAGGCTTTATAATAAAAATCTTAACTTTGAGATTTTAGTAATGGTCTTAGATACAATGCGTTTCAGAAACGTGTCGTTATTAAAAGATATGAGCTGAACGTGGGGGTGAACAAGCGCCCTGACAATTGTACTTACTGAATCGAAGGAAGAGAGAAGTGGGAGTTGACGATAGTTTTGTGCAGACAGAACAATGTTTTAAAGAAGCTGATTGCACACAGTATGGGGATGAAAAACACTTTTGTGTGGCTTGTTTTGCCAAAGCTATTTAGATATTGATCTACTGTAAATACAGAAGAATTGCCAAAGTAGAAAGTAAACTGCAGTGCAGAGAAAAGTTATTAAAAATAATTCTCCTTGAAACCATTTGCTGATTATGAAGTTTTAGATGGGCGAGAAGTAAGCGAAAACTCACGTTCAACTGGACAAACCCGAATTGCTATCGCTTGAAGAGCATAAAAAATTGTTTAACTTATTAAAGTTAGCAAAAATAACCCTTCCACAATCGGCTTAATGGTGGCTGCGGTTAATTTTTCACCAGTTTATCAAAAAGGATTTTGATTAAATGTTTTCATTTCTTTGTGTTCAAATGCAACTTTGATCTTCGATGGAAACAGTACATCCTAATGATGGAACATCTGCGGGAAATTACATAACGATATACAGAATCTATTTCTAATTACGCAGTTTTGGTGCCCTTACCAAGATTAATAGCATAAAAAGGGAGACGCTCTTAAAGCAAATTAATATTGCTAAATAGCAGCAACAAGGCAAACTTTTTATTACCTTCAATTTACTACTTAGATTCCATGGATATCCGATTTAAAAAAGTAGAAAAAAAGGACGTCGATAAGAAAAGAAGCCTCATAATTTGTAGGATTCAAATTTGGATAAGTGCATTGCCTAAAATCATTGGTTGGTTTTAAATAGCACATTTACTTCCAACAGTTCATTAAAAACGAGATTTAGTAGAGTTTTACACAGAGACATCTGGATATTAAAAAGAATTATTGCAATAGAAAGAGAAGTTTAAATTTCTACTGCGTAATGGTGTTTGATGTTTGCGCATGCTTTGTCTCTGAAGTACGTTAACATCGATTAGCAATTCACTTTAATGGATATTCAACCTGGATAATTAACTTTTATTTATGTTCCGTTTTTTTACAATGCGGTCTCATTTTTTTGTTTGTCGATAGTATCTTTTAATAACCAACGATCAGGAAGTAATCCATGAGAACTGTTTTTTTCTCCAGCCGCCTAATTGTTGTGCTTCTCTTGTTTCAATCGTTAAATCACCTCAAAGAAGACGTTAATGACGAATTGCTGAGTGTTTTTGCCTTTTATACAAATGGTATTCTATTCGACACAGTGCAGATATTATCTTCATTTTCTGTCTTTTTCATCCGCGGGTTTATTTTGGTTCCTCCGTTTCTTTTCTCTCCTATGTATTATATTTTTTTAACAATACACTTTTCCCAATTTGAAAAAAAAAACATTAAAAGAAGTGATTACGTTGTGGAAAGATTGTGCGCATTCAGAACATGATTTCGAAATTGAAAAACAATGTTTCTTAAGCGTTTAGATATTAACCAGTGTTTTTTCTTAGCGTCACGCATCTTTTAATTAATACTTAATCGCTACGAATCTTTCTGAATATCATTACCTACTTCATTATGCTGCCACTTTATTCTGAGTACCCTATTTAATAGAACAACCGAAGTCCTTGTCATTATTGATTTTCTAACAATGGTTTTCTGTACAAAATGTACGTTGAAGCTGAATAACTCTAAATTTTTTGCAAGTTTTCAAAATAAGGAAATTAGCTGCAAGTAGTTCAACTGAAATTAAAATAAACTGAAAAAACAGTTTTGATCTTTATGTTTAATCCGGTTTGGAATTCCAAATATTTTTTACGCTGTCCTAGTTTTTTGTTCCAAATTTTTTTTTTTTTTTTTTTTGATTGGAGATTTAACGACCACCGTGAGCAACTCAATGGGCTATAAGCAGTCGCCCGTCCCTAATTTAGGGTCACTGGTTCCAGGGAAGGGAGAGAGCCAGTGCCGTAAGACAAACACAACATCCATGCCTCACCGGGATTCGAACCCGGACCCCTTCGGACGAATGATCAGAGGCCAACGCCTTAGACCACTGCGCCACCGGGGCGGCCCAAATTTTTGGCACCCTGCGTAATGAATGAAGCCTAGGGTATCAGTTAATGTGGCTCTTCTCCGAAGACGTCTCTAAAGTGGGAATGTAGTCCTTCTTTGAAAAATATTTTTAAGTGTGGGAATATGGTCCTTTTCCTTAGATTTCCCAGGTGAGAATGTGGTTCTGTTTCGCAGATTTTTCTAGTGGAAATATGGTGTTTCTCTGAAGATTTTTCTAGTGTACGTATGTGGTCCTTTGCTGAATATTTCTCTGGTGGGAATGCGGTCCTTTTCTGAAACTGTTTCTAGTGGGAGTGTGGTCCTTTGCTAAAGATTTCTTTAGCGGGAGTTGTTCTCCTCTGAATATTTTTCTAGTGTTGGAATGTGGTCCTTTCCTAGAGATTTCGCTAGTGGGAATGTGGTCCTTTCATAAAGATTTCTCTAGTGCGAATATGGTCCTCCTCCGAAGATCTTTCTAATGTGGGAATATGGTCCTTCTCTGAAGATTTCTCTTGTGGGAATGTGGTCATTTGCTGAACAATTCTACAGAGAGAAAGTTGTTCTCCTTTGAAAATTTTTCAAAAGGAATGTGTTCCCCGTTTGAGGATTTCTTTAGTGGGAATGTAGTCCTTTCCTGAAGATTTCTCTAGTGGGAATATTGTCCTTTGCTGAAGATTTCTCTAGTGTGGGAAAGTGTTCCTTCTCCGAAGATTTATCTAGTGTGAAAGAGAGAGATATGCTAGCACTATCTTTTAACTTTTCCACTTACAGGTTTATGGATAAAGTTGTTACTTCCACATATTATTGTGAGATGGCCGAAAAAAGTTTAGCTTTCCTGACTCACACTAGAGTATTTCAAAGTAGTTAGCATGATCTGTTTGAGAATCCGAAAGATAAAGGACAAGCAAGAAGAAAACAAGGGCAGAGCAGCAGAATTTACCCCTAATAAGGTAAATCAGGCGCACTTATTTTATTCTCTGTATAGAGAAATAACAATATTAGCTCCTACGTTGGAGCTTAAATCCTTTCGATTTCGATAACAACAGATAATTTATTTATGCAGTCTATCTTCGTAGTACATACATAGTATTAGTAGTGCAGTCTTATAGATTAGGTATTGTACTTAGTTTGTACATAAGCAAGAGTGTTTGGAAGTCTACTTTTGGACACCATAAAGCCAGCACATACACACACATATGCCGAAATTTTAGATTGGATTCCAAGGAACAGGAAAAGACCCAGAAGAAGACCACATGGGAGATGGGTGGATGAAATTCGAAAGTATGCAGGGGTGACATGGAGGAGATTGGCACAAGACAGACCGTTGTGGAGGAAACTTGGGGAGACCTTCGTCCAGCAGTGGATTGATAATGGTTGACAATGATGATGATGATACACACACACAACGTAGACAGTACTTAAAGTTTAATACTTTTACATACGCTGAAGGTAAAATCAATTATATGTATATACATACACATTACACCCATCCACAGATCTGCCATAACCCGCTATAACAATACGACAAGCTGAAACCAACTGCGTGCAGTAAACAGGGCAGATACTTTTCTGCTACTCGGTGTACTAGCGACTATGATTGGTAAACATCTGGAGTTATATCGGAGGTAGATAAAGATGGGTTGCTCCATCTCCGCGACTGTAAAACGCCTGGGATTTCGGAGTGCGACCGTTGCAAGTGTGCACCAGTACCTACATCAATCCCAGCAATTTCCGGGTTGAAAATGTGGGCGTAAACAGCCCCTCTTCCGTATCAAAAGTGTGGGCAGCAGTGAAGAAAATAATTTCGGTACTCAAAGACGCGAAGCCTACGAAAGTTTGAGAAAAGACCATTCAACGTACGATGGCACGACTGTGCTACGTCAGCCAACGACCATGTGGGCTACTTTTGTTAACAGCATGTCACTAAGCTGTGACGATACAGTGGTCGAAAAAATGGCGCAACTAGATCTTGCAATGCTGGAAATTTGCAGTTCGGATCGTCTGAATGGAGGTTATAAGCAGCACAGCATGTCAACGAGAGAGTGCGTGTGTGGTGTGCACCAAGGAGGCAATGGAGCCAAACAGTCGGGGCATTACAGGACAGTGACAGCAGCGTAATGTTCTGGGGCGTGTTTACGTGGGCCACCTTGGGGTCCGTTGTATCTAATAAAACCAGCATCACCTCACAAGGCATCTTGACGTACTCACCGAAAACCTACCCCCTTTCACCGCTGTCTATTTCCCACAGCAGGATGCCTTCTTTTAAGATGACAACGTCCCGTTCCATACATCTCGTTTGGCGAAGAACTGATTGGGGGAGCATTTCAGTGAGTTCGCAACCCTCAAGTGGTCTTTTCACTCACTCTGCGGATTTGAATCCAATTCAGCATCTGTGGGAATAAATGGAGCAATTCATTCGAACCCGAAACCAACCGTCAACTCACTGTGCTTTACGAATGGCTGTGCTTGTATCATGAGTTACAATAAAATTCTAACATTCACAGCACCAGGGAGAATCCATGCAACGGCATGTTGTTGCTATTGTGAAGGCGAAAGATGGGGCACACAGGTTGCCAGATGAATATGTGTAATAAATTGTTCTTCAGACGTACACTGTAAGGTGCAACTCCCGAATATTATACAAATACCCGCCACTGAATTCGAAACTTTTATTGAATACCGGGTTGGACCTCCTTTAACTAGAATTACAGCACCTATTCAATTTAAATAATATGTTTTTTTCGTGTAGTAATGTAGAAAGAATAGAACACACACCGTCTTTACAAGATTTAAAAACTTGATGAACTCCTAAAACTTACACAAGTTAAAAATTAGTTGAATACTAAAAAGTTTAAAATACATATGAACATGAGACCTTTCGAACCCACAATGGGTTCATCCTCAGATGTTTACTATATTACAGATGGAGAGCAACGAGTTTATATTTACTTGATGAAAGTCGTTTTGATGACGTTGGAAATAACGTCAGTCAATAACTTCTATTGAGAGTCATTATTGGATGGAAAGTTCCTCATGCGATCTTGAGGAAACTTGCTAAGTAAGGATTTTCAGGGGTGGGGTTGGAATTTATAAAGGAATATTGTCATTGCAAGACAATGAACCATAATGATAGATATATAGACTTTCAGTCATATATAGACATATATATGACATGATAGTTATACATGCCTTGATTACTTCTTCTGGGGTTACATCAAAGAACTGGTTTACCACACCCTCGTTAAAAGTGATGAAGACCTTGTAGCATGTATCTCTGTAGCTGCTTCGGAAGTCCAAGACCCACCAGGAATTTTCCAAAATGTACATGATTCCATGCGCCGACGATCTCAAGCGTGTATTACAGCTCATGGTCGCAACTTTGAACACGTTCTGTAACCTCAATGCATTTTGCAAATGTCTTATGAGTAAGAAAAAGCATTTTGTTCTCTTACGTGCTGCTCTTTCATTTCTCGTCCTCTCTGTACAGTAGCACATGAAGACGGCATTTCCGACCCTGCATTGCTGTGTGATTCCGATTTGTCTTTGTGCAAGCTACCTCTCCCACAAGTCTGTACACGCTTAGCTGAATCACCCTGTCTAGTTATAAGTCTATGAAAGATATATAGACTTTCTTTACCGAAAGTCTATATAACCATTATTATGGTTCATTGTCTTACAATGACAATATTCCTTTATACATTCCAACCCCGGAAAATCCCTACTTTGCAAGTTTCTTCAATATCATACAAGGAACACTCCATCCAATAATGACTCTCAATAGAAGTTATAGACTAACGTCGTATGATGACATACGTTATCTCCTACGTCATCAAAACGACTTTCATCAAGTAAATATAAACACGTTACTCTCCATCTGTAATATAGTAAACATCTGAGGATGAACCCACAGTGGGTTCGAAAAGTATCATGTTCATATGTATTTTAAACTTTTTAGTATTAAACTAATTTTTAACTTGTGTAAGCTTTAGTACATTAACTGTCTTAGGTCTAACACAAGTGGACTTTGCTCACGCGTCTTTTTCTAACATATTGTATGCATTCTATGTGGGGTTCAGATCCGGAATTTGTGGTGGCTTAGCAAGATGGTAGAAGTCGTTGTTGTGATCACTGCAACCATTGCTAAACACATCTTGGGCGATGGACAGTAGCATTGTCCTCCATGAAACAGCCATGACCTGCTGGATAAAAAGTCAACATTGCACGATGAACTTAATTGCAACAATATTCAGATAATCCTTTGAAGATCCCGACCTTCCAGCAACATCAGGGGATACATTCGTAACAGAACGTGCTCCACACCAGGACACCACCTTCAGAATCTTGAATTGTGTTTATGGACACCACCTCCAGAACTTTTATTTTCTTCATGGGGCTCTCGCCAAACTCTCCGCTTACCGTCGGTACAGAACAAGGTGTACCGCTACTCATCGGATTACATGATTTTTTTCCAGTCTTACCGTCGGTACAGAACAAGGTGTACCGCTACTCATCGGTTTAAATGAATTTTTTTAATCTTACCGTCGGTACAGAACAAGGTGTACCGCTACTCATCGGTTTAAATGGTTTTTTTAATCTTACCGTCGGTACAGAACAAGGTGTACCGCTACTCATCGGATCACATGATTTTTTTCCAGTCTTACCGTCGGTACAGAACAAGGTGTAACCGCTACTCATCGGATTACATGATTTTTTTTCCAATCTTACCGTCGGTACAGAACAAGGTGTACCGCTACTCATGGGATTACATGATTTTTTTCCAGTCTTCCAGTTATAACGTACAAGTTTGTCCGCGAGGGATATCGAATACGGGTCCCCTCACTCCGAAGTAAGGCTCTCTTTTAACTGAGCTACGCGGACAGAATGTCTCGCTGCAGATTCATCGTCTTGACACATGTTTTTACCGCTGTAGTACGTCACACTGTGTTATGAAAACGTTATTTAACGAAACAACAAGAAACCTCTCAACACTCCTTTAAAAATAGTGTAGTTTATTGAGCGGAGCTCTCTTTATGAGACTCGAGACAATTAGTTGTTCGAGCGTAGGTACGAGATGACACATCCGATCACCGTGATTTTTTGCATGCGTTGGGACAACGTCCATGGTCAGGTTTTGACGCCTTCAGATTCCCGAATTTCCGTATCATTGAGGAATGATCGTCCAAAACCTTGCATTTTTAGGGGTTTTTCCGGGTTTTGAGAAGGGGTCGTTTGTTATCTATCTCCTCCAAAGTTCTTCAGCTGATCGTGGAAACACTTGCCACAGGGAAAGGAAAGGCCATGGGGTTGGTATGCCCTTTTTTTTTTACGCTTTCCAACCGTAGGTTGAAGAAGCGTATATGCTCCAGCTTTTCCCGTCCGTCTGTCTGTCCGTCCGTCCATCCATCCGTCTTTTCGTCTGTCGGCACGATAACTCACGTAAAAATGGTTCGATTTCGATGAAATTTTAGTATGTGGTAGGGGACCGCCAGGGGACGAACCCTATTGAAAATGGGTGAAGTGGGCTCAAAGGTCACGACATAAGAGCGCAATTCATTTAATTGTCCTTATGCGTCATAACTTGCGTAAATAAGGTTCGATTTCAATGACATTTTAGTATGTGGTAGGGGACCACCTGGGGACGAACCCTATTGAAAATAGGTGAAGTGGGGTCAAAGGTCAAGACATAGGAGCAGGATGTATTCCATTGCCCTTATGCGGCATAAGGTGCGTAAAAATGGTTCGATTTCGATGAAATTTTAGTATGTGGTAGGGGACCACCTGGAGAGTAACCCTACTGAAAATGGGACAAATAGAATCAATGGTCAGGACATAGGATCGGATCCATTCCATCGCCCTTATCCCACACTATTAAGGTGGACGTTAAGTAATTTTGCTTCCTATATTTCCAATGGAAAATCTTTTGTACACATTTCCTTCACAACTAGTGTGTTCCCAAGGATAGAAATTTGAACATCGATTAAAATTACTTCATACTATAACTTGGAATACTTAACATTTTGTAAAACATAAGCATAATTATATTAAAAATCATTAACGTTTCCTTTGGTGGTGTTGAAACCAGAAAAAAGATGGCGCGATCTGTGCTTTGATCACGTCAGTGGACAAATAAATGTTGGATTGTATAATTACGGTTACGGTTCAGAAAATATTAAGTATTCCAAGTTATGAAATGAAGCTATCTTAATGGATGTTCAAATTTTCATCCTTGGGAACGCATTGTTTGTGAAGAAAATGTGTACAGAAGTTTTTCCATTGGAAGTATAGGAAGCAAAATTACTTGACGTCCACCTTAAAGTAACAATTCTTGTATGTAGTATGTATGTACATTTTATTTTGAAAACGGCTCTAAAAATTTTGATGAAAGTCGTTAACCTACAGTTTTCTGGTATTAGAAATCGATTTAGCTTGATCTCCACTTAAGGAGAATTTGTTTAGTGGGTTAAATATCCACCCCGAATTATAACGTTTTTATTGGCATGGCGTCGTTCCATTAATGTTACCAATGCTTAGAAATCTTATGACATCCCAATGTTGCATTTGAGAATGCTGGCGCACGGTCACGCTATCGGTGCCATTACGTCACGCGTTGTGTGTGGATCCTATTAAAGTTTTATGACGTCACACTCTTGCGGCGAGCAGATGGTCGCGATTACCATCTGCATCATTACGTCACGCGTTGTGTGCGTATGTCCGTCCGCACGATAACTCGCGTAACAATCGTTCGATTTCGATGAAATTTTAGTATCTGGTACGGGATCCCCTGGAAAGGAACCCTATTTAACGTGAACGAAATGGGGTCAAAGGTCAGTACATAGGAGCGGGATCAATTCCACTGCTGTTATGTGCCATAACTAACGTAAAAAAGGTTAGATTTTGATGAAATTTTAGTATGTGGTAGGGGACCACCTGGCGACAAACTGTATTGAAAATGGGCGAAATGGGGTCAAAGATCACGACATAGGAGCGAAATCGCTTCCATCGCCATTATGCGTCATAACTTACGTAAAAATGTTTCTATCTGGATAAAATGTTAGTATGTTGTAGGGGCCAGCCTGGGGACGAATTCTGTTGAAAATGGGCGAAATGGGGGTCAAAAGTTACTTACGTAAAAATGCTTCGATTGCGACAAAACTTTATCATGTTATTTCGGAGGTATACCGAACCGGTTCTGTTGAATGTCATCGAAATAGCATCAAAGGTCAGGGCACAGGACCGAGATTTATTCCACAGCCATTATCCTCATAACTTGAGTAGTAACTTAAATAATGTTTTCTGGTATGTTGGAAAGCGTACCATAATCAATGCATTGTATGATTTCACTAACTTGTTTTCTCTGGAAATGACATGGGGTTGGTATGTCCTTTTCTTTCTTTGGAAAGGACATGGGGTTGGTATGTCCTTTCCTTTCTTTGGAAAGGACATGGGGTTGGTATCATGGTGATTAGTCGTATCGTATAAAAAAATGATCATTTCAAAACTGACCAATTTCAATAATAATTTAAAAAATCCGTTCTCTATACGAGACTCGGGACAATTAGTTGTTCGGACATAGCTACGACATGACTCATCCGATTACCGTGATTTTTGGCATGCGATTGGTCATTGTCCATGGTCAGATTTTGACGCCTTCCGATTCCCAAAATTCCGTGTCATTGAGGAATTTCAGTTAATACTAGATGGCCTTTTACTTCAACCGTTTCAGGAAAGTCGGCTCATTAGCATTAATTTAAAAAAATCGTTTGCATTGGAAAAACGAAGAAATGGAAAGACTCCGTTTCATGGCTCAACACTTGCTTAATCTGTAATAATAAAAGCAAGTTTGTGTATGTGTGGGTCTGTCTTTCGATATACAAAGTAAAAAACGTGGTTCTGATCTGAATGTGCCTTTCCGTTTTGTTTACATTCAATCTGATCACAACCAACGTGAAGGCGTGAAGGAAAGTAGTTCATGATAAATTGTAAGCATTTCTTTTTCAGAAGGTTTTGTACTTTTGTTCTAGAAGTCATAAATTTTACGTGTTCATTTTTTAGAATTTGTTATAATAGACTTCCTAATGAGCTTAGATTTTGCAATAGCTTCGCTCAAAATTTGCCAATTGTACCCAAGTTATCGGATACCGTTGGCGGCTTGTCCTAGTTATAGATATAATATGTAACGGCAGCTCGTTCCACAAACGAGGGCAGGTTGCTCAAATATGATTAAACAAATTTGTGTGTGCTCTATGGATCACAAACTTAGTGTATCCTCGAGTATCATAAAAATGAGAAAAATGATGCAACGTTATTACATTAGAATACCTATTTGCATAACCTCTTTCGCATAAATAACAGGTCTGAATTTATATAATTTATCAATAAATAGTAGGTGATAAGGAACAAAAAGGATTTCAACACCAATCGAAAAATTCATCAAAAGAATCGAAATAGCATTCTTTGAATGCTTCGGTCAATCGCTGCACATACAAATTCCTGTTTCTCAGTACAAGACTTTTCAGACGACGGCGATCTCGTTCCTGACAGATTGTCGTTGCGCCACTGTTACGTCTCTTACACAAGAAATGCAGATTGTTTCTTAACTGAGTAAAGACATGGAGATATCTCACCTATTGAGAAACCCCTCAGTCAGCTCTGCTGTTTTCAAAATCGTAGCTCCAGCCAGATGGGCACCCACAATAAGTCCTTCATTGAACACCGTAAGATCCTTCGTTTTTCTCATTGTGATTAACACTGAATAAACAAAGACATCGCTCTTTCTACGTATAGCAACACATAGCAACCGAAAAATTGTTATTCGGTCACCGCTGGAGGTCCGAATCCCAGATCTCTTGATATCTAGCAGAGCGCGTTAGCTTTGCACCGCGGTGGCCAACAATCTACGGCGCTATGTTTTTTTTTTGTCAGCTTCTGACATCACAAATCCGCAAGATGGGCTCAGTTACTGAGACGCCCCCATCTGGTGGGCATTAACGTCACTGGCTATATATTATATTGTGTCTTTGTCAATTCACTGGCGGCACTTATTATATTGTGCCTTTCTTTATTCACCGACGCCACGTATTTTCACTTTGGATTTCGCCCTTTGGATTTAACTGCTATAATTAATATATAGCCAGTGCCGTTAATGCCCATCAGATGGAGACGTCTCAGTAGCTGAGCCCATCTTACGGATTTATTATGTCAGAAGCTGACAGAAAAACACACATAGCGCCGTGGATTGTTGGGCACCGTGGCGTAAGGCTAACGCGCTCGGCTAGATATCGAGAGATCCGGGTTTCAATTCCTCGGCGGCGGCCGAATAACAATTTTTCGGTTGCTGTGCGTTGCTAAACGTGGAAAGAGCGGTGTGTTTCTTTATTCACTAACGCCACGTATTTGGAGGATTTTCACTGTGATTAACACTACTGACAAGTAGTATTCGTAAAAAGTTACCTAGATCCTGTGGTGACGCCCACTACTACATATTTTTCATATACGCTGCGTAAGGTACGTTTACATACATCTGCAAAAAGGTTTCCTAATTCAGTGGCCGGTGTGTGTACAAGAATCGATAAATGCAGGTGCTTTCACATGTGCGATAAATTTAGGGATAACCCTTTACGGGGGAGATCTCGGCAAAGGGAAGGAATATTCATCAGTTCGCAGACGAATATACGTTCTATTTCGTTCTCTCTCTCTCTTGCGGGGAGGGTAGGCATACCTTTTCTCCCGGAGAAATCTCGTTTTGCTGAGGCAGCTATACATTCCTCCACATTCTTTTCACCCAAGATGCCGTGCTCTTTTTGGATCTCGGGTATATCGCAGCTCAGAACATGACTTCACTTTTTCCGTGGTCACCAGTAGGCTGTCCACGTTACACACTTTCAGCGTGCGCCACAAAGAAAGCTGAAATAAAATATAGAATTCCCCAATACCATCCAGATGAGATTTATGCGACTTCTTGGTTCTAGGGCTTTAGCACACCATTTTAAGTGCGAGGACGAGCTACTTCGTCTTTCACTGTTTTTGCTGTCGTCTTGGAATTTTTCGGTTTCTTTCGCATAAATAGATCCCCTTGGGGGCATTTTCGCTTTACATGGGGAACCTCACGTGTCGCGGCAGACCGGGGAAGGGCTGTCTTTGTTAATTTCAATAACGCAGGTTTCCCACTAGAAGGAATAAATGTACGTCATATTCTACCAGATGTCTCTGCTTCCAAAAGAACAATAAGTTATTTCTGCGTCGCACAACGTTTATGATAAAGGATGCTTTACATATAACTTCAAACTTTTCGTTAGGTACAACATTGCCACTAGGTGGCGTAATCTCATATTTCTGTTTACAACACATGTGCAGCCGTATCTATGAGTTTAATAACCCGATTGAAAAAAACCAAAATGTTTTGCTTGTTCAATTACTGCTCAATACGGAAATTATTTTATGCATATTTTTCCAAATAACATACAATGTATTGCTTTAGTTAGCTATGAAATAAATCTTATTTTTCTCTATAGATCTCTGTTTATGAAATTTCAATTTGAAAATTTCGGGGCCATTTGCATGTATTTTTTAATTTTTCATAATGACCAATTCTGACGCTAGGTGGTGTAAATGCTTGCAACTGCATCTTTGTTTCTGAACATCAGACTACAAAATTAATTTTTTTACTGTATTCCATTTGCTATTGTAAATACTACTTATTTTAAAAATCATGCACAACTTTCCCGTAAGGGGCATAAATGTATAATTTTTTTTTTCATTCTACCTCTTGTGCTAGTACATATCTCATTTGAAATATTTCTTTTTCATCGCATAGCTCCCGCTATGAAGACTATTTCGTGTATACTTTCTTCTTTTTCATAACACAGAGTGTATATTTATATTTGCAAGAGTATCTCCGATACGTAAAATGCGATTTAAAAATTTCTTTCTCAGTCGAATACCATTGACTATGAATAATATTTTGCGTCCATTTGCTTCAAATAGCGCTCAGTGTTTCCGTTAGGGGCGTAAAGTATTAATGATTTGTCTTCCATATTTCTTCTACTAATTGTGTAATTAGAAAAATTACCTTTTCTTTGAATATACACTATATTGACAAATGTCACCTGACACCTAGAAGAGAAACACAACATAGCCTTTATTGACGTACATTAGTACGGTGTCGGTCCACCTTTGGCCTTAATGCATGCACTGAACCTTCAAGACATGCTTTCGACAAGGTTTTGGAACACAGCGATAGGTATGCGCTTCCCTTCAGTACATAATGCTGCCGCTAACAGTTGCTCAGTAGTAGGCCATGGTTCTAAACTTCTTATGCGGCGCTCTAATTCATCCCATAGGTGCTCAATGGGACTAAGATCAGAGCTCTGTGCTGCCCAGTCCACACACGATACGGAATTATCGTGATTTATGGTTTGGTGCATTATCCTGCTGGTACCAACAAGGCTCGGTGCATTATCCTGCTGATACCAAGAAGGCTCGGTTCCATAATATTGCCTCAGAGTTGGTATGGCATAATTGTCCAGAATATCGAGGTAGACGTGCTGGTCCACGATAACCAATGGGCCGGAACCATACCACGAAAAACACCCCCACACAACTACACTGCCAGCTCCAAACTTGACCGTAAGAACAGTACACTGTGGTAAATAGCGTTTCCCCTGCTGCCGCCATACCCACACATGGCCATCAGACTGATAGATCGTTTATCTGGATTCATCAGTCCACAGGACCCGTTTTTTCTACGGCTCACGATAAATGTTCTTTACACCATGCTAAACGACGAGTAGCATTCCGAGTGGAGATGAAAGGCTTATGAGCAGCCGCACGACCACGGTAACCCATGGAATGAAGTTTTCTGCAAATGGTACGTGTACATACCGATGTTCCAGCAGTTTTACTCACCTGTACACTGAGGTCTTGTGCAGTACTCCGTCGATTAGCTGTAGCGACTCTCCTGAGGCTTCGACGTCCTCTATCACTGATTTTCTTTGGTCTGCCGGTACGTTTTGCTGCTTCAGGCACGCCATATGCCTTCCACTTATTCAGTACATCCAAAACAGTTGACTTGGGTATGTTTAAACGCCTCTCGATTTCTCTTATGGACAACCCATTAATGTAACACCCAACAATCTTTCCTTTCTCAAAGTCTGTTCTCTCTCGCCGCGACATTTTGACTCAACCTCACAGTGCGATGTGATCGCGGTCAGCTGCAGGCTTGTTTTTATACCGTTTGCAACTGTACCGCGCATATTAACAACGCAGCTGATCCATTCATTTGTTTTTGTAGGGTTGTCCGGTATTTTTTGTCGATATAGTGTATTTGGCTATGATGGATAATCTACGTGTAATTTTTGAATTTTTTTGCAACGCACATTTGGTATAATTCGCTTTCCTACTTACAAATGTTTTACCGATTCTGTAATCCGGTTGAAAATGTTTTTTTTTGTGACTGGTTTCATTTCCTGTGTAGAACGCTACTACACATGTGTATTTCAATGTATTTTTGCTTGGAGACTTAAATGCATTTCCGTTCTCGCTGATCATTTCTTAAAAACCTGCTTTGAAAAGTTTTCTTCATGTCGGAAAATATTCAAAAGAGAGCTCGTTACGCTTGAGAATTCGGTGTGATCTTTCTTGTTAATTTTAATTATATTCAGAATTGCTTTATTTCAACAACAATAATGAATTTCAATGAAAACGTGGTGATAAGAAGTAAATCTACCTTACAAATTGAGGAACATCAAAGTTTGCCCTCTTTTAAGAGGAAGATAAACGAAATGAGCTTGTACATCATCTTTACCTCCATCTCTTCTAATTATTCGAATTGTGAAGTTTTTTGCTTCGCATTTCTTTCACAATAAAAATAATTTTCCCTAGAACTCGTGAATTTTCGTAACTTACATTTCTACCGTTCGAGGGCTTGTGTAGCTACTTTTGTTTGGGAATGTTCTATTGATTCTCTTTCTCTAGAAATCAGGGTTGAATTTCTCTTTCTCTCTTCACTATGAAGAGAACTACTTGCAATTTAATTTCAAATAATGCGCAGTTTTTTACCTAAGGTGTATAAGCTTTCTCTTTTTCGTTGAGCTTTTTCTTTTACTAAAAATTCGCTTTTAAAAATTCCTTTTGTATTGGAAAATATTCAAAGATGTGCTCACTACTCCCGAAGTATTGGGAATATCTTTTTTATTTAATTCTAATCACCAGCTCTTAATTTTATTTTCATATGCACAATAATTTTACGACAAAGAAATGCAATTTTGTTTCGTTCGCTTATTCTCAAAAGCTGTTCAAAGGAAAGGTGTAATCTGGCAAATGTCTAGAAGACCAGACTATTAGATTTTTCCAGCCATAGTTACTAAGGATTAAATACGTTTCTGAAAGATGAGTCGCTTTCTCCAAAATTGTAATGCGGTAATGAAGTTTCCCGCTGCCTATGAATGACAAAGCAGAACTACGGCAACTTTAGTCCAACATAGAATTTACGCTAGTAAATCGTTTGAATTTTTCCTCAACGTAAACAATGATTTTCTGACAAACTATATGTCAAGTGCAAAGGGAGTAAAAGAAGCATTATAAAAAGTACTATAAAGGAAATTATGAAAATTCCTGGGAGTTTGATGAAACTGACAGGGTGACTTCGAGGTTGGAGGAAAAGCTACGTGATTAACTGGTGTTTAGATGACTCTTGAACACCAGTTTGAAGCTTCAGTACAGAAAGAATCAAATTACGCAGCCTTTGACATTTCAAAAAACAGGCCAGGTATACATGAATGGACTGCAAGCAATGTATCTGTCCATGTTTTATTTTTTAAAAATCCAATTCGAAAAAAAAAATAACATATGTCGAAGATTACTTTCAAAAATATTTAACGCTTTCTCCTGAATGAAAACCTAACTATTTCAAGTACATCGAGTGATTTACTACACGGTCAGACGCTCCTTACCGAATCAGTACAGGGGATTCGAGAACTTCTAGCTGCAGGATTATTTCAATGGAAGAATTCTGACTATACTGTTTGGGGAGATATGCAATTTCACACAGACCCAAAACTCTAAAGGCGATTTGTAAAAATGTTCTTAAACAACTGATACCTAAGCGAAATTCCCAGTTGCCCCTCCTCGTGGGAAAAATTGTAGCAGCGTGTATGACTCAACACATGAGGGAGATGAAATGCCTTCGCCTTGTATTCCCAACACTGAGAGATAGGCTTTTGAATATTTTACAGGCCAAACTTTAAACGATTCACAGAATCTGTTGCTGGCGTCCCTAGAGAAATTTGTTTCGAAAGGCAAGCGGTGTAGATTTCCGTGACTCTATCAGGCTTGAACCACTTTCACAAAAGTCGTGCTGTTTTTAGAAAAGCCGTATTGATTCAAACAGAGAGTCGAAATCGTTATTTTGATTCATGGAAGAAAAATAGTTTTTGATGCAGGTTTTCCGTGCAAAAGGTGCTTATATCGTGAGAATGACCTACTTAGAAGTAGAAAGCAATGAAAAATCTCCACTGTCCCTGTAAAGGAACGTATGTATTTAATTAGACAGTCCTGTATTTGTAGTACAAACAATTTGAATTTCGTTTTCTTTTGTAGGAAAGAAATTAACCAAACTGTTCTTCAAAAGAGGAATTTATAAAATTCTCAGTGGTTGCTAAAAACGTAAATGAGTAAAATTTGATATTAAAATGTTCGAGCTTCCCGAACAATGCGAAGCAAGTTAATACTTCTTATAATATGCAGCGTCATAAACTTCCCAAATGGGAGTGTTATTCGAGCGAAAAGAACCCGGTCGCCTCAAAGAACAGCGTTCTCTGTTCTCCTCACTCATTCATTAAAATCTTCTTGGGCTCAGCTGGTGTCAGAATTTTATCGATTCTTCTTCCTTTCCATCTCTTCTCTTAATTAATAGCCGCCTTTAAAGTTCAAGCTCTCTTGACTGACTGCACGCAAATCTACTAAGCAGATACATATGCAAAAGAGGGAAATGTAAAATTAATGTAACAGGAATCTCTGGCTCAGAAGTGAAAAAGAAATCGCAAGTCAAAGATATGGAAATATCTGAGCTTCTGGGCTTTCTTCATATGTTTCTCGTTGAATCTGGATTGAAGCCAACAGTTTAAAGCCACGGGAGGAGTAATAATAACCAGCGCACGGAAACGCTCGGGGCTCGTTCTGTGTAGCAGTTCGCATTATGACATGCTGCGCTTCGGCTCATTCAACGTTTGATATCTTCGTTATTTTGCCTCAATCACTGAGGAAAGTCATGTTTATCCATTAATCTACGACTGATGCAGTATTTTCTTTTGTGGCAACAAGCTGGCTACGATGCAAATTTTATGCTCTAAGTGGCGTCGAAAGTCATTAAGCATCATTGGCCTTCAGATTAAGCGTTCGTTAACTGTTGCTCAGACTGGCCTCGATGCAAATTACACGAATACATTCTTAATGAGACACAGATACCTTTTAACCATTCTATTCACCCAAAGAATTTGAAGACTTAGCTAATTGTTAAAATAAACACTACAGTAGTTATTTTTCAAGCCGAACTTTTCATGATGTATAACTCTTTTAGAACAACAGTACACAGCGCAACGATTTTTTTTAATCTGAATTTGAACAACCCATATGGAAAACTAATGCTAAGAAGAATTATCCCATTCTAACTATCTCCAAAAGAAGCAATGTCTTAAGAAAAAACTCAACGTTGATGTGCCCTCAAGTTCGACTACCGAAAGAGGCAAATGGTCTTAATTAGAGATGGGACGAATATTAAATTTTCTCGAATCCGAATCCTAAAAGGTTCTCGAATCTCCCGAATCCCGAATCTCTAATAGAAATAGTTCTAAGAAGAAAAGAGAAAGAAAAGACTTGCACTTAAAATTAAAAGTTTTTAATTAAAGCAAAATTCGAAATCTGTGTTTAATGAAACACAAATGAAAGAATAGTTTTCAAAAAATATACCCACATTTATTAAGAAAATACAAATGAAATTTATAATTTGCGTTTACTAAATGAAGCACATAACTCTCGAGTCTTGCGGTTCATTTCCATTTTCTAAACATAATTTGAGAAAAAATATTTGAGTAACAATTCACATTTTTGACATTTTGTATTTACAGGCACAAGATAAATCACTCCTAAATATGCGTAAATGCTGTGGTTAGCGATATAGAGTACGCAGGAATAAAACCAATGAAGCGTGAGAAACGCTGAGATTGAGACAAAAAATACAGACCGGATAACGCCGAGCGTATACCGATAGCGTGTGCAAGTGAGACGCTACCCAGAGTTGAGTAGAACTAAAAATTCTGAGCTGTAGACAGAGTAATTTGAGTCATGTGCCCGACGCGGCTCAAGGTCACACTCTCCCCTCCTTTCTCACGCTCGTTACCACTGTAACGGCTGCTGGGAAAGAGATAAAATATGGCTAAGTCACTTTTCCTACTATACTTGAGATATGGTGGCTAAGGCACTGTCCAATGAGAGACGCCAGTCGCTTCGGCGGTTGCTCTCGGTGTTTGGCTGAACAATTCCTTCGCTGTTTGTTGCATCTGGTTTGGACGTAATGAGCTATTTCAAATAGTACACACTGTAGACAATCTTCTTCGATTGTTTTCCAATGTCAGAACTCGTCATGCTGACAAAAATTCGAACAAATATCGCTCTAGAACAAGCACCAAATGCCAAGTTTTTAAGCTTAAGATTCGAAAGATTCGAATGACGAGAAAAGCGCGAAAATTCGAGTTTTCGAATTTTGAATATTTTTCAAGATTCGCGGGATTCGAGGATTCGAATGTCCCACCCTAGTTTTAATGATAATTTTTGAATATTGGTCGGCAACCAAAGTGCCGATTCAGGAGTCAGATATTCCTTCTTTGCTTCATCTACACTTGTCTGTGAGTAGTGCCGGTTTCGAATTGGAACTTGCATCTTGCAAACCCTTATTTTAAGATAAGTTTGATGGCGAATTCTTAAAACACCCTTTATGAGATTAAAATCGCTCCACGTAAAAACAAAGGATTCACCTACAAATCATCATCAGAGGACTTCCTAGTAACATATCTTAGCACCCAGGTTTTCAGAATAAGCACATGTACAGGTTTGAGCTCTGGTTGGCTGAGCCAAATTTCAGGTGACTTGGTTGACAGCAACACATGTCAAAACACCGATAAGAGTGGATTCACAACAAAAATGCTTCTGATACAAGTACCAGGACGACGCGCTAGCTTATTATATCAATAAATGACAAAATAATTAAAATTCGATGGCCATTTGCGAACTTTCGCAGAATAGTGTTTATTTACAGAAAATTTAGCATTGTGTGCTGAAACCTTTGACCCTTATGACGGCCTGTAGTCTTCATGGGTTAATCATCACCAACTTTTTTTTGTAAATGCCCTCCGGTATATTCCGCCATTCGGCCTTTATAGCAGTGATCGGTTTTGCTTTGTTTGTTGTGGACGATCTCTTCTTCTACCACACACGCGACAATTCAATTGTTCTCGGGGATTCTCTATAGGATTCAGGTCAGGACTGCTGGTCAGTCCAACTTTTCGACTCATATATCCTCAAGCTAACCTGTAATAACGTGAGTAGTATGGCACGTGCGCTGTCCTTCTAACACAGGTATGGGCTTTCCTCAAAGTGCTGCCATAACTTTGGTAGTACGTAATTGTCCATGGCGTCTAGGTAAAGTCCAGCATTCATGGTTTACTACAAATGACTAATGGGCACAAGCCGAACTACGAAAAACTGTTACGCTTACTCAACAAAATTTCGTTTCTGGACGATACAGTCAGGAAGGTCCCAAAGCCAGGAATGACCTTGAGACTGGTAAGACTGTACCACGATTCTTTAGTTCAAAGCACAGTTTTTCATTGGTCTCCAGCTTAAGATCGACGTTTTTTAGGCCATGCTAATCGTCATGTGACCTTAGTCGAGGTGATTAGCGGCTCGTGGATGGCTTTCGACAGTAATAACCCATGTAATGCAGCGTCCTAAGCACTATACTGGCGCAAACATTAGTCCCAGTAGTCACACATAGAGTTCATGTGTTTTCAGACGACGTTGATTTGAGTTGCGAGTGGACAGTCCTTTGCAGAGCTCGCTTGTAAGCTCCGGGGATCATCTAGTCGTTCCTTTGCAGATTTCATTTTCATATAGCATCTCTATCCGTTGACAAAGGAAACTTCAATGACGTTAAAATGTCAGGTACGGGGCGATTAGCCTACCATCAATCCGCACTGCAATTCAGTTAATTACGTTGATCGAGGCATCTTGCATTAATAGTTTTTATCATAGCCGTACACGCATACGTATTTATACCTTGGTCTGTGGCGCGGTGCTTGAATAGGGCCTAATTCGCTGTCAATAGAAAGTTGTCCACATATTAAGGGTAGTGAAGTATATATATTCTTACAATTGCAGTTTACAGCAAAGTAAACATTCTCAGGTAGGCGTGCGTGGGCAAAGTCGAGCAGTCGCTACGTAATTCGTGGTTGCATCTCCCGTATATCAGGTGATTCAATCCAATTAATGAGTGATTTATAGGTACAAAATTAGATTGCGGGTTATACGCCACGTATAATAAAAAATGTGTATTTTTATTTTGATCCATTAACAATCGTGAAAATTACAAAACATTCGCAAGCTTTCACTGCCAACTGACAGGTTCTTCTGGCTGCTGAATATAAACAGTTAACAGAATAGATTACGAATAAATTCAAATATAAACAATTTCAAATCACTTATAGCACGAGATTCATAATGCGCCATGCGCTGATTGATTGTCTAGCCAGCGGGCACATTTTATGCCTAACGTTAAGCTTGTGTCAGATTGAAGATATTTCAGTAGTCGTGTCTGTGTTACAAACATCACTGCATGATATAATCTGGATTGATTCTCGGCTTGTGTCAGATAGAAGAAATTTCAGTCGTGTCTGTGTTAGAAACATCACTGCATGAAATAATCTGTGTTACAAACATCACTTCATGAAATAATCTGTGTTACAAACATTACTTCATGAAATAATCTGTGTTACAAACATCACTTCATGAAATAATCTGTGTTACAAACATCACTTCATGAAATAATCTGTGTTACAAACATCACTTCATGAAATAATCTGTGTTACAAACATCACTTCATGAAATAATCTGTGTTACAAACATCACTTCATGAAATCATATTATATTATTATTATATATCTCATCATCAACATCATCATCATTGTCAACCATTATCACTCCACTGCTGGACGAAGGTTTCTCCAAGCCTCTTCCACAATCATTTCGCCCTGGCCGCTGCCTTGGCCAGGTACATTCCAGCTGCCGGAGGCTGAGGGCCAATATTTAAGTTGTGGAGTCATTTTGGAGGGGTTTGGCTATAACTCACCACGCTGGCCAAGCGGGTTGGTGAGTGTATGATAGCATTTTCTCTAATCCCGATGGTATAGTTATACCCCTATTGGCGGTCTGAATATATATATATACATAGACATATATATAAATATAATATACTATATTTATATATATATACATAAATCTAACAGGATAAGATTTACATTATATTTTATATGATATTTATCTCCTTACGGGATAAGATTTACATTGTTATATCATTTGTTTACTGCGCAAAGAGATGTGTCGTTCGCGAACGATTTGTTCGAAGAAAACGAATCAGCAAATTGTGTCATTGGCGAACGAATTTTTCCCGAAAAGAATCGATTTAGCAAAAAAATAATTACTTCCTATTAAACATCAAAGTTTTCCCATGTTTTTGCGGTGAGGTTCGTTTCCTAGTTAAAAAATCTTACCTTATTCAAAAGTGTACAATTCCAATATTTACGTGAACGTTTTGAAACGAACCTTTAAGAAAGCCGAGGAACAATATTTTCGTTACGAATTAAGAACAAATTTAAACTTAAGAATCGGCCACTAAAACTAAACCGGAAACTATCAACGAACGAAAGCATCCGACTCAGAATCACCATAGTTTCCCTAGACACAAATCGTTCTCTAAACCGGAAGAAACACTGACCGAAACGAACGACAGAATTCAACTCAGAGTCGATTCTCTAGACACAACTCGTTCTATAAACTGGGAGAATTAAATGACAGAAATGAACGAATTAATCGGAACGAATATTTTTAGTGAGTCGAATCGAAAGAATCAATTCTTTAAAAAGAAGGAATCATTCCCATCTTTGCTTTGCAGTATTCTAAAAATCCAAATTACAGACTTGTTTTTAAAACTTTAAACCGTCAAAAACGAGTTTACTTGGGCTTAGAGAATGGGCCAAAATCTGTTCGCTGTCTAAGAAGTGGGCCGAACGCCGCTGGAATGAGCGTTGCGCATCAGGAGACGTTGCTTTTCTCTTAGCTTTGTTATTCAAAGTGTTCATTTAGGGCGTGACTGACCCTAATCTTTTCAAACTGATTACCTGCCAAAAGGACGATAACGATGGCAAGAAATCTAAGAAGGAAGAGATAAGCTTGTGAGTCGTTTATTTCTACCTAGTGCCGTGATGACCGCGTCAGCAGGATTAGTCTTTCCTCATTACGCCTTAAGCCATGGATCAGAGAATAAAAGTCTGGAAGCGAGCGTTTACCACGAGAGACAGTTTTATGCTCCGTTCTGCTGAGATGAGACGGGGAAAGGAATTATTTTATAACAGCTTTCGTTAAACCCGGCCACCATGTTACCATTTCTGTTTGGCTGGCTCAGAAAATTTTGGTCACCGTTTGGTTCAGGTACATCAGCTGCTCAAAGAGTTAACAAGATAGTCTTTACATGTGGAAATTAACAGTTACGTACAAATAAATGGACCAAGTATCCCTGCTAAAGATATATCAACATTCTTTCATTATATTTATTAATATACACTCATCGTCAAAAAAATAGTTGCACCTAGAAGGAGTTGTCGGATTGCAATGCTATTTGGAAGGGAGGTAAAGGCGACCAGGAACAATAAGTGATTAAACATTGATACAGATTTGGGTAATATTTATTGAGCTACACACCGATAAGTAGTGTCTTTCAGTATGGCATCGGGCCGCCATTTTTGCTCACACAGCATTCCAAACATCTTGGCATGGAGTTGTACAGGTTCTTAATTGCGTCTTGCGATAAGCCATCCCATGCAGCTTGCATCTTCTCATGCAGTTCCTGCAGATTGTGCGGTACAGGTGGAGTGTGGATAGCGCGTCCAATAGCATCCCACACATTTTCAATCGGTGATAGGTCTGGCGATGCGGCTGGCTATGGCAGAGTGTCAGTGCCTTGAAGACAAGCTCTTGAGACAGCAGCAGTAGGCGAACGAGCGTTGTCCTGTTGGAAAATCGCACCGGAGTGAGCGGTCAGAGAAGGTAGGGTCACTGGTTGCAGGACCTCATTAACGTAACGTTGGCCTGGAATGAACACCAAAGGTGATCTGGCATCGTAGGCGATTACACCTCACACCATGACACCAAGCCTTCGGGACGATTGCACCTCACACCATGACACCGGGCCTTCGGACGATTGCACCTCACACCATGACACCAGGCCTTCGGGACGATTGCACCTCACACCATGACACCAGGCATTCGGGACGATTGCACCTCACACCATGACACCAGGCCTTCGGGATGGAGACGTCTCAGTTGCTTAGCCTACGGATTTGTGAAGTCAGGTGCTGACAGATAAACACACATAACGCCGTGGACTGTTGGCCACCGTAGCGTACGGCGAACGCACTCGGCCAGTTATCGAGAGATCTGGTATTCGAACCCAGTGGTGTCCGGTTAACAAATTTTCGGTTGCTGTGTGTTGTTTAAAGAAGAAAGTGGAAAGAGCGATGACTTTGTCTATTGCATGTGCGCTGCGGTTTCAATCATTTCCACATCCTCACGTGACTTACCCATCCTGTGAGTCTCAGCTCGATTGCACGCGTTTTTGCTGGTGTTGCATTTTCAGCAAACATCAGTGAAGATTCTTGTAATACAATCAAAAAGGTCCCCTTTGGCACTGAATATGTATCTTGAGCTCAGTAGCATATGACCTTGAAACCCCAAGCGGCGAGATAATGCATGAAAAGATTATAAACAGCGCCGATTTTTATTTTCACAGTTCAAGTTTTCAGGTGCAAACAGAATTGTTTTTAATCAGTCTAATAGGCGAATAGATCTAGAGAACCCAGAAAAACGTACGAACATAGTGATATATTGTATAAGCACATGTTTTTCCCAAAAGACGGCTCAAAAACAATATTGCAATGAAATTGCATTTAGTAAGAAACTGGTAAAAACGTAGTATCTTTACAAAATAACATATTTAAGTATTGAGATGATATTTTATGTCAACGAAATATTTCTGAAACATACCTTCGCCGTCCTCATAGATGATAGCAAAAGACTTCCAGTTCTTGGATTTTATTAAATCGTGAATGGCCCTTCCGAAGACATCTAAAGGAGGAAAAAGGTTCATTGTGTAACCTCCGTACGCTTTCCTGAAGTCCCAGTGAGTCTGGAAGTGCGGGATGTGCAACGAGTGGCACGTTGACCTCACCAAGGCACTCGAAGACGGTGAATTTGGTCCAAAAATGGCAACTACCTTTTCCTCCAATAACGAGCACACTACATGGAAAGAGACAGAAAACAGTCGAGATTCAGAAGTCTTGTATGAATATAAATGAATGTGCATCAACTTCATTTTATTAACGTTAGTACTTTAGTGAACGCCTGTAAGCTTTTTTTGCTGACGTGACTGCTTACTACATGTCTTCTAAATTGAGCCTCGCAAAGTACATACTAAACATGCACGTACCAAATTTCATTTACATAACGATTTAACTAAATGCATATCATTTTCAACTTAATGACTCGAAAAATTGGCTAAACTGCAATTCACTAAGCAAAATCTTGAGCATGTACACCATGAGCCATTACATTATACGACCACCTACCTAATAAGCTGTAGGACACCATTTAGCCAGCAAAACAGCGGCCACTCGGCGAGGCATCGATTCGATGAGGTGGCGATAGGTATCCTGGGGTATCTGGTACCATAATGTCAATAGCAGGTCCTCCAGTTCCCGTACATTTCAGTGTAGTGGTGCATCAGCGCGAACTCGCTTTTCCAAGTCGAACCACAAATGTTCGATTGGGTTCATGTCAGGTGAATTCGGAGACCAGGGCATTAACAGAAAGTCACCAGAATGTTCCTCGAACCACTCCTTGAGGATTCTGGCAGTGTGTCATGGCGCATTATCCTTCTGGTAATGGCCATCACCAGCAGGGAACGCAGTTGCCATGAATGGGTGAACTTGGTTCGCAAGGCTATAAAGATACCTGACACAGCTGTCAGGGACTATGTTATTGGGATAATGGAGCCTAAAGTCCCAAGAAAACATCACCCACTGCATAACACCGCCGTGCCGGCCTTTTCCCGCTCAACAGTGCATACAGGTGCCATAGCCTCCGTTGGTAATCGGTGTATCCGCGCTCTGCCGTCTACGGGATGCTTCAGGAACCTTGATTCATCAGACCAGGCCATTTTTTTCCCAATCATCCACGTTCCAATCTGGATGATCTTGGGCCCATTTCATTCGTTGTTAGCGATGACGTGCAGTGAGCATCGGGACCCGGCTGCGTCTTCGGCTACGCAGGCCCATGCGCAGAAGGCTGCGATGTACTGTGTGCTGTGACACACAGTATATGTGTGCTGTGACACACAGTACTGCGTCTTCGGCTACGCAGGCCCATGCGCAGAAGGCTGCGATGTACTGTGTGATAACCACTGTTGTAGCTGCGTGTGATTTGTCGCACTGTGGACCTGCAGTCGCTGTGAACAAATCGCGAGATTCTCCTTTCCCCTTTGGCATCAATGAGCTGTGGACGACATACGGCTGGACGACGGTTCGTTGTTTGGCCATCTGTGCACCACTTTTGATACGTGCTCACTACAGCAGCACGTGAACAACCCACAAACCTCACCGTTTCCGAGATCGTAGTTCCGAGACGCCGAGTCATTGCAATTTGTCCTTTATCAAACTCCGATAAATCAGCCGCTTTTCCTATTCTGACTCCGAACACTCTACTAACCAAAAGTCGGTCCTCTGGTTATATATATTATACTCTGTCAAATTCACCTGCGCCACCGTTCGATCCCCGGGCGTGCTCATTTCTCTAGGCTGGGAGTAGCCATATTGTAATGGCTCAGCGGTGTAAATTCTAATTTCATTTAATTATCGTAATGATGTTACGTAATGCATATTAATTTCATTTACGGAGGTGAAGCTTTATTCGCCGTCTCTCAGTTTCAGTTCGGTCATGTAAAGCTTTTGCGAAGTGCTCAGTAATTTGACTATTTTTTGTAATACGTTTAAAAACATTAATTGGCTTTATTTTGTTCCTATAAAAGTTTGCGAAATTGGGCCCTAACTTCAGTTTAATTACCTAAAAGCTTTAACTTTGTGTGGTAAGCATTAACAACCTTTTTTTGCTCGTTAAGTACTTTGCAAAAATATTCATTAATTTCAATTTAAGAGCTATAAATTGCATAATGAGCATTTTTCATCCCCTTAAATACTCTTCGCAAATATTCTCAAATTTTCAATTTATTATCTAAGAGTTTCAGCTTTGCATATTAAGCTTTAAATGTTACTTTTTCTTTATCAATTTTATAAATTGCATGGCTTTCATTTTAATATCGTAAGGATTGTATTAAATATGTTCTAACTTTTTTTAGTCCGTTAGGAGCTTTAATAGATGAGCATACAATTTTATTGAATAAATTGCCTTATAAAGCATTCGCTGAAATTCTTTCCATCAAGTAACCGTTTTACAAAACTTGCATTAATTTTATTTCCTGAAATAAAGATTATTCGAAACGTTCACCAAGTTCGTTATGTGTTTGTAACAGCTTATTAAAGTGGCGGTAACTTGACATTTCGCAAGCGACAAATTTCCTTTATTTGCATGTAACAGGTTTTCGGATGCTCACTGATTTAATTTTATTCATTTACGTTCTGTTTAAAATACGCATCAACCTCATTTTACATATTTAAACTATTTCACTAGATGTGTTTTAGTTTAGCTTTAATGGAGGAATTGTTTTATAAGGACTAGCATTATTGAAAGTGTACTTTTATGTTCTTAAGATAATTAAATTGCAGAATATTCCAATTATTTAGCTCCAAAAGTTTTGATAGTAAAATTACTGCGAGTAACTTGTATAAATACCTTCGTTTCTCATTCAAACGTACTGGAATGCTGCTGAGCTATTTACTGTTTTGCTGCAGAAAACGTCAAAAGAGAATTTAATTATCGCTGAAAGGTTCCTTAACATCATCGATATCTAACAGCCCTACGTGCTCTGAAACGTATTCTAAAATATTCAAATTATCTGTGATGAGCTTTTTGGGCTTATTTATTAGTGAGCTTTGTTTTTTACTGTACAAAAATTTGACAACCAGTAGACGACTTCATGAAATCCCCGTACAATTAACATCTTAGCACTAACACTTCTTCAAATAAATGCACTGAAACAAGACAAATAATAATTTACCTGAGTACATTTTCAGAAAGGTCATTACATTACGTTAATCAGAGGAACAATGATTTAGTGATAGCGAAATTGCCGCGCAAATGTATCCAGGTAATCATCCGATTACTAAAGCTAAAGAGTTGAACAAGTTTATAGTTATCGCAGATATATTTTATGGAAACGTTAAAACTGATCATAAAAAGGTGGATTAGATGCTCACTGTTTCAAAACACAGTGTTTTTACAGGAGGTATGTACACTAAAGTGCCAGAAAAACTGGTACAGACGCACTTATGCAAAATACATAGCAACGTCACCTATGCGCGTACTCAGTTGCGTCCGCCAGTGCGTATATAAAGCGATAGACATCCTTGCCAGCCGTCAGAGCTGTTTTCGGCATGAGAATGACAAGTAATAACTATTTAAGCGATTTTCAACGTGGTGTCATAGTTGGCGCTCGTGAGATGGGCCATAGTATTCGGAGGTAGAAACGATGTTCGGATTTTCAGGGACGACCATTGCAAGGGTGTACCGTGACTACAAGAATTCCGGCAAAACCTCCAACGAACGTACCAGTGTGGCCGTAAAAAGATATTGGGTGAACGTGACCATCGTCGGCTGTCAAGAATCGTTTCACGCGATAGGCGTGTAACACTATCGCAGGTATCATCGGAATTCAATGCTGGAGCCTCAACAAGTATCAGCGTCCGGACTGTGCAACGTACCCTGCACGATATGGGCTTTCGGAGCCGACGCCCAACTCGAGTACCCTTGATGGGTGCACGACACAGAGATATGCGCCTCGCTTGGGCACGGCAACACCGCCACTGGACACTTGATGACTGGAAACAAGTAGCCTGGTCTGACGAGTCGCGTTTCCAAATGTATCGGGCAGATGAAAGGATTCCTGTGTGGCGCAAACCCCATGAAGCCATGGATCCCGCCTGTCAACAGGGAACTGTACCGGCTGGTGGGTGTGGTGGGTGTCCATAATGGTATGGGGTGTGTACGTCTACAAACGTCTATGACCTGCCAACGCTATGTGCGCATCCTTTCTGACGAGGTACACTCGTTCATGTCCTATATTCATGCTGATAGGTTGGGCCTGTTCCAACAGAACAATGAACCTCCACACAAGTGTAGGGACGCCCCATTATGGTTAGAGGAGCATTCATCTGAGTTTGGGGTGTTGCCATTCCCACCAAAGTCCCCAGATATGAAGGTAATAGAACACATTTGGGATGCCACGCAACGCGCTATCGAACACAGGAATCCGAGACCTCGGAATACACCCAAATTGTGGAACGCTCTGCAGGAAGTATGGTATGCATTGCCTACAGCATATTTCCAGAAGCTAGTAGAGTCCATGCCCCGTCGTATTTCGACAGTCCTGCGCTCCCGTGGGGGACATACCAAGTATTAGACTGGTGTACCAGTTTTTCTGGCACTTCAGTGTATATAGTTCTAATTTTAATTAAAATAAAGTGTTGCTGTATTCTCTGGAATCAAAACAAAATTTGGCCTAAAAAGGACTTCTACTCGCTGTTAGTACTGTACCGTGTTTATTTTAACTGTGCAGTATTTTTCTCATCTTCGAAAAGTTGAAAATACTGGATATGAGTTCTTTTACCTAATACAAAAATACTTTTTCTAATTCATCCTGGAGAAAGATATTTCCAGAAAAAGGGAGATCACGGGTGAATAGAGAAAATATACTGCTCAACATTGAAACTAGAGCTATCTCAGATACAACGGTTTGAAACAAAAATGCACAATGCTCACATTTATCCGTTTTTTCAATAACTATTACGTGCACTGTGTGACGTACTACAGAGGTGAAGCATGTGTCAAGACTACAAACCTGCAGCGATACGTTACGTCCGGGTAGTTTAGTCGGTTAGAACAACTAGCTCCGCAGTAAGGAGGCGCGATTGCGATCTCCGTCATAGACAAATTGGTGTTTTCACAACTTCGGATAATGTTGCTCACAGTTACATCAGCAGTATGTGGTTTGGCATTGCTCTGCTGCAATGGTATGCCAGATACGGTTCGGATAAATGGACTTATGACGAGCTGATTAATTACATCGACGTCCCAACCGGCTGTCAATGCTTGGAATATAACGTAGAACCGTTCATTTGTCGCGAATGCCGTAAATAATATCACTTCATGCATTGTCAATGTGTGCTGAAACTCTGCAACTTCAGATAGTGAACAGAACCAAAAGTTCGGAGTCCATCGTGATGTCCGAAGAAATACCCGAACATTTCATTGAACACGGACAAGTCCATATTCTGCTTAGTACATCAAACCCTCAGGAAGCTTTCTAATCAGAAACATGAAGAAACGCGCACTCTCGAAAGTCAGAGATTCAGGTTGTAATATTATGATGTGGCATCATATAATTTAAGTGGATGAATCTAAACCACATTTTAACCGCTCGGACAGACAGCTGATATGCAAACCTCATTGTTCAACCCGTTATCAGATCATTCATACAAACCGTACATGGAACTATATAGTAGCAGAACAATGCCCGTCTGCATGTCACTTGTGTATCTACTAAGTACTGACGGTAGACGAAACTTTTTCCCATGGCTTTCAATGTTCACAGTCTCCTATCAGATCATTCATACAAACGTTATCAGATCATTCATACAAACCGTACATGGAACTATATAGTAGCAGAACAATGCCCGTCTGCATGTCACTTGTGTATCTACTAAGTACTGACGGTAGACGAAACTTTTTCCCATGGCTTTCAATGTTCACAGTCTCCTATCAGATCATTCATACAAACGTTATCAGATCATTCATACAAACCGTACATGGAACTATATAGTAGCAGAACAATGCCCGTCTGCATGTCACTTGTGTATCTACTAAGTACTGACGGTAGACGAAACTTTTTCCCATGGCTTTCAATGTTCACAGTCTCCTATCAGATCATTCATACAAACGTTATCAGATCATTCATACAAACCGTACATGGAACTATATAGTAGCAGAACAATGCCCGTCTGCATGTCACTTGTGTATCTACTAAGTACTGACGGTAGACGAAACTTTTTCCCATGGCTTTCAATGTTCACAGTCTCCTATCAGATCATTCATACAAACGTTATCAGATCATTCATACAAACCGTACATGGAACTATATAGTAGCAGAACAATGCCCGTCTGCATGTCACTTGTGTATCTACTAAGTACTGACGGTAGACGAAACTTTTTCCCATGGCTTTCAATGTTCACAGTCTCCTATCAGATCATTCATACAAACGTTATCAGATCATTCATACAAACCGTACATGGAACTATATAGTAGCAGAACAATGCCCGTCTGCATGTCACTTGTGTATCTACTAAGTACTGACGGTAGACGAAACTTTTTCCCATGGCTTTCAATGTTCACAGTCTCCTATCAGATCATTCATACAAACGTTATCAGATCATTCATACAAACCGTACATGGAACTATATTGTAGCAGAACAATGCCCGTCTGCATGTCACTTGTGTATCTACTAAGTACTGACGGTAGACGAAACTTTTTCCCATGGCTTTCAATGTTCACAGTCTCCTATCAGATTATTCATACAAACGTTATCAGATCATTCATACAAACCGTACATGGAACTATATTGTAGCAGAACAATGCCCGTCTGCATGTCACTTGTGTATCTACTAAGTACTGACGGTAGACGAAACTTTTTCCCATGGCTTTCAATCTTCACAGTCTCCTATCAGATCATTCATACAAACGTTATCAGATCATTCATACAAACGTTATCAGATCATTCATACAAACGTTATCAGATCATTCATACAAACCGTACATGGAACTATATAGTAGCAGAACAATGCCCGTCTGCATGTCACTTGTGTATCTACTAAGTACTGACGGTAGACGAAACTTTTTCCCATGGCTTTCAATGTTCACAGTCTCCTATCAGATCATTCATACAAACGTTATCAGATCATTCATACAAACCGTACATGGAACTATATAGTAGCAGAACAATGCCCGTCTGCATGTCACTTGTGTATCTACTAAGTACTGACGGTAGACGAAACTTTTTCCCATGGCTTTCAATGTTCACAGTCTCCTATCAGATCATTCATACAAACGTTATCAGATCATTCATACAAACCGTACATGGAACTATATTGTAGCAGAACAATGCCCGTCTGCATGTCACTTGTGTATCTACTAAGTACTGACGGTAGACGAAACTTTTTCCCATGGCTTTCAATGTTCGCAGTCTCCTATCAGATCATTCATACAAACGTTATCAGATCATTCATACAAACCGTACATGGAACTATATAGCAGCAGAACAATGCCCGTCTGCATTTCACTTGTGTATCTACTAAGTACTGACGGTAGACGAAACTTTTTCCCATGGCTTTCAATCTTCACAGTCTCCTGAAAAGAACGCATGATATCCCATCTGTTGCCACCTTATACGTCACAGAAAATAACTGACCGTTTTATCGAAGGTATGCCTTGCCTTTTCGAGGTATGGCTCACTGTTTGAAGCACACATACTTGTTCATAAATAAACAGCAATAAAGGTCAGTTTATCGCATATTTCTGATTTCGAGATTTGTCAGACTTCAATATGTTTGAATATTGGAAGGTATTTCTGCGAGAACTGTGATTTGTACATCTTTGTGTTTACTCGGTGTCGCAAGTGTAGAGAGAATCTCTAGTACATTTTCCTTGTCTGATTAAAAACATTTCCTATCTCTGTTTTGGAACAGGACACCTGCTGAGGTACAGAGGAACATGCAAAATAAAGAGGTAAATCTGCCCTCATATGTAACATGTATCATATGGTTCACTACACATCGTTATATGTAATTTAACGAATTTATCAAGAGTACGTAGATATTTTCCAGCCCCTGTAAAAGTGAGGTGTTTAATCTGTCGGACACCGAACAGATTTCGCACCCTTAGGAAACAAACGCTACCCTGCTCTCTTTTTTGTGATAGTACGATTCCAGTGACAAAGTTTCGTTCGAACGATGCATGCTGACTTTAATATTTCAATACATAATAATAATAAGAAGAAGAAGTATATCTCACAACAATTCCTTAGCAAGAGGTATAATATCTTTAGTGCAAAATTCATTCTAAATACTTTTATCGGTGTAGTGATAGTGTACACTTAAATCAAAATCATGATTCAGTGAACAAAAAAAATGTTATCGAAAATTTTAAACACCCTCAAAACACAAAGAGGTGCATCCACAGTAACTATTTAGTTGCATATCCACATTAACCATTTAGCAAAGAGAAATAAATATTTAGTTGTATTAACAATAAGATGAACTGAATTTCTTCGATTGCTGTTAATGAAAGCAAAAATCTCTATCAGACATCCTTAAACATAAAATATTTGTTGAATATTCTTAATTGTAAAGTTAATAGCTGCTGATGATTGAAATAATTGTTCGCATTTCAACTGACAAATAAAGTTCATGCTGTATACCATTCAGCACTGCGTTAATGAAAAAGTCAAAACCAAAGGAGGAATAACAAATTAAATGATAAATGATGTTTCATGACACTTTCATAAAACCCTTGGCACATTCTGTGACATAAAATATCGTCCATTTTCTTACGGACCAAAAATTTAACCAAAAACTCTCTGAATCCATTTCTGATATTCTATTCCTGCATTTGGAGTTTGGAATACTTGAGGTTCTTTCATTTTGTTTGATCAGTTACATGAGCTTCTCAGTTGTACCAACTTTATTTTAACAACGTTACTGCTACTACTACTATTAATAATAATAATAATTTACGCCGATTCTTGACTGATACCTTGGTCTCCGGTGGAAATTCGTATCAGTTCAACAATACCAGTCAATGACAATTTTTGTTTATTTTGTTTGTCATAGGGTGTGATTCGTATATTTCGAATAAAGAATAATAATAATAAAGATAATAATAATAATAATAATAATAATAATAATAATAATAATAATAATAATAATAATAATAATAATTAATCATAATAATAATAATATGGGCTTTAAAGAAAATAAAGAAAATGAAAAATAGTTCTACTGATCCCCACCTTCTCGAAATAAAACCTAACAGTGTCCCAAATAAAACATTAATAAATAAATAAACTTAAATAAAGCGGGTTTTCGATTGGTGCTAACCAAACTGCTCTCTGTACCAGAAAGCAAAATTTTTAGAGGGTGAGATTAGAAGTTTCCAAAAATTAAAAATAACTGAGAGTCTAAAAAACGTAAATAAAACTACTAGATACCTACGTATCAATTTTGATCTAACCAACTGCGCAAGGGATTAAAAACAAAACAAACGCGAAATGATTATGACTTCCCAAAAGCACTGAGGAATAGTGGCACTGGGTGCGAGGTGTTTACACACTGAAAACCGCAAAAAGTGACCTTACTTGATGCGAGAATGTATAACACAAAAAATACAGCAAACAAAGCAAACGCCGAAGTTTGCTACGAGATAGAAGTTTCTTTAACTTCACGAAAGCAGCAACGGACCGTTTTTTACGCTTTTCAACCGTAGATTGAAGAAACCGTATATGCTCCAGCTTTGTCCGTCTGTCTGTCCGCACGATAACTGGCGCAAAAACGGTTCGATTTCGATGAAATTTTAGTATGTGGTAGGGGACCACTTGGGGACGAACCCTTTTGAAAATGGGACAAATGGGGTCAAAGGTCACGACGTAGGAGCGGAATCATTCCATTGCCCTTATGCGTCATAACTTGCGTAAATATGGTTCGATTTCAAAGAAAGTTTACTATGTGGTAGGAGACCGCCTGGGAACGAATACTATTCAAAATGGGTGAAGTGGGGTCAAAGGTCAGGATATAAGAACGGGATGCATTTCATTGCCCTTATGCGGCATAACGTACATAAAAATGTTTCGATTTCGATGAAATTTCAGTATGTAGTAAAGGACTACCTGGGGACGAACCCTGTTGAAAATGGAAGAAATGTGGTCAAAGGTCAGGACATATGATTGCGATCCATTCCATTGCCCTTATCCCATATTTTTAAGGTGGACGTCAAGTAATTTTGCTTCCTATACTTCCAATGGAAAAACTTTTGTACACATTTCCTTCACAATTAATGTGTTCCCAAGGATGAAAATTTGAACATCGATTAAATTAACGTCATATTATAACTTGGAAAGCTTAATATTTTCTAAAACATAATCATAATTATATTAAAAATTCATGAACTTTTCCTTTGGTGGTGTTGAAACCAGAGAAAAGATGGCGCGACCTGTACTTTGATGACGTCAGTGGACAAATAAATGTTGGATTGCATAATTACGGTTATGGTTTAGAAAATATTAAGTATTCCAAGTTATGAAATGAAGCTATTTTAATCGATGTTCAAATTTTCATCCTTAGGAACGCAATAATTGTGAAGAAAATGTGTACAGAAGTTTTTCCATTGGAAGTATAGGAAGCAAAAAAAAAAAAAAAAAAAATTAGCCGCCCCTGTGACGCAGTGGTCTCAGCGATGGCTTCTAATCATTCGTCCGAAAGGGGTCCGGGTTCGAATCCCGGTGAGGCATGGATGTTGTGTTTTTCTTACGGCACTGGCTCTCTCCCTTCCCTGGAACCAGTGACCCTAAATTAGGAACGGGCGACTGCTTATAGCCCACTGAGTTGCTCACGGTGGTCGTTAAACCTCCAATCAAAAAAAAAAAAAAAAAAAAAAGAAGCAAAATTACTTGACGCCCGCCTTAAAGTAGCAAATCTTGTATGTAAGTTTGTGAATTTTATTTTGAAAACGGCTCTAAGAATTTTGATGAAAGTCGCTAACCTACCGTTTTCTGGTACTAAAAATCGATTTAGCTTGATCTCGATTTTAGGAGAATTCCTTTAGTGGGTTAAATAACCTCCCCGAATTATAACGTTTTTAGTGATGGCGTTGTTCCATTAATTTTACCAATGCTTAGAAATCTTATGACGTCAGAATATCGCGTTTGACAATGTTGGCGCGCTGTCACGCCATCTGTCGCATCACGTCACGCGCTGTGTGTGGATCCTATTAAAGTTTTGTGACGTCACACTTTTGCGGCGAGCAGATGGTCGCGATTCCCATCTGCCTCATTACGTCACGCGTTGTGTGAGTATGTCCGTCCACACGATAACTCGCGTAACAACCGTTCGATTTCGATGAAATTTTAGTATCTGGTAGGGGATCACCTGGGAAAGAACCCTATTTAAAGTGAACGAAATGTGGTCAAAGGTCAGTACATAGGAGCGGGATCCATTCCACTGCTGTTATGCGTCATACCTAACGTAAAAAAGGTTCGATTTCGATGAAATTTTAGTATGTGGTAGGGGACCACCTGGCCACAAACCCTATTGAAAAAGGGCGAAATGGGGTCAAAGGTCAGGACATAGGAGCGGAATCACTTCCATCGCCATTATACGTCATAACTTACGTAAAAATGCTTCGATTTGGATGAAATGTTAGTATGTTGTAGGGGCTTGCCTGGGGACGAATTCTATTGAAAATGGGCGAAATGGGGTCAAAGGTTAGGACACAGAAGCGGGATCTATTCCATAGCCCTTATGCATCATAACTTATGTAAAAATGCTTTGATTGCGACAAAACGTTATGTTATTTCGGATATATACCAAACCGGTTCTGTTGAATATCATCGAAATGGGATCAAAGGTCAGGGCACAGGACCGAGATTTATTCCATAGCCATTATTCACATAACTTGAGTAATGATTTCTGGTATGTTGGAAAGCGTATTATAATCAATGCATTGCATGAATGTACTAACTTGTTTCCTCTTGGGCTGGCCTCTTCATGGAGTCCTAGAAACAGCGGGCTTATCAAAAGGTGCTGGTTGACTTCTGGGAGCTCTGGAAAAATAACGCTCTCTGGTAATTTTTACAAATTTTTGAACTATGAAATACCCAAGGAGCTCAGAAATATGTGAAATCTTAGGAGTAGAACAATATATCATAAAAAATCTCGTAAAACTCCGGGTAACTGGGTGGCGCACATACATCCAGCGCGTAAAGAGACCTAAGCCACTTCACATCTGTGACAACAGAAGGGAGCCTTTTTGGTATACACTTGAAGAATTTCTCTTCCCAGAAGATGTAGATGGTCCAGCAGGACTAGGCTTCTATGGAGAATTAATTGATGTACCACTTTTGGCATGAGCCGAAGACTGAGTGGACTGCCTTTTTTTCTATAAAGGCCTGGTACTAATAGATGTGGAAGCTATAGTAGAGGTGGATGGCTGTGTTGCAGGAGCAGACGGATAATACCTCTGAGATTTGCGACAGGGAGGAAGAATATAGGGGTGAGAAATAAGAATATCCCTAATTTTGTTAGGAGACAGCTTTTTATTGGGGTGGTTGCAAATTTGCAAATAGAATTTGCAACCAATTTCTGAAAGTTCTCCGCCTTGAGATAGCTATCAAGTTTCTACTGAACTGCCTTTTGAAACGATATAAGATCAATCATTGACCTTCTGATATATGATCAATCATTGACCTTTGGATATAAGATCAATCATTGACCTTCTGATACAAGATCAATCATTGACCTTCTGATACAAGATCAACCATTGACCTTCTGAACAGAAGCGCTGGCTTGTGATGGCCGCGAGTCCAGATAAGAAGAGAAGGCTCACTCCGATTATTGATCAGCAATGATCTTTTGCTGATCGGCCAATACTGCTTGAGTAGCACTGGCGAGAATTCTTAGGAGCCCTCTCAGAACTTTGTTATTGTGCCGTTGCAAAGACTTCATGATTACTTCTCTCCTTGCTACTGTGCAGTTGCAAAAGCTAAATAATTCCTTCTCTTCTTCTTACTCTGTCTTGTTAACTTTTTATCGGATTTTTCCTGTTGGATCTGACCTCAGTTTAAATATTTCTTTACTCTGTTCTTGCCAAAGTGCTTGCCTTTTTTCATTTGTGCTGTCATCGTACTGCCGTTTTTCTGTAGGTTTGTTTTAACTATCCAGTTATGCGCTGTTCCTCGTAGAACCTTCGTGATCTCTCTGCCAGAGCTTTATTGAAATTTGTTTGTTCCTTCCCAGTTTTCTCTCTGTGCACTTGTTTTACATAACTCAATTCCATTCCCTCTCTATTTTCTTTTAATTTGTAAAACATCTGTACATTTCATTTCCTTACAGAGGTTTCTCCTTTTTTCAGGTTCTAACTACCACAGTTAAAACCCATAGAGCTGTAAGAGATTACCCACCCCAAATTTTGGACCCTTCTCTCAGTACATCGTACCTTTGGTTTTCTCCCCGTGCAGTTAAGAACGAATCAAGAATTTCCCATTCTTGTGTGAAATTTCCTTAATCATTTTTGTTTCTTTTTCCATTTTTCCTTCGCTACTTTCTTCCCTTCTTCTTAAATGTTACCTTTATCATTTTTGTAAGCATAGATAGTTTCTTTTCATAGGTTTAAATTTCTCAATTTATGCTTGCCATAAGGACAAAATATGATTTCGGCAAATAATCCCATTACACTAAGCATAACTGGTATCAAGTATCAATTAGCGTAACGTGTTGTACGTAGTAATGGGGAAAACAATATTCCACAACAGTAATTCTTTTGCAGTTTAAATGACGCTGAGTTGAATACTCTTAGGAAAAACTACCACAGTTAAAACCCATAGAGCTGTAAGAGATTACCCACCCCAAATTTTGGACCCTTCTCTCAGTACATCGTAAAAATTTCTTTGAATGACGTCAAGAAAAAGTGTTTTGAGCGTTGAAATATCGATCAGGGATTTATTTTTTATTATTTTCGGTAATCCCGTGCAAGTGTTTTTCATTGTTTAAGGTGGAAGGTTTTGATTAATGGGACGTCTTTGGATAAACCAAGGAGGAGGCCATGTAGCAGACCTGCGGCTTTTCAGATCCTCTGCTTATCAAGCTCCAAAGTTGGTTACTAAAGACGTGGCCCAAGCCGGCTATTCAAGGCGCTGAGGCAGAATGCATTGGGGAAAAAAATGGGTTCCCTCACTCGTGATAAATAATCCTTTGTCAACTAAATGCTGTGTCTAGCTTAATCGATTAAATGAGGTAAATTAATGGCTAAGAAGATAATGCCTGCATGCTAACTCAGAGGGCTTTCAATGATCTTTTTGAGGTGTTTATTTTACGAACGACAAACACTTTTCTTTCAGACTAATGAAGCATATGGCTCCATTTTCGGGATGTCCTAGAGAAAGAATAAACCATGTAAATGAAAATTAGTAATTAATGACCGAGACCTCTGCTGGGTATTGAGAGCTATTCATGGAAAACCTTATTGATTTCTGTGCCAAACGTTTTTTGATTTTTTTCTTTCTCAGTCACCTTCAGAGCCATTGGGTCAGAGAACAGAAATTTATTCTCTTGTATATATGTCACGCCCTCAGCGTATCACAGATGGTAAATATTCAGAGCGCGGCAGATAAATACCGGTTGATAAATGAGCCAAACAGATTCTTAATCTCAAAAAATATAATTATGTATTCTTGTTTTTATCGTGTGGAATAACCGTCTTGAGATCTACGTGTGTTCTTGACTACTCCTTGCTTGAACGTATCTGTCGACTTGGAAATGTGTAGCTGCTTTGAATGCACATCGATAATTCTTTGCCCCCTTTTTATATTTTGGATTTAATGACCACCATGAGCAACTTTACAATATGAAATATAAGCAGTCGCCCATCCTAAATTTGGAACCACTGGTTCTAGGGAAGAGAGAAAACGTTAGACAAACTCAACAGAAATGCTTTATCCGGGACTGAAACCCATCTAAAAAGAATGTTCAGAAGCTATCGCCTCAGTCCACTACGCCACGGAGGAGACTCTCTGAACTCTCGTAACCTTGTAAGCCGCCTATGTACCAGAACCAAATGGTACATACAATTTTCATGCGCTTCCCAAACAGAAATGTTCATATAGCGACCGGGTTTTACGAATACTACGAAGAAAACAATTCCTTTCGCCCTCTATCTCAGTAATGCCGACCTGTCACGTGTGATAAGTCCTTCATCACTGCTACATGACCTAAAGCATGATGGAAAATGACTAGCCTTACTGACACGGTCATCATGCTATTGGATAGAAACAAGTGACCCCAATATTTTCTCTCTCCTTTCTTGGGTCCGTCACAAATTTGACAAACTTTTAGCAGGTAATCAGTCAGAAATGATTAGAGTCAATGATCTCCCTAAATGATCACTTTGATTGCCAAAGTTTAGAGAAAAACAAGGCTTTTGATGAGAAGGTTCATTTCTTCTAACCGCATTTGGACCATTTCTTAGACAGCGGATTTCAGCCCATTTTGCTAATCCCCGAGTTAATTCGTTCCAGCCGGCTAAAGGGTTAACTCGCTTGGAGCTTTATGGCTAAATATGCCATAAATCTCCAAGTATCAATACAAAGAACGCTGCTCATCTTCCGACTCAAAACAACTTATTAAACAGTTGCGTTTTTTCTTACAAAAGCGGTTTTAAAGAGAAGCTAGGACTTTTGGTTGAAGAAAAAGGTGGTTCTTTGTATCGGATATGTATATATATATTTATATATATATATATATTTTAAATACTGTTGTGAGTATTTGGAGAAAGAAAGAGTTGTCAATCATTAACTCAGAGAAACTGGTTCCAGAGAAGGAAGACAATCAGAGCCGGAATAAGAACAAACACAACGTTTGTTCTTTTTCCGAAATAAGAACAATGTTTTGATGAATTCAATCGAAAAGAAATCAAGGCACCGGATAATCTCTCAGGAAGAGAAATTATTTTTTTTCGATTATCGGTAAAAGGAATATATAATTAATTCGTGAAGCACACGTCTTATAAGCGTGCGAAGGTATTTCAAAAAGTTCGGATTCTAACCCATACAACAATATAAGTCCTGCTTATAGTACCCTGCCACTACAACCAAGGCCATGACTCTTGAAATCAGAGACTACAGTCTTGTGATAATTATATATTGAGTTGATGCATAAGTTCATGCCGTTTCTTTCACCGCACTACAGGAATGTATTACATCAGAAGAGAAAACGGAATCACTCAGATATGTATTCTCTCGATTGTTTACAATGGTGTCCCATCGTCTGGGTAGGTCTGCAATGCCATTTTTAAAAAAAACGTGAAGGTTTTGCTACGAAGAAATCATGAAGGAAATTCTGGAGATCAAAATCATGTTGAACGTTCTGCCATGGAGTGCGTTCGACAGAGATCAGAGCAGGTGATAGTTTGAATTGAAGGGGCGACATCTGGGGAATAGGCCGAATGTAGAAGTATCTCCTATTTCGTGTCCTGAATGACCATTTTAGTCATGTTCGCATTGTGAGGGCGTGCGTTATAATGTTGGAGAAGGACACCATGGCGCCAATGTGGGCGTGTCTGCTTAATTTCCCCCTCCGCAGGGCGAAGTTGCTCACAATAGGGTGCAGCGTTGATGGTCCGATTCCTCGGCAGCATTTCTTAGTGAATAATGCCTTATATGTCCCACCACACACACAACATGATCTTCGCAGGATTAAAGTCATGTATTGGACGTGGTGTGGGCGTCTTGTTTGGGCTTAACCATTCCATCCGATGCCTTAAATTCACGTAGAGGCACCACTTTTCATCTCCAGTAACAATATGTGACAGAAAGAGTTTGTGTTGCTGGGAACATTCGCGATAACGGGCGAGAAAGGAACCACATATGGCGGCACGTTGATTCTTGTTTTTCTCGGTGAGAGTGTGAGGCACCCAAGACCCCAATTTCTGGACCTTTCCCATATGTTCCAGGTGTCGCACCACTGTGGCCTGATCACAGTCCATCTCATTGTCCAATTCGCGTATAGTTTGACGAGGATCCAAGTGCATGAGATGGTTCAAACGATCCTCATCAAAGTGAGATGGACGACCTTAGCGTGGAGAGTCGTTGAGGTCAAAATTGCCACCTCAGAACCGCTCAAACCATTTGCGGGCTGTCCTCGAAGCAATAGCATCCCCCCGATACACAACACACATTTGTCGAGTGTCCTCGGCGGCTGTGAATTCCTTGTTAAACTCATAAAGGAGCAGATGTCGGAAATGTTCATTCCTCTCTACTTGACACTCCATACTTCTGGACCTGAAAACCGAAAAACCATTAGCCACAATCACACAACGCAATATGATTTAGATATACGTAATTACTGGCTACATCTGCACCGTCACTACTGACCTAAGAAACACTCGTAAAATAAGACTGCATGAACTTATGAATCAATCCAGTATACACTGCTGGGCAATTGCCAAGGACGGATCATAAACGGCTATATAGCGCATAAAAAAAGAAGTGTGGTTGGATGCCAAGTGAAATAAAATAATGTCAGAATGCCAGGACATTACAAGAAAGACAATTTATTGTGCTCTGAAATCCAGAAGGCTTTGGAACGTGTTCAAGGAACAAACAGGCCATTTTGTGCAGAATACGTAAACGTGAAAAAAATGCAATTACCGTCCGCAGGCGTTCCGGCGTACGATGTTAATACGAGATATGGCCACCATGGAGGGCAATGCAAGATTCCACACGTCGTGTCATGCTTTGCACAACATTATCAAGCAGCTGTTGGGGTAATTTATCCCATTCCTCTGTCAGTGCACGGATGAGGGTGTCCTTGTTTATTGGAGGGCATTGGCGACCAGTAAGACTCCTCCCCAAAGCACCCCACACATTTTCAATGGGAGTCAGATCTGGAGAACGTGCTGGCCATACGAGGCGTTGAATATCCTCGCCCTCAAGACACTCCTGGACAGCGACTGTTCGATGACATGTTGCGTTGTCGTCCATGAAAATGAATCTATCACCGACAGTACCACGGAACATGCGAACATGAGGTAGCAGAACATCATTAATGTATCGTTGGCTAGTCATAGTCACAGTTGGAAGCACATAGAGGGACGTACGGCCATTGATCATGATGCCAGCCCATACCATGACACTACATGTCGGATATCGGTCCCTTTCCTGTATGATTGCTGGACAATATGCAGTACCACTATCACGCCAGATCAGTTGTCGTCGACAATCAGACAATAGACTGTATCTACTCTCATCTGAGAAGAGGACAGCAGACCAGTCGTTATCAGTCCAATTGCGATGTTGATGGCACAATTGCAAACGGGCGGTACGGTGACGTCTGGACAATGGGATGCACACAACAGGACGGCTGGCGTATAGTCCTCCTTCATGCAAACGTCTGGTGACAGTTTTTCGGGAGATCCGCTTGCCAGTAGCAGCCATAAACTGATTTGCTACCTCACTAGCTGTGCTGCGCCGGTGTCTTTTTGTTGATAGCACTATGTACCGATCTTCTGCAGGTGTCGTACTGCGAACACGACCTCCCCCGTGACGTTTGCTACACTCTCCATTTGCTTGAAATGATTTCCAAAGCCTTGAAACAACACTGTGGCTGACGTCAAACTCCCTGGCAACATCTGTTATTTTTCGCCCTTCTTCAATCTTGCCAATAATACGGCCACACGTAAAATCATCTAGGTGATGTCGGAAAGACATACTGAAAATTGCAAGTTTGTCAAGTGATTCTTTCCCTTTCAAATTTGCGTTTGAACAACAACGGTCAATACGCGTCAAATCTTTTATATATTATAGACATCTGCGCTATGACGTCACGAACAAGTTCGGCAATCCAAAATTTTGCATACGCACAACACGTCTTACTGTATCCCGCACTTATGCTAATTTCCACATTTTCCTGCCTTCCATTTTATGGTTGCTATTGTCATCCGTCCTTAGCAATTGTCCGGCAGTGTATTACGATAATGCAGTGTTTGTCACAAATACACTGCTGGCCACCCAAAATGCAACACCAAGAAGGACACGAGATAGCAAAGCCAGATTTACTGGACACATAACAACAGATACAAAGATGAAACGATTGAGCTTACAGGCCCGTGCGACTTGCGGAACACGCAGACATCAATAGTTCGCGTGGCCCCCATGGTTGGCAATAACGGCAGCTACATGCCGCGGCATCAAACGAAAGAGGCTTTGGATGTGGGCTTGGGGTATGTCGGTCCAGGCTACTTCCACACGTTGTCACAGTTCATCAGGCGTAGCCGCGGGTGGTGCTTGTTGGGCGACTCGGTTGCCGATAAGCGACCAGACGTGTTCGATGGGCGACATATCGGGAGAACAGGCGGGCCACGGCAGCAGTGACACCTGGTGGGCCGTGAATAATTGTTGCACAATGCGTGACACGTGCGGGCGCGCATTGTCCTGTTGAAACGTGGCAGCTGGCAGGTCCTGAAGGTAAGGAGGACTACAGGCTCCAAATCGTCGGAGATGTAGCGGTGGCTGTTGAGTGTACCGGCGATGCATACTAGAAGGGTGAGGGTGTCATATCAAATTGCGCCCCAAACCGTAACACCAGACGACGGACCGGTATGACCTTGCATAATGCAGGCGTCATACAGTCTCTCGCTGCGGTGCCGCCACACGCTGATCCGACCATCGTGGTGATGCAGGCAGAAGCGGGATTCGTCGGAGAATACAATGTCGTGTCATTCCGTAGCCCAGGTGCGGTGTTCAACGGCCCACTGCCGCCGCACTCGCCGGTGGTGGAATGTCAATGGTAATCGGAGCAATGGGCGCCGTGCGACAAGTCCCCGCTGCTGCAGACGACGTCGAACGGTACGTGCTGAACACAGGATGTTGCGCAACACACCCTAATTCCTGCGCTAACTTTCGTGATGTGGCGGTGCGAGCCTTCAATGCCCGCCGCACAACATGCCAGTCCTCTCGCTCGGTGGTGTGCCGCGGCTGCGGCAATCACTCACGTCAGTCCGTCCGTCCCTCGTGCACCCACCGAATCCATACTCGCCTCACTGTGGCTGGATGTTGTCCCACACGGGCGTCGATGTCTCGGTACGATAAACCGCTGTCGCGATAAGCCACTATTCGTCCTCTGTCGAACTCCGAAACGTGCTGGAATGACTGCTGTATTCTGCGACGAGGCATCAGAAAGCTTCCCACGCACAGGTCCGGAAGCACAAGACACTTCCACTACTTACACCCCGCCTTCTGTGCACCTTTCTTATAGTGCTTCTCGGTGGCATGCCGGGCGCACATGATTTGCATATGCCCTGCAATGCTAATCGTTTGCATGTCCTCTCGCGGGCAACGCATGCTAAGAATTTCAGGCCAATCGGATGCTTCCTTCTTGGTGTTGCATTTTGGGTGGCCAGCAGTGTATTTTACTTTTTCAAGTCGAACAAGGTTTCGCTGGGCTCTGGCCTACATTCATTAGGACGAATGACACGTAAATATACAAATTGTCCATGACATCGTAAATGGTGTTTACATTGACGGGTTTAGGTTAGTTGCTTCCACGCGCTTGATAGAAATGGTGTGGATGCCATGTAGGTATCAAGTAGTGAAGAATTATGATATGTACTACTGTTTGTGAAAATTACAACACCAAGAAAAAACCATGTTATTCAAATGAAATATATACCACACATTTCTGATATAACTGTTTAATTTTCAGAACAATACTGCCTGCAAAAATCAGTATCTTGTTAAGCCACCGCTAGCTGCGATAAGAGCTTCGAGACGGCAAGGAATTGGATCGAAAAGGCGTTGAATGGTAGCCTGAGTAATTGCTTGCCAGGCGGCATGTATGCGAGTCCACAAATCATTGGTACTGACAGCTGGAGTACTTTGAGGGGCCAGTTGCCGAGTGACCATATCCCAGTCATCTTCAATAGGCGACATGTCCTGGCGAACGCACAAGCCAGGGAAGAAGCGGTATCTGCTGTGCTGCGAAGAGGGCTTGAACATTCCTGGAAACATGTGGTCCGGCATTATCCTTCTGGAACATAGCGCCAGCAGTGCTCTGAAGGAAGGGTATGACTTATGCTTGTACAACTTCTCTGATGTATCGGTTGCTGTTGAGATTGCCCTCAAGTCGTAGCAGCCGAGATCGCGAATGGTACTCAATGGCACACCACACTATCACCCTTGGTGTTCGGCCCGTATGACGCTCGACAATTCGTGGCACCCCACACCATCACCCTTGGTGTTCGGCCCGTATGACGCTCGACAATGCGTGGCACCCCACACCATCACACTTGGTGTTCGGCCCGTATGACGCTCGACAATGCGTGGCACCCCACACCATCACACTTGGTGTTCGGCCCGTATGACGCTCGACAATGCGTGGCACCCCACACCATCACCCTTGGTGTTCGGCCCGTATGACGCTCGACAATGCGTGGCACCCCACACCATCACACTTGGTGTTCGGCCCGTATGACGCTCGACAATGCGTGGCACCCCACACCATCACACTTGGTGTTCGGCCCGTATGACGCTCGACAATGCGTGGCACCCCACACCATCACCCTTGGTGTTCGGCCCGTATGACGCTCGACAATGCGTGGCACCCCACACCATCACACTTGGTGTTCGGCCTGTATGACACTCGACAATGCGTGCTGGAAGAAGAGGCTCACCACAATAACGTCTAATTCGTTTTCGGCCATTATGGTAGTCCAAGTTGAATCGCGATTCGTCCGAAAACAAGACATTTTGCCAATCATTGTTTGTATTGAAAACCTCATTCCAGCTTGAGGCGTCCATGGTTCAGGGTCAAAGGAATCCGCTGTTCTCTGTGCAGCAGACGGCGTCGAATTGTGGAGGCAGGCAATGCCATACCTGTTGCAGTGCTCCACTCTTGTGCTAACACTTACAAAGATGCGGAACTGTTCGTCACTACCATGCGGATGAGGTGTCGGTCATCCCGCGGTGTAGTCACAGTTCTCGGTCCACTGCTGCCACACACGCATTACTGTCGTGGAGTTCTGTCCCCTCCGAGCCGGAATGTCGTGGTACAAAAATGCATCTTCATGCAGACCAATCATTCGTCGCCGTTCAAATTCTGTCATATGGTGATATTACGCCCTTGGTCGTCGCCAAGGCATTATTGAATCCTTGAAACTCTTTTACAACTCGCTGTCCGCGATGCACTACTGGTGTGTATCCTCTCTTTATGTGCCTCACTCGACTGTCCATAGAGCGTTGCTGAGTCCAGACATGCGCAATGACTCTGCACTTATAGTCATTTGCATGTTTACCCGGCTCTGCATATTCTGTAAGTATCACGTGATTACCATCATTCCTTCATGGTGCAGCAGTTTTCACAAACAGTAGTTTATATGAAAACCTTCCAAAATATCAAGTTTGGTGGTTGAACCTGGCTAGTCAATTAATTTTACTTCTCAAAGATAAATTTATGATCCTTTTCGTAACGGTGTTTAGCCATCGATGACTTCTTTAGGTCACAGTTCATAATGTAGGTCTTGTGCTCCTACAATCGAAAACGCATGACTCTACGGGTCTGTCCTATGCTGTATACAAAGTGCCACATTCACATGAGATTTGATAATTCCCTCAGAGTTTTTATCTTCAACATAGTCATTTTATTCCAGTAAGTTCATTTTGTTTAAGGGTTTAAGAATGACTTTAGAAATAATACAAGTTTTGAGAATTTTTGAAAGCAATGTCACGGGAAAATGGAATAATGGCAAAATTCTCTAGTAATGGGTGCATCACAGGAGTTGATGTGGAGATAAGCTTCAGTTTCCGGAATTTTGTTAGAGCGTTGTCTATATCAGAACATCATGTATCGGGAGATATACGCAACTATAAAAGGTACTGAGTTCTTGTTGCCAAGGGTGACTGTACGTGGCATGTGAAGATGAGAAAACTGCGAAAGGCTTCTAATAAATTGTAGTTGCGAGAGATCAGAGCGGGTAACCAGGACGTCAAGGAATGGTAGACATCCGTTATTTTCAGTTTTGTAGCTGAATTGAATGTAAGGATCAATGGAATTTATAAGTTTGATGAATTTCGTCATTTAAGAATATTTTCCTTTCCACAAAACGAAAGTACCGTCCTACATATCGTATCTATAAGTCAAACTTCACGAGGTTGAAAAGCTTTTCTTCAAATCGACGCATGTAAATTTCACATAATGAAGGTGACCGTGGGTTGTCCATGGCTAGACCTTCTGTATGTTCATAAAGCGTTCCACGGAAAGTAAAACTATTCTGTTGATATTTTGGAAGCTTTCCATATACACTATATTGACAAAAGTCACCAGACACTCCTTCGAAAGTAAACGAACGGATCCTCTGCGTTGTTACGATGCGCGGTACAGCTGCAAACGGTATAAAAACAAGCCTACAGCTGACCGCGATCATATCGCACTGTGAGGTTGAGTGAAAATGTAGCGCAGGAGAGAACTGACTTCGAGAAACGAAAGATTGTTGCATTTTATATTAGTGGGTTGTCCATGGAAAAAATCGAGAGGCGTTTAAACATACCCAAGTCAGCTGTTTCGGATGTACTGAATAAGTGGAAGTCACATGGCGTGCCTGAAGCCGCAAAACGTTCAGGAAGAACAAAGAACACTAGTGATAGAGGACGTTGAAGCCTCAGGAGAGTCGTTACAGCTAATCGACGGAGTACTGCACAAAACCTCAGTGTACATCTGAGTAAAAATGATGGAACCTCGATATGTAGACGTGCCATTCGAAGAGAACGTCATTCCATGGGTTACCGTGATCGCGCGGCTGCTCATAAGCCTTTCATCTCCACTCGGAATACTATACTTGTCGTTTAGAACGGTGTGAAAAACATTTACCGTGGACCGTAGATCAATGAAAACGGGTCCTATGAACTGATGAATCCAGATACACGATCCATCAGTCTGATGGCCGTGTGTGGACATCGCGGCAGCCGGGGTAACGCTATTTACCACAGTGTGTACTGTTCCTACGGTCAAGTTTGGAGCTGGCAGTGTACTCGTGTGGGGATGATTTTCGTAGTGTTGTCTCGGCCCATTGGTTATGGTGGACAAATCTGTTAACCAGAACGTCTACCTCGATATTGTGGACAATCATGCCCTACCAACTCTGTGGCAATAATATGTAACCAAGCTTTGTTGGTATCAGCAGGGTAATGCACCGAGCCATAAAGCAAGGACTGTTACGGCGTGGTTTGACGATAATTCCGCATCGTGTGTGGACTGGAGAGCACAGATCCCTGATCTTAATCCCATAGAATACGTATGGGATGAATTAGAGCCCCGCATAAGAAGTTTGGAACCAAGGCCTACTAATAAGCAACAGTTACCGGCAGCATTATGTACTGAATGGAAACGCATGCCTATTGCTGTGTTCCAAAACCTTGTGGAAAGCATATCTCGAAGGGTCAATGCATCCATTAAAGCCAAAGATGGACCAACAGCATACTAGTGTATGTCAATAAATGCTATGTGTTTGTTTTCTACGTGTCCGGTGACTGTTGTCAGTATAGTTTATGTCATAATTCTTCACAATAAGTTAATAACATGGCATCCACGCCATTTCTATGAAACGCCTGGAAGCAAATAAACAAAACATATGACTGCAAACACCATTTATGATATCATGTACAATTTGAATATACTGTATACGTGTCATTCGTTTTGATGAAGATAGGTCGGAACCCAGCGAAACCTTAGTCGACTTGAAAAAATATTTGTGACAAACCTTGTGTAGGGGCGAGAAATTACGCCCCTATATAAATTGTGTGATGGACTTTAAATCCCATCGATCATTCTGGATATAAACATTTCAGAATAAATATATCCATGTATATTATTTGGAAACGAGTGTAACACGTGGTAATGCACCAGACTAGGTGACATTTCGATGCGCCTGTTTGACAGGTCTATTGTATTCACAGAAGGCACAGCTATTGTTCCTGGCCAGAGGGAATGTAAGCTACAGGGCACCGTGAGGTGGAGGTCAACGAAGGGATTAGGTGGAGGTCAACGAAGAGATTAGGTGAAGGTCACCGAAGAAGACACGTGTCAGGAGAGAAAGGTAGTATGGGGGGGTCACTGAGAAGAGCGAGTGGGGGCGCCTGCTCTTGGAGGGCTTCGACTAGGGAGATAGAGGGAGCCTCAGGCGAGTGAGGTAGGAGCCAATCAGAAGGCTAGTGAAGTTAGGGGGAAATCTTCAGGTCTTCAGGGGATTAGTGGAAGGAAAAACGAGGCAGTGGACGGGAAGCGAGCGTGAGAGACAGTCTACGGGGAGCGAGCGTAGAGGCAGTTGACGACAGCGTGTGCTGTGGACGGATGTATAGTGCTGGGAGTTAGCACTGGGTAAAGAAAAGTTCGTGATAGAACGTGCCAGTTAGAGCACGGGGAAAGCCAGCGTAGTTGGAATCAGACACGTGTGTCTGGAACGACGTACGGAGGAAGCGTTTGGAGAGAACACGTGTTCGGGACGGAACACGAAGCATAGCTTCTGGAACAAGGGAAGAGAGACGAACGGAAGATTACGACGATTGAAACATTTCACGTCGGTTATAGAAAAAGAACGGGCAAAGAGTATTGGCAGGAAAGGGTATTCTGGAATAATTAGATGCCCGGATCATTTTCACGTGGAACTGCAGTTACAAAAATTCGAGGTCAAGGAACAATAGCTGCCGAAACAATTTACTGTTGATTTAATGTTTTGTTAAGTTTGCAACAAGCCTGAGAGTGAATTCATGCTTGTAGTGACTTGCCATTATTTTTACTTCCCCTCTCCTGAATAGCAGATTTATAGTAAAGCTGGGAGAGAAAGAACGCCGGGCTGTCTTCAACTACCGTTGATAGACAGTCTCTAGACAACGAACCTTATAAATGGGTTTCCTTACTGCTGTGGGGAAATTTTGATCAGCGCTGGAAGCCAGTGGGTGTTTGGCCGAGGAGCCATTAATTAACGTAATGAGCTTCCACCCCTACACCTTGTATTATCTTAACTCAAGACCATGACATTAGAGAGATGAGTACTCTCCATTTGTGGCGTCACTCTTGTTACACGAACTGATACGTGAGTGTTGTATTTGACGTGGCACATAACAGTGGTAGCCTAGGTTTCCGCATGACGTTTCTAAACCTGGGTACTCATATCTCTAATATCATGGATTTGCGCTTTCTAGATGGCCTTGCTACAACGCACTTCTCTCATTAATACTCTGGTGCCTTGATCACTGTGAAAAAAATTCCACTATCTTGGTCTTCCAATCAAGCAATCATATAGGTGAGACCACCACAGATTCGGAAGCATATCTCGCATGAATGTTTCTTTCAGTTAGCGGAACAAATGAATCAATAGGGACAATTTCTAGTGAATAGGGTGAATGCTGAAATAACTCAAATCCGACAGTTTGTATTGCAGTCTCCACAGTCTGGGAGGTGTGACTCGACGCATTGTCATGAAGGAGAAACACTTTTATTCGCAGTTTTCCACGCCTCTTTTTTAATGGCTGTATGAATTTATTCTTATAAGGTTGGCCTAGGATGCATCCGTGACCAAGGTGCTTAGAATGAAGGAACTGTATGTCCATCGTAAGCGCGCCGTCCTCCTGCATCTTTTGGCTTATTTGTGACGTCACGGCGGCTATACACAAGGTTCGGCCAAAATCGCACGAAGCCACAACTCTTCGCAAGCTCTGGGCATTTTCAATGAAATAAACACCGCCTGTTTTGAGTGAATAATTTTTAAAGAAAAATTGTACAAAATATTTCTTAAAGCAGAGAAAAACATTACTGCGCAAAAACGGGAATGTGGCATGCACACTGTTTGATTCGAAAATGTTTTGGTAACTCTTACTGAAAGAACATACTTCTAACATGAAGAATAGAATTTCGATCTTACATCGCTACAATTACAGATTACTTTTTTCTACAGTGGTAATCCTCCAAGCAAGGTACTGACACCATCCACCTATTCTGGAATTGAAGAGTTCACGTATTCCAATAACACGCATTGATTAAAGTGTAGAATAAATCTCGCTCAAAAATTTCTGCTGAATACCTATCTTTTTCCTAAAATCAATTGCAATGACTCTCTGGAATTGGGTAATCTACAGTTCATTACATCGAAAGAGTCATTTAGTAATTTTATAAAATTAGCAATCACCCCCCCCCCCTTCCTCCGCAGGAAATTGTAAAACGATTTACAGCTTTATTTACGCTTTTACTCGAAAATAGAGTCTGTTTTTTTATTTCTTTTTTCGAGGAAGGGGTTGAACAACTCTCTGGGCTGTAAGCAGTCTTGCATCCCAAATCAAATTTAGGGCCACTGGTTCCAGAGAAGTGAAAGAGCCAGTGCCGTAAGACAAGCACAATATCCATGCCTCACTGTAATTCGAACCCGGACTCGCCTCGGACGAATGGTCAGATGCGAGCGCTTAAACCACTGCGCCACCAGGGTGGCAGATAGCAACTGAGCCAGTAAGTCAATTCTGTCTTATGTCGCCTTTTATATTTATGTGAATCCATCGGAGCACCTTTAATCCTGAACTATTAACGTTCCAGCAAAAGATCAAATATCTGCTTAGTGATGAACGTTCCACATGACAAACGTATTCCATGGATTATCACGTGGTTTCGGACGAATTTCCTTCTAAGTATAATTGCCACAAAGCACGACAGTGGACCAGGCATTTTCAAGATATCTGTACGTTACTCAGAAAACAAATGAGTTAAAAAATAATGAACGGAAATGGGAAAACATGTGTTGCCGCGAAAATTCTTCTAATTTCGGGCATACTGCTTCTGGTAAAGAAATACCCAAATTCGGGATTTAATTACCTAATTAATTATATTAATCATGTTAATTAATTGACATAATTAATTAATAATTTCTTTAATTAGAGTAATTCCTAATTGGGTGCAGGGAGTATTATCCCGACCCCGGCCGCATAAAGATTCGTTGATTTCTTTTTATTTTATTTTCTTGCTTTTCCTTCGCGTGGGAAGGAGATCGAAACGCAAACGCTAGGCCAGGTGCAAAATTCCGCAAACGATGTGAAAGGTGTTTTTCATTGCCCGGTATTTACAAAGCAAGAACACTGCGGATTACATAATGCAGCTTGAGCTAACAATAGGTCGGTGGTGGCTATACCGCGAAAGTCCAATAAAGAATCTTAAATCTGGTAAGAAGGTAATGCTATGTAAAAACTGTCACCCAGGCTCTGTGTCCGGGAACATAATTCAGTCTGGCATTCGTGCCTTTGAGCACTTTTAAAGATTTAAAAAGGGTTTCTTTGGATGGTCCGATAATGGAACTCCGAAACAGGGTGACAGTTTGGACCAAATAGATTTTTACAGGGCTTAGCTCAGCAGATGGTTAGCTGGCCAGGAGAACATCTGCTCGAAACAGCTACTGATCAACATCCACCGGACGGCAGGCCACTGACGAACGAGGGAGAGGGGGGCAGAAACCAATGAAGGTGCGGGGTACGCCTCCATGAGGGATGGACACGCCTAGCAGCATGACTGAAAGCGAAAACGAAACGAAAATAAAATGCAAAAACTTGGAGAAATCAGAGACTGTAGTTGTCAAACTGTGGTTGTTGGGGATTTGTTGCTATCTTTGGTTTACAAGAAATGCTTGACCGTTAGTGGGTCAAAAAGTCGGAACCGCAAATCTGGTAGGATTTTAGGTACCCAAAGAAGGTAGCAGTGAAAATGCAAAGTAAGAGTCTAAATAAGATATACAGTTGCCGAGAGCTCCCGGGCTGCGCTTTATCCACGGAGGATACCAGCCCCAAGATCGGGAACACAAGAAGATCAACTCACTAAGGAGTAGCCTCATTTTTTTTTTTTTTTTTTTTTTTTTTTTTTTTTTATTGGAGGTTTAACGACCACCGTGAGCAACTCAATGGGCTATAAGCAGTCGCCCGTCCCTAATTTAGGGTCACTGGTTCCAGGGAAGGAGAGAGCCAGTGCCGTAAGACAAACACAACATCCATGCCTCACCGGGATTCGAACCCGGACCTCTTACGGACGAATGATCAGAAGCCATCGCTTAGACCACTGCGCCACCGAGGCGGCAGGAGTAGCCTCATCATCAACACTCGGATCGGTGTTGAACAGTAGAAGATTTTAGGGTAAGACATCTTTCAAATATTTCAATCCCTTGCATGCTGAATAATCACTGAAATTTAAAGTGAACGTCAAACAATGTTGCTTCCTATAACTTTCAATGGAAAAACTTCTGTACACATTTTCTTCACATTTAAAGCGTTCCCAAGGATGAAAATTTGAACATCGATTAAAATAACTTCATATTATAACTTGGAATACTTAATATTTTCTAAAACATAACCATAATTATATTAAAAATCAATAACTTTTCTTTTGGTGGTGTTGAAACCAGAAAAAAGATGGCGCGACCTGTACTTTGATGACGTCAGTAGACAAACAAATGTTGGATTGCATAATTATGATTATGTTTTAGAAAATATTAGGTATTCCAAGTTATAAAATGTAGCTATTTTAATCGATGTTCAAATGTTCATCCTTGGGAACGCATTAATTGTCCAGAAAAAAGATGGTGCGACCTGTATTTTCATGACGTCAGTAGACAAACAAATATTGGATTGCATAATTATGGTTATGTTTTAGAAAATATTAAGTATTCCAAGTTATAAAGAGAAGCTATTTTAATCGATGTTCAAATTTTCATCCTTGGTAACGCATTAATTGTGAAGAAAATGCGTACACAAGTTTTCTCATTGGAAGAATAGGAAGCAAAATTACGTGAGGTACATCTTAAAAACGAAATGTTATAGCTCACCTCTTACTAGTTGGATTGCTAGGGAAGTATCTATTTCTATAAATCTTAGACTAAACCTGAACTTTTTTGTAGCGATGTCTTAATATAACTTAATCTGGTCCCACCATTAATTTGTACATAAATGAAGAAATATGCTAAAGTAAATTCTATATTTGTTTCTTTAAACAACATGCTTTTCTTCTCGCTGCTCAGCAAATGAGTACGAGTGCCGGGTTTCGGTTTAATTTAAAGTAAACAGTTTTTTCTTTCTTTGAAGATACTACGATTTCAAGCATGATGCTAAAATGTTAGTTTTTATACTTAATTTCTTTGTGGCATATGAGTTCTTGCGACAACCTCGCACGAGCTCGTATGAAACACAACGCTTTCAGGTCCCAACGATGAGACTGGGTCGCCTATACTAGGGAACCCAATGTCATTGTTGCCACTTAGTCGATCTAAATTCATAGCAAAATTTATGACCTCAAGTTCCCCAAAGGGGCTTGGCGCGGTAACACAGGTATAAAATTAAAGTTTTCGCCAGGACTGAATCGACACTGCCGATTGAAATGCTTACAGACTCAGCTACACTCCGATTCGTCTGTCTTGCATCATGTGATCATGCATGCAGTCGAAGTTTTCTTCACAGGCGGATATACAGTAGAGGGTCGTTTAGAGCGATCTACATTATCGCAATGTTCCCTTTCACAGTGAAATTCTTTGCGCCACTTGACAATTATGGAATATGCAGCAGCTTTATGACCAAATATCTGCACAATATCACAATGAACATTCTGTCGGAACAGACTTTCAAAGACGGATATTTTATCACCGCCGAGAGTTCGTTGTTTTCTCCATTTCGCCAGATCTCCACGGTGAACTTTTGTGACGTCACAAAATCATCAGAATAAAAAGAGTGGAAATTTATACAGTGATACGCAAGAATAGGCGTTACCTGCTGGAAAAGTAGGTCAAAATTGGTGCTTTTTGAACGTCCGTCATAGGGTACAATCACAATCGCAACAGAATCAAAGTCCTAGTTTGGTGGCCGAGAAGTTGAAAGTAACGAGTTTCGAGCTAATTGTGCATATTGGACCCGGGTTCAGGTCATGAATGAAGTACTGGTGGCTCATCCATCCTACGGTTGTGCATGCGCTGTTTATTCCCTGGTGTCAGTGTGACGTACCTGCCAGCAGGACGCACACGACATAAAGGCAGATAGGAATCAGAATAAAACGTCTGCGTAGCTCAGTTGGTAGAGCGACTTGTTCCGGAATAAGCGGCCTCGGGTTCGAATCCCGGCGTAGACCAAAAATGACGGAGAAATTTACTTCGTTATAATGGCGCCCGAACTATCCGGATGACCCGGCCGTTCAAAATCTCGCATTGGTGTGATGTTATTTCCACACCGCGAGACAGGAAAAATCAGAGAATTCCTTCTCCAGCGCTTCGAAAAATAAAAATGTGTGATGTTGCATTCCACACAGCAGATTGACTGGGAGTTCTCAAGTGCACGTTCTACAGTGGATGGCTCCTGCAACGATTCATGGTCACGGCTGACCCGTGGGCCATGACCCCGGCCCTCTTTCGGGGGGGGATGTGACGTACCTGCCAGCAGGACGCACACGACATAAAGGCAGGTAGGAATCAGAATAAAACGTCTGCGTAGCTCAGTTGGTAGAGCGACTTGTTCCGGAATAAGCGGCCTCGGGTTCGAATCCCGGCGTAGACCAAAAAAGACGGAGAAATTTACTTCGTTATATCAGTTACTTTAAATAACTAAAGAATTAGATGCTCCTGGTTATTATTGACCCGAAGAGACAATCACTGTTTCAATCTTTAATTAACACAAAAAATAATTAATTAAATATGTGCAGAGAACATTTGTTTTCTAAAACTCGTAATCAGTTTAATTGGATTTAGCATTGAAATAACTTTTATTTCGGAGCTAATTTTAATTATATATAAGTCTTTTGATTAATGAAGAAATTAATCAAAATACTTATAGAGAACGATGTAAATACCCTTGCACTTGTAAAATCGATACAATGCTAACAAAATAAGGAAACAGAGAAATGTTGTAACGTATTCGGAAATATGAGTCTGCTTCTTGAGATCTTACGCCATTCGAAATATTGGAAAGACTACATAAAGGAAGCCTTCTGGGACTTGCAAAAGCATATTCATGAGAGAAATAAAGTTTCTTCGGTTTGCTCAGTTTTAAATCGCAAATAACGACATGTGGTTTACCTTTTAACATTTGGTACATCTAGTTGCGGTTGATGGAAGTCAACTGCGGCTCGCATTCCATTTCTCACGCACTCCAAAGGATTTGGAATTTCCTATTAGGTTCCGTTTTACCTGAACATCCAAATCTCATAACTTTTGCACACTGCGCATTTTATGAAAAGCATAATTTAAAAGATCACGAACTGCCTTGATTTCAAAATGGATTTTTGGCTAATACACTGAGCTCTGCCGTTCATATTCTACAATAAGTTGAATAACACATCATCAGTAGAATGGTCGGAGGCGCGGGCTCTGATCATTTGCACTTCGAACCTGACATAAAATTTCTGGTAACCGTTCACACAATTCAACGACTCATGGCCAGAGACACCTCAGGACATCAACCGAAGCCTTTTCCACTCGACGCCACTCCGTGTTGCCCAGCACAACCTACTGCTTCAAGCCACATTATACTGTCTCTTAGCTTATAACATTCATGTAATCCTTCAAAAATTAAACCGCCGTTTCCCCACTTGTCTAAACGTGTGGTAAGTTCAGTCTTATTTCGTGCATTCCTTCATGGAATGGCATTTTTATGCCCAGTAGTATATTACAAAAACACTTTGAAGTCCCATTGAGAGCGCGAAAGCACAGAAATCATGCCATACAACACAATTTTGTTTTGTTTTTGAATCAATTTAAGCACAGATAAAGACACCTCTTGTTTGTTTTTTTTTGTTTTTTTTATTGGAGGTTTAACGACCACCGTGAGCAACTCAATGGGCTATAAGCAGTCACCCGTCCCTAATTTAGGGCCACTGGCTCCAGGGAAGGGAGAGAGCCAGTGCCGAAAGACAAACACAACATCCATGCCTCACCGGGATTCGAACCCCGTTTGGACGAATGATCAGAGGCCATCGGTTAAACCACTGCGCCACCGGGGAGGCAGACACCTCTTGGACACGCCTGCTATTGTTTAGAATGCATAATCAAATTGATCCAAAGGTATATCCATTGCGACTATGAAAAATCATGATTATTGCCATAGTGGGTATACTGTACTATGAATTCCTTCGTGCATTCAGCAGCAGTAATGGATCCGAACAAGACATGTCTCCACCTGTGCTGAAAGCTACGTAAAAAAAAGGTACATAAACATTTCTGTATTCAAAGTAAAAAAGAAACCCTAGGTTGCTTTTCAGAATAATTGCTGATAGAATATATTGTATGGTGACAGAAATCCATAATGAAAATACAATTAAATGCGATTAAGATACTATACACATATATATAGTAGTATATACACTATATTGACAAAAGTCGCCCGACACCCCTTCAAAAGCAAATGAACGGATCCGCTGACTTGTTAAGATGCGCGGTAGAGCTGCAAAAGGTATAAAAACAAGCCTGCAGCTGACAGCGATCATATCGTACTGTGAGGTTGAGTGAAAATGTCGCGACGGGAGAGAACTGGCTTTGAGAAAGGAAAGATTGCTGGGTGTTATATTAGTGGGTTGTCCATAAGAGAAACCGAGAGGCGTTTAACATACCCAGGTCAAATGTTATAGATGTACTGAATAAGAGTAAGACACATGGCTTGCCTGAAGCAGCAAAACGTACCGGCAGACCAAAGAAAATCAGTGTTAGAAGACGTCGAAATTTCAGGAGAATTGTTACGGCTAATCGACGGAGTACTGCACAAGACCTCAGTGTACAGCTGAGTAAAAATGATGGAACCTCGGTATGTACACGTGCCATTCACAGAGAACATCGTTCCATGGGTTACTAAGGTCGTGCGGCTGCTCATAAGTCTTTCATCTCCACTCGGAATACTACTCGTCGTTTAGCACGGTGTAAAGAACATTTACCGTGGATCGTAGATCAATGGTAACGGGTCCTATGGACTGATGAATCCAGATACACGATCCATCAGTCTGATGGCAGTGTGTGGGTATGGCGGCAGCAGGTTGAACGCTATTTACCACAGTGTACTGTTCCTACGGTCAAATTTGGAGCTGGCAGTGTACTCGAGTAGGAGTGTTTTTCGTGGTATGGTCCCGGCCCATTGGTTATCGTAGACAAACCAGTTAACCAGCACGTCTACCTCGATGTTCTAGGTAATTATGCCATACCAACTCTGTGGCAATACTATGGAGCCGAACCTTGTTGGTACCAGCAGGATAATGCACCAAGCCATAAAAGCAAGGACCGTTACGACGTGGTTTGAGGATAATTCTTTATCGTGTGGGGACTGGCAAATACGGAGCCCTGATTTAAATCCCATAGAACACCTTTGAGATTGAACTAGAGCGCTGCATAAGAAGTTTGGAACCAAGGCCTACTATTAAGCAACAGTTAGCGGCAGCATTACACTGAAGAGCAATTGAATTAAAGACAGCTAGCGTTATGCAAACGCGGCGCTGTGGGCGGCCTTGTAAACGGAAACAACATGACGCATGCAGCGATCGACAATATAAGGAGCGATGCGACGGGAGTCGGACGTAGTATGGGTAAGACGAAGGATCTAAGCGCATTTGATCGTGGGCAAATTGTCGGGGCCCGACGACTGGGTCACTCGTTCTCGGAAGTCGTGCGGGCACTGGGATCTTCACGAGCAGCTGTGTCACAGGTGCACCGTGAGTACATCGAATGCGGTAAAACCATCTCTTCAAGGGCTAACTACCGTGGACAACAGCGTGTGGGTGAGCGTGGTCATCGTCGGCTAGCTTGCATTGTAACAGCGGATAGACGGGCCACAGTGCAAGAAATCACTCGGCAATTTAACGGTGTTGCACAAAAACGTGTAAGCAGCCAGACCATCCAGAACCATCTCCTCGCTATGGGGTACAGAAGCCATCGTTCCACTAGGGTACTGCTGGTGACCGCACGTCACAGGGTGAAAATATAAGCATGGGCACGGGAACATCGCCATTGGACCCTAGACATGTGGCAAAATCTTGCCTGGACTGATGAGTCGAGATTCACGTTGGTACATGCTGATGGCAGGATACGAGTACGGCGCAAACCACATGAAGCGATGGATCCTTCTTGCCAGCAGGGTACTCTTCAAGCTGGTGGAGGTGGCATTCTCGTCTGGGGACTGTTTACGTTAACTAAATGGGATCTCTGGCGCGTGTGACATCGTCACTCACAGTCTACGTTACCGGGATATCCTGGACGACCATTTGCTCCCGTTTGTGCGTCTTCAACATCCCACTGGGGACCTCATCCTACAACAAGACAATGCATTGTGCCATCGCTCCCGAATTGTATCCGAATGGTTGGATGAACACTCCAACGACGTGACCTCGGTTCCTTGGCCAGCTAGGTCACCTGACTTCAATCTGATCGAACACATCTGGGATGCCATCGAGAGAGATGTTCGAGGCTCTGACCCCCCTCCATCAAATCTTTGTGAACTGGGGGAGCTTGTTCAGGGGTCGTGGATCCGTGTGGTTTCCCAACGCTTCCGGTGTCTTGTCGAGTCCATGCCGAGACGAATCGCCGCCGCCATCAGGGCGAAAGGTGGTGCTAAACGTTACTAGACAGATATCTCTAATTCAATTGCTCTTCAGTGTATGTACTGAATGGAAGCGCATACCTATCGCTGTGTTTCAAAACCTTGACGGAAGCATGTCTCGAAGGCTCAGTGCATGCATTAAGGGCAAAGGTGGACCGACACCGTACTAATGTATGTCAAAAAATTGTAAGTTGTGTTTCTCTTCTAGGTGCCCGGTGACTTTTTTCAATGTAGTGTATATATAACCTGTTTTTAGATAATGGTTTCCAAATTGTAGTACTTAAAAGAATTTACGAATCTTAAGTTCAAATACCTAAGATTTCCTGCGCAATTTGTAGAGAACATCTCGCCTTTAGTTCTTCGAATTTCTTAGTTTCTTTACTGACAGCATTTCAAATTGTACTTTTAAGGTAATGACCAAAGCTGAATCGGGTTGGAAGTAATGCTGAAGGTCCAAAGTTGACTGAACACGAAGAAAACATTGAATTTCAATTCGTCCAAAGGGAGGAAGTTCTAATATTCATTTTACGGGTCGAAAATATAGGATACGAGAAAACATTCTAAGTTGGAGTATTAGAATAGCGCTTTAATGTTCTGTAATTACCAGTGGCGCATTATATTTCTATCGCTTTAGAAGAATATTTGCTTATTTTACATCATTATTGTTCTGGAATAATATTTGCTAATAACTGTGGTTTAATTCTCGAGAATGTGATGCATCCTAAACAATTTTGCTGTAATTTAATTCTAATTTAATTCCCGAACGATGCAATAATAAACTGTTAACGGCCATGCTTTAATTTTCTCGAGACCCGTTTTAATTTCAGTAACTTTGGATCAGCTTTCCGCACACGGACTTAATCTTAGTACTTTAGTTCAGAATTGCTGAAATGCGTTGCATTATCAGTAATTGTACTTTTTCCAAAATATTAAATTCTAGACAACGTTAATTGAATATTTTAGGCATTAAATTAATCTATCTTTTATAAAGAAACTTCGCTTTCGACTGTTTCGTCTGAAATTATTTTTAGGTTCGTATTATTTTCAGGATATTATATGATTTCTAAAGATACATTTCATTTAAAATTAATGAAAGACATGAAAAAAGATATTCGTAAGATTAACAGTGCACGAGATCAGGTTTTTCGAAAATGCTTCGGTGACAATGCAACTTGCATGAGACATTAACATTAGATATTATATTCATTACTTCGCACAAACATGGTACAAATAGCACGAAAATTAATTTTCTCATGTGACTGTTTTAACTAGCAGCTGAAAATACCCAATAAAAATGACATTCGCTAACACCAGAGAACACTTGTGGAGATATTCAGATTGATAATTTTACGACCTAAACACAAATATGTACAAAAACATTGCATTAAATAAAATGCACTCCTGGAAAGCATACTAAGTTTGACAGTGCCTGAGATCTACACAACAGCAGAGGATTTCACACACACACACACACACACAAAAACTATCATTTCCCTGAAAAAACATCATTTAGATCTCAACTCTTTAAAATGAATTTTTCAACGGAAGTGATGCGATATGTTACGATAAACTGAAAGAAATGTTTACACCAAAAACCGACAAAAAATAGTTCATATCGAAACGGTTTGATTGTAAAAGAAAAATTCTGTCTTTCTTTTCTTTTGCTTACCACGAAGGATTTGGCTTCAATGTTAGCGTTAAACTACGCAAGTTGTCTCTGTTAAAAGGCGGAAAACCTGAATATTTGAACTGAAAGCAACAGCACAGCCCAGAATTTTTTGCCAATTGGTAGAACTGATTAGACAACACAAGGTATGAATTACACGAAGCAACAACAAAACTGAACTGGTTAAGTTGAAATGAACGTATCAATAACATCCAAAGAAAAGTAAGAATCTCAACGAATGTTCAATTTAAGAGATATCATCACAAACATGTGCAGTTGACTCATTTACGCATGCGCAAATAATTTTTGAAATGTCTGCACCCATCCGGGTCAGAAGAACGATCCATTTTGTTTTATTTGACCACAATCAGTTGCCATACAGGGATGAAAAAGAAGGCCATATGTATAAAATTCTGTGTGACCGAGTCGTTCAGAAGTGTGATAAAGTCGTTGAACATGCCATGCTGCAAAAGTCTTGCCGGTTTATAACGTGCCTGCATTATTGATTGGCAATTATAGAAGCCTTATTCTATGACCATTTTGCAAAGTTTTCATAATTGGTTATCACCGAGACTTGGGATCGTCTACTTCCCCTTTTTTCGCGAAAACATCTATGCCAAAAGCAGGAACGAACAAAGATTTCGAAAATAAATATGCGTCTATTGTACACTGCTCAAAACAATTATGAGAGCATGTCACTTTGGCGATATTATGCAATACAATCGTGTGATATCTTACCGAAACGTAAAAAATACAATTCGAGTGCCACGTAGACAGCCGAATGATGCATATCCTTATGCAAATTAGCGTCTGTGATGTCAGAATGCACAACTCACTGAGATAAAAGCGAAGGTTTTCCAGGAGCTCTGTTTTCTTCCGCTTTTTTCGTGACATTTCGTTGTTTCAAATCTTCAGTTCGAACGGTGATTTAACAGCATTATTTACTGTAATTAGCAGCGTGGAGAGCTATTGACAGGCAGACAACGAAATACTGACAGGCAGACACAACGAGATATTGACATGCACACCCACATGTATGTCTGGCAGAGACGTAGCAGAAACCATTGGAGTGCGACGAAATGTCATTTCCCGACTATGGACACGACCCCATGGTATACTGGAAGTTTTCGAAGAAAACTAAATCAAGGCCCTCAACGAGTAATTAATGCAAGGGATGACCGTCATTTATTGTCAACACCCCGTCAGAACAGGCGAAAAATGCTGCTAAGCTTCTTCTTTTTCTTTTTTTCGATTGGAGATTTAACGACCACTGTGAGCAACTCAATGGGCTATAATATCAGTCGCCCGTCCCTAATTTAGAGCCCCTGGTTCCAGAAAAGGGAAAGAGCCAGCTTCATAAGGCAAACACAGCATCCATGCCTCACCGGGATTCGAACTCGGACCCATCTCGGACGAATGATCAGAAGCTATCGCTTAGACTACTGTGCCACCGGGGCGGCGCTGCCACGCTTAATCGGGAGCTTCTCGTGTCCATACGACGCAGGTTGTCAACTCAAACTTTCTTTCACCGCCTTCACCAAGATGGTCTTTATACATGTAGGCCAATGGTGTGCGTCCTTTCAACCGTACGACATCATACGGCCTGTAAAAACTGGCATGAGGAACATTGTGGTTGGAGACGTGACGAATGGAGTCAATTTCTGTTCTCTGACAAGTCGAGATTCAGTCTGGAGTCTGACAATTGACGAGTTCTTATCTAGAGCGAACTCGAAAAACGAAACAACTCAGCTTTTGAGCAGGAATCATCATGCACATTATGGTGGACCGGATTGATCGTCTGGGAAGGCATATGTATCGGTGGACATACGGATCTGCACACCATCCAAAACGGCAGTCTCACGGCACAGAGGTATAGAGACGAGAATCGCAGACCTATTGTCATGCCGTACGCTGCAGCCGTCGCTGATTTCTTCCTTTGCATGGACGATAAACCTATACCTCATACAGCTCGTCAAGTGAACGACATGCTCAAAGAGGATAGAATCAAGCATATTGAGTGACCAGCATGCTTCCTGACTTAAATCCAATTGAGCCTGCCTGGAACGCACTAGGCAGACAAAATGCAGCTCGGCCGGCTCCTCAGTCGATTCTTTGTGAACTGGAGATTGCTATCATTGAGGAGTAGCGAAGAGACTCCCTGAACCTCCCCGATAACCTCATCAATTCCGTGCCGCACAGCATGGAACTGCGCAGCCGTCATAACCCTTCAAAGGGACCACACTAGAGATGAGTTCGGGCTCAATTTTAGGAGCCCGGGCCCTTGGAAAATTTTGCTTATCAAGGCTTGCATTTATGCATTATACACTGGCCAAAGATATGGCCCAAGCAAGGATTAGTTTAAAAAACATTAGTTTAAAAAGTTTAGTTCAGTTAATCCACTTCACAATATTAATATGTTTTTAGAAATACTACGCATAAAGCCAAATGTTCTAAAATGTGGATTTAAAAATAAATAAATAATCAACGTGCCCTTCGACCGTATCAGAGGAATCAGTAATTTTGGTAAAAGCTGAAGAAAAGAAATTCGTTTAGAAACAAAATTCCATTCGTTATTTCTTTTTGATTTCTAAATTTACTTTTATTTTGAATAAATTGCATTATAAAACGTACAACGCCGTACAGACAGTTGCAAGTGTTTGAAATTTTGACTCTAAAAAACTAATCTTTGAAATATAATTTACATATATGCTAACTGGTAAAGGTAGTTTAGAGTGATGTAGTAGAATATAAAAAAAGCATGTAGGGAAATTTCGAAAAAAAAAAAAAAAAAAAAAGAACGTAAAAGCATTCCAGACCAAATTATTCTGCATTTTGTAACATTAACAAAGCTTTGCGCTTAGTAGTATAATAATCACAATATTATCATATGTGTGTGCAGTTTACAGATCAAGTTCATCATGAAAAGAGAGAGAGAGAGAGAGAGAGAGAGAGAGAGAGAGAATTGCATCTAATGCCTCAGCGCTTCAACTTGATCTTCTTTTCTCTAAAACTCGAACTGCTGCACTAAAAACCAACGTCACCCCAAAAATCGCGGGAGTGAAATTTAAAAAAAAAAAAATAACAATACTTCTAACTGCACAATTTTGGAAATTAATACATCATTTTAAAGATAAGATTCTCGATTTTTAATAAAATACAAAAAATGGGAATGTGATTTTTTCCCAGTTTTTCGATACTAGACCTCCTTAAACTAATCCTGGACAATGCATAATGCAAGTCTTGCTAAGCAAAATTTGTCTTGCATTGGCAGCTAGCTTAGGGAATTGAAAATCCTTACACCATGGTAACAAATCCACAATGAAATTCAACACGTGTAATTCAGTCGGGCTCGGAATTACACGTACTGAATTAATTAGAGTAATGAAATTCAAGTCGCGTTTTTATGAAATTCAAGACGCGTTTTTCGGTAGTTAATGAATTTCGAGCCCATCCAAGCCCGGGTCGGGCTTGAGCTTATCTCTAGATCACACACATCCTACTAGAGGTCAGTTACCTCCTTCAAAAAGTCATTTTTTCTATACAAATTTTGAAGATGTGAATCCGTTTATTGCTGTAAATATGACATGAATGGTAAGTCAGATAATATCCGAAAGCTTGAAAATTTCGTCGTCCTTGGGCGGTAATTGAACCCGCGTCTCCCGGATTAGCGTCCGAGTATGCTAAGCACTACACCACCCAGAACAGCCAAGTTTCAAGTTTCAGATTAATTTGAAAATAACCATCACAGGATTCGCTAGTCGAAACAACCGGCATTCATATACAGCAAATCTGGAGGTTTAAAATTCAAATTTCCTAATTTGTATTGGAAATTTATATTGTAACTACCAAATTTGTATTATACAATGGTGTAATCCCGTGTTTCTTTCATTGATATTCTGCGCTTACGGGCAATTACGGGAATGAATTCTAAACCTCCAGATTCGCTAAACACGAATGCCGGTTGCTTCGACTAGCGAATCCTGTGATGGTTATTTTCAAATTAATCGGAAACTTGAAACTTGGTAGTTCTGGGTGGTGTAGTGGTTAGCATACTCGGGCGCTATCCGGGAGACACAGGATCAATCCGCTCCAGGACAACGAAATTTTCAAGTTTTCGGATATTTTCTGACTTAACATCCATGTTATATTTTCACCAATGAAGGGATTCACATCTTCCAAATTTGTATTGTAGAATGGTGTAATCCCACATTTCATTCATTGATATTCTGCGCCTTCGGGCAATCACTTGAATGAATTCTAATCCTCCAGATTCCTATATATATATAGGTTGCTTCGATTGGCGAATCCTGTGATGTTTGTTTGTTTGTTTGTTTGTTTGTTTGGAGGTTTAACGACCACCGTGAGCAACTCAATGGGCTATAAGCATTCGCCTGTCCCTAATTTAGGGTCACTGGTTCCAGGGAAGGGAGAGAGCCAGTGCCGTAAGACAAACACAACATCCATGCCTCACCGGGATTCGAACCCAGACCCCGTTCGGACGAATGATCACAGGCCATCGCTTAGACCACTGCGCCACCGGGGCGGCAATCCTGTGATGTTTATATTAAAATTAATCGGAAACTTGAGACTTAGCCGTTCTGGGTGGTGTAGTGGTTCGCATGCTCGGGCGCTATACGGGAGAAGCGGGTTCGTTTCTCACCCCAGAACAACGAAATTTTCAAGTTTTCGGATATTATCTGACTAACTTCCATGTTATATTTACACCAATAAATGGATTTACATCTTCCAAACTTTTTTTGTACAATGGTGTAATCCCGTATTTCATTCATTGTCATTTTCTCTTGCTGTACAGATATGCATATTGTTGCATACCATATCTAGTCATATAATAACATTGCATAAAAATTCGCTTATGTACTTTTTCTTACCCACATATTACTGAATATTGTACTTTATCTTACATAAAAATTATATTTACGTTCAATAACGTCAGTTCTGTATGATGTTCTTTAAAATATCTCTTGCTTCCTTAATTCTTCTGAGCGGTTCTGGTGTATACTCTAATTTAGCTTTCCTTTTTAGTTTCTTCCCCTATGTAAATTTGAGTTCGTTCTCCTTAGCATTTCTCATACTTAACGTAATATCTTTTCTCTCGCAAGAGTATGGTTGGCACGCTTGAGTCGGAATGTATGATGACTTTATGTGTCCGATGAGAACTGAACGTTATATAATGTTTGAGCAGCAGCAATGCGGAGCTGATGGTACACTGGGGTGCAAAAATTAAGGACGAGACGGTTTTTCGAATGTGACGTGGTGCAGAAGTGTTCCACATCGACTCAAATTATACCATAAGATCCCCAAGATGTAACAATATGGGACAAGTGAGCAAAACCGTCCAAACAACGAATCCAAAGGATACAAAGGCAGTTTATTGAAAAGGTAGACTCGAGCACAACTGGACAGAAGACAGAAACGTCCATGTCACAGGCGGCTGCCAAGAAAAATCAAGTCTTTAGTAGGGGATATGATCACCGCTGACTGCGTTGCAGGATTTACAACGTCTGTCCATGCTGAGGACGAGGTTGTCAAGGAGCTATTGAGGCATCGCGGCCCATTCCTCTTGTAGCGCCAATCGTAGCTGGGGAATCATTGCTGGCGGCTGGTGACGTGCTGTCAAGCGTCTCCCGAGAAGGTCCCACACGTGTTCGATTGGATTTAGGTCCGGAAACCTTGCGGGCCGATCCATGTGTTGAATATCTTCACTCTCCAACAGCTCTGCAACAACCACTGTACGATGAGGTGTAGTGTTATCATCCATGAAGAGGAACTCAGGACACACAGCACCTCTAAATAGACGCACGTGAGGCAGGAGAACCTCGGTACAACAGCGGACACCAGTGACTGAACCTCCTTGGAAGATGTGGAGGTCAGTACGGCTACCAAGCATGATACCGCCCCAACCGAGAACTCCGCCGCCTCCAAACGGGTCCCTTTCGATGATGTTGGAGGTGTGATTGCGTGTTCCCTGCTCTCTCCAGATCTGTATACGTCCAGAATCTCTCATCAGACAAAATCGGCTCTCATCCGTAAAGAGAACTCGACCCCATTGCTGACGTTTTCAGTTCTTGTGTTCCTGGCACCACAGAAACCGCCGTCTCCGATGAGCAGGCGTTAATGGCACACACCGTATTGGTCGTCGTGCATATAGACCGTCTTTGTGAAGTCTCCTGGCCACGGTAAAACGCGATAACGGACGTCCAGTTGTTTGTTGCATGTGCCCTGAAATTTCTCCTGCTGTCTGCCGTCTGTCTCTTCTCGCCTGTAGGACCATATACCGGTCGTCCGCCGCCATGGTTGCTCGAGGACGACCACTGCTAAACTCTCGGACAGCTGTTCCTGTCGTTTGAAGTGCTCTCCAAGCTCGTGAAACGATGCTGTGAGCGTTCCCGAACTCCTCGGCCACACTAGTAACACTTCGACCTTCTTCCAACTTCCCAATGACGCGACCTCGGGTAAAGTCATTCAGATGTCGTCTACTGGATTGCCTGTTGGCCATATCACACGGTGGCAGCAACTCGACGTCGTTCAAACCGATGTACACTGATACACCAAGCAATAGCTTTCATCGAATTGCTGAGCGTACACCGCCTGTGTGCTATATACCCTTCCGACACTCCCCCCGCCCACGTCATGTTGCATATATGCGCATGCCCTACCGTACCGGACCCTAGTCTATCTTCTGAGTGGTCTTTCGGTCCGTTCTGCCTGCTCGTTCAGCTGTTATGCAAATACCTCCTCTTCGTCCTTAATGTTTGCACACCAGTGTAGTTTGGTGATATAATAGTAGTTGCGGAAGTTGAAGTACTTGAAGTTGGGATTTCTTGACGTCTGCGTTTTTAATATTTAGAGTTGGCGTTTTTGTTTCCCGTTAAACGTTCTCTAACAAGTAATTGGATTTTTACACTAATGTTGTTGAAGATTGAGTCGTGCTAAAGAAGTTTTTGCTGAATAAAGACTAATAGAGGGTGATTCAAAAATCCCCGATCTCTATATTTTAAAGCTTTGTGACGTGCTTTCCCCGCAGGATACACACGACATAAAGGCAGATAGCAGCAAGAACGAACGTCTGCGTAGCTCAGTTGGTAGAGTGACTTGTTCCGGTTTAGGACTCTGGTTCGATCCCCGGCGTGGACCAAAAATGACGGAGAAATTTACTTCGTTATAATGGCTAAAAAAGGAAAGTTAATCTAGATTATACGTCACAGCTTATTTGCTGTAAAACCATAAAAGATATATCCGAGTATTGCTGCTTGTGACTGTTGTGTATGACCTTGCGGAACCCGCTGCGCTACGCGATAGCACCACGTGACACAACGCATAAGCGGGCGCTGGCATGCAGTAACGTTCAGTCAGTCATGAGTCTCACGCAAGAACAGAGAATCGCTTTGTTAGAAGTTCATTTTGCGGAAAAATCTTACCAACATTGCATCCAGCTCTTTCAAAGGAAGTTTACTGAAGCTCCTATACCAAGGAAAACAACTGTGTTTGACCTTGTGAACCGGTTTCGCGAGACAGGCGGTGTTAAAGATAAGCCTAAAAGCGGGCGGCCGTCCGTGGTGACGACCACGTTTCACTGCAGCGCTCTCCCCGGAAGTCACTCCGGCGGCTGTCTCAAGACTTAGGGGCATCGTATTTAGCCTGGCATAGAGCTACTAAACTTCTAAAGCTACGGCCGTACAGAATTCGAGTAGTGCAAGAGCTACGTCCTTTGGACTCAGAAAAGCGCATTGCCTACTGCCAATGGTTTAAGAGTTTCACTCGCAACAATGTGACTAACCAGCTTAACAACCCTTTCTTCAGTGATGAGGCTTGGTTTCATTTCAATGGATATGTGAATACCCAAAACATTCGCATACGGGCTGCAGAGAATCCACACGCATTGCATGAGGTTGGACTTCACTGTCAAAAAGTTGGAGTGTGGCGCGCCATGTGTAGACTGCGAATTGTAGGGCCACTATTTTTCGACACAACTGTAAATTCTGCTGTGTATGCAAACATCATCCATCAATTTGTAGCGATCCTGGAATAACACGAACGTTACTGTTGGTTTCAACAAGATGGAGCAACGTGCCACACATTAAACGACACAATGGAGATGCTCCGTGAGTTCTTCCAGGATTGATTAATCTCGAAACAACTTTGGCCGCCTAGCTCACCGGACTTGAGTCCTCCAGGGTTTTATTTGTGGGGCTATCTGAAAGACACAGTTTACCACAACAACCTTAAGACAGTACAGGACCTGCGGAACAACATTATTACAGCCGTGAGGGACATACCAACCAACACGCTGAAAAGAGTGTCCGCCAACATGTGTCTTTGGGTGAATTTGTGTCTTCAACAGAATGGTGGATAATTCCAGCATCTATTGTAAAGTGGTTTTCATTACCTGTAAGTATGAGTGTCAATATAAGAGTATGTAAAAATAGTTACACATCACTATATTCGTGGTAGAAATATTTGAATTCAGAGTTCGGGGACTTTTGAATCACCCTGTGGTAAGTAACCTTTTCTGAAGATTTTTGAGTGACGCCTGATTCGCTTAAAAGTGAAGAACTGATTTGTGTAGTTTTCGACAGCTATACTTATACGAATATTACACAGTGTTAAAATGAGTGCATTCCGAATACCAACGAAAATGTTGCGCATAAATCGGGATGCCATTACTGAACTCTATTTGCTGGTAAGGAGGGGATAAAATGAGGAGATGCTACCATAAATTAATCCATCGCTCTTTGCACGTTAAGCAACGCACAGCAACCGAAAAATTGTTATTCGGCCGTCGTCGGGAATCGAATCCCGAATCTCTCGATATCTAGCCTAGCGCGTTAGCCTTACACCACAGCGGCCAACAATTCACGGCGCTATGCGTGTTTTTCTTTTTCAGTCAGCAACTGACATCTTAAATCCGTAAGATGGGATCAGCTACTGAGACGTCTCCATCTGGTGGGCGTTAACGGCACTAGCTATGTATAATTATAGCAATAATCCAAAGGGGGAGATCCAAGGTGAAAATCATCTGTATACGTGGCGTCAATTGAATAAATAAATCCATCGCTCTTTCCACGTTAAGCAACGCACAGCAACCGAAAAATTGTTATTCGGCCGCCGTTGAGGAATCGAATCCCGAATCTCTCGATATCTAGCCGAGCGTGTTAGCCTTTTACCATTTGATTAAGGATGATATCAAAGAAATTACTGAAGCAAAACCTATGAGAACACAAAAATCTTCAAGTGAAAGGTATCTCGCGCAAGACTGTCGAGAATACGTCTTCTGTTGTCGATAAATGAACATGAAAGATATGCAATCCAAATGAATGAAACAGTATTTTGCGAAAAGATTCCTTCGAAACACCCACTGATGTCAGCAGGGGAAATGAAAGTTCGACAAAGCCTGTTGCAGTATAACATCCATATCCACCTACCTATAAGAAAGACTTGAGCGAATGTCGAAAAGTTAGAAAAGTGGAAGATGCATCCAACTCTCGAAACTGAGGATTTCGCAGAAAAATCGTCAAGTACGAAGTAGTGAAGTAGAGAAGAGGATCTACGAGAACAAAGGGCGCACGAACCAAGAGTCACTAAGACTCATCCGGCAAAACTTTGCAATTCGGCAGAGGAAACTTTGTTATTGTGGTCACGAAAATGGTACGTGATGCGCTCTGAGAGCTTCTTTTTTTTTTTTTTTTTTTGCGAAGCTGGGTCTACCGAGGGTTAAGAACAGCGTGAGAAGGAAGCTTACAAATGTCTGAGGAGCCCTTAGAAAACTGACGAGACTAGATTCCGGGATTGGAATTCTTTTAGAGCGTGGAGAAACTGTTTAGCAGTCGAATGATAAAGACAGAATTCAGCAAAAACAAAGTAAATCCACCATTTGTGTCTGGCAGAAAAAAATATAGATTACTGGTACAGCGAGATAAGAATGGGATTTCAGTCGCAGATGACGACATAAGTCATTCCAACTGCCATGGGAAGTAAATCCCAAATAAACGCTTTTTTTCGTTTGCCCCATTACTGTTGTTGGTGGCTCCAAAATTCAAAAAAATTCTATGTCTAGAATGCAAAGGGAATTAGGAGTTGAGGTAACATACTTTGGAATGCATTAGATAATAACTTCAATAACCGCAAATTGGAATGCATTTATGCGAAGTTGGTGAAAATATATTTTTCTTTTGAAATTATACACACGTAGGCCAAAAAATCACGTAAATCAGTAAACTTAAAAGTATGCAAATGTGAAAGTCACTTGTGCTGATGATGCTTCGCCGTGCTCTTTATAAGAGCATATGGATTATTTGGCAGCAGTAAATCATGTAAACATTGGAAAACACTTAGATCTGTAAAAATTCGGAAAGAAGTATAATCGTCATGTTTGTAATTCATTAAAATTTTTAAGATTATGTTATAATAGTTGTTACGTTTTAAATTAGTTTTATAATAGTTTTATTATAAAAATATTATTATAATTATTACTATTATGTTTTTCACATAAATAAAAGTTTATTATAAAAATCTAGTGTTATAATAAACCTAGTTTATTATAAAAATATCATTATAGCTTTATACTAAATATATATAAAAGATTTATTAAAAAATATTATTAAAATATTTATTATAATAATATAATAAATATAATAAGAAGAATATGCATAATATTCAAGAGTTTATTACTTATAATATTATAATAAATATAATAAGAATATGCATAATATTCAAGAGTTTATTATTTATAATATTATAATAAATATAATAAGAAGAAATATGCATAATATTCAAAAGTATATGCATAATATTCAAGTATATGTGCGTAATATTCAAGAGTATTATTTATAATATTATAATAAATGTAATAAGAATATGCTAGAATAAGAGAGGCCCATAGTTTTATTATAAAAATATTATTATAATAATATTATTTTCACGTTTTATAATAGTTTTATTATAAAAATATTTTTCGTTGTAATAGTTTTTATTAATTCATGAAAATTAGGATTATGATTATAATCGTAATCATGTTTGCAATTCATGTAAACATGGGGAAAACCCCAGATCTGTCGGAGTTCAGAAAGAAGTTTAATCGTAATTGCACTTTAGCGAGAGTTACGGTTAACAAAATCAGAGAGATCACTGGTTTCTCAAAAGAAACCATTTCAAAAGGTAATTGGCGACGGAAAGACAAACAGATCTTCCATATCAAAAAAAAGAATAAATGGACAGGGCAACTCGACTTAAACAAAGTTATCGTCGTGTTGTGAGAAGGACTTTACCGACGAGCATGCTTTTCCAAACTTTAAAAAGGTAAATCCTCCATTGCGCCGAACGGTTTCAGAATTCAACCAAAGTCAGGAGCAGTCCATTTAGAAACAAGCCATGCGTAGAAAGTTTAAGAAATCTGGTCGTGGGAGTCGCCTGCTGAATCGGAAGCCACTCATCTCAGATACAAGTTAGTAAAATTATGCAATGCATTGATTATGATACGCTTTCCAACATAGCAAACATCATTACTCAAGTTATGAGGATAATGGTTGTGTAATAAATCCCGCTCCTGTGACCTGACCTGACCTTTGACCCCATTTCGATGATATTAAACATAATGGGTTCAGTATACCTCCGGAACAACAGACTAAAGTTTCGTCGCAACCGAAAGAATTTTACGTAAGTTATGACGCATATGGGCGATGGAATGGATCCCGCTCCTATGTCCTGACCTTTGACCACATTTCGGCCATTTTCAACAGGGTTCGTCCCCAGGTTGTCCCTTACCACATACTAAAATTCCATTGAAATCGAACAATTTTTACGTGAGTTACCGTACGCAGAGGCAGACAGACGGACAAAGCTGGAGCATGTACGCTTCTTCAACCTACGGTTAGAAAAAAATTGGGTCGTGGAAGTCGCCTGCTGAATCCATATATACACGAACACTGCACACACTGGGAAATGCTGCTCGGCGTTGATGTCCTTTTCCGTCAACATTCACTAAGATCCACAATATACTTGTACACTATATTGACAAAAGTCGGCGGACACCCCTTTAAAAGCAAATGAACGGACCCGCTACGTTGTTGAAATGCGAGGTACAGCTGTAAACGGTGTAAAAACAATCCCACAGCTGACCGCGATCACATCGCACTGTGAAGTTGAGTCAAAATGTCGCGGCGAGAGAGAACCGACTTTGAGAAAGGAAAGATTATCGAGTGTTTTTATCTTAGAGTGTTGTACATAAGAGAAACCGAGAGGAGTTTAAACGTACTCAAGTCAACTGTTTTGGATGTACTGAATAAGTGGAAGACAAATGGCGTGCCTGAAGCAGAAAAACGTACCGGCAGACCAAAGAAAATCAGTGAAAAATGACGTCGAAACCTCAGGAGAGTCGTTACAGCTAATAGACGGAGTACTGCACAAGACCTCAGTGCACTGCTCAGTAAAAATGTTAGAACCTTCGGTATATACACTTACCATTCGCAGAGAACTTCATTCCATTGGCTACCGTTGTCGAGCGGCTGCTCACGAATCTTGCATATCCACTTGAAATGCTACTCGTCGTTTAGTGTGGTGTAAAGAACGTTTATCGTGGACCGCAGATGAATGAAACCGGTTCTATGGACTGATGAATCCCGATACACGATCCGTCAGTCTGATGGCCGTGTGTGGGTATGGCGGCCACCGGGGGAACGCATTTTACCACAGTGTACTTTTCCGACGATCCAGTTTGGAGCTGGCAATGTACTCGTGTGGGGTTGTTTTTCGTAGTGTGGTCCCGGCCCATTGGTTATCGTGGACAAACCTATTAGCCAACACGTCTACCTCGATATTCTGGACAATTATGCCCAACCAACTGTGTGGCAATACTACGGAACCGAGCCTTGTTGGTACCAGCAGGATAATGCACCGAGCCATAAAGCAAGGACTGTTACGTAGTGATTTGACGATAATTCCGTATCGTGCGTGGACTGGCCAGCACAGAGCCCTGACCTTAATTACGTAGAGCACCTACGGGATGAATTAGAGCGCCGCATAAGAAGTTTGGAACCAAGGCCTACTACTAAGCAACAGTTAGCGGCAGCATTATGTACTGAATGGGAACGAATACCTATCGCTGTGTTCCAAAAATTTGTCAAAAGCCTGTCTCGAAGGGTCAGTGCATGCATTAAGGCCAAAGGTGGACCGACACGGTACCAATGTATGTCAATAAATGCTATGTTGTGTTTCTCTTCTAGGTGACTGATGACGTTTGTCAATATAGTGTATTTTGCTGTAGGATTGGGTATATTTGGACAACTGGGCTGTGGACAGGGATATTGCTGTTCTCATTGTATCAACTGGATCTCACATATTGTGGAAATGGTTGTAAGAAATCGAGAAAAAAACAATCATTGGAAGTATAATTGAAAGTGAATGAAGTATAAGAGTGCTTCAGTACACAGGTCTGCAAAGGCCTGTTTCATCAGTTAGGTTAAAAATTACGGGATCGCGCTGAGCGTGTAATGGAAAGTTTAGCCTTTTTCTCCTGGGTTAAAGAAGAACGTTTCGGCTCACAAAACTAAGACCGACTTGTCAAATAAACAGAAGACTAAAATCACTGAGTGAAAAGACGTGGTAGTACATTCGTCACCGGATGCGTTGATAAATTACAAGTGGAATCTACAAGCCGGGCAGAATAATGACAGTATAAAATAGATCAATGAAGGAAGACATATTCTTCTTAGAGACATGGGAAATCGATAGAATATTCAAAGCAAACAGAATATAAATTCCGAATTTGCTTGTACCATCCACAGATAAATCAATGAAGGAAGAAATATTCCTCATAATACATGATAAACCGATAGAATATTCAACACAAACAGAATATAAAGTCTAAATTACTTTGTAACACTTACTAGTCATCACATCTCAGAAAAACTGAAAATAACGCTATGCGGAAACAACGATGCTTCGACTAGCGCAAATCTGGAGGATGTTGGGATTCCTAAGCTAAGGTTGCTTCGTTTAAGTAGCTTGGAACTTCACTGTCCTAGGTGGTGTAACGGCTAGCATACTCGAACGGAAATCGGGAGTTACGGGCTCGATTTCCGTTCCAAGGGGATGAAATTTTAAGCTTTCTGAGAGGTGTTACATGGATGACCAGTAAATGTTACAAGCAAATTCAGAATTTATAATATGTTTGCTTTGAATATTCTATCGATTTCCCATGTACTATGAGGAATATTTCTTCCTTCAATGATTTATCTGTGGATGACCAGTAAGTGGTACAAGCAAATTCAGAATTTATATTCTGTTTCCTTTTAATATTCTATCGATTTCCCATGTATTATGAGGAATATTTCTTCCTTCATTGATTTATCTGTGGATGACCAGTAAGTGGTACAAGCAAATTCAGATTTATATTCTGTTTGCTTTGAATATTCTATCGATTTCCCATGTATTATGAGGAATATTTCTTCCTTCATTGATTTATCTGTGGATGACCAGTAAGTGGTACAAGCAAATTCAGAATTTATATTCTGTTTCCTTTGAATATTCTATCGATTTCCCATGCATTATGAGGAATATTTCTTTCTTCATTGATTGATCTGTGGATGACCAGTAAGTGGTACAAGGAAATTCAGAATTTATATTCTGTTTGCTTTGAATATTCTATCGATTTCCCATGTATTATGAGGAATATTTCTTCCTTCATTGATTTATCTGTGGATGACCAGTAAGTGGTACAAGGAAATTCAGAATTTATATTCTGTTTGCTTTGAATATTCTATCGATTTCCCATGTATTATGAGGAATATTTCTTCCTTCATTGATTTATCTGTGGATGACCAGTAAGTGGTACAAGCAAATTCAGAATTTATATTCTGTTTCCTTTGAATATTCTATCGATTTCCCATGCATTATGAGGAATATTTCTTTCTTCATTGATTGATCTGTGGATGACCAGTAAGTGGTACAAGGAAATTCAGAATTTATATTCTGTTTGCTTTGAATATTCTATCGATTTCCCATGTATTATGAGGAATATTTCTTCCTTCATTGATTTATCTGTGGATGACCAGTAAGTGGTACAAGCAAATTCAGAATTTATATTCTGTTTGCTTTGAATATTCTATCGATTTCCCATGTATTATGAGGAATATTTCTTCCTTCATTGATTTATCTGTGGATGACCAGTAAGTGGTACAAGGAAATTCAGAATTTATATTCTGTTTGCTTTGAATATTCTATCAATTTCCCATCGTATTATGAGGAATATTTCTTCCTTCATTGATTTTTCTGTGGATGACCAGTAAGTGGTACAAGGAAATTCAGAATATATATTCTGTTTGCTTTGAATATTCTATCAATTTCCCATGTATTATGAGGAATATTTCTTCCTTCATTGATTTATCTGTGGATGACCAGTAAGTGGTACAAGGAAATTCCGAATTTATAGTCTGTTTGCTTTGAATATTCTGAAACAGGATGGTTCACTCCTTTAATGGAAATCAAATTGCGCATACACTTTGTTGGTTTTAATTTTCTTTAACACTGTGACTGCGGCAGTGGTCGGTATTTGTGTAACTACTCTAAGCGCAGTTTTTACACATGATACAGTTACTTCATGATTTTGTGGGGTTGTTTTAAAATTCGTATTTAGAAATGAAACACAGTTATTGCCACTTATACCTAAAACTTCAGAAACCAGAAAACTGAGCATCTGGCGTGATTCGTTGCTGCTACGGAAATGAAGAAATCCGAATTATTGGCTGTTACGGAAATGAAGAAGTCCAATTTATTTGCTGCTACGGAAACGAGGTAATCCGAATTATTTATTTATATATTTGGAGATGGGGCTACCTTGTTCATACTTAAGTGTGGAAGCGAACATGCATGTAGCAGAAGTAGGTGATCAGGTCTAAACTTCATCGGTGAGAGGAATTCTTACGAGAAATGGCACATCTCTCTGAGTTACATTCAGTTTACTTCTGAGGTACTTCAGCTCAGTAGAGAGGCACTGCGTTACTTGCGATACGTGGCAGAGAACACCAGATGAAATTCTAAAACAGGCCAAACCAGGCCACTTTAAGTCAAGCCGCACCGAGATTTTTAAACCGAGATCCGTACAGACCGATATCTCAGTATAATAAAATCAAATGCGGAGTGCGAATGGTATCCTTATCAGTGATAAAGAATTAGATCAAACTAAAGTTTGCGAACTGTCCAATACCCCGAAGATTACGTTCTCGCAAACTCCTCATGTATATGGAGATAAAAACCTTCAGTATATTTTCGAGACGCTTAAAATTTGCAAGAATTATGTAAGGAATTAATTATATACGAAGACTTTTGTCAGAATGTTTTTTTTTTTTGGTTTATAATACAAAAAAGCATTTGAGAAATACGCTACGTTAGCCGCTTGCAAAAGTATACGTAATGCTTTAGGTGGTGAAACCTAGAACCTGTCCTTTACATCCTGTGTTGTCTCTTCAGAGTCTTTTTCGGCATCCAGCATGCCAACTAATGTGGCAGCTCATTGTCTCCTGCTCTTTTACCAATGTGTGGACGTAATATTTCGATGCTACAATTTCTCATCAAGTGCGAATGGTGTGCTTTAAAATGCCTTTTGAGTAGCCTTAAAGGACACCGTTTGTCAATATTTGTGGACCAGGAACACTCGTTAATTCATTGTATACATCTTTAAGGAGCAACAATTACCCTATCACCCTTGGTTGGCCTGTGGTCTAAGCACTGGTTTAGGATCATTCGTACGAGATGGGTCCGGGTTCGAATCCCGCTGAGGATTTTTTTTATTGGAGGTTTAGCGACCACCGTGAGCAACTCAATGGGCTATAAGCAGTATTCCGTCCCTAATTTAGGGCCACTGATTCCTGGAAAGGGAGAGAGCCAGTGCCGTAAGACAAACACAACATTCATGCCTCACCGGGATTCGAATTCGAACACATTTCAGACGAATGATCATAAGCCATCGTTTAGATCACTGCGCTACTGGGCGGCCCGTGAAAAATGATTGTTGCGTTTATCTTACGGTACTGGCTTTCTCCCTTCCCTGGAACCAGTGGTCCTATATTAGGAATGGGTGACTGCTTATATCCCACTGAGTTGCTCACGGTGGTCGTTAAACCTCCACCGCCCCCCCCACCGCACTTCCCAAAAAAATTATTACACTAAAACTTCTTTAAGCACAAGCTCAAAACAGAAACACTTCAACAAGTCAAACACGGAAGAGCCATAAGGACCGAAGCGTGTAGGTAAAATATCTCAATGCAATCAAGGTGAAAATATTGAATATATAACTGAAAATTAGGGACCTCTACTTAGAGAATCACACTGAATTTCATCATACTAACCTATGTGAATATATATATATATATATTTTCAACAGGAGGTTTAACGACCACCGAGAGCAACTGAATGGGTTATAAGCAGTCGCCCGTCCCTAATTTAGGGTCACTGGTTCCAGGGAAGAAAGAGAGAGCCCGAGCCGTAAGACAACACATCATCTATGCCTCACGGGATTCGAACCCGGACCCATCTCGGGAGAATGATCAGAAGCCATAGCTTAGACCACTGCGCCACAGGAGCGGTCCTATGTGAATATACAATGCTCACAAGTACGTCTGTCCGCAAATAATAACTGCACACAAGTTTAACATGTTTTAATATAATGCACAACTGTATTGACTATATCTCTATTACTTCCATAGTGCCACACGCCGAAAAGAAGTTGTAATATAACGACTTAAATTGCATTAAATGGTATATTATATATAATTCATGCATAATCCTATACGTCTACTCTGTATGTGGGTCACTTAAAACATTTGTGATAGGTTGCACCAAAACGTGGTGCGACTCCAGCTGCACTACCTTCTGCGAAAAGATATAGCATCGTGTTTTGCAAACAAAACCCAACAAGCTGGTTCAGCGTTTCACTACGTTATGGTACAAGGTTGCACGCAATGTTGCAGTATGTTTTTGGGTTTATTTTGCACCACAGAATAATGTATCTTTTCTAAACAAAGTGGTGCAGCTGTCGTAGCACCACTTTTTGGTGCAACTTACCACAAAACTTTTAACAGTGCAGTTTAACTTGCACCATTCAGCGGCTTATTCTGGATCTGGTCAGCGTCGCATACATGATAGTAAGTAACCTGTGTGAATTCTAGGTGTACAGAAGAAAGGTCCATGCACGATACGGGTCGCAAATTTTAGACCCTGTACCAGCTGCTTTGGTAATAAGGACTGCGTAGAACTTTGCGTCTTTTTTTTTTATTACACTGAGGAGCCATTCCATTATAACCACCTACCTAATAAGCTGTAGGACTCCTTTCAGCCCGCAAAAAGCGGCCACTCGACAAGGCATCGATTCCATGAGGAGGCAATTGGTATCCTGGGGTATCTGGTACCATAATGTCAACAGCAGGTCCTCCATGTCCCGTACATTTCGGGGTGGTGGTGAACCCGCTTTTCTAAGTCGAACCACAAATGTTCGATTGGGTTCATGTCACGTTAATTTGGAGGCCAGGGCATTAATAGAAAGTCACCAGCATGTTCCTCGAACCACTCGTTGACGATTCTGGCAATGTAGCATGGTACATTATCCTGTTGGTAATGGCCATCACCAGCACAAAACACAGGTGCCATGAATGGGTGAACTTGGTCCGCAATGACGTTCAGATTCCTGACAGCTGTCAGGGATTGTGCTATTTGGATAATGGTACCTAAAATGTTCCAAGGAAACGACGCCCACAGCATAACACCGCTGCCTAGTTTCTTCCCAACAATGCATTTAGGTGCTATAGTCTCCGTTGGTAATCGGTATATCCGCGCTCGGAAATCTACGTGATGCACCAGGAATCTTGATTCGTCAGACGAGGTCACTTTTTCCTAATCATCCACGGTCCAATCTCGATGATCTTGGGCACATTTCATGCTCTGTTGGCGATGACGTGCAGTGAGTATTGGGACCCGGCTAGGTCTTCGGCTACGCAGGCCCATGAGCAGAAGGCTGCGATGAACTGTGTGCTGTGACACATTGCCCTGATCACCACTCTTATAATTGCAGGTGATTTGTCGCACTGTGGTCATGTGGTCGCTGTGAACACGCGACAGTTTCCGCTCCCCTCTGGCGTCAATGAGCTGCGGACGACACACGGCTGACCGAAGGTTCGCCGTTTGGCCAGCTGTGCACCACCTTTGATACATACTCACTACAGCGTCACGTGAAAAACTCACAAGCCGTGCCGTTTCCGAGATTGTTGTTCCGAAGGGCCGTGCCATCCCAATTTGTCCTTTATCAAACTCTGATATATCGGCAGCTTTTCCCATTCTGACTCCGAACACTCTAACTGAAGGCTGATCCTTGGGTTACATATAAACTGCTCCGTCAACTTAATCTGCGCCACCATTTGTTCTCCAGGCTCTCTCATTTCTGTAGGCTGGGGGTGGTCATAGTGTAATGGCTCATTGGGGTATATTATTCCAATAGCTTAGCGGAACCTCATTGTTGGTTAATAATCTCCTTCATTTTTCAACAAATTAGTTTTTTTCCACAAGATGCATTGCACGGAACACTTCTGAATCGTTTAAATTTAGATTTTATTTTTAACACTCCGAAAGGATGTTTAACTGCGTTTCTAGAAACCATTGCGGTTATTTTATCTTTTATTACTAGCTATACACTCACAAAAATATAAAAGCTTTTAAAGAATACATATCTCACTATTCATCGAAGGAACAGTTCCAATATCCAAAATAATACCCCTAGTCTATTCAAAGTGACCACAAATAAAACATAAGTCGGATCAAAGAGCAAAATGGTAACAGGATCCACGATAAGAATTGTACGAACTGCGAAACTTGATTCCGTTTCCGTGTGAGACAAGATAATTGCCCTGTCAAGGACAAGCACAGAAACTTTAAATCTCCCCGATCTCTTCCGTTTTTCTCTCCTCCTGTTTTAAAGGAAAAATTCTTTCATTTAGCGGATTCGGTTGACTTAATCACATTTCTGGAAAATGGAATTTTGAAGAACAACCCCAAAAAATCAATTCCTTTCCTCGTTATTCGCGGGAACAAGAACGCAGCATTTATCACTTACGGAGGAAAAATTTCGTGATCTCATAAATTTCCACACATGGATACAAGATGGCGCGCACAGTTAGTCGAATACTTAACACGCGTGTTGTAGAAAAAAAAAAGAAATGTTACGTTCGATATTTACAGTACTTTATACGCAATTTTGGAAGCGAATAACTATTTTATTTAATTATCTTGATATCCAACGTGTTCAATAAATGCTCTACGACTATTCCTCTGCATTTTATTCCCTGCTGTATGCTATTTTCATTAATTCGAAATGTATCCATCGAAGCGCGATGGCTTTTGAATTAATTTTTTACGGTAACTCTGTTTTTTGGGGAAGAAGGTATTGCCCCGAAATTCCCGGCGATTTTTTCGCACACGTGCGCGAAGAGAACTGCGTCTTTTCTGAAATTTATCTTTCGTAATTACTCCAGTGACAAAGTGTCGGGTACTGGGATTTAATTTTTTTCAGGGAAGTCCAAAGATTCGTAGGTGGAAATTACATCTCTCAGCGAAAGGCATTTACTTCTTTCAACCGGAAACAGAAAAAAATATCACTCAAGAACAGCTTTTTAAAGTTTAAGCACCGCTACATGGAGAACATCTTAGAGCTGTAAAACTCAACAAGTTGGCCGTTTTTTTAAAATATATTCCCGGGGAATAAATATGTCATAGAATAATTGGGTGTCAACAACACGTCTTTTTCACGTAAATGTTCCAATACATTGGCGTCCAAAGTTAAGCAGAATCAATAAAAAGTGTTAAATTACAGAAACGAGAAAGCACAATGAAGTACGCTGTTTGATTTTGATATACACTGAAAGGACAAATTATTACGTACACCCACTTAATAGCGTGTGGTACCGCCTTTTGCACGCAAGACAGCATCCAAACGTCGTGGTACGGACGCATTGAGCTTCCGAAACACAGACTAGGGTAACACTAACCAACAATGAGGTTCCGAAACACATACTCGATTAACACTAACCAACAATGAGGTTCCGAAACACAGACTCGGGTATCACTAACCAACAAGGAGATTCCTAAACATAGTCTCGGGTAACACTAACAAACAACGAGGTTCCGAAACAGACTCCGGTAACACTAACCAACAATGAGGTTCCGAAACAGACTCGGGTAATACTAACCAACAAAGAGGTTCCGAAACATAGACTCGGGTAACACTAACCAACAATGAGGTTCCGAAACATAGACCCGGGTGTCGCTGACCAACAATGAGGTTCCGAAACACAGACTCGGGTAACACTAACCAACAATGAGGTTCCGAAACACAGACTCTGGTATCATTAACCAACAATGAGGTTCCGAAACACAGAGTCGGATTTCACTAACCAACAATGAGGTTCCGAAACATAGTCTCGGGTAACGCTAACCAACAATGAGGTTCCGAAACACAGACTCGATTAACACTAACCAACAATGAGGTTCCGAAACACAGACTCGGGTGTCGCTGACCAACAATGAGGTTCCTAAACATAGACTATGGTAACACTAACAAACAACGAGGTTCCGAAACAGACTCCGGTAACACTAACCAACAATGAGGTTCCGAAACAGACTCGTGTAATACTAACCAACAATGAGGTTCCGAAACATAGACTCTGGTATCACTAACCAACAATGAGGTTCCGAAACATAGATTCGGGTATCACTAATTAACAATGAGGTTCCAAAACATAGACTCGGGTAACACTAACCAACAATGAGGTTCCGAAACATAAACTCGGGTGTCGCTGATCAACAATGAGGTTCCAAAACACAGACTCTGGTAACACTAACCGACAATGAGGTTCCGAAACACAGACTCGGGTATCACTAACCAACAATGAGGTTCCGAAACACAGAGTCGGATTTCACTAACCAACAATGAGGTTCCGAAACATAGACTCGCGTAACACTAACCAACAATGAGGTTCCGAAACACAGACTTGGGTGTCGCTGACCAACAATGAGGTTCGGAAACATAGACTCGGGTAACACTAACAAACAATGAGGTTCCGAAACAGACTCCGGTAACACTAACCAGCAATGAGGTTCCGAAACAGACTCGGGGAATACTAACCAACAATGAAGTTCCGAAACATAGACTCTGGTATCACTAACCAACAATGAGGTTCCGAAACATAGACTCGGGTATCACTAATTAACAGTGAGGTTCCAAAACATAGACTCGGGTATCACTAACCAACAATGAGGTTCCGAAACTCGGGTGTCGCTGACCAACAATGATGTTCCGAAACACAGACTCTGGTAACACTAACCAACAATGAGGTTCCGAAACACAGAGTCGGGTATCACTAACCAACAATGAGGTTCCGAAACATAGACACGGGTAACACTAACCAACAATGAGGTTCCTTAACACAGACTCGGGTGTCGCTGACCAACAATGAGGTTCCGAAACACAGACTCGGGTAACACTAACCAACAATGAGGTTCCGAAACACAGACTCGGGTAACACTAACCAACAATGAGGTTCCGAAACACAGACTCGGGCGTGGGGTGTCGCTGACCAACAATCTAAGAGCGCTTGGAGTAGAAGAGGTAGAGATGTAGATGGGGATGGTTGATTACGAACAGCTTTTTCCAATATACCCCACAAATTCTCTATAGGGTTGATGTCTGGTGAGCGAAGAGCCCATGCGTGTGCAGTAAGATCACTGCTATGCTCCTAGAGCCAGTCGGTCCCTAGCCGTGAAGTAGTCCTGTTGAGCGTAGTCCTGTTGAAACGTCGGAACTTGATTCGGACAGAGGCACGTAATGAAAGGGTGGAGATGGTAGGCCAGGAGCAACACATAGCTGGAACCAGTGACGGAAGGCCCAAGAGGTACCAAGGGTACCAGGGGGCCATGCGTGTGCAGTAAGCTCACTGCTATGCTCCTAGAGCTAGTCGGTGCCCAGTCGGGAACGATGGTGTTGAGCGTAGTCCTGTTGAAAGATCGGAATTTGGTTCATACAGAGGCACGTAATGAAAGGGTGGAGGGTCGGCCAGCAGCTGCCTATGGCTGGAACCAGTGACGGAAGACTCAAGAAGTACCACGTTAAAAATTCCAATACAGTTACACAGCCTCCACCGGCCTGTAATACCCCAACGGCCTGTAGTACCCCAAACGCCCTGTAGTACCCCAACGTGCCATGCAGGGTCTATAGCTTTGTGTGGTTTACGAAACACACGCTGCCTGCCATAGGCGCGATAAGGTGTGAAACGGGATTCGTCAGACCATATGACGCGTTTCCAATCATCCATATTCCAGTTTCGATGGGCATTCGCAAACTGCAGATGAATCATGCGATGCTGCGCCGTTAACATCGGGACACGATGTGGTCGTTGACTGCCTCAGCCGAGTTGTGCTATGTGTCGACGGATTGTCTTTGAGCATAGGCTTTGTGGATGCTTCTTCATTAAACTATGACGTGATTTACTCCAAACAAGCCTTCCGATTCGTCTGTACGATGCGGGTCAATCGTTGGCACCCTCGATCATCCAATGCACTTTTACGGCCTCATTTCATCTAACTGTTTGCGGTTTTGCCGGATTTCACGTGATCCTGGTACACACTTGCCACGGTTTGTCGCGGAATTCCTAACAGTTTCGCCGTTGCGCTGATTGAACATCTGGTTTCCACGACTTGACCTCGATCAAAGTTGCTCTACTCTCGTCCTCGACCCATGTTGACACTTGACGGAATGTCTCGTCCTCGACCCACTCTATTTATAGCCCCAACCGGTTTTCCTGTCAGTACCAACCACTCTATGTATTCCTGTCAGTACCAACCCACTCTATTTACAGCCCCAACCGGTTTTCTTGTACACCGCGGTATGCTACTGTCCTGGTGCTTTACGTATTTTCACCGGGTGTACGTGATAATTTGTCCTTTCAGTGTACATAGATCTCTTTAGTGAGGAACTGAATGCGCTGTGCAAATCACATAAAAAATGATGAACCAAGAAAACGTTTTAATAGTCCAAAATGGTGAAAACTGCAGGAATCGTTTTTATTCCTGCTGAAATCTGGGTGAACAGAACGCCGAAAAAGGAACTTTCTATTCCTGCTGTACGGCGTACACTGCTAAAATCTGGTAGGTTGCACTAAAACAAAACCCAACAACGTAGTTCAACTTTTCGCAACGTTATGGTTCAAGGTTACACGTAAAGTCGCACCATGTTGTTGGGTTTATTTTGCACCACAGAATGGTGTATCTTTTCTAAGAAAGTGGTGCAGCTCGTGTAGCACCACTTTTTGGTGCAACCTACCATAAAAATTTTAACAGTGTCCAAAGGTCTAGGATGGGGTATGGTGGCCTCTTATAGCGATACAAGTGTATGACGTTTATTCTAATTTAACTTTCATTTTTAGGTTTTTTCCCTATGTAAATTTTGAGTTCGTTCTCTTTAAGAGTTTCAACCTTAATGTTGTATTTTATCACTCACTGAATGTTATGTGGCAACAGTCTTGAGGTCAGGTTTGAATGACGTGTGTATGCTTTGACAAGATAAGAAAGATATGTATAATGTATGGAGTGCTCAGCGTTAAGTGTGGGTAGATTAGTGCAGCCTTCCGCGGCGGCACCTTCAAGACCATATATTTCATGAAATTGTATTAGTATATACTGTACACTGAAGTGCAAAAAGTCATGGGATACGTACTTAGTATCGTGTAGGACATCCTCTAGCCCTGCGAACTTCAGCAACTCGACGTGGCATCGATTCCACAAATGTCCGGAAGACTTCTGGAGAGATTTTGAGCCATGACGTCTGAACAGCCGCCCACAGTTCTCTAGTATTTGTAGGTGCAGGATATTGGGTGCGAATGAACCTCTCCACCATGTCCCATAAGTGCTCTATTGGAATCATGTTGGGAAAACATGGTTCCAATAGAGCATGTTGGGAAAACATGGTTCCAATAGAGCATGTTGATGTTGGGAAAACATGGTGGCCACACCATCCGTCGAAAGTTCCCAGAATGCTCCTCAAACCAATTTTGGACAACTTGGGCCCGATGACATGGTGCATTGCCCTCTTGGAAAATCCCAGTATTGTTGGAGTACACGGAGTCCAAGAAGGGCTGCAAATAGTAACCCAGCAGAGCAACAAAGCGATTAAAATGACGTATTTACGAGGACCAGGGGACACAAACCGTGCCTCGTAAAGACACCCAACACATATATAGAACCACTACCAGCTTGCACACTGCCTTGTTGACAGTTTGGATCCATGGCCTCATGGGGTCTGCGCTACACCCGAACCCTACCATCAGCTTTTAACCACTGGTAATGTAGCCCATCTGGCCATGCCACATGTTGTCAATCTTCCAGGGTCCAATTACCGTGTTCACGAGCCCAGCATAGGTGCTGTGTCCGATGTTGTATTGTTAACAAAGACACTCTGGTGGGACTTATGCTCCTATACTTTATGGACGCTAAATTACGCTGCACTGACTTGATGGATATGTCTCTGGTACCTCCTGTATTGAATGTGGATGTTATTTGAGCCAGTGTCGCTTGTCTGTTAGCATGGACAATCCTGGTCATACACCGCTGGTCGCGGTCATTCAGCACCCATGGTCGGCCCCTGCTCTGTCCACGGTGGGTGATAATACCTTTCATGAGGTATAGACACCGTGTATCGAGGAATATTGAATGTTCGCACAACTTCGGAAATCGAATGTCCTCTGGCTCGTTTAAACTCCGATAATTCACGACGGCTTGCCATAATTTTACTGGCGGTTGTTCAACCTGGCTCACGAGATTACACCTCGCAACTGATAAAAATGGTGCCGCGAAGCCTTTATACGACGGTAGCACCAGTTAAAAATGTTCATACTGCTATCCCATGACTTTTGGCACTTCAGTGTATACACTTTGAGTCTCATGTTATAAGGTTTCAGTTTGTTGAGACTACTGAAGTGCTTTGAAGCACAGTTCTGTTGTGATTGGAAGAACAAAGAAAGATAATTTATGTCAGTTGAAGACTTTTCTATTCTGGCCATTAGAAAGCCTAATGTTGTTCATTGTATAATTAAAGATTTTGTCCTAGGTATCCGAAGCGTATCATTAAAAAGCTCCTGTGTTACAAGAATCACAGATTATACGATACGTAATGTTATAAGGGAACGCATTAATTAAAAATATTGCAAATATTACAATGATATCTCATGCTGTTGACAAGGGAAACAGGAAGACTGTGCCAGCAAATTCCACTCCTGAACAGCAGTAGATCGGAGTTCCGCGAGAATTCTAGCAGATCGTTGAAGACCTGCAATTCGCCTCCGCAATGCGCCCCATACACACCAATGAGCCATTATGTTATGACCACCCCCAGCCTACAGAAATGAGCGCGGCTGGGGACTGAACGGTGGCGGTTCACAGGGAGGTATATATATACAACTCGAGGACTGGCTTTCGGTTAGTAGAATGTTGGGAAAAGCAAGACTCTAGGACCGGCTTTCGGTTAGTACTCAGAATGGGAAAAGCTGCCGATTTATCGGAGTTTGATAAAGAACAAATTGTGATGGCGCGGTGCCTTGGAACTACGATCTCGGAAACGGCGCGGTTTGTGGGTTGTTCACGTACCGCTGTAGTGAGTATGTATTAAAACTGTTGCACAGATGGCCAAACGACGAACCATCTTCCAGCAGTGTGTCGTCTGCAGATCTTTAATGCCAGAGGAGATGGAGACTGTCGCGCATTGTTCACAGCGACCGCAGGGCCACAGTGCGACAAAACACCCGCTGCTACAACAGTTGTGATCAGGGCAATGTGTCACAGCACACAGTTCATCGCAGCCTTCTGCACATAGGCCTGCGTAGCAGAAGATCCAGCCGGGTCCCTATCCTCACTGCACGTCATCGCCAACAACGCATGAAATGGGCCCAAAATCTTCGAGATTGGACCGTGGATGATTGGAAGAAAGTGGCCTCGTCTGACGAATCAAGATTCCTGGTGCATCACGTAGACAGCCAAGCGCGGATACGCCGATTACCAACAGTGGCTATGGATGTAGTGTTGGGCAGAAACAGGCCGGCGGATGCCGTGTTATGCAGTGGGCGATGTTTGCTTCGGACACTTTAAGGCCCATTATCCCAATAGTACAATCCTTGGCAGTTGTCAGGTATCTTAACATCGTTGTGGACCAAGTTCATCCATTCATGGCAACTGTGTTCCCTGCTGGTGATGGTCATTACCAACACGATAACGCGCAATGGCGAACTGCCAGAATCGTCGAGGAATGGTTCGAGGAACATGCTGGTGACTTTCTGTTAATGCCCTGGCCTCCAAATTCACTTGACATGAACCCAATCGAAAATTTGTGGTTCGTCTTGGAAAAGCGGGTTCGCGCTAAATCTCTACCACCCCGAACTGTACGGGAACTGGAGGACCTGATGTTGACATTATGGTACCAGATACCACAGGATACCTATCGCCACCTCACTGAATCCATGCCTCGCCAAGTGGCTGCTGTTTTGCGGGCTAAATGAGAGGTTCTACAGCGTATTAGGTAGGTGGTCATAATGTGATGGCTCATCGGTATATGCTCTATTGGGTTGAGGACTGGGAAATGCGGTGGCTGTGGCACATGGTGGATAACTTCACTCTCCAGGCAATCTTCGACAATAGAAGCTCTATGAGGTCTCACACTATCGTCCATGAGCAGAAAATCTGGGCGAACAGCATACGGAAAAAGCCTCACGTAGGATAAAAGAGCATGCGCCACACTCATACCTCATCCCAGACTCACACCCGAATTAGTCTAGTACAACTGGCCAGAATCCTACGCCTCTGATTACTTTCTTCCTCAGGAGTTTCCTGTTATGTTTGTTTGTTTCTGCGTAGTTCGTTCAAAAGTTTCTTCAAAACAGCTTTTTTGAAATGGCTTTGTTTAACGAACTCGTTAATTGAGGCTTTTAAAGCAAAATTAAATCTCAAATGAAAGTAAGTTAGCCTCTGTTAAAAAAAATCTGCAGAGTGTATTTTCAGTTTACGGTGTTCAAGTTTGCGGGAAAATAGTGAGCTTGTTTCAAGAGGATTCGTAAGGGATCAAAATTAGATTTGAATTATGAAAGAAATACGGGATTACGCCATATAATAAAAATTTTGAAGATGAAAATCCGATTTTTGGCGTAAATGTGACAAGGATGGTAAGTCAGATAATATCCGAAAACTTGAAAATTTTCATCGTCCTGGAGCGGGACTCGAATCCGCGTCTCCCAGAAAACGCCCGGGTATGCTAACCACTACACCACCCAGAACGACCAAGTTTCAAGTTTCCGATCAATTTGAATTTAACCATCACAGGATTCGCCAGTCGAAGCAACCGGCATTCATGTTTAGCGAATCTGGAGGTTAAGAATCTTATCCTGTGTTTGCCCGGAGAAGCAGATAAATCATGAAAGAAATACGGGATTACGCCATATAATACAAATTTTGAAGATGACAATCCGATTTTTGGCGTAAATGTGACAAGGATGGTAAGTCAGATAATATCCGAAAACTTGAAAATTTTCATCGTCCTGGAGCGGGACTCGAATCCGCGTCTCCCAGAAAACGCCCGGGTATGCTAACCACTACACCACCCAGAACGACCAAGTTTCAATTTTCTGGGAGACGCGGATTCGAGTCCCGCTCCAGGACGATGAAAATTTTAAAGTTTTCGGATATTATCTGACTTACCATCCTTGTCACATTTACGCCAAAAATCGGATTGTCATCTTCAAAATTTGTATTAGATCTGAATTACTTAGTACGAAGATGAAGCGTAACTTTGAAATATCGGAATGATAACTCGTATCTAAGGTTTGATTCGAGATTTATTTTTGTACATTCCAGGATGTGTGTTCATGTGACACCGTTCCCTTTCAGATCAAAAGAAATGTTAGTAGAAACGCCGCCCGTTGCTGTCATCTCGAAGCTTAAAGAATGGGCCTCTCGTCGCTTTTCTTTTTGGGTGTGAACACATGCGGGCGCGCGTCGAGTACACAAAAGGAAGGAATCTGATATCATCATAACCATTAAACGACCATTCCAGATGGAAGCCCAATGAGAAGATCTCTGTGAAATGCGAACTGTTCTCCGAATCACTTCAATTCAACGAAGAATCCCAAGAGAGTTCTTTCTCTCATTACATTTTTGTCGGTGTTAATTTTCCCCAGCTCGACAATGATCCGAAATTCCTATCTTTTCCTACATGCATTGTGAGATTCATATTTAATACCTACATAGCTTGGGTCAGTGTGAAATCAAACGTCGTACTTGGGAATCTTTGACTGAATGAGACATTGTAAACGCATAAAAAAAGTACGACTAAATTTAAAACATTAATTTGCTGACTAATAAAACGCTTTTTCCATTTAAAAGAGAAAACAGTGAAAGAAAAGGTATATATTTGACAGCCATTCTCCAGTATTCCGGTTACCTATTTTTCTCTAAATAAAATTTAATTCCAAATCCCGGGAAATTGTTGCCTTCCGGAAATTGTTATGCATGTTTTTCGTTCTCTTTTTTTCTTCTACACTAGAATTCTATCTTCGTTCTCGTCACTACCACAGCTGAGGGAACTCTTATTGGAGCATCTGTAATGCTGCAGTTTGGCTGTTTGAATTAATACGAATACAGTGCTAAAATAAACACTTTCTTTAACATCCTTTACAAAAAACTAAAGAAAAGGCAGTCGTGAATATTGTGGCTCACGAACGGAATTGTTGTGTGGGAAAAGATGACATATTCGAGGATATTCAGAAAACGTAAATCACTATGGACAGTTTCAACAGGACATTGTAGTTGTTTTAAAAACTGTGAAAAAGTACGAGAACTTTCCATATTACCAGTACCAAGCATTCGGTGCTTCAATGCTATCCACAAGAAAAAGCTAAATCTATACTAGTAATCTGATTTATTGGCGTAGGAATATATATGTAAATAAACGTTTTCAAGATTTTGGCTTTTTCAAGGAAGATAGGAAATGCAATCTGAATAATAGAGCGTTTCAACAATTCAAACGCTGTGACTTGACTTGACAGTAAATATAAACGACGTAATATTCATTTAAAGACAAGAGGCATCACGTTGGTGGTGCACGCGGTATCCTGGTAGGAAAAAGGCGTTACTTAAAGAACTGCTTCCAACTTCGTGGCAACACCAGAGAGACGCTATAAATGCAAACGTCATTGTTGGTAATTATCTCCAAGGTTTCTCGAATGGCAGTAGATTTAGGGGTGATTTGTAGATTTAGAGGTAGCTAATTTCTTTATCATTCCACATAGGAGTAGCGGACTTCAATTTGACTTCTCTGGATAGAGCCGTGGTTATTTTACCGTATTTTGTCTCCCTTTTATGCTCTTTGACTCTGATTTAAAACGAATATTTATTAGAATTACTCTAAACCAATGCTAGAAAGATTTGTAACTGTGTATGATGCAAGTTTTTACGTCACTAACTGATATCTTATTACATTGTTTATGATAGTTTACCACCGCAATTATGAAAACAAAGGTCATTTATTCATTAGTTTAAGGGTTAAACGTCTTTCATGAGCATCTTGCCCGTCCTATTTTCCCCACTACCACTGAAGTGGCAAAGTAATTTGAATTTTTCAAACCAAAATACAGGTAAACCGTCGATTTGCACCGGTCCAATTTGCGCTGATTCAGAATAACGCCTATTTTAAAATCAAAAGGTCAAAAAGTGAAAGTTTTTTTCATTTACAATGTTTTACAATTTTTCTCTTACTGCTTCTTATGCTAAATCGTAATTCTTACATCGCCGATTTTGAATACAATCATAAATACAGTGATCGGTGCAATTACGTATGCTTCATTAACGCGAATTTGCTCTAATGAGATCGATAAATCGGTAAAAACTGCTTGTGAAATGCAAATTTTTGCATATGAGAGTTTGCGCTTATGCGATTTCATTCCCGGGCTGTTTTTGTTTGTTTGGAGGTTAGCGACCACTGTGAGCAACTTCTTGGGCTATTAGCAGTCGACCTTCGTTAATTTAGGGCCACCGGTTCCAGGGAAGGGATACAGCCACTGCCGTAAGAACAAACCCAACATCCATGCCTCAGCGGGATTCGAACCCGGACCCATCTCGGACGAATGTCCATACGCCAGTGCTGAAACCACTCGGCCATTGGGGCGGGCTCTGCGCTTCAACCTTTCAAAGGACAAACTTAATCTCTGTGGAGTTTCCAGGATTAGTTTTATTACGCGGTTTTCTACAGCTCGACGTCTTACATGAATGCAAACGTTTAGATGGCCAACGAATTGCGCACCAACTTATTGATTGTAAGATGTAATCTCCTCAAAAGGCGACATCATTCTACAACATTCACGTGAGCATTAGTCATTCGTCACGTTGAGTCATTTCCCTTCTGCGTGATAAAGGAGTAAGGGAAGCTTGTTTTGGTTCCCTTTTTACTCGCTCCTCAAGAATGTTTTCACATTTGAGAGTTTAGCATGGAAATTAGTGGAAGGAGGAAAACATTTAAAGGCGAGATAAAATGCTGAGTTCGTTTTTTGTGTATGCATTGAATGTGCTGAAAGCTGTGAGCTAACGTGTTTGTTTTGTTGTTTTACTTACGTTATTTCAGAGCTTTAAATGCAATGTCATTACTTGCCAATGTTTGGGTGACGAGAACGCATGTCATCGACTTCACATTCATTTACATTACAAAATCTTACAACTTACGCCGATTCCGGTTAGGCCGGTTCGTCCGGGAACGCATCCCAGGCGTCAACAGAGAGCTACCTGTACACATTTCAAAAAGTTTCTTTTCAGTGTCTTAAAATAAACCTGTTTGTTAGAACAGTAACAATTCCAAGTAATCAAAATTTAAGTGAGGACAAGGCGAAATGAGGGTGCGATATAACTTTGATGAGATATTTGCGAAATGGGAAAGAAGATAACAAAACTTCAGGCATCAACGAAAATTAAATTGCAAAAATATGTAAAGATTTCATGAATAAATTGTCTCACGACCATTCTCCAGAGCACTATATGGTTAACGAGTTTGAAAATTGATTTATAACTATATAGAAGACAAGATCGACGCAATAGTTTAAGTGGAAAACTGGCTGATGCCACTGAAAAAGCGTAGGCAGCTGTCGGAAGGATTTAACTTCCATAAACGTTTATAAAATTAAACGCATATTTATGAAGAAATCTCCATACTAACAGAAATTCTATAGAATTGACTCGATTCCGGAAAAACTACGCAACCAATCTAGAGAGTGAACACATGTTTTCCAGTTCGTCAGAGATTTTTATCGAGAAAACAGATAGCTTGCTTGTTAAACGTTCATATATTTCACTTGAGAAGGTGATCAAGTTTTCTAAATTTTCTAATGGAAGTTAATTTGAATAATTTTTGCAGATTTTGAAATGCATTACACTCGTTAATATACAAACAAAGTTTATATGAGGTACAGCAGAAAATCACCTTGCGCATTCCTGAAAAACTGCACTCAGGAAAGTCATTCTGATCAGGACTCTGCGTGGAGTGATAAACAAGAAATACTGAATATTTTTAGGCTTTCAGAAGATCGATGTGGAGAAACTGCTGTTTCTGGAATATTTTTCAATGCATCCATGGCATCGTTAAATATGAAAACTTTTTATCCATTAATTTAGGAAACTTGGCGTTTTATTTAAATATTACTTGGTAGTTTGCTTTTACACGTACTCATCACAGTGACGACTACTCAAAGAATTCTTAAAGAACTGAAGTTAAGTCTGAAGAAGGAATTCTTAAGTCTGAAGAAGTTACGTCCAAGATACGTGGCGGCTGTGGTGGTACGGTTAGTACAGTAGTTTTCAATGTCTTGAATTGGCAAGATGTTCCACTGCTGTTGTATGCATGTGTTCCACAGTTTTGAGTAAGAAAGTCCTTCATTTAGATTTTCTGAGTATATGCTGCGAATGCAGATATATGACTAAAACGGTCTCTCAACCTATTTTTCAGAACTGATGATAATCTGTTCGTTCAAAAATCGACGAGGATGACTAAGACTCTTGCAAAGCACATTATGTACATTACTCGACAAAGAATTGCCCCAGCAAGAAACATTGAGCCAAATAAGCCAAACATCACCAGAATCATGGAATTTGAGGCGTATAGTACATGATTTAATTTCTAACGGAGTACACCACATTAACGTGCTACAAGACAGGACAGCAGTCAATACATTCTGGGACTACCATGGTGTGCAATGCAATCCGACACACGGCGCGCCATGGAGTGATACAGCCCTCTAATAGCTTCCTGGGGTATGATGATCACGTGTCAATTGTCAATACCCTGTGTGACCACTATTTTGTGCAATGTGATAGGACACACGGCGCGGCATGGAGTGACATAGCCCTCTAATGGTGTCCTGTGGTATCAGGATCACGAGCCAGCTGTCAAAACTTTGTGTGACCACCATGTTGCGCAATAAAAGCAGACACACGGGGCGGTGTGTCTGCTTTTACATGCGCAACATGTCAGCAGTTAATACTTTGTGTGACTACCATACTGTGCAATGCAATCCAACACACGGGGCGGAATGGAATGATACAGCTCTCTAATCGTGTCCTGGGTATCAGGATCACGTGTCAGCAGTCAATATTTGTGAGACCACCATGTTGTGCAATGCAATCCGACACACGAGTGATATAGCGGCGTATGAGGATCACGTCTCAGCAGTCAATACCTTGTGTGACCACCATGTTGTGCAATACAATCAGACACACGGGGTGGTGTGGAGTGACATAGCCCTCTAATAGTGTCCCGGAGTATGAAGATCACGTGTCATCAGTTAACACCTTGTGTGACCAGCATGCTGTGCAATGCAATCCGACACACAGGGCGGCATAGAGCGATACAGCTCTCTAATCGTGTCCTGGGGTATCAGGATCACGTGTCAGCAGTCAATTCTTTGTGTGACCACCATGCCGTGCAATAGAATCTCACACACGGCACGGCATTGATTGATATAGACCAGTAATGGTGTCTCAGGGTATCTGGGAACACGAAGAATTTACCTGCTCCTATAATTCAGTGACATTCCTGTTCGACCCAGGAAAGACTTTCAAGTGACGTCCATTGAGCTCCGGAGATCTTGCTGGCCATGAAAGCATATAGACTCCTAATAGGTACGTTCGGAAGATGTTAGTTATGTCAGCTTCAAGGTGGTCTAGTCGCTCAGAAGCATTCGCACGGTGATAAGGTTGGCGACGAGGCCTTCGAGGCATCTTTTGTCCTTTAATATGCTGACGCAACCTTCAACTCTCTGTTACTTTGTTCCGTACATCATAGAACACGGAATATGACTTAGTTGCATAATCGAATGATTTGCATATCGCACCTGCCTGCACACACCTACTAAATTACATGCCGATAAGTCCATTCCTTTTGGGTGGAGCAATCTCAGTGTTGAGTAATATATAACCTTTTGAACAGAGGAGTGTTCATTCTCCTGCAGAGGCACAGGCAGCATGTCCGTCCCATGGCGGTGGCCTAGTACTTACCCCTGGAATGAGAGACCCGAAATTAGGGATGCGGATCCTCCTACAACTTTAAATGAACATAGCGTTGTAAACCACGAAACGAAAGAGTTATGTGCCACTTTATACCCATCACTTGACCGAAATGTGGTTTCGCTCCCGGTCACTGAAAGTAAAAATCAGCGATTTGGAGTGTAGTGAACTTCTTTGCATATATATGAATAGGTTTTCATCAACGGCAGACCAACAGCTATTTGACATGCGCTGCTTTTCTTCTTTCAATCCTTCTCCCGTTTCTATTTTGATCCCAGTCACTGTAAGGAAAACAAAACCCAGTGATTTGCAGTGTAGTGGACTTCTTTGCATATCATCATCATCATCATTGTCAACCATTATCAATCCACTGCTGGACGAAGGTCTCCCAAGTTTCCTCCACAACGGTCTGTCTTGTGCCAGTCTCCTCCATGTCACCCCTGCATACTTTCGGGAATTTCATCCACCCATCTCCCATGTGGTCTTCTTCTGGGTCTTTTCCTGTCCCTTGGAATCCAATCTAAAATTTCTGCTGTCCATCGATGATCTGTCCTTCTGGCAGTATGTCCAGCCCATTGCCATTTCAGGGATTTAACTCTGATCATGATGTCTTCCACTCTTGTCATTTTTCGGATCCACGAGTTCCTCTTCTTATCTCTCCTGGTTACACCAAGCATGCACCTGTCCATGCTTCTTTGAGTTGTCTGCAGCCTTTGTATGTCTCTTTTAGTTAAGGTCCACGTCTCTGCACCATACGTAAGCACTGGAAGGATGCATTGATCAAACACTTTTCTTTTAAGACATAATGGCATATTGCTCTTGAAAATTATGCTGTTTCTTCCAAAAGCTCTATAGGCAAGTTTTGTACGCCGATTAATTTCTTCATCAATGTGACCCTCACTTGATATCTGCTGTCCAAGATAAACGTACGTGTCCGTTACCTCCAGCTTTTCTCCATCAATCGATAAATCTTCATTTCTTGTAAAAGCATTGAACATCACTTTTGTCTTCTGAAAGTTCATTTTTAATCCCACTTCTTTACTCTTGTCAGCAAGTTCCTGGATCATACTCTGCAGCTCTGATGGGGTAGTTGCAAAAATGACTACGTCATCAGCAAAACGAAGGTGGGTTAGATAATCTCCATTAATCTTTATCCCCTTGTTTTCCCAGCTCAGCGACTGAAAAACACTCTCCAATGTGGCATTAAAGAGCTTCGGAGATATGGTGTCACCTTGTCTCACTCCCTTTCCAATTTTTACGTGTGTTGTATTTTCAAACAGCCTAATCTTTGCACTTGCATTTTCATAGATGTTATTAATAATATTAATGTATGCATCTTCAATACCGCAGGTTTTCAGAGCCATTGTAACTGCTGATGGTTTCACCGAATCAAAGGCTTTTTCATAATCGATAAAAGCCATGCACAATGGAAGTTCATATTCCCTCGCTCTTTCAATTAGTTCTCTCAGCACGTGGATATGATCTATTGTGCTGTAGCCACTCCTGAATCCAGCTTGTTCTCTCGGTTGAGCCATGTCCAGTGTTACCTTCAAGCGGTGTGAAAGAACTTTAGTGAAGATTTTATAAACTACTGATAGGAGGCTGATAGGTCTGTAGTTTCCGAGATCCTCAATGTCACCTTTCTTATGTAGCAGGATCATTGTAGCGGTGTTCCAATCCTCAGGAATCTTTCCTTCATTAAGGCATTGAGTGAAAATTTGGGCGAGTACTGTTTCGATTTCTCCACTTGCTTCTTGTATGATGTCTACAGTAATTCCATCTTCTCCTGGAGCTTTTCCTCGCTTCATGTTCTTGATTGCATGTGCAACTTCTGCTGGAAGGACTGGAGGAACTCTGGTACTGGTATCTTTCATGATGTCTGGAGTGCATATATCATCCCTTTCATATAATTTGGAGTAGAAATCTTTCACTCTTGTCAAAATTTCGCCTCTATTTCTTGTTACAGAACCATCTTCTTTTCTCAGTGCCATAATCTGTTTTCTTCCCTTACTGAGATGTCCCTTTGCTATCTTTAGGCTTTGGTTGTTTTCAATTGCTTTCCTCACTAGTTCACAGTTGAATTTCCTTACGTCTTCAGTGATACTTTTTCTTACTGTCTTGCATAGCTCTATATATTCCACTTTGGAAGTCACATCTTCTTTAGTTGTCCTCATCTCTCTTCTTTTTTGCATCAACATTTTGGTTTTTCTTGATAATTTGTTCACATGCAACTTGTTCTTAGACCCAGCTAATTTTGTTGCTGTTTCCATAATAGCTTTGGTTACTTTTCTGTTAACTTCAGAGATGTCCACTTCTTCCGATGATAGGCCTTCTAAAGCAGAGAACCTGTTCTTCAGTTCTAACTTGAAGGTATTATGGTGTTTTTTAAGGTTGGTTATGTCAATAGATTTTGTTTGTCTTATGAGCTTGCCACGTTCAAGTTTAGTGTTGAGGTGCATCTTACATCTCACCAATCTATGGTCACTTTGCATATACACTGCCGGAAAGTGAAAAAAGAACACCAAGAAGGAGGCGTCTGATACCAACGAAATTTATACAGCATAATAGCGGAATACAGAGGATAACGTGATCAAACATTACGGCACAATACAGCTGTATTTGCTGGTAAACAGAAAAATAACATTTCCATATAACATGGTTAGTACGAGGTTGAACCGCCATGAACTGCGTCACACTGTGCAATTCTGGCATGGAGTCTGTCGTATAGATGTTGGATGTAAGCCTGGGGTATTGAGTACCAAGTACCCTCACAACCTGGACGCGTAAATCGGGGATGGTCGTGGCTGGCCGTGGAGACCGGATAAGTCGTTGTCCCATAAAATCCCACACGTGCTGAATGGGGGACAAATCCGCTGAACGTGCAGGCCATGGAAGTTGTCTCACACCCTGAAGTGCATGTCGCGTTGCACGTGCCGTGTGTGGGAGTGCGTTGTCTTGCTGGAAAACACCACGATTAACCGACCTTACAAATGGCAACAACGGGCTGAATGATGTTGTTGATGTAGGAGGTGCTGTTCAACGTACCCGGTTCAAACACTAGTTGTGTATGGGAGTGATAGCTGATCACTCCCCACACCAGGAGACCAAGTGTAGGCTCTGTATGTCGCTGGCGGATACAAGAAGGGTGGAGACGCTCCCCTGTGCGTCTGCGAACACGCATACGGCCATCGGAGGCTCCCAAGCAGAATGATCTTTCATCGCTGAACACGACAGATCGCCATTGCGTTCTCCATTGCAGACGTTGGTGACACCACTGCAGCCGTTCTGACGGTGGGCTGGAGTCAGAGGTACACATGCCTGAGGTACACGTGCACGTAGTCCTGCATCCAGTAGACGGTTGCGGATTGTTTGCACAGTCACCTCAGGTGCAACGGCAGCTCAAATTTGCGTTGCAGTGGATGTTCTGCTTGACAACGCCGCTCTTCTTATGCGTCGATCGGTCCGCTCATCAGTCCGTCTGTGACTCACGGTTCCACGTCTTCTCGTGTGGGAATGTTCCTCGGACCATCTACGCCACCATCGTACCACCACCGATACTTCCCGTCCAATTCACTCCGCAATACGACGATACGACCACTCGGCCTCGCGAAGCCCGAGTAGATGACCTCGCTCAAAGTCCGATAACTGCTGGAATCGTACACGTCTTCCATGTCCAGGCATTGCAGCTTCTTCAGGGTCTTCGCACGTGTTCGTACGCCTACGAGTGATAACATTCACTTCGCCGTACTCCTTAAAAACCACCGACGATAATTTGCATATTATGCCGTGCTGTGGCGTAAGCGCTCACCGGTTGGTCCCGAAATTAACATCACACCTACGTACATGTGACCCCATTAACATATGTACATTTCATGATCGTCCGCCAATTCCTTCTTGGTGTTCTTTTTTCACTTTTCGGCAGTGTATATGAATAGGTCTTGATCAACGGCAGACCGACAGCTACCTGACATGCGCTGCTTTTCTTCTTTTAATCCTTCTCCCGTTTCTACTTGCACAGAAACACGCACTTTCTGCTCTTCTCTAACAAAAGATACTTTGAAGTCGTCTATTTGAATCAAGAATAGACAGAGTTAGAAATTATCTTATAAGAGAAAGAACAGGAATATTAGATATTATAAAAATAATAAAAGAATCAAAGTGGAGAAGGGTTGGACATGTTGGAAGACAGAAAGACGAAAGATGGACACGATTAATAACAGAATGGCAACCGAGAGATGAAAAGAGACGAAGGGGGCGCCAGAGAACAAGATGGAGAAATGACCTTCAGAAATTTAGAGGTGCTAAATGGTGGACTGAGGCTAAGGATCGAGGAAGTTGGAAAAGACTGGGGGAGGCCTATACCCTGCAGTGGGTGTCAACAGTCTAAGAAGATTTGAATCAAAATAATATTTTGGATGCAAATTCTTTACACGTAACTGTCATCTTAAACATAGTGTCGGGGATCAATATACAAATGAGAGTTCGCATGATCGAGAACTGGCTTTAGGAAAGTTGAACTTCTCAGGAAGTGTTGTTGCCTCACGAATGCTAAAATTTTATGCCATATTGGACGTTCAGAAGCTTTTCTAGAACTAGCGCGTCGCAAAAAATAGGAGTGCTAATGAGACAGAATTATCCAAAGCTTGTCTTAAAACAGTAATTTTGTAAAGTACAGCATCACTTTTTAAAGTAAGATAGTTCTGGAAGAACGTCATGCAGCAGGAAAAAACTAAGAATGACTGTAACTATGACTTCAAGAGTTCAAGCGACCTCCATTTCAATTCTTGGTGCTATCTTAACGAAATTTACTCGCTGTCATTACAATATTCGATTATATGTGCGACTATAAATTAAAAATTATTTGCCAGTTTTTTATCACCTTTCTTAGTATATTGTTATGAGCATCTTTCATACAAATGAAAGTTGAATTATATACAAGTTGAATTACGTTACGCCAGTAAACAATATTATTTACTGGTATAACGTATTTTGGCTTTCTAAATGCGGTCAATGGCCCTAATAAGTTTATGTAATTTTTTTGCTCGTCGTCATTACATTCTAAAAGCTCTGGCATTTTGCCAATGGACGACAGAATCATGAGTCATAACGTCATGGCCACCCACCCAATAGTGTGTTAGGCCGTCTCTCGCCGCTATAAACGCTTACACCTAGCATGGTATCGACTCCACTAGACCGTGGAATTTGTTAAGTATTCTGTATTAGTTGGACAAAATGATGTCCAAGAATTGTGCGACAGGGCCAAACTCTGGAGTGGATGGACTACTGCTGCATGCCATTGCATTCCACAAGTGTTTGACAGAAGTCAAATCAGGGGAATTTGAAGGAATGGGAATCATGAACTCTTTCGACATGATCTTGGAGCCATTCGTGCATAAGTAAAGGTTTGTGCAAAGGGCGTTTTCTTTCTGTGGGAGTGCCATCCGGGTGCACAGTCACCATGTAGTGCACCATTTGTTCGTAAACAATGTCTCTATATGATCTGGCGGCGAGGGTGTGTTCAATAGGGATGAGGGAACCTAATGACGTTCATATGAACAACATCCACACCATGACACCGACGGTCTGCCTCCTTCCAACTGTGAAGTCTGGTCGCGTCATTTTACCCGCTGGGCATCGAATGCGAACTCATCTAGCGGCACATTGGAGCTGGAACCTGCACTCATCGGCTACTATTTTCCAGTTGTTCACTCTACAATCTCGATGCTACCGTATCAACCGAAGGAGGAGCTGTTTCAGAGCAGTGGTCAACATGGGTACATGAACGTCCCATCGACTCCTCAGATCTATCCGCAAGAGAGAATGCCGAACTGTGTGTCCGGAAACGTTTTTATGCGCGCTCTAGCTGTAGTCTATTGTTAACTGAATTATCGTGAGTTGTTTGTTGTTCCGGTGAGCAGCCTGCATTCACCTCGACTGTAAGACAATGGCGATTGCCACTTTCCTGCATTTCACGAAAGTATGTGCATTGATCTTTGGATCTTTATTACCACACCTTCACTACAGTACTCCCTCGAACATTAAACATTACCTGTTGACATGCTGGCTCCCGCCTTCGTCTAGACGATAATCATTTCCCGTTAAAACTCCAATAAGTCCTTCCTATCCTCCATTGCACGGGCTATCGAAGTAAAAAGTCAGGTTGGTGACGTCATTGCTACGTGTTGGGAGAACTGTCATCCACTGAGACAGGGTAGTCACAATGACGGTTTTGTTGGATCTTATCTTAACTGGTTTATATGGCCGGTAACACGCGCGGTATCGCGTGCAATAAGGCAACCGGTATCCACATCAGAAAAAAAAAAAAGATAAAAAGGAAAGTTAAAGAAAATGTTGAAATAATAATTTTTTAGATAAGAAATAATGTTTACAAATAATGCTGAATACAACATTGCGAACACAAAGCAGATTGATACACGAATTACCCAACGTGGTGCTCTACCTTCTTGGGCTTCTTACATTTTTCATCACTTGCTCTTGCCTCTCGTTTTTATTTTTTCCAATTTTGCTTGCGTTCAGTCTGCGAATTCCGCTGCATTGTCAAGAATGTTAACCCATTCACACGAAAACAAATTTTAAAAATTTTAGTTTAAAACACTGCGATATATTCTTTATATATTTCAGTAGATCTCGTCGTGAGCTTTAAAACGATACCACGCACAGTCGTGTTGCGCTCACGGTTGCCGAGATAGACTGAATCAAACGCCACGGCACACCCAGAAATATTACATCATCTCCGCCGCGCACAGGGAGCAAGGGGAGCGTCGCGCGCACCATGTACTGCGCAGTACACGAATTAGACTCCATACTGTTTACCAATATACTAACAAGATTAGTGTGCGGCACGTATTTGTAACGCTCTAATGATTTCAATTGGGACCTATTTTCGTCGCAGGGGGTCGACTGTAAGTCGCCCCATACTATCCGCGGAATTAGACGTAGTCCTACGTCAAAGAACAGATGAATGTAAATGTTTTGGGGGCCTCTAATTGCATATTCCCTTTCACAGGGGAGAAAGTTCTATATCCGCTTTCATCATCCGATGGCACCTGTGGATGGTGATCACTCAGTTTGTATTAATGTTCGAAGAACACCACACAATTTATGTGTAGTTAATCCTACTAGACTGAAGCACCGCATTTACATCTCTGGCGCAACTAGCTCGCTCTTAGCACGCCCGGAATCCGGTGATGGTTCGCCTCATACACTGAGTGGTGAGAGCGTCAGACAGGAATTGCTTGATAGAGAATTTCACCCAGTTTTGAGGGAATTAATTTGTGCCCTCATTATAGGTAACATTTGTTTCACTCTGAAGTGAGTTCCACTTTGTATCTAAAGCTCAGCTGTCGGTCGCTCACAGGCCTACTTTCCATTACCTTGTTTTTAACTGTGGGTGGCGTTCCGTTTTCCCCTTTCCAGTACAGTTCGCACAATGCTACCGCCAGAATATCTCTTTCTAGTTTCGAGAGGGGATGTTAGGGTGAATATGAAGCTTTTCGGAGCGAAATGAACGCGAGGATTGCCATAAATCCGACATAGAGGTGGTCTGTCGCAGTCATGTTACCGTTCTCAATTCTCATTTGCCAAAAGGCCACGAATTGTGCACTTTTCCAGATACTAGAAAATAACAAAGGCACTGATGAACAAAGTAGAGGAGAAATTACGTTATTAATCATAGCCGATCAGTACCACCCTGTTTGTCTAAAGCCTTTCCCTGATTACGATAAATCGTATAAAATGGACCACGCTCGTTAGACATATACGGCTTTCTAACATGGCTTACCTGAAATCCGGAGTTTTTTGCCAGGTCATCAGTATATCTCAACGTAGACTCCTTTTGTTACACGGAGGAAATCTAGTCGGTACTCTATCTCTTTCCATGTCTGCTGCAACATGTTATCTGTAATGGTTCCAAACGCTTCAGTTACTCTTCCCTTCAAAGTGTTAATATCTGCAACTGGTGTTGCATAAACTTGATCCTTAATGTAGCCCCATGAAAAGAAGTCAAAGGGCGTAATGTCTCGGGATCTTGGTGGCCAGGGTATGGGACCATCTCTGACTATCCATCTGTTAGGGAATTTGTCATCTAAGAATTGACGGACAGGTACAATCTAGTGCGGGGGCGCACCATCCTGCTGGAACATTATCCATGGTTGCAGCTCTTCCAATTGAGATGCAACATACAGCTGCATCCTGTTGAGGTAAATACCCGATGTAATGGTCGGCTCAATAAAAAGAACGGTCCAATTACTTTGTTGTGCATTAGTCTGCACCAAACATTGATTTTAGGGCTATCCGTGTGTATCTCCAAAACCACATGTGGGTTCTTTGAATCCCAGTTACCCGGGTACTGGCCCCCCGGTAATAAATAAGAGCGTCTTCCTGCCCCTTTCTACTTCGCTTCAGTGTCGCTTTACTTCGGACACTCTAGCCCAAATCTCCTAGCTTCCTATTTCTAAGGGTTGTTTAAGACCTGGGGTCAGACACTCCCTTCTTAAAATACTCTACATGTGATCTGATCTGATCTGAACCCCAGATTACGGGCATTATACGTGTTCACTTTACCTGAGATATGAAAAGTTGAATCGTCTGAAAAACAAATTCGCTTCAGGTAATCATTATCTTCGTCTATTAGTTCAAGAACATCCATATCGAATGCCACACGTCTGGGCCCATCATTAGGTTCCAAGGCTTGAACAATTTGCAATTTGTATGCAAAAAAACGAATCCGCTTTCTTAAAATGCGGTGCACTGTCTTCATAGGTATTCCCAGTTCACTAGAGAGAGGCATGTTCGTACGAATGCATCACGCACGGCGTCGACAGTTTCCCCACTAATGGAAGGTCTTCCACTTCTTGCACGGTCACAGACACTTCCCGTCTGTTTAAACTTTTGATACCAGTTCCTAATGCTCTTCACATCAGGCGGAGCTCTATCATACTCACGCTTAAACTTCCAATGCACTGGAATTGCAGATTTAGTTTCATAAAACCAGAGAAAATAATTAGCCTTCTTCTGCATAGACGCCATTTCACAGACTGACGCTTTTGAACAACAAACTACGCTGCAGGCGTGCAGCACCACCTATTGCTCTAAAAGTACAACGAACAAAAATCTTGAGAATATGACCCAATCAATGCAACAGACAGCGTACGTCTAACTAACTCGGTTCATTTTACACGATTAATCGTAGCCAGGGAAAGACTTTAGACACACCGTGTGTATCGTGACCAAAAAAATTATAACACAAATGAAAAGTAAAATGTTCCCCATCAGTTAGGCTGCCTATAACATTTTGTATTAACACGGGCCAAATAGATGCCATGTTTAGAATGCTGTAACATTGAAGTCATTTGGTACCAAATAAAGTACAATAAAGATTGATCTTTTATTTCTGTGTATATTATGATTTGCTCATACAAAAGTATGTGTGAGTCCGTTAGAAAAAATAAATTTTGTCATTATTGACCGACATATAAGGGTAAATAATAAAATACACTTTATGATTCCTTCCGAAATGTGTAAGAACTGACAGTGTTGGGGCCTTAAAGTTGAGAAAAAAATTCCAACTCATTTCTTATTTGTAAATGGCTTGAAGGTAGAATAATCTGTTACAATACACACAATGGTCCTAGATCGATAATATAAATTACTAAGCTAACAACTCCTTGCACTCAGCGCTGCTTTGTCAAGAGCAGTAGCCACTTTTTCCTTTCCTCTCGTTCATCACATAAGTAATGACAAAGAAAGCCGAAATCCCTAAAAAAAAAATGAAAAAACTGAATAAAAGAAACCTTAGGGGAAATCGGGAAAGTATTTCATTAATGCTTCCACAAACAATGTTTGTTAACCTTTGAATGCTTCAACCGAGATTGTTCCTCAATGTACAAAAATAGCAAAAAGAAAAAAAAATGCTGAAAGAGAGATAAAACAAAAATAAAATAAAAAATAGCGCTGTTGAAGGTTTCCGATTACAAAGTGTATATGAATTTATTTGGAGTAAAATACTTAATTTTGCTTCTCAAAAACTAAATATTCCAACTCTTCGTGTTGCGACGTGTCTTGTATGCGTGACTTCAAGATCTCAATCTACCAATTTAACAAATCATGGCAATTTAAGTCGTCCAAATGAAGTATGACATTTTTTATGGTTTATGCTCAATAATTTTTTCAAAATATGTCTTATAGAAAAAATCTTTTTTCAACGGGCAAACAAGTACTAACTACTTTATCGAGACTAGGGCTGAATTCATTGTGCATTTAATACCAGTTGTAAAATGCTTTTACAATAAATGAAGATTTATCGATTGACGAGGAAAATCTGGCAGTAATCGATGTACCTACATTTACCTTGGGTAAATTATATCAAGCTAGCGACACATTGATGAAGAAATTAATTGGTGTGTAAAACGTGGTTGGGGGGCATTAGGAAGAAACTGTACAATTTTAAAGACCAATTTACAATTATGTTGTAAAAACACAAATTTGTTGGTGACGACGATCGAACCTGCATCCCTGCGCTCCGGAGCCGAATGCTTTACTATTAAGCTACACAGACGGAATTTATTGCTCCAACTTTGTCGTTTTGACATGCGCTTCACTTCTGTACTACGTCATAATGTCTTAAATGAAAAATGAATTAGTGTATCATTTCAGTCCTTACTTGTGGAGAAGAAACATGGGTCTTTACTAAAAAAAGGCATACAGAGACTGCAGACAACCAAAAGAAGCGTCGAGAGACGTGTGCTTCGTGAAACTAGGAAAGATACGAAGAGGAACTCGCGGATCAGGAAAATGACAAGAGTGGAAGATATTATCAAGGTAAAATCCCTGAAATGGAAATGGGCTGGATATATTGTAAGAAGAATGGACCACCGATGGACAACTGAAATATTAGACTGGATATCAAGCGACGGGAAAAGGCTCAGAAGAACGCCACGTGGGAGATTGTTGGATGAAATTTAAAAACATGCCAGAATGTTATGGAAGAGGCTCGCTCAAAAAAATCGGGGATTGATAATGGTTGATGAATACCATCACTTACTAGTCCTTAAGATATTGGCGACACCTTGTGGTATATGAAGCTACAAGGAGTCACGAACCCCTAGATTATGGCTGCTACTTCCAGTAAGGGATAGAACTAGGGCCATGGGAGAAGTACGTCATCCATTCTTCATCCGGGACTTGAGACAGAGTTTTTTTTTTATTGGAGGTTTAACGACCACCGTGAGCAACTCAATGGGCTATAAGCAGTCGCCCGTCCCTAATTTGGGGTCACTGGTTCCAGGGAAGGGAGAGAGCCAGTGCCGTAAGACAAACACAACATCCATGCCTGACCGGGATTCGAACCCGGACCCCTTACGGACGAATGATCAGAGGCCAACGCCTTAAACCACTGCGCCACTGGGGCGGCAAAGAGCCAGAGTTCATCTCAGGCGACTGACCAAAAGTCAGGCCAGTGATCACTCCCTTACCAGTGTGGAAAAACTAGTAATTCTCAGCAGCAGATTTCGGGACTTAGTAGCAAGCAGCTGCACTGCCACGTATTTGTCAGATTTGCTCGAAATATGCAGTTCGCAATAAATACCGAACGCAAATCATCCAAAAATAAACCAAATCCTTTTTTTGCCGTAAACCATTTTAGGATCGAACAGATTTTTTTTTCTCCTCCAGATATCGAAATCTCTGTCGCAAAAACAGAGGATTGCATTTCTTTGAAGAAAGAAAAATGGGAGCAGGTGTTCTGACTTTCTAAATCATATTGTTCTACTGATTAATCAAATGTCCCACGCTTATTTTCCCAAAAGATAAAAATTGTCTCTCTTGCAGATTCTTGCTATGAACAAAAATGGAAACATTTCAGTTAAAAAAAAAATGTGCAGCTGAAATGAAGAGGTCACACACACACACACACACACACACACACATTTGGAAAGCGTAGCTCTGGTTGAATTCGAGTTATAGCTGAACTTCGTAGACCCAGTTGAGAATACTGAAAAAGATCTGTTCTGCATCTTAAATGGGGAGAAAAAATATTTGCTTGGGTATGTTCGTTGACGCAATCGCAGCAAAAAGAATTTTTAATATTTTCGATTATCTAATCGGAAAAAAATACAAGGGTTGTCCCAAAACAACTAAGAATAGTGTTATAAAAAAAGTATGCGTATCTTTATTATCCAAGAATTGGTCCTCTTTTTCGAAATACTGTCCATTACATGGAATACAGGTGTCCCAACGTTCCTCTCACTTTTTAAATGTCTTCTACACTGGCGTGCAAAAATTAAGGACAAGACGGTTTTTCGAATGTAACGTCATGCAGAAGTGCTTCACATCGACTCAAATCATACCATAAGATCCCCAAGATGTAAGAATATGGGACAAGTGATCAAAACCGTCCATACAAGTAATCCAAAGGATACAAAGGCACTTTATTGAAAAGGTGGCTTCGAGCACAACTGGACAGAAGACAAACGTCCATGTGACAGGCGGCTGCCAAGAAAAATCCAGTCTTTAGTATGGGATATGATCAACAACCCTGACTGCGTTGCAGGATTTACAACGTCTGTCCATGCTGAGGACGATGTTGCTAAGGTGCTGTTGAGGCATCGTGGCCCATTCCTCTTGTAGCGCCAAACGCAGCTGCGAAATCGTTGCTGGCGGCTGGTGACGTGTTGCTAAGCGTCTCCCGAGAAGGTCCGGCACGTGTTCGATTGGATTTAGGTCCAGGGACCTTGCGGGCCAATCCATGCGTTGAATATCTTCACTCACCAACGGCTCTGCGACAGCCACTGTACGATGAGGTGCACCGTTGTCGTCCACGAAGAGGAACTCTGGACCCACAGCACCTTTAAACAGACGCACATGAGGCAGAAGAACCTCGGTACAATAGCGGGCACGAGTGACTGAACCTCCTTGGAAGATGTGGAGGTCAGTACGGCTACCAAGCATGATACCTCCCCAAACGAGAACTTCGCCACCTCCAAACCGGTCACTTTCGATGATGTTGGAGGTGTGATTGCGTGTTCCCTGCTCTCTCCAGATCTGTATACGTCCAGAATCGCTCGTCAGACTAAATCGGCTCTCATCCGTAAAGAGTACTGGACCCCATTGCTGATGTGTCCGGTTCTTTTGTTCCTGACACCACAGAAACCACCGTCTCCGATAAGCAGGCGTTAATGACACACACCGTACTGGTCGTCATGCAATTAGACCACCTTTGTGCAGCCTCCTGGCCACGGTAAAACGCGATAACGGGCGTCCAGTTGTCTGTTGTATGTGTCTTGCGATTTCTCCCGCTGTCTGCCGTCTGTCCCTACTCGCCTGCAGGACAATATACCGGTCGTCCGCCACCGTGTTTGCTCGTGGACGACCACTGCTAAACTCTCAGAGAGCTGTCCCTGTCATTTGAAGTGCTCTCCAAACTCGTGAAACGATGTTGTGAGCGATCCCGAACTCCTCGGCCACACTAGTCACACTTCGACCTTCTTCCAACTTCCCAATGACGCGACCTCGGGTAAATTCATCCAGGCGTCGTCTACTGGATTGCCTGTTGGCCATATCACACGGTGGCAGCAACTCGACGTCGTTCAAACCGATGTACACCGTGCAATAGCTTTCACCGAATTGCCGAGCGGGGGGGGGGGGGCTCAGCGTCATTTTCTTGTAGGACTTCCGTCCACAAGTAGTAGAGTTTAGGTCCCAGCCATCTACAGCGAGATCGCCTTTTGGGCAGGACACAGAAACGGAAGGAATGAGAGCAAGTCTAGCGACTTTGACAGAACAGTTTGTAGTGAGATTAGAGTACAGTAGATGGCGCCACCGTACAAGTACGATATTGCACATAGAGGGGTGAGAGAATTTCAGGTGGGGTATAGGAAAGGATACCCATTTAACCAGTGGGTCCAGCCTGGGGGCCGTCGCTTAACGTGCTCGTCCGATGCACGGCGGATATTCAGCGATTGTTAGTAAATCACACCATCTCTGAAAGATCAGCCTAGGCTTGAACCTGGGGACCCAGCATCGATAGTCTGAAACACTAACCACTAAGCCATCCGCGGCTGAATTGCTGAGCGTACACCGCCCGTGTGCTTTATACCCTTCCGACACCCCCTTCCTTCACGTCATGCTGCCTATATGCGCATGCCCTACCGTTCCGGACCGCAGTCTATCTCCTGAGTGGTCTTTCGGTCCGTTCTACCTGCTCGTTCCGCTGTTATGCTAATTTCTTCTCTTAGTCCTTAATTTTTGCACACCAGTGTATATTAATATTTATTTCAAGCTTGAAAACAACCGTCCTAGGACGGGCTATACGTTAGTGATTAATAACAGGAATCCGCTGAAATCCAAAATAAAACATCATTCCAATACCGTCCTTTTGGAAGTTAAGTGCAGAATTCAATGGGGTTTTAAAACATCTATTACACCATGCTGCACTATATAAATGTTGGCGACCCTTAAACATTACCAGGTAAATGCCTCGTCATTTGTGAAATTACAAAAAATAAGGAGCCTTATACACGAGGGATGAGTTTCCCCAGTGGAAAATTTCTTATTTTGAGAGACCACGATTAAAACTTTGAAAGTCTGATATGGTCGACTGAGCAAGGGAACGACTTAAGTTCCGTGGATCAAGGGACAGATGTATTCACAAAGAGCCAACCTAGAGATATTCCAAGAACCAGAAGACAGGAGAGATTGGAAATCATTTCGTTCCCTGACTAAGCAACTAGGAAACCAACTGGCATTCTACTTGACCACATGCAGGTAGGTTATTCAAGGCCTCTGTGAGTACCGTATTATACTTGGATGTTAAAGCGTGCTTAATTAATGATCCTGGTAGTTAAATGGTTATTACGCTGCTGTTTGTAATGTTTAAGACAGAGTAACGGCGTTTGTGACTCAGATTCTAGTTCTACATCCTGAAACCTTAAGCTACCTGTATTAAAAGACAACTTCTTATGACAATTCGCTGGAATACTCCCTCTAAACTTACGCGATCTTTTCTTGATTACTGAAGACATACCCAAGTTATTAACGACTTATTTATGACTGTCATATTTCTAAAGAAAAATTTAGAGTAGAATAAAAAAAGGACAGATGGACGAAGGGAGAGAAAAGGACATGGAACATGTGTGTGTGTGTGTGTGTGAAAGAGAAATACAGCTGCAAGACGGATACACATCAAGGAGAAAGACGGGGACAACAAAAATGGAAATAGAGAGAGCCGAAAAGGGGAACGGAGAGAAAATGACAGTGAAAGTATAAAACAACAGGAGAGAAAAGTAAGAAGATAAAGGGCAAGAATGGAAAAGGAGGTTGTAAGGGTCGCCCGTAATCGAACTGTCAAATATGAATTTATGTACTTTTAATATTGTGATGAACACGTGCGGACGGACGTTTCATTCCGCCATTTTGTTGTTTCAGATAAGAACTGATATTCTTCACCACCCACGTGGTACGATTTTAATCCTATGGGGGATTAAGAGAGGGTGCATGAACACCTGGGGCATCTGACCTTGAAGAGTCAGCTGCTCGAGTGCTTCTGTTAAACAAGTTGTCATACTGCTTTTGTATACGTGCAAGGTTGTAATCCCCTGCGGGTATCCGACGACATTCCTGAGTACAGGTATTTCACGTGCTGACCGGGAAAACCAGTTTTTCTTGCGCATGCGTGATAGAGGACAGAAAGGGCGAGGAGGATTAAGTGAGACAGTTGAGCTTCGGTCGTCAAGGAGAGAGGGTCCTGGTTTGGACACCAGTTTCTGACGGAAGGACTGCGGTTATCGCAGACGTGCAGCGTGGTGAACGGGAAGGAGGATTCCTTCGTCCACCGGGTATCGCGGAAAGAATTGTGGAAAGGTAGCACGTGGTCAGCACGGGAACCTGAGCGGAAAATCATCGAAAACCCGTGAAGCAAATGTTATCGGAATAATAAAGTCTTGTTGTTTTTATTTCCGTGTACTGGACTGAGTTTGTCGAGGTAATTATTCTTCTACACAAGGACGCCTTCAGCCGCCTTGATAGCCAGATCGTATAGTAAAGGCGAGGCGGTAGCTCGCTATACGGCGGGAAACAAAAGGTATTATCTAAGAATTGATATGTCTGGCCCTACAGCCAGATAAAGTGGCGCAGTCGGTAGGATCAGCCTGAAAGCGAGCTCATGAATGACGTGAATGGCGACACGTGTGAAGAAGGAACAACGGACTTTTGTGAAAATTCCTGTGACCGAATGACAGAACTCTGACGACGTGCCGACCGGAAGAAAGAGACACCAGCGTGCTATCCGAGATAAGGCATCCATCGTGTCGACCGAGACAAAGACAGTGTGCACCTCAGCGTACGGAAATCCCAAGCCGGACGAGGACTTACGGAAATCCCAAGCCGGACGAGGACTTACAGGACTTACAAGCCGGACGAGGACTTACAGGACTTTTCTTCCGGCTTACTAAAACTTCTGGGTAAAGTTCTTTCTAAGATTCTCATGTAGTCGGCCAACTGCTTCTCCTGTTGTCTTACTTACAAGCAAGACATCAGGAGAAGCAGAAAGGGGAAACCTGAGTGCTCCGGTAACGTACCACATTTTTTTTTCTGAGATTATTTCTGTGTCTTTGCCTGTGCATTTGGTATAATTTAGGGTTAAGAGTAGAAGTTCTCATCATGGTACTAGAAAGGAAAGGGAAAGCTAATAATTAGATATTTTCAGAGTAAAGCATTGTAAAGTAAAATTTTGTAACAGTTAATTTATGTCAGTTGCTAGAGAATGCGAAGTGTCAAAATATTTTCATTAAGTAATAAGTGTGTTTAGATAAGTCGAGATTTCATGTTTACGATTTAAGAAATTTGAAGCTAAAATAGCGTAGTGATTTTTTTTTTTTTTACGTGTAGCGAAAGAGACAGAAGGAATATAAGTATTCTGAGTAAAACGGGATAATAAATGTTCGGGTAATGCATGAAGGTAGAGATAGGTTAGAAACAAAACAGAAAGTAGATTAACCTTCGATGATTTAATGCGGAAGTTTGCATGATTTCTTTTCTTATTTCTTTGCATGAGTGTATTTTTTGAATGTGTATTGTAGTGTATTATCATGACTGAGCTTTTGGAAGGGAAAGTTGAGGATAATTTAGACGTGGACAACGAAGATAATAGTATTCTTAGCGATTCAGAATTAGATTCTAGTAAAGAAGTAAGCATTAATATGGAAGACAAGAAAAATAATCCAGCTAGAATGGAATGGGAACTTAAATTTAAAATGCTTGAGATAGAAGAGAGAAAGGCTGAGAGGGAACAAAGAATGCTAGAATTACAATTAGCGGATAGGAAAGAAGAAAGGGAATTTGAGTTAAGAAAATTAGAATTAATTAATCAGAAAGAGAAGGAGTCTATTAAAAGTAAAAATGAGGGTAAGTTGGCCGACTACATGAGAATCTTAGAAAGAACTTTACCCAGAAGTTCCAGTAAGCCGGAAGAAATTCTGGACTTCTTTGATTCGTTAGAAAGGGCATTTGTATTACACTCAGTACCGGAAGAAATGAAAGGTCGTTTGGTGATAGCCTTATTCAATTCAGAATGTGTGAACCACTTATTTCGTCGTTTGACTATAGAGCAGTACGATAAGTACGAAATAGTTAAGGAGGCAATTTTGGTGGAATGCCATTTGACTCCGCATATTTATTTGAAACAATTTGAGAATATTAGTAAGAACAAAGGGGAAAGCTACTTGCAGTTAGCGGGACGTATTAAGAGGACCCTAACATACTACATCAACAGTAGTGAAGTGACAGAATTCGATCAGTTGGTCAATTTGTTGGTATGCGACAAATTCAAAACTTTGTTGTCCCCAGAACTGAAGACCTACATTCTTCAAAGAGGTTCCGTAGGGAAGTTAGTTCCTTCGACAGAATTAGGAGAACTTTGTGATTTATACGAAAGTCACGTGGGAGCTATGGGAATAGAAGTAGGAAGATACAAACCCAGTCATCCCTCGGGAACGTATTTCAAAAGAGGTCAATCAGAAGCCGGGAAGAAGGGAAGTTTTCAGACAGGCGGAAATCAATTGAAAGGAAAGTTTTCCGGGACAGATCAGAGCGTCGGACATAAGCCTGGTTACTCAGCGGCGAGGCCTATCGTAAGGAATTCCAGTTTGGATAAGGGAATTATATGCTTTAGATGTGGAGTAGTAGGGCACCGTAAAGCAAACTGTAATCAGAAGGCATCCCAGAGTACTCCCAGCTCTTACTCTCAGAATTGGAGGAAAGACCCCCAAATAAGGTAAACAGAGTAGCGATGGGACAAAGGGGAGCCGAAGATGTTTCAGAGAGAAGGATAGAGGTCAGCGATGATAAAAGAATGACAGCTAAGGTAGGTAGAGTTTTAGGCCAAGAAGGAAGTCAGAACGAGGTAATAGAAATTCCGGTAGGAGAAGTGAAGAGGGTTAAGTCGGAATGCGGAAAGAGCACCGAAATCCTTATTGACTCAGGCGCGGAGGTGAGTTGTGTAAGAGGAGGTTTACTTGGCGAAGAGTTGTTGGAACCAAAGGGTAGAATAATTTTAAGAGGCTTTGATGGTAGTAAGGGAGAGTTTGTCATTAAACAATTGAATCTCCGATTAGATGAAGAGGGATTAGAAACAGAAGAAGCGCCAGAAAGTTTTTGTGAAGTGATGTGTGCAATTGTTCCTAATCTGGTAAACAGGGTAATTATAGCAGCGGAGGATTACCAGCGCATGAAAAGTTTAAGGGAAGCTACTCCGATGTGGGCAACCTCGTGTGAAAAGGCGTTAGAGTTAGGGAATAGGCCGGATGTGCATCCAGAAACTGAGACTGGCGAAGCGCTAATCGAAGAGGAGGATATTCTAGGAATGGAAAGCCCGGCGATCACAGATATTTCAGCGGAGGAGGAGCAAGCGCGCTTGGTAGGTAAACCGTGGCTTGTAGGGCAAAATAGCCCCAGGATATTAGCGCTCAGTACTGGAGGCGGCAAGGAAAATCAGCGAGAGCAACAGCAGGTCGACCAATCAGGGAGGCAACGACAGCTAGCGAGGGAACAGGAGATATCGTTACTGATTTGGATACGAGTGAAGCACAGGAGAGTTCAGACAGACGCTTGTTTACAGAGCAACAAAAGAGGTGTATGACGTTAGCAGCCGCTAGGAATGAGGCGGAAAATGGCAGAGGTGGTTATCTCTATACGGATGGAATGTTGTATCATCGGGAGCCAGGGTTGGGACAGGTTACGCTACAGTTGGTAGTTCCTGAAGAGCGGAGGGCGCAAGTGTTAAAGCTGGCACACGATTCGGTTTTTGGCGCGCATTTAGGCCACAAAGAAGACCCTAGAGCGGATTAGATATTCTTTCTACTGGCCTACCTTGAAGAAAGATGTGCGTAGATATTGTGATGTATGCGAAGCGTGTCAGTTGAAACGTCCCTTCACGAGGGCAGACAGGGTTCCGATTGAGGCAGTTAGGAGACCCCCCAGACCATTTCAGGTTGTTAATGTGGACTTAATCGGACCGATTGAACCACCGTCGAGCAAGGGTCACCGGTGGATATTAGTGATGGTAGATCAGCATACTAGGTGGCCGGAAGCCGTATGTCTGACTTCATTGAATGCCCGGAGCACGTGCGACGCACTACTGGAAATTTTTCAGCGCACAGGGATTCCGGAGGTAGTAGCGATGGACCGGGGCACAAATTTTGTGTCGGGGTTGACACAAGAGATCCTAAGGCGTCTAGGGTCGACTCCTAGGTTCTCCGTCCCTGGAAATCCCGCCTCGAACGGTCTTGTCGAGCGATTCAACAGAGTTTTGAAAGGAATGCTGCATCATGTGATAAGGGAGGAGCCTCGGCAGTGGCATAAGGCTTTACCATATTTATTATGGGCCTATAGAGAGGTTCCCAATGTTACAACGGGCGCGGCCCCGTTTCAGTTGCTATACGGGCGAGAGCCCATTGGTCCGCTGGCCATTCTGAAGAAAAATTGGGCGGGGGAATGTAGGCTGCCCGTTCATATCATATCAGTATCAGCGGAGCAGTACCTGCAGCAAATGAAGGAGCGCATGGAGAAGGCGGCTCAGCAAGTGGAGGAGGTGGCGGTGGAACAGCAGCGACGGTATACGTCGTATTATAACCGTCGGCTGCGACAGAGGTCCTTTCAAGTGGGGAGACCAGGTGATAGCCCTGATCCCGGACTCCAAGAACAAGGTGTATGCTAGGTGGACCGGACCAGTGCACATAACTGAGAAACGGGGGTCCAATAGCTATGTAGTTGAACTAGGAAACGGGCAGCTTCGGCATGTACACGTGGGGAAGCTAAGAGAGTTTAAGCCCCGGATCAGTGTAGTCGGAGTGATTTTTGAGACAGATGAGGAGTTCGGCAAAATTAAGGAGGCTCCGGTGAGGAAAACGGAGGAAGCAAAAGAACCTGAGGAAATCCAGGATAGATAGGGAAAGGATAACTCGGGAGCAACTTAGGGAGTTACAGGAGATGGTGAACAGCTCGAAGAAGTTCTTTTCGGGAGAAGTGGGAGAGACGTCAATTGGGAAGCACACAATTACACTCCAGCCGGAAAGCGTACTTCGTACCCAGCACAGATACAAGGTGCCACAATCGATGCAGAGAGCAGTGGAGAGCCAGATCCAGGAGGTGTGGGATCGTGGGATGATTGAAGAATCAAAAGAAGAGTATAGTATCAAAAGAAGAGTATAGTATGGGACACAAGCCAGATGGGCGGTCAGCCATCAGGAGGCGTACGCCATAGTATGGGGTTTGCAAAGGTTTGAAGGGTGGATTTTCGGTAACCGGGTCGAAGTTATGTCCGATCACAACCCCCTTACTTTTCTCACCCGTTCCGTATCGCAAAGTTCAAAATTACAGCGTTGGAGTTTGGCTATTTCCCAATTTAATTTATCCATATCTCATGTCGCGGGCAAACTAATTCCTCACGCCGATGCGTTGTCAAGACTCAGTTTTAAAGAGTAGGGCAGCGCCATGGTGAGAATGTTTCACGGCACAGGTGGAGATCCACAGAAGGTCTCAGGGTGGTACAAGTGTATATGTTACATAACGTGCGAGAAGTGAAAAAGTGTATTATGTTGTGTCACCCAAGATCTGCAGGCAAGGAAGAGACTGACTCGAGAATATGGCAAAAGACCGTATCTCTCGTTCATTTGGTGGGGGCCTGTAAGGGTCGCCCGTAATCGAACTGTCAAATATGAATTTATGTACTTTTAATATTGTGATGAACACGTGCGGACGGACGTTTCATTCCGCCATTTTGTTGTTTCAGATAAGAACTGATATTCTTCACCACCCACGTGGTACGACCACCCACGGTCCTATGGGGGATTAAGAGAGGGGTGCATGAACACCTGGGGCATCTGACCTTGAAGAGTCAGCTGCTCGAGTGCTTCTGTTAAACAAGTTGTCATACTGCTTTTGTATACGTGCAAGGTTGTAATCCCCTGCGGGTATCCGACGACATTCCTGAGTACAGGTATTTCACGTGCTGACCGGGAAAACCAGTTTTTCTTGCGCATGCGTGATAGAGGACAGAAAGGGCGAGGAGGATTAAGTGAGACAGTTGAGCTTCGGTCGTCAAGGAGAGAGGGTCCTGGTTTGGACACCAGTTTCTGACGGAAGGACTGCGGTTATCGCAGACGTGCAGCGTGGTGAACGGGAAGGAGGATTCCTTCGTCCACCGGGTATCGCGGAAAGAATTGTGGAAAGGTAGCACGTGGTCAGCACGGGAACCTGAGCGGAAAATCATCGGAAACCCGTGAAGCAAATGTTATCGGAATAATAAAGTCTTGTTGTTGTTTTTATTTCCGTGTACTGGACTGAGTTTGTCGAGGTAATTATTCTTCTACACAAGGACGCCTTCAGCCGCCTTGATAGCCAGATCGTATAGTAAAGGCGAGGCGGTAGCTCGCTATACGGCGGGAAACAAAAGGTATTATCTAAGAATTGATATGTCTGGCCCTACAGAGGTAAAACATGGGCTGGAAAAAACCTACGGATCAAATGATAAAAGAATGAGTGAGGCAAAGACAGGAAAAGAGAAACCAGGACAAGGAAAAAAAAAAACAGCAGCTGAAGAGAAAAAGGCGAGATAGAGAGAGAAGCAGTAAAACTGATTGAGAAAGACATACAGATAACGAAAGAGAGGGACAGGTTAAGGATACACAGAATGGAACAGTGGATAAAGCAGTCATAAAGTGAGGGAAAGAATGATACAAGTAGAGATAGAAAAGAGTGAAAGACGGTACGGAGAGAAAGTTGAGAGAGAGAGACAGAGAGAACAAATTTTTCACAAATGTTCAAAAGAAGTTTCCTGTTTACAGCCACGTATAATTTTTTTCATTTAACTTTAAAGCAACTTTTTCCGCATAAATGTTAACTCTTAAATTCTTCAGAAGCCGAAAGATTTTAAAGGTATTCGCTTCATTGAATAATCACTGCCGCCACAATGACGCAGTGGTCTTCTGACCCTTCGTCCCCGATGGGTCCGAGTTCGAATCCCGAGAGGTATGGATGTTCTGTTTAACTTAAAACACTAGATCTCTCTTTTCCCTGGAACCAGTGACCTTAAATTAGACATGGACGAGTGCATATAGCCCATCAAGTTGCTCACGGAGGTCGTTTCACCTCCATTAAAAAAGGAATCGCATTTTAATGGAGCATTAGCATATCAATCTGTCCTAACTTGACTGCTCAATTCACGGTATTTTTTTAAAGAAATTTTGAGTTATGAACAAAGTTGATCTTTAATTCAAAGAATACAGAAAAAAATATCAGAATTTCAATGTGAGATCACAGATGAAGGAAAAGGCAGACAAGGCTTGCCAATACGATGCTTGTCTTTGCAAAAGAAATTTTTCTTTTCATAGGACACTTTAGGAACTAAATGATTGTTTTTGTCCTTTTCAGCACGTCTCTTGTAAAACAAAAAGTACGTGCTCATAGTATCACGTTATCCGTGCGTCTGTGGACACCATATCTCTGCAACTATTAGTCTGATTGGAAAAATTCTGTTTGCATTAGAAACCTTGAAATTTGATAACGATTAACAGTACTTTCCTGTTTTACCCGATGCACAACTTCGCCGCTAGAGGGCGTAAATGCAGATGCTATCGAATTCAAAACATGTTTTGTTCCATATCACTGCTTCTAAATACCCAATTGGAAAAACTTTTTCTTCCCTTCAATATTATTTATAACAAAGACTATCTCGGGTACCGTTTATTTCTCAAGTAATGCATAGATTGTCCACTAGTGGACGTAAAAGTAAGTTGCGATTTCTTTTTTTTTTTTTTTGAGGTTTAACGACCACCGTGAGCAACTCAATGGGCTATAAAGCAGTCGCCCGTCCCTAATTGAGGGTCACTGGTTCCAGGGAAGGGAGAGAGTCAGTGCCGTAAGACAAACACAACATCCACGCCTCACCGGGATTCGAACCCGGACCCCGTTCGGACGAATGATCAGAGACCATTGCTTAGACCACTGTGCCACCGGGGCGGCAAGTTGCGATTTCTCCGATATCTCTGCTCCTAAAAGTCCGATTTGAGAAATTCTTTCTGCATCTGATAGAAATCCTGGGGGGAAATGTTCTGCTAATAAATTCTAATTCTGAATTGTTTGGCCACCAGGGGGTGTAAGTGTTCATTTTTGTTTCTGATGTATTTTTAGCAAAATCCAAGTTTCTGAAATCTTTTCAAAATATTTTTTTCTTAAAATAATGCATAGTTTTTCCTCCAGGGTCGTAGATGTACATCACATTTTTGTCTATATCTCAGCTTCTAAGAATCAGGTTTCAAAAACTGTTTTTTCATCAGAGAGCGTTTCTGGTAGGAAACGTTTATCACATAATTTCAATTTTTTTGTATCGCACAAGCGTGCTGCTAGTGAGTTTAAGTTCAAGTTTGCATTTACAGCACATTTGCATCAATATCTGCCTGACTAAAAATCCGATTGAAGAAAGTTTTCGGTCAGATATTACTGACTATGAAACTATTTTGTGTGTATTGCCTTTCCAAAATAACGCACAATTTCTCCACTAGGGGTGCAAGTATTTAGTATATTTTTCTTGATATTTCTGCTTCTAAATGTCCGACATAAAAAATTATTTTAACACCGGTAACAATTTGCCGTGCGGAACGTTTTAAGTTTGTACTTGATTATTTTGTAGTTCACAATTCTGTTGCTAGGCGGTTATCGTGTGTTTCTGTTTGCAGATGTATCTTCGCTTCTAGAGACCCTATTGAGAATTAGTTTCCACTGAATGCCATTCGCTACAACAAAGATGGGAACAATATCCTCTTTAAACAATGCACAGCTTTCCCACTCGAGGGCGTAAAAGTCAATCCTTTTCACGCTATCTCTGCTTTCTGGTTACGTATTTGAAAAAAACAAAAATTTTTTAGAAAAGCTTTTGCTATGAAGAATCCTTTTTGCATATTTTCAACTTTTCCATTATGCAAAATTCTTCCACTAGGGGGCGTAGAACTATATTATGTTTCCTTTTGTATTTTATCTTTTAACTATTTGATTTGGAAATTTCTGTCTCTCCGATTCCTCGCTTCTGCTATGAGAAATGCTTTGTGCGCCATTTATAAATTTTCGCGAAATACTTTTTAGCAGCTGGTGGAAGTACGTAGCTTTTTCTATTATGGGATGTTTTATCGATTGCAGAAATGCGGTTGATGTTTTGACGTAGGACTACGTCTAACTCTGCGGATAGTATGGGACGACTTACGGCCGATGTGACCAAAAGAGGTCCCAATTGAAATCATTACAGCGTTACAAATACGTGCTGCACACTAATCGTGTTAGCATATTCGTAAACAATATGGAGTCCAACTCGCCTACTGCGCAATACATCGTGCGCACGACGTTCCCCTCGCTCTCTGTGCGCGCAGGATATGATGTAATATTTCTGGGTGTGCCGCCGTGTTTGACTCAGTCTATTTCGGCAAACATGAGCACAACACGACTGTGCGTGGTATCGTTTTAAAGCTCTCGACGAGATCTATTCAAATGTACAAAGAACATTTCATAATGGTTTGAACTGAATATTTAAAATATTGTTTTCTTGTGAACCGGTTAACACTTTTGACAATATCGCGGTTTATCTGGACAACCTGGAGTGCAAAACGACTGTGCGTGGTATCGTTTTGAAGCTCTCCACGAGATCTACTCAAATATATAAACAACATATAACACAGTGGTTTAAACTAAAGTTTTTGAGAATTGTTTTCGTGTGAACGGGTTAACATTTTCGACAAAGCCGCGGAATTCGCAGAATGAACGCAAGCCATAGTGGAGAAAATCAAAACGACAGGCAAGAGCAAGTGATGAGGAATGTAAGAAATCCAAGAAGACTGCAGCCCAACGAAATAGAGAGTATCGAGAACGCCTGAAAGCAGCCGCCGTCAAACAAAAATCCAACACACCAATCGAACACATACCCGGCTTATCTCGAACTCGCTCATTTCACTTCTCAGATCTGCATTCCAAACTGACGGCTCAATCAGTACTGAGGCTACCTATTTTTATTTTTTCTAACCGCCTCTATTGACTTTGAATAATTTTGATAAATTTCATTCGCGTCGGAGAGGATTCAAGAGACGTGCTCATTGCAACAAAATTCGGTATAATATTTCTTGTTTCTTTGCTTTCATAGGGATTTTGCACCTTCTGAGTGAGTTAACAGGACATGATAACTCAAGTTTCACCAATCAAGCATTTATTTTTTGCAAAAAAAGCTCTGACTGATTTAAGCGTCCCAGAATTTTGGGAGTTGTAAGCAACCTCTGTGCATACGAATAAAAAAAATAGTATATTTTCTTATTCATGTGACAGGCCTCTAGATTAGCATGGTTTTCCCAATCTATTTTTAATCGGGCTAAGTTAAGTTGGAACGGAAATATCCACTGGATAACGGTAATGTTGCTACTTTCAAATTTAAAATGAAGAATAGAACATATGCTGCGAATTTTTGTACTAGATACCTCAACACATCTGTTACGTGGTTAAAGAAAACTTTTTCACATCTTGTTTAATTCTAATATTTTGCATTAAAATTTTAAAACATAGATGAATCTGTAATGTGTTTTGAATGATCTTTTCGAATAGGGTCAGCACAGCACTAACTGTTTTGATATTTAGGGCTTTCTAAAGCATCTCTTTCTTATATCAATAACAGAGGATAAATTATATGTATCATTACTGTGCGAAGTGATACAAAATTTTTAAGATCCCACTTTGAGGGATATTCTAGAACCAAAAGATAGCAAACTTTTTATTTTAGTAAGAAACCGACAGAAGAGACGCAGGGTTTCTACGTTTCAAAATAAGAACTTAAAAACCTTAAAATTCATTTCTTCATTCGATAATTTTGTATGGTACAATATGTAAAATAAAAAAAAGATATGAACACCACTTGATTTATCCTCATATATCAGAATCACTATACTTGAAGTACTTTGTGTCTTTATTCCCTTGCTTTTTGATGCTCCCAGTTCTACTTTACATTCATGAATCTGAAGTTAAGGTAATACAGTAAATGATGAGGAACGGTTTCAGATGTTATAGACTTGCAAAAGTCCTCGTAATGAAGAATGCAACGGTGAACCGAATCGAAGGAAGTGCATTTAAATTACTTCTGAAAAGTAAAATTAGCTTAAAGGAAATCACTCGAGAACACAGGATGATTCAAGCCATTAAAAATGCAATCTGGATTTTTCCCCCTTTAACTCGAATTGACATCGCTTGGGAGATCGTTCTATGGTTTAAGACTGTTACTTCAAAAGAGTCGGAAGCTCTATATCATAGGATTTCTTTCTATTTTTTTCTATTTTATTACAGACTACATCTTCGAACTCATTGAAAAGAGAGGAGCAATAAATTACAGCAGAAGCATCAAACTTAGCTATGAAGTCATAATTCGCGTTTATTTTTGTAGTAATCCAATCGTTGGCCACAGTTCTAATAAAATAAAATAATAAAGGTGACGTTGACTTTCTGGATGAAATGAGCGTGACTTTGAATCCTTTTCGAAACCAAAGAAATGTTTCGAAGCATATTTTTAAAAAAATCTAAAAATTCAGCAAAAAAGATAATACATTTACATCTTACACCACGTACAAAAAAATTGCGCACCCTTTAAAACACGAAACGTGACTGTTCTTAACCACAATGAATGGAGTCGGTTATGAAAAAATCTATCGGATTTCTACAATGGATGAAACATATCCGCAAATAGAAATAGCTACTTAATCCCACAAGTTGCTGAAAAGTGTCTCACGAAAATTAACAAATTCTGCACAAAACGTTTCTCATAGCGGAAGATATCAGAAGCAAAAGGGATTTTCAAATCGAAGAATTAGAAAAAGAGTTATACAGGAATACACGATATAACTTTATGCTCCTTAGCAGTAAACATGTGCATTTGGCGCAGTGGTCTAAGCGATGGCTTCTGATCCTTTGTCCGAAATGGGTCCGGGCTCGAAACCCGGTGAGGCATGGATGTTGTGCTTGTCTTACGGAACTGGCTCTCTCCCTTCCCTGGAGTCAGTGGCCCTAAATTAGGGGCGAGCGACTGCTTATAGCCAATTGAGTTGCTCACGGTGGTCGTTAAACCTCCAACCCCCCCCCCCTCCTCCAAAAAAAAAAGATGTGCATTACTAAAGAAAACAATAAGCGCAAAATACTTTCCAAACTGAAGAGTTTCCTTCCAAAAACGACCGGGTTTTCTATGGGACGTTTAGAAACGAATAAACTCTTTCTAACAGAAAAATACGTTGACGTCCTCTGGCGGAAGAATTTTGAATAATAGAAATGAGAATATGTGAGATATGTATTTTTCATAAAAAAAAACTGAAGGATACTAAGAAAAAAACAATTTTTCAAAAACTTCTGGAAGCAGGGAGAGCGAAGAAGAAGTTTTGACATTTACGCTTCTACTATGAGAATTGTCCTTTATTTAAGGAGTGTATTGTAACCAATCTTTATTGTATCGAATGATATACAGTACACATTTACCCACCTAGCGTCAGAATTACAAAAACACAAGGTGAATAATGTCTGGTGTTAAAATAATTTTTTAAAAAGAAAGTTTAGGAACAGATATATCAGGAAGAAATTGATTAAACATTCACGTTCTCTAGCGGTGAAACTATATTATTCTGAGCTGGAAATGTGCATGAAATGTTTTTTCGTAGTTATTAGTACCTGATCGAAAAACGATTTTTTCCACCCGAATTTTTAGACACGCAGATATGCAGCAAATATTCTGTTAACGGAAATGTGAATATTGCACTCTAGTGGCAAACTTATGAGTTGAGGAAAATTTATAATTACATGAAAAATATCCCGTACCAGAAACGCTGTCCGACAATTTTTTAATTCTAACTGTAAGGAGTAGAAATATCAAGAAAAATAAGATATACACTTATCTACCCTCACGGAAATACTGTACATTTTGAGTAGGAAATATGCTCAAAATGTTTTCCGTGGTGAGCGGCAACTGACCGTAAAGAAGATTTTTCTGTCGAGTTTTACGAAACGCAGTCATTGTAGCAAATACATCGGAAACAGATATATACTCTTACGCCACTAGTGCAAAACAGTTCGTTGCCAAAAATTAGAAATTATATGCAGAAATTATATACCACTAAGGTTCTATCTGACGAAAAAATACCATACGAATAACATATCCAACGTAGTGGAAATTGCAATTTATCTTTATGCCCTCTAGCGAAAAAATTGTTCTTTACTTGAAAAATAAACTCTAAGCAGTATTCGTTATAAATGGTACCAAAGGAAAGATATATTTCAGTATCTGCATTTACACCCTCCAGCGGTGAAGTTATGAATTGGAAAAGGCTCTTAAGGCAAGCATAATCGTTCTCACATTTCGGACTTCCCAATGAAAAAAAGAATTTCAGATCCGATTAATAGTTGCTGAGATATGGTGTCCACAAACAGACAGATAGGCAGATATACTATAAACACGTACCTTTCATTTTTATCAAACGCCGTACCAAAATGAAGTCTCAGACCCAACAGGTTTTTTTTTCAATCTACAAAGTATTTACCGTCACATTAGCCTCCAAAATGCAGAATGTGTACATAAAATATAAAATAGATGCACTTTAAAGTAATGTAATGAAAAATGTTTAAATGAATATTAAACTATCGTCAGAATTTACCATCATCACAGTTTCAGGAGATCACCTAATAAATCTGTGAAGGGAAAATTGAATTCTAAGCACTAACTCTCTTTAGAAATTGCTTGTGGACTGAATAGATTGTTCTGACAAAATGTTATTAACCAACTGATGTAAAACTGTATTTCAGCTGCTTCTGTTGATTTGTGATGATTCGCATCAGATTTTAACTGAAATAAAATTTCTGTTGAAGTATTTGGTTTCGGACAGAACGTCAAAGACTTGTATTAGCGAACTCATTCAGGCGCGAAGGAGTCACCATATCTACTTTCGACTAATTGAAAATACCTACACTTCATGTTTTCTCCGTGGAGAAGCTAAACATTATTTTTCAAGTTATCCAGCTTTGATAGTTTTCTGCAAAACGATCAGTCACTTTAAAGCTGGTCATCGTGAGTTTCAGGGGTGTGCGCGCCTTTCGCATTACGATTGGTGCCGTAAACACTCAAACTCTCATCAACTTGTATGAAAGAAGTACCGGCTTACCCTTAAAAAATTCACTGCACCCCGTCTTCGGTCATATTATCTGGAGAAATTGGTGGGGGGGGGGGGCTCGTATGTAACTTCTTTTTGGGTACATCCATCAAAAGGAAGAATTTCTTTACCTAATTGGGTTACGCAAGGAATAATTCAATTATCTATATTTTTCCCATTCTGCTCTCCACCATTCATCTATTACACAGTACAAGAAATACATAATGTTACTTATCTGAGCTGGAAATCACGTTCATAATTCTCAATAACAACTTTTGACACAACGTCAGGGATGACACTGAAAAGGCATTCGTACCGCTAGATCAGGTGACTCTAAACTGACTAGGACTCAAACTACAGTTGTGCTTTTAGCATATAAACGCACAATTTAGTTTACTCTAATCATCAATACATATTATATCGCATTTTAGGTACCAAATGCATCTTTAAATCAAAGGCAGTAATAATACTTAGACACTCTTAATTTTCTCGTTGTATGTCACGTAAAATCGTTTGTTCAGAACATCGAAATAAACTACGTCATCTAATTTTGTGTAACAAAATCGCCACGTACATGCAATGAAATTACTGGACTCTTATAAACAGACACGAAATAAAGAATAGTTCCTGCGGGTAAAGTTCAACATTTCGATTCACTGAAGAGAGGATTTAACTGCAGTTTACAGGAAAAGACTCATAAATATTATTGAACTTCCAAAGTTGTATATAAACTACGAATTGACTGAATCCTGCAGTGCGAAGTTTGACAAAAACTAAATATCACCAGTTCTGTCTGCTATTTAAATATTGGTTCTAGAACACGCTTTGGCACTGAAGATTACATGCTCAGATCAAGGAATCTCATCCTAAAAAATCGTCTGTCACTCCCGCTCTCTTTGACAACAACCTCCTTTCTTCTGTGAAGAAGAAGTAGACTCCACATAAAATATTAATTTTACAATATCAATAATAACAGCAACAAATTTTGGACCGTGAGAACAAAACAGACGTAGCCATCTCTGTCAATCGTCGAGGCATTTTACTGTAAGGCAAAAAGCAGAAGGAAACAGCCATTAACATATCGGTACCGTCAGACCATCATAGACTAAATCTACAAGTAAGTAAATAAATACATCGCTCTTAACCACGTTCTAGAAACACACAGCAACCGAAAAATTGTTTTTCAGCCGCCGCTGTGGAATTGAACCAACAGAACTCTCAATATCTAGCCGAGTGCGTAACATTTACGCAACGGTGGCCAACAATCCACGGTGCTATGTGTATTTTTAAGTCAGCTTCTAACATAATGTAACACACTTGGCTAGATATCGAGAGTTCTGTTGGTTCAATTCCACAGCGGCGGCTGAAAAACAATATTTCGGTTACTGTGTGTTTCTAGAACGTGGTTAAGAGCGATGTATTTATTTATTTACTGTCGCCACGTATTTGGAGTATTTTCAACTTAAATCTACAAGTATTTGGAAACGGATATGGAAGTTTAAACAGATATGGAAGCATAAAAACAGTTGGTATCCGCCCATTAATTTTCTCTACAACTGGTATAACTACTCAGACTCTTATAACTAAGTATGATGCCTTGGGTCAGAAGCACCCAAGGCCCAAAATCCAGGAGGCAGTGATTGTCTATACGTGCAACATCGTGCAGTGATTTTTAAACCATTAATATCTATTTCCGTGCTTGACTGTATCCATGCTGAGAAGTGGACTATGCAACAGATCCATTGCCGTAGATGAGAAAAATAAAATAACAAGTAAGCATTTTCAACAGTGATTAGGTTATTTCCAGAAAAACAATTCAAAAAAAAAAAAGAGGGGGAGAGAAGGTGGTGCCGAAATACGTACCATGATTCCTTGTATAATCGTAGGTTTTATGCCTGCCTCATTTTTTTGCGTAAATGTAGGGAGGCGACCATTATGTGTCGATTAAACAGGAGTGTGAATTATTTTTCCTGTACTTTAATGGTATTTCAAACCGCTTCTGTTTCATTACCACCCTTACTGAAACAAGATGCGACATAGGTATCGTGGCCAGTGTATATTCAGCTTGATTGGTTAACTTAAAGCTTTTGTGGACCAGGGGCAAAGTTTGTCCGCGACAGGCTTCACTGGGAGCTAGTCGCACACCCAGCTAGCCTACTGAAAGCTCCAGAAGAGCAGCAAATTGTATTGGATGATAAGCAGGTGGAAGTATTTGTGATGTATTCATCATACGACTAAATTAGTTACAGTACCAACGTACTAACCGAAGTAATAAATGTACAAATGCACTTCGTTGCGAATTTTCGGTATGTAGGTTTTCACATTTGTTTTAGAACGCATACCTATTTTACAGATGCTAAAATCAATTCATATTACACGGCAATTTCTCGAAACCAATTAAGTCACATAATATGAATCCTGTCCGTATTTTTGATGCTATCATTTCAAGGCAGCGACATAACCAACTCTCAGGTACTGATGTTAAGGTGGACGTAAAGTAATTTTGCTTCCTATACTTCCAATGGAAAAACTTTTGTACACATTTCCTTCACAATTAGTGTGTTCCCAAGGATGAAAATTTGAACATCGATTAAAATAACTTCATATTATAACTTGGAATACTTAATATTTTCTTAAAACATAACCATAATTATATTGAAAATAAATAACTTTTCCTTCGGTGGTGTTGCAACCAGAAAAAAGATGGCGCGACCTGTACTTTGATGACGTCAGTAGACAAACAAATGTTGGATTGCATAATTATGGTTATGTTTTAGAAAAAATGAAGTATTCCAAGTTATAAAATGAAGCTATTTTAATCGATGTTCAAATTTTCATCCTTGTGAACGCATTAATTGTCCAGAAAAAAGATGGCAAGAACTGTACTTTGATGACGTCACTACACAAACAAATGTTGGATTGCGTAATTACACAGTGTGGCAAAGAATGTTTAAGACTCGGTCTGTAAAATGAAATAGAAACAAGAAATTATAATTTGTTTTGGTTTGTTATTCAAAATAAGTCCCTTCGGCTTCAATACACTTGTTACAGCGATTTAATAATGATTCGAATGCCTGTTCCAGTTCACTTTGTAGAATTGCCTCCAAAGCACGCGTCGAAGCTGTTTGTATGGTCGAAATATCATCAAAATAACACCCTTTTAACGTCATTTTAAGTTTTGAGAATAAAAAAAGGTCCCAGGGTGCTAAATCAGGCGAATACGGTGGATGATTCAACACAAGACGTTATTTTTCGCCAAAAATCTAAAAACAAGAAGCGAGGTGTGACTGGGTGCATTATCGTGCAACAAACACCAACTGTTTTCATCTCGATATTCTGGATGAATGCGACGAATTCTGCCCATCAAATGCCTCAAAACATTTAAATAAAACTCATCAGTAATTGTTTGTCCACTTGGAACAAATTCTTTGTGGATATTACCCTTACTATCGAAGAATGTAATGAGCTTTTTTTTTATTTTCGATGGAACTTTTCTTGTTTTCTTGGCTTGTGGTGAGTTTTTTACTTCCATTCCGCCCTTTGTCTCTTTGTTTTGGGATCATATTGAAAACACCATGTTTCATCACCTGTAACAATCGATTTTACGAAGTTTGGATGATTTTCAGCGGCTGAAATGATGTCTCTGCAATGTGCACTTCTCCTTGATTTTTGTTCATTGGTTAACGTATGTGGAACAAATTTAGCACAGACTTTTGTTTTGCCCAAATCTTCATGCAGGTTGGTTCGAATCGTTTCTTTGTTGATGTTTAAAGACTCTTCCATCATTCTTAGTGACGCACATTGATTGTTTGCCACGAAATCACGCACTTTTTTAATAATCTCAGGTGACCTAGATGAACTTGGTTTTCCGGTACGCTTATCATCTTCTAGCGTATCTCTTCCGTCCAAAAACGTTTGTGCCACAGGAAAACATTTGATCTACTTAAAAAAAACTCACCGCAAACTTTTTTCATCATTTGGTACGTTTCCGAGGCACTTTTACCAAGTTTTGCGTTAAATTTAATAACAGTCCTTTTGTTCCATCTTAATATTTCTACATGAAAAAAAATTTTACTTCTCTAATGAACGGCCGTTTCGTTTGAGTTGCTTTAACAACTGCGCAGTACTTTTGGCAGAAAGCAAGCAGATGGCCACGGTTTATAACGCATTCGCGATTTCACTGGTAACGCCACTGTAGGCTAAAGTCTAGCGCCAGTCTTAAAAATTCTTTGACGCACTGTGTATAGTTATGTTTCAGAAAATATGAAGTATTCCAAGTTATAAACTGAAGCCATTTTAATCGATGTTCAAATTTTCATCCTTGGGAACGCATTAATTGTACAGAAAAAAGATGGCGAGAACTGTAGTTTGATGACGTCAGTAGACAAACAAATGTTGGATTGCATAATTATGGGTATGTTTTAGAAAATATTAAGTATTCCAAGTTATAAAATGAAGCTATTTTAATCGATGTTCAAATTTTCATCCTTGGGAACGCATTAATTGTGAAGAAAATGTGTACAGACGTTTTTCCATTGGAAGTATATGAAGCAAAATTACTTGACGTCCACATTAAGTTTGAAAAACATTGCTGGATAAAGTGAGAAATCTGACATTTCGTAAAACGTCTAATACTTTCTTTGCCGCGTTATGTTTCGTAGCATCATAAGATATTGGAGTTCGGTCCTAATGACTGTACTGGATGTCATAATTCATATTTATTTTTGTTCACACTTTCAATAATAGGCACTGCTGATGTAAGTTTTTTTCCTGCTGCCAACACTGACAAGTGATTCATAGAAAAAACCATCGATACGGAACACGGAAGGGTAACTGCGCAGCTGCTGAGTTAGGGATATTTTTCCTCACGAGGATCGGGGAAAGAGAATGAGTACCTGATGATTTTCCTTTACAATATTTTTTTTTTGTTTCAGGATTTAACGACCGAGTGAGCAGCTCTACGTGCCCTTCGCAAATCTAGTACCACTGGTTCCAGGGAAGGAAGTCAGCCAGTGCTGTAAGAAAAATACACCACCCATGCTTTATTCGGGACACGAACCCGGACTCATTCGGACGAACGGTCAGACCTTTACGGGGTCCGTTGGTAAAAACATTTATGTTTTCCTAAGTAACGGTCACTCTAAAATATTTTGAACCCATTCTCATACCCAAATCATGAAAAATCCAGTAATATCGCTGTTGCCACGTGACGCTTACGTACGTCATATGGCAGTGAAATATTAAACTAATCCGATATGCATTCAGAATACCTGTACGTCATTAAACAACTTGAGTGATTTGTTTAATGTACTGAGTTTTGCTCTTCAGAATCGAGATTTCCAAAGCGATAATTTAATCTTGTATACTGCTGAAAGGAAATAGCAGGTCGTATACGATCTTTTTGGTCGTCCTTTTTTTCATTTGCATAAATCAAATATTTGGTGTCTATAAAGAAAATAAAGAATGCGGACAAGGGCGAACAAAATGGAAAAGGTATTTCAAGCAAAGAGAAACAGCATATTGCAGAGAATACGAACGAAGGTGATACAAGAATAAGAACTGGAACAAAAAAAAATTTCGGCAAGATGAGTGCATATGTTGAAAAACACAATGAAGCAGAAGGTAAAGATCAATAATCGAACGTGAAGACAGCTTAAAAGAGAACTGCTGATGATAAAGAGCACTGAAGATCACAAAGGACAGCACTCTTTCCGAGAAAAAGCCTATACAAACAGGCAGCATTCACACATTCATTCACAAAGACATGCTAAAAGAAAGCGGTTGCCTCGGGAAAAGGGAGAAAATCTTTTCAGTGGAATCCCAAATATATATTAAGATCTGGATATCAGCCAGAAAAAGAAGCACTGCATCTTGCAACCGATATATCCACGTTTTTTATTTTTATTTTTTTTTTATTTTTGCGAGCATGCAAATCGCTCTAAATATCTTGCATTATGAACTTCTTTTCACCGTTGATCTAAGCTAAAATCGTATTTCTTGCACGGACGAAAATCGCTTTAAATATCTTGCATTATGGACTTCTTTTCATCGTTGGTCTCAGCTGGAAACGTATTCGCAAATTTCTCTCACGAGTGAAAATCTTTCTAAATATTCAAGACACGGGTGGTCAATATATCGCATTGTCCTATATTATTGTCTTATACCACTGGTTCTGCCCATTCCTTCACTGTTAAAAATTGGTACTTAGAAATAAGTAAAATGTATTCGTTTTTGAGTACATTCTGGGCTTATAATAGCTCCGAGTACTTGTGTCTCATTTTTGGAAAAGACGCGTGCTCATTTTTGAGTGCATATAAGGAATCAATTGTGAGTATAACTGGTATTTCAAATATGTGTATTAATAAAATCCATATATTTCAAATATATGTGCTCTAACTTCATTCAGTTTCTGTGCCCTGCCCGAAAGGGCACAGAAACTGAAGGTAGTTTGAGCGAATCTAGCGATTCTGAGAGGACAGTTTGTAAGTTGAAGAGAACACACTAGATGGCGCTACCGTACAAGCGTACGACCATCGTGGTGTTACAGGCAGAAGCGGTATTCGTCGGAGAAGACAATGTCGTGCCATTCCGTTGTCCAGGTGCAGCGTTCAACGGCCCACAGCCGCCACACTCGCCGGTGGTGTAACGTCAATGGTAATCGGAGTAATGGGCGCCGTGCGGCAAGTCCCCGCTCCTGCAGACGACGTCGAATGGTTCCTCCTGACACAGGTTGTTCAGCAAACAACCTGTGTCAGGAGGTACCGTTCAACAATGCCCGCCGCACAACATGCCGGTCCTCTCGTTCGGTGGTGTGCCGCTGCTGCGGCAATAACTCACGTCGGTCCGTCCGTCCCTCCTACACCCTCCGAATCCATACTCGTATCACTGTGGCTGGATGTCGTCCCACACGGGCGCCGAGGTCTTGGTACGATAAACCGCTGTCGCGATAAGCCACTAATCGTCCTCTGTCGAACTCCGAAACGTGTTGGAATGACTGCCGTATTCTGCGACGAGGCATCAGGAAGCTTCTCACGCACAGGTCCGGAAGCACAACACACTTCCAGTACTTACACCATGCCTACTGTGCACTCTTCTTATAGTGCTTCTCGGTGACGTGCCGGGCGCACATGATTTGCATATGCCCTGCAATGATAATCGTTTGCATGTCCTCTCGCGGGTGACGCATGCTGCGAATTTCAGGTCAATCGGATGCTTCCTTCTTGGTGTTGCATTTTGGGTGGCCAGCAGTGTATATATATTTGAAGGCATGTAATGAAATGACGCACCCTGAACGACCTATTCAAAATCAGGAATAAATTTTTATGAGTCACTAGAAAGAGACACATACGAAAGTATAATGATCTCTACAGATTGAACATTTAGAGTACCAATAAGGTAAAAATGATCTACAAGCAGGGGCAGATATTGGACCCACCGGGACACCGGGATATTTCCTGGTGGACCAGTTGAGAAACGGCCCACTTTCTTGTATGTCCTTTGTCTGAATTTTGGAAAGAACAAATAATTATTTTGGTACTTGTGAATAAGAATCATTAACTTCCTTTGAACTTCATATTATCTGTCTGAAAGGTTATTGTCTTTAAAAAATGACTTCTATCTATATCCGTGTTGGGCGTTTTGTTTAAAATGAAAGCAAAATTCTCTCTACTTTAATGAAAAATTTGCCGTCGGACCACGCACGCTGTTATAAATAAATTAAGCTAAGTTACGTTTAAGGGTAGGTCGTTGGACTTTAAAGCTAAGGAGTTATTGGTAGGCCCTACCCTCCTGTTGTGTTCTTGAAGGAGGCACTTGTAACAATTTTGATGTTCCATCGTCCCCCACATCCTTATCCACGTACAGACATAGAGCACAAAGCGATATTTCGGCAGAGATGTTCCTAAATCCGTATCCCACTCTCATTTATCTTAAAAGAAACAACGATCTATCAGTGCTGGTACATGGATCAAAAGCCGATCTATCAGTACTGGTTCATGGATCAAAAGCCGATCTATCAATACTGGTTCATGGACCAAAAGCCGATCTATAAATACTAGTTCATGGATCAAAAGCCGATCTATCAGTACTGGTTCATGGATTAAAAGCCGATCAATCAGTACTGGTTCATGAATCAAAAGCCAAACAATCAGTACTGGTTCATGAATCAAAAGCCGATCTATCAGTACTGGTTCATGGATCAAAAGCCGATCTAACAGTACTGGTTCATGGATCAAAAGCCGATCTATCAGTACTGGTTCATGGATCAAAAGCCGACCTAACAGTACTGGTTCATGGATTAAAAGCCGATCAATCAGTACTGGTTCATGGATCAAAAGCCGATCTATCAGTACTGGTTCATTGATCAAAGCCGATCTATCAGTACTGGTTCATGGATCAAAAGCCGATCTATCAGTACTGGTTCATGGATCAAAAGCCGATCTATCAGTACTGGTTCATGGATCAAAAGCCGATCTAACAGTACTGGTTCATGGATCAAAAGCCGATCTATCAGTACTGGTTCATGGATCAAAAGCCGATCTATCAGTACTGGTTCATGGATCAAAAGCCGATCTATCAGTACTGGTTCATGGATCAAAAGCCGATCTATTAGTACTGGTTCATGGATCAAAAGCCGATCTATTAGTACTGGTTCATGGATCAAAAGCCGATCTATCAGTACTGGTTCATGGATCATGGCGCAGTGGTCTAAGCGATGACGTCTAATCATTTCGCCCGGAAGGGATCCGGGTTTGAATCACGGTGAGGTATGGGTGTTGTGTTTATCTTAATCTCTCAATTCCCTGGAACCAGTGACCCTAAATTAAGACAGAGCGACTGTTTATAGCCCATTGAGTTGTCACGGTGGTCGTTAAACCTTCAATAAAAATGGATCAAAGTAGTAGTTCATGAGCCAAAATAATGGGTAAACTTAAAAAAGGCGTCTGTCCAAGGAAGGTTTGTGTCTGTACAAAGACCGCTGAGCAGTAAACGATTAGTGACCGAATAAATATAATAATCTGGTACAGCACCCGGTTCTGAGCATGGTTTGATGTTACATTCAATCATGAGTTGATTTTTTAAATTCTTTCGGTTTTAAATTGCTGTTAAAATTCGTTCACAGCTGAATTAATTGTACAATGCATGTTTCAACAGTTCTGTTTCACACAGGAGTTAACAGAATTTTTTATTCATGAAGAAAATGCTCACCTATGGATACATGCGTTTCTGTAGTGGACCACAAGACGAAAATTCCCGGCCTGGTTTCGTCGACCCAATCCGCCCCTGCCTACAAGTGTTCACTGAAAGGACCATTAACATATTCAGACGTTAATTCTTTTTGTAATCTGCAAATTCTCACCGGTAAAGCTAAGATTCTTCTTGTAAAGAGCAGAATGTGTACTGCAAATCCGCTTGCAAAATGTGTGACGTACCTGCCCCGCAGGACGCACACGACATAAAGGCAGATAGCAGCAAGAACGAACGTCTGCGTAGCTCAGTTGGTAGAGCGACTTGTTCCGGAATAACTGGACTCCCGGGTTCGATTCTCGGCATGAACCAAAAAAAGACGGAGAAATTTACTTCGTTATAAATGGTGGTATCATTTGGTCAGTAGAATAAGTTGTCATGGTTTGTTTAATTTGTTTCAAGAACCAGTCAGGGATCAGCTATGTTTACTAGAAATGTAACTTTGAAGTTTTCCCAAACCATTTTATTCGATTCAGTGAGCAACAAAAAAAGTCGTTATAAAACCAAAAAATTATTTTGACGTAGTTTCAATCGATTAACCATCCGCATGACCTTTTTGTATCGATAAATTCAGAATTTCGGAAAAATTTTTTGGTGCTTTGTTTCATGAAACACTAGGAAATTTATTCCGATTATATCTCCTTCAAGCAGTGTATCAACTGACTAATGGACTTGAGCATTAAGATATTAAATATGCAACGCATTCTTTCTTTTTAGCACTTTAGCTGTTCAATATTTCAGTGCAAATCCTCTTGCGAAGTGAGGGATCATTTGGTACTTCGGTCAGTAGAATAAGTTATGTTTTTGCCTACTGGTGTGCTTCTGTTAAGTTAAGGCGTCATCAGTGCTCAGATATTTCACTGATGTTGGGAAAAAGGTCGTTATCTCTGAGTCGTTTCCGGAATGCGTGCTATAAATAGCATCACGTACGGCGGTAAAGCATTTCCCAGAGGAGTCTCTTGATGGCTTTGCTGCCTTACTATCATCCTTTCTTCAAACATCATGCGTTTGTATGGATGTAAGTATGTATACCTCGGGGACAACGGGCCCAGCGAGAAATCTTCGTCGTGTTGACTGAGTAGAGAGAGATAAACAGTAAGGGACCATTTGTGAAAATTGAGGTGTCTGCAAATTTCTCATTAAACGAAAATTTTGTCTGACGACGGCAAGTTCTATTTCGCGCCGTCTTTAAGGTGAAATATTCTCCTGAAAGCGAAACTCACTTGCCAATTTATCGCAAACACCGTTATTTATTGCAATCCACAAATGAAAGAGGTCGCTAGCGAATGACTCTTATAAGCTGGAAACTGAAATCTCACTGATGAATTTTGTGTGGAAAGATTAAAATACATTATAAACATCATAAAAGTTTAGAGGATTGTGGACTCGATTTTACCAAGTAATAGTTATACGCGAATGTTACAAAACCGTAATTTAAATACATTTCAAGTTAAAATTTACAAATGTAAAGCACTGATTTTCTTATTTAATGACTCAGATCGGTTTTGCCGCGAAATAGAAATATTTTCTTATGTAACCCTGTCCGAATAACACTATTTTACTCTTAGAAAATTAAAAGCAAAACGGAAGAAATTTCTTTCTTGTTTGGGCCACTAAGAAAGGGACGAAGAAAAAACTAAAAACATTCTAAGAAGTTTTATTCATGAAATAGAAATGTTGCTTAGAACGACTGGCAGTCATTCGCCATTTTGTTAACGGTTCTACGTATTACGCAGACGTACACTGAAGTGCCAGAAAAACTGGTACAGACGAGCTTATGCAGAATACATAGCAACGTCACTTATGCGCATACTCAGTTGCGTCCGTCAGTGCGTATATAAAACGATAGACATCCGTGCCAGCTGTCAGAGCTGTTTTCGGCGTGAGAATGACAAGTAATAACGATTTAAGCTATTTTCAACGCGGTGTCATAGTTAACGCTCGTGAGATGGGCCATAGTATTTCAGAGGTAAAAACGAAGTTCGGATTTTCACGGACGACCATTGCAAGGGTATACCGTGACTAGAAGAATTCCGGCAGAACCTCCAACCTACGATACCAGTGAGGCTGTAAAAAGACATTGGGTGAACGTGACCATTGTCGGCTGTCAAGAATCGTTTCACGCGATAGGCGTGCAACGCTCTCGCAGGTATAATCAGAATTCAATGCTGGAGCCTCTACAAGCATCAACGTCCGGACTGTGCAACGTACCCTGCACGATATGGGCTTTGGGAGCCGACGCCCAACTCGAGTCCCCTTGATGGGTGCACGACACAGAGATATGCGCCTCGCTTGGGCACGGCAACACCGCCACTGGACACTTGATGACTGGAAACAAGTAGCCTTGTCTGACGAGTCGCGTTTCCAACTGTATCGAGCAGATGGAAGGATTCGTGTATGGCGCAAACCCCATGAAACCATGGATCCCGCCTGTCACCAAGGAACTGTACCAGCTGGTGGGGGTCCGTAATGGTATAGGGTGTGTTTAGGTGGACTTTACTGGGACCCCTGGTACATCTACAAACGTCTGTGACCGGCCAACGCTATGTACGCATTCTTTCTGACGAGGTACACCCGTTCAAGTTCTGCATTCATGCTGATGGGTTGGGCCTGTTCCAACAGACAATGAACCTCCACACAAGTGTCGGGACGCCACATTACATTATGGTTAGAGGAGCATTCATCTGAGTTTGGGGTGTTACCATTCCCACCCAAGTCCCCAGATCTGAACGTGATAGACCACATTTGGGATGCCTATCGAACACAGGAATCCGAAACGTCGGAATACACCCGAATTGTGGAACGCTCTGCAGGAAGTATGGTGTGCATTGCTTACAGCATATTTCCAGAAGCTAGTGGAGTCCATACCCCGTCGTATTTCTGCTGTCCTGCGCTCCCGTGGGGTACCTACCAAGTATTAGACTGGTGTACCAGTTTTTCTGGCACTTCAGTGTACGAATGACTCAAAAAGATGCACATAACTTATTCCTCAGTACAGGCGATATGTGGGTATCTAGAAAATGGCTTCGAAAAATCCTTCTTCCGTTATATGTTTATACAAAGGCCGTTCCATAAAAACTGAGTATTTTTTTTGAGTTGGCAACAGCGCGGAAGGGAAAAATAACCACCCAGACGATTAATTGAATTAAGGAAGTATATGGCAACAGTCATTAGCCGTGGCAGACGATCCTGGTTTTGTTATTGTGCAGTTGTTTAAGGTACGTCAGCATTTAGCCATATCCTATGGAGGTGAGTGATTTAGTGAAATGCGTTGTGCGATAAAATTTTGCTATCGTTTGGGTAAAACGGCTCCAGGAACAGTTGATTTAATGAAAGATGCTTAGAAAGGTTATGGGTGAGTCAACGATTTTTAGATGGCACCATGATTTCATAAAAGGGTGTTTGTCGGCAGAACTCGCTCCTAGGCCTGGTAAACCTGAAAGCGTTGTTACGGAGCCTATTATTAACAGTGTTTGGGCATTCCTACAAGAGGATCAACGAATGACGTGTGAAGACATATCAGCGTCAACTAATATTTCAAAAACGTTGACATTTTGCATTGTACGCGACAAATTACTGCTGCGTCGTGTGTGTTCCAGATGGGTACCTCATCACCAATCGAGAGAACAATTATCAGCCAGAGTTCAGGTATGTCTTGAGTAGAAACAAATGATTGCAAAGGATCCAGTCTTTCTAAACACAGGTAATAACTGCCGATGAAACATGGGTCCACTATTTCGACCCCCTCACGAAGCGCGCAACGCTTCGTGAGGGGGTCGAAATAGGAGGACATTAGAGATTGGAAGCGCGAGGAGAATGAGATGTCACGGTGATACAACATAATGTTTTTTCGTTGTATGGGATATAACCAATAAAGCATGTAAATAATGTACAGTTGTATATATATATCTTGAATAAATATTCGGATTTCTTAGAAAATGGATTCCTGAACTGAAGGTATTTTCCCTAAGGCCGTACTTTGTAAAGGACGAAACGAACCAAACGGGCCTGGGAACTACAGGCTCGCTAAAACATGTCACACCCGCCATGACTATGCCATATTCACCAGATAAATCAATGAAGAAAGAAATATTCTTCATAATACATAGGAAATCGACAGAACTATTTTTAAGTTTTCTGAGAGGTGTTACATGGTGTAACGTACCAGGAGACGTGACGTACCTGCCAGAAGGACGCACACGACATAAAGGCAGATAGCAATTAGAATCAATGTCCGCGTAGCTTAATTGGTAGAGCAACTTATTCCGGAATGAGTGGACCCGGGTTCGAATCCTGGCGCGGATAAAAATGACGGAGAAATTTACTTCGTTATAATGGATAACCAGTAAGTGTTACAAGCCAATTAAGAATTTATATTCTGTTTGTTAAAGAAGAATCTGGTAAACGGGCCTGGGAACCACAGGCTCGCTAAAACATGTCACACCCGCCATGACTATGTCATATTCACCAGATAAATCAATAAAGGAAGAAATATTCTTCATAATACATAAGAAATCGACAGAACTATTTTTAAGTTTTCTGAGAGGTGTTACATGGATAACCAGTAAGTGTTACAAGCCAGTTAAGAATTTATATTCTGTTTGTTAAAGAAGTATCTGGCAAACGGGCCTGGGAACCACAGGCTCGCTAAAACATGTCACATTCGCCATGACTATGTCATATTCACCAGATAAATCAATGAAGGAAGAAATATTCTTCATAATACATAGGAAATCGATAGAATTATTTTTAAGTTTTCTGAGAGGTGTTACATGGATAACCAGTAAGTGTTACAAGCCAATTTAGAATTTATATTCTGTTTGTTATTATATTCACCAGATTTCTGAATTCTAACAATTGGAATTCATTGTCTGTCTCATCATGTGTAAGCCACTAAAGAATGGAATGGTGCAGGGCTGAGAGAAACAGCCTACATCCGTTCATTTCCTTTTACCGGAGTTCAGAGATTATTGTGATTTTTGTTTATTTATTTGGATGTGCAACGACCACCGTGCGATACACGATCGATTGTAAGCAGTCGCCCGGCCCTATTTTGGGCCACTGGCTCCAGGGAAGAGAAAGAGCTATTGCTTTAAAATAAACACAACATTCATGCCTCACTGGGATCTCAGGCTTAGAGGTGTTTAGAATAATATTTCCTTTATATTGAGCTTTCAATAAGTATTCGAAAAGATGGTTCTAACTCTCTAGCGAAGAGCGTAGACCGACGAGCCATTACATTACATTACACTGAGCGCGCCTGGAGACCAAAACCGGCTCGGTTAATAGAGAGTTTGGAGTCAGAATGCAGAATGGGAAAAGCTGCAGATTTATCAGAGTTTGATAAAGGACAAACTGTGATGGCACTGTGCCTCCGATCTATGATCTCGGAGGCTTGTGGGTTGTTCACGTGCCGCTGTAATGAGTGCGTATCAAAAGTGGTGCACAGATGACCAAGCGATGAACTTTCGTCCATCCGTGTGTAGTCTTAAATTCATCATGCGTAGCCGAAAACCCAGGCAGGTCCCCAAGCTCACTGTACGTCATCGCCAACAACGCATTAAATGGGCCCAAGATAATCGAGATTGGACTGTGGATGATTGAAAGAAAGTGGCCTGGTCCGGCTAATCAAGATTCCTGGTACATCACGCAGACGGCAGAGCGCTTATACTCCAATTACCAACGGAGGCTATTGCACCTGAATGCACTGTTGGGCGGAAGCAGGCCGGTTGTGACGGTTTTATGCTGTGGGAGATGTTTTCGTGGAACAATTTGGGCCCCATTATCCCAATAACAGAATCCCTGACAGCTGTCAGATATCTGAACATCGTTGTGGGCCAAGTTTCACCCATTCATGGCAACTGTGTTCCCTGTTGGTGATGGCTATTACCAAGAGGATAATGCGCCATGCCACACTGCCAGAATCGTCAAGGAGTGGTTCGAGGAGCATGCTGGTGACTTTCTGTTAAAGCCCTGGGCCTCCAAATGCACCTGACATGGACCCAATCGAACATTTGTGGCTCGACTTGGAAAAGCGGGTTCGCACTAAATCACCACCACCCTGAAATGTAAGGGAACTGAAGGACCTGCTGTTGACATCGTGGTACCAGATACCTTAGGATACCTATCGCCACCTCATCGAATCGATGCCTTGCCGAGTGGCCGCTGTTTTGTGGGCTAAAGGGGGTGCTAAAGCTTATTAAATAGGTGGTCATCAGAGGCGTATCTTGGGTCCGATACTTGAGCTATCTCCCCCCCCCCAGTACTGTTTTTTTTAATTGCGTAGTTTACTTTTAATTGTTTAGCATAATAGAAGTAACTTTATTTTCTAAATTGTAGATACATGCTATTGCTAGCATGATACCAAATAATTATGAGGATTAGGATTTGAACACTTTTTTGTACATGAACTCCATTCTTCTTTCGTTTTGTGTGAACTTGAGTGTTATGTTTTCATAAAAGTTTCTTCCGAGTCCTTTTTCATATTTAAAAAGAATATTTTTTCTTTATTGACAAAACAACCAAGTTGCTCGAATGTACATGTCCTTGTGTGGCCCTAAGATATGTCTTGACTCTTTTTAATGCAGAAAACTTTCGGCAGTTGCAGTTGTTGACGGAAAGTTTAATATGAGGTCTGCTAATTTGTACACCTCAATAAACACAATGCCCAATTAATTCAATTTCATGTAACAAGTAATGTCTCTTACTGATTTGTTTTTGTATTCAACAAGGGAATAAAACACCTTCAGTTCATTTTTTCAAAGTCGAGCTGTATCAAAACTTGAAGCATAGGGTTCTTTAAGTTCTGACAACAGATGTTCAGGAACGCTTTCACACAATTTATCAAAACAGTTCAAATCCAACAAAGCCACGAATTTAAGATATCACTGATTTTAATTCATTGACACTTCACACAAACTTAAAAAACTCTCGCGAAACACGTGCTCTTACGAACGGGAGCATGCGAGTGACTGGGGTAGTCTAAATCTTCTTTTTTCTGAGCGCACCGTTGCCCAAAGCAATGACCCATTCCCCGGCACCTGCTGATTCATGTTGTCATGGAAACGCTTGCATGCGATCGTATGGAAGATCTTCGAATCAGAAGAAAGAAGACTTTGTTACGCCGTTGGTCGTCTCTCGCCAGACTGAGTCACATGTTGTTGTTTTTTTTTCGCAGTGAAAGCATGGACATATCTTAATACCGTTGAAAATAACCGACTTCTATTTGTGTGTATTTAATTGACTTTTATTTGTGCATTCTCTGGGCTTCGCAGCTAGCCTCGAATATACGCCAATGGTGGTCATATTGTAATGGCTATCCATGTATATTAGTTGACTAATGGGATTTATATAGTGGATTTACTCGCATTCAGATAGATTACCATCGCATATGAGTGCTTCCCCGATTTACATACACACGGGAAAAAAACTGTTACTTCAACCTCGAAACTGAACCCACTATGAAGTACACCTCTTTCGTGTGTGAGATTGGTGTTACACTATGTCTAAAGCCATGACTAAGGAAATGATGAACTAAATCAGAATACGATGCAATAGCTGCACGAAATAGCTCTAACGAAGGTTTTAGGCCAGACGAAACATATACAGAAGTCAACTTGCGATAACCTTTAAAGCCATGACTAAGGAAATGGTCCAGCAATGATTGAAGAAATCCAATGATAGAAGAAATTTTATTGATCCAGCAATGATTGAAGAAGAAATTTTATTGGTCCAACAAAGATTGAACAAGAAATTTTATTGGTCAATGATTGAAGAAGAAATTTATTGGTCCAGCAAGGATTGAAGAAATTTTATTGGTCAATGATTGAAGAAATTTATTGGTCCAGCAAGGAGTGAAGAAATTTTATTGGTCCAGCATTGATTGAAGAAATTTTATTGGTCCAGCATTGATTGAAGAAATCCACAATATAGCCACATATAATACCTTAATTATCTATCGTACAATTTATCTTCACAGCGAACGAACATCTCCACACACATGCACTAAGTAACTGTTGTACCGTCCTTTTCATCTATCGTTCTTATCACATTCATACGTCACTCTCTCTGACCTCAAAGGTGTTGCCAACCTGATTCACGTGAGAGAGAAGATATTACGTTAAGTTTGGAAAATGTAAAAGAGAACAAACTCAAATTTACATAGGAAAAGGAACTAAAAATGAAAGTTATATTAGAATATATTACGTCACACCACTTGAATTTGAACCAGTGGCAATAAAAAACAAGGATTTTCACAAGGAGGTATTTCAAAGGAATGAGATCCGCACGAGTGACATAGTGGTCAGAGGGGTACATTTTTGGCAAATCGTCCGAGCTGGGCCCAGGTTAGGGTCTTGGATGACCATAGCTGGTGAAATTCACATACGGCGCTGGCTTCTTCCGTATTCTGGAGTTATTGGCTCCAAATTAGGGAGAGAGGGCGAATGATGTCCTTTAGAGTTGCTGACGGTGGTTGGTAAGCCCCGTCTCTCCCAAAAATTAATAAAATAGAAACCTAATGAGAATAAGTGATTTACTAATTTCAATGAATTCGTTATTTGGCATCAACTATGCAGTTAATGGTTGTTCAATTAGGAGCAGATTAAAATGTGAAGAACAGTTAACGGTTTTTGCTGCAGGGGATCATTGTGGACAGCTGTACGAAAACAAATTTATAGTAATCACGTTCAGCAAACTAAGCAATAGCAATATTTGAAGAAATAAACTCCACTTGAGAAAGATGTTGAGAACCTCTTGAAAGCCCAGTGGAAAGCAACTCGAAAATTAATTGTTAAGAGTTAGATAAGATGTAAGGAGCAAATCTATAAAATAATTCCGTCTCTTACAATTTCCTTAGCAAGTACAAACTTTAGAGAGCACAGTTTATGTTTTGTGTTATAAAATTATCGAGCTTCATCGATCGCGTTTGAAGAGAAATCTCTAACTTCGCCTTTATTAGGTTCATTAATGCCCGATGTATGCTCGCAGTGCCCTTAGTAACGAATTTGTCTGTGATTTTCACTTCTATTGGGTTGGAAGGAAAGTAATATATGAAAATGCAAGGCAACGGAAAAGTGCTAATTACCGTATACTTAGGAAAACTAGAAGTTTCTATCCGTTAAAAATTTATTGGTGCAAACATATACATAACACCGAGCTTTCGGACATTTTATATCTTTAAATGGGGTATTTTCGCTTTTAAAGCTGATTACCATATACAGAGTGCGGCAGCGTTGACAGCGTATTAATAAAATTGCACCGTAAGCGAACAAATGTTTTTTATTTATTACTCTCTATGTCAAATAATAGTTACAAGAAACGCTATTGATCAGTCAATGTTTGAATATGACCCCTGTAAAATTGCGGTCCCGCTGCACCATGCATTCTTCTAAGCGACGTTGGAAGGAGTCCATTACTCGTCGTAACATATCGCCAGGGATACTGGTGACGGCGGCTCTGATACGGCCCTCCAGTTCCAATATGGTGGCACAACGTTGTTTGGAAGACATCTTGGTGGATGTACCCCCATAAGAAAAAATCAGCACATGTTAGATCGGGGGACCGGGGCGGCCGAGGGATGCCACCATAACGAAAGATTAATCTCTGTGGAAATGTCTGTCGTAAAAAAATCCACGCATATGCGGGCCGTGTGCGCGGGAGCCCCGTCGTGTTGAAACCATAAATGGTCCATATCCACGTTCAGCATCCGTAATTGAGGAAGCAAGATGTCTTGCAGCATCCCTAGATAACGTTCACTGGTGACAGTTACAGAGACACTTTCATCGTCCTCAAAAATATACGGCCCGATAATTCCGAAGGAAATAACTCCACACCAAGCAGTGACACGGGAGGCTTAATCTGTAATTGACCGGGTTTCCATAACTCCAATAACACACATTTTGCTTATTCACCGAACCACATAACTCGAAGTGTGCTTCATCTGATATAATCAACGTGTGTAACATCTGTGGATTTTCAAATATGCCATCCGTAAAGGAGCTACTACTTCGACATTGTCTAAGACTGTCATTGAAAGGGACTTAAGACCTGACTGGGAAAATGCGAAATTGCTATCAACAGCTTCTATAAAAAGCTCTATGCTCCTTACTGAGAGCTTATATATTATTAAATTAGGAGCTAAGTGCTGCAATGAAGACGTTCCTGTCGACATCCCTAGTGCCTGGAGAAATTTCGTTTTACAATACTCATGGGAGAAACCACAAAAATAATTTTGATGACTTTAAACAGTTTGTAGTGAATGGCGGTGATTTATGTGCCTTTCTCATTTACATAATATGCATTCTCTGTGCTCATGTCTGTTACTTTTTAAACCATGTGCCACTCTAATATGATTTCACTCACCGGCCTGAAGATGTTACCATAGTGGTCACGAAAGTGCTCGCCAAAGCTTTTTAACAACCATATTTTTTAATTGTAAATAAAGGCTAAATAATACAGAAATTTAACGTGGACCAGGAACATGAAACAAAGATATTCGCTCTTTCCGCGTTTATAAGTGAGTCACGGAAAAATTCTCATTGGCCGCCACTGGGAGTCGAACCTGGTCCACGTTAAATTTCTGTATTAATTACTCATTCGCCTTTTAATTATTTCCACAGTTGCTGCTTACCATCTTTGGTGAATCCCCAGTATTGTGCGGGGCTCCAAGAAGCAACCTGCCAACTTTGCTTCGCAGTTAGCATGTGCGAGTCTGGAGGAATTTGAGGCCGCTGTGGGTGTAGCGGAAGCATATCCGGCGCGTAACTGGAAGACCCTGGGTTCGACTCCCGGTGGCGGCCAATGATAATTTTTTCGTGACTCGCTTATAAACGTGGAAAAAGCGAATATCTTTGTTTGATGTAAATAAAGGTGTTTTTTAGACTATAACTTTGTATACGATAATTTGGAAGTGTGGTGTGTGCGCTTTGTAACAAGTTTAATTTGATCGTGCTTTGACAGCCCTTACAGCCTCTTTGAAGGTGATAGTCGCTTGGGACAATGTTCGGGGAATAGTCTCAGTGAGGCAGCAGCTCCTAGTCCAAGTCCCTGATCTTGTGGCAGGTCACCGATTCTTTGTGAGGTCTTGCTCCATCCTGCTGTTGGAGGATGCCATGCGTTTCATCAATGCGATTCGTTTCGACGTGAGCGATGCGTGCAGATCGTCGAGACGATGGGAGTACACATCGGCGGTGATAGTGGTGTTGTCCGGCCGCACCTGAAAAAACACGACACCTCATATCCCACCAAACAGGCAGCAGTACATTACGTGGGTGTAAGCAGGGTTTGAGGGTTGACAAGTGCTTCTGTTTTGTACCTAAACACTGTTTCTGGGCGCTGACATTGTCATACAGGATCAATTTCTCGTTGCCTGTCACAATGCGGTGCGAGAACAGTTCAACTCGCTCACGTACAAGCAGGAAGACGCATGTGATTGCTTTCTGCTTAACTGTTAGTTGATGGGGTATCCAAACTTCCCTGTTGTGCACCTTCCGAAATTGACAGAGGTGCGTGATAATGCTCGTGTGGGTAATCCCCAGTTGTTCGACCAACTTCCGCGTGGTCACACGCGGGTCGGTCTCCACTGAGGTCTTCAGCATGTCCATGTCCACTCTTGCGGGTCATCCGGCTTTGGGACTGTCTGACAGGTCAAAATTTCCCTCTCGGAGCCCGTTCGAACCAATGATAGCTGTGACGATGTGATATAGCAATGGGGTACATACTGGTAACGTTCCTTTCAACACGTGCGAGGGTTCTACCGTGACGAAACTCATGCAGCATGGAATGGCGGATGTGCTCCTTGTCCACTCCCATTCTGACTGCTAACTGCCACTGACTTAAGCCACCTGCTTGCTAATGTCATGCGCAGTCTCAGTGGCCAATGTGCGCCGTGGTCGGGGCTTCGACTTTGGGTACCTCGTCATCGTACATTACTTTCTTTCCAACCCCAATATTTTTGTCTTCCCAGTTACATTCCGTTTTCAATCTCTTGATAGTGTATATATCAGGTTTTTAACTAATTTTATATTAAAATTGTTTTTGCCAAATCAAACTGTTACATTGATTGGGAGGTACGCGAACGCTTTCATTGGAGTGCATTTCGGTAACACAATCTACGTCTGGTGGTTGCGTAGTATGTAACTCGGGCTCAGTTTGTGCCTACCAATCGGCAACTTAAAGTTGTAATAACGATGAAGCAGCTGAGGCAATCAGAGACAGTAGAAGAACAGCACAGTTTTTGAAGTTTAGGGTCTTATTGCTGTATTCAGAGGGCGTAGAAAAAAGTCTTCCAAGACATAAAGAAACGCCAGTAGTCCTTTGCAAACTCAAACATAGTAATTAGATCAAAATATCCTCAAAAAACGGGTGGTTCATAATTAGATGATTTGATTAAGGAAGTCACGACCAGAGTTGGAAACGGGTAAAAAATTTCGGACCCGGCCCGAACAAATCTACTTTGAACTATAAATTCGAATATATAATCATCATCACAATTGTCAATCGTTATTAGTTCATTGGTGGATGAAGGTCTCTCCAAGTTTCTTCCACAACGGACTGTCTTGGACCAGTCTCCTCCTTCCGCCCATCTCCCACGTGGTCTTCTTCTGGGTCTTTTCCTATCCCTTAGAATCCTGTCTTAAATTTCGTTTGCTCATCGGCGGTCCGTCCGTTCTCTTGGAAGTATGTCCAGCCCATTGCCATTTCAGGGATTTTATTCTGATCATGATGCCTTCCACTCTTGTCATTTTCCCTGATTCACGAGTTCCTCTTTTAATCTTTCTTGGTTACACCAAACATGCAACTCTCCATGCTTTTTAGCACGTCTTTTGTAAAAAAAGATCGTGCTTATGATATCGGTTTGTCTGTCCGTCCGCCTGTACCCACGGTATCTCTGCAACTATTAGTACGATTTGAAACATTCTTTTTGCATTCGGAAGCTTGAAACACGCAAATGATGATCCTTTATTTCGTTTGTTTTTTTTTACGATGTACAATTTCGCCGCTAGAAGGCGTAAATGCAGATGATGTCGAATTCAAAATTACGTTTTATTCCACATATTTGCTTCTAATCATCCGACAGAAAAATTTATTTTATCTTTCGATTCCATTTATGTCGAAGAGTATTTTAGATATCGTTTCTTTTTCAAATTACGCATAGGTTTTCCGCTAGGGGGCGTAAAAGTAAATTACATTTTCCCCGATAACTCTTCTTCTAAAACTCCGATTTGAAATTTTTTTCAGCAGACACATCTCCTGATGGAAAATCTTTTGCATATCATTACGAATTTTTTGTAAAGAATACTTTGACCACCAGGGGGCGTAAGGGTTAATTTTTGTTTCTGATGCATCTGCCGTTAAATCTGAGCTCCTAAAATATCGATTGAAAAAATTCTTTCTTGCACTGATGCCACTCACATCGATAAACTTTTTCGGCATATTTTCTTCCTAAAATATTCCACAGTTTCTCCGCCAGGGGGCGTAGATGTATATCTTATTTTTGTCAATATCTACTTCTAGGAGTCCGAGTTGAAAAATTCCTTCTTTGTTAGATAGTGTTTTCCGTGTGACATGTTTTTCATATAATTTCAAAATTTTCAAGTAATTCATAAACTTTCCGCTAGGGGGCGTAAAGGAAAATTGCGTTTCTCCCTATATCTCTGCTTCTAAATCTCCGATTTGAAAAATTCTTTCTGTACAGGATACAGCTCCTGATGGGAAATCGTTTGCACCTAAATCCTAATTTTCGTACAAAAATGGTTTGCCACCAGGGGGCGTGAATCTTAATTTCCGCTTCTGATGTATTTGCAGCAAAATATGAGCTTCTAAATTCTCGATTGAAAATAACGTCGTTTGTACACCGATACTACTCATGTCGAGAAACCTTTTAAAAACATTTTCTTCTTAAAATAGTGCATGGTTTCTACGCCAGGGGGCCTATATGTATACCTTATTTTTGTCAATATCTGTACTTCTAGGAGACCGATTTAAAAAATTCTTTCTTTGTTGGATAGTGTTTCTAGTGTGACATGTTTTTCTTATAAATTCAAAATTTTCAAGTAATTCCTAGAATTTCCGCTAGGAGGCGTAAAAGTAAATTGCGTTTCCCTCTATATCTCTGCTTCTATATCTCCCATTTGAAAAATTCTTTCTGCACCGGATACAGCTCCTGATGGGAAATCGTTTGTACATAATTCCTAATTTTTGTAAAAAAATGGTTTGGCCACCAGGTGGCGTAAGCCTTAATTTCCGCTTCTGATGTATTTGCAGCAAAATATGAGTTTCTAAAATCTCTATTAAAAAAAACGTCGTTTGCTGACCGATACTACTTATGTCGACAAACCTTTTAGAAACATTTTCTTCTTGAAATAATGCATGGTTTCTACACCAGGGAGCGTAGATGTATATCTTATTTTTGTCAATATCTCTACTTCTAAAAGTCCAATTTGAAAAATTTCTTCTTTTGTTGGCTAGTGTTTCCGATGCGAAATGTTTTTCCTATGAATACAAAATTTTCAAGTAAATCATAGACTTTCTGCTACGGCGCATAAAGATAAAGTGCGTTTTCTGCTCCTAAAACTCCGATTTGAAAAATTCTTCCTGTAACGCATACAAGACCTGATAGAAAATATTTTTCACATAATTTCTAATGTTTGGTAAAGAATGGTTTGGCCACCAGCGGTCATAAATGTTAATTTCTGCTTCTGATGTATTTGTAGCAAAATCTGGGCTCTTGAAAATTCGACAACAATTTTTTTTTCTTGGACCGATACCGCTCATATGGATAAACCTTTGGACACTACTTTCTTCCTAAAATAATGCATTGTTTTTCCACCTAGGGACGTAAAGTCGCATCTTATTTTTGTCGATAACTCTGTTTCAAAGAGTTCGTCAGCTTACGATTCCGTTTACAGCAATATCTGAGGGATTAAAGACCCGCTTGAAAAAATTCCTTCTTCCGTCAGATAGTATTGTTTTCCATGCCAGTTACATTGACTTTGAATAGTTTGATGAATTTAATTTGTGTCAGAACGCATTCAAAAGAAGTGCTTATTACACCCGAAAATTCAGTGTCATCTTTCTTGTTTCAGTTGTCTGCAGTTTTTGTATGTCTTTTTAGTTAAGGTCCACGCCTCAGCTCCGTACGTAAGCACTAGGAGGATGCATTGATTAAACACTTTTCTTTTAAGACATAATGACATATTGCTGTTAAAAACTATGCTGTTTCTTCCAAAAGCTGTCCAACTAAGTTTTATACGTTAATTTCTTCATCAATATGACATTTGCTTGATATCTGCTGTCCAAAGTAAATGTAGGAATCGGTTATCTCCAGCTTTTCCCCATCAGTCAATATATCATCATCATCATTGTCAACCATTATCAATATACTGCTGGACGAAGGTCTCCCCAAGTTTCTTCCACAACGATCTGCCTTGTGCCAGTCTCCTCCATGTTACTCCCGCATACTTTCGAATTTCATCCATCCATCTCCCATGTGGTCTTCTTCTGGGTCTTTTACTCTCCGCTGGAATTCAATCTAAAATTTCGGCTGTCCATCGATGGTCTGTTCTTCCGGCAGTACGTCCAGCCCATTGCCATTTTAGGGATTTAACTCTGATCATGATGTCTTCCACTCATGTCATTTTTCGGATCCACGAATTCCTCTTCTTATCTCTCCTGGTTACACCAAGCATGCTACTTTGAGTTGTCTGCAGCCTTTGTATATCTCTTTTAGTTAAGGTACACGTCTCTGCACCATATGTAAGCACTGGAAGGATGCATTGATCAAACACTTTTCTTTTAAGACATAATGGCATATTGCTCTTGAAAATTATGTTGTTCCTTCCAAAAGCTCTCCAGGCAAGTTTTATACGCCGATTAATTTCTTCATCAATGTGACCTTCACTTGATATCTGCTGTCCAAGATATACGTACGTTTCTGTTATCTCCAGCTTTTCTACATCAATCGATAAATCTTCATTTCTTGTAAAAGCATTGTACATCACTTTTGTCTTCTGAAAGTTCATTTTTAATCCCACTTCTTTACTCTTGTCAGCAAGTTCCTGTATCATACTCTGCAGTTCTGATGGGGTAGTTGCAAAAATGACTACGTCATCAGCAAAACGAAGGTGAGTTAGATAATCTCCATTAATCTTTATCCCTTTGTTTTCCCAGTTCAGTGATTGAAAGGCATTTTCCAATGTGGCATTAAAGAGCTTAGGAGATATGGTGTCACGTTGTCTAACTCCCTTTCCAATTTTTATGTGTGTGGTATTTTCAAACAGCCGAACTTTGCACTTACATTTTCATAGATGTTATTAATAATATTAATATATACATCTTCAATACCGCAGGATTTCAAAGCCAATGTAACTGCTGATGGTTTCACCAAATCAAAGGCCTTTTCATAATCGATAAAAGCCATGCACACCGGAAGTTCATATTCCCTCGCTCTTTCAATTAGTTCTCTCAATACGTGGATATGATCTATAGTGATGTAGCCACTCCTGAATCCAGCTTGTTCTCTCGGTTGAGGCATGTCAAGTGTTACCTTCAAGCGGTGTGAAGGAACTTTAGTGAAGATTTTATAAACCACTGATAGGAGGCTGATAGGTCTGTAGTTCCTGAGATCCTTAATGTCACCTATTTTATGTAGCAGGATCATTGTAGCATTGTTCCAATCCTCAGGAATCTTTCCTTCATTAAGGCATCGAGTGAAAATTTGGGAGAGTACTGTTTCGATTTCTCCACTTGCTTCTTGTATGATGTCTACAGTAATTCCATATTCTCCTGGAGCTTTTCCCCGCTTCATGTTCTTGATTGCATGTGCAACTTCTGCTGGGAGGACTGGAAGCACTCTGGTACTGGTACCTTCCATGATGTCTGGAGTACATGCATCATCCCTTTCATATAACTTGGAGTAGAAATCTTTCACTCTTGTCAAAATTTCGCCTCTATTTCTTGTTACAGAACCATCTTCTTTTCTCAGTGCCATAATCTGTTTTCTTCCCTTACTGAGATGTCCCTTTGCTATCTTTAGGCTTTGGTTGTTTTCAATTGCTTTCCTCACTAGTTCACAGTTGAATTTCCTTACGTCTTCAGTGATACTTTTTCGTACTGTCTTGCATAGCTCTATGTATTTCACTTTGGAAGTCACATCTTCTTTAGTTGTCCTCATCTCTCTTTTTTTTGCATCAACATTTTCGTTTTTCCTGATAATTTGTTCACATGCAACTTGTTCTTAGACCCAGCTAATTTTGTTGCTGTTTCCATAAGAGCTTTAGTTACTTTTCTGTTAACTTCAGAAATATCACTTCTTCCGATGTTAGGCCTTCTAAAGCAGATAATCTGTTCTTCAGTTCCAACTTGAAGGTATTATGGTGTTTTTTAAGGTTGGTTATGTCAATACATTTTGTTTGTCTTATGAGCTTGCTACGTTCGAGTTTAGTGTTGAGGTGCATCTTACATCTCGCCAATCTATGGTCACTGCCTGTGTTGAACTTGTTTAGCACACTGCATTATTCTATGAAGAATGTTTTGTTACACATAATAAAATCAATTTCACTTGTCGTCCCATTTGGATGTCTCCTTCTCCATTTCCTGTGTGGCTTTTTCTTGAAAAAGGAGTTCAAGATGAAAAACCCTTCTGTCTCTGCAAACTCAACGAGAGTATTTCCAAGCTGGTTTCTGTTGCCGTGACCGAATTTACCTACTGAAGTTTCATTCTGTTGCTGTTGACCTATTTTTGCGTTGAAATCTCCTATAATTATCTTCAAGTGCTGCTTGCCTTTATTATTTAGATGACGAATTTCCTCATAAGATTCTTCAATTTCTTCTTCAGGATGACTTGTGGTGGGTGCATACGTTTGAATAATTTGAGCCTTGTATCTTCTCGAGAGTTGGATAACGAGTCGTGCAGCTCTGTCAGAGGAACTTTCAACTTCTACAACTTTATCCTTCAGTTTCTTGTTTATTATAAATCCAACTCCACTAGTTCTGCCAGTATCTGTCCCACGATAGTAGAAGAGATGTCCACTTTTCAGTTCAATCAGATCTTCTCCTTTTCTCCTTACCTCACTTAGCCCGACGATGTCCTACTTGATACTTTGTAGTTCCTCTTCCAATTCAAGGAGTCTTGAATCAGAAGAAAGGGAGCGTCCATTGTAAGTAGCCAAGGTCAGCATCAAATGGCAGCGTAGTCCGGTCCTCCGGTGATTCTTAGCACCCTCTGGTTTCATGTCGCACTATAACCGATATACAGGCTTGAAAAATGCGGACGTCTGCTCGTTTTACTTGACGAGTAAAAAACTCAGTAGAAAAGTTTAAATTCAGTCGGCAATTAGTTATACAATATTATGCCTATTCTTGGATACGTAAGAATAACATATTTTTTATAGAGCTTATTTCAACTTACAGAACTGATGTGTAATTGTGCGCCAGTATGGGAAATCGGTTTCTCCGCAAAAGAAATATGATCGTGAATCCCATGAGTCAAAAGATCCGGCACTATGGCAAAGAAACCGCAAGCCCGGTAGAAGGATTTGTCCAAACGCTGTGGGAAAAGACAAGCAGTGCAAGGTTCACGTGCGCCTCATTAGCAGCCGCTTAAGCAATTGCTTTCGTAGGCCATAGAGCAAGCACGGGAATCCGTATTTTCGTGAAGCTCTTAGGAAAGTACTACGACAGTGAAGGATTCTTGCGTCATGTACTCTAGCGGGAGAAAACTGAATTTAGTTGTTATACAGTGGTTAATAATTTAAATTAAGTTAGCGATAAAATATTATTCGAGTGGTATGTATAAATGTCTAACAAATAAAATTTAAACACACGAAAGAAAAAATCGGCAGTCCCGCGGGACTGTCTATTTTCAGCTGGCAAGTAAGTATTTGCCTGACTGATGAACCAGCATGAAATGTTTCAAGCCATGCCTATATAGCATTCATTATCACACCGCTATCATCTCTTCCCTAAAGATGAAACAAAAATACTAATTTAAAATCAGTAATTTCGTCTTTGGATATAAATTATTATTTACAGAATGTTATTAGCTATTTCTAGAGTAATTAACGTCCTATGGTTATTCTCCAATTGAAAATCTGTTTGTAATGCAGACGACGGAAATCCAAATTTGATTACTCATGTTATCAGACTTCAGAACATTTTTTAAGTCTTACGTTTCGTACAATTTGCCAAGATCCGTTTCTTCTGCTCTTTAAATTGTTTAACACAATATTTTCCTTTAGAGAAATGAACATTTGACGCAAAAGAAGTAACATGTGGAATAATTGCAAAATATCCCTGAAAAGCCATAAAAGCTCCTACTTAGCACTTTAAAGATACGTGGAACCGAAATAAAAATCTATCAAACCATCTGTGTTCCAAACGCCGAACGGAAGTATGTAATTTGCTTGCCATATCTTCTCCCGCATTTAGATTACCATATACGAGAATACTAATTGAGTTTAGGAGCATTAACTTTGAAACTGCTAATTAATATGCTAAAAAAAATCTACGCAAATGTCAGTCAGGTTTCAACAAGTGGGATGCAATTCCGTAAGGAGTAGTAGCTGGTGGGTTGCCTGTTTAGATAGGCAAATTAATGATTGCTCAATTTTCTGCAAAACTTCTAGTGGAGTACTTAACATTTGAGAAATGCAAGATTTAAACAAAATGTCGTTTTTCTTTTGCAGTACTTAACGACTTAGTTATGAACTTGTCCTACAGGGATGTTTAATTTGTTTCCAAAAATGGGGAAATCGAAACGTGTTACTGTTTAAAAGTCACTGCAATTTTACAGGATATTGTTTGGTTTAATACTGCTGAGAGGAATGAATAAGCATTTCATTTTCTTAAGCTTTCACTCGTAAGCTAATACTGCTCTAAAAGAAAAATCCCAGGAAAAGAAAAAATTTCTGTGAAGTTTAATAACGTACACTCATCGTCAAAAAATAGTTGCAACCAGAAGGAAGCAACCGACAGGAATGGAACTTGGTGGGAACGTTTGCCATCGTGAGACATGCAAATGATTCAAGTATCACGCTCGGCTCCGCTTGTGACGCAAGCAAGAAGGGGTCGTAGCGCTGTGCCTGACCTGCTACATAAGGGGCCGCATCGTCGGGCTCCGGGAAGCGGGATTGTCTTATCGCCGTATTGCGCGCCATACCGGTCGGGCGGGTATCACCATGGTACGCTTTTGGCAGCAGTGGACATATATCAAGGCACACAGCAGCGACAGGAAATGTCTAGGAGACCTAGACGAACCACGAGAGAGGACCGACGGGTTGTCCGACATACGCGGAGGGATCCAACAGCCCGATTGCTGATATTCAGCGAGCAGTGGTGCTCTCCATGCATCGTCCGATTAGTGCCAGCACGATTTGAAGACGGCTGCATGACGTAAGACTACACGCACCGTAACGACGACTGTCCTTAACAACAGTGCTTCGTCACCAAAAAATGCAATGGTTCGTGCCAAACTATCATAGAGTCACGCAGAATGGCAGCGGGTGATCTTCAGTGATGAGTCCCGCTTTTGTCTTGGAGGAGACGACCACCGATTCCGTGTGTGGAGTCACCGGAGTCAGCGCCAAGATGAACGTTTTGCTGTCCATCGTCACACATCCAGAAGGCCTGGTGTCATGGGGGGGGGGGGTGCAATTGCCTACGATGCCAGATCATCTCTGGGTTTCATTACAGGCAATTTGACAGCCCAACGTTACGTTAATGAGGTCCTACAACCAGTGGCCCTACCTTTTCTGAACTCTCACTCCGGTGCAAATTTCCAACAAGACAACGCTAGTCCGCATACTGCTGCTGTCTCGAGATCTTGCCTTCGAGCACTGACACTCTGCTGTGGCTAGCCGCATCGCCGGACCTATCGGTGATTGAAAATGTGTGGGATGCTATTGGACGCGCTATCTACACTCCACCCCCTGCAGCACAATCTGCAGGAACTGCGTGAGAAGATTCAAGCTGCATGGGATGGCTTACTGCAGAACACCATTATGAGCCTGTAGAACTCCATGCTCAGACATCTGGCATGCTGTGTGAGCAAATACGGCTGCCCGGCGCCATACTGAGAGACACAACTTATTGGCGTGTAGCTCAATAAATATTGCCGATATCAATCTCAATGTTTAATCATTTATTGTTCCTGGTCACCTTTGCCTTCCTCCAGAATAGCATTGCAATCCGACACGTCCTTCTGGGTGCAACTATTTTTTTGACGATGAGTGGAAAAAGAACAAATGAATAAGACTTCCAGAAATTTTGTTATATTACAGAGAGGGAAAATAAGCTTTTCAGGGGGGGGGGGGGGGGATTTTACGAATTCAGTTTTCATGGATTTGAAAATTTTGTTAAATATTGTGCTGTTAAACATGCAGAGGGTGTTCACACATCTTTAGAACTATTTTCTAGCAATATAATTAATGTTTAAAATAAAATTATATCTTTCTTAAATGTTTTATCTTATAGCTCTTTCTCTTGACTGTGGACCTACATCCCGATTTCCAAGATAACAGGGCATTTCTTAAATTAAATTTTATTCCACTCCTCTTCCGCTTCTTTCTATAGTCCAATCATTGTTTTAAGTCTGCGTTTAGAAAGCGCTCTTTTTAATAGTCCGAAGCGACAATAGTCCATATGTGACACATCACGGGACTTCGAAAGCAAAAGTTATAGATTTGATTCCATCTATTGTCTCATTTTTTCAAGAAATAGAGTGTTAGATTTGGATGTATGACTGATAGACTTATTTTGATGGAGTTCTATTCTTTGAAGGTTCTGTGGATAAAGGAATGGTATTTCCTTTTTAAATACAGGAGATAAAACATTTTAGTTATATAATTATAACTTTAATTTCCCATTGTACGGGAAACCAGCAATAAACATCATTAACTAAAACTTTCTTTGAATCCTTGGAACCAAGTTTGTAAGTCTTTTTCTGCTCTTTTGCAATAGTAAATCGACCTTGTTTCTGTTAGTCGTTAAGTAGATCCATACTTTATCAATAGCTACAATAAACTTCTATCTGTCTCCGGCTAAGTGATTTTCATAAAGAAGCCTACACCATATTCTACGCTCAGCCACATGCCTAGGCATAAGGCGCTAAACATAGTTTGTTTTTTTCAGATTAAAATCTTTGTTAATTACTTTGCTTACAGTTGAGATTTTTGACGCCTAAGAGTTTGCACTTTGAGTCGGTGGGTTCCCTTTTAAGAAAAGAGACCTTAAAGTCGTAAAAGTGTCTACCTGCTTCGGATATTCGTTTGATGTGATTTTTCCCCTTATTAAAAGCAATACTTCACGATTTTTCCCTGTATTATTCATAATATTGCTTATTTTATATTTAAAAATGGTAGTTCCATGATTTTCACAGCGTTTTTTAATTACAGAATACGAACATTTCTCATCGTAAAGAGGAAAAAGATAACCTTCTATCCACAGCTTCAAGGGAGTCATTCTCTTAGCAGATGATACTTAACCACAGCAGATGTTTCTTTCGTGTTCATCTAACACGCTGTTGCCTGTTTCAATTCATTGAACTTCTTTTATTTCTGTAGTTTCTTATTTAAACTTTTGAAAAAATTGTGAACATCCTCTGTAATTGCTGACACTTTTAGGAGGAAGAAATTTAATATTTTATCGACTTAAAAATATGTTTTTCCCATTTTTAAACCCAACATACAAGGAATGGACAAATTATTATATACATCCCGAAAACAATATGAAAAGCAGAAGCATGACGCCAAGTCACCTAGGACGCTGAAACTGGCAATGCCTATAAATAGAGCCGTCTCTATGCATTGGAAACTGGGGCCGCGGGTGGCCTAGTGGGCAACGTTCGTGACTGCTACGGAAAGGACCTCAGGTTCGATCTCAGATAGGTACAAACGCTCGATCCACTAAATATCCACCGTGCGTCGGATGGGCACACGTTAAGCCGTCGGACGCCGGTAATAAATAAGGGTGTTTTCCTCCCCCTTTCTACTTCGCTTCCGTGTCACTTTCCTGTCGGGCACTCTAGCCCAAATCTCCTAGCTTCCTATTTTTAAGGGTTGTTTAAGACCTGGGGTCAGACACTCCCTTCCTAAAATCCTCTACATACACTGACGGAAAAAAAATATCCCAACACCAAGAAGGGATTGTGTTAGATAAACGACAGTTGGTAGGCGGTGAAAGTACATCTGTAAGATGACGTCTATGCAAATTTCGCGCTCGGCGCAACCGTGTGGCGCTAGTAGCGCCCCTCACAACATGCAAAGCAGGTTTGCTGTAAATACGCGCTGTAACGTCCGTGAGCGTTAGTTATCGTTGAGATTCAACGTAGGGTGTTGATGTTAGTTAAGAATGCCTTTAAGAAGACGAAGAAGCCATTATCAACAGTTCACGGAGTTTGAACGAGGTCGTGTAATAGGGCTACGAGAAGGTGGATATTCTTTCCGCAATATTGCAGAACGACTTGGCAGGAATGTAGCCACTGTGCATGATTGTTGGCAGCGGTGGTCAAGGGAAGGTACTGCCTCAAGAAGACCGGGTTCCGGCCGGCCACGTGGCACTAATGAGAGGGAAGACCGCCGTGTATGGCGTATGGCCGTGGCGCATCGTACCGCGTCTGCGGCAGCAATTCGAGCTGCAATTGCCACCACAATGACACAACGAACTGTTACAAATCGGTTACTTGAAGGACAGCTCCGAGCCAGACGCCCTGTAGCGTGCATTCCATTTACTCCAAACCACTGCCGTTTGCGACGTCAGTGGTGTCAAGCTAGAGCTCATTGGAGGATGGAGTGGAGATCTGTTGTGTTTTCTGATGAAAGCCGGTTCTGCCTGGGTGCCAGTGATGGCCGTGTGTTGGTTAGAAGGAGGCCAGGTGAGCGCCTGCAATTAACCTTTCTGCGGCCGAGACACACTGGACCTACACCTGGAGTTATGGTCTGGGGATCAATTTCCTATGACAGCAGGAGCACTCTCGTGGTTATCACACGCACCCTGACGGCACAGTTGTACGTCTGTTTGGTGATTCAACCTGTTATGCTGCCGTTCATGAACAGCATTCCAGGGGTGTTTTCCAACAGGATAACGCTCGCCCGCATACCGCTGTTGTAACCCAACATGCTCTACAGAGTGTCGACATGTTGCCGTGGCCTGCTAGATCACCAGATTTTTCACCAATCGAGCACGTATGGGTCATCATTGGACGACAACTCCAGCGTCACCCCCAACCAGCATTAACCGTCCCTGTATTGACCGACCAAGTGCAACAGGCATGGAACTCCATCCCACAAACTGACATGCAGCACCTGTACGATACAATGCATGAACGTTTGCGTGCTTGCATTCAACATTCTGGCTGTTACACGGGTTATTAATGTACCAGCATTTCACATTTAAAATGGATCTTTTCGCGCTTACAATAAGCTGTGATCTTGAAACCGTAATCGATTAAATATGTTACCTATACAAATGTATTGCCGCCATTTCATTCCTCTACAACTATTTGTTCGTGGTGTTGGGATTTTTTTCCGTCAGTTTATGATCATTAGAAACCTGTCACGGAAAAGTAATAACCGGTAAAGGTAAATGAGTTTGGCCTTGGCCAGAAAGTAGATGGCGACAAAGGCCGGTTCTTTAATCACCGCAACTGTTGAACTCTTGTGATTTCCATGTCAGGCGATCGGACGTGTACACCGAGGCTGTACGAAATACGGCAAAACTTCCAACCCATGGCAGAAATGTGGTCGTTAGCCTGCAAGTGGCTCTCGCGGTGAGCACAGACCATTCCGCATCATTACAAGGAATCGCACGGCTACCCTAGAGCAAATGGCGTTGGATTTACCGAGGGCTCGTCTACAAGCTCATGAATAAAGACTAACAATGGAAAAGAAATAGGCTGTGGGAATGGACGTCCACATTGTGTCCCTCTCTTTAACCGGAAGGCACCGAAAGATTAGGCTTCAGTTTGCAAAGGCCAATCGCAACTGAAGTGCGGACTGGAAACACGTCATTTGGTCTGACGAATTACAGTTTCAGTTCTATCACACTGATGGGAAGATGCGTGGGTCCATAAACCACACAAAGCGATGAACTTTTCTTACCAAGTTAGGGTCATACATGCAAATGTAAGAGGTGTAAAAATTTGTGGTGCGTTCACTAGGGCTTTCTTAGGGGTTTTCGTGCCCCTCGAGACCTGCGGCACAAGGTATATAAAAATCCAAAAGAATGTTGGATGCGTTACATGGGTGTTGTGTTTACCGCACTTGCTCTCTCCTTTCCCTGGAACCAGTGATCTTAACTTATAAACGGGAGACTACTGTTAGATCTATGTATTGCTCATGCAGGTCGGTCAAAACGAAGTATGTGCTAAAACGAAGTATGCGCTGTAAAAATGCCATGATGCTGTTACAGGCCTCACCCCTTCTCACTGAAGAACATGGCTCACATTGAGAAAATCGCAGCAAAGCCTCGTGGTATCGATACACACACGCGTTCCCCCACTGTTTTTACAAATGGAGTAGGGCGTCCAGTGTGTGTGTTGTATTTTAGCGTACTTGGAGACGATGTGCCAGGATATTCCAGTTCTGTATAAGATAAAAAAGTTGGAAACATTGCTGGGCAAGGTAGAATGTAGACATCACGTATATATTGTATGGTGGCGTTGTCCACTGTTTAAAAGGCGTCCAGTGTCCATAACGTGTTTGGGCGTATTTAGCGATGATGTCCCAATATATTCCACTTCTGTATAACAGAAAAAGAATTGAAAACATTGTTGGCCAAGATAGAATGTAGACATCACGTTAATATTGTATGGCAACGCTAGCCACTTGGGGACATGCATTATGTTGTAAAACGGCATTAGCAACGCAATAGAGGAAGAGTAGGCTCTAAGTTTCCTCAATGTTATCCATAAATTTTTGTGCTGTTTTTGTCCATGTGATGAAAGCCAAAGATATAATGTCATAATTTATAGCACTCCACATCACAACTCCAATGGTGAAGGCAGGGCGATGTATCTGAATATAAACTGTATCATCTTTCTGTCCTCTGCAACGCCACACTCTTGTACGGCGATCATCAATATAAACATAGAAATAGAAATCCGACTCATTGGAGAAGAGGACTTGTATATCCAAGCCTTCCTCTTGACAGAACGGGAGTAAACGTTCTTGGTGGTGACAGGCTATAAAGGAAGCTCGCCCATAAGCGTAGGGCTTCTCTGCAATATCTCGTAGAATTGGCACCAGCAGGGAGGGTGTAGACGCAATTGTCTACGTGTGAATTTTGAGTTGCTGGAAGGAAACGAAGTTACATTAGGCTGAACCTATAGGTTGGTGGAGGACAGAGAGTAGGCAAATAGGAGAAGTAGGAGTGCATGATGTTTGGTGCGAGTCGGTATTGCGACTGGTGTCATTGTATGACGTCACACTGGTACCCCGGGTCAGACGACTTAACGTCTTCGTTTGGCCCACGGCAGAAGTTCGGTGGTTCAGAGCAGCACAGACCACGTAGGATTGTTCTTGCGGTCATGTGATCTGAAGGTGGTTGCTCAAACAACTGGGCAACTCACTGCCTTCATAACTGTAGGATGTATACTTTCGAGTTTATATACGAATTAACCAACCCTGTATGCCCTTTAGCCAACCAGATATTATTATATTCAAATTCATTGTCAGAAAACATAACACATTTTGGAGTATCTTATATACACAGGCGAGTTACATTATTCTGACCATTTCCTACTTTTCACGTCAAACGCGCGTAGCCAATGAAAGAATGCACGTATCGTTAGCTGCCTTGGACGGTATGTAAGGTGTGCTGCAGGCAATCTGAAAACATGTCACTCGTTCTTGTCATGGATAAAAGAAGCGATTTATAAGATTAGCAGAAAGGGATGATTATCGACTTTCGTGCCAAGGGTGGCAGTATTTCTCAAACAGCGCAGTTTGTGAACTGTTCGCGTGCTGCCCTAGTTAAAGTGTATCGTGATTGGAGAAATGGCACCATTGCGAATAAGCGACGTGAAAACTGCGAAGCACCACGTGCCATTGATGTGATAGGTGAACGTCGGCTACGAAGGTGCGTGAGGGCCGATCGACACGCTACAGTGGAGCAACTCACTGGCTGAATGAACCAGAGGGGTTGCAGGAAGTGTGTCTAAAACTACAGTTCGTTCAGCGAACCCTGCTGCGTATGGGGCTCCAATGCAGACGGATGGCCAACTGCACCTATGCTAACGAAGGTGCATCGGCAGAAAAGGCTTACATTTGCACGGCAGTATCGGAATTGGACCTCTGCTGATTATACAAAGGATTGCCTTTTCCGATGAGTCACGTTTTCTGCTTCATCGAGCGGGTGGACGTTGGAGTATATGGTGAGAAACATCGGAGAACAAACACTCTTCAACCATTGGTGGAAGAACAGAAGCTAATGGGAGCAGCGTTATGGTGTAGGGAATGTTTCCGTGGCATTCTCTGGGTCCACTCATACCCGTGAAAGGCACTATGGACTGAATGTGTTATGAATCCACCCTTGCATACCACGTACACCCATATATGTTAATTGTCTTCCCTGGGCCGGATGGCATCCTCCAGAACGACAATGCGACGTGTCACACAGCTGGAAATGTCCGATGTGGTTGGAAGAGCACGATGAAGACTTCAAACTTCCATGGCCCCCTAATTTCCCAGACTTAAGCCCAATTGAGCATTTGTGGGACCACGTCGATTGTGTTGTTCGCTTTATGTATCCTCCACCACGCACCCTCCAGCAGCTATTAGATGCACTGCAGTCAGCATAATTCCACATACCTGTGAGCACCTTCCAGCACCTTAACTGAGTCACTCCCATCCCGTCTAGCTGCTGTCTCCGCTGCACACGGTGGTTGCTCTGGATATTAATTGGTGGTCACAATAATGTGATTCGGCCGTGTATTAGTGCATTGGTGACAAAGCTACCTTCCTAGTCAGGTGCCCGAGTGATCTGAGGAGCCATCTCGTGACCATTCGTCCGAGAGTCTGGGTTAGAGTCTCGGGTGATGCTGATGTGCATGTCTCAGAGATAGCTCGCCCCTCTCCCTGGAAACATCGACCCTAAAGTAGGAATGAGCAACTGCTTATAGCCCTCAGAGTTGCTCATAGTCGTTAAACTCTCATCTCACCCATAAAAAAACGGCACTTCTATAAAAGCTGTTATTTACGCCATGTATTTAGAAAGATATGTACTATGATGATATATCTTGAAGTTTATTCACAATGGGTGTAGCAAATTATGTTCGTGAGTGTACTCATACGAAGTACAAAGAAACCGTTTCCAAATAGTTCTAACTTTTAAAACTAAAGATAATGGAATTTCCTGGTTTCCGGTTCCAGAAAAGAGAGCCAGTACCGAAAGATAAACACAACATACATTCCTCACCGAGATTTGAATCCGGACTCATCTTGGATGAATGGTCAGAAGACAGGGCCCTCAGAAAAAAGATACCACCCGAGCTCAACTGGGGCGAATGGCCAGTATGCACTTTACATCATTCTTTACCATTGTGCAAAGTTTAGGTCATAATCATGATGCAACGGGTTATGTATCCATGAGTGAAAATGAAGATTTTGAAGCGAATAAAAGTACTTTAGTTGACAGGCATTTAAAAGATTTTGACAAAAATGAATAAGCTGGAAGAGCTGTCTGTGCGACCTTTACTCAATAACATAGGATATAGTTAAGGATGTGCGGGTTCTCACACAGCAACGAATTTTGCAAGGAAGTAATGACCAAGTTGTTCTAATTCGAACGCCAGACAAAATCGTTAGCAAGTTTTCAGCAATACATAACCTTACAGCTTAATGCGAATATCTACAAAACTATTTGCTTAAACCAGGAAATTATATGCAGAAAAACTGAAGTGGGAAAGTTAAAATTCAGAAAAAACTGAATTGAGCTAACTGAAGGTCACTGCACGAGCTCGAGGAAACTTAACAGAATAACCTCTGAATCAGAAACAATTACAGTGGTTACGTAAATTAATATAAAATGGCATGCCACTTATCTGTAAATGGGCATAAATTATTATGTATCATGAATTTAAAGGAATGTAAAAAGTTTTTTGTCTGGTGATAGCAAAAGGAACATAAATTGATATGTCCCATGAAACTAAACTTACCACTGTCATGTCACAGGAGAGTGTCGTAAAAGTGAAATAATATAAATTGGTATGTCTCATGACAGTCCCATATAAGTAAAAGGAATAAACTGGTATGACAATAAATACGAAGGGTGTTCAGTAAGTCATAAGCCCGAGAATGATGCAAGAGTACATGCCTATTGATGGTGTTTCTCAATAGTGAGTCACCTTTTGTACATGAAAAAAAAAGATACGAGGAATAAATTGAATATGAGTTGTTGGTGCTCAGTAACCTGAATACTCACGTCATTGAGTAATGAAGGGCAAACGTAAGGGGCAAGAAGCAAGTAGTGACTTAATATTTAATGAGAGAAATATTATGATAGTATAAATTCAGAAAATCATGGTTAAACTGCATGAAAATTCACTACCAAGAGACGGCCAGCAAAATTCTAGCAAGAAAGAGTCGCTGGAAGATGATCGTCAACTTGGTCGGCCAGTCTAACTGACAGCAGAAAATGCGAAAAATTGAGTACCGAAACCACAGAAACAGCTATAGGCAAAACAGCACAGTCTCTTGAAAGTTTATGCAAGATGGGTCAAAGAATGTGTCACTACGTCCTAAACCGTGGATGTGAACCACTGTGTCACGTTACAGTGGATTATTTACCATTTTAAACTATTTCCGAGTATTGCATAAATTAAATCGTCTAGTGATTAAAACAAATTGCATGTCGGATATCCTATCCCTTATAAGAATTCCGTGTTCAAAAACTGAGGACACATTACGCAGTGTGTTTCACCTGAATCGCAGGAGAATTTCCCCTAAATCTAGGTGCCGCGAAAATTAAATTGTCAGTGGACATCATGCCTATACAACACACACTCATACGTAATATGCTCAAAATAAATGGATAATGCCAGATATTGAATTTCACGACCCAAGTGGATGAAGTTAAAGCTGAATATTTACACAGTCGAGTCACATTTTTGGGACCACCAGCTAATATCGAGAGTAACCGACTTGTGCAGCGCGGACAGCAGCTAGACGGGCTGGGAGTGACAATAAATTGCTGCAAGGTGTTCACAGGTGTGTGGAGCCATGCTGACTGCAGTGCATCTGACAGCTGCTGGAGGGTGCGTGGTGGAGGATCCATACAGCGAACAACACGATCGAGATGGTCCCACAGATGCCCAATTTGGTTTAAGTCTGGGGAATGTCAGAGAGGGATTCGAAAAACACGATGGAGAAATCATGCACTTTGATGTCTCCATCGTGCTTTTCCAACCCCTGTTGGGTATTTCTAGTTGTGTGACACGTCGCATTGTCGTGCTGGAAGATCCCATCCGCCCCAGAGAAGACAATCAGTATGTATGGTGTACGTGGTCTGCAAGGATGGATTCATAACGAATTCGGTCCATAGTGCCTTCCACAGCTATGAGTGGGCCCAGAGGATGCCACGAAAACATTCCCCAAACCATAACGCTGCCCCCACCAGCTTGTGTTCTGCCAGCAATGGTGGAAGAGCGTTTGTTCTCCGATGTTTTTCGCCTTATACTCCAAAGTCCATCCGTTCGATGAAGCAGAAAATGGGACTCATCGGAGTAGGCATTTTCTTTGCCAATCAGCGGAGGGCCAATTCCGATACTGCTGTGCAAATGTAAGCCTTTTCTGCAGATGCACCTTCGTTAGTATAGAGGAAGTGACCATCCCTCTGCATCGGCGTCCCATACGCAGCAGGGTTTGCTAAAATGTCGTTTTAGACACACTTCCGGTAGCCCCCTGGTTCACTCGGCCAGTGAGTTGCTCTACTGCAGCGTGTCGATCGGCCCGCACGCACCTTCTCAGCCGACGTTCACCTCTCACATCAATGACACGTGGTGCTCCCCAGTTTCTTTTTTTTTTTTTTTTTTTTGATTGGAGGTTTAACGACCACCATGAGCAACTCAATGGGCTATAAGCAGTCGCCCGTCCCTAATTTAGGGTCACTGGTTCCAGGGAAGGGAGAGAGCCAGTGCCGTAAGACAAACAATATCCATGCCTCACCGGGATTCGAACCCAGACCCCTTGCGGACGAATGATCAGAGGCCATCGCTTAGACCACTGCGCCACCGGGGCGGCGCTCCCCAGTTTCCACGTCGCTTATTCGCAATGGCGGCATTTCTCTAATCATAATAAACTTTTACCACAGCAGCTCACGAGTGGTTCACAAACTGCGCCTTTGGCCCGAAAGTCGATAATCATCCCTTTTTGCAAATATGATAAATCGTTCCATTTTTCCATGACAGTAACTAGGGATATGTTTGCAGATTGCCTACAGCACACCTTATATACTATCCAAGCCAGCTCACGACATTTCTTTCTTTCATTGGCCACGAGCTGTTGAAGTCGAAAGCAGGAGTTGCTCACGATAATGTGACTCGACTTAGTAGACTGTGTATTTTGAATAAATGCGGGTTAAAATTAGCTTCGATGAAAGTGAGAGATTTTTTTTTTTTTTGGTTAGAGGTTTCACGACTACCGCGAGGAACTCAGTGGGCTATAAGCAGTCGTCCGTCCCTAATTTAGGTTTACTGGTTCCAGGGAAAGAAGAGAGCCAGCGCCGAAAGACAAACACAACATCCATGCCTCACGGGATTCGAACCCGGACCCATCTCGGACGAATGATCAGAAGCCATCGATTAGACCACTGCGCCACCGGCGTTGCACAGAAATTTATAATACTTCAGACTATTTTTAGAGTTTAACATAGATTCCAGTGACTGCCGGTGAATATTTCGTTAAAATTCTGGCCATGGTGCACAAATTTCGAAATTACGGCTCGAGCTGAAAATGGAACGTGCTACCTCAAAATGATCATGCAGTCATTGGGGAAATGAGTATTAAAGTTCATCGTGCTAATTAACATCAGCTGTCCTCCGTCAGGTCAGGCAGGCTTGTGTCGTCCTCATACGATTTTCCTATCTTTTCTGAACTTCTGACTGATTCACGGGGTATTGCGGCTACACTCTTGCTTAATTGCATACCACGTCATTTCACCATCAAGAAAATTTACCAGTCCATGGTTTTGGAGGAAAAAATAATATAAAATTACTCCAACCAAAAACTTAGAACTTTGAGAATTATATAATGTTTACCCTTTAAGACGTGTATCATCTTTCTATATTCTGTTGCTCACGTTTAAGTTAATTACAGCTCACAGTGGTGCATAAAATTGGGAACTACTATATACAATTCAATTTTAAAAATCAACAAATATACTACTTACATACAATGCCTCTTCCCTGCTATCCACCAAACACCCCGAGTTCCGTTGTAAGAATTGCACGTCCCGAGTAGTAACGACGAAAATTCGTTTATAGGCCTATCACTTCCAGTCTTGTGTCGAGGCCACTTGTAACTTGTAAGCACTGTGAAGCAAAGTTCCTTACTATGAATTGTTGTTTTCTTCTGTTGTATCAAATTTAATTATTGAGCATTAGTACTTATATCATCAAGTAAGCAGCGGTACCAGTTTATAATTTCGGTTCCGTGGGGACTTGGGGTTAAAGTTGTCAACAGACTTAACATAAATATCCATGATGCAAAATATAGACTAACGAGAAAGTATAATACACAAGTTGATTATAAAATCTCTATGTACACCATATACACCCACCACGCGCTGTTATCCATTATGTACCCATATCTAGTGGTGTTTGTGGTCTAGCAGAATTCCAATGTAAGTTCGCTTATAAGCTTATCACTTCCAGTATTGTGTCGAAGCCAACTATAAGCTGTATGTCACTGTGAAGTAAAGTTCCTTACTATAAGTTGTTATGTCCTTCTATTGTAACAATATTCTTGAGGGCCAGAACATGTATCATTAAATCAGCAGCAGTGCTAATTTGCAAACTTAGTTCCGGAGGAGCCGGAAGTGGGGGGGCGGTATAAAAGGAAAACAAAACAGCACTCGTAGACTATTGTTTGAAGAAGGACTGCACTCCCTATTGGGAAGAAACTAAAATAATCAACCAACAGAATAATGTGAAAACAACCCAGATTGCTGAAGCAGTTATCATACATAAAACAAGAGCATTTAACTGAAATAACAATAGTCCATGGGAATTATCATACGTATGGTGGCCCCTCATTGAAACTGAAAATAAAATAAAAGAATAACAATAAGCACAGACGAACATCCGAGCAACTTGGTTGAACACTAGATGGCATTGAAGACTACGTTACATAGAGGTCCATGCGCACTAAGGCACATGATTTTCAATGAGTCGGACTTTGACATGAGATGAACATTCCCGTTGAAAACGCCATGGACAATGGTGAAGCGCGCGTCCGGATACACCATGAGATATGGACATATGATGGTTGGCAGCTCGTGGTAAATGTATATAGTGTACGTAGAGACTTTATTTTAACCTTTCCATTATGTGTTCGTGTTCAGTTGGTATTTCGCATCAAGGATATTTGTGTTTTGTCAATTGGTGACTTCAAACCCCCACCCCTCTCCACCGGAACTGAGTTTGTAAACTAGCACTGCTGCTGATTTAATGATACAAGTTCTGGCCCTCAAGAACATTTGTTACAATAGAAGGGCATAACTCATATTAAGGAACTTTACTTCACTGTGCTCTACAGGTTACAGTTGGCTTCGATACAAGACTGGAAGTGATAGGCCTATAAACAAACTTACATTGGATTACTGCTAGACCACATACGCCACGAAATATGGGTACATAATGGAAAGCAGCGCGTGGTGGGATGTATATGGTGTACATAGACTTTTATAATCAACTTGTGTATTATACTTTCTCGTTCAGTCTATATTTCGCACCAAGGATATTTGTTAAATCTGTTGACAACTTTAACCCCAAGTCCCCACGGAACCGAAATTATAAACTGGTACCGCTGCTGACTTGATGATATAGGTACTAATCCTCAATAATAAAATTTGATACAACAGAAGAAAACAACAATTCATAGTAAGGAACTTTGCTTCACAGTGCTTACAAGTTACAAGTGGCCTCGACACAAGACTGGAAGTGATAGGCCTAAAAACAAATGTTCGTCGGATTACTACTAGGCGCATGCAATTCTTACAACGGAACTCTGGGTGTTTGGTAAATGGCAGTGAAGAAGCATTGCATGTAAGTAGTATGTTTGTTAAGTATTAAAATTGAAGTGTATATAGTACTTCCCACATTTTATGCACCACGATGGGCTGTAATTAACTTAAAAGTGAGCAATAGAATATAGAAAGATGACACGCGTCTTTAAGAATATTCATTTAACCATGTAGCTGCAATGTTCCTTGCTTCAGAATGCACATAATATATATATGTAATTTTTGTTTTTCCATCTACAACGGGGATAGGGTTAATCTCTTAGGTGCTTCTAATCGCTCTGATTGGATGGTATCGCTTTTCGTGCATCCGTGATCCTCTAAGAGGTTTCGATCAAGAATCTGAATGGGCTTGAAGAATCGGTCGATACTTCGTACTAGCTATCACAGCACAACTCATCTTTGTTGCTGGGCTCCTTGTAATTTAAAAGGACTGCCACATAGACAACGTGAAGTTCCTGCTTTCTCCTAATATTTTTTGCTAGCAGTGACGATCTTTTTTTTTTTGGTTGGAGGTTTAAAAAATTATTTATTGTTCGACTTTTTTGATAGATGCATTGGTATATATATATATGAACGTAGATTGGATTTGGTTGATAGATATATACAGTGCAGACAGTTTTGCATTTCAACGTCAACAATGTACATAAGTGAACAAGGAACTCAGCGAATGAACTCGCGAAAGACAAACACAAACAACCATGCCTTATCGGCTATTCGAACCCAGACCCCTCCGTTGGGCGAAAAATCAGAAGCCATCGCTTAGTCCACTGCACCACTAGTCTGCCTGACGATCTTCCCCGGACTGATTTTTAAGTTCCTTTAGGTGTAGTAATTGAAAACTATCGTTTCGCTGAAGGGAAAGCTGGATGGCATTGTTATGAAGTATTTTTGTAAAGACGTAAGCTAATGATCATGTTTAGCCCATTCTTTGCTCTGAAATTGTTTTTTTGTTTTTGTTTGGGTGTTTAACGTCCACCGTGAGCAACACAATGGGTCATAAGCATTCGCCCGTCCCTAATTTAAGACCACTGGCTCCAATGAAGGGAGAGAGCCATAACACAATACAAACACGAAATCAGTGTCTCATCCGTAACCCGAACTTAATATTTCGGACGAATGTTCATAAGGCCAGGTCTTAGACCACCTACGCCACAAGGTAGCCTGAAAGCTTCTACTCTTTTGAGTTCCACAGCAAGGGCCGGCCTGGTCCTTGCTGTGGAATCATTTCAACCATTCCAACAATTTCCGTTATAGTTCTTATGTTTGGTTTGCGTGTTTTTGTGGAGGTCTGGCAGCTTTCTGGGGAAATAAATGAATGTTTCGGTAGAGTGGCAGCTGCAAGAAAAATTATACCGTAAAAACGAACAACTGGGAAAGGTAGAGGGTGGTTGAGAGTGGCGATGGATCCCCACTGTTCACTCCAAGCCTATCTCTAGTTATTTAAAATAATTGCAAATTTTCAAAATTTACATTTTTTTCAATTCCATCAGGAATAGAAACACAAATTATTTAAATTTAATGTTATATCGAAATCGTGAGATTTTGTGATCCCAGAAGAAAGAGAACAGTTTACAAAAAAGCGTAACAATGTTCTCAATAAAATACTGAATTAAAAAATACTAATATTTAAAAATTTAAATTTCAGTAAAATATTTGAAACATTAAAATTAAATTTAAAGAGTAATAAATTCCAGTAATAAAAAAACATTAATATTAGATTTAAAATAAAAGAATAATGGAATTATTCTTAACTTTAATACAGAGTGTCCGAATAATGACTGTGCACTGAATGTGCGAATTGCAGTAATGTAATAAAGAAATTTTGAATAGAATTACAGTACAAGGGACCCGCCACGTGGAAGTGCCTTGTGTCTGGTAACCTTCATGTCACCTCACCCCGAGTGGCACGCTGCTGTCATTCCAATCGAAGGTCATTCCCGAGTGCTTGGTCGACGGAGGAAGACAATATCGATTAATCACTTGTTTCAGCACAAGGACAATGGTGGTGATGGTTGAACAGAGTGTGTTTTTTCTGGAACATGCCTTTCGCCACGACAAGTACACGGACGAAGTGCAAAAACAATTCGCTGGGAAATTTCTCGATGCAGACGTCCCCCACCGTAAAGAGGTACGTCAGGTCATAGTGAAGTTTCTGAAAACTGGCAGTATTCTGGATGCCACCCGCCCAGGTAGGTCATTCACGGCAGACTAGACCGGACAGGATGTCCAGGATAGGATTCAGAGGAGTCCACACAAGTCCGTGAAGCGACAGTTACAACAAGCTACTCGGCCAATTTGTACAGACCACGTGACCCGTGTTCGGTACAACAGGTGGTTCCAAGAGTTCCTCTCTGAAGGTGAGGACACACCGCCTGACTTTTTCTGTGGGGAGCACTGAAGGGGAAGATGTACGCAGGTCATTACCATACACTTCAGGAACTACAGACTGCAGTAGCGACCCACATCCAATAAATAACGCCACATACCCTGGGAAATGTCTTCACCGACATGCAGAAGCGTCTGCAGACATGTCTGGAATTCGGTGGGGCTCATTTCCAACAGCTTCTGTTGGAATCAGTTCGATATGGAAAGATTCTTTCAGTGCACAGTTATGTTTCGGACACCCTGTATTAAGGATCCAAAAATAAATATTTGCGCATTGAAAATTTTTCCTTCTTGTACTATCATGTCATTAACCTCTACTATTTTTCGAAAAAGATTGTTTTTATTTATTTACTTTTTCCTACATTTTAAGAAACACTTCATACGAACCTCTCTAAAGAGTTTTCTAAAGGAGTGCTTCTAGACAAATTGTATACCACCTGATCCAGGCGGTTCTTCCTGGTCAGGCTCCTACCCGCAAAGTAAAAGTTTTGTGTAAAAGAAACAAATGAATACTTACAAACTTTTAATTATAACTACTTTGGAGCCAAGAAACTATCTGTACCCCTTATCCTCAAATTTAAAAAAGTAAATAACCTATAAAATATAAAGTTTTACTGAGATACATGCTAAACTAAAAATATTTGCCGCCCCGGCGGCGCAGTGGTCTAAGCGATGGCCTCTGATCATTCGTCCGAAAGGGGTCCGGGTTCGAATCCCGGTGAGGCATGGATGTTGTGTTTGTCTTACGGCACTGGCTCTCTCCCTTCCCTGGAACCAGTGACCCGAAATAAGGGACGGGCGACTGCTTATAGCCCATTGAGTTGCTCACGGTGGTCGTTAAACCTCCAATGGAAAACAAAAAATGAAATTAAGTAAATAGCGTGAAAGTGAATGATTGAAAAAAATTAAAAGTAGGGTAAAAAAATGAATCCTTACCAATTTTAATCAAACCTCATGGTAGGTTTCCAATAAAGTCGGGCATTAGAAATACAGAAACAAACTCCGGAAGTTGTAAATTTTTATTGTACGTTAAAATTGAATTTCTCTGCTTATTCTTCTGATATTGTCTCTAGTGACTTTATATCTTTCGGAACGTGACTTGTCACGTAACGGCGTTTCGGAGACCATGTAGTGCTCTACAAATCTGTAGGCACTTTGTTTGTAGAATATAATAAAAACCTCTTATTGCCAATTCCAAGGAATACAACTGAATCAAAAACGTGATAAGCATTGGAGCTACCTTAAACTACGCGGAATCTTAATGATGCAATACTTAGAGAACGCGAATCATAGGCGCGTTTCGATTGAAGTTTTCCGAACACACTTCTATATGTAATTACACGGTCCAATTTCTAATGTTGCAGAGAAAACTCGGATGCAGTAAATAGATACGTCAGAAGTGGGATGGTATTTCTCTCGCCTTTATAACGTTTTGAGAAATGAGAGAAAGGCTGTGCGGAAGTTAAGTTACGTAGCTGTATGGTCATACGTAAGAAAAAATAAATCATCGGTCATAACCCAAGCGTGATGATTTCATCACTAAGTAAACTCAGCTATCGAGGAAATTCCTTGTAGTCGAGACCACACGTCATCTTCACAAATGGAAAAATCATTAAAACTTTTCCAATAAGGAGTAACTACGGAAATGCCGGAGAGAATTTCTTCCCCCGTTTCCTCACTCATTCCTCTAAGTTAATTCAACAAGGAGTTTCATCTACTGTCTGTAGCAATCAATTCTGCATTCTTTTGTATTTTCAGATCTCCATTTATTCAATGTACATGATACGGAAATTATTACTTAGCGCAACGAGTGAATATTTTCTCCTCCCCCTCCAAAAGGTTTATATATTTGCCTCTTGTTTATTAAAAAAAGGAGGAATGTAATTTTTGCCGCGATTAAGTAAAAAGGCATTTATCTTACACATAAACTCACGTACACGAGCGCGCTGTTACTTTTCTCTACGACTTTAACGTACACAAAGTGCAAAGATTCGGTTGTTTGAGAATACAGAACACATAAAAGTTGGAAAGGGAGTGAGACAAGGTGACACCGTATCTCCCAAGCTCTTTAATGCCACATTGGAAAATGTCTTTCAATCACTGAACTGGGAAAACAAAGGGACGAAGATTAATGGAGATTATCTAACTCACCTTCGTTTTGCTGATGACGTAGTCATTTTTGCAACTACCCCATCAGAGCTGCAGAGTATGATCAAGGAACTTGCTGACAAGAGCAAAGGAGTGGGATTAATAATGAACTTTCAGAAGACAAAAGTGATGTACAATGCTTTTACAAGAAATGATTTATCGATTGATGGAGAAAAGCTGGATATACCAGATGCGTACGTTTATCTTGGACAGCAGATATCAAGTGAGGGTCACATTGATGAAGAAATTAATCGGCGTACAAAACTTGCCTGGAGAGCTTTTGGAAGAAGCAACATAATTTTCAAGAGCAATATGCCATTATATCTTAAAAGATAAGTGTTTGATCAATGCATCCTTCCAGTGCTTACGTATGGTGCAGATACGCAGACCTTAACTAAAAGAGACATACAAAGGCTGCAGACAACTCAAAGCAGCATGGACAGGTGCATGCTTGGTGTAACCAGGAGGGATAAGAAGAGGAATTCGTGGATCAGAAAAATGGCAAGATTGGAAGACATGATCAGAGTAAAATCCCTGAAATGGCAATGGGCTGGACATACTGCCAGAAGAACAGACCATCGATGGTTATTCGAAATTTTAGATTGGATTCCAAGGGACAGGAAAGACCCAGAAGACCACATGGGAGATGGGTGGATGAAATTCGAAAGTATGCGGGAGTAACCTGGAGGAGACTGGCACAAGACAGACCGTTGTGGAAGAGGATTGAAGAGACCTTCGTCCAGCAGTAGATTGATAATGGTTGACAATGATGATATTATAATAAAAAGTATTCGTACACTACCAAATACTTGCACAAGTGCAAAGAACGGTTGCGCTGGAAAGTGCGCTGTGAATGGGAAGGTACGCATATAAAGCTGAGATGTTCTGTCGTGTTATCAGTAACCTTGAAGCTGATATGTAACGTGGACGTGAACTTTCAGAGTTCCAGCATTGGCTAGTCATAGGATGTCATGTGGGTAATGTTTCCATACGGAGCATTGCAGCTAAACTAAACATAGCAAAATTGACTATAAGTAATGTCGTGAAAAGATGAAAGCAGGATGGTGCAACTGCATAAAAAAACGTTCAGAAACTGACGGAACGTGAAAGAAGAGCCATAACAAGAAATGTTAAGAAATCCCTTTCTTCTGCCGTTTCCACCGCTGATCAAGTAGGAAATGCTTGGAATGGCTCGGTTAGTACTATGTAACTATCCGTAGAGTTGCGCTGTGTGGGTTATGGTAGAACAGCAGTACACAGACCACACATCACTACCGTGCATGCGAAGTGCCGTTAAGAGTGGTGTGCCTCTTGTAGTTCCTGGACTGTGGGATGACTCGAAAGCTGTTCTTTGGAGTGATGAGTCACACTTTTCACTCTTCCAGCCTGACGAGCGTGTTTGGATTTGGCGAGAGCTAGGTGAACGATTTTCGTTTGACTGTATTCTTCCGACTGTTAAGTTCGGCAGAGGCTCAATCATGGTATGGGGTTATTTTTCGTGGATGGGACTCAGCCCATTGGTTATTTTGCCACAAACCATGAACTCTGGAGTGTACGTCGACGTTCTGGATAATTCTTCCCTAAAAGCAATGTGGCAGTTTTATTGAAATGACCGTTGTCTCTTCCAACTGTACGGCGTGTGCAGAGATATTTTCTTGAAAATGAGGAGGAATTGGTGGAATGTCCTGTTCAGAGTCCTGATCTTAATCCCACAGAACACCACCACTGCTATGAACTGGAGCGATGGATACAAAGTCGATCGCAATGACAGTCTTCACTTTCCACCCTCACAGCACCTTTGCAGGGCGCATAGCGAGCCATTCTTATATATAGCCTTACCGGAAATTAGTTAATAGTATGCCTCGACGTGTTGCCGCTGTCGCAAAAGATGGACCGGCTAACTACTAATATGATAATAAAGTCATTTCTCCCGAAACATCGTGGTGTCGAATACGTTTGATAATATAGCGTATTTATAGAAAGACACTAAGCTCCGTGGTGATGCTTTGTTTCTGTTGTAGTTTATGAAGGTGACCTAATTTTTTTTCGGTTTAACTTAATGTGTCGGTGAACGACCTTATCTTTATAAAAGGCTGGATTCAGTGTTGTGGAAACTCAGTAACACGTAATTAAATGAATGAAAGAGTGTCGTTTTGGGTAGCGTATTGCCAGTTCTTCTCATCTTTGGGATACTCATGTTGGGAAACGGCGGGTGTATTTTATGATTAGTAAAAGCACTTTACAGTTCCATTAACTCAAGATCATGCACATGATAGAGTATTTTAATAAATGGTACGTTTTTTTATCTTTATATTGCTTTTTAATTATCTCCTTGTTGAAATTAAAGTAAACATTAAATTGGAAATCAGATGTGAACGATTTGAAAATAAGCGAAACCATACAATCATTTCTAACAAAACGAACAGATAAGAAAAAAACAAAATCTAATTGCGGTTCCAAAGTGCAAGAGCCATCAACACTTTTTTTTGTATTTTCTACTTTCACGTTGCTGTTATATCTCGTGCAATATCTCAAGTAGTTGCTTGAAGGAACAACTACCTGAGATGTTGGAAAGCGTGCCATTAGCAACACTCCGGATCATATGGTCCGGTGCTTGATGGAGTGCCATTGCATTTTCGTTAAATTGTTAGAGAAAATTTCGATTGAACCTAACCTGGCCGTTGGATTGGTAGAAGGGGGTCAACAACATGGCTACCATGGTTTTCCGATATGAATCTTCTTGATTTCTTTATATAGAGATAGCTGGGGGAGGGGTCTAACCGGCCCTACAGCATAGGTGCCAACCATTATCAAGGGCCCAGGAGGAATGTCACTAAACCACAATTAATTCCCAACTTATATAGTTATACAGTATGCATATAAAAAAAGCGTATAAAATTGCTTTAGTTTTGTCGGGTATGATTTCCGTTCAAACGCAAACCGATGCTAGTAGACGAACACATTTCAAGACAGTGGTGACTCACTAAGGTTTCATTGCCTCTGTGTACAGCGAGGGCGGCGAGACACCTTCAGATTTTGTACTACCACCCAATCACACCTAATTACTTGCATTTGTAACAGTTAATGGTCGAAGCACACTGTAGCTTCACATTGCATAACAAGCAAGTTAGTAAAATAATACAATGCATTGATTATCATACGCTTTCCAACATACCAGAAATCATTACTCAAGTTATGAGGATAATGGCTGTGGAATAAATTTCGCTCCTGTACTCTGACCTTTGGTCCCATTCCGATGACATTAAACAGAACTGGTTTAGTTTACCTCCGGAACAACATACTAAAATTTTGTCGCAATAGAAGCATTTTTAGTCAAGTTCTGAGGATAATGGCTGTGAAATAAAATCTCACTCCTGTGCCCTGACCTATGAACCGATTTCAATGACATTAAACAGAACTGGTTCAGTATAGCTCTGGAACAACATACTAACGTTTTGTCGCAATAGAAGCATTTTTACTCAAGCTATGACGCATAAGGGCGATGGAATGGATCCCGCTCCTATGTCCTGACCTTTGCCCCCATTTCGTCCATTTTCAATAAGGTTCATCCCCACACACTAAAATTTCATCGAAATCAAACCATTTTTACGCGAGTTATCGTACAGACGGGCAGTCAGACGGACAAAGCTGGAGCATATACGCTTCTTCAACCTACGGTTGGAAAGCGTAAAAAATATGAACCAGGAAAGGCCTACAATGCTAAAGTACTTACATTAAAAATTCCAAGACGAAATCTAGGAATCACAAGTTCCTAACTCATGTTCTTGTGAGAATAGTGGAAAATATAGTGACTTGTTATGAAGACTCCGCAGGTAATTTATTAGTTTGAAGAATGCACTATGCATTAATCATCAGAAGTATAATGCTACAGTTTCAGATTCTCCGTCATAAGTTCTTTGGGGGCCCATTAAGGTGTCTTAGCCTTGGGGCCCACTAAGATGGTTTTGCCTAGATGCACTCTGAGGCCTTAATCCGGCCCTGCTGAGGGATAATGTTTACGTTACGCCACTGCCTAATGAATAGGCTCTCATTCAAAGAATCGTGCATAATTAAACAAGGTGGAATTCTTCAGGACTGCAGGAATGTGAACAGCAATTGCTCAGTCAACGTTGAGCGACATATATTTCTGGCCACGGTGCCATGATAATACCTCTTTTATGAATGTGTGATCAATTGCGAAATATCTCAGTTCGTTAAAAGAAGTTCCAAAGTTTTCTTAAGAGCATGGGTATAAAATATGAAGTTTTACATGGAACTTGCTTCGTATCTCTCATTTCTTGTCTAAGTAAATGATATTTCTGCTCTTATCTGAACTGGAAGCGGAAGATACGATACTCTTACATTCCCGGGAAATTCTCACCCATGTAATCAATAATATCAGTGAAGATGGATGATTTTTTTTTCATTTATCTCCAATAGCAAATCAAAATTTGATATTGACAAATCAGTCTGCATAACCTTCAGGGTGCCGCCCCGGTGGCGCAGTGGTCTAAGCGATGGCCTCTGATCATTCGTCCGAACAAGGTCCGGGTTAGAATCCCGCTGAGGCATGGATGTTTTGTTTGTCTAACGGCACTGGCTCTCTCCCTTCCCTGGAACTAATGACCCTAAATTAGGGACGGGCGACTGCTTATAGCCCATTGAGTTACTCACGGTGGTTGTTAAACCTCCAATAAAAAACAAACTAAAAAAAACCCCTTCAGGGCTAGTAAAAACTTATGCATTTTCCTCATTCTACGTAAAGGTTTACTTCTAAACTTACTGACAGTGCTCGTTACTTGAGAAACATTGCTAAAACCCTTATTTCATGGAAGCCACACTTTGATGACTTATTTAGAGATCTCAGTAAATACATTTTCTCTCGATTTTGTTTTTTTAGACAAATTTCGACATTTATTTTTCTTTGTGGCTCAAAGGTCGTGTTCTACTCTAGAAATGTTCACATATCAAATACACTTAACATGGTCATCACGCTACAAAATAACTTGTGTTACAAATTTCGACATCTATTTTTCTTTGTGGCTCAAAGGTCGTGTTCTACTCTAGAAATTTTCACATATCAAATACACTTAACATTGTCATCACGCTACAAAATAACTTGTCTTACAGAAAAATCAGGGTTTGATGACGTTGAACTTTAACGTTTAAGGCTTTTTAATGAATTAAAATACCTGAAGTCTTTATTTTGCTGAACCCTTGTATTCTAATTCGTTCGTTGGTGTAGAAGTCGAAATTGAAAAAAACTTAATTAACACGATGTAATAGATACTTCAATCTTAATTGGGTCCAGGATTCTAGAATCGCAGAATTTGGTGGTACTTACAAGTTCAGTGTTCTTTTTATTATATAAGTAAGCACGTCAGAAGCATGCAACACATACGTTTGACCACTGAAGCTCGCAGTTATGAAACATCATCCACAGCTCAATTCGTGCAATATTTATTTCCTCTTATCTAAAACATGACTTGCCACAATCAGAACATAGCGTATAGCATTCCTCTCATAGAATATCTCTTCTTTCTCAGAACGCTTAACTTTCGCTTCAAGCTTTAACTTTAACTTTGACTGAATGAACTTTGGCCCGTTGTCAGGATCCCAACTTTGAAGAACTCGCTCAGAGAAATAATGTGCCGTTAAGTGAGAAACTGTTTAAACAGGAGGAATCAAATTTATATAAGAATACAAACTCAAAAGGAAGGTTACGTCACAGTACTGTTTTTTCCAGCTCTCAGCACAGTGGGCCATTTTTCAAAACTTGGAGAATACCGCCAATACCTGAGTTACGTTTATATAGGATAGCTTTGTTCATTTTCCCCGTCATTCACGAAAAAAATCCCTTTCACACATCCTTTCTCCTTCGTAGTCACTGGTGCTAAAACCATATTTGATTTTGGAATATCCCTCTCACTTCTTCCAATGAGGACTAACATTAACATGATTAGCGATTACTTTATGGGTGCTAAAATTTCGAATTATACGAACCTCTCAGTCAAGACACTCCGATTCTCGGAATTAAAACAGTAATTTGTTTTAAATAACACCTTTCAAAAGCTCTAGTTTCTTTGATTGATTTGATAAATAGATATTCAGAAAGAGAGAAAAAAAGAGAAAGAAAGGAGAGATACAAACAGACAGAGGGAGGGGAGAGAGACAGTGAGATAAAGGAGAGGGAGGGATAGACAGACAGAGGGAGAGAGATAGACAGAGGGAAAGATATACAGATAGACAGGGAAAGATGGAGGGGAGAGAGGGAGAGAGAGACTTGATTAACTAATTTTCCACATAACACAGTTAATCAGGAATTTTGTGAATTTCTTTTCATGTTTCCTGAACTACAGGAATTTTTTTGTTAGTGACACGCACTTTGCTGGAACGATTAACACCTAACCTCATTCACATCTTCACATCCACACCAGAGGCACTTCATCACTGACTTGCTCCTACTGCTTTCTTTCAATATATATGTTATCGTTGGTACAGAGATATATATGTTATCGTTGGTACAGAGATATATGTTATCGTTGGTACATCCTTTAAACGTGGTTTTAAGTACTTCTTCGTTTAAATGTTGCATATAAAAACATTTCTTTGGAAAAAAATTACTCTGCTGTGTTCTCCCATCACCAGGCTCCTCTTGATCAACTATCTACGGCCACTATGATCCACATCACCAGTAGTATTTTCCATGCCATCAGTCGGTACCATCAGTTTAAATTTAAGTTCGGCATCATGAGTAGTCTGACTTCCATCTACTTTCGACATCAGTAGTCTAGAGTTTTTTTTTTTTTTTTTTATTTTTTTTTTTTTTTTGGATTGGAGGTTTAACGACCACCGTGAGCAACTCAATGGGCTATAAGCAGTCGCCCGTCCCTAATTTAGGGTCACTGGTTCCAAGGAAGGGAGAGAGCCAGTGCCGTAAGATAATCACAAAATCCATGCCTCACCGGGATTCGAACCCGGACCCCGTTCGGACGAATAATCAGAGGCCATCGCTTAGACGACTGCGCCACCGGGACGGCTAGTCTAAAGTATGTCTCTTCAGTCAGTCTCTAGTCATCAGTAACCTCCGATATATCCCCTTCCCTAATTTAGGGTCACTGGTTCTAGGGGAGGAAGAGAGCCACTGCCGTAAGACAAACATAACATCCATGCCTCGACAGGATTCGAATTCAGACCCAACTCGGACGAATGATTATAAGCCAGCGCTTTGACCACCCACCATAACACCCCCGAGGCGGCCCCGATATAATTAGGTTGCCGATGGTCACGAATCGCTACACATTCAGTGAAATCTGAATATCAACAGCGAAATTCATAACTCGTTTCTCTGCGGGTGGTGGTAAACGAAACCACATCCTTCTCCGAAGCCGAATGCTTTCCCATTTAATATAGGCCGGTAAGGGCGCATCAATGCTGCTTGCTTGACATGTGCGTCATCTCTTACATATACACTGTTGTATCAGAATAATATGGCCACCTACCTAATAATGGGAAAACCCACCCATGGCCCAGATGACAGCGGAGAGACGGCTTGTCATGGATGTAACGAGACTCTGGAAGGTTTCTCATGGCACACGTGCCCATTCGGACATCAGCAGAGCTCGAAGGTCTCTGAGATGACTCAGTTGGCACGTCGAACCTGTGGGTCCAAATAGTCGAAGGTCCCGGAGATGACTCAGTCGGCACGTCGAACCTGTGGATCCAAATAGTCGAAGGTCCTGGAGATGACTCAGTCGGCACGTCGAACCTGTGGATCCAAATAGTCGAAGGTCCCAGATTTGACTCAGTCGGCACGTCGAACCTGTGGATCCAAATAGTCGAAGGTCCCAGATTTGACTCAGTCGGCACGTCGAACCTGTGGATCCAAATAGTCGAAGGCCCCGGAGATGACTCAGTTGGCACGTCGAACCTGTGGATCCAAATAGTCGAAGGTCCTGGAGATGACTCAGTCGGCACGTCGAATCTGTGGATCCAAATAGTCGAAGGTCCCAGATTTGACTCAGTCGGCACGTCGAACCTGTGGATCCAAATAGTCGAAGGCCCCGGAGATGACTCAGTCGGCACGTCGAACCTGTGGATCCAAATAGTCGAAGGTCCCAGATTTGACTCAGTCGGCACGTCGAACCTGTGGATCCAAATAGTCGAAGGTCCCAGATTTGACTCAGTCGGCACGTCGAACCTGTGGATCCAAATAGTCGAAGGCCCCGGAGATGACTCAGTCGGCACGTCGAATCTGCGGATCCAAATAGTCGAAGGTCCCAGATTTGACTCAGTCGGCACGTCGAACCTGTGGATCCAAATAGTCGAAGGCCCCGGAGATGACTCAGTCGGCACGTCGAACCTGTGGATCCAAATAGTCGAAGGTCCTGGAGATGACTCAGTCGGCACGTCGAACCTGTGGATCCAAATAGTCCTACAAATGTTCTATGACAGGGGTTCCCAAACTGTTTGAGACGGGGCTGCCCTTAGCATGTCACATTTTCCGTGCGACGCCCCTGTACCCAAAATTTAAAAAATACTGCCCAAATTCGAGTTTGTGGTATTTTGTTAAAAGAAAATACTCATTTACATTACTAGCTTGTATTCAGGCAGATTGCACACAAATTATAACACTGAGGACATTCTTCGTTTTTGAAAACAGTGCGCGTGAAACCGAAATTCAAGTACGTGTCATCATAATTTCTGAACTTGTTCCTTCTCGTCTGTTTAGATCTACTTGCAACTTCTTCTACACCAGGTTTTTTTACTTAAAAACTTCTCCATTATCATAAACCAACACACACAGAAATAACTACGTTCACAGCTCAGTTCTAACGAATGTTTATACACGCTACGTATGTATTGAATGAAGACTGCGTAATAAACTAAGCGCCCAAGAATGCGGCGGCAGAACGCTATCGTTTGACCTTGGCTGGCTCAGTCCATTTTCAAACTGCAGCGAGAGAGCGAAATCCCCACTATGTCACGCCAAGTTTTCAGAGAGCATTACATTCCGGAACTTAGACGAAGGGAGCGCTTTCACAACCAGAAAAATGTTTTTTTTTCTTTCAACTACTTTCTTACAATTCATTCTGTAAAATATGTATGTAGTCGTCTTAAAAGCTTGCATGTTGCGTTTCACTATAAATTATAAGTTTTAGTTTTTCCTTATAGTCGCGACACAGATTGGGAACCTCTGTTCTATGGGATTGAGGTCGGGCGATTTCGCCGGTCAAGGAAGAAAGGAGACATTGTTGTCGTGTTTTTGGAACCAGTCACACACACCCTTAGCGACATGGTAGAGCCCACTCTCCTGTTAGTTGACACCATCACCACCAGGGCAAAACGTCCAACATGATGAGATGAATGTAGTCACCGTTGATGGACATGTAGCTATTTAATGGTGTAAGTTAAAAACTAAGAAAAGATTTGCAACGGTAACTATGTTCATAATCGACAGACTCCTGATTTAAGTTTTTCGTTATTTATTCTTGACTAAACACACAACTAAAACGCTAATGATGGTTCACGGATATATAATATACATAAAACGAATGAGTTGTTAAACAATAATGACACCGTGCTTTGTTTGCTATTTAGTCTGTTTTAAACAGTCTTACCATGATTAATATTCATTTTAGTTCACACAAAACACAGCTTATTCCAGCGATAGTCCTTTTAGGTCATCATAATTTGTGTACTCTTTTAGAGCAGTCTTTGTAAGAACAACACAGCGTGTTCACACACAGCGAAGGGACGCCATCATATAATCTCTCAATTGTCCAGGGTCGTGATCCCATGATTACTTGCAACGCACTGCTGATTGTTCTGCTCTGCATCCTCTCAACTGAAACTCGCAAACGTAAACAAACTTGCAGCAGGTGTTCGTTGAAAATAAAAGAAACGAGCAAAGGACGCTAACATCCAACACTATTGGCGTTCAACGACCCATCCAGTGGTACCAGGAGTCCCAGGTCATGCCAGAAAAACATCTTCCAGACACGCAGACTGCCACCCTGTATTTAACCGACAAGGGTGTTCGTGTGTTGGTTCTGGTATGCCATATCCACCACCACCCGTAACTTCTGTTGAGTAGAAACCTCCATTCGGCGGAGAAAGTAACTATTTTCTACTGGCCAATGACGGTAGTCCCATGCAAACTGCAGGTGTCGTTGCCCATGAACCTGGGTTAACATGGGCGCCTTGACTCAGCGTTGACTACGGAGACCCAGACACAACAGGGTTCGCTCTACTGTTATCGGGGTCACGTATCTGGGCACCCCAGAATTCATTTGCGTGGTCAATTGCTGCACTGTTGCGCGTCGATTGCCGTTTACCAGCCGACGAAGGTGTCGTTCTTCTCTGGGGTCGATGGCCTGTGGGGCTGCACATTTATGACGTCGACATGTACTCGGTGTGCCAGCGGTACATTCTTGGTACACCCTTACCACAGTACATCGCAAACAGCCCGCGAAGCCTGCTGTTTCTGAGGTGCTTCCACCCTTAGCTCGGTAGCCGATGATCATTCCTTTTTGCACGTCCTTCAAATCACTACCTCTGCCCATTTTGCTCATCTTACGTACTATGACACATCTGTCCCGGCTGGTTGTTTATATCTCCGTGTGTTCGACCTTGTCACGTGCACTCCGTGATGCACCTAGAACGGTACACTCTAATTCCCGGGGTGGTCATATTATTCTGATACCACTGTATTGATAAACGGTTGGAAAGGAATTATAGGTTTCTGTCTGGGTTAGCCGGCAAACCACGCTTGAGAGAACTCACTGTAGAAGAAGGAATTCGGACTAATTTCAGACGATGTGTGGAAGAAGTATGACCGATTTTTCGCAGCGGAGAAGGAATTCTCATTAATTCCAAACAATGTGTGGAAAAAGTATGACCGATTTCGCAGCGAAGAAGGAGTTCTCATTAATTTCAATGTGTGGAAGAAACCTCACATTTTTCGAAGAACCCAACGGCCAGGAGATTCATTTTCCACAATCGGGCACCAATGTGAAATTTAAATTTTATATCTAGCCCACATCCTTCTGCTCCGGAGCCGAATGCTTTCCCATTCAAGTTATGGAGGCAAGGATTTATTACTGCTACTTGCCATCTTGACATGTATACGTCACCTGTGTAGTTCGCAATATCGTCTGCCTATATTTCATTTAGTGAAGTTCGTAATATGAAGTTAGCCTTCACAGTTGCAAAAACTGACTACAGTGTTTAAATTTTAGTAATTTCTATTTTCTGTCATTTTTTTTAAACGACAATACACAGTTTCTTGTTTTGGTGTTGATAAATATTTTGTTAAAGCACACACATAAAAAAAAAAAAAATAGAGCGAAAATATTAATTATGATCGAAAAAAATGCTGTACATCACTTCATCAGCTTAAATTCTTAATTGTTTAGGACACTTTTCGCATAATCTTTTGTTTTGCTACTGCTCTTTTGTTATCACTTCCAGGCTTTGTCCCGAACTATTTAAAAAAAACCAGAAGCATGCCTCATGTAAATTGCTTTACGCTTATTACAAGCTGCTGCGAAACAGAATTACGACGCTACCGTTAATTTTACAATGTTTCGAAAATAAAACATTCTTCAGACTTATCTGTGTACCACTTTAAGATTATTATAGGAATATTAATATTTTAAAGAATATTTATATGAAACAGTAACAATTTGAAAAGTTTCAAAAGCCCTTTTTAAATTACGGCATAACCTATTCATTCGCTAAATTTTAAAATCTGGAATAAAAAATTTATGGAATTTAGAGAAAACAAATCTCCACGTCAACAAATTTGTGAAACATTTCAAAATACTTTTCCTTGTCTTAGAATAATATATTAAGCGCGATTACGTCGTCACATTTCACGTAACTCGACCAAAGTGCTTTTTCTTTCTTTCCTGTTTTACGCCCCCCCCCCCCCCCAAACAAGAAAAAAAAAACTTTTGTATTCGTCACGTGGAAGCCGTTCCGAATTTCTCACCATTTTAAGTCGTTACCCTGGGTGTCTAGCGGAAAGGACTTTTTTTTTTTAAGCGTGGACTATCGTCAGTTTGAAAGCAAGTTAACGATTCCTTTTTGTATCACGTAATTCTTTTATGTGGCTATTTCTTTTTTTTTTTTTGTCAAAGATTTGCTCTATGGCTTCATACAAGAGAAGCGTCGTTAGTTTCAGCTCAAATAGCAGAAAGTTATTTTTTCCTTTCTTTTCTTTTTTTTTTTTTCTGTGCTGCACCTCTTCATACTGTCAGTTGTTTTTTTAAATGTGAAATAAAAAGGCGAAGTGTTGATGACTGACAGCAAACAAAAGCTGTTATTTCAAACTGATTCATGATTGTGACTACCAAAGGAAAACCTAGCTAAAATCCAATGAGCGGACATTCTACTATAAGAACGCAGAGATACTTTTGATTAACGTACAGCTCTAAAATTTCCCTTTTGGCAAAAGTGGCAAATTTACTTATATGCGCTGAATACAGAAATTACATGCTGTTCATCGGCCGACAGCTTGTTTAAAAAAATGTATTTTGTCTTCCAAGGAAGCAGCGTTGAATTAGGTTGAATCAGCACACAGTCTGCGCTTTCCACGGCCAGCAGATGCTTGAGGATTACGGCTCACATTTGCCACGTGATGTCGCGCTGTAATTGTCCAATGAGCGAGCTTCGTCAATAGCGCAAATCGCCATCGTTGTGAACGAGGGGAAGACAAATGAAACTCTCCTTGACGAACTGCATAATACCATCTTAACTTTTGCGCGCACGCGATTTACCATTTGCTTTTCTTTAACTTGCGTTGAGAGCTTGAAGTTACTACACACACCGTCTTGGTGGAAATTTTAATTTGTTGCTGAACAAGAGCTGCTTCTATCGACGTCTGAAATTGCACGTTGCATAGTAAACGTGTAGACTTATTTTGCTCGGTGTGTGATGAATTGTCGTTAGTGTATATGAGCAGTTATATTTTGGAAGTAAAGAGGACGTAGGACCGGATCTAAACGCTCTGATGCATGGTATTTAAAATCTTCATCAAAGGTAACTCAATTCTGATTTTTAAAAGTATTCAAGTTTTGTAGCTTAAACATGAACTGAATGAATTATTAAACGATTAATGAGTGCTTAAATGGGAAGCCTCTTCACTTGTGTTGGTAGAGTATTTATACTCGTACACAGAGGTGTATACAGAGTGGCGCACCCACGATTTCTTTGAGGGTGGCCCAAATTATTGAAAATGCAAATAAAAATACCCCAGAGAAGCATCTCACAAAATCTTGGGAAGCATTAAAAATATCCCCGCTGTATTAAAGCGCGTTTCCAATGATTCGTAAAATATGTTCAAAAACATATTTAAACATAAGCAGCCATTAATAAAAAAAAAAAAACGCAGCTCCAGGTGATATTTTATGAGGACGTCCGAGGGCCACCTCCACTAAGTGCACTGCTGATAGCTAGCTACTTATGACCCACTAAAAGGGGTTTCTGATTGGGCTGCGCATGGAATTTTTTTTTTTTTTTTTGCAGATAGGGTCTAGGGATTAAACTATTCTTTTTGCTTATTTATATTCGTTACTGAACAAAACAATACCGTTCAATAAGGAAATACAGAAACAAAATGTTAAAAATACAACATCAAATTCTAGGTTTGTCAACTTCTGTGTCTCCTTTACCGGCGCCTATAAGCTTTTGTGGTATATAAATATATATCTTTCGTACGAAATGTGTGTATACTGTATATCGGAAAGAAAAAATACAGAAGAAATATAAATTTATGTTTGGAGTAAGAAACTGTTTTTCTTAGCACATCTTTTGGCAAAAGAATAAATGTACAGGTACCTTAAATGCGAAATGTATATATACTGTATATCGGAAATAAGAGATACAGAAGTAAATATTATCAGTTGAGGTTTTTAGTAAAAAAACTTTTTTCTTAGAACATCTGTTGGTCAAAAAAGAACGTCGTTTTAGTGGTCGAGTGGTTAGAGGCAGGGTCTGATTTTCGGCAGGGCATTAGGGGTACGTAAACAGCCCTCCCTCCCCCAACTTTTGAGGGGCCCATTAAAACGGTTCGTATGACGCAACTTATACAGTGTCGTGCAAGAATTAATACTGTAATAATCGTAAATTCATGGGAAAGTTAATCAGTGAATGAAATAAGGGATTACACTATTGTACAATACAATCTGAAAGATTTATATAAATCTGGAAAATGTATATGGAAGATGTCATATTTACACCAGTAAACAAATTCACATCTTCCAGATTTGTAATGTGAAAGCTCTTTTAGAATCTCAAAAAAAAAAAAAAAAAAAAAAAAAAGTAACATACTGAAATTTAGACGATTTGCCGGAACAGTTTGTTAAATGTTCGCAGGGAAAGTTTGAAAGCAAAAATATTTGCCAGTTTACAACACACAGTTTCTTGTTTTCCTGTTTTTATTTCTTTCTGTTTTCTCATCAGATCTGTTAGCATTTCCGCTACACCAAGAATACACAACACCTCGTTCACCCTTTTTGTGCCTTGTCACAGTTTGCTACCTCTCTCCGCCTGTTGGAGAAAACTGGCGGAGAGGGACTTCTGATTTCACAAAAAAGTGTCCCTCGCGCAAAACAACGGAGGGGTGGGGTGGGTGAAGGAGGCTTGGAATTTCTTCAGGGAAGTGTCATGGGCTCGAAATACATTTCAACTCAAAAATACCGAGGCGACGCCTGCGTTCAAATCTGGGGGTATGTGCCTTATGATGAGGTTAAATCTATTGTAGTTCATGCTGAAAATTTAATTGAAAATTTGTGTTTTACACAGGGTTTAATCTGATTCATGCGCGATGGCAAGAAATCTATTACGTACTGCCTCTCTCTCGCCCGTAGCTCGAACATTTTTTTATTTTCAGAGATTTAAGCGAGTTTATTGCTTGTGTGTTTCTATTGCTTGCCGCTACGAGATTACTTATGTGTTTAAATTTATAAACTGAAATGTAGAATGTCACAAACTATTCATAAAAATTAGCTTTTCTCCTGTATATTAAATGGGCTCTATTTAAATACCTTCAATATCTAACACCAGAGCCGGACTTAGACATCAGAAACCGCTGGACCTATCTGCAAATTTGTGTCCATACATTTCACGAAACCACATAGAACAATACGATTTTGTCCTACACTACGAACGCACTTTGAAGAAATTTTGGGGCTTCTTAAAAATGGGGACACAGGACTTTGGCCCAGTTTACAGTTAAAACTAAACTTACACAAAGATGACACCGAATTTTAGGGCACGTCTTTTGAATCTGTTCTGACGCAAATTAAATTTATCAAAGCTATTCAAAGTCACTGGAACTGGGTATGCAAAACAATAGTATATGACGGAAGAAAGAAGTTTTTCAATCGGGTTTTTAACCTCGTAGATATTGTTACAGTGGACACCCCCCCCCCATCCTAAAACCTGAAGAAAACTCTAAAAATTTGTCCGCCATGTCGCGTATGGTATGAGGCAGCTAGGAATCACAGTTCGGCAGGATCACATGTTCTTTTACAGTTCAGTTTTTTTACTTATTTCTCATTTACGTTGTTTTTTCTTTCGGATGTTCTCTAAATTAATTAATAAAATTGCGGGATAATTGGGAAGTCGCTCCAATGCTCTTGAAGGCAAGAAACGCAATATTTTTGCCATTTTGAATTATTTCTACCTGTGGGAAAAGGTAGCACTCAATGGTTGCTCTGGAAATTGATAAGAGCAAAGCGATAGGCCCAGAAGAGGACTTCTAGATTTCTTGAGGAGGGGCCGATGTTACGACCACCCCCGCCATTAATTTAGTAATTAATGGGCGTGGTTGATGTGTGAAATTAATTAAGTATTAATTGTTCGAGGCTTGATTGGAGTTTAAAAAGTGTAAACAGCAGATAAAGTTTTATCTGGGGGTTTGGAAAGAAAAGAGGCGAAGAATTCTCTCTCTGGCTGGGTGGTCTCAGAATAGCTCTGTTAGGTCATAAATATCAGGGCGCAGCTGACGGGCAGCCTATGCAACACGGAAAGGGAAAGAGGAATACGTATCGAATGAGCCACTTGAGTAGGAATGAATGAAGATAGGGGACGAAAGGTTTAGCGAATAATCGTAAATTCGTCGATTGTTTGGGGCATTTTCGAGAACAATTGCTCTCTGTGTGGTCCGTACAGAAAAATAAGAGTTCGCACTTGGCATGAAAATAAGGAAGAAAGTTGAGTTGTCTGTGCGCTCTCCGATGTGAAAGGCTGGATGCCTTGGATCTGCAAAAAAATGAATTGGGAAAAATGAAGCAGCAAACCTCCCCGCATTTGGTAAGAAATGGAGACAACTCGAGGCAGCTGGAGATGCCAGTTTGCCATAAAGACAGCAGAATGCCTAAATCCGCGGGATAAAGCAGAAATTTCTAGGCTGGAGCGTAATGGAACTCAGCGACTGTTTGGCCTAATGAAAGCCAAGTTACAGGGGAATTAAGAAGTCTGCGAGTGGACAGTGGTCATTCCTATGAGAAGCGAAGCCAAGCAAAGTCGGGTTCGGATGCCAACCACTGCAGTGTGGAATCGTCACCCCCATTCATCCCCTACTGTGGAGGAAGTGAAGAGATGCGCTTGTCTTACGGGGTGAAGCGAGGCCCCATGTGTGCGTGTGTGTGGTCGCGTAAGCAGCGAAGCCACTACGTGTAAGTGCGACAGGATAAAAACATGTCGAAAGAAAAATATGAGCGTAAGAGCGGTGGCTTCGATACCTAACAAATATACAGGTGAAATGTTGAGTTGCCGATATACGCTTAAGGTAAAAGCACGTCTGATTTCGCTCGGCCGAGAAAATTAATCTTGGAAACCGCAACATCAGATGTGAGAGGGCCTATTTTGCTTAACGGCCACCTTCAAATCGTCACGAGAATAGATCAGTGTGCACTCTAATCATTGCAACAAAGTGCGGCGTGATATTACCATTTTTAATTGTGTGCTTCATTTACATCAAGCGTCAAAGTGAAGTGTTGAATCATCGGTGCTGCCACATGGTGCAAGTGTCTGTGTGCGTGTTTTTTTTTGTCGAGTGATATTATGTGATGCACAACGGATTTGCACAGCAAAGTCACGAAACTGTAAGTAGATGAATATTTCCTTTTCTTTCTTCGCACATCTGCGAACTTGTGCCATTCCGACACCCGAAGCTGCATGGACATAGATGCAGTAATGCTGAGTGACTGAACCTCAGAGGAAATACCTGCACATACAGATTTCAATTTCTTACAGGGCCCATTTCCTGATTATTTTTTTTACATGAATAAGGGAGAAGGTGTGGCCACAAATTCCGCTGGGCAGTGACAGTTTCTTTTAACTTTGGTTCAGGACCAACGTCAGCGGGGCAGGGTTCTGCATGTGCATGCTTATTAGATTTAGTTAATTAACTTTGGCAGTATTTCGCACCTATAATCTTATACCGCAAATTAACGTGCTTGTGTATTTTGTGTCGCGAGTATTTTTAATGTGATCGTTTGCATAAAATTTTTTTTCATTCTCTAAGCAATTGTATATGAATATCACCTGCAGCTCTATTTAGTGTGTAAACGAGTAGTATCTCTTGTTCAGATAGTCCGGTGGAGACTCAGTCGGCTGCGTTATCCGACAGTAAAGTGTGACACCGTATGCTGCCCACATATGAGGGGCAATTGTCTATGCGCCTAGAGAGCGCCGGATCTGTTTAAATCTCGCAGAACGTTATTAAATGTTGTGTTGTGTATTTGAGAATCATGTGTTATTTGCGAAAGTGAGTGTTGTACTGACTGGTTGGGGATTGAATGTACCGGAGTAAGATCCGGACCACTACACTCAGTCACGAATTGGTGATTGCGGGTGAACCTCATCACAACTCTGATCCCAAAGTATCATTTTTTTTTTTAGATTATTTTATTTTTTATTTGTTGTTGTTATTTTGTTCACAAGGTGGATTCACCCAAGCCTTATGCTTCGGGTCATTCTTCAACTTTTCATTTTTTATGTTCTGGTGTGAATCTTTGAGTGCAGCAGTGCACCTGAGATTCTCACCTGGTGCCGTGGCCAACTAAATTGTACTTCAGGGTCTCAAGCACCGTTACCGGCAGACTCGGCAGGAACACTGCTAGTGCCGTGTAACAATATTGCTGTAAACGGAATCTTAAACTTACGCCCTGTGGTTGCAGACTTGTGCGTTAAGAAAAATTTGAATTTATATGAGAAACATTTCGCAGAAGGAAAGCTCTCCAACAAAGAATTTTTCAAATCAGACTCTTCGAAGCAGAGATATGGACAAATATAAGATATGCATCTACGCCCCCTGGCAGGAAAACCATGCATTATTTTAGGGAGAAAGTATTCTCAAAAGGTTTTTCGATGTGAGCTGTATCGGTCAAAGGACAAAAATTTTTAGTCGAGTTTTCAAGGAGCTCAGATTTTGCTGCAAAATACCAGAAGCAGAAATTAACACTTATGTACCCTGGTGGCCAAACCATTCTTTACCAAATATTTGAAATTATATGAAAAACGTTTTTCATCAGGAGCTGTATGCGATACAGGAAGAATGTTTCAAATCGGAGTTTTAGAAGCAGAAATAACGCAGAAAAAGCAACTGGCCTTTGCGTCCCCTAGAGGAAAGTCTGTGATTTACTTGAAAATTTTGAATTTATGTGAAAAATATTTCACATCGGAAACAGTATCCAACAAAGAATTTTTCAAATCAAACTCCTAGAAGTAGAGATATTGACAAAAATAAGATACACATCTACGCCCCAGGCGTAGAAACCATGCATTATTTTAAAGAAAATATCCGAAAAATTTTCAAGTTTTCGGATATTATCTGACTTACCATCCTTGTCACATTTACGCCCAAAATCGGATTGTCATCTTCAAAATTTGTATCCCTAAAATATTTGAAAACGGGAGTAGTATCGGTCCACAAATGAATTTTTTCAATAGAGACATGAGCTCAGATTTTGCTGCAAACTTATCAGAAGCGGGAATTAAGACTTGCGTCCCCTGGTGGCCAAACACATTTTTTATCAAAATTGGAAATTGTATGCAAAGGGTTTCCCATCAGGATCTGTATTCGGTGCAGAAAATAATTTTTTAAAACGTAGTTTTAGAAGCAGAGATACCGGGGGAAACGCAATATACCTTTACGCCCCCTAACGGAAAGTCGATGACGCACTTACAAATTTTGAAATTATTTTAAAAACATGTCACACTGGAAACTCTAATAAAGAATGTTTGAAATCGGACAATCAGAAGCAGATACATTGAAAAAAATATTTACATCTACGTCCCCTGGCGCAGAAACCATGCAATATTTTAAGAACAGTTTTCATAAAGGTTTATCGACGTGAGTGGCATCAGTCACGAAATAATTTTTTCAATCGAGATTTTAGCTAAGATTTTATGGCAAACACATCAGAAGCAAAACTTAACACTTACATCCCCTGGTGGCCAAAGCATTATTTACCAAAAATTAGAAATTATATGCAAAAGAGTTTGAGTTTCTGTCAGGAACTGTTATTCGATGAAGAAATAATTTTTCAAACCGGAGTTTTGGAATTAGAGATATCGGGGAAAACGTAATTTACTTTTACGCCCCTAGCGGAAAATCTATGCGTAACCTGAAAAAAGAACTATACCTAAAATACTCTTCGATACAAATGGAATCGAAAGTTAAATTTTTTTCAATTGGATGTTTAGAAGCAAATGTGTGGAATAAAATGTATTTTGAATTCGACATCTGTGTTTGCGCCCTCAAGCGGCAAAATTTTACATCGTAAAAAAAACAACGAAATAAAGGATCATTTTCATATTTCAAGCTTCCCAGTGCAAAAAGAATTTTTCAAATCGGACTAATAGTTGCAGAGATATTGTGTCTACAGACGGACGGACAAACCGACAGCATAAGCACAATTTTTTTTTACAAAAGACGTGCTAAAAAAAATGACAAAGCCTATAATTCTTTGGGTGCTACAATTAACGTCTTTTGGTAAATGCCACTTGCTCTATCACATTTACCTTCCACCGCCATAATTCATTTTGCTGTTCATGGGAAGAAAGTGTTATCCATTTGAAATATCACTCCTGACCAAATCTTTTCTGTTTCTTGACTGTTCGTCGTCATGGCTTGTAAATCAAATGCTTCAGCGGTTTCGAGTGCATAAAATTAAACGGTCGTAATATGACCATCCCCGAAATCACAGTACCCGACCAAACATGTCACAGAATGCACCTGACAAGGTCGACCACACGGATATATAAGCGGCCGGCTAGGACAGATGAGCCACAGTGCGTTACGTGAGCACAATGGGCAGAGGTAGTGATTTGACGGACGTTCAAAAAGGAATGAACGTAGTTTACCGCGCCAAGAGTGTAAGGATCTCAGAAACAGCAGACTTCATGGGCTGTTCCCGAGTTGCTGTAGTAAGGGTGTACCAAGAATGGACCGCTGGCAGACAGTACCTCCCGACGTCATAACGTGGAGCCCCGAAGGCCATCGATTCCAGAGAACGTTGCCTTAATCGACTGGTAAAGGGCAATCGACGCGCAACAGTGCAGCAATTTACCACGCAATTTAACGCTGGGCACCCAGTTACGTGTCCCCGATAACATTAGGACAAACCCTGTTTCATGAGCGTAAGATTTCAGTAATCCCTACATCAGTCCATTCCTCACTTTTTGTGTCCGTCCGTCAGTAGGAATTCTATATCTGCTTCTGACGGCTGGATCAACAAAAAAGTTGCTTATAAAGATAGGCACGAGCACGGTATTATCAATATGTATCCGCCCTTTGCTCAGTCTGTCTGTCCGCCTGTAGAAATGGCATTTTTGGTTTTTATAATCTGATTGAAGAAATTCTTTTCTACTCAATAGAGGTAAACCTGAGTGTAAGAATTCAGAAATATTTCATTCCTGTACCTATAAGTCACACAAAAAAATCCTTTCGACATGGCAGTTAGAAGCCAATTTAGAATTCCTGCAGACGGACGAACATATAAACTGAGGAATGTATGGATGGATGGATTAATGGATGGAAGGAGATATTTGTGAAACCTTATAAGCTAAAAAGTCGCAGAATTAATTTCTTTTTTCCGGCTGTCAGAAGAAATGGAATTCCGAACGGACGGACCGGCAGACAGGCAAATTGTCAGATGGATGTACGGAGAGATTTCTGAAATCTTACGCTCACGTTTTCCCCTATCCCGCAGAGAAAAAACTTACCAATCATACATTTTTGAAGCGGAGATAGGTTTTTTGGACGGAGAGACAAACTGACTGAGGAATGGATAGACTGAAGGAGAGTTCTGAAATCAAATGATCACGTTTTCTCCTTTAGAGCAAAAAATGAATTTTTCTAATCAACATTTCGAAGCGGAAGTATCATTCTTGCGGACGGACAGATAGGCGGATGAGCGGAAAAACAGTTATTGATAATCTTGCCTGTCTGTATAAATCGTATGTCTATTTCTAATAATCACAAAACGAATTCCTTCTATCTTATGTTAAGAAGGGGAAATATGGTATCTGCGGACGGACGGACGTAAGGACAGACACCATTAATTTTGTACATATAGCTGTATCTTTCGGCCACAGAACGAATTTCTTCAGTGGTTGTTAGAAGCAGAAATTTAATTTCTGCGGATGGACAAACAGATAAGCTGACGTGGGAAAGAAAGGAAGAAGTGATGTCCGAAATCTTATACCGTTCTTTCCGTCCGTGAGAGAAAGTCCGATCAACATTTCCAAGCTTAAGTACCGTTCTTGCAGGAGCGCGCGAAATCGTACGCCTTCTTTCATGCGATTTATAAGTAGCTAAAATTTGGGGGTGCGACGAATTTGTCCGAGACTTATTGACGTGCAAAATGAATTGACGCAAGCGACGAATTGACTAATTACCCTAAATTAGGGTGCTGCACTCCAAATAATGTTGAGAACCAGTACCATAGAACAATTATAGCAACAACAACTCTGCCTTAATCACGACTTGAGACCAGTATTGACACGAAATAGCTCAATAGACCGAGTAATTTAAGAATTGTACTTTTGCAGACCTGGAAGGCAAGAACAGGCAATCGGGACACTATGTCACTAGTTTGATGTTTGTAAATTTTGAAATTCCAATGAAAGACAAGCTAATAGTGCTGTACAAAATGTTGTATGGGTTGACAGCCTCGTATATCACGAGAATAAGAAAAAAAAAGTAACATCTCAATTTTCAAGTGATATTTCTTTACTCACGGTTCTTTTTAAACGGTGTTTTGTACAAATGACCGATACAATCAAGCAGTTTTCCCTGCGTCCGAGTGAGCTCAATAAGTTGGTGTTTAAGTCACGCAAAACTGATCATTTGGATATTTCACTGCTATTATCACAGAAATTGTAGAAATCCTGGTGAACTGACTGCGCTTCAGCAAAAATGTCAAACTGGCATATCTTATTATCAGATGTGTTCTTGGAAGAAAAAATGCCTTCACCTGATCCCACGTAATTTCAGTTTTTTGTCATCGTTCGACATGACAATGCTATCGTCTTTTCATATTCAGGCCTAGGTTTACTCTATGTTGCTGTACCAATAGTGTGAGAGAGGTTTGACACCATCGGAATGATACCTTGGACTAGTGTCCGTTTCAAAATTTGTGAGTTCTGGACATGAACCTCGAGAGAGCTATACAAAACTTCTGTACTGGAGTTTCCAGTTCGACAAAGTTCCCTAAATCCTGCAGGCATATGTTTGTGCTAATTCAAACAGCTGTAAAACTTTGTAGATGTACTATGTGAAGATGAGGGAGACATTTCAAAAACACTTTACTTAGAAAATGCATGGTAAGTGAAAGTGGTGGGGCTGGTTTTACCACGCATGCGACCGACATATGAAAAAAAAGGAAATATACACTAAGATCTCAATACGTAGATTCCTATTTGTGCAATCTGTGTCGCTACATAGGGAAAAGATAACGTTAACAGGTTATTATTAGAAACATACTTACATACGGTCGAGTAACATTGTGATCACCAGCTAATATCCAGAGTAACCGCCGTGTGCAGCGCGGACATCAGCTAGACTGTCTGGGAGTAACTCAATGAGGTGCTGGAAGGTGTTCACAGGTATATGGAGCCATGCTGACTGCAGTGCATCTGACAACTGCTGGAGGATGCGTGGTGGAGGATCCATAGAGCGAACAACACGATCGATGTGGTCCCACAGATGCTCAATCGGATTTAAATCTGGGGAATTAGGGCCCCAGGAAAGTACTTTGAAGTCTTCATCGTGCTCTTCCAACCACACTCGGACATTTCTAGCCGTGTGACACGTCACATTGTCGTAATGTTTGTCGCCTTATACGCCAAGGTCCATCCGTTCAATGAAGCAAAAAGCACGACTAATCGGAGAAGGCATTTTCTTTGCCAATCAGCGGAGGTCAGATTCCGATACCGCCGTGCAAATGTAAGTCTTTTCTGTTGATGCACCTTTGTCAGCATAAGTGCAGTGACCATCCGTCTGCATCGGAGCCCCAAACGCAGCTGGGTTCGCTGAACTCTCGTTCTAGACACTTCTAGTAGTCCCCTGGCTCATTCGGCCAGTGAGTTGCTCCATTGTAGCGTGTCGATCGGCCCTCACGCATCTTCGAAGCCGACGTTCACCTGTCACATTAATGGCACGTGGTGCTCCGTAGTTTCGACATCGCTTATTCGGAATGGTGCTATTTCTCCAATCACGATACACTTTAAACCACAGCAGCACGCGAACAGTTTACAAACTGCGCTGTTTCAGGAATACTGCCACTCTTGGCCCGAAAGCCGATAATCATCCCTTTTTGCAAATATGATGAGTAGCTCCTTTTTATCCATGACAGCAACGAGTGATATGTTTTCAGATTGCCTACAGCACACCTTATATACCCTCCATGCCAGCTCACGACACGTGTCTTCTTTCATTGGCTACGCGCTGTTGATTTCAAAAGTAGGAGGTGGTCACAATAATGTGACTTGACTGTGTATTAAGACTTAAAATGCGGGGGCTGCGAGTTGACTTTTTTTTTTATTTGGGGGTTTACGACCACCGTGAGCATAATTTTAGGACCACCCGTCCATAATTTTAAGGCCACTGGTTCCAGGAAATGGTGCGCCAGGGTCGTAGGACAAACACAACATCCATCCCAGACACATCTCGGACCCAACGGCCAAAAGCTAGCGCTTAGACAACTGAGCCACAATGGAGGCTTCGAATAATGTGACATGTATTTAGACAGATTCTAAGGAATGACATGCACATAAGAGACGACAGAAGCTCGTTAGAAGATTGATAACTGAAAACGGAGGAATCTGCAAAATATATTTCAGATTTAGAAATTATAGCCCTGCACTCAATAAGTAATGTTTGAAACCAGGAACAAGACAGATACAAAATTATTACTCGAATCATAGAAATGAATGTACTTTTTTCGTTTTTCTTTGGTTGGAGGTTTAGCGAGCAGCGTGAACAACACACTGAGCTATAAATTAATCGCCCGTCTCTAATTTAGGATAATTGGGTCCAGGAAAGGGACAGAGCCAGTGTCGTAAGATTAACACAACATCCATAACACGCCGGGATTCGAACTGGACCATCATGGACTAATGGTCAGAAGCCAGCACTTAGACCACTGCGCCATTGGGGCGGTAAAAGTAATGAACAATTGATCTTCACGAGTAATATGGCGGGCAGATAACCTGAAACAAAGGCCGGTCTTCACCAAAAGTTAACGATAAACAAATTTCTGATTGAACTGTTATACATCGAGGAGCCATTCCATTATGACCACCTACCTAATAACCTGTAGGATCCCTTTTAGCCCGCATAACAGCAGCCACTCGGTCAGGCATCGATTCGATGAGGTGGCGATAGGTATCCTGGGGTATCTGGTACCATAATGTCAACAGCAGGTCCTCCAGTTCCCGTACATTTCGAGGTATGGGTGATTTAGTGCGAACCCGCTTTTCGAAATCGAACCACAAACGTTCGATTGGGTTCATGTCACGTAAATTTGGAAGCGAGGACATTAACAGAAACTCACCAGCATGTTCTTAGAACCACTCTTTGACGATTCTGGCACTGTGGCATGGCGTATTATCCTGTTGGTAATGGCCATCGCCGGCAGGGAACACTGTTGCCATAAATGGGTGAACTTGGTCCGCAACGATGTTCAGATACTTGACAGCTGCCGGGGATTGTGCTATTGGGATAATGGGGCCCAAAGTGTTGCAAGAAAACATCGCCCACAGCGTATCACCGCCGCAGCTGGCCTGTTTTCGCTCAACAGTGCATCCAGGTGCCATAGCCACAGTTGGTAATCGACGTATCCGCGCTCGGCCGTCTACGTGAATTTTGATTCGTCAGACCAGGCAACATTCTTCCAATCAACTACGGCCCGATCTCGATGATCTTGGTCCCATTTAATGCGTTGTTGGCGATGGCGTGCAGTGAGCATGAGTACCCGACTGGGTCTTTGGCTACGTAGGCCCATGCGCAGAAGGTTGCAATGAACTGTGTGCTGCGACACATTGTCCTGATCACCACTGTTGTAGCTGCGGGAGATTTGTGGCACTGTGGCTTTGCGGTCGCTGTGAACAATGCGCGAAGTTCTTCGCTCCCTTGTGGCATCAATGAGCTGCGGATGACATACGGTTGGACGGCGGTTCTTCGTTTGGCAATGTGCGCACCACTTTTGATATGTACTCACTACAGCGGCACGTGAACAACCGACAAGCCGCGCCGTTTCCCAGATCGTAGTTCCAAGTCGTCGTGCCATCACAATTTGTCCTGTATCAAACTCCGATAAATTGGTAGCTTTTCCCATTCTGACTCCAAACACTCTACTAACTGGTAGCCAGCCCTCGGGTTGTTTATATACTGCTATGCAAACTTCACCTGCGCCACCGTTCGGTCTCCAGGCGCGCTTATTTCTCTAGGCGGGAAAGGTCGTAATGTAATGGCTCATTGGTATAAATATGTTAGTCAAGAATGCTGTGTTTCGCAAGTTATTATTCTTCTGATGCCGTATTCATTTTTTCAATAACTGCACTGAATGAGAGATTAGAATACATGCAAGTCATGAGAATTCACGTTTTTGCTAATATTCTGACAAAAGTGTTTCATCACAGAAAAGTGTTATCAAGCTTGGTAGCGAAACATACTTGACAGCTGTCAGTTTCTTTTTTTTTTCTTTTTCGGGGAAGTGAAAAACTGAGCCTTCCGTTGGCAGCTGTTAAGTAGGAAGCACGAAGAACTTGACATGAGTTCACCCGACAGCAGAGTAGTTGACGAGGTACCATGATGTCCAATGTACTCCAGAAAATGTTATTTTTAATCATTATGCGTGAGTTGCAAAAACGTCAAATATTTCAAAGGTCACATTTTAAACACTTAACCACTTTTTTCTTTTCTTTTTCTGTACAGAACGACAGTGCACCCTTAATGAATTAAAATTGCTTAAAACGAAACGAAGTCTGAAATACTTTTCTTTCAAAAAGTCGTAAATCCTCTGTCTAAAAATTCTTTTTCAAATCTTCAGTTAACATTTTCTGCGGGTTCCTTCTAGAATTCTTTCAGGTCTTGATAAATAGAAATGGTAGTTTGTGTTTAAATAAAATCGACCTTGGTTGCTCAATAATTCCTGGAAAGCTCTTGGGCAATCCTTATTTCCACGACTCGCTTCGAAATTTATTATTGTACGTCCATCTTCATATAAGATCTTTAATAAACACGTGGCTTTCTTCCCTTCGTCTACGGGGTCTTTCTCAATGCCGTGTCTTCATTAATACTCGCCGTCAATTTCGCCACGTCCTCTGTCTCATTATGTTACTTTACTTGTAAAACCATGTACCTTCGTTTTCTTTTCCATTCAGCGGCGCCCTCTATCGTCGATTTTATGTACCTCCCTCACTTCTTTCTTGATATTTTCAGGTCGTTTATTTGAACTGAATGTAAAGGAAAACTCAGCTCAGATACCAGTGTTATAAACACCGGCTCTGAAGCTGTTTGGGCAATATTTTTAATACAACTCTACAGCTTAAATCTTGGCCCTCAGTCTCCGGCAGCTGGAATGTACCTGGCCAAGGCAGCGGCCAGTGCGACATGAAGGCAGAGGGTGCTAAGAATCCCCGGAGGACCGGACTAGGCTGCCATTTGATGCTGACCTTGGCTACCTATAACGGACGCTCCCTATCTTCTGATTCAAGGCTACTTGAATTGGAAGAGGAACTACAAAGGATCAAGTGGGACATCGTCGGGCTAAGTGAGGCAAGGAGAAAAGGAGAAAATCTCATTGAACTGAAAAGTGGACATCTCTTCTATTATCGTGGGACAGATACTGGCAGAACTAGTGGTGTTGGATTTATAATAAACAAGAAACTGAAGGATAAAGTGGTAGAAGTTGAAAGTTCCTCTGACAGAGCTGCACGACTCGTTATCCAACTATCGAGAAGATACCAGGCTCAGATTATTCAAACTTATGCACCCACCACAAGTCATCCTGAAGAAGAAATTGAAGAATTTTATGAGGAAATTCGTCATCTAAATAATAAAGGTAAGCAGCACTTGAAGATAATTATGGGAGATTTCAATGCAAAAATAGGGCAACGGCAACAGAATGAAACTTCAGTAGGTAAATTCGGTCACGGCAACAGAAACCAGCGTGGAAATACTCTCGTTGAGTTTGCAGAGGCAGAAGGATTTTTCATCTTGAACTCCTTTTTCAAGAAAAAGCCACACAGGAAATGGACATGGAGACATCCAATTGGGACGACAAGTGAAATTGATTTTATTATGTGTAACAAAAAATTCGTCATCGAAGACTGCAGTGTGCTGAACAAGTTCAACACAGGTAGTGACCATAGATTGGTGAGATGTAAGATGCACCTCAACACTAAACTGGAACGTGGCAAGCTCATAAGACAAACAAAATGTATTGACATAACCAACCTTAAAAAACACCATAATACTTTCAAGTTGGAACTGAAGAACAGATTCTCTGCTTTAGAAGGCCTAACATCGGAAGAAGTGGATATTTCGGAAGTTAACAGAAAAGTAATCAAAGCTCTAATGGAAACAGCAACAAAATTAGCTGGGTCTAAGAACAAGTTGCATGTGAACAAATTATCAGGAAAAACCAAAACATGTTGATGCAAAAAAGAAGAGAGATGAGGACAACTAAAGAAGATGTGACTTCCAAAGTGGAATATATAGAGCTATGCAAGACAACACGAAAAAGTATCACTGAAGACGTAAGGAAATTCAACTGTGAGCTAGTGAGGAAAGCAATTGAAAACAACCAAAGCCTAAAGATAGCAAAGTGACATCTCAGTAAGGGAAGAAAACAGATTATGGCTCTGAGAAAAGAAGATGGTTCTATAACAAGAAATAGAGGCGAAATTTTGACAAGAGTGAAAGATTTCTACTCCAAATTATATGAAAGGGAGGATACATGTACTCCAGACATCATGAAAGGTACCAGAGTTCTTCCAGTCCTCCCAGCAGAAGTTGCTCATGCAATCAAGAACATGAAGCGGGGGAAAGCTCCAGGAGAAGATGGAATTACTATAGACATCATACAAGAAGCAAGTGGAGAAATTGAAACAGTACTCGCCCAAATTTTCACTCGATGCCTTAATGAAGGGAAGATTCCTGAGGATTGGAACAATGCTACAATGATCCTGCTACATAAAAAATGTGACATTGAGGATCTCAGGAACTACAGACCTATCAGCCTCCTATCAGTGGTTTATAAAATCTTCACTAAAGTTCTTTCACACCGCTTGAAGGTAACACTGGACATGGCTCAACCGAGAGAACAAGCTGGATTCAGGAGTGGCTACAGCACAATAGATCATATCCACGTACTGAGAGAACTAATTGAAAGAGCAAAGGAATATGAACTTCCATTGTGCATGGCTTTTATCGATTATGAAAAAGCCTTTGATTCGGTGAAACCATCAGCAGTTACCACGGCTCTGAAATCCTGCGGTATTGAAGATGCATACATTAATATTATTAATAACATCTATGAAAATGCAAGTGCAAAGATTCGGCTGTTTGAAAATACAACACACATAAAAATTGGAAAGGGAGTGAGACAAGGTGACACCATATCTCCGAAGCTCTTTAATGTCACATTGGAAAATGTCTTTCAATAACTGAACTGGGAAAACAAAGGGATAACGATTAATGGAGATTATCTAACCCACCTTCGTTTTGCTGATGACGTAGTCATTTTTGCAACTACCCCATCAGAGCTGCAGAGTATGATCCAGGAACTTGCTTACAAGAGTAAAGAAGTGGGATTAAAAATGAACTTTCAGAAGACAAAAGTGATGTTCAATGCTTTTACGAGAAATGAAGATTTATCGATTGATGGAGAAAAACTGGAGATAACAGATACGTATGTTTATCTTGGACAGCAGATATCAAGTGAGGGTCACATTGATGAAGAAATTAATCGGCGTACAAAACTTGCCTGGAGAGCTTTTGGAAGAAACAGCATAATTTTCAAGAGCAATATGCCATTATGTCTTAAAAGAAAAGTGTTTGATCAATGCATCCTTCCAGTACTTACGTATGGTGCAGAGACGTGGACCTTAACTAAAAGAGCATACAAAGGCTGCAGACAACTCAAAGAAGCATGGAGAGGTGCATACTTGGTGTAACCAGGAGAGATAAGAAGAGGAACTCGTGGATCCGAAAAATGACGAGTGGAAGACATCATGATCAGAGTTGAATCCCTGAAATGGCAATGGGCTGGACATACTGCCAGAAGGACAGACCATAGATGGACAGCCGAAATTTTAGATTGGATTCCAAGGGACAGGAAAAGACCCAGAAAAAGACCACATGGGAGATGGGTGGATGAAATTCGTAAATATGCTGGAGTGACATGGAGGAGACTGGCACAAGACAGACCGTTGTGGAGGAAACTTGGGGAGACCTTCGTCCAGCAGTGGATTGATAATGGTTGACAATGATGATGATATACACTGCTGGACAATTGCTAAGGACTGATCATAAACGGCTATATAGCGCATAAAAAAGTAAGTGTGGTTGGATGCCAAGTGAAATAAAATAATGTCAGAATGCTAGGACATTACAAGAAAGACAATTTATTGTGCTCTGAAATCCAGAAGGCTTTGGAACGTGTTCAAGGGACAAACAGGCCATTTTGTGCAGAATACGCAAACGTGAAAAAAATGCAATTACCGTCCGCAGGCGTTCCGGCGTAAGATGTCAATACGGGATATGGCCACCATGGAGGGCGATGCAAGATTCCACACGTCGTGTCATGCTTTGCACAACATTATCAAGCAGCTGTTGGGGTAATTTATCCCATTCCTCTCTCAGTGCAGGGATGAGGGTGTCCTTGTTTATTGAAGGGCATTGGCTATCAGCAAGACTCCTCCCCAAAGCGTCCCACACACTTTCAATGGGATTCAGATCTGGAGAACGTGCTGGCCATACGAGGCGTTGAATATCCTTGCTCTCAAGACACTCCTGGACAGCGAATGTTCGATGACATGTTGCGTTGTCGTCCATGAAAAGGAATCTATCACCGACAGCACCACGGAACATGCGAACATGAGGTAGCAGAACATCATTATTGTATCGTTGGCCAGTCATAGTCCCAGTTGGAAGCACATAGAGGGACGTACGGCCATTGATCATGATGCCAGCCCATACCATGACACTACATGTCGGATATCGGTCCGTTTCCTGTATGTTTGCTGGACAATATGCAGTACCACTATCGCGCCAGATCAGTTGTCGTCGACAATCAGACGATAGACTGTATCTACTCTCATCTGAGAAAAGGACAGCAGACCAGTCGTTATCAGTCCAATTGCGATGTTGATGGCACCATTGCAAACGGGCGGTACGGTGACGTCTGGACAATGGGATGCACACAACAGGACGGCGGGCGTATAGTCTTCCTTCATGCAAACTTCTATCGACAGTTTTTCGGGAGATCCGCTTGCCAGTAGCAGTCATAAACTGATTTTCTACCTCACTAGCTGTGCTGCGCTGGTGTCTTTTTGTTGATAGCGCTATGTACCGATCTTCTGCAGGTGTCGTACTGCGAACACGACCTCTCCCGTGACGTTTGCTACACTCTCCATTTGTTTGAAATGATTTCCAAAGCCTTGAAACAACACTGTGGCTGACGTCGAACTCCCTGGCAACATCTGTTATTTTTCGCCCTTCTTCAATCTTGCCAATAATTCAGCCACGCATAAAATCATCTAGGTGATGTCAGGAAGACATACAGAAAATTGCAAGTTCGTCAATTGATTCTTTCCCTTTCAACTTTGCGTTTGAACAACAACTGTCAACACGCGTCAAATCCTTTATCTCTTATCAGCGCTATGACGTCACGAACAAGTTCGGCAATTCAAAATTTGCATACGCACAACACGTCTTACTGTATCCCGCACTTATGCTAATTTCCACATTTTTCTGCCTTCCATTTTATGGTTGCCATCGTTGCTATTGTCATTCGCCCTTAGCAATTGTCCGGCAGTGTATTATTTAAGTGGAAAACGAATCTCACAGAAGAAATAAATTTTTACAAATACATGGTAAGCAATACAAATATAATCCATCGCACTTTCCACGTTTATAAGTGAGTCACAGAAAAATTCTCATCGGCCGCCACGGGAATCGAACTCAGGGTCTTCCAGTTACGCGCCGGGCATGCTATCACTGCACCACAGCGGCCTGGAATTCTCCAGACTCACATGCGACTAACTGCCAAACCACATGGCAGGTTGCTTCTTGAAGCCCCGCACAATGCTGGGGATTCACCAAAGATGGAAAGCAGCTTATAAATGTGGAAAAAGCGATGACTTCTGTTTGATGTCCCTAGTCCGCGTCAATTGTGTGTATTAATTATTCATTCGCCTCCTAGATATTTGTTCAATTGCTGCTTTCCATCTTTGGTGAATCCCTAGCATTGTGTAAGGCTCCAAGAAGCAACCTGCCATGTGGTTTGGCAGTTAGTCGCATGTGAATGTGGAGAATTTGAGGCCGCTGTAACTGGAAGACTCTGGGTTCGATTCCCGGTGGCTGCCAATGAAAATGTTTCCGTGACTCACTTATAAACGTGGAAAGAGCGATGACTTCTGTTTGATGTTCTTAGTCCACGTCAATTGTGTGTATTACCAATATAATTTTTCGCAAATATTTTCACTGTTTTTATGTAGCAACTCCTTCAGAGAACTTGAAAATTACATTACCCTGCAGCGGGAATCGGAATCGCACCTTCTGATTTCCGTTCAAGTATGCTAGTCGTTACACCACTACACCTTCGACTAGCGCAAATCTGGACGATTTCAGATTCCTAAATTACATCTACTTAGCTGCAGTTGGTTGGAACTTCCTTGTCTTGGGTAGTGTAACGGATAACATGCTCGAACGGAAATCAAGATATGAGGGCTCGATTTCCGCTCTAGGGCAATGTAATTTTCAAGTTTTCTGAAGACGTTGCTACATGGAAACAGTGAAAGTACGGCACATCTGTATGTCAACAATTACATTTGCAAAACACGTTGGATACCTACACGGTCGAGTCACATTAGACGGGTTGGGAGTGACTCAGTAAGGTGCTGGAAATTGTTCACAGGTATGTAGAGCCATGCTGACAGCTGCTGGAAGGTGCGTGGTGGAGGATCCATAGAGAGAACACGATCGAGGTGGTCCCACAGATGCTCAATTGGGTTTAAGTCTGGGGAATTAGGGAGCTAGGGAAGTATTTTAAAGTCTTCATTGTACTCTTCCAACCACTCTCTGACATTTCTAGCTGCTTGACAAGTCGCATTGTCGTTCTGGAAGATCCCATCCGCCCCAGGGAAGACAATCAGTATGTATGGGTGTAAGTGGTCTGCAAGGATGGATTCACAACGAATTCGGTCCATAGTGTCTTCCACAGGAAGAAGTGGATCCAGAGAATGCCACGAAAACATTCCCCAGATCATAACGCTGCTTCCACCAGCTTGTGTTCTGCTAGCAATGGTTGAAGAGTGTTTGTTCTCCGCTGTTACTCGCCTTATACGCCAACGTCCATCCGGTCGATGAGGCAGAAAACGTGACTCATCGGAGAAGGTAATTCTTTGCCAATCAGCGAAGATCCAATACTGCAGTGCAAATGTAAGCCTTTTCTGCCAATGCTCCTTCGTCAGTGACCATCCGTCTGCATCGGAGCCACATACGCAGCAGGATTCCCTGAATTGGCGTTTTAGACACACTTCCGGTATCCCCTGGGTCATTCGGCCAGTGAGTTGCTCCACTTTAGCGTGCCGATCTGGCCTCACACACCTTCGAAGCCGACGTTCACTTCCCACATCAATGGCACGTGGTGCTCCACAGTTTGCACGTCGTTTATTCGTCACGGTGCCACTTCTGTAATCACGATACACTTTAACCACAGCAGCACGCAAACAGTTCCCAAACTGCGCTGTTTCAGAAATACTGTCGCCCTTGTCTCAAAAGTCGATAATCATCCCTTTTTGCAAATCTGATAAATCGCTCCTTTTATCCATGACAGCAATGAGTGATATATCTTCAGATTGCCTACAGCACACCTTGTACACCCTCCAAGCCAGCTCACTACACATGACTTCTGTCATTGGGTACGCGCTGTTGACGTCAAATGTAGGAGGTGGTCACAATAATGTGACTCGACTATGTATATAGTACAGATAAGATGACGCAAAATTTCTGTGTCTCGTTTTATATAATCTTAGGTAAGATTCTGTGTCATTACCTGTAACAGATTAGCTTCAAAGTCCAGTCGTTACTTACTGGTTTGTCGTGGAAGTCCTTTGTACAAACAGAAGTTGTCACTGAATGGCCATAGTGCACTTCTAGAAGAACAAAGCTCATTTCCAATGCAAGGATGCAATACGCATTTGTAGCTGCTGAAATTTTAATATTGGGTTGGAAAGAGTGATGTCTGCAAATGCAAGGCAACAGAAAAGTGCTAATCACCGTCTACGCAGGTACAAATCAGTCCAAAATGTAGTAGCCATCGTTTCCCACGACGTGTTACCGTCGTCTGGGCAGCTGTTGGACACCGTCCCTGCAGAATTGTGGCGGCTTCGACACAAAGAGGTGAGTAAGTGCGCGTTCGACATCGAACCGGTTGGTAAACTGCTGTCCGTTCAGGAAATGATCCAACGACCGGAATAGGTAGTAGTAGCTTTGGACAATGTCCGGAAAATACGCTGGATGCAACAAAAACTCCAGCCTAAGCCCCTAAGTTTGTGGCAAGTTACCCGTGTTGTGTGAGGTGTCGCTCTATCCTGCTGTAGGAGGACACCCTAGCTGTTCAGCAGTGCTGGTCGTTTCGACGTGAGCGATGCGTACAGATTGTCGAGCTGACGGCAGTAGACATCGGTGTGATAGCGGTGTTGTCCAGCAGCACCTCAAAAAAAAAAAAAAAAAAACTCAGCACCCCACATATCGCACCAAACAGATAGAACCTTACGTGGGTGTACGCAGGCTTTGGGGATCGGTATGGGCTTGTTTTGGGTCCAATCACTTTTTCTGGGCGCTGACGTTGTTATGCAGGACCCATTTCTCGTCATCTGTCACAATGCGGAACAAGAACGTTTCAGCTTGGTCACAAGCAAGCAGGAAAACGCATGCACTCGTGTGATTTGCTTTCTGATTAACTGTGATTTGATGGGGTACCCAAAATTTCCTCTTGTGCACCTTCCCAAATCAAACCAGGTGCGCGATAATGCTCGTGTGGGTAGTCCCCAGCCGGAGACCTCCAGCGTGGTCACACGTGATTCGATCTCAACTAAGGTCTTCAGCAAGTCTGTATCCGCTGTAGCGGATCTCCCCGCTATGGGACAGTCTGGCAGGTCAAAATGTCCCTATCTGAACGGTTCGATCCAATGACAGTATGGATGATGTCACATAGCATTGGGGTACATACACACTGGTGATGTTCCTAACTGCACTTACGGGGTGCTACCACGACGAAATTCATACAGCATGCTATTGCGAATGCGCTTCTTGTCCATTTTTATGTTGGCTGGCACTTACACTCGTCGCCTTCTGACAGCTAACTGCCACTGACATAAGCCACCTACCTGCTAATGTCATGCCAGTGTGCTGCGCAATCTCAGTGGCCAATGTGCGCCGTGGCTGGGGCTTCGACTTCTGGTGCCTCGTCACTGGACATTACTTTCTTTCGAACCCAATACTTGCCATTCTCATTTATTATAGATTTCTGCTGTGCTACTCTTAAAACACCATGTACTTGTAGTGAAGCTTTGAGGCAGACGTTCATCAGTCCTTTAACTCTGCAAAAATTAAGAACTAGACTGTTTTTCGAATGTAACATCGTGCAAAAGAGCTACACCTCGACTCAAATCATACCATAAGATCCCCAAGATGTAAGAAAATGGGACAAGTCGGCAAAACCGTCCAAACAAGGAATCCAAAGGATATAAAGGCACTTTATTTAAAAGGTAGCTTGGAGCACAACTGAACAGGAGACAGAGACGTCCATGTGACAGGCTGCTGTCAAGAAAAATCCAGTCTTTAGTATGGGATATGATCACCCCTGACCGAGTTTCAGGATTTACAACGTTTGTCCATGCTGAGGACGAGGTTGTCGAGGAGCTGTTGAGGCATCGCTGCCCATTCCTCTTGTCGCGCCAATCGCAGATGCGGAATCGTTGATGGCGGCTGGTAACGTTCTGCCAAGCGTCTCCCGAGAAGGTCCCACACGTGTTCGATTGGATTTAGGTCCGGGGACGTTGCGGGCTAATGCATGCGTTGAATATCTTCACTCTCCAACAGCTCTGCGACAGTCACTGTACGATGAGGTGTAACGTTGTCGTCCATGAAGAGGAACTCTGGACCCTCAACACCTCTAAACAGACGCACGTGAGGCAGGAGAACCTCGGTATAATAGCGGACACCAGTGACTGAACCTCCTTTGAAGATGTGGAGGTCAAATACGGCTACCAAGCATGATACCGCCCCAAACGAGAACTCGGCCACCTCCAAACCGGTCCCTTTCGATGATGTTGGAGGTGTGATTGCGTGTTCCCTGCTCTCTCCAGATGTGTATACGGACAGAATCGCTCGTCAGAATAAATCGGCTCTCATCCGTAAAGAGATTTCTACCCCATTGCTGATGTGTCCAGTTCTTGTGTTCCTTGCGCCACATAAACCGCAGTCTCCGATGAGCAGGCGTTAATGGCACACACCGCACTGGTCGTCGTGCAAATAGACCACCTTTGTGCAGTCTCCTGGCCACGGTAAAACGCGATAACGGACGTCCAGTAGCCTGTTGCATGTGCCTTACGATTTCTCCCGCTGTCTGCCGTCTGTCTCTACTCGACTGTAGGACAATATACCGGTCGTCCGCCGCCGTGATTGCTCGTGGACGACAACTGCTAATCTCTCTGACAGCTGTTCCTGTCGTTTGAAATGCTCTCCAAGCTCGTGAAACGATGCTGTGAGCGATCCCGAACTCCTCGGCCACACTAGTCACACTTCAACCTTCATCCAACTTCCCAATGACGCGACCTCGGGTAAAGTCACCCAGATGTCGTCTACTGGATTGCCTGTTGGCCATATTACAGGGTGGCAGCAACTCGACGTCGGTCAAACCGATGTACACCGTGCAATAGCTTTCACCGAATTGCTGAGCGTACACTGCCCGTGTGCTTTATACCCTTCCTACACCCCCCCCCTAAGTCATGCTGCATATATGCGCATGCTCTACCGTACCTGACCCTAATCTATCTCCTGAGTGGTCCTTCGGTCCGTCCGTCCTGCCTACTCGTTCCGCTGTTATGCTAATTTCTCCTCTTCGTCCCTAATTTTTGCACACCAGTGTAAGTTTTCTTTAGAAAGAAAAACTACGCGTTTAGTGAATGAGATACGTGTCCGTAATTCTTAACCTTCAGTATCGATGATATATTAAGAATAATATCTTTATGCACAATGGAATATCTTCTGACATCAGCAGTTAGGTTATGTTGCTGATACACATGCTATGGTTATTTATCAGTCTTCAGCAGTATATTCATATTATCCATCCCTCAACTCTTGAGACTTAATACTTTAGAACACCAGAACAAGAGGATGCTTCTTTAGACCAGTAATCATAATATTATAACGCTCTGTATCACTGAACAGTGGCGTTGGGATTATTGAGAAATGTTGAACCTTTCAAGATCAAGTTCTCATATTAATCCCTACTTGAGAAAAAAAGATTCAAGATAAGTGTCTCTCCAAAATTTACATCAAAGTTTAAATTGTGAGCTTAGATAAAAAAATTTGACGAAATAGAATCATCTTTCGACTAATTTTTACTCCAAAATCGATTTGCGTAGTTCAAAATGCTTTTGTAGATTCACCACAATTTCCTCACTGCTTTTATTTTTTAAGAGAGTATTATCCGCATCGGGGAGATTCATCGATGTTATTATGTACCTGCTTTTGTGTTTAATTTTTGCGTGAAAAAAAAAACCCCTTTAGCGCAACGACGCATTTTGTTTCTAATATTTCAGCTGAACTTTTTTTTTCAAAGCATAACTGGCTTTTAAGAAGATAGATTTACAAAGCTTACCATATTTTTATTTTTATTGCCACCTTACGCAAAAAATAAATTCTGTGAGCTTTTCATCAAAAGATAATTTGACCCCTTCAGATGGTAGATTCTGCGAAGTTATTAATTTTTTCCCCTATGCTTTTGTATAAACGATAATTTGAGCTTTTAAATTACTAAGTTTGCAGCTATTATGTAACACCCCCCCCCCCCCGGAAATAATTTGTTTTTCAGAGAGTTGTTAAAAAGTTGTTGGTACATTTCCCACTACAGTTTTAGGTAGAAACATTATTTCAGTATATGTGAATTTTAGTTGGGATGGAAATTTTCTTAGGGTAAGTTTCCTTTGAAAACAACCGCTCAGCGTCCTCATTCACACAAGTTTTTCCACTCTCTCTCACTCAAGGGACATTGGAAGAAAGTTTTAGAATTTAAATCCTTAGGAATTGTATCGTTTACCTTAGGGATAGGAGAAAGCAAAAGTCCAGCGTAAGGACAAAATTTCGTTTCCGTGATTTCCACTCGAATTACTCTGAAACGTTCCATTTTCCAAGTTCGTGGATTTCCCCTTCTCGGATATGCAGGGTCCTTTAATCTCGTTTCATTTCCAGACTTGGAACAGCAGCAGAGATTGCTGTATTTGTTTCTGTCTCGGCTATTGGGTTTGTTTCTCTGTTTGTGAAACGAGGAAATCTTTTCCCCTTAATTTCGATTCAGCCAGAAAGAAAGAAAGGCAAATTTCAGGGGGAAACTTCGGTTCAAATACTTTTTCCCGTTTGCGTGATTCTAGGGAGAATGTCGTCTCCATGTTGCGCTACGAAAAATTCGATCTCTCTGGGCTCCGTTCATGTGTTTTAGGGAGACAGAGGAAAAGGCAGGGAAAGCGAAATGTAATTTTAACGCGCAGCTGAACGAAGAATTCAGACGTCAACCTGTTACGCGAAAGGCATCAGTCTGCGTCCCTCCATTGCCAAGGGAATGAAACTCGCAAATAGTACAGCCGGTCCTTTATTCCTTCGAATGTTCTCTGCACTCCAAAGTAAGATAAACGAGTTCTAAGTGAGAATCACTCTACCACGGTATATAAAATAACCTGCTATTCATTGAAAGTAACTGCATTTAAAGTCTTTAGCTTCTGCCATGGTGCAGACTGCCTTTTGTTTCCGAAACTTCGGGATACCTGTATTTGTACATGTGGCGTTTCTCCAACTGTAAGTAATGTAAACCATAATGAATAGAGGCAGGAGACAATTTATGCTTCATGGGATTGTAAGCCACTTAGATAAGAGACAGAAAGGTCCAACAGACCGAAATGAAATCACTCAATATGTAGGTAGTTAGAAAAAAAGAAGTATGTAGCAATGAAAAAGCAAGAAAGGAAAAAAAAGCGTTTTGATACATACCAGTGAAAAATAAAAATTATTTAATAGCAGGACTTGTTACTTTTTACCAATTGGTATGGTTTATGGCAGTTATAGTACAACGATTTCTTTTGACAAGATTTTTTGAAATGGACAAAATGCATGAGATATAGAAATTTAACAAAGATGAAATAAACTATGGTCAACTAGTTGCCTTTCATGCCAATTTAAGAACATGAACTGAATTTTAATGGCATCAAGTTTATAGTGATAACTGGACGTTCTTGGTAAGTGAGTTTGTCTTTTCGGGTGTTTCATAACTGGATAGAATAACTGAAAGGACATAAAACATCATTATTAACACATTGAGGCAGAGAACGAAACTATTTCTCAAATCTCAAAAAGTCAGGAATAAAATGTAGCATGTTATTCCTCCCTTGTAGTTTTTCCTCTTAAACGTTGAAGTCAAAAAAGTATTTGAAGTCAGATAAGTAAAAATAATGGATATTTTAATAAGATCACCCCCTCCCCCAGAAAAATACCCCACTCTGTCGGAAAAGTAATTGTTTCTGTATCAATTTTTTCGCTACAAAACTTAAAATCAAAACTCCAAAAAATCGGATTAATACTTTAAACGCAATTAAAAAAAAAAAAAATATCGGAGCGTGTAAAAATTTAAACAAAGTTGTAACTCAAATGATACCAAGACAGATGCTATGCAGAACCAAAGTTTTTGTAGCCCAAGTAAGACACCAGGCACAGTAATTTCGAATGTAAGATAATTTAGTAAAATTTTTTGAAAGCTAAAAATATAAAAATAATAATGGAAAAATGGAAGCACAGATACTGGGAGATTTAAATAAAGTTTCTGCGTGCAATAAGTATAAAATATTTTCTGTTGAAAAACTTTCATATTCAAATGAAAAAACAAACCATAAAAACTAATTGAGCAGCCGTAGTATCGAAAATCTAAACGAAACATTCGCGTGCAGATAATTTTGATTAAAATCAAAGCTCACTTTACGAGAATTCTAAGTACAGCTTTCATACATAACACGCCTTAAACAAAACCCAATTTGACCCACTTAAAGATTTACGTACAGGTTTCTTTTGCGAAATGTAGACAGAAAATCAATTAATCATATTTTGAATAGTGGGGAATCTGGAGAAAGTTCCGTTGTAAATTTAAGAAAAAAAAAACTTGAAGAAAATGAAAAGAAATCACTAAATAGAAATTTCGAATAAAACATGTTTGAGTAAAAAAAAGAGAAAAAGAGGGGGGGGTGCGACAAGCAGTATTGTAAAAATATCTTAAGCCAACAGGCTGTTCCTGTGTGACTCATACAAAGCTGCAGTATGTACAATTTCTGATTCAAACTGCTGGTTTAGAAACATATTAAGGTGTTAGATTAAGATTCCTGCTTTAGGGGCTTTTTGAACATATAAAGTAAGGCCCGATGCGTCGTACTGATACAAAAACATCTAAAGCTCAGAAACGGAAAAACAGATAGTTCTTCCTTTACGCAGTTATTGTGTTCTTGAAAGATGATCCCATTTTGGAAACATCATATTATAAGCACATCTTCTGAAATAAGAAACTGCTTGCAAGGTGTGATAAAAAAAATATCGAGATTGGATTTATAAAAAAAAATACAAAACTTATAGATTTGAAACTTAATCGCCTTCAAAGTAGTCCCGTTCCGAAGTCACGCACTTAGCCCAGCGATGTTTCCATTTCTCGAAGCATTTTTTGAAGTCATCTGGAATAGTGAACAGCTGCTTCGTCGCATTCTGTTGTATCTCCTCAATGACTTGAAATCTTTTTCCATTCAAGTAATTTGCGATGCATCGGCAGAGAAGTTGTCATGAAATTGCCACTCGCCACTTTCATGCAATGCAGGCTTTTTCCGACAAACCGCGTCCCTCAAACACCACAAAACTTGAAACTTAACAGTAGTACTCTTAGTTGATTGTCTGGCCTGATAGAGAGTATTTATGAATATTATGCATAATCAATTCCCTAATGATTGAAAAACAAACAAAAAAAACAGTCAGCATTGTCTTGACATTGCTGCAACTCTTTTCCGGGTCTAGGAGAGTACGAGGTCTTCTACTGTGAAGACTGGGCATAGTTGGATCTAGGAGAGTTTGGAGTCTTCTACTGTGAAGACTGGGCATAGTTTCCGGGTCATACCCACAAACCCACGATTCATCACCAGTTATATTTTGCTGTAACTCGTTTTTGGGTCTAGGGGAGTTTGGGGTCTTCTACTGTGAAGACTGGGCATAGTTTCTGGGTCATACCCATAAACCCACGATTCATCACCAGTTATATTTTGCTGCAACTCTTTTTTGGGTCTAGGAGAGTATGAGGTCTTCTACTGTGAAGACTGGGCATAGTTTCCGGGTCATACCCATAAACCCACGATTCATCACCAGTTATGATATTTTGCTGCAACTCTTTTTTGGGTCTAGGAGAGTTTGGGGTCTTCTACTGTGGAGACTGGGCATAGTTTCCGGGTCATACCCATAAACCCACGATTCATCACCAGTTATGAGATTTTGAAAGAAGTTTTTGTCGTTTTTAATGCACCCAAGCAGGTCACTAGCAGCTGAAACACGAGTCCGTTTTTGCTCAGCTGAAAGCAGTTTTGGCACAAATTTGTCTGAGACGCGTCTCATATCCAAAACGTCCATAAAAAATCTAATGAACTGAAGCTAAACCAATGCTGAAGTCTAACTCACGAACAGTGATTCGGCGATTTTCGCTAACTGCTAGCTGTGCGCACAAAAATCGACATTGTTTTCATTTTTGCTAGTTGCCGGCCTCCCAGGTGGTTCGTCACTCTCTCACTAGTTTTACGACAATCTTCAAAACGTTTATACCGCTAATAAACTTGTGCACGAGTCATAATCCTCCCCATAGACTTTCTGTAATCTTAAGTATGTGTTGTTGTAAGTTTCACGAAGTTGGACAAAATCGGATGCAAATTCGTTTTGATCAATTTTTTCTTACATGACAAATGCGACGAACAGCTTAACATACGTAAGAACAAAGCACTACTGTAAAAAGAATCTGTACGAGCAGAGAAAACGTGGCTTACGGAACATCCGCAGTAGGTTCTAAGTTCAAGATGTACCAAACCGCTTCCTGTTGTGTCGCGCAGTTCCAGACTTATGCAGCCAGTCTGGGATACTTTTTCATGTCCGCCTGTTGACATTTTTTACACATACTATTCCGATTTTTTTAAAATTATTTTACGTTTGGAAGCCTAAACTGTGAGAACGATGTTCTATACCTTTTCACCTGTTGCCGTGCGTTACTTCGAAGGGAGAGGGCGTATATGCAGACGCTATCGAATTCAAATATATTTTGCCCCATGTAATCACTTCTAAAACTTAGTTTGAAACTATTCTTTCTTCGTTTGATACTTTGTAGCATGAATATCATATTTCGTGTAGCATATTCGTCCAATACTGGACAGTTTTTCCGCTAGAGAGCGCTCATGCATACTGGATTTTTCCCGATATCTCTGCTTCTAAAAGTCCGACCCATTTTACGTTGAGCAGCTTTCATGGTGAAGAATATTTTGTATATAATTTTTAATTTTTTTAATGTAATCGCAATATATTTGCAACCATATGAATGCGTCTAAAACCCTAAAAACAGACTGATCGTTTCTTAGTAAAATACCACTCGCTACGGGTTTTTGTTTTTAATGTTTTGCCCAGAATGATTGTTTCCCCGCCAGAGAGAGAGAGAGAGAGTAAAATTATGGTTCTACTTTTCTCGATACCTCCCTTTATAAAAGTCGGAGTTGCATACTTCTTTCAACGTCATCTTTGTAGCTGGATCTGCTCTTTCAAAATTCCCCCTGAAAGATTCTTTTGAACTATATGCCATTTGGAGTAGTAGAGGTTTCAAACGTTATCCACTTTAAATAATTTAAAGTTATGTAGCTAGGGACGCATACTTAAATTATTTTTTTGTTCACTATCTGTGCTTCTAAGTCATATTGCGAAAATCCCTTTTCCATCGCATTACTCCTTACACGAAGAATATTTTGCGTATAATCTCCACTTTTTCATATGTAGTTTTCTGCAGCTAGGAGGTTCAGTACATATTTCCATGTTAAGATTATCTGCGATTGAAAAAATCTTTCTCCGTCGTATATTCTTCATGATAAAAACATTATGCACCTATTTTCTTCTTCAAATAACGCATAGCTTTCTCTCTTGGTGATGTACAGTTATATTACGGTTTTCTTCATATCTTCCTTTATTTTAAATAATATTATTGTCGTGCTGAAGTATACGCATATTAACATTGAAACCGTCATAGCACGGTTCAAACTTGCGTTAGATATCTTAAAGTTAAGAAATAACAAGTTGGAAGTATAAAAATAAACTTTTAGATCTTTCGGATTACACAGTGAATCCATCTTCAGAAAACATTAATTGCATAAAAAGGAACGTTACAATTAAAAAAACATAAGCATCGTACTGACAATGACATACAACGCGCAATGCACGTGTTACGTTCACGCATGCAAACTACAGCTTCTTCTGGGTTGGGTGAAAAGTTTGGATATTATACAGATAAATTATTCTTAAGTAATACCTTCCAAGGTTGAGGAATGCCTACTGGGCCGTCTTCATTGCAGCATCTGTGTGCCAATTTGTAGATAAAAATACTTTCTGATAATAGTGATCTTGATTTTAAAGGAGTGTCAAGAATTGTTGCTTCGTCTCATTTTGGGAAGTGGGTACCACCATGAACTAGACGAGATAGAGCTGTGGTCTTAGCAATATTTTTAACATTATATTTATGTTCAGTTAATCTTGTTTTTATACTTCTAACTTGTTATTTCTTAACTTTAAGATATCTAACGCAAGTTTGAATCGTGCTAAGACGGTTTCAATGTTAATATACATCTCCTTTAACCCCCCCCCTTCCTCCCTTGGATGTTTAACGACTACCGTGAGCAACTCAATGCGCTATGAGCAGTCACCAATCCCAAATTTATAGCCCCTGGTTTCTGGGAAGGGAAAGGGCCAGTGCGGTAAGACAAACACAATATTAATGCCTCACCGGGATTGGAACTCGGACCCATCTTCGACGAATAATTATAAGCCAGAGCTTAGACCACTGCGCTATCGGGTCAGCATATCTCTTCTGATTGTTCTATTTGAAAAATTCCATTTGATTTTGGTATCTTCCGCTATGAGGAACATTTTCTCTACATGCGATTTTTTTGTAACTCATATTTCCGTCGCCAGTGGGAGTAAGCAGCTGCTTGTGCTTTTGTACCGTGTTTCATTCGCTATGAAGTACACTGTAGATGTTGTGTATTTTAAGCAATACAGAGTTTTTCTTCTATAGGACATAAATGCATTTTGTTTGTCGCTTGATTTTTTCCTGTCTCAAAAGTGCGTTTTAAAAATTATTTTTATGTTCGAAAGAATTCAAAGGACGTGCTTATTACATCCAAGAATTCGGTGTCATCTTTCTTGTTATTAAGGGATGCGAGGGTGGGTTGAAATTTGTCTTGCCCACCTTGTTCAAAATGTGCCATTTTTGAATATTTTACAATTTAAAATGTAATCTGGACTTTTCTAAGTAATAAGTCTTGCGTTTTATACCATGTAGCCCTACATGTTTCCCCTAGGGTGTGCGTTGTTTACATCTCCGTAGAAAAGTTATCAAAATAGCATCCGAAGGGCCATGAAAATTCAATTTTTCTCCACTCCTCCGGTACCTTAGTTTAAGCCTCTTTTTCGTGTTTGTATGGCAAGGGGGCGAATGAGGAGGGTAGATAAAAGTTCTCTAAGGGAGTCACCACCAATTGCTCTGCTGTTTGTTTTCTTTACAAAATAGGAGATTTCAACACGGAAAGTGGAGTCTAGAGCTATACCAGCGCTCTTGACTGCCCCGGGGCAGTGCAAGGGCAGATAGTGGCCGAAGACTGCTTTGTAGGAGAGTAGTGCAAGGCAAAAAGCCGCTTGCTTGAAAGGAAGGGAGTTAAGGAGGGAAGGAGGTACTGTTCGTGACACGATGTTTGTAAGAATTCCTTTGTAGCAGGCATAATAAAGAGCATTAAAAATTAGTTCTTTCAGTGTTTCGTAAAAAAAAAAAAAATACTATCAAGCTTGCCCCATCAAGTATAATGCTCGCCTACCCGTCGCCAATCCAGATTTCTAAGTCTAGCGAAGTCCCTGGGTAACATATGGACATATACTAAACATTTTTTAAATATTTCAACGTACGCAATAATGTTAAATGGATAAATCATGGAAAAGTAAGCAAAGTGCTCATTATGCGTCATTTGCAAGCAATATATTTAGCAGACATGGCATGAGCCCTAAAGATGCAACGAAGCAGACATTTATACTGTACCGCCGGGTGCGTTGAGTTAAAAAGTTGGTTCCTCGCGCATGATAGTATTTATCATGTCTGTTTACTATCATAACTAGTTGTAGGAGATCATTGCCAAACAACGAACTATGTCACGATTTTTACTAGAATCACATACAGACAGCGGCACTGTCTGCGAAAAGTTTCTTATGAGCGGTCACTATTTTCCGTACGAAACTGTCGTCTTTGCTAGATCTGTTTGGTACTAATTTTTGTCGCTGAGTGGAGAAAGCGCAGCAGTGCAGAGGCAGAAAAAAGCGTAAAGAACCAAAGTATATTTTAATAACTTTTAAAATGATTTTATTTAAAAAAGAAAAACATCCAGCCAAACCTGACGCTAACCCACGGCAGCCGTGCAACCGCCAGTCTCAGACGAGACTTGTTTGGTTTTTTCGATTTAGTTATTGCAAGGCGCATAGGTATTGTACAAAAAATTTTCATAGTTGGAGTGGCTATCTTTCAGCACCCTCTGTGCTGTTGACAGCAGGAAATGTGCACTAATCACAAAACTAACTTAGAAACTAGCATAGTGTTTCATTGTTTGGCATCGTAACCGAATGTTAAAACTTTATAATGTTTGTGTGCTAATAATCTTGCTCTGCATTTCTGAAATGATTTTGAGCCTCTTGAATATATATTAGACGTCTTTTCTTAATTATTTTCACTGATTGATTTCAAAAATAAGAATTTTTTGGAATTTCTTCCGATCACATCAGAATTTTTTTAAATTGAAAAAAATAAACTGAAACATTTTCTGTAACTGTTACACTGCTTTTAAATTTGAATTTTACCATAAATTTGCATAGCACAATTTCAGCGGTTGTACTACATCTGAATTATGTCGAAGTGAAAAATAAAGACAGCGAATGGTATAAATTCAAATGTCTGTATATCTGTGATCCTTTTTTCTTCTAAGGATTTGATTTTCGAATACGTCTTCCCTCGTAGAATTTTCTATGAGGTATTTGTCATATTTTTACCGTAGCCAACGACAGCTCTCCGTCGCATTCTCATTCCACTGTTGTCATCCTCTTCTCTGATTCTTCTTTATCTGAATGAGATATTTTACCTTGTTATTCGCTGTCTTTACCTAGGATGCACTTCTGAAGCGAAGAGCGTATCTTTTGGCTCATATTGCAGTCCCACTTTTCGAAAATTACCGAAATAACTCACATAACCGCATGATGATTTGAAGTTTTGTTATTTTCCTGAAACTGTAGCCAGTTGTTGAAGTTATTTTGCTCTTTATTTTCACTTTAAAAAGTTCAGATACGTTTCGAATACGAAATCCTGAAATAAATTTCTTGTTTACGGGTTTGTAAAATTTTCTTCTTTGATATGTTTTTCCATGAATGAAATAAACTTTACAAAGATGTTTTTAAAGCAATCAATCTGTCCTTCAAGGCTTCTCAGACTTTTATACTATTTCGCACTATTTATCTCTTTCTCTCTCTCATGAGATCCAAAATAATAATTTATGGAAGATGGCTTGTGTGCCATATGTCCTCTAGTGGGAAAACTATACATTATATAAAAAAAGGATAATGTTCGCAAATCTTTACCTTAGCAAATACCTAAAAGCACAAAAATTATTTTTGAATGGGATATTTAGAACAAGGAGATAGTGTTGAAAACAAAATTACATTCTTACGCCACCAATGTCAGAAATGTGCACTATAAAATTCCAAAAGTATATGCAAATTTTTCTACAAAAATGAATAGTATCCGGTGTCACCAGGATTTCTCAAATCAAATTTCAAAAGCAGATATACGAGGAAAATAAATTATAATTTTGCGCCCTCTAGCGGGAAAATGGTGCACTATTTTCGACATAAAATGTTTGGTACTGAATGGTATGTGATTAAAAGCTATTTTTTTTTTCAGTCGGGATTTCAGTGGTGCAGGTACGGCTGCAATTATGCAGTAAATAGAATTCTGCACTTACTAAAGAAAAAAATTAAGCGTTAAGAAAAATAAAAAATCATGATTGACACAGCAATCATACCTCTCTGAATTGACTGTTTATCAGGTAATATCAATCACATCAGAAAACTTGAAAACTTCACCGGCATGGAGCGGGAATCGAACCAACGTCTCCCGATTACCGTTCGAGCACGCTAACCGTTCCACCACCCAGAACGACAAAGTGAGTGTTAAGAGCATCGGAATCCTCTCCGACTGCATTTTTAATCGAAGTAGACTGTGCTGCCATCTAGCGCCGTTAAGCATATCACCATTCGTTCAGGCACACAGTGTGGAAGAAATAATCTTCTCATAATACGTGGAAAATACACCATGATAATTAACACGGCAATCAGGCCTCTCTGAATTGACTGATGTGCTTAACGACACTATGTGGTAGGAGAGGATTCCGATGCTCTTAACACTCAGATACTTGACTCTGTCGTTCTGGGTGGTGTAACAGTTAGCATGCTCGAACGGTAATTAGGAGATGCGGGTTTGATTCCCGCTCCAGGGCGATGAAATTTTCAAGTTTTCTGATGTGATCGATATGACGTGATGAATAGTAAATGCAGTCAATTCAGAGAGGTCTGATTGCTGTGTTAACTATCATGATGTATTTTCCACGTATTAGGAGAAGAATATTTCTTCCACACTGTGTGTAAATAAAAATTTATGTGCAAAATACTTCTCACCTGGAACACTGACTTACGAAGAAATATTTCAAATCGAACTGTTAGAAGCGGATATACGGGAAAATTACAATATAAATCTACTCCCCTGGAAGAAAACTAATATTATGAGCACAAAATACACTCAATTTTTATTTTTGTTAGGAGTATTTGACGCTAACAACAACAGAAAAAATTGTGAGCTTATTAAATGCTCAACTGAAATTTTTTTAGTAGAGCTTTTATAAGCTGTCACAGTGCTGCAAGTATATGGGAAACAGAAATATGCACTTGCGTTCTCTAGTGGCAAAATTGTGCTTTACGAAAAATAAATTATCTGAAAAATATCCTTCATGAAGAATTCTACCTTACTCAAACATAATTTTTCAAATCTGATATTTAGAATCAGCGTTATTGGGAAAAATGTGTACATTTTTGCTGCCAAAAGCAGGAAAACCTGTGAGAGAAACTATTATTACTCCCCGCAGAGGGACTACACTGCATTTCGGAGTTTAAAACGGATGTGGTTAATGTTAATCGGGGTTTAAAACTTTGCTAATGTCAACAGAACCTTTCCAGTTGGGACTTGTAGAAAGCTGAGTAATCATCGAACGCTAAATCAAAGCATACGCCACATAATGGAACAATTTTCATTAGAAAAGCTGGAAAAAACATGGCAAACTATGATCACCGTGAGAGCAGTCGGATGCAAACATAATTTTTTTAAAAATATACTTTAAAAACTCGCATGTGTCGTTCCAAATGCAATCATATCGTGATTTTCTTCAGCATGAAAGAGTTCCTTGGGAAACCTGATGCTGCGCATATATTGATCATGACTAACGCTATCCGACGCTAAAGTAAATTTTCCAACCTGGCAGTCAGAAACTGAGATGTTGTCGAACTACAAATAAAATTAAACTTATCTGCGACAAAGGGACTATTCTCAATACATCCTTTGATGCCGCATGACAAGCGAATACGCATTTAGAAAGAGATCTCATTTAAAGAATTATCAAATGTAAATACGTATTTCTCAAACTAGCGAAAAACTGAGATACGTGGAAAATCCCTAGACAATAGTGCCAGCGTTTACGACTGTCAGGTGAAAACACTAACTATTGGCATTCAGATGTAGCTTCGAATCAAGGTGAAAAATACGACTCTTATCCCCATATGAATTCATCCAATAATCTTTCGCTTCCCCTGCGGCGGCAAGCACATGCGCATAGCGCCCCGCTGCTGCCGAAAAGAACTGCGTAGTTAGTTGGCTCCCGATGGACAAGAAGAAGGAATCAGTGCGTATGAGCGATATCTGGAAATCAGATCTTATATAATAAAAGGGATGTTACAGTACATTAAGTTGTACAACGTAATATATAAAATGTTTAGTGTATGCGTGATATTGTCTGCCATGAACGCACTTTGTGTTCAGCTCTGTGGAGCCATGCTATGCAATCATTTAGAAGTTTTCGTGGAAAACTTTCAAGGGAATCGGCACATTTGTCATTTTTACTAAATTGCAGAGATTTAAATGTCATTCCACGACATCTGCGTATCTTCAATTCTCCATTTACCAGACGAGACGCCAGGATTATAAGGACTGCCGAAAGGAAGAGACTACTTCAACAGATCAGAAGTAAGCGCAGTAGTATTGACTTCTTTAATAAGAAATGCTATACCTGTTACTCATTCCTAGCTGATTCCTCACACCCAATAATTTTGGACCGTACATTATTCATAATTACAGCAATAATCGAAAATGAAATGAAGGTTTTATTTAACATCCATGTGAAAAAACTAAGATTGTTGGTAGATTCTGATGGATCACCTAATGTGGGTAATGGATTGGATTTGCATGAACTGGACCATGACAGCTATAACTCTGATTCACATAATGGAGTCAGAAACCTAAGTGATAAAGTTCTGAATCCCATTCAACTAAGAGCCTTGCAACGAGGTTACAAGTTCGCTTACCCTACCCAACGTAAAGTGGACTTATTCAAAACAGTTCCGCAAATTGAAAAAATTCTATATTCACTTCCAATAGAAGATAGGAACTTCGCAAGAATAAAAATCGCAAGGTCTCTTCACAAACACAATCCACGACGGTGTAAAACCACCGAAGAATGCCAGCTTCATGAGGAAATGCAGCAGCTGATTAAATTGAAAAAGGACCCAGATATTGCCATTCTTTTAGCTGATAAAACTAGTCAAGTTGTGCTCTTAAATCAAAGTGATTATATTAAAAAAATGCTCAATGCCATTTCTAGTGTCCCTCATGTAATAGTGAAACAAGACCCCACCAGGGCTACTGTTAGTGCTTTAAGCCGCCTTAAGAACTCTTCAGCTCCTCGGGACTCCTTTTCAAAAGCCTTCAATCCACCCCCGGCTGCCATGTGCCTGATTTATTTGGTAGATTAAAACTACACAAGGAAGGGTACCCTATTCGCCCTCTTGTATCAGGTTACATTGCCCCCACCCGACCTTTGGAAAAAGCTTTGGCAAGTTATCTCACTAAATTTACAGTGAATTCTTCCTACTCAATAAAGAGCACCACACAAGCTATTGATAGGTTAAAGTTAATTCAGCCACTACCAAATTCTTATTTTTTGGCGTCCCTAGATGTAGTTTCTTTATACACGAATGTACCTATGGAAGCTACATTTCAGTTGATTCAGGCTTTGCTCATTGATTCTGACATTCCTGCCAATGATATTGCTTTCATAATGAATGCTCTTCATCTAATTAAAAAGCGTTCATTTTTCAAATTTCAGAACATATTTTACCAACAAACCGACGGGACAGCCATGGGTTCACCTTTATCCGCAGTCTTAGCAGAAATTCTTCTACAGCATATTGAAAATAAAGTCATACAAGAATTCCCACAAAAACCTAGTCTCTATATCCGTTACGTTGATGACATCTTGGTAATTTGGCCATATACCATAAATCAGTTACAGCAGTTTGTCAACGCTATGTCTGCTCAATACCCCTCCATCAAACTCACGATACAACTTGAAAATAATTTCGTCTTACCTTATCTTGACTTTCAAATTACTCGTACCCCTTCTGACAATTCCCTGTCTTTTGCCGTTTATCGAAAACATACTTCCACACCCACTCTAATCCCGTACAATTCTGCTCACATTTTTCAGCATAAAATTTCTGCTCTGCACTTCCTATTTAGAAGAGCATATTCACATTCTTCTAGCCATTTCTCCAGAGCTCAAGAACTACAATGGATATCATCCCTCGCTAAAAACCATGGTTACCCGGACAACGTTGTTAAGGGAGTGCACAATAAAGTACGGTTTTCTATGTCAACTGCTTTAATTAATGAGCAAGTGCCTAAAAAGTATGTTGGATCTGTTGATTTTAATCCACATATTGTAAACCTCCTTACCAACATATGTTCTCGTCATAAAATACAATTTGGAATACGATCATGCAATCTATATACCATTATCCGCAATGATCGTGACAAAATTGACAAAGGGAAAAAATGGGGTGTGTATGTTATTCCTATGCTCGACACTATCTCTGGTGAACTAAACAATCATTATGTGGGTTCTACCAAAAGAAATTTGGATTTGAGATTAAATGAACACAGATATGATCTAAAAATGAATCGCCAAAGCACCTCTTTTGCAAGAACCATAAGTGCTGGAAATTCCATCCCAGACTGGGACAACGCTAAAATTATAAACACACCTAACTCTGTTTATTCCTTGTTATTTGCAGAAAGCCTCTATATTTCGGCTTATAATTCACGTTGCTGTAATGACTATTATCCTTATGTTTTACCTGAACCTTGGAGCAATCTTGTTGGGAAGGACAGCACAATAGCAATTGCTTCTGTTAAGTGATCATTGGATAACTATGCCTTTTTTATTGTCTTGTTATCTGGTATATCATGTGACATTGACATTACCTTTCCCATGATGCATCTACTCCACGTACGTAAGACCAGCATGTAGCCACATGGTGAAATTACATCTGATGAAGGTGTCAATGTGACACCGAAAGTGCTCATGTGTTTTTAAACTGTAAATAGATTTCATTTTTTAGCTGAATAAATATCATCGTGGAACAAGACGGATTTCTTTTAATACTAGCTCTAAATTAAGAACAAAACTATATGCATTCGTTTTGTTGACTTGGCATTTTCAGCTCAGTATCTACATTATCAAAGTAATTTCATGTTTCTGTGTCCATCAGTTGTACATCTCATAGTTTAATTAGCATTTAAATTCCTTTCTTTCTCATTATACGCTTACATGAGGACATTATTTCCAGGTGAGTATCTTATAAGGATCAAGTGGGGACATCGTGGGGCTAAGTGAGGTAAGGAGAAAAGGAGAAGATCTCATCGAACTGAAAAGTGGACATCTCTTCTACTATCGTGGGACAGATACTGGCAGAACTAGTGGTGTTGGATTTATAATAAACAAGAAGCTGAAGGATAAAGTGGTAGAAGTTGAAAGTTCCTCTGACCGAGCTGCACGACTCGTTATACAACTATCGAGAAGATACCAGGCTCAGATTATTCAAACTTATGCACCCACCACAAGTCATCCTGAAGAAGAAATTGAAGAATTTTATGAGGAAATTTGTCATCTAAATAATAAAGGTAAGCAGCACTTGAAAATAATTATGGGAGATTTCAATGCAAAAATAGGGCAACGGCAACAGAATGAAACTTCAGTAGGTAAATTCGGTCACGGCAACAGAAACCAGCGTGGAAATACTCTCGTTGAGTTTGCAGAGGCAGAAGGGTTTTTCATCTTGAACTCCTTCTTCAAGAAAAAGCCACACAGGAAATGGACATGGAGACATCCAAATGGGACGACAAGTGAAATTGATTTTATTATGTGTAACAAAAAATTCGTCATAGAAGACTGCAGTGTGCTAAACAAGTTCAACACAGGTAGTGACCATAGATTGGTGAGATGTAAGATGCACCTTAACACTAAACTTGAACGTGGCAAGCTCATAAGACAAACAAAATCTATTGACATAACCAACCTTAAAAAACACCATAATACCTTCAAGTTAGAACTGAAGAACAGGTTCTCTGCTTTAGAAGGCCTAACATCGGAAGAAGTGGACATCTCTGAAGTTAACAGAAAAGTAACCAAAGCTCTTATGGAAACAGCAACAAAATTAGCTGGGTCTAAGAACAAGTTGCATGTGAACAAATTATCAGGAAAAAACAAAATGTTGATGCAAAAAAAGAGAGATGAGGACAACTAAAGAAGATGTGACTTCCAAAGTGGAATATATAGAGCTATGCAAGACAGTAAGAAAAAGTATCACTGAAGACGTAAGGAAATTCAACTGTGAACTAGTGAGGAAAGCAATTGAAAACAACTAAAGCCTAAAGATAGCAAAGGGACATCTCAGTAAGGGAAGAAAACAGATTATGGCACTGAGAAAAGAAGATGGTTCTGTAACAAGAAATAGAGGCGAAATTTTGACAAGAGTGAAAGATTTCTACTCCAAATTATATCAAAGGCATGATATATGCACTCCAGACATCATGAAAGATACCAGTACCAGAGTTCCTCCAGTCCTCCCAGCAGAAGTTGCACATGCAATCAAGAACATGAAGCGAGGAAAAGCTCCAGGAGAAGATGGAATTACTGTAGACATCATACAAGAAGCAAGTGGAGAAATCGAAACAGTACTCGCCCAAATTTTCACTCGATGCCTTAATGAAGGAAAGATTCCTGAGGATTGGAACACCGCTACAATAATCCTGCTACATAAGAAAGGTGACATTGAGGATCTCGGAAACTACAGACCTATCAACCTCCTATCAGTAGTTTATAAAATCTTCACTAAAGTTCTTTCACACCGCTTGAAGGTAACACTGGACATGGCTCAACCGAGAGAACAAGCTGGATTCAGGAGTGGCTACAGCACAATAGATCATATCCACGTGCTGAGAGAACTAATTGAAAGAGCGAGGGAATATGAACTTCCATTGTGCATGGCTTTTATCGATTATGAAAAAGCCTTTGATTCGGTGAAACCATCAGCAGTTACAATGGCTCTGAAAACCTGCGGTATTGAAGATGCATACATTAATATTATTAATAACATCTATGATAATGCAAGTGCAAAGATTAGGCTGTTTGAAAATACAACACACGTAAAAATTGGAAAGGGAGTGAGACAAGGTGACACCATATCTCCGAAGCTCTTTAATGCCACATTGGAGGGTGTTTTTCAGTCGCTGAGCTGGGAAAACAAGGGGATAAAGATTAATGGAGATTATCTAACCCACCTTCGTTTTGCTGATGACGTAGTCATTTTTGCAACTACCCCATCAGAGCTGCAGAGTATGATCCAGGAACTTGCTGACAAGAGTAAACAAGTGGGATTAAAAATGAACTTTCAGAAGACAAAAGTGATGTTCAATGCTTTTACAAGAAATGAAGATTTATCGATTGATGGAGAAAAGCTGGAGATAACAGACACGTACGTTTATCTTGGACAGCAGATATCAAGTGAGGGTCACATTGATGAAGAAATTAATCGGCGTACAAAACTTGCCTGGAGAGCTTTTGGAAGAAACAGCATAATTTTCAAGAGCAATATGCCATTATGTCTTAAAAGAAAAGTGTTTGATCAATGCATCCTTCCAGTGCTTACGTATGGTGCAGAGACGTGGACCTTAACTAAAAGAGACATACAAAGGCTGCAGACAACTCAAAGAAGCATGGAAAGGTGCATACTTGGTGTAACCAGGAGAGATAAGAAGAGGAACTCGTGGATCCGAAAAATGACAAGAGTGGAAGACATCATGATCAGAGTTAAATCCCTGAAATGGCAATGGGCTGGACATACTGCCAGAAGGACAGATCATCGATGGACAGCCGAAATTTTAGATTGGATTCCAAGGGACAGGAAAAGACCCAGAAGAAGACCACATGGGAGATGGGTGGATGAAATTCGAAAGTATGCAGGGGTGACATGGAGGAGACTGGCACAAGACAGACCGTTGTGGAGGAAACTTGGGGAGACCTTCGTCCAGCAGTGGATTGATAATGGTTGACAATGATGATGATGATGATGATGATGATCTTATTATTATTAAACAATGAGAAATAACATGAATTTTCCTCATTTGAAACTCCGTACGTTAACTTTGCTACCAGCAATTTGGAACTCCTATGAAGAACAGAACAATCTTGTAGCAGATCCATAATCAGAACTTCATAATCAGTCTTGTAGCAGATCCAACGATGGGTGACTGGAGCGATCCCTCCCCCCAGGAGTGTATATAAAAAATTTTTCGATGGGACCGACGAAAAATGGAAGTTTTTAAAATCTACCCGGATAAAATAAAAGTTAATGAAAAATAGAAAAAAATAATGAATCATTTTTTTCTAATGTAGGTTAATGCATTTTTACTAAATTAAAGTATTTTTTGTCCAATGTAAGTTACATTTTAACAAAAAAACATAAAAAAATTTGAACCACTTTCAGGAGGGGCACTTGGACCCCCTCTAAATACGCCCATGGCTCCCTTCCAAAAAAACGTTTCCTTTTAAAATGCCAAGATAGTGTATAATTAATAGATTTATTTCTCTAAAATTGTAGTAATAAATGTGCATATCTTCGTAAAGGTTTTTATAACGATTAAAATTGCCTGTGAATTTGGAGATCAAATGCTGTGTTCTAACTTCAGAGAGAGAGAGATCAAGAATTAAAAAAAAAAAGTTTCGGAAGCTGAGTGCTGAGGGTAAACGATGTTTTGACTGAGTTGGAATGATTTTTTTCAAAACCATGATGGAAGTTTATTGGATTTTTTCACATTAAGTGTTGGATTTACTTAGCGTAGTAGAACTACATAATTATAACGGTAGTTACATAGACAAATTTTGTAGAAACTCAATTTGTAGTCCTTTCCGCCTCACCATCGAGGAATTAAAATACTCCGAATCGAATCAAAGTTCGGGAGACTACATACACTGTCGTGCAAAAATTAAGGACGAGACGATTTTTCGAATGTAACGTCGTGCAGAAGTGCTCCACATCGACTCAAATCATACCATAAGATCCCCAAGATGTAAGAATATGGGAAAAGTCAGCAAAACCGTCCAAACGAGAAATCCAAAGGATACAAAGGCACTTTATTGGAAAGGTAGCTTCAAGCACAACTGGACAGAAGACAGAAGCGCCCATGTGACAGGCGGCTGCCAAGAAAATCCAGTCTTTAGTAGGGGATCACCCCTGACTGCGTTGCCATGCTGAGGACGAGGTTGTCAAGCAGCTGTTGAGGCATTGCGGCCCATTCCTCTTGTAGCGTCAATCGCAGCTGCGGAATCGTTGCTGGCGGCTGGTGACGTGCTGCCAAGCGTCTCCCGAGAAGGTCCTACACGTGTTCGATTGGATTTAGGACCGGAGACCTTGCGGGCCAATCCATGCGTTGAATATCTTCACTCTCCAACAGCTCTGCGACAACCATTGTACGATGAGGTGTAGCGTTGTCGTCCATGAAGAGGAACTCAGGACCCTCAGCACCTCTAAACAGACGCACGTGAGGCTTGAGAACCTCGATACAATAGCGGACAGCAGTGACTGAACCTCCTTGGAAGATGTGGTGGTCAGTACGGCTATCAAGCATGATACCGCCCCAAACGAGAACTCCGCCACCTCCAAACCCGTCCCTTTCGATGATGTTCGAGATGTGATTGCGTGTTCCCTGCTCTCTTCAGATGTGTATACGTCCAGAATCGCTCGTCAGACTAAATCGTCTCTCACCCGTAAAGAGAACTCTACCCCATTGCTGATGTGTCCGGTTCTTGTGTTCTCGCCGTCTCCGATGAGCAGGCTTTAATGGCACACACCGTACTGGTCGTCGTGCAAATAGACCACCTTTGTGCAGTCTCCTGGCCACGCGATAACGGGCGTCCAGTTGTCTGTTGCATGTGCCTTGCGATGCATGTGCCTTGCAAAGATAACTCGACCCTATTGCTTATGTCTCCAGCTCTTGTGTTCCTGGCACTACAGAAACCGCCGTCTCCGATGAGCAGGCGTTAATGGCACACACGGTACTGGTCGTCGTGCAAGTAGACCTCCTTTGTGCAGCCTCCTGGCCACGGTAAAACGCGATAAAGGACGTCCAGTTATCTGTTGCATGTGCCTTGCGATTTCTCCCTCTGTCTGCCGTCTGTCTCTTCCCGCCTGTAGGACAGTATACCGGTCGTCCGCAGTGGTTGCTCGTGGACGACCACTACTAAACTCTCTGACAACTGTTCCTGTCGTTTGAAATGCTCTCCAAGCTCGTGAAACGATGATGTGAGCGATCCCGAACTCCTCGGCCGCACTAGTCACACTTCGACCTTCTTCCAACTTCCCAATGACGAGACCTCGGGCAAAGTCTTCCCGATGTCGTCTGCTGAATTGCCTGTTGGCCATATCATACGGTGGCAGCAACTCGACGTCATTCAAACCGATGTACACCGTGTAATAGCTTTCACCAAATTGCTGAGCGTACACCGCCCGTGTGCTTTACACCCTTCCGACACTCCCCTACGTCATGTTGCATGTATGCGCATGCCCTACCGTACCGGACACTAGTCTATCTCCTGAGTGGTCTTTCGGTCCGTCCTGCCTGCTCGTTCCGCTGTTATGCTAATTTCTCCTCTTCGTCCTTAATCTTTGCACACCAGTGTATAAGTGAAATACGGAGAGTAACGATAACGCATCCTTTATTTAGATATGCTAGCTGTAAAGTTCTCGGAGGTTGACATTGGGGAGTGCATTTCGCTGAGAGAGAGAGAGAGCGAGAGAGAGAGAAGGCGCGCTCACCAAATTTTGGTATTAGGGGACCAAATGCCATTACCTTCTGCTTTATTCACACGTATGAAAAAAATGGATTCCAAAGTTATATACGAAATTTTTTCAGAGGGAAGGGGCATTTTGTCATCAGCTGTTCGCCGAGGAAAGAACCTTAGCACAAAAGCACGCCCAACGATGTTAATGGGATACCCTTCACCGTCAAAGCGGATATAATTCGAATCGAATGCGACTTATAAGTAACCCCGGTACACTGTTTCCTTATATCTTCTCAGTTCGCGCATGTACACTAGTGTCCAAAATATAAAATCCTGGAGAGTAATAGAGGGCAAATAATCCAAAGCGCTCAATGAAATGTTACGATGTTCACAGAACATATGCAGATGAAAGAAATAGTAAAATTTGTACATCATTGAGCAAAATGCTGTTCAAAATATATTATTGAGTTACATACTTAAAGCCAATGGGGAACGGCAGTGACATTTCTCGTTGACAGAAGCGATTTGGGCCGCCCCGGTGGCGCAGTGGTCTAAGCGATGGCCTCTGATCATTCGTCCGAAAGGGGTCCGGGTTCGAATCCCGGTGAGGCATGGATGTTGTGTTTGTCTTACGGCACTGGCTCTCTCCCTTCCCTGGAACCAGTGACCCTAAATTAGGGACGGGCGACTGCTTATAGCCCATTGAGTTGCTCACGGTGGTCGTTAAACCTCCAATCAAAAAAAAAAAAAAAAAAAAAAAAAAAAAGCGATTTGGGGGTTTGAAATGTTTTTCCTACGTCTCATATACGTGTATCCCATGCTGTAGGGTGGCAAACGGAAGGACGACTAGGAGCAGGTCAGTCTTAGGCCCATATAGCAAGTGAATTGAATATCCACTCCAGAGTGGTTTCGTAGTTATAGAACAAATTCAACAACATCGGGTGGTAACGAAGGTATGGCCAAGGTCGTCCAAGGAATACGACACCTCGGGAGGCCCCGTTATGTAACTTTAATGGCACGGCGTCATTGGGCCTATAAAGTCCGGCAATTGTCTTCGGAGCTGTCCTCTACCACTGGACTACGGTATCAAGACAAGCGATAAATCGAAGTCTTAATGCAGTTGGCTTTTATTCCAGAGACCCATGGTTTGCACCCCGATAATCCCATCTTACAGGAGAGCTCGCTCGAACTGGTGCATGCAACATCGTTCCTCGAGGCCAGAGGAGTAGAGACTCAGTCTGAACACATAGGTGAGCTCGCTCGAACTGGTGCATGCAACGTCGTTGCTGGAGCCCCGACGAGTCGAGACTCAGTGTACAAACATATTCTTGTCGGCATTTCATCTGGAGGGAACAGAGAACAATTAATGATCCTGCAAAGGTCCACATCCAAGACATCTTCAGAGGCAGTGGTCTGCTCACGTGGGGTGTCATTACGTCTAACGGCCGCATACCACTCCACATTTCAGCAGGGTGAAATGTGAATGCTGAGCGCTATAGGGATGAGATCCCAGAGCCCTGTGTCATACTTTTTCGGGAACCTGTTTGCCATCAGTTTCTTTTAATGGATAATAACGCTTTCTCACACAAGGCTTAGCTTGTCAATGCTTTCCTGCAGAGCGAGGATATTCGGGGTATAGACTGGCTAGCCAGGTGCCCATCTGAATTCTATAGAACATGCCTGGGATGCTCTAAGGCAATACGTAACAGCTCGTTGGCTCCTTCCCCGAACCCTTCCCGAGCACCTCCTTCATAGAGGAATGAAAATATTTGTCTCCAGAGTTCATCATCAACCTAGTGATGAGTATGACTCCATTGTGAGTGTTGTCTGTCCGTACGAGATGAAAATATTCCTTATTAAAACATTTTTAGGTTACATTAATACACCTCACCTTGGTGACACTTAGATGTGGCCCTGTACACTCAAAATACACAGTTATACCAGAATAATATGAGTACCCACGCAGGTGCGTCACAGAAAGCAAGTGACAAGATCGACCACATGGAGATATAAGCGGCCGGCCAGGACAGATAAACCATAGTGTGTTACGTGAGCACAATGGGCAGTGGTGGTGATTTGACATATGTTGAAAAAGGAATGATCATCGGCTACCAAGCCAAGGGTGGAAGCATCTCAGAAACAACAGACTTCGTGGGCTTCAGGTGCTGTGGTGTACCAAGAATGGACCGCTGGCACACCGAGTACCTCCAGTTGTCATAACTCTGCAGTCCCAAAAGCCATCGATCCCAGAGGAGAACGTCGCCTCCGTCGGCTGGTAAAGGGCAATCGACGCGCACCAGACAGGGCAGCAATTGACCATGCAAATGGAAACGACGCCTGTAGTTGGTATGGGACTACCGTCATGTCATTGGACAGTGGGAAAAGGTTGTCTTCTCCGACGAGTCGAGGTTTCTGCTCCACAGAAGTGACGGGCGGTGGCGGATATGACGTCAGACACACGAGAACCAACACCCGGACACGCTTGTCGGTTAAGTACAGGCCGGCGGTGGTAGTGCGCATGTCTGGGGGATGTTTTCCTGGTACAACCTGAGACCGCAGGTACCACTAGATGGGTCCCTGAACGCCAATGGCTACCTGTCCATCCTCGATGACCACATGAATCCCTTCACATTGAACTTTTACTCTGGTGGTGATGGTGTCTATCAACAGAACAATGCGCCCTGCCATGTCGCTTTTATTCTTGCGAATACCTTCCAAACTTTAATTTTGGACACCAGTGAAGTAAACATCGAGTTTCTTGAAATATTGAACTATATAAATAGAGATCCAATTTGAAAATCAATGTTTTGGTTATATCAGTATCTCTACTTTTAAGTTTATTTAAAAAAATCAATCAAAAAGGTAGTATGCCTCTCACTAACCTGTCGGGATTGTTTAGATGAGCCTCTGCTTAAGTGAATGGAGTCTACGTTCACAGTCTATGATCATGAAAAGCAATGATGCGCATTTTGTTTGATGCAGTATTTCTAGAAACTTACGATTGAATATCGCCTGTAAGGCAATGAATGGCCAGGAATGACGTCATGAAATTAAGTAAATGGACTTTCTTCCAAAAGCAGTGTGAATCATGCACTGCGAAGGAATAAACGAATGTTAGGTTTTAAAGAGGAATTACCGATCATATTACTTAGTAATGATTCAAGCTGCAATTTTTTCTCTTAAATGAGGCCATCCGAATAGGAAGACTGAAAAATATTTCAAAAGATTCTATCCAAACTTGATATTTAAAAAGCACGGAGCTCATTTTCTTGCGAAGCAGGTAACTGGACGCTAGATAAAACTTCGCTGATTTTTCATTGTTTTTCCCAGTCTATGACTAAAAACTAAATGCAATTTTTTTAATTTTATTTATTTGCCATGTTACACGTATTTAACTCCATAGCAACATAGCCGGGAACCAGGGAAAAAGGCTAATACTATCCTACTAGCCCCTGGCGCCTAAAATAAGAAAAATGTCAAGTCAAGTAATTACATATTTTTCAATTTAAGATTCCTGAGGATTGGAACAACGCTACAATGATCCTGCTACATCAAAAAGGTGACATTCAGTATCTCTGGAACTACAGATCTATCAGCCTCCTATCAGTGGTTTATAAAATCTTCACTAAAGTTCTTTCATACCGCTTGAAGGTTACACTGGACATGGCTCAACCGAGAGAACAAGCTGCATTCAGGAGTGGCTACAGCACTATAGATCATATCCACGTACTGAGAGAACTAATTGAAAGAGCGAGGGAATATGAACTTCCATTAGGCATGGCTTTTATTGACTATGAAAAGGCCTTTGATTCGATGAAACCATCAGCAGTACAATGGCTTTGATATCCTGCGGTATTGAAGATGCATACATTAATATTATTAATAACATCTATGAAAATGCAAGTGCAAAGATTCGGCTATTTGAGAATACAGCACCCATAAAAACTGGAAAAGGAATGAGATAAGGTGACACTATATCTCCCAAACTCTTTAATGCCACATTGGAAAATGTCCTTCAATCACTGAACTGGGAAAACAAAGGGATAAAGATTAAAAGGAGATTATCTAACCCACCTTCGTTTTGCTGATGACGTAGTCATTTTTGCAATTACTTCATCAGAGCTGTAGAGTATGATCCAGGAACTTGCTGACAAGAGTAAAGAAGTGGGATTAAAAATGAACTTTCAGGAGACAAAAATGATGTACAATGCTTTTACAAGAAATTAATATTTATCGCTTGATGAGGAAAAGCTGGAGAACCCAGACACGTACGTTTATCTTGGACAGCAGATATCAAGTGAGGGTCACATTGATGAAGAATTTCATCGGCGTTTAAAACTTGCCTGGAGAGCGTTTGGAAGGAACAGTTTATTTTTCAAGAGCAATATGTCATTATGTCTTAAAAGAAGTGTTTGATCAATGCATCCTTCCAGTGCTTACATATGGTGCACAGACGTGGACCTTAAAAGAGACAAAGGCTGCAGACTACTCAAAGAAGCATGGAGAGGTGCATGCTTGATGCAACCAGGAGATATAAGAAGAGGAACACGTGGATCAGAAAAATGACAACAGTGGAAGACATGATCAGAGTAAATTCCCTAAAATGACAATGGGCTGGGCATATTGCCAGAAGGACAGACTATCCATGGACAGCTGAAATTTTAGATTGGATTCCGAGTGACAGGAAAAGACCCAGAAGACCACATGGGAAACGAGTGGATGAAATTCGAAAATATGCGCGAGTAACATGGAGACTGGCACAAGACAGACCGTTGTGGAAGAAAATTGGGGAGACCTTCGTCCAGCAGTGGATTCATAATGGTTGATGATGATGATACGCACATTTCATCATCATCATCATCATCATCATTGTCAACCATTATCAATCCACTGCTGGACGAAGGTCTCCCCAAGTTTCCTCCACAACGGTCTGTCTTGTGCCAGTCTCCTCCATGTCACCCCTGCATACTTTCGAATTTCATCCACCCATCTCCCATGTGGTCTTCTTCTGGGTCTTTTCCTGTCCCTTGGAATCCAATCTAAAATTTCGGCTGTCCATCGATGATCTGTCCTTCTGGCAGTATGTCCAGCCCATTGCCATTTCAGGGATTTAACTCTGATCATGATGTCTTCCACTCTTGTCATTTTTCGGATCCACGAGTTCCTCTTCTTATCTCTCCTGGTTACACCAAGTATGCACCTCTCCATGCTGCTTTGAGTAGTCTGCAGCCTTTGTATGTCTCTTTTAGTTAAGGTCCACGTCTCTGCACCATACGTAAGCACTGGAAGGATGCATTGATCAAACACTTTTCTTTTAAGACATAATGGCATATTGCTCTTGAAAATTATGCTGTTTCTTCCAAAAGCTCTCCAGGCAAGTTTTGTACGCCGATTAATTTCTTCATCAATGTGACCCTCACTTGATATCTGCTGTCCAAGATAAACGTACGTGTCTGTTATCTCCAGCTTTTCTCCATCAATCGATAAATCTTCATTTCTTGTAAAAGCATTGAACATCACTTTTGTCTTCTGAAAGTTCATTTTTAATCCCACTTCTTTACTCTTGTCAGCAAGTTCCTGGATCATACTCTGCAGCTCTGATGGGGTAGTTGCAAAAATGACTACGTCATCAGCAAAACGAAGGTGGGTTAGATAATCTCCATTAATCTTTATCCCCTTGTTTTCCCAGCTCAGCGACTGAAAAACACCCTCCAATGTGGCATTAAAGAGCTTCGGAGATATGGTGTCACCTTGTCTCACTCCCTTTCCAATTTTTACGTGTGTTGTATTTTCAAACAGCCTAATCTTTGCACTTGCATTTTCATAGATGTTATTAATAATATTAATTATATTATACGCACATTTACACTACGATATATAATCAAATTTAACTATTAACATAATATTCCTTTTGTGCTTTTTTAAAAGATACAAAACTGGCAAGTGATTTTATATGAATCGGCAACCCGTTCCAGGACCGGGGGCAATGAGCATTAATATTGAAATAAAGCGCATTACTATGAACCCTAGGAATTAAAAAGTTATCATACCCACGAGTTTGATAACTATGTGCAGGGTAACATATCGAAAAAGGTTCTAAAGCCATGCATTGGAAGGGAGGGGCAGCACTGCCAGTGTGTGTGTGTGTGTGTGTGTGTGTGTGTGTGTGTGTCACCTTCTCACTGAGTCTCTCCATCAATCTTTTCTTTCGTACAATTACGACCCCCCCCCGTGTGATAAATTAAGATCTCTGAATTCATCTCCCACAAAATCCCTTTATAGAAGAATTTATGAGCGGAAAGATCGTAACCAATATAAAAATAAATTTGTGATCCAGGGGTAAACACGTGCGTTCAGAATTGCGAAAAGTGCTTGAAACATTTTTAAACAATGTATTCACAGACAGATGGAGAGACATAGTTTCAGAATTTAGTTATCGATTGACATACGAATGCTCAGGCACCAAAATACGGGTTAAAAACGCATAAATGTGGCATGGAAAAATCAATATAACAATTAGAATTGGCAACATAAATCTGAGTTTGAATATAATCCACTTCGTCGTTTGTGATCGTCGCCTTAGAGTGCTTTAAAAGCACCTCGTTCGTTAGTGGAAGTAACTCGAATTAAACAACGCACACAATAAGCTAATTATTTTCTCCAAGGAAACTCGTAATAGGGCGCAATTAATAAAAACTTCCTGATTAGATTCAGCTTTGTTACATCGACGAGAAAGTTTTATTTTTACGCGATGTAAGCCGTATTAAGTTTTTATTTTCTCTCGACATTTTCAGATATGTTAAGATGATGCAGGAACGGAATATTTACCAGTATGCGCTACGGATTCGTACTAATTAAAAACACTCTGAAAAATACTAGGCTTCGTGAATCAGCTGATCCTCAAAACATAAATTAAAAATCAGTTTCACTTCTGAAGTTAAAATTCACTGTTCTCTTACAATGAAAAAAGAGACATCTTTTGTTTACTTTTGTGAGTTTCAGAGTTTAAAAATCAGAAGTCAGATAGAACAGGGAATGCAAATTTCTTAAATCTCCTATCATTCGAAAAGCGTTTATTAAATGTTTCAGTTGAATGCTTCAATGCAATAACGTTTACGTTACATTTAGTGGTTGCATTAAGAAAACATGCTGTTACAAGGAAATTTCTTGTGTCGTAATTAAATATTGCAATAAAAATCTAGAACGACTACACCGAATTCTCGGGTGTAACGAACACGTCTTTTGAATTCTTTCTGACGCGAAAATGAAGCACACTTTTGGATTAAGGAAAAAAAATAACATTCATCGGAAAAGTGAGTGTGCTCTTACACTTCGAAGTGAAAAAAAACTCGTTTGGAACCTGGGGCGTATATAGAATTTTTTTTTTCGAAGGGGACGAAAAATGGAATTTTTTTAAATCCCTTAGAACAAAATACAAATTAATGAAAAATAAAAAAAAATTGAACGATAATTTTTTCTAAGGTTAGTTGATGTATTTTTATTAAATTAAAGCACTTTTTTATAATGTAAATCGCATTTTTAACCAAAACCATAAAGCCGCTCCCCTGGCGCAGTGGTCTTAGCGATGGCCTCTGATCATTCGTCCGAAAGGGGTCCGGGTTCGAATCCCGTGAAGCATGGATGTTGTTTGTCCTACGGCACTGGATCTCTCCCTTCCCTGGAACCAGTGACTCTAAATTAGGGACGTGCGACGGCTTATAGCCTATTGAGTTGCTCACGGTAGTCGTTAAACCTCCAATAAAAAAAGAAAACCATTAAGAATGAAACACAGGACGGCCAAGGTGTGGCCTCCTCTAAATACGCCCTTGTTTGGAACGCACAGTGTACGCAATGTTGTTGATAGTGAATAGGAGCAGTTACAAAAAAAAATCAACCGGTTTTTTTACATCCGGTAAGACGTCTGCAACTTAAAATAGCTATTTACGCCCACCAGCAGCAGAAATGTGCGTTACGGAAAATCAAAAGCTGTGCACAAAATATTCCTATAACAGAAGATTTGCAGAGGAAAAGGAAATTTTCATATGGAACAATTTAAGGAATACAATTGAACGACAACGTGATGCAACTTTACATCGCTTAGCAGGAAATCTGTGCGTTGTTCTAAGCAGAAAATGGGCGCAAGATATTTTTTATAGCATCACTCCAAAGAAGGATTCCTCCAAGGCATTTTTTGAGATTTTTCTTCAAATAGAATAAATATATGCTGAACGCCTCCTGGCTGCAGAAATGTATTATGAAAAGTGCGCAAAATTTCATAGTATAGCACATATTTTCCAATGCAAAAGATTAAGCTCTATATATTTAATTACTCGGGCTACGGTGATAGCATGCCGCTGTTTCGGAAAATTAGAATATTGTTACGCTATATATATATATACATACACGGTCGTATAAGAATAATATGACCACCTACCTAATAATGGGAATAACTGAATAACTACCCTTGGCCCGGATGACTACGGCGAGACTGCGTGGCTTGGAAGCAAGGAGGACCTGGAAGGCAGCCCGAGGCACACGTGCACATTCGGACTCTAGCAGAGTTCGGAGATTCCGGAGATGACGTGGTTGTGGATCGGCACCTTAAACTTGTCGACCCAAATAGTCCCACGATTGCTCTATGGGATTGAGATCGGGCGATTTCGCCAACCAAGGGAGAACGGAAACATTGCTGTCATGTTTCTGGAACCAGTCACGCACCCCTTAGTGACGTACGTGGCAGGGCGCATTTTAAGATAAAAAGCATCGATTATGTCAGCCAGCCACAAATTTTTTCAAAGCATGTAGGGTGTTTGATTCCGATCAATGTAAGTCCTTAGACCTTTTAGACGAAGAAGATTTGTTTGTTTTCAGCCACATTCTTATGTTCGAAGATGAGGACCAACTAAAATGTGAATTTCGTCCTATAAAGCAAGTGTAAAAGAATTTAGTGTCAGCGAAGGTTTGCTAGACTTCTGGAATACGAAAAAAAGTTGTTTTCCTAGGCTACATAAGGCCGCCATCCGTTGCCTGTCAGTACCCACAAACAGTATCAATGCTGAATGATCTTTTTCTAAATTTAACAAGTTAGTAAAATCATGCAATGCATTGATTATAATACGCTTTCCAACATACCAGAAATCATTACTCAAGGTATCACTCAAGTTATGAGAATAATGGCTGTGGAATAAATCTCGGTCCTGTGCCCTGACCTTTGATTCCATTTCGATGATATTCAACAGAACCGGTTTGGTATACCTCCGAAATAACATGATAAAGTTTTGTCGTAATCGAAGCATTTTTACGTAAGTTATGATACATAAGGGCAATGGAATAGATCCCGCTCCTGTGTCTTAACCTTTGACCCCATTTCGCCCATTTTCAACAGAATTCGTCCCCAAGCAAGTCCCTACAACATACTAACATTTCATCTAAATCGAAGCATTTGTACATAAGTTATGACGCATAATGACGATGGAAGGGATTCCGCTTCTATGTCCTGACCTTTGACCCCATTTCGCTTATTTTCAATAAGGTGTGTCGCTAGGTGGTCTTCTACCACATAACAAAATTTCATCTAAATCGAACCTTTTTTACGTTAGCTATGACGCATAATAGCAGTGGAATGGATCCCGCTCCTATGTACTGACCTTTGACCCCATTTCGTTCACTTTAAATAGGGTACCTTCCCAGGGATCCCCTACCAGATACTAAAATTTCATCGAAATCGAACGACTGTTACGCGAGTTATTGTGCGGACGGACATACGCACACAACGCGTGAAATAATGAGGCAGATGGGAATCGCGACCATCGCTCGCCGCAAGAGTGTGACGTCATAAAACTTTAATAGGATCCACACACAACGCATGTCGTAATGAGACAGATGGCGTGACCGCGCGCCAAAATTCTCAAACGCGAGAGTGGCGTCATAAGGTTTGTAAGCATTGGTAACATTAATGGAATAATGGAACAACGCCATCACTAAAAACGTTATAATTCGGGGTGGTTATTTAGCCCACTGAACGAATTCTCCTAAAGTCGAGATCAAGCTAAATCGATTTCTAGTACCAGAAAACTGTAGGTTAACGACTTTCATCAAAATTCTTAGAGCCGTTTTCGAAAATAAAATGTACAATACATACATACATACAAGAATTGCTACTTTAAGTTGGACGTCAAGTAATTTTGCTTCCTATACTTCCAATGGAAAAACTTCTGTACACATTTTCTTCACAATTAATGCGTTCCCAAGGAAGAAAATTTGAACATCGATTAAAATATCTTCATTTTATAACTTGCAATACTTAATATTTTCTAAAACATAACCATAATTATGCAATTCAACATTTGTTTGTTTACTGACGTCATGAAAACACAGGTCGCGCCATCTTTTTTCTGGATAATTAATGCGTTCACAAGAATGAAAATTTGAACATTGATTAAAATAGCTTCATTTCATAACTTGGAATACTTAATATTTTCTAAACCACAACCGTAATTATGCAATCCAACATTTTTTTGTCCACTGACGTTATTAAAGTACAGGTCGCGCCATCTTTTCTGTGGTTTCAACACCACCAAAGGAAAAGTTATTGATTTTCAATATGATTATGGTTATGTTTTAGAACATATTAAGTTTTCCAAGTTATAATATGAAGTTATTTTAATCGATGTTAAAATTTTCATCCTTGGGAACACATTAATTTTGAAGGAAATGTGTACAAAACTTTTTCCATTGGAAGTAAGGAAGCAAAATTACTTGACGTCCACCTTAATAATATAGGATAAGGGCAATGGAAAGGATCGCAATCCTATGTCCTGACCTTTGACCATATTTCGTCCATTTTCAATAAGGTTCGTCGCCAGGTGGTCCCCTACTAAATACTGAAATTTCATCGAAATTGAACCATTTTTACGCAAGTTATGACGCATAAGGGCAATGGAATGCATCCCAATCTTATGTCCTGACCTTTGATCCCACTTCATCCATTTTTAATAGGGTTCGTCCCCAGGCGGTCTCCTACCACATAGTAAACATTCATTGAAATCGAACCATATTTACGCAAGTTATGGCGCATAAGGGCAATGGAATGATTGTCGTGACCTTTGACCCATTTGTCCCATTTTCAATAGGGTTTGTCCCCAGGTGGTCCCCTACCACATACTAAAATTTCATCGAAATCGAACCTTTTTTACGCCAGTTATCGTGCGGACGGACGGACGGACAAAACTGGAGCATATAGGTTTCTTCAACCTACAGTTGGAAAGCGTAAAAAACGTGTAACAGAACAACAGACACAGCATTAAAGAAGAAAATCTGTGTATGTACAATATAATGTATCAAAATGCCGTCCACTTAAATGGAAATATTGATCCCGTGTTACGGCGTTGATAACATTGCCAGAATTTTAATGGTTAGTAAATGTAAGTATCAATTTAAAAAACTTATAATGTTTACTTAGTTACGTACTAGTCATTTATATTACCACTTCGGAACTTGGTAGACTTTTTGGTTTTTTTTGGAAATATTAGTGTATATCATCGGCCCGAACTTTCGCGAAATTTCCTCATTTGCCCCGCGAATTTTGCATTTTTTTCCTGCGATAAAATTACTGCTCTACTTATAACCCATTGAGTCACTTACGGTGGTCGTTAACACACACACACACACCCCTCCTCCACCGGAAAAACAAAGGAAGTATTGTTTTGGTGAGTAACAACCCGTCAGATGGTGCCTCCCAAATTGTGTGATTTTATTGTTAGCAGATGCTAATTGGTTATGGTAATGATTTCATTTTGGTTCTTGTTGTGTATTCATTTATTTTGAGTGACTTATTTTTTTTTTAAATTTTAGATTGGGTGTTAGACGACCACCGTGAGCAACTCAATGGGCTATGAGCAGTCGCCCGTACGTAATTTAGAGCTACTGATTCCAGGGAAGGGAGAGAGCCAGTGCCGTAAGACAAACACAACACCCATGCCTCAACGGGATTCTAACTCGATCCCATCTCGGACGAATGATCAGAAGCCATCGTTTGGACCACGGAGCCACCGGGGAGGTCTGAGCTACTTCAAAGCAAAGAAAATGTAATCTGTTTATATTTTTTTCTCTTTTCCGTGTACGTGAAGTAACAGTTCCGAAGTGCAGGAGAGTATGTGAAGCGAGAATGGAGATTCAGGCAGCAGAGCTTCCCATATGATCAGAGGTTAAAAGCTGTAAGTATCTGTACTCAACGCACGGGAAGCTGCAGGGGCTTTTCGAACACCTGGGTTCCGAGAGTGCATAGCAGTTAAACGGTAAAAAAAGAAAAAAATGGTTGTGATGAGGCTCGTCCTTGGGAATGATTTGACTCATCTTTGGAAGGTGTCGTCTACTGAAAGTTTGTGTTGACGCTGCCTGACTGCAAAAGAATTGACTAGTTCATCTTTCTCTCTTTGCAAAGTGGAACAAGTAGTAAATGCTTCCCTGTAGGGTATCAGCGAACCACTACTACGTCTTATTCGCCGTAGTGGGAAAAAGTTAAAAAGGTCAAAATTCAATACTAATGAATTCACCCCAAAATTTCGCCTAGTGGTGTCAACAATGAATTTGGATTCCCTAAATAAGGGTCTCCAAGCTCAGGGTCGACAAATGCATCGCGTTGTGTTTCATATGAATGAGCATGGGGTTCTCATGCTCATTCATATGCCGCAAAGAAGTTAAAATAAAAAGTTGCATGAATAACAATGATAAAATCACTAATTGAACTCTAATGACATTTGGAGAAATGATCTGAGTGGCACGTGAATTAAAATTTAACTGTTTATTTCTTTTTAGAATATGGTCATAAAGCTAGATACAATGTACCGGTGAGGTAGCTTGCTTTAGCTAAACAATTTAGTTTTTATTTCAAACGGGTATAATGCACTTCAATATTCTTGACTTTAAACTTTAGTTACTGGTTTAAAAACTGCGCGGTGCGCCAGAGGAAAATTGTTAATGCACTATGTGAGAGACTTTCGGGTAACTAGTCCTGCATAGCACATGCAAAGCTATGAGGCATGAATCAGAAATGCGTAAGATAAATGTCATCATACCCTCTTTTCCTTGAGAAGCCCCGATCGTGAAACTCTGTTGCCGGCTGGTCGTAGACTATTTTAACTCTTTAACTATCTCATCCTCTGTCGTGGAAACATCTCTCCTCCGAAACCGCTGAGACCTCTCTTCTACTCAGCATGTAATTCTCCAGTGTTCTCTCTGTCGTTATCTTAGTCTCTAGTCTGTAGTCTGAAGACTGTACTCTTCATTCCTCATTCAGTTAACCTTTCTGTTTTTCCTGTGTCCGGTGTCCATCTTGGGGCGTGACGGCCCAGCCGTCCGAATCGCTTCGGGTTATGTCATTGGCCCTCACAGATAGCCCTGCTATGCGATTCGCTTGCTATCCGTTCAGTTCGGGTCACTTTCCCCAAAATTGTCTTCTTTCAGCTGTCAACTTGTTCTCGCACCTTTTTGTTAATTGACCTCACCTAGCTACTTAGAAGCGAAGATTGTCACGTAGGTATTTCCGGCGACGTGACTTATCTCGAATTTCGTCGCTACCCCGGACAATACAGAGATGCTCGCAAGCGTTGCTTGAGAAAAGGGGTGACGCCCTCAAAAGGATTTATTGGGCTCATGCTATTCTTTCAGCTTCGGCTACGAGACTACCGCTATTATACTTCCCTGCCTTGCGTTTCGTGAAAAAAAGAACTCTGGATGTCTTCCTTTCTCTTCCTTCCCATCTGGGATTTTCATCAAGTTTCCGTGAGAAAAAAAATATAATTTTGCCCTTTTCATTTGGCTTGAGTGCAATTAGGACTGCTCTAATTATCAACCGAAACTTTCGGGTAGCCTGGCTCAGCTTCACCGGAAAGTAATTTTTAATCATTGATATTCTATTTTGGCAATTTAAATATTTATTTCTTACCGCTTTAGAGTAAAAATAAAAAAAATAATAAATAAGCAAAATTATACGGATGAAATTTAAATGTTACGGGGATATAGAAAATTCAGCGGTAACAATGCAGTATTTAATTTTTGTTCGATGTATTCATTCTTTAAAAGAAAAACTGTGTATTATCTCTACAACGGGATTCATGTCGTTTGATACTGTGATAGGCCCAATAATTTGTTACGTTATTTTAATCCTCAATTTTTTGTTCTCCATACCAAAGTAAGTTATATACACGTTATTCTTCGTTTATTCATTTTAAACTGTTATCAAACAATAGCGACAGATCATCATTGTTAACCATTATCAATCCACTGCTGGATGAAGGTCTCTCCACGTTTCTTACACAACGGTCTTGGCTGTCTTAAGCCAGTCATCTCCATGTTACTCCCGCATGCTTTCAAATTTCATCCACATATCTGCAATGTCGTTTTCTTCTGGGTCTTTTCCTGTCTCTTGTAATCCAGTCTAAAATTTTGGTTGTGCATCAATGGTCCATTCTTTTGGCCATATGTCCAACCCATTGCCATTTCGGGGATTTTAATCTGATCATGATGTTATCCAGTCTTGTAATATTCCTTATCCACGAGTTACTCTTCTTATCTTTCTTGGCTATAACAAGCATGCATCCCTTTAGGCTTTTTTCAGTTGTCTGCAGTCTTTGTATACCTTTTTTAGGTAAGGTCCACGTCTCTGCTCCGTACGTAAGCCTGGAAGGATGTATTAATTAAACACTTTTGTTTTAAGACACGATGGCTTAAAAGAAAAGTGTTTTCTTTCCCTGTAGATAGGGCAAAAAAGTGGGCTACAAAGTTGTTCAGGCAGGCAAAAATAGTACATAAATGTTTTTTTTTCCGTAACAAAAGATAGAAGGGAACCGGGAATGTGGCCCCAAGAAAATCACAACATCCGGAAAAACGAGTATTTAGACAAGAACTTATTACTTAGAACTTATCCAAACTTGTTATGTTCTAAGTAAATGAAAGCACAAAGGAAAAGTTTTCCTACAAACCTTAACAACAGTTCTTGTTCTGAAATAAAGCGCAGTTTCTTGACATATTCAATATCAGACTTTGATGTTCAATACAGTAAAAAATACACTGAGAGAAGGAGAAATATAAAGTGGCGAAACACTCATCCAATAGGAAAACTGTATGCACATCTTACTGGCTAGCGTACATGGCAAAGCTTTCGACTTCCCGTCACTGGTTCACGAAGTGTCGGCATAACGACCACACATATCATTTTTGTATTCTGACGATGGAGTAGAAAGCACATTTGAAATCCATGCAAATATGCTTCGGACACAGCGACTCGGGTAGCTCTGCGCCTTTTTCCCATTTGAAGAGTCTCTTTCCATCCTTTGTTATGGAACAGAAACAATTATGTACTATTTTTGCCTTGCTGAACAAGTTTGTAATTGACCTTTTTGCCCTATCTGCAGAGGGTGGCGAGATAGCTCCCTTATTCTGTGCGCCATAGGGGTTTCCTATACAACTGCACAAGAAGTAAATCGCTAAGTGCCATAGTTCGTGAGATATTGGCTTGATCACGGACTTTCCTTGTAACCCTGTATATATAATCTTTCTACAAAACTTCTCCCTCTTTTTGACTATAAGAATTGCTTTCCCTCTAAGTTAAACTTTTGGCTCTGCCACCAATTGTACCTTTCATTGACATCAGCTTAAGAGTGCCTAAAATCCTCGTCAAGCGTAACTTACTTTTCCGGCTTGCAACAAGAAAACGCTCGTCCTCCAAGTTCCCGCACCTCTACCGTAACTATAGCTATTGAAGAGCTATCCTATTGTCCATAAATCCGGGATTGTCTCCTAGTGATTCCACCGTTTTGGTTTTGTATCTTATTGTGAAATGCAATAAGGAGTGCATGGTTGCGTAGGCAATCTGAAAAGTTTTTGAAAGCCAGAATCCAAACTCTGGATCTTAAAACAGAGAATAAGTCTTATTTTACAGTTTGTATATTATTTTATTTAATGTTGATAGTTTAAGAAGAAAAAGTAAAACAGTTCAGCTTGGATTTCCCATTGAAGAAGTTTCTCAAACACAGATGAGGAGTGATTCGAATTCACCGATATTTTTTGTGAAGCCGAGCCCCGAAATGCGTTACGATCGAACTGAAGATACTATTGTCCTTATCGAAATTTATTCCCAAGTTCTTTTAAGAACTATCTCAGAATTTTTGCTATTTTAAATCTCCCAGATAATCTTTCTGTACATTTCTTCTGCATCAGTGTCCCGTCGTCTTAGTGCGAATGATTTCATTTATCTATTTCTCAAGGAAATCCATCTCCATATTTCATTCTGTCCACCTTTCTGTTCGACTCCAGCGATTTTCTCCCGGGATTTCCCCTTTTATCCGTTTCTGTCGATCCCTCCATATCTCGGCCACATCTGGATCATAAACTTTATTTTTCCGCCAGAACCAGCACTTTCAGAATTGCTATTTCCACCTTCCTTTGAGATTCTCACGGAATCTGAAGATATTCTGCGAATATTTTACCATCCCAACAGTTAAGTTGCACCCATGAAGTAATGTGCAATGTAGTCTCTGAATTTTGGGCTGCTTGTCGACGCGAAATGCATCTTTTGAGATAAAAACGCAGCCGTCGGCCATCATCTAGAGCAATGATAGGGAAAAGGAATTCCTTTAGATTTTCCCCGTCCTTAAGGTTTCTGTAAAACATAGAAAAAGGATGAAACATTGCTTGTTCTCAAATGAAATCGTTTTCCTTCAGGTATTAGTACTTTTCTTTTGCAGTTTTGTAATACTGTATCTTGATTCAGCAAATGGAAAACCGAAATTTCAGTGGTTCCATGAATATAGTCGTGTTTTTCTGTAATATATGAGTACGTGAGCTATGCAAGACAGTACGAAAAAGTATCACTGAAGACGTAAGGAAATTCAACTGTGAACTAGTAAGGAAAGCAATTGAAAACAACCAAAGCCTAAAGATAGCAAAGGGACATCTCAGTAAGGGAAGGAAACAGATTATGGCACTGAGAAAAGAAGATGGTTCTGCAACAAAAAATAGAGGCGAAATTTTGACAAGAGTGAAAGATTTCTACTCCAAATTATATGAAAGGGATGAAACATATACTCCAGACATCATGAAAGATACCAGAGTTCTTTCAGTCCTCCCAGCAGAAGTTGCACATGCAATCAAGAACATGAAACGGGGAAAAGCTCCAGGAGAAGATGGAATTACTGTAGACATCATACAAGAAGCAAGTGGAGAAATCGAAACGGTACTCGCCCAAATTTTCACTCTATGCCTTAATGAAGGGAAGATTCCTGAGGATTGGAACAACGCTACAATGATCCTGCTAGATAAAAAAGGTGACATTGAGGATCTCGGGAACTACAGACCCATCAGCCTCCTATCAGTGGTTTATAAAATCTTCGCTAAAGTTCTTTCACGCCGTTTGAAGGTAACACTAGACATGGCTCAACCGAGAGAACAAGCTGGATTCAAGAGTGGCTACAGCACAATAGATCATATCCATGTACTGAGAGAACTAATTGAAAGAGCGTGGGAATATGAACTTCTATTGTGCATGGCTTTTATCGATTATGGAAAAGCCTTTGATTCGGTGAAACCATCAGCAGTTACAATGGCTCTGAAATCCTGCGGTATTGAAGATTCAAACATTAATAATATTAATAACATCTATGAAAATGTAAGTGCAAAGATTCGGCTGTTTGAGAATACAGCACACATAAAAGTAGGAAAGGGAGTGAGACAAGGTGACACCATATCTCCGAAGCTCTTTAATGCTACATTGGAGGGTGTCTTTCAGTCGCTGAGCTGGGAAAACAAGGGGATAAAGATTAATGGATATTATCTAACTCACCTTCGTTTTGCTGATGACTTAGTCATTTTTGCAACTACCCCATCAGAACTGCAGAGTATGATCCAGGAACTTGCTGACAAGAGTAAAGAAGTGGGATTAAAAATGAACTTTCAGAAGACAAAAGTGATGTACAATGCTTTTACAAGAAATGAAGATTTATCGATTGATGGAGAAAAGCTGGAGATAACAGACACGTACGTTTATCTTTGACAGCAGATATCAAGTGAGGGTCACATTGATAAAGAAATTACTCGGCGTACAGAACTTGCCTGCAAAGCTTTTGGAAGAAACAGCATAATTTTCAAGAGCAATATGCCATTATGTCTTAAAAGAAAAGTGTTTGATCAATGCATCCTTCCAGTGCTTACGTATGGTGCAGAAACGGGGACCTTAACGAAAACAGACATACAAAGGCTGCAGACAACTCAAAGAAGCATGGACAGGTGCATGCTTGGTGTAACCAGGAGAGATAAGAAGATGAACTCGTGGATCCGAAAAATTACAAGAGTGGAAGACATCATGATCAGAGGTAAATCCCTGAAATGGCAATGGGCTGGACATACTGCCAGAAGGACAGACCATCGATGGACAGCCGAAATTTTATATTTGATTCCAAGGGACAGGAAAAGGCTCAGAAGAAGACCACATGGGAGATGGGTGGATGAAATTCGAAAGTATGCAGGAGTTACATGGAGGAGACTGGCACAAGACAGACCGTTGTGGAGGAAACTTCGGGAGACCTTCGTCCAGCAGTGGATTGATAATGGTTGACAATGATGATGATCCCGAATGAAGCAGATGGGTAAACTCTGTTTGTTTTGAGAGTGAAGACATCGAAAAAAGTGACTGCATTTTATTGCAGTCCGCTAGAGTACATAAAGATACACGGATAGCAAACTCAAGCCGACGTGGCGCAGTTGTCTAAGCGATGGATTCTGATCATTCGTCCGAGACGGGTCCTAGTTCGAATATCGATGCGGGCACGGATGTTGTGTTTGTCTAACGGCGCTGGCTTTCTCCCTTCCCTGGAACCAGTGGCCCTAAATTAGGGACGGGCGACTGCTTATACCCCACGGAGTTGCTTACGGTAGTCGTGAAATCTCCAATCAAAAAAAAAAGAAAAAAAAAGGAAAGCCAAGTCCTCTAATCAGGCAAGGTCAGAGTGATAGCAGAGGCCTCATTCTTACCTTCTGAGCAGTCGCAAAATCCAACATGATTTTTTTTATATTCCCTGCAATTCGTCCCAACACATTCACAGATGGTTGATGTAAAACCGGTGCGGGAAGATTTGCTATACATTCATGTTTAAAGTATTTTCGGTGTTTCACTTACTATGTGTGGCCCTTACATGTACACTAATGTCTGTGAAAGTTGCAACATCGTGAAGTATTGCTGGTATCAGCTTGAAACTTACAGGATATGTACACTTGGACATGCAAATGATTAAAATGTCAGTGTAAATGTACATGCGGTTTCGGAGCAGCGCTTCAAAAACATACCGTCTCAATCATCTCCGGAACTAATAGGAATAGGAAAACGATACTGGGCCACTTTGTGTGGTTTGTAAAGGTGCTAGGAAGATGCTTTGAGAAAGAATAATATATATTTTGCTGTACCTGTATTTCTTCATTTTGTGTGATTTTTCTCTTAGGTTTTATGTAACGGCAGTTGTAATTAGCTAAATATACAGGGTGTCTCGAAAATACACGGCAAAACTGTAGGAATGGGTTCCTCATAGGTAGATAAGAAAAAAGGTTTGTTAACATAGGTCCGGAAATGTTTGGTTTCCGAGTTATGAAGGTATGTCTATGACACTTAACTGTTCACATTACCTTATAGTAATTGTTCAAAATGTCAATATTCTGCCACAATACAGGCCTCACATCGATGTCTCATGGACTCGCGAACACTTTGCCAAATTCCTGGCATGTGTCGTATTGTTTCACAACTAGCCGCAATTCGATTGCATAGAGTTACCACATCTGCTACTGGAGTCTAATACACCAATGATTTTAACTGGCCCCACAAGACGAAATCTAGAGGGTTTAAATCTGGTGACGGTGGAAGCCAGGCAGTTGGTCCACCTCTACCTATCCACAGACTAGGAAACTTTCAATTCAAGTAATTGCGAGCTAGGTGGCTAAAATGTGCGTGAGCGCCATCGTGCATAAAGTGTGCTTCTTGACGAATAATCAGTGGTGTGTCGTCCAAGAAATCTGGCATTTTGTTTTCCAGAAAGTCGTGGTATGTCCGCCCTGTGAGTTTATTGGGAAGTTCATGGGGCCTAAATAACTTATCACCCCCCCCGATGTTTAGGCTGAATCGTCGTTAGTGACGGGATGGAAGAATTGCATGTCGGTTTTCCTTGGCCCATACATGCTGATTGTGAAAGTTTAGGATTCCGTCACGTGTGAACTGTGCTTCATCGGTGAATATCACTAAGGCAGGAAAGTTAGGAGTTGTACCACACTGCTGCAAGAACCACTAGAAGAACATTACTCGCGCAGTGTAATCTGCTGGTGACAAGGCCTGTACTCGTTGCAGATGGTACGGATACAGGTGTTGTTCTCGCAACACTCTCCAAATAGTCGAACAATGAACAGGCTAATCTGCGTTTGCTGGTTCCGGGAGCCGCATGCAGAAAATTCAAAATCTCCGCCTCTACTTCAGGAGTCGTAGATCTTGGCCGTCCTCTGTCCACAGCACGAGATGTAAAGGTCCCATGTTCACAAAGGCCGCGATGGATACTTTCAAACGTTTCCCTGTCTGGACATCTTCGTCCATGGGAACCTCTCGTGGTACAAACGACTAGCCTCCAGAGCATTGCCATCCGCCAAACCGTACGTAAAGTGCATATCCGCTTGCTCCTGATTTGAGTACATGGTCGGAAAGGAAAACCACCAGATTCTGTCAGTACCTTGTGATGAAGGAATTCCCCTGCGGGAGATAAAACATTCCGGTGAATAACCGGGAAACCAAGACAGACCTGAGTCAGGTAATGTGAACCGTTAAGTGTCATAGACAGACTTTCATAACTCGGAAACCAAGCATTTCCGGACCTATGTTGATATAAACCTTTTTTTTTATCTACCTATGAGGAACTCATTCCTGCAGTTTTGCCGTGTATTTTTGAGACACCCTGTATATGTATGCTTTAAGAAGTCTAGAAAGTCCTGTTTCGAAAATAAACATGAAAGACTGCGCCCTCTGAACTCTGCGGTTTTGAGTATAACGAGCTGGCTCAAACGAGATGTTCCATTCAGTGAAGAGCCGATATTGCGTCGAAAGGGTGTTTCTTGTGTTTCATTATGCACCGTCCCTAAAGGTCGCATTATGAACGCTCTACTAACTTTGAGCGAGGAAAAGTTGTTGGGATGAGAGAAACTAGATTTTTTCCTGTCGCGAAACTGCCACTCGCACGAGTCAAAACGCCAATGCAGTGATGTGAACGTCAGTGGACAGATGAAGCTCGGACCCACAGAAATCCGGGAAATGGAATGCAAAATCACAGAATCGCATGGATTGACAGACACCTCTGCCGCATGGCAGTGACCGATCGCACAACGACACCCACGGTATTAGCGCAGCAGTGGAGCACTGTCACAGATCCGACTTTGTCCTGCAACACAGTTCGACGTCGTCTGCTTAACAAAGGACTGGTCGCAATCATCCCATTGCTGCTCATTCCTTTGAGCCTCAAGCACAGACGCCTCATGCTGCAATGGGGTCTCGAATACATTGTCACTTGAGGTGGCTTCACACGATATTGAGCTCTTAAGCGAAAAAATATTGTATAGCTCTGCAAATGTAATCAGTTATCTCCTGTAATATGAGGAATCTGTGATGTTTTGCACTGAGAAAAACGTTTTGTTAATTCAGCAAAAAAGTTTGACTCAACAAAACATTTTGTCAATATACAGTCAACAAAAAATTGTGTTGAATTTGCAAAATTATTTTGTTGAAAATTATTGTTGATTTAACAAAATTTACTGTTATCGCGACAAAACGTTTTGTTCATTTTAACAAAATGATTAGGTTGATTTTTGAGAATTTGTTTCATCCAACAAAACATTGTTATGACAAAATGTTTTGTTGCTGCAACAAAACATTGTTATCGTGACACTAAGTTTTGTTGGATCAAACGAATTCCCAAACATCTACCTAAGCATTTTGCTAAATGAACAAAACTGTTTGTCGTGATAACAGTAAATTTTGTTAAATCAACAATAATTTTTAAAAAAAAATTTTGTTGACTGTATATCGACAAACATTTTTTTTTTGTTGATTCAACAAAACGTTTTTCTCAGTGTAGGATTTCGCATAATTGCCATCATTATGTATGACCTCTTGCCATCTGTCTATGAGTAGGTGAATCTCAAGCCTGAAAAACGCCTGTGCTTTAGAGTAAAAAAAAAAAAAAAGTCATGTAATACCGCTTTCACATCGTCCACATCATCGAAGGTTTGAAGAGCGAAGGCGTTCTGTAATGATCGCAAAAGGTGGTTGCCCGTAGGTGGTGTCAGGTCAGGGAAATACGCCGGGTAAGGTACCACTTCCCAACCGAATTCCAGTAATGTTTGCCGAGTGTTTAAAGCATCATGAGATTTGACGTTATCATGAAAAAGGATCACGCCTTTGCGATTGACGAGTGCTGGCCGTTTCGATGTCAGTTGTTCTCGCAATCTGTCCAACTCTTGTCAGTATAGGTCAGCATTTATCGTTCGGTTAGATGCCAAGACCTCCCAGTGGATTATTACCTGGACATCCCACCAAACACTCAACAAAACCTTTTTGGGATGCAGGCCGATCAAGTAGTAGGCTCCGTACCTTGGCACACAGTCCGTCAACGCCTTACATTACGGTACAATACCATTTCTCATCTCCTGTTAATTCGTCCCCAAAACGGTTTATTTCTGTGACGAGAAAGCAAAGAAACACAGGTACGGATTCTCTCCTCGTTGCTTCGCAGAAAGCTGGTGCGGAACTCAGTTATCGAACTTGGTGATGAACCCAAGCGCATGCATCCGTCTTTCGACTGTTGTTATCTGTACCGACAACGTTTCCTCTAATTCCTGAACTGTTGGATGTGAGTCATTTGTTATGGCTTGGTCCACATCCTCGTCAGAAACTACGGATGGACGTCCAGGACGTGGTTGATCTTTACAGCTTCTGTCTCCGACCCGGAATTTCCGAAACCAACGGCGACATGGGCTATCATCAACTGCATCCGCCCCATACACTTGAAAGATGTTGCGAGAAGCCGAGGCTGCAGTGTACTGCCCTTTATCGAACTCGTACAGAAAACAATGTTTAATGTGCTCCTTATCGCATGCCATGTTGCACCGTCCGTGATTTCCGTTACGAATGACTTATTCGGATAAACCTAGTGCCTCTATATGCTCTACTGGTCAACGCTTTATTCGCCGAAAATTCGGTATCGCTGCATTATCTGTGACGTAACTACTCCGATCGCAATTTGCATCTATTACAAAAACGGGTAGAACTTTTGCACACACCCGATAAATTTAATATGAATTGTGCGATTCTTTCTTGGTGTTGCGATTTTCACAAACAGTAATTGAAAGTATATACAGGATATTTGCACAATTTCCTGTATATACTTTCAATTACAAGTCGCTTGCTTCTTCCTTTGATTTATCCGTTGTCGAATAGCTTTTATTCATTTTTATTCAAATTCTGTATGCACTGTTCAATTAATTATTGTAAAAATTTCTCACTCGCGCTGATGGAGCGGTTCGCGATCCCGCCAAATGGGATGTCCTTATTGCTTTTAAAATTTTATCTCGTGATATGGTTTTTTAAGAAACAATCAACAGTACTATTTCAGCAGTATTTACAACCTAAGACATACAGTAGACTTGACTTCTCAGAATTTCAGCACTTCGTTAAAATTCAGACTTCATGAAAACTAGGAGGCCACCCGAAGGAAACTAACGTAAGCAACATCAGCACTGGTATGTAGAAAGTGAGTTAGTTACCCAGTATGAAGCACTAAAGAACTATGTTCGCTTTATGTAAACGCATGGTCTACTTCCTACAGCACCTTAAAAAGTCATTGCGAATTATGCTCATCGGATTTCAAAGACGTTTTCAGTTCCCAAATTTTTAATCTGGTTCTCTCTCTCTCTCTCTCTCTCTCTCTCTCTCTCTCTCTCTTCCTTCCTTCCTCAGTTAAACGCTGGCAAGAAAAGCATTTAAGAACTGCCCATTTTACTGGTTAGTTCTCAAACTGCATATACTGTGGTTCTTTTTCTTCAGCACGAGAGAAATGCATTTAAACTTCCAGAACTTATGTGAACCAGCTACTAAACTGCAGCGTATTTATGCTGTGTAATTATGAGGCCTATATGCAACTTATTTGTGTCATGCAGTAGGTGACTTCGGTCACCAGGGGAGGATTGGGACGACCAAACCAGGTTGGGAATTTTTAGTCTTGCGGTCATTACAAAAGACATACGTGCCTGCAACGGAAAAATCTCTTCCCTCGTAAAAAGAAATCTATTAGAACCCGGATGAAGAATAACTGTCGAAACATTAGTTTTAAAACGAATTCAGTCGTGCACGAATCTTGATAACAATTTAACAGTAAAATAACTTTTTAAATCCGATCATGGTTGAATTTTAAACCACGCTCAAAATGGGATGTTGCATCAGACAACCTTTTTCTTTGAAAATTTTAGTTTTGACATTCTGAGAGTTGAAATGTGCACATGACTCATAAAAAAAAATTTTCCTTCTCGATTGATTGCTTGATTTATTTGGTCACTGATCTTCTACTGCGTGATCGACAACCGAATAAATACGTATTGGTACTTCTATTTATTGTGTTGGTACATCTTCTTTCAGTAGACTTGACCCGTATGAACCAGTTCTGTGGGTAAATCGTTGTTGCTTTCAAAACAAATACGGGAAGGACGGATTTCTGAATATCTCTGCCGGAGAATCGCTTTGTCTGTATGCGGAGAAGGGTGTGAAGATGATGGGCCATCACTATGGCTACTAGTGTCCGTCAAATTTCCAAAAGGATTTTAGGGCCTAGCAATTACGCTGGGATCCAAATCCAACTACCTATGTTCAACTGTAGTTAGGTTTTGCTTAATTAATTTCCAATAGACTTGGTCCGGCTGCACTTTTCTTGCATAAGTGCAGGGAATTTCGCTGCACTTTTCAAAGCAAACGCCCAAATTATAGATAGAATGACACGCTTTTTTTGCGTAAGGAAATACATTTTCAGATAGATATAATGTACAAATAAAGTTACCGATTGTTATTCGTAAGTAGTAAAATAATTATTCGTTCGTTAAACAAATTCGCAATAAAAGATTACGAGAAAATGTGCCATTTCTCAAGTGGTCCACCAAGAAATGTTCCGGTGGGCTAGTCTGCCCCTGTCGGTCACATTCTGCTCTCTCTACTGTCCATGTTATATGTGCTTGTTGCTACATGAAATACACGCATTATACTGGGGCCCATGATTTCCTAACGAGTTTCACCACTTTCGTTATGAGAAGCGCATCCAGCAAAACGTCAACGAAACCGTCGTAAATGAAGAATTGTTCCCAACTAAGTACTCAATTTGAATCCATGTGACTTATCTAATGGAAAGACAATTAATTGCAAGGAAACCATACGACTCATTTTATAAACATGTCATTGTGATCGCACACGCATTCATATGCACTATATTGACAAAAGTCACCGGACAGCTAGAAAAAAAACACAACATAGCATTTATTGACATACATTATTACGGTGTAGGTCCACCTTTGGCCTTAATGCATGCACTCACCCTTCAAGACATGCTTTCGACAAGGTTTTGGAACACAGCGATAGGTATGCGCTTCCATTCAGTACATAATGCTGCCGCTAACTGTTGCTTAGTAGTAGGCCTTGGTTCCGAACTTCTTACGCGGCACTCTAATTCATCTCATAGGTACTCTATGGGATTAAGATCAGGGCTCTGTGCTGGCCAGTCCACACACGATACCGAATTATCCTCAAACCATGCCGTTACAGTCCTTGCTTTATGGATCGGTGCATTTTCCTGCTGGTACCAACAAGGGCTTCGTTCCACAGAGTTCGTAGGGCATAATCGTCCATAATATCGAGATAGATGTGCTGATTAACATGTTTGTCCACGATAACCAATGGGCTAAGACCATACCACGAGAAACACCCCCACACGAGTACACTGCCAGCTCCAAACTTGACCGTAGAAACAGTACAGTGTGGTAAATAGCATTCCCCCGTGCCGCCATAACCACACACGGCCATCAGACTGATGGATCGTGTATCTTGATTCACCAGTCCATAGGATCCGTTTCCGTTGATCTACGGTCCACGATAAATGTTCTTTACACCATGCTAAAGGACGACTACCATTACGAGTGAAGATGAAATGCTTATGAGCAGCCGCACGACCACAGTAACCCATGGAATGAATTTCTCTGCGAATGGTACGTGTACATACCAAGGTTCCAGCATTGTTACTCACCTGTACACTGAGCTCTTGTGCAGTACTCCGTCGATTAGCTGTGGTGAATCTCCTTAGGCTTCGACGTCCTTTTTGCACTGATTTTCTTTGGTCTGCCGGTACGTCTTGCTACTTCAGGCGCGCCATGTGTCTTCGACTTATTCAGTACATCCAAAACAGTTGACTTGGGTATGTTTAAACTCCTCTCGGTTTCTGTTATGGACAACCCACTAATATAACACCCAACAATTTTTCCTTTCTCAAAGTCAGTTCTCTCCCGTCGCGACATTTTCATTCAACCTCACAGTGCGATATGATTGCGGTCAGTTGAAGGCTTATTTTTATACCGTTTGCAGCTGTACCGCGCATCTTAACAACACAGCGAATCCGTTATTTGCTTTTGAAGGGGTGTCCGGCGACTTTTGTCAATATAGTCTATTAATGAATCGTAGTACAGTAAGTACCGAATATCAGTCTACGATCTATCTAGGGTAGAGTCCTTCGTTGACTGGTAAGAGTGCGGTGGCCGCGATTCTGGGCGCCATTTCCCTTGCATCGGCCGAAGCTTGCAAAAGAGTTTGCAAGGACCAATGGCGATCTTAGCACTGGCTTCGGACCATTCGTAACAGAATCTGCAGCGCATACCGTGCTTTGCCCAAAGCGGAACGAGAGAAGAGAGGAAAAATTACATATGCATAAGCTTATTTTGTTTTACTTGCTATTCTGAGATGAATTAGTGCAATAAAAGTAAATGGTTTAGTTCATGCAAAATATTTTTTTTTTCATTTCAAATTTTTGTCACACTTTATAAATTACGGGCTATTTATCATTCCCGTTTTAAAGTCTAACCTGCGTCAACGAGAAGAAGAAATGCTGCTTTTTAACTGATTTTTTTAGGAGTTATTTTCATAACGATAAGATGTTTTGTGCACCGTAATTTATAATTTTAATTGTATTAGGTCACGTAAAAAGTTCCAGCTCCTTTTACCGTCGTAAATAAACGCATCTGCTTTTCATTGAGAAGCACCTTTTGTTCGTTAGAATAATTACCTTAACAATAACCTTTCCCCAAGCTTACTCGGGGTTAAAAACACCTTTGAATGAAACTGAATATCAATGAAAGATATACGGGATTACACCATTGTGCAATACAAATTTGGAAGATGTGAATCCGTTTATTGGTGTAAATATGACATGAATTTTAAGTCAAATAATATCCGAAAACTTGAAAATTTCGTCGTCCTGGAGCGGATTGATCCTGCGTCTCCCGGATAGCACCTGAGTATCTAACCTCTACACCACCCGGAATGACTAAGTTTCAAGTTTCCGATTAATTTGAATAAAACCATCGCAGGATTCGCTAGTCGAAGCAACTGGCATTCATGTTTAGCTAATCTGGAGGTTTAGAATTCATTCCCGTAATTGCTCATAGGCGCAGAATATCAGTGAAAGAAATACGGGATTACACCATTGTACAATACAAATTTGGAAGTTTAAATATGAATTTCTAATACATATTTGGAAATTTGAATTCTAAACCTCCAGATTGGCTATATATGAATGCAGGTTGCTTCGACTAGTGAATCCTGTGATGGTTATATTCAAATTAATTTGAAACTTGAAACTTGGTCGTTTTGGGTGGTGTAGTGTTTAGCATACTTGGACGTTATCTGGGAGACGCGGATTCCATTCCCGCTCCAGGACGACAAATTTTTCACGTTCTCTGATACTATATGACTTAACATCCATGTCATATTCACACCAATGAACGGATTCACATTTTCCACATTTATATAGAATTGAATATTCTTATTAGGGAAAAGTCGTGGAACTCCCTCTCCAAAGCGTCCCAGTTATTTAACAGTCTCTGCCGCATAGGATTGTCCGAGGCGCAGAATAAGTGGTAGACTGTTGAAGTATCGGGGTAATATGATAGAAGTAGCAGAACTTTCCATCAGAGTTCAGCGTTTGTGCAATCGGTCAAGACATGTTTGCTGCCTTGCGTTATTCTTTTAACCCCACGATAATTCGTCAAAGTAATTTGAAACTCCTTGAGTCTAACATCATCGGGTCGTAGCATCTCTGAGTATACGACAGCAGTGGTGATTCCCCCGAACTGCTTTATAGCCCTTAAAGCTGTACATGACCAGCATGTACAGCTTTAAGGGCTATAAGCAGTCTCCCATCTCTAATTTAGGGCTGCTGGTTCCAGCAAAGCGACCGAGCCAGTGCTCTAAGATACATCCTTGTGCAAATTAATTGAAACAAGCGCACTGAAATGAGAAAGTTATTTATTTCAATTTGTACAAAAAAATCCATGTTAGGTTGTCTCGTTAATATATCATACCTTCACCTCTTTTTTCAGTAGCGTCTGAAAGCTTCCTGGCATATAAAGTCCACTAAAGTTGAACAGTTAGTACTGATTTTTGGGTTCGTGTACCACACCTGAATCAGGGCTTGGATCAGCTTATTCATGGTAGTACAGTCCATTTCACGAAGACTACTCTTGCAAATGGACCAAAGATCCTCAATCGGATTTAAATCCGATGAGTTCCCAAGCCAGTAAAGTGCGTTTATACTCTGCTTATTCATGAAGTTCTTCACCATTTCTGGGGTGTGCGAAGGGGCAAAAGCCTGCTGAGAGATGCCGGATCCATCAGGAAACCTTTTCGCCATCTCTGGAACAACTCTGCTTTGAAGAATTTCAGCATGCTGTGGCGAGCGCATCATACCGTTGACTGGATGAAAACTGCCGATATAACTGAAACATCTCCAAAATATCTTCTTTTGCTGGTGTTTCATAGTCTGATTGATGTGGGAATCCCGCAGCTTCTCTCCTGGTGACATCCGAACGTGCTGCCTCCGCTGGCCGTGGAAAGAGAAATGACTTCCACCGCTGAACAACACTTTTCTTCACTGCTCCTTGGTCCGGTGTTTGTATTTCAGCGCCCACTCGTATCTTTTCTTTTTCATCACTTTTGTCAGGAGTTGTTTTTGCACATGTCATCGGTTCTTAAGACCATGCACCAGAAGTCTGCCGCATACACTTGAAGAGCTGACCTTTCTATTTCAAATATCTGTTTAGTGCATCAATTGTCTTCCGAGTGTATTTTTTTACTTTCCCGAATCAAGTAAACGTCGTCCCTTGACTTTATTTTCTTCTTTCGTCCACATTTACCTTTTCGATTTGGGGAAATAACCTGGTTTTGTTCAATTGATGACACGTCCGACAGTTGCAAGGCTGACATCTACTGTCTTAATATCCCTGTTGTTCTTAGATGTGTGTATTCGTGCAAAGTAATGATCTGTGTGCGCTTTCTCGTTGATGACACGTTCATCGCGAACGAAGATTCTTAGTCTTAATATAACACCGATGATGTAGTGATTGCATCAGCCAACCCGCACATGCGCTATTGGCAACTTGCCAACCAACGCAGTTACAGCAGATTGTTAAAAGCCGCCGGTGAACAAATGTGCCATTGCTTAAGGCATACACAGTCGAATCAGAATAACATGACCACCTACCTAATAATGGGAATCACCATCCTTGGCTCGAATGACATCGGCGAGATGGCGTGGCATGGACGCAATGAGGCCATGGAAGCTATGGCGTGGACGCAATGAGGCCCTGGAAGCTATGGCGTGGCATGGACGCAATAAGGCTCTGGAAGCTACGGCGTGGCATGGACGCAATAAGGCCCTGGAAGCTACGGCGTGGCATGGCTCACAATGAAGGCTTGGAAGCTGCGGCGTGGCATGGGTCGTAATGAGGCCCTGGAAGCTACGGCGTGGCATGGACGCAATAAGGCCCTGGAAGCTACGGCGTGGCATGGACGCAATAAGGCCCTGGAAGCTACGGCGTGGTATGGTTCACAATGAAGGCCTGGAAGCTGCGGCGTGGCATGGGACGTAATGAGGCCCTGAAAGCTACGGCGTGGCATGGACGCAATGAGGCCCTGGAAGCCATGGCGCGCTATGGACGGAAAAAGGCCCTGGAAGCTACGACGTGGCATGAATCACAATGAAGCCCTGGAAGCTACGGCGTGGCATAAATCACAATGAGGCCCTGGAAGCTACGGCGTGGCATGAATCACAATGAGGCCCTGGAAGCTACGGCGTGGCATGGGACGCAATGAGGCCCTGGAAGCTACGGCGTGGCATGGGACGCAATGAGGCCCTGGAAGCTAGGGCATGTCATAGGACACAATGAGGCCCTGGAAGGTTGCCCGAGGCACACGTGCCCATTTGGACAGCAGAAGAGCACAGAGATCCCGGAAAGGACGTGTTTGTGGGTCGGCACGTCAAACCTGTCGATCCAAATAGTCCCACAAGTGCTAAATGGAATTGAGGTTAGGCAATTTTGTCGGCCAAGGGAGAACGGAGACATTGCTGTCGTGTTCCCGGAACCATTGCCGCACTCCTTTAGCGACGAGGCACGGCCCATTGTCCTGTTAGTAGACATCATCACTACCATGATAAACGACCAACATGAATGGATGCATGTGGTCAACGAAGATGGAAAGGTAGCTATTGGCGTTCAGGGACCCACCCAGTGGTCCTTGGTCACACCAGGAAAACATCCCCAAAACATGCATACTGCCAACGCTGGCCTGTACTTGACTGACAAGCGTGTCCGGGTGTTGGTTCTCGTGTGTCTGACGTCATATCCGCCACCGCCCGTCACTTCTGTGGAGTAGAAATCTCGATTCGTTGGAGAAGGTAACCTCTTTCCACTCTTCCACTTTCTAATGACGGTGGCCCCTTGCGAAATGCAGTCGTCGTTGCCGTTCTACGTGGCTTAACATGGACGTCCTGACGAAGCGTCAACTCCAGAGACCCATGCGTAATATAATTCTCTCTACTGTTGTCGGGGACACGTGCCCCAGCTTTCATTTGCGGGTTAACTACTGCACTGTTGCCCGTCGATTACTTTTACTAATCAACGGACGTTACGTTCCCCTCTGCGGTCGATAGCCTTTAGGGCTCCACATTTCTGACGTCGTGAGGTACTCGGTGTGTCAGCGATCCATTTTGGGTACACCCTTATTACAGCACCTCGCGAACATCCCACTAAGTCTGGTGTTTTTGGATGTTTGCGCCCTTGGCGCGGTAGCCGATGATCCCTCCTTTTTGAATGTCCGTCAAATCAGTACTTCTGCACATTGTGCACACGTTACCCACTATGGCTCATCTGTCCTGTCCGGCAGCTTATATCTCCGTGTGTGGTCGACCTTGTCACGTGCACTCTGTGACGCGCCTGTACGGGTACACTGTGCTTCCGGGGGTGGTCATATTATGCTGATACGACCGTGCATTTCGGCATGAGAAGTCTAATCGAATGAAGAGGAGCAAAAACAGAAACAGCATTTTGTTTCAATTCATTTGCAGAAGGATGAAGATGCATCACGCATGCCTCATCAGGGGAGCGAATCCGAGCTCACTCGGACGAGCGGTCAGTGGCTAACACTCACGCCACCGAGGCAGAGACTGCGGAATTGCTGCATAAGGAGTGTTAAATAAATTTTCCTATTAGAGAACATTCAACAAGCTCTGACACCGTTAGCAGTACTTAGATTCTTTATTCTAATGTGTTTAAAAATATTATGTGCTAATCGCATAATATGCATACATTTGTTTTGTTAAAAAACTTTGCAGTCGTATAGCTTTGAATCTTAGGAATAAGATGTGGGAAAATGAAACCAAGTGCACTAAAATATTTACAGAATTTTGCAAACGTTATTTCAGAAGATGTAAAATATAATTTAAGCAGTTGTCAGGTGCGATATCTCGATGCTGCCTAAAATAAGTCTGCAAAAGGAATCAGGAATGCAAAGAAATTCTTTAAAAGCTACCAAAATTTAAAAGTACAGAAAAAATGCAGTCCACAGAATTGTAAATGCTGGGAGCAGGCGACGAATGAAGTTTCTTTTTTTAATATTTGCATGCCATTCATGAAGCAGTGGACAATCCAATTAAATGTTTCAAAAAACAGTCTGTTATCACACCAGAATTTTGGATTCATGTTGAAAAAAATTACATGAATAAGATTTGTTTCTGGACTTTTTTCAGTGAGCCATTATTCGAGACAGGCATTTAATTTGAAATCGATAGCCTGAATCACTGGAAAGAAATCTCCAAATTCCTTTCTTTTCATTGCCATTAAAATCAGCATTTTTTAAAATGCTACAGGTAACTAAATTTGACTAGTTAAGCCTTTTCGCAAGAAAAGTAGAACAAAAGCGCAGTTTGAAATCAGCATTTGAATACACTTGAACATATAAAAAGGTTTCGAAAATGAAAAAGAACCGCTAACAACGAGATCAAAAGACAAGGAAGATGTTCGTTTGCAACAGCATCGAAATCACGAGATCAGAAGTGAATACTTCATTAGCTTTCTGTTTTATTCTTCTGTATATCCGGTGAAGTTTAAAAATCAATATCTGTTAATCTGTACAACTTCCAAAAAAGTTCTATGTTGTGCGTTCTTTTTTAAAATATTTTAGTGATCCATGAATTTGTTCAGCGAAACGTGATGCACGATTTCCGGCCGTTAGCCGACACATGTGGCATGTTTGGAAAATCTAATTATTCTCTTTAGATGTTCCTTCTAGGCAAGGAGAATTGGGAAACGTTAAGTTTGCCACTGAGGCAGAATAACCCCCCGAACTTGCTACATCGAGAAAATCCAAACCACTCGTACTAATCTTTCTATACCACAGCTATGCTACATGGGCTCAATTCGCTATATATACCAAATGTTTCCTATCAGCTCAAGAACGCGCACAAGAAGATGAACCTGGGGTGTTGGCATCAGATCTCAGACATCTTTATATACCATGCTTAAGAGAAACACTGAGAAGTCACCACCTTCCAATGAAGCATGTGTTTATGCCATTCTTCTACTATATCCGGACAGATTGGCGAGATACTACATTGGAATGACTAAACGTTCATTTAGAATTAGAGTCAACGAACATAAAAGGGACATAAAGAACGGCAAAGTAACCACGGCCCTATCCAGAGAAGTAAAGTTCAAGTCCGCTGCTCATATGTGGGATGACGTAAAGAAATTAGTTTCCTACTCCACCCCAAAATCTACTGCCATTCGAGAAACTTTGGAGATCATAACCAACAGCGAGTCTTGCAATGATAGCGTCTCACTGGAGTTGCCACGAGTTTGGAACTAGTTCTTCAAATAGTGCTTGCCTCTTAGTTTTTCTTCCATGCTTTCTGCCATGCCGTATTGTCAACGTAGCATATAAACAACGGGCCACTTGCTGATTATTTTAATTATTATAAATTTTCATTCATATCACTTTTGCAATCTATTTATCGCATATTAACTGCATTGCTTCCCTTACTTACAAAGTCACGCTTCGTCACTGTGTGGTATTATTATTAGAGCTTGATAGTATCGGTGTTTCACAAAGTTGGATTACAGAGCCTGATTATATTGGTGTGAATTTGCAGAGTGGGATTACACAGCTCGATAAAATCGATGTGCTGTTGCAGAGTCAGATTACACAGCTTGATGATATCGGTGGCCGCCCCGGTGGCGCAGTGGTCTAAGCGATGGCCTCTGATCATTCGTCCGAAAGAGGTTCGAATCCCGGTGAGGCATGGATGTTGTGTTTGTCTTACGGCACTGACTCTCTCCCTTCCCTGGAACCAGTGACCCTAAATTAGGGACGGGCGACTGCTTATAGCCCATTGAGTTGCTCACGGTGGTCGTTAAACCTCCAATCAAAAAAAAAAAGATATCGGTGTACTGTTGCAGAGTCGGATTACAGAGCTTGATAATATCTGCGTGCTGTTGCAGAGTCGGATTACAGAGCTTCATAATATTGGCGTGCTATTGCAGAGTCGCATTACCGAGCTTGACAATATCTGTACGGTGCTGCAGAGTCTGATTACACAGCTCGATAATATCGGTGAGCTGTTGCAGAATTTAGTAATATTGGTGTTCTATTGCAGAGTTTGGTAATATCGGTGTGTTGTTTCAGAGTCAGACTTAGAGGTCTTGATAATATCGGTGTGCTGTTGCACAGTCGGAATACAGAGCTGGCAAACGTTGAAAGCCACGATAAATCCCATACAAACTCCAGCGTGGTATGCAACATTGAAAATGTTTTATAAGTAAGTAATAAAGTAAATCAAGAACAAAAAGAGATGAAGAAAAAAACAAAGGAAAGGATGAAAGCGAAAATAATAAAAATAAAGACAGAACAAAATAAGTAGAGAAGGAAAGAAAAATCTGTAAAGGAAAACATACCCAGTTGAAACTCCATATTCCGATGCTCGGATTTCGAATAACTGGATGTCCTTGCTGCAATCCGGATTTCTATTTTACAGAATTTTGGATGTTTGTAACACTAACTTCTGATTTTAATTGCAGTACTCTCGATACAGTTTAATTGTGACAGACTTCATTCTCGATAATTGAAACGCAACCTTTGCACATACACAGAAATAGAATGATAATACTGGCAACCTTCATTCTATTTGCCACCTATAGTGGCAAATAGAATGAAGCATTAAAACTTTAGAATTTTTTTTTATCCTTTCCTTTACATCCGTTACTCATTTAAAGCTTGTGAGAAATTAGAAAGGGAAATAAGAACCTCTGACTCGAATTTTGACTTTAGAAACACCCGTTTCCTTTCCTGTTTCTTCCACTTTTGTTCCGGATACAGTAATCCTCCCAGGACATTTTGATGCAAAGTTGTAAAATCCCATAATAGTAACCATAAATCTCAAAAACGAAGAAAGATATATTGACACTTATAGGGAACAGTTGGTGAATGCACTTGGAAAAGACTGACTTTCTTTTTGCCTTGAGGAAAATTTCGTCTTGAGGACGTAAAGAGCAAATAAGAGGCAGCAAGATATCGCCTTGTTTATGGGATCCCATTCGTCTTTTTTGTTCGCCCTCTGTTTTTCCAACGACTCTTTTGATTTCAGTCATTTTCATTTTTTCTTCTTCCTCTTTCGTTCGCAGATCTCTGAGTTCTGTTTCCCTTGACCCCCTTTTATTTCTCTCGGATTTCCATCTTCATATTTCACTCTTGTCGTGCCGTTTCGCACAACCGGCGGGATTTTCTCCTGCACTCTTCTCCCTATCTCCTAACTCCAATTGTTCCATATATCTGCCACATCTGGATCCCACACTTTTTTTCTTCATATGCCTCCAGATCCGACCTCTGCGAATTGTGATTTCTCCCTCACTTTTTTTCTTTTTATTTTACTTTTAAGATCCACACTGGGAGATATTCTCAGAATATTTCATCGCCACGACTTTCAAAGTTGCGTCTATGAGCAAGTACAGTTCTACAGGCTCCGCTTTCGTTGATTCTTTCGATATACACAATCTCTTCGATAAATGTGCTTATCTTAAAAAAATGTCGACATAAAACTTTTCATGTGCAGTTTACAGAAAGTAGGTTGATCTGATTTAGCCTTTTAGATCTAGTGAACTAGAAATTTTTAAAAGACTAGCAATCATGCCCGTTCTCCGAACGGTGAATCTATAAAATAATTTTTTGAAAATAAAATTAAAGGGAAAAGTAATTAAGGGAAAGAAAAGTAATTCAAAATCCGTAACTGTTTTACAACTTAGGATAGCGTCGTTACGTCAATGAAATTTTCAAAGCATTTCAGTGATTCTGACAAAATTATCTTTAAACCTATTAGCGTTTGAAACAGTAAAGCTAAGCCACCCTTTTAAATTTTCTGGTTTTCAGACTTGTTTCTAGGTGTAGAAGTGGTAGAAAAATTCAAGCAGACAATGTTTCAAAGCGGTGTTTTTTTACGCTTTCCAACTGTAATTTGAAGAAGCGTATATGCTCCAGCTTTGTCCGTCCGTCTGTCGGCACGATAACTCGCGTAAAAATGGTTCGCTTTCGATGAAATTTTAGTATGTGGTAGGACGAACCCTATTGAAAATGGACAAAATGAGGTCAAAGGTCACGGCATGGGAGCGAGATCCATTCCATTGCCCTTATGCGTCAGAACTTGCGTAAATATGGTTCGACGTCAATTAACATTTAGCATATTGTAGGGGACCACCTGGGAATGAAACCTATTGAAAATGGCTGAAGTGGGGTCAAAGGTCATGGCATAGCAGCGGGATGTATTCCATTGCCAAAATGGTCCAATTTCGATGAAATTTTATTATGTGGTAGACCACCTGGGGACGATCTTATGACGTCACAATCTCGTGCTTGATATGTTGGCGCGCGGTCATGCCATCTGTCTCATTACGTCACGCGTTGTGCGTGGATCCTATTAGTTTTATGACGTCACACTCTTGCGAGCAGATGGTCGCGATTCCCATCTGCCTCATTACGTCACGCTTTGTGTGCGTATGTTCGTCCGCACGATAACTCGCGTAAAAATAGTTTGATTTTGATGAACTTTTTTAGTATGTCTAAAGACCAATGAGGCTAGAATAAGATATCTGGAGATGCCCTTGTTAATGAAGCAGTACAGCATTTTGCGTGAAGCCTATAACCGCGAGCGACGGCCGTCAAATTGTGGGAAAGCTCATGGTTTTCAAGGCTATTGCAATGCATTTTGTTTTGGCCGAATCGCCTTTTTTCGTCGCAAATGTTTACAATTTCGCATCATAACGTGTTGCCTATGTGTGAGAAAATGCTGCATTTATAAAATTTAAATTATTTTGAGGTTCCTTTCCATTTTTATTTTAAATTGAAACACACGAACATTAGTGCGAATTCTAAACAAAACATAGCGTTAAAATTGTAAACTTCACTCGTGTAAGAAGTATAATTCATTCCGGTTTGATAATTAACACAGTTTCTGCAAGCCAAAACGACGCAATTCCAAAATACAAACAATTGAAATTACATACGTAGCATGTAAACAACTGCAAATTTCCACACTTTGTGGATTCACGGTTAAGAGACCAGATCATCTCTAGAAGTATTATTCTAACTTCCTTGCTAAATACTTATCAGTATGCCAATTTTCAGATCTCTAGGTCATTTAGAAGTGGTCAAGCAATTCACAAAAAATTCAAACAATGTTCCAAAGCCGACTTTTTTTTTATTATACTTTTTGCGCTGTATCGATTCCAAGATGGCTGCTTGTCTACAGTTTTTGTTTCGCTCCTGGTGAACTCGCTGTTGGGTTTTTGCGGAACAATTTTTAATTTCCTTCTATTTTTATTGAAGCACTTTGCTCCTCTGTCATTCCGAAGTTTCAGAGTTTTTTTACTGTCGTTATGTTTTGGAATGGCGGACTTTTGTCGTTTAAACTTATAAGATTTTCTAAATTTACCACTAAGGAAAACAAAAGCGGTCCGAAAAGCATTTCCGTAAACAGTAAATCGTTAAACAACTGAGATAGCTTTACCAACAAAACATATGCTAAACAAATTATCTGCGTCACCATGGCAGCAGGTCACGGGACCAGAACGTTCCTCTGTGGTTATCGTGAAGACAGACAAGCCGTTCGTTTCTTTCCTTTGCGTCTGTAAAAAAATGTTTTTTTCCTGTGAATTTATCGTCTGCGTTAGTGGTTCGTGTTGACTGCGTTGTGTTTTCACCGTTTTGCCTCACTTGAAGTGAGTGTGTGTGCCTTCTGTTTCGTTATTTTGTGTTTCTTCTGTGTGACGCAGTTGCAGCACACGGTGTTGTGTTGTTCGGCTTAGCGGCCATGATGGCTGCTTCCCAAGTACAAATGCAAGTTCTGTCTGCTGATTTTATCTCAGCTGGATTTTCTTTGGCTACATCGACCGCTTGTGAGACAACTATGACCTCTTCAAGTGTGGATTTGTCTACTTCTAATTGTGTTTCTGCTTCTAATGTGCTTCATCCTAATGTTTCTGCATCGAATGTTCTTCGTCCTAATTTGCATATCCTGGATGCCGAGTCACGTTCTGCTGCCACGGCTGCTACTCCTCCACGCTCGTATGCTGCGACTGCTCGTCCAAACCAATCTCATGCACCTCTTTCAATGCAACCAGAATTTTCTAGAGAAGATAAAGTTCTCAAGATTCGGATTTCTGACGACTCACCAGCAGGTAAAGAACTTTCCTCAGCTTTGTTATTAAGTGTGTATTTTCCGTCTCTTCGTGACACCCCCTCTATTTGGAGGCCTTGGTTAAAGTTGTTCCCAAGGAAAGCATCGTTTCAATTATTCGCATTGGAGGGGGTGTTGTCGTTCATTTTGTTTACCAAAAAGCCACCGACACCGTTCTTGCCACAGGCATTGATATTGGCTCTTTTCACTTGCAACCCGTTGCTTCTGCACAGCGCCCGGTCACAGTGACATTATCTCCTGTGCCTACTGCTATTCCTGACAACTTACTTGTTGCTGCGCTCGGCACTCTTGGTCGAGTAGTGGGAGAGACTAAATTTCTCCCAGCTGCTGCCAGACTCTCCATTCAAATCTGTGCAAGGAGGACGTCGCCAATATCGTGTTATTTTCCCCACTGACCAAGCCATTTCTAACCGCCACACATCTCTGCAACTTGTTACGGACACACGGACATACGTTTTCAACTTATTTGCTGGTGTCCAGTGTTTCCGGTGTAGAGCTGAAGGCCACCTGGCTTATGAGTGCCCTCAGCGCACACTTGCGCAAGGTGCTGTCCCTTCGTTGAAGGTTCCTGACACACCTCCATCATTCACTTCCTCCTCCCTTACTACTGAACAAACTGTTACCCCAATGTCAACCACGTCACCATCTCTGCTACTTGCTCCTTCAATGACTGCAGATAGTTCGTTGTCTTCACCTGTTTCAGTTTCGCCACTGCCATTCAACTCCGAGCAGCCGCTGTCTTTCAAAACTCCTACGCAGTTATTGCCAAGCACTAAACAGCCATTACAATACAACTCCGAGCAGCCGCTTTCTTCCGAAACTACTGCGTCATCATTACCCAGCTCTCAAGCGCCACCACCAAGCAACAAATTACCTCCCGTTTCACAGCCTGTTTCGCAAGTGCAAACACCTGCTTCTGAACTGTTTAAATCTGCTCTCATTGTTGACATGTCATTTCCACCTCTTCCTACTTCGGTGGGCTCCTCTGGACCCAAAATTGCCGGGAAACGCCCAAATTCTGCCGAGTCTTCTCCTAGGCGTTCGCGTCGCACTAGGCGTTTTCGGACCAAATCTTCTGCCACTTCCTCTGGAACCTCACCTGGCGTAGAAAATTGTTCTTCTCAACTTCGTACAACAAACAGATTCGCTTGCCTCCCTACTGATGATGATATGGATGTTGCTGCTAATTTAAGTGAATCAGCATCGATTGCTTCGGATGTTGTTGGAGGTGATTCTTCTCTTCCCACCATTTCCAAACTTTCCGCTCTGTTCAAAGACTGTTCTGTTCCAATGCAACCGCTCACATTTACTGAACATCTTGAACTAATTCAACGCCCTAGGATTGACAAATTTCTAACAATCCCGTGTATTCAATCTAAGTTAAATTGGTTACCTGAAATGCTTCAACAACTGCAATTGCTTGATGAATTTTTGATTAACGTTTCCGTTCCCCCTGAAGATGCCCAGCTTCAGCATCGTCTGTGGTACATGCTGAAGTTGCTCACAGCTGAACTCTAAAACATTCAACAGCATGTTCTTGATTTCCCAACTGACTGAGTTTTGTCTTCTGAATAAACGTTTTGTTTTGAAATTGTTTACCTTTGAACATGTAATGCTTTACCGTCTGTTTTTTTGTTTAGTTTTCGGCGAACTCTTAGACACAGTTTAATACTATTGTTATCAACGGACTCATAGACTTTTCTTTTTACTACTGTTCAACTGGGCAGCCTGTGAGCGCCCTCTTTTTTAACACCCTTTACATTGTTATTGTTTTTTTTAAATGCTTGCGTATACCTTGTTCTCTCCCACATCTTGTTACTGTTTTGTATTCTGTACTTGTTCATATTTTGTAGAGGCGTTTTTTATACCTAACATTTTGAGCAATAAATACCTTATGAAGACAAGCCGTTCGTTTCTTTCCTTTGCGTCTTTAAGAAATGCTTAAAAATTAAAAAAATGACTTTTCCTTAAATTTTGTTTCGTAAAAAAGGGATGATAGTTGTAAGTTTATGCTGTAAAAATTGCAATGCGTTATGATTTATAGTTTGCCATATATCCGTTTTTTTAAATGGATCCCATCGCGAAATACAGAATTTTGTGAAATTTAAAAATTTAATTTCTCGTAAAGTAAATCGAAACTCAAAAAACGTACGACGAGGTGCAACAATTCGGTCATGACACTACAAGCCTACAAAGATTCGTGGTTCTGTTTCTGTTAGTGTGTCCGGAACGCGACTTGATAGCACTTTTTCTCTTAGCTTAAATTTGAAATATAATAGCTCTTGAAGTGTCGCCAGTATCGAAAAACGGTTTATTTCAGCTAATTCTCCAAACAATTCTCTAAAAACGATGAAAATTTCATATTTTTGTGTTCAATACGTTTTGCGCTGCGAGCTTGGAAAGCAAGAGTGTCGCGAAATTTCTAAAACAGCGGCGGCAGTTTACTTTTTATTTAGAATAGAGGGAGATGGATTTTTGAAAAAGCTCTCAATTCTTTTTTATTGGTCTGAACAACAAAAGTGCTAGCAGAAACTTGTATGTAAAGAGGCATTGCAATCGACCCTAAATAGGAGAGAAAATGTGCGGCATACCATCTATTAGTATGATAAAGTTCCGCACAATTGTGTAACGTCATTACAGGTCGGCCTTCGTCGAGCAGCTGTCTTCTTCCGCAGGGCTTTGTGGTGCGTGCTGGTGGTGTAATATCAACACCTTTGGGAAATCGCAATACGTTGTACTCTGTCCTGTTGACTTCTGTTCAAAATAATCCATCAGAATCACGATAATTTAATCTTGTGTAAATAAATAAATAGAAAAAATGGCTAAACTCTTATGCAGAGTTTGTGGTAGTTCAGAAAGTGTTGGGGTATACAAATTCATGGCAACATATGACATGCTGTTTGTCTCTTTCTTTCTGCCTGTGAACTCGATACTTTTTTTTTTTCTGGAAGTTTGTTGGAAAACTGATTAGAAATACCCGAAACATTGGTCAATTTTATGCAGCAAATTTTCAGCTAAATTTAGACAAAATCGAAGTTACTCTTTTCACAAGAAAGATCTTAATGCTCAGTTTTAATGGCTACAACACTAATTTCGGCTCTGTTTTTCTCGGAACTTACTTTTAAGTGGCATAGTGTTTTCTTTGCTTTCCTATTTCTTTCGTTTGCGCAAAGATATCGTGAAGGGTTAAAGAGGATTCTTCATTTATGCAAGCCAGCTCAGTTCCAAGATTTGAGGGAGGGAGGAAGGAGGGAGGGGTCAAGATAAGTAAATACTGTATCTTCAGATCCAGGGCTCATAAGTAGCAAGAGCTCGATGCGCTTTTTACATCACGCGGATATTGTGCGTATGTATTGAACATGTGATAAAGGCAGCAAAGCAACAACGATGGCTCAATTATGTTTTTCCTGGAGACATTTACGCAATTCGGTACATGTATTTTCTTCCCATGTGTCACCTGAGTGTTGTTCCTATGTTGATGTCACCCGACCTGCAAGGAGTAAGATGCTCTATCACTCCGCAAAGCGGTGAATTATTTAGTATGCTTTTTTGATATTTAGCTTTCGTGAGCACCAAGAATTAATGGAGAAACAATTATTCTTTTTTATACCTTTCCGCGTGCCTCTAGGTATTTTATTGCGTTTCGCTGTTTTTTTGTTTCCATAGAATGAATTAGAAATGGAAATCAATAGTACAAAACTTCTGCTACCAAACATTTTCTGAAGCTCGAGATTTTATTAAGTTCCCCATTTTTTTATCTAACCTGAGGCTAATGTTTCTCCTTTTTAGGTCTTTAATTTCGTTAGTGATTTGTTTACATAAAATTACTTTTACTCGCGCAGTCACTAAAGGTTACGTCGGATGAAGCCTTCGATAAGGCTGACTGCTTAGTCGATTCCCTTTAAATGTATAGCTAGCGAAGAAAACCATTTTAACTTGGAAAAACAACCAGTTGGTTAGCGAAATATTTGCAGGTAACATTCTTGACAGAGGAGAAAAGAAAAGAAGCAATTCAGACAAGCAGAAGTTAATCCGTTTTTCTGAAAACAGTACTAAACCGACGTTGAAGGAAAAGAAATTAGTTAAGGCTTACAGTCAGGTGTAACTTAAGAATTTCTGATGTCTCCCTAACAGCACAGACACGCTCGAGTCATAGAAAATTATTTTTGTAAAAATAAGAAACTTCCAGTAAAACTAAGTGACAGAGAAAGACAACCGACAGATTACTAGAGAAGTATGATCGCGGTCGGTTTGTGTACTTTGCTCAGAAAAGAAAAAAACGAAAAAAATGCAAACCATAAATACAAATTTAGCATAACAATGTTCATTTAAATACCTTTTTCAAGCCTTTCTATTTCCCGAACTTTAACAAAAAATGCGTAAATTCTTAATGTCGGAGAATTCAACTGGTAATTAAATATAATGACTGAGACAGACTATGTGAGTGTTAAAGACTAACTGGGTTGAGTGCAAACAACTTTAAAATCTTTTCCTCCTCAGTGACCTCCTGCATATATATTAAGTTAATGCTATAAAATTTGAACAGATATATTGTGTTGGTGCGAATGAAATGTCCGGCGCGAACGAACAGTGGAGATAAGCCCCTACCACAGCGGAATGGAACCACCCACAAGTATTGCGGGTATTACGTCACAGTTACTATAAATAGTTAGCACACTCGTGTGAAGAACACGGTTGAGGCCTGGTTCGTTTGGACGTAACATGGCTTACAAAGGAAATATGCAAACGCCGGATTTGAGAGTCATCTTCCTGTATGAATTCAAACTGGGCCATTCTGCAGGAATTGCCGCTCGAAGCGTTAACAAAGCGTTTGGGGAGAATACAGCCAACGAACGAACCATTCGGCGATGGTTTGTAAAGTTTCGAAGTGGAGATACGGACATGCAAAACAAATCACGTGGTCACCGACCTGCTGCTGTTTCTGACTATGTTCTGTTATGTGTGGTTGAAACGGACCCCCGAAAAACGTGTCTTGAGAGAGCAGCAGAGGTAGGTGTACACCAGACGACAGTTGTTCGGCGTCTGGCTGCGCTGGGTAAGGTCAAAAAGCTAGACATGTGGCTTCCGTATGAATGGACAACTGCCAACAAGACTAAGCGTTAGGAAGTCTGCACGTCGCTGCTTGCCAGGAATAAACAGGAACCTGTACTGCATCGAATCGTCACCTGCGACGAAAAGTGGGTCCTTTATGATAATCGAAAACGATCTGCAAAATAGTTAAGCAATGCTCAGCCTGCTGGACAACATACTAAGCCCACCCGTACACACCAAGAAGATCATGATGTTTGTCTGGTGGTCCATGGCCTGAATAATTCCTCGTAGTTTCTTGGCAAGAGGCCAAACCATCACTGCAGAACGTTATTGTGCTGAATTACACCAGATGCACCAGAAATTTCTGCAGAAACAAACGGCTTTGGTCAACAGACTTGGTGTTCTTCTGCTCCATGACAACGCCCGCCCTCATGTCTCACAACGAACGATGACTGACACTAAGTGCCTTGGGCTATGAAGCATTGACTCACCCTACCTATTTCCCGGACTTGTCTCCGACAGACTATCATCTGTTTCGTCGCCTGTCCTGGAAACAGTTCACGACAGACAACGAGGTTCAACGTGCAGTTGATGATTTCTTCGGGTCCCAGCCACAAGACTTTTTTCGTTCTGGGATCATGGCCTTGCCGGACAGATGGCAACTATGTGTCGATGCCGAGAAGGATTATTTTGCTTAGGTAAGTTGTCCTACTTTTCCGTTCTAGCCGTCCACGTGTGCTGGTCCTTTGCCGGACACTTCATTCGAACCAACCCAATATTTAATAACTTCTGATATCTCTCAAACAGCACAGACACGCTCGAGTGACAGGAATTTGTTTTTATAAAAATAAAGAACTTTCAATAAAACCAGGTGACAGAGAAAGACAACAGACATATTACTGGAGAAGTATAATTGCGATCGGTTAGTGTACTGAATTTCGTTTCCTAAGAAAAAAAAATGCAAACCCTGAATAAAAAATTTAGCAGAACGATGTTCATTTAAATGCCTTTTTAAAGTATTTCTATTTCCCGAACTTTATAAAAAATTCATACATTCTTAATGCCAGAGAATTCAACTGATAATTAAATACAATGACTTAAATTTATGCTATTAATATTTCTGAAGTGCAAGGTTCTTTACCTACCACATTTTCGAATTTTAAGCTAACTCATTGTGAGGGAATCATTGTAAATAGTTTTAATGAAAGCCTGAATTACGCAAAGATAGACTGTGTGTGAGTGGCAACGACCAACTGGGTTCGGAGCAAACAATTTAAAAATATTTCCTTCCTCAGTAACCTCCTGCATATCTATTAAGTTACTGCTTTAAAATTTAAAGAGATCTAAATATTGGGATCTGAAATTTAATCTTCAATGTAATTTGCTTAAAAGAAAACTGGAAGTAGCTTGAAATTCGGATATAACTAGGTCTGAGGAACCGAAGAATGTTGCTCTATATACACGGTCGAGTCACATTATTGTGATCACCAGCTTATACCCAGAGTAACCGCCGTGTGCAGTGCGGACAGCAGCGAGACGAACTGGAAGTGACTCAATAAGGTGCTGGAAGGTGTTCACAGCTATGTGGAGCCATGCTGACTGCAGAGCAACTGACAGCTTCTGGAGGGTGCGTGGTGGACGATCCATAGAGCGAACTACATGATCGAGGTAGTCCCACAGATGCTCCATTGGGTTTAAGTCTGGGGAATTATGGGGCCAGGAAACTTTGAAGTTTTCATCGTGCTCTTCCAACCATTCTAAGACAGTTCTAGCTGTGTGGCACATCACATTGTCTTACTGGAAGATCCCAACCGCACCAGGGAAGACAATCCACATATATGGGTAGGCGTAGTCTGCAAGGATGGATTCATAACGAATTCGGTCTATAGTGTCTTCCACTGGTATGAGTGGACCCAGAGAATGCCACGAAAACATTCTCTAGACCACAACGCTGCCCCCCACGAGCTTGTGTTCTGCTAGCAATGGCTGAAGAGTGTTTGTTCTCCGATGTTTCTCGCCTTACACGCCAAAGTCCGTCCGTTCGATGAAGCAGAAAACATTACTCATCGGAGAAGACATTTTCTTTGCCAATCACCGCAGGCCCAATTCCGATAATACTGCCGTGCAAATGTGAGCCTTTTCTGCCGATGCACATTCGTTAGCATAGGTGCAGTGACCTTCACGCATCAGGGTTCGCTGAACTGTCGTTTTAGACACACTTTCGGTAGCCACCTGGTTCATTCGTCCAGTGAGTTGTTCCACTGTAGCATGCTGATCGGCCCTCACTTCGTCCAGTGAGTTGTTCCACTGTAGCATGCCGATCGGCCCTCACGTACCTTCGCGGCCGACGTTCACCTCTCACATCAATGGCACCTGGTGCTCCTAAGTTTCCACGTCGGTTATTCACAACGGTGCCATTCCTCCAATCACAAATACACTTTAACCACAGCAGGACGTGAACAGTTCACAAACTGCGCTGTTTCAGAAATACTGCCACCCATTGCTCGAAAGTCGATAATCATCCCTTTTCGCAAATCTGATAAATCGCTCCTTTTACCCATGACAGCAACGAGTAATATGTTTCCAGAATGCCTACAACACACCTTATATACCCTCCAAGCCAGCTCACGACACGTGCTTTCTTTCATTGACTACGCGCTGTTGACGTCAAAAGTAGAAAGTGGTCACAATACTATGAATCAACTGTGTAACTATCACTCCCTATATCCGTTCTTGTAGCTATATGTTACTTCTGTTTTTATTCACTACTTTTATAACGTAGTCGCACATACGTATATATACAGTATATACTTATGTTAAATGGGTCAAACGAACAGTTAATAAACATAGCCTACACTTACACCATTAATAATTTACTTCTGTATTCAATATTTGTCATTATGCACTACATAATTGTACATATGTACGCACATAATTTTTTTAAAAAAGGCTTGATGAAATGCATTATCTGCAGTACTTTTTTTTTTTTTTTGAAATAAGTCTTTCAATGTCGTCTGCTTAAAATTTATTTTAAGGGGAAGTTTATGAGCAATGTCTTTCATGTAACTGAGATAAAAACGAAATTCTGGCGATGCCATTGGCTTCATAAAACAAGGAAACAGTTTCTAAAGCAGTTTGTGTCTCTGCACTTGCCACCACATTAACTAGACATCCTCCATCCTCTTCTTCCTTGCCGTCATTTTTAAAAAGCCACTTTTTCTGTAACAGCTTCGATGATGTCCTCATCTGTCGGCGTTTCAGCAGTCACGAGGTTGTTTTCCACGGTCTTCCAACTTCTCAGAATCCAAGTTCTGTTTCTAGAATCGCATTGACAAAGGAATATTGTCATCATTTTCTTCAGTGTTTTAATCGACTTTAGTAAGCTTTAGTCTTACCTTATTGAAACAGTTGTTTCATGTTATTCCTTGCATCACGCATAAATCGAGTTGCATCAAGGACTGAAATTTCAATTTGTCTTTTGCTTTCAATGGATACCGTAGTTTCCGACATTAAAATCTCTCTAAAATAGCATTTGAAGCCAAAAACAATTTGATCAGTAGGCCGGAGAATGCAAGTTGAATTGGATGATAAAAATGCAAGTTCGGTATTGATCCGGTTGAGAGGAATGGCATGTGATTGTCTAAAATCAGCAACATTTCATTATGCCTTTTCCTAAGTTCTTTATCTTAGTTACGCACTTTTTCTAAATGGGATAATGTCTTTTCCATTTATTACTCAAGTTATAAGGATAATGGCTGTGGAATAAATCGCGTTCTTGTGTCCTGACCTTTACGCCAATTTCAATGATATTGAACAGAACCGGTTCGGTATACCTCCGGAACAACATGATAAAGTTTTGTCGCAATCGAATTATTTTTACGTAAGTTATGACGCATAAGGGCGATGGAATGGATCCCGCTCCTATGTCCTGACCTTTGACACCATTTTGCCCATTTCAGTAGGGCTTGTCTCCAACTTGTCCCCTACCACATTAAAATTTCATCGAAATCGAACCATTTTTACGCAAGTTATCGTGCGGACAAAGCTGGAGCACATACGATTCCTCAACCTACGGTTGGAAAGAGTAAAAGAACTATGAGAGTCAGACATCCCAGTTTAGAGCCACTGATTCTGGGAAAGGAATGTAGAGAACCAGCGCTTTTCCCCAGGATTTCAGCCCAGACCAACTAATGCAAGAAATAAGAAGGCCGCGTCCTAAACCGTTCTGCAGCTGAGCAACGCTATTTAACCTTGTGCTTTGTCTTGTTTGTTTACGCGTACAATTCTGATTCGTTCACTGTGTAACAATCTTTGCTCGTAATGACGTATAACTTTACAAATCATTGAACATTTTTTTCCTGCTAATGAAGAAAAACCAGGATGTCATTAATTTTTAATAGAAGCACCGGCAGAAGTCTCGTGTGAGCATCTATTGACTGCGGGAGGGCATACATTATATTTTTACGAGTATGATTTTTAAGAATTCGAGCACTCCCGAATGAAAGGAGAATTTTTTATGCAAAAATTCATCTTTCCTTTAGGAATTATAGAATTTTAAGAGCTTCAATATGTAAATTAAAATACAGTATGTCAGCTGTACCATGTAATGAATGGTCATAAAGCGCTCACTGTTGCATCATTCAGAACATAGTACGTATTACTGTCCCTTGCGTAAATCCCATAAAAGTTCATTGTTTCCCTGATGTGGGGACAGAACCCAAGTCACGATTGGCAAATATTACCAGGACATTTAAATTGAACCAGTTTCCTATATTAGTGTAGTTCATAACAAGTTAGTAAAATCATGCAATGCATTGATTATGATAAGTTTTCCAACATACCAGAAATCATTACTCAAGTTATGAGGATAACGGCTGTGGAATAAATCTCGCTCCTGTGTCCTGACCTTTCACCCCTTTTCGATGATATTAAACAGAATTGGTTCACTATACCTCCGGAACAACATGATAAAGTTTTGTGGCAATCGAAGCATTTTTACGTAAGTTATGACTCATAAGACCAATGGAATGGATCCCGCTCCTATGTCCTGACCTTTGACCCCATTTCGCCCATTTTCAATAAGGTTTGTCCCTTGGTGGTCCCCTAAAACACACTAAAATTTCATCGACATCGAACTATTCTTACGCGAGTTATTGTACGGACGGACAGACAGACGGACAAAAGTTGGAGCATATACGCTTCTTCAACCTACGGCTGGAAAGGGTAAAGAAAAAAGGGCGGTCTTTGAGATTATTGTGCGTCATGCGATACCCATCAGAGCGGAAACTATCATCTCCATAAAGCTCATAGCGCAGGGATCCTCTAATGAGTTATGAAAAAACTATCATTAGGCATTACTTTGCCTCGATAGTTCCTTTTTGTGCTTTCTTTTTTCATTAATTGTTAAATCTTAGGCTAGTTTACGATTAGAAAATTATCTGTAGAACTATTTGAAAATGCCTTTTAAAACATTTGTACAACATGTTTCGCAAAAGAAATGCTGAATTTTTGTGATATTGACTTGCAAGAATCTTTTTATTCAGCATAATTACTTCTTTCAGTACAGCACTGATTGAAAACATAAATCTATTGCATAGTATGTATATATGCAAATTGACAAATTTACAAATGATCGGAAGTAACTGTTCATCTAAAACTTCCCATATGTCTCTAGAACATTAGGGTTACTTTCGACATCAGTCGCTGTTACATCGGTGGAAAGAACTCCTGTCTCTTCTCGTGTGGATCACTCAAAATCTGCAGTGAAACACATCGCAACCCGTATTGCGGGTTTTAAAATAATCAATTGGATAAAGTTTAAAAGAAAAGGAATGAAAAATTAGAGCTGAAGAAAAAGGACAAAGTACGGATTACCTTCACGTAAAACTGCCTTCACAGTGCAAATTGTGAAAAGAACTTTCCCTAAACTAAAATTAATAAAAAATATATGAGGAATACGATGGATGGCACTCAGTCGTTATATTTAGTCATACTGTTATATTAATCATACTGTTATATTAATCATACTGGATATTTAATACTGAATATTATTTTATATATTATAATACATATAATACATATTATATATTATTATATTACGTATTTTATCTATTTTATAAATTATTACTTTACATATTTATCAAAAATATTATATGAAAATATTTATATTTTTAATATTATATATTTATCAATTTGTTTTATGTTATAATTTTATATATATTTCAGTATAAATATTTCATGTTATATTTAGTCATACTGAATATCGAATGTGAGCGAATGGAAAACGCGGTTAGAGATCAAAGTTATGAATAATTTCGCCTCAGTACGTTTTCATCGCTTGCACAAATTCAAAATCTTTAAAATATTTGTTTTACCTCCAATTAAATCCAAATAGCGGTATATTGAATGAATGCAGTAAGAGTGATAAACTTTATAGACAGAAGAATAGTGCCAATGGTAGTGAATATTATTTATCTTGATTTATTGAAATTATATGAAACTCTCATTATTTCTAAATATCACGCAGTTAACAGTGGCGTAACTACCAGCCCCCGCAGCTGCTGGGGGTGCAGGTAACGAAGGGGCGTACTGCAGCAGATAGTTATATTTTTATGAAAAAATTTGAACACGCACAATAAATTAACCCAAAGATTCATATTTTGCTTTAAGATAACTTAGCTTTGCTCAAATAAATTCCTAGTTCACTTTTAAGACATTGATTGTCCTACAGATTGAAAATGTTTGGCTCTTTGACTTCGGGTTGTAATACGATTGCTCTGCAATGGGTTGTAAATAATACGATTGCTCTCCAATCGCCATCTCTCTGCGCTGCTGAGGACAAGCGCTAGGCCACAGTGGGATTCTCCGTGGAGGATGTGGGAAAACAGTCAGTTGCCTAGGATTACGCGAATGACAGGCGTCAACATTTATTCACAGCAGCCGCAAATCTGTCATGTATAAGAGGGTGATTTCTTCAAGTGACTTATTTTAGTTTTGGACAAAGCAATTACGCGTATTGTCAAATCTATCACTCTATTACTTAAAAAGTTAAAACTATAGGGCCTTAGGTACCACTATTACTTTTGCAGGCACTCGTCCTGACTTCCTAAACTATCCCCCCCCCCCCCTCACCACACGCACACACCGCGAAAAATGCATCCTCCCTCGTGTTCGAAATTCTGGGAATATTAATGTGCTTAGGGGTGCTGAAGTAAATTTTGCGGGGATAGGGGAGGGGGCGCACATTGTGCTAGTTACGCCACTGGTGGTGAATGTGGTTAGTAAGCGTCTTTGAAGTGAGTAAGAGAACTCATTATAGAACCGAAGTTTAAAATACTTAATATGTAGGCCATTTTAAGGTGTTAAATATATGCGTGTGTATGTTCGAACACATAGTAAAAAAATGACATTTTTCTGAAGTTCGAAAAGTATGTCAACGGTTTCACCTGAAAAAATACGATTGAGACAGACATTTGCAGCCATGAATGAATGATGATTCAAGAGAATTACCTGATTTGGAGGCATGGAAACTACTCTCTGGCTTTATCCTCTCTATTTTGACCGATAATTTTGTAGTTGACGGTAGAATGCGGTGATTAGAATTGATTCTATCCACTGCATATCCAAAAGCCATTTGTCTGTCATCGTCGAAGTTTTCAAACACACCGCCTGAGTAAAGACAAAATGCAGAACATAAGTAAAACAACGATTACTTTAGGGATGAGAACAATACATTTTCACATTAAATGAAAAAAAATCCCTTTGTTTTTGATCAGAGAGAATTTAAAATTTTACGTCCATCATATAGAGAAAAATACTACCAATGCTCCCCGAACCTCTGAATACTCTATAGTTTATTGTACGGCAGAAAGGATTTCTCTTCGCTGAACAGCTTCCTCAAATACTTAAATTTATATATCTCATCATGATTTACAGCAATCCGTTAAAGTTTTTCGTAATCACGTGAAAGGTTTCGCACATTCACTCCGATTTTAACGAGCTTCGGCAATGAATAGAAATTGAATACTACAATGGAAGTCTTCAACAGCTATTTACCATTGTCTTAAGAGAAAAGTGTTAATCAAAATACAGTACATACTTCCAGTTCTTACTTATGGATCAGGGACATGGACATTAACGTGAAATAACATACAGACTGCAGAGAACTTAAAGAAGCATACAGAGTGCATGCTTAGTGCAACCAGGAAAGACAGGAAAAAGAACTTGCGGAACCGGAATATGACAAGTGGATAATACGAGAGTTGTACCGAAAGTAATGCAAAAGTGGGCGTAAAGTTTTCTTAACTGACAGTGGTGGTTCAAATTGCACATGTTGTAGAGAAACTTTTCCTCTATACAAAGGTACTACCCAACATAGTATCCATCACAAGCGATGTATTTGCGCCATCGTTGAACCCAACTCTCGGCCGCCCCTGTGGCGCAGTGGTCTAAGCGATGGCCTCTGATCATTCTTCCGAAAGGGGTCCGGGTTCGAATTCCAGTGAGGCATGGATGGTGACTTGAAGAATATTCGTGCAATATGATACTTTGGGAATAAACGAGGAGCAAGCCATCGTTGCACGATATAGGAAGACAAATGGTCAGAGATGGATAATTAAAAAAAAATTATTTACAATTAAAATAAATAAAATAAAATGACCACATGAGATCTTTCGACTACCACTTTGGCGTCATCATCAGATGTGTGACAAAGAGTGGAACGGAGACCGGCATTAAATAAAGTAAATACGTAACATGTGACCAGTACAATTGCATAGAGTGCTTTACATAAAGAGTCATATATTCATAACATCCAGAACTGAGTTTTGCCCATGAAGGATCAGTGATATCCAAGTTCATGATATATGACTAGGCAAATTATCATTACAGCAAAAGGTAGTGTTAGCTATAATATGTAAGCTTTCGCAGAACAGTAAGGAATTATTATTAGTTGCTTTTTGCAGTATAGCTGCTTCCTTCCATTGTGGATAATGCTGTCCTTCCTGAACACAACAGGCTAAAGCCGTAGTTAACTAACAATTTAATTTTTGAGATCATACTTGTGTTCATTCATTCTAGTCTTTAATGTCCTCCTGGTAGAACCGATATGTAATTTTTTAGTTTGCGATGGGTCATTGGGAAATAGAGGAATGGAATAAATTCCATGCATGTTTTCCACACTCATCTTGTCACGATCACTCCTAATTAGATGCAAGAGATTAAGAGTCTTTGAGCCAAAGTCAATGTCATGATGTCTGCACAGGTTCTTTAACACCGGAGTTAAACTTGGGTGGTAGTCGAGTGAACCTGGATGTTGTGTTTGTCTTACGGTCCTGGCTCTCTCCCTTCCCCGAAACCAGTAGCCCTAAATTAGAGACGGGAGACTGCTTATAGCCCATTGAGTTGCTCATGGTGGTCGTTAAATTTCCAATCAAAATGATAAAAAACAACCCCTCTCGAATCCTCTCTGAAAAAATTTAACATTCAGGCGCGTATTGTTGTACACACTTCTTCAGTTACTTTCACCTCGTCTGTGTCATCAAATCTTTCTCCCCGGGGACTGCCCTTCATTGGACCGAACAGGTGGATGTCGGAGGGTACCAGATCTGGGTTGTATGGTGGATGGGGGACCACCGACCAGCCCAATTTGCTGATCGCCTGATTTGTTGCCAAAGTGTGTGTGGTCTCGCATTGCTATAGTGAATATGGATCCTTTTCAGATTCTTTTTCCGTCTCTTTCTTCTTATGGCTTCTTTAAGCTTTTCGAGTGTCTCAATGTACCGCTCGCTGAATAATAAAAAAAATCAAGGAGAATGACACCCCTGTCATCCCAAAAACATTCACCATGACTTTCTGTGCTGATCGCTAGCTCTTGAACTTCTTAGGCCTTGACGATATGTGAGGCCATTCAATGGATTGATTCTTAGTTTCCGGATCGTAAACCTACGCCCACGTTTCATCCCCTGTCATCAGATAAAAAAAAAGTGTCTTCATTGGCAAACGCTTCTAGAAGATCACAGCATACTTCCATCCTTCTCTCCTTCAAATCGGATGTCAACTGCCGAGGTGCCCACTTTGAACACACTTTCAGATACCCTAAGTCTTCCATCATCTTTTGTATGACATTGTGACCACAGTCCACTTGCAAAGCAACCTCACAGACTGTGACTTGTCTCTCCGTGCGAATCAATTCATCCACTCGCTGACGATTCGTGTCAGGGGTCGAAGATGATGATCTCCCACTGCGTCTTTTATCTTCAATGCTGGCTTCGCCATCTTTAGACTTCTTCATCCATCTGTGCAGATTGCTCTTGTCAATGGTTTCATCTTCGTAAACATTTTGTAGCCTTCTGTGGATGTCGGACAGCTTGCACCCTTCCTTCGTCAAGAACTCAATGAAGGCACGTTGCTTCTGCTTGGAATCCATTATTTACCTGCAATGAAGGAGTGTTACTATAGAAAAGTTAATCTACCAACATGTGCAATTTGAACGACCTCTGTCAATTAATAAAACCTTATGCCCACTTTCGCATTACTTTCGATACATCCCTCTGATAATGATCAGTGTAAAGAACCTGCAATGGGTTGGATATATTGGTAGAAAAACTGACCACCGTCGAACAACTGGAATACTTTATAGTACATGTGTGAATACCAAGGGAAGCGAAGAATACCAGAAGAAAACCACATGGGATATAAATGGATGTAATTCAAAAGAATGCTGGAGTGAGATGGAAGAGACGGAGAGAGAGAGATAAAGAAAGAGTTGTGGAAGAGACTTTTGAAAAAAAGAGTAAGAGTTTTGGAAGATACTTTTGAAAAGAGAGTAAGAGAATTGTGAAGCTACTTGAAAACAGAATTGTGGAAGAGACTTGAAAAGAAAATGTGGAAGAGACTTGAAAAGAAAATGTGGAAGAGACTTGAAAAGAAAGTTGTGGAATTTTCAACCCACTCCTTTATCCAGAAGTTGGTTGAAAATGGTTCGTGATAATGATCATGACTCCTGTATTTGAATATTTCGAAACGTGATACTTTCATTTGTGCTCAATATTTGCAAAAGCAGAGTTCTGAAGCACTTAAAGTATTCTGGAAGGACTTTAATGTGTGCGTGTGTGCAGAGACGACTTTAAATCTTTTGGTGCCCTATGCGCTAAAAGATTCAGGGGACCCTGCTTCCCCTTCTTATCGCCTCAGAAATTTCCATCTGTCAGATCAACAAAAAAAGAAGTAAAGTAAAGAAAAATGTTTTTGCGCTTTTTGAAATGCGATTCTATCATAAAATATTACGACGTTTTGTCAGAAACAGTGCTAATGTAATCAGTTTGACTGTTCGCGCACATTGAACTTTTTGTTTTTACAGATATTTCAAAAATTATTTTGGCGGCTAGTAGGAAATCAAAAGTCACTAAGTTTGGCACTTTAAATATCCCATATTCTTTATGAATTTACGACTAAGGGCTGTCAAAGTCGAACATTCAAGAAATTGAAGTTCTTTTTTGAAGAAATATTTTTGTACCTCTCAGGTTAGGCCTAAAGTTCTTTCTTAAACACTTAAATTTTCGAATCAGTTCATTAATTTCCTGCTAGAGGTACTGAAGGACAATAAATGTGGTTTTCACAGATTCTGCAAAAATTATTTTTGCGAATGATAGGACATAAAATTTCATTAAATTTTGGTCATTTTAAATTTCACTTCCAGTTTATAAATTTCCCTCTAGTTCTGGAATTGGAAATTTAATAAATTTCAGCTTTACGCTACGAGAGACCATTTCGGTTATGGCAAAAGTTCTTTTTGTGTTTGACACGTTTGGCAAAACTGGCTACATTAGTACATCTTCAGTTGTTATAGTTACTTGGCAAATTTAACGCTAAAGGCGCTGAAAATGGAGTTTCGCTAAATTTATCAATACATTTCGTATAAATTGTCATAAAACTGGAATAAGTTTCAATTACAAAACATGCCCTCTCCATTGCTTCAGCTTTAAAAAATCACCTTGTTTTTACGTTATGAGCAAATTAGTCAAATTAGTAGGCAACGAGCATGGTATCCAGCAAAAGTAAAATACTTGAATACACTGGTAACCGGAGAAGTCCTCGACGTTACAAAATACTAGTAATTTTAAATTTGTGCACAGTACTTTGCTTAAAATGGGTGGATGACTTTTCGTGGAGGAGGTTTCTTGTGGCGAACGATTCTCTAAATCGAAAAGATAAGACAAATGTCATGAACCAGAAAGGTTGGACAGTAAGAATTTCATCAGTCAGTGCAAATAAGCGAGAGTTTCTTGAAAACATTTTTCCTTATTACTTTCATCAGAAAATTAGGTCTGCGTTTTCTTTTATTATGTCAAAAAGATGCGTAAGGATTTCTTTATACCTCCACCGCAGTTATCAGAAACAGAAACATAAGGATTACGTGCAAAAGATCCAGCTTGAAAATGGAAAAGTGGGAACCACAGTTTTTTGAGTAAGAGTATCATTGAAACTTTTATTGGCCGCCTGGTTGGCGCAGTGGTCTAAGCGCTGGCTTATGACCATTCGTCCGAGATGGGTCCGAGTTCGGATCCCGATGAGGCATGGGTGTTTTGTTTGTCCCACGGCACTGGCTCTCTCCCTACTCTGGAACCAGTGACCCTAAATTAGGGACGGACAACTGCTTATAGCCCATTAAGTTGCTCACGGTAGTCGTTAAACCTTTAATTAAAAAAAAACTTTTATTGCTTCTTCAGATACTAATTTGTTGTCAATTTAAGGAATAGAAAAGGTGAGAGTACTTGATAATTATCAGTATTAAACAAGGGAAGGAGAAAGCTATAAGAAAATGCTATTGCAATACAATAAAAATTTCTTTTAACACTATACAATAAGAAAAAGGTAAACAGTGCAACATTTTCGAATTTCTTTATTTTGCAGCCTAAGCGCACCCACTTTTTGTGGAAAAAAAAATAAAAGAACGAAGCACCCTGAGAAAGTCCTTTGATCCTAATGAAACTCTGCATGCAAGTACCTCAGGGCCGAATATGCAAATGATTAATTGAAAAATAACGACCAATGAATAAATAACTGCCTGCGACAGGGCAAGGGAACCGCATCGAGAAGGGTTTATCAAGAACAAAGGGCTACACAACAGGTCGTAGAATGCGTCGACGTACCGGACAATTGTCACAGCGAATTGTTGGTACATTAACCTGCAGACTGTGAGGATGCCACGACGACAGATCCATGCACACCACGAGAAGTCTAGCGGTTTGGGAGAGGATATATAATTGGAGTGAGAGAAGCCGGTTGGTATCGCCAGGCATTTGGATCGGAGCTACGCGGTAATCGGACGATGTTGGCGCTAATGGGTCTAACAGGGCACTACGATCCAGCAGCACACGGGTAGTGGACGGCCGAGGGCAACGACGGAACTCGAACACTGAGCGATTGTGAGAGCCGCACGAACAGAACCGAATTCGTCGCTCTCAACAATCCGTGGCAATGTTGCGTCGTCCACAGGTACGGAAGTGGCCACTCGGACCGTTGCCAGACGAGTTGCGGCACAGGGATTACATTCGAGGAGGATAATCCGCCGCCTACTACTGATCAGAGAGCATCGCAGACGCCACTTGCAGTGGTGTCTGACCCGATCGACGAGGGATAATGTCCAGTGGTGTCATGTTGTCTTCAGTGATGAGTCACGGTTTGCACTTAGCGCCGATGATCAGCGCATGAGCGTCTGGAGACGAGCCGACCAGCGCACGGATCCTGCCTTTACCATGCAAAAGCACAGGGCTCAGACACCCGATCTGACTGTCTAGGAAGCTATTTCCTATGGCAACTGGACACCCTTCGAAGTCCTCCGTACTACCCTCACGGCTCAACGGTAAGTCGACGCATTCTACGACCTGTTGTGTTGCTCTTCCTGTAGTACATCACAGAGGAATTTTGGAACAGGATAACACCCGGCCACACACGGCACAGCTCTCCTGGGTGTACCTCTGTAATGTCGACACCCTTCTAGGCCAGGCCGATCACCCGATTTCTCACCGATCAAACATGATGGGACCCCACCTACACCCATCCCGGAATATCGGCGAATTGGCCTACAATTTGGACACCATTTGGCATTCCATACCTCAGAACAGTATCCGTAAACTGTTTGTGTCTCTGCCACGCTGGGTTTCTATTTGTATCAGAGCGAGAGGTGGCGCTACAACTTACTGACTTTTTCTACTCGCGTAACTGTTTTATCCGGATAAATGGCCCAACTGATGTGGAATTGCTATCATCTCCTCTCCTATACATGTACATTACACATGCCAATTTTTATCTTCCTTCTGGGTGCTTCGTTTTCTTGTTTTGTTGTTCTTTCTTTTTAGCGAAGATTTTATTAGCTACTTTGGTTTAGGGTGGTGTAGGAAGATTAGGGCTAAGGAAGAACTTGATTATACTACTCCAGGGAGAAAAGGTAGTAAATAGCAAACACCCCGGATCATCAGGACAGTTTCTACAAGCACTCTTCATCGCAGCTCAGGAAAAACAGGTAAAAAGTTCCAACATAGGTGTTTTTCCTTGGCTGGGAGTCATATGAAAGTAATTTATATCACAGCCAGCTAAGTATTCACCTTAAGCAATGAAAAGTATGGCAAGCGTCAATTCTTGTTTCATCTACCACTAAAAGGAAGGTTAGGTTATGTTAAGTTTCTTTCAAAACAAGTACATCGATAACAATTCGAAAATTTAAAATGAGAAAATAAATTATCATTTGACAATAAAGTGGTCACTTTAAGGATTGATTTATTTCGGTCCGAGAAAAGCAAAGCAAAACTGGTAATCCAGTTATACGTTTTCGCAGCGCCTCAAGCTCTGAGGCCCTAGGAGCGCGCCTAGTGGGAAATCCGCCCTTACGTGTGTGTCTTTGTTTTATTTCCGAATATCGAAAATTTATGGCACAAGGTGAAGAATATTACAGTGATTCCTTCCTAGCAAAAAGTGCGTGTAGTACTTGTGAACGATTTTACCAGGTTTTAGGGGGACTTAAAATATAGCGCACACATCGGCTTGGAAAAGAAGTTCAGAGGAAAACTGAAGGGGGATGATGTTAGAGAATTCATTCCTGAATTTCTATAAGGTCACTTCAAATTTTGCAGGAAATGGTTATCCATATGAACAAATAAATGCAGTGTTAACAACGGAGGAATGAAATAATTTGATTCAGCGCTTTGAGCTCTTTGAAAAAAAAATTGTTACATATTCCGTGAAATTTGCTTTGCTCTCTGGGGATATATCAGAGTGCACAGCTTGCTATCTGATGTGTCGTTGCAAAATGCACGCAGCTACTCAGGCGATTTTGTCGTTCTTATCAAACTCAGTTTGAGACTATGATGATGATGAGTTTCCCCAAGGAAGATTCCATACAATCTTCTTCTTCACAGTGGAATCATGTGCACAGGAAAAATTTCAGGGTAAAAACCGCCAGTTGCACTCAAAGTTAGCGCATAATTTACGCTTATTTGTACACTGGTGTGCAAAAATTGAGGACGAAGAAGAGAAATTAGCATAACAGCCGAACGAGCAGGCAGAACGGGCCGAAAGACCACTCAGGAGATAGACTAGGCTCGGTGCATATATGCAGCATGACGTAGGGGGTCGGGGGGGGGTCGGAAGGGTATAAAGCGCACGGGCGGTGTACGCTCAGCAATTCGGTGAAAGCTATTGTACGGTGTACATCGGTTGGCCAACAGGCAATCCAGTAGACGACATCTGGATGACTTTACCGGAGGTCGCGTCATTGGGAAGTTGGAAGAAGGTCGAAGTGTGACTAGTGTGGCCGAGGAGTTCGGGATCGCTCATAGCATCGTTTCACGAGCTTGGAGAGCATTTCAAACGACAGGAACAGCTGTCCGAGAGTTTATCAGTGGTCGTCCACGAGCAACCACGGCGGCGGACGACCGATAATTGTCCTACAGGCGAGAAGAGACAGACTGCAGGCAGCGGGAGAAATTGCAAGGCACATGCAACAGCCAACTGGACGTCCGTTATCGCGTTTTACCGTGGCCAGAAGGCTGCAGAAAGGTGGTCTATTTTCACGACTACCAGTACGGTATGTGCCATTAACGCCTGCTCGTCGGAGATGGTGGTTTCTGTGCTGCCAGGAACACAAGAACTGGACACATCAGCAATGGGGTAGAGTTCTCTTTGCGGATGAGAGCCGATTTAGTCTGACGAGCGATTCTGAACGTATACACATCTGGAGAGAGCAGGGAACACGCAATCGCACCTCCAACATCATCGAAAGGGACCGGTTTGGAGGTGGCGGAGTTCTCGTTTGGGGGCGGTATCATGCTTGGTAGCCATACTGACCTCAACATCTTCCAAGGAGGTTCAGTCACTGGTGTCCGCTATTGTACCGAGGTTCTCCTGCCTGACGCGCGCCTGTTTAGAGGTGCTGTGGTTCCTGAGTTCCTCTTCATGGACAACAACGCTACACTAATCGTACAGTGGTTGTTGGAGAGTGAAAATATTCAACGCATGGATTGGCCCGCAAGGTACCCGGACCTAAATCCAATCGAACAGGCGTTGGACCTTCTCGGGAAACGCTTGGCAGCACGTCATTAGCCACCAGCAACGATTCCACAGCTGCGATTGGCGCTACAAGAGGAATCGGCCGCGATGTCTCAACAGCTCCTTGACAACCTCGTGCTCAGCATGGACAGACGTTGTGAATCCTGCAACGCAGTCAGGGGTGATCATATCCCCTACTAAAGACTGGATTTTTCTTTGCAGCCACCTGTCACATGGACGTTTCTGTCTTCTGACCAGTTGTGCTTGAAGCTGCCTTTTCAATAAAGCGCCTTTGTATCCTTTGGATTCCTTGTTTGGACGGTTTTGCTCACTTGTCCCATATTGTTACATCTTGGGGATCTTATGGTATAATTTTAGTCGATGTGGAGCCCTTATGCACGACGTTACATTCAAAAAACAGTCTCGTTCTTAATTTTTGCACGCCAGTGTATGTAAAAGAAAAGTATAGTATTATTTGTACGTAAAAGGTAACGCTTATTTGTATGTAAAAGAAACCAGACACGAATAACACATTAGAGCAAATAACGTTGTTAAGCATTACCTAAACCTTTCCATCGTGCAAGCTCCGAAAAGGATATGTTTATCTTCCTCTTAAGTGAGAGCAAACTTGTTCCCACCTCAACCTTTTAAGTAAATGTACTTCTTAATGCCATGTTTTATTTACACTGAGGAACGCAAAAAATGCCTAACCAGGAAATATTTGTCGGAGCGCCATGAAAATTGGTGGGTACGTGCCGATAGTTGGAGTCAGTAAATGAGAGCAATTTTGAACAAATCACATGATAGACAAGGGAGATAAATGGGCGAAACAGCTCGGTTGCAGTTAAGTTCGGTTTTCTTCACTTGGGTACATAGACCATTGCATCAGAGGTCTATGTACCAGAGACCTCTGATGCAATGGTCTACTTGCTGATGCTCCGTGGAGGAAGCATCAGCGAGTAAGAATGCCTGGTGAGAACCGGAACACAGAAACCTTACTAGCCATACGTAGCCCTTCATCATAGTTCTACGTATAGCTGGTTGGATCCTGCCTCACCTCGACAGAAATGTATAGAATGCGTGTGACGTTATCTTACTCCAACTACTCCATGTGACGAGAGTAGTTGGAGTAAAGTAACGTGCGTCGCCTTAGTGGGACGCGTGTACCGTAGGCGGACGTTCAAAACACTTCCATCACATCATTCGTCAACCAAACGGTAGCAGCCACAGAATCAACAGCAGACGACTTTCAACGAGGTGTACAGGTATCTACGGGAATTCCCGTATCTACACGGACTACGAGTCGCTAATTGGCAGAGGCTGGTTTGCAGTCTCGCCAGCCATTGCAACGACTGTCACTCACCGCAGAACATCGTCGTGCAAGGTAGCAGTGGTGCCGTATCAAACACATACACGGTCGTATCAGAATAATATGGCCACCCCCGAAATCAGTGTACCCGGCCAGACGCGTCAGAGTGCAAGTGAGAAGGTCGAACATACGGAGATATAAACGGCGGGCCAGAACAGATGAGACGTAGTGTGTTACGTGAGCACAATAGGCAGAGGTAGTGATCTAACAGACGCTCAAAAAGGAATGATCATCGGCTACCGCGCCAAGGGGGAAACATGTCAGAAACTACAGACTTCGTGGGCTGTTCACGAAGTGTTGTAGTAAGGGTGTACCAAGAATGAACCGTTGGCACACCGAGTACCTCACGACGTCAGAACTGTTGAGCCTCAAAGGCCATCTACCCCAGAGGAGAACGTCGGCTGGTAAAGGGCAATCGACGCGAAACCGTGCAGCAATTGACCACGCAGATGAACGCTGGGGCACCCAGGTACGTGTCCCCGATAACAACAGAGTGAACTCTGCTACGCATGGGCTCCGGAGTTGACGGTCCGTCAAAGTGCCCATGTTAACCCAGGTCCATTAGCAACGACGCTTGCAGTTCGCATGCGACTACCGTCATTGGGCAGTGGAAGAATGGAAAAAGGTTGCCTTCTCCAACGAATCTATGTTTCTACTCCAGTGAAGTGGCGAGCGGTGGCGGATACGGCGTCAGACACACGAGAATTAACACCCGGACACCCTTGTTGTTCAAGTACAGGCCGGCAGTGTGCATGTCTGGGGGTTATTTCCTGGTATAACCTGGGACAGCTGGTACCACTGGTTGGGTCTCTGAACGCTAATGGCTACCTATTCATCCTCGGTGATCACATGCTCCCGTCTTGTTGGACGTTTACCCTGGTGGTGACCGTGTCGACCAACAGAACAATGAGCTCTGCCACGTCGCTAAGGCTGTGTGTGACTGGTTCCAGGAATATGAGTATAGGGAGAACAAAGACATCGCTGTAAATCACATGGAGCACTTGTGGGTCTATTTGGATCAACAGGCTCGACATGCGGACCCACAACCGCGTCATCTCCGGGAACTGCGTTCTCTTCTGCAGCCCAAATGGGCGCGTGTGCCTCGGGCAACCCTTTTATAGACTCATTGGGTCCATGCTACACGGTCTCGCAATTGTCATCCGGACCAAGTGTAGTTATTCTCATTATTAGGTAGGTGGTCATATTATTCTTATACAACTGTGTATGGCAGGACCAGTAGAAGTATGTGATACTCAGTCTCGCTTCTATCTCAGCGCCGACGATCGCCGATAAGTCTTTTGGATACTGTATCGTTATCGGGCTGATCGTGATGCCCTCATTGAGCGTCATAGGGATGATCGACCTGGTGCCATGGTTTGCAACGCTATCAGTTTCGTCAGCCGTTCACTGCTGGTACGCATCATGGGGGCAATGACAACAGGACGATACCAGGATGTGGTGCTGCGGACCATTTTGTTGCATCTCTAAGAGATACACCTTCGTAGTATCTCTAACGCCAATTTCAACCAGATGGAGTCAGCCCTTACGTTGCCGACATCAACAGACGCTGTCGAGGTGCTGCCATGTCCTGCACAATTCCAAGATTTCTCCCCGATAAAGAGTGTGTGTGACGTCATTGGAAGAACATTGACGCCCTTGCACAACCCCAACGTAGTGTGGATGAATTGTGGATACTATGAGTACATGGGTTTGAACTGCGCTACCTCAGTTCGAAAATCATTCACACATTACGCATATTTTTACAAAACCAGTTTGAAATGTATCTGATAACTCTCAGAAATGCCTCCGTAGCTAAAGCCAATGCCCTAGCTCAAATTCAAAGTTTTGCAAAAAGCCGACAGAAACATGGGCTGATTTACACGCGTTGGGGCAGGAGCCATCCATATATGTTTTTTCATTTTCATATTCCTGCTAAAAATTAATAAAACGAAAGGCCGTAGATTGGGGGGGGGTTTATCTCTGTTTAATTTACTAGCTTAAGTGCAGTGTGACTACAAATCAGGACCGTCGATAAAGGGAGGACAGGGAAGCGGTTGACCTCCCAGAGATGCCATACTAAGTTCCTTAAAAATTGGTATGCACAAATGCTCCTCTTTGAGGGAGGTAAAAATGGATGCTATGAGGGACGTAAAAGTAGATATGCAAAACGTGTGAATAAATTTACTGAACATTTTAACTGAAAGGGAAAGTTAGTATTTTCTTTCTTAAAGAGAGAGACTTTAGTTAGCCGCATACAGTACTCTGCAACTAACCAGGGTACATAGTAACCAACTGTGTGAGGTGTGGACACCTCATATGCACGAAAGGAATTTTCTCAAACAGCGGAGTCGTGTAAAACTATGCAGATATCTATAATCTCAGTATTCTTTCAGAGTCTCGATGCGCTGAAGGGATGAACAGCTAATTGGAATGAAGAGCTAAGGGGAGACCTCAGTGTCTATACGCAAAAGGAATGAAGAGCTAAGTGGGATGAAGGGTTAAGGGAGAGACCTCAGTGTCTATACGTTAAAGGGATGAAGAGCTAAGGGAGAGACCTCAGTGTCTATACGCTAAAGTGATGAATAGCTAATTGAGATGAAGGGCTAAGGGAGAGACCTCAGTGTTTATACGCTAAAGGGATAAAGAGCTAAGGGAGAGACCTCAGTGTCTATACGCAAAAGGAGTGGAGCGCTAATTGGGATGAAAGGCTAAGGGAGAGACCTCAGTGTCTATACGCAAAAGGAATGGAGAGATAATTGGGATTAAGGGCTAAGAGAGAGACCTCAGGGTCTATACGCTAAAGGGATGACGAAGGGCTAAGAGAGACCTCAGTGTCTATACGATGAAGGACTAAGGTAGAGACTTCAGTGTTTATACGCTAAAGGGATAAAGAGCTAAGGGAGAGACCTCAGTGTCTATACGCTAAAGGGAAGAAGAACTAATTGGGATGGGGACTACGGGAGAGACCTCAGTGTCTATACGCTAAAGTGATGAATAGCTAATTGAGATGAAGGGCTAAAGGGAGAGACCTCAGTGTCTATACGCTAAAGGGAAGAAGAACTAATTGGGATGGGGACTACGGGAGAGACCTCAGTGTCTATACGCTAAAGTGATGAATAGCTAATTGAGATGAAGGGCTAAGGGAGAGACCTCAGTGTCTATACGCTAAAGGGAAGAAGAACTAATTGGGATGGGGACTACGGGAGAGACCTCAGTGTCTATACGCTAAAGTGATGAATAGCTAATTGAAATGAAGGGCTAAGGGAGAGACCTCAGTGTTTATACGCTAAAGGGATAAAGAGCTAAGGGAGAGACCTCAGTGTCTATACACTAAAGGGATGAAGGGCTAAGGGAGAGACCTCAGTGTCTATACGCAAAAGGAACGGAGAGATAATTGGGATTAAGGGCTAAGAGAGAGACCTCAGGGTCTATACGCTAAAGGGATGATGAAGGGCTAAGAGAGACCTCAGTGTCTATACGATGAAGGACTAAGGGAGAGACTTCAGTGTTTATACGCTAAAGGGATAAAGAGCTAAGGGAGAGACCTCAGTGTCTATACGTAAAAAGGGTTGAAGATCTAATTAGTCGTCTGGCCTTCGTCGCAGAAAGCCTCTTTCATCGTTTAACCTTCAACGAAATGTTTCCAAGCCCTATCCAGAAAGCATCCTCCTATCGTTATGTTCACTATTTGGTTCCTTTACTATATATATTACACTTCTACAGAGTGCTATGTTGTCGACATTCACATAACTTTTACATTTCAGTTGAATCTTGGGTATTTACCTAGTTTTCGTGTGTTTAGTAAAGTTATATCTTAAAAGGAAAGTGGGAATTTTGAATGATCATACTCATTTCCTATAACAGAGGTATAAGAGAACAAAAATGGCACAATTTGAGTGGAAGTAAATAATTTTTAAACTCGAGGGGGACAATTTCAAGTCTCGCCTTTCCAGATAAAATAAAAGTAAGCTTGCTTGCTCTAGCCTTGCTACAACCCCACCCCACCCCACACGCACACATACACATTTTGAGAGTAATATTTCTTAGAAATACACCACTACCGAACTGGAGATTTTATTTCTAGCCGATTTGTATAGAATATAATGAACATTTGTTTTCTAATTTTTTATTCAATATGACCGCCTATCGTTCCTTAAAATTTCTTTTTCGTCATTCATTCCAATTTGAGAGGCAATTACAGGATTGTTACAATACGAGTTTTGAAATGGCATTGAAAAAAGCTGGTTTTACGTCACGCGCTAATTGCTTTCATTCTTATTCGGGATCTCTAGGCGATCTGTTAGTCGGATGACATCTGTTGATATGCTGCCACATCGCGTACAGCATAAATGTCAATTAAAGCAATGCTACGAACGATAACTATAACCATGTGAAAATAAACCCTTTTTTGTCGGTGACTGAATTCGAACCCACTCCTGTCTTCTCTGGAGTCGACGTTCTACCGATTGAACTACACCGACAAAGCTTATCGCTGCAATATCTTGCCATGTGCGTCACCTCTAAATTAGGTACGTCACAATCATGTTAAATACTAGTACAGTACTTCATTGAGCATACGTATGAAAGTTCAAACTTTTCTCCCTTAGCAAAGGCTTTCTACTAGTAACTTCTGCTATTCCCATTAGGGAATCACGAAACTCCTAAATATTAAATTTCGACACTGGGTTCGATTCCCGGTGGTTGCCGATGAGAATGAGCGATGACTTCTGTTTGGTGTTCCTGACCCTCGTCGAGTGTTTGAATTAAATTTCGTCTTGACAGCTATAAGTTATGTTTTAGTTATGGCAGCGGCAAACCACACAGACACTACCATAAAAATAGTCAAATCATGTTCTGTGTAACCCAAAATGCAGGTCTGCGTTGAAATCTCGGAGTCGATTTTTTTGCTATTACAATACTTTCTCATACATTAGTATGCGAAAGTAAAAATGGGTAGCGGGGGTTATGCAGCAGCAGCAACAACAAAAATAACCTTTTTTGTTTTTCTAGGATATGTCTAGGAAAGTCAAGGGCCTACCGAGAACCAATACTGTTCACAGGGCCCTGGCAACTGCGAATCTGCTACTGTCCGAAAATGATTAAAATCATTCTAAACACTGATCTTTTCGCTTCTACGTTTCTAGGATTTTCGTAACGATGCCGTATGCCAAAACGTAGCTCATTTTTTTTTATCCAGGCATTTAGTCATTCTCAGAAATCCTGATTTCATTTAAGAGATTAATAAAAGAATTAATGTGAAATTTATTTTTGCGGGGCTAAAGAGTTTTGCAAAAACTGTTTTTAAATATTACTATGCGACACATTTCATTTCGCACACATTTCCCAAGAAAAATTCACTTAAATTTATCGAGAGAAAATTTCGCTCTAGTGATTCCTCGAAATGTTTACAATCTTTCCCTAGAACAAGTTTCGAATGCCGTTAAGCAATTAATGTATATAATTTATTCAGCACGAATTACTGGAACGACCGGTACATTTGTGTGCACGAAGACACCCAGCATCGCCGAGAACAATGTGAAGGAAGTGTTTTAAGGAGACGACATAGCCTGCAGTTAGTTTAACCCAGATGCGCAGTAACACATATAATTTCTAGAGCCAAGCATCCCGCATCATCGCCTCGCTCCTGCGCTTCCCGTGTTTGCAGTTAGGAGAGGACATTACGCCGCTTTTCTGTCGAAATGTGTGTGTGTGTGTGTGTGTGTGTGTGTGTACTTCCCGCCCTGCGTACGGAGCCTCTGGAAACGATTTCTCGCCGCGTTTCACAGAAAGCCAGGGGGGGGGGGAATAGGAAAAGTTTGCTTTCCAGCTGGTATATCAATTTAAATAACATTAAGGGGTCTTCATTTTTGCCGCGAACTTGCCATTCCCTTTTATGAAGTGTCGCTGCAGCGGAACATTGCCAAACATGGGACTACAAATAGCAGCGAGTGTGTACGAGAGAGACAATGGAAGTGTTTCCATGAGAGAGTTGAAACTGAATTGGCATTGAAGCTGTTAAACGTTCGCTCCCAGAAGATATCTTTCTCTCTCTCTCTTGCTGTGCTCTCATTAAAGTAATGGCTCTTACGTACCATCGGCGAGATTCGGAATCTCTTTTCAACACGCCAGGACTTTTCTTACTTAAGTGCAGAATGTTGCTTACAAATTATTTTCCCAATTTCCTCTTTTCCCTGAGGGTTTTTGAACGGACGTGCCTGAGAGATTGAGGTTCCTTTCAGCGACGATGTGTGAAACATGGGAGAATTCTGTCTGCAACAATGGAGCCTTTCTTGTAAATACTTGTAAACATACCCGAGAACAACCTCCTTTTAAGAGCTCGCACTTTTATTACGCAGGAATGGGTTTAATGATAGGATTCCCTAAGAGCATCCTTGGGAACGTTGTTCTCTAGTGTCTGAGGTAATTCGTCTAACAAAGCATTTTCTGCTACCTTTGCTAAGAATAACTGTCTATGCAGGACAGGTTTTCATTCTTAAGTAATGAAGCACACGCACTCATAAATCTTTTTCCGTTTCAATGATAAACGGTTTCACGGAAACGCAAAACAACTGAATTGTTCAAGACGTCAACGATTTAACATGCAGCCCATCTGTGTCTATTAAGTTCTCAAGCAGCTACTTGAGCGCTTCTCTAAAATAAAATAATATTACTATAAATCTAACTCTGAATTGTTTTTTACTCCGTTGACTGTTTTGCAAATTACTTCTTCGTGCTCATAAAGACAGGAAAAGGTAATAAAAAAAAGAACCTGCTAATCACAATTAGAATTTTTATTTAATCGCTTGTATGTACTTTTCTTTTGTTTCAAATAAATTTCAAATAGACTTAAATAATCAGAACAGTATGATTTTCGATAGAATGCGTTGTCGAAGAAGAGTAACATCCCTGAAGTTGAGCATGCAAAAACATTGATATCTTTTCTTCCTTAGGAAGTTCTATATGAATGTTATCTAATTGAAAACTCTTCGGTTAAATAAAAATTTAGGGATTTGAACCTAAAAAATTAAAAGAAGGTAGAGAATACTAAATTCTCGTTGTTATCTGTTATTCTCGTTGTCATCCACAGAAAGAATCTTCGTACAATGATACCTTCACAGCTAGCCTGTTTCCTTCCAGCCGCGGTGTCGAAGCTTTTATCATGCGTGGCGTCGGGTACGGACACGTTCATGTTGCAGCTTAAACCTAAACACATTGGGATAGGTGGCCCTTTTCCAGTGCTCCTGTGTCTATTGCAAGAGGATTTGTCTGAAACGGTAGGTCAATATTTATAACATGAATATCGCCAACCGTCTGTTGTCCCGAGAAGTGTCCTCAGGATTTTGACCTTGGAAACGTTTCTTTTTGTGCTATGGTTGCAGTCTGTCATTAATTCAGGGATCATGAGCAGTCTGTTTTTCCGGGAAGCCCGGGCCAATTGGTGTTCAACCAGCCAGTAGCTGTTATTTCTGAAAACTTCTGGGCTGCAACTATCGGTTTGTCTGTCAGCCAGTAGCTGTAAGACAAACCCTCTCCGGCACATTGGGTTGACGAGTATTCTTCTTTGGACCCTTGCTACCACTCCTTCACTAAAGCTGCTCTCAAACAGACCTCAATGCCTGAAATTACCAAGATGCCGACTACAAGAGGATCTGACTCGCTCATGTTGCAGCTTAAACCTGGGCTCACATTGATATGTTCAAGTTGCAGCTTAAACCTGGACTCATTTTGATATGTTCAAGTTGCAGCCTAAACCTGTACTCATATTGATATGTTCAAGTTGCAGCTTAAACCTGGACTCTACCGTCTTCTTCGTTCCGACAAAAATTCTTCTTTCAATCTCTACATTTTTTTCTGCTCTCATTACACGGCTTGTTACTGCCGAGTTGGCACGTTCACTCGTACTGACTGTCTATTTGTTTCGCGACAGTCAGAATATCCCTAGTAAGTGCTGCCAGACAGATCCACTCGTAGAGAAAAGGTAGTTCGTAAGTATTTGGGCTGCCCTAGTGGCCGAATAGTACGAGACATTGGTTTCTAATCATTCGTCCGAAATGCGTCAGAGTTCGAATACCAGGTGTAGCATGGATCGTGTGTTTACTTTACGTTAATGGTTGTCTCCCTTCCCTGGGACCAGTGGCTTCAATTTAGCGATGGGCAACTGCTTGCAGCCCACTGAGTTGCTCAGGGTGGTCATTAACCTACCTCCCTCCAAAATGTATCTAGCCAATGGGTGGATTTGCGTACAATAATTTGTTTGTAGATGGTGTATTGAGGGAAAATATCGTTATTTCTGGAACAGACATAGTAAAAGAATTCTCTGAAGTTTCACTCTTTTTAATTTTTGCTTCCACTGAATGAAGTTTTGTTTACGTAGCTCCGCAACATTCGCTACTTGAATTACCGCCAGTGGCGCAGTGGTCTACGCACTGGCTTCTGATGATTCGTCGTAGAGGAACTGGGATCGAATCGAATGACGCCATGGATAGTGCGCCTGTCTTACGGCTATGGTTCTCTCTCGCTTCCCAGGAACCCGTGGCCTAAAATTAGAGACGGGAGATTGCTTATAGTTGATCACGGTTGGTCACTAATCCCCTCTCAGCCTCCAAAGGCAAAAATTCTGGCAAAAGGTTGCTAGGGAATTATCGAAGTAGAACGCTTAAACTTTATATTGTTCTAGATAATTCCAGAGGAAATGGATTAATTGGGTGATTTCTTTCACCTATGGTTTTGACATTTTTTAGAATATTCTGTGCCAAGAATTTGGTCATGCATGCGTCAGCCTTACTAAGAAATAATTTTCCCATCCCGTCTACCTAAAACCAGAAATATCATGTAAGCAATTTGCATATATTCACCTCACAGAAGGAAAATTAAAAATAGCAAAAGTCATTACCTGTGTGTTTGCGGCATATTTTAAATGTATGCAAATTATATTCAACGAGTCTTTAAGAAATTGTACTTTTGCTTAATGTCTTCGTCACAGTGTAGAAGGATTACGATGTATGACAGACTGAAATAGCTGCATACATACAGTATTTCCCCTTTACAGCAGCTAGAAACTTTCGTTGTTGAGCACATGAATAGCACTGAGGATCGCTGGAGGACATTTTAGAAACAGGATAGTTAATGAAGTTGATACAGGGAGTTATCAAAATAATGGGAACACTTGCTGTTTGTTGAGAATGTTTTATTAATAAGTTATTGATTCAGGGTTCCATAACAGAAATAATTCGACTTGGAATAGACTTATACCAGCCATGCACGTAGAGTAATGGAATTTGGGACCTTTTTTCTTGCAAAATATGTCCCAAATGTGCCAGTGATGTTGGCAGTGAAAAGTGTGATCTAACTTTTCGCTACAGATATTTCCGCAATTGTTCAGTAACATTGAAGTCTGGAGGTCAATGTTATTGAACAAACATTGAGGTCTGGATTTTGAGGTAGCCAGGGCAGCTGCTGTATCTCATCTTTATTTTACTATAAACCACAACTTGATATGTTTCGCACAATGCACGGGTGAATTATCTGCTTGAAATCCCAGACGGTAATTAGGGAACAATGCCGGCAACACTGGGCGCAGGTGATCCCACAAGAATGGATTCGTACATTGCACATGTGACACGACCCTGTAGAATAACCAATGGCTCTAAACAATGCCATGATGTGGCACCCCACATCGTGAAGGATTCACCTCGATGCTTCATATTCGGAACCAAACTGTCCGGGTGATACGTCCCTGTACGATTTTGCCAAACGTAAACTCTATCAGTGGTGGAAAACAATGTGCGATACACTTTACCAGTGGTGGAGAACAATGTGCGGTACACTCTACCAGTGGTGGAGAAGAATGTGCGGTACACTCTACCAGTGGTGGAGAACAATGTGCGGTACACTCTACCAGTGGTGAACAATGTGCGGTACACTCTACCAGTGGTGGAGAACAATGTGAGGTACACTCTACCAGTGGTGGAGAACAAAGTGAGGTACACTCTACCAGTGGTGGAGAACAAAGTGAGGTACACTCTAACAGTGGTGGAGAACAATGTGCGGCACACTCTTCAAGTGGTAGGAAACAATTTGTGGTACACTCTATTAGTGGTGGAAAGCAATGTGCGGTACACTCTACCAGTGGGGGAAATTAATGTGCGGTACATTCTACCAGTGGTGAACAATGTGCGGTTCACTCTACCAGTGGTGAACAATGTGCGGTTCACTCTACCAGTGGTGGAAAACAACGTGCGGTACACTCTACCAGTGGTGGAAAACAATGTGCGGTACACTCTACCAGTGGTAGAAAACAATGTGCGGTTCACTCTACCAGTAGTGGAAAACAATGTGCGGTACACTCTACCAGTGGTGGAAAACAATGTGCGGTACACTCTACCAGTGGTGGAAAACAATGTGCCGTACACTCTACCAGTGGTGGAAAACAATGTGCGGTACACTCTACCAGTGGTGGAAAACAATGTGCGGTACACTCTACAAGTGATAGGAAACAATGTGCGATACACTCTACCAGTGGTGAAAAAATAATGTGCGGTATACTGTATCAGTGGTAGGAAACAATGTGAAGCTCGATTCATCAGACCACATGACACATTGGAAGTCTTTAGCATCACATTTTTTATGTGCTTTACACCACCTTACACATTTCGTTGCATTGATGCTGATAATCAGAGATCTGTGGATTGCAGCATGGTTATAAATAGCGTCACTATGGAGTTCCCGACGGATTTTTATGACTGAAACGGAATCATCCCGACTCGTTTAACTCTGCTGCCACTTGTGGTGCCGTGGTCTTGTGCTTCAGTTGTGCATTCCATGCCAACGTTCACCTATCCCTATCTGACATCTTCGTTAGGCGTCCACAAACGCCACATTTGGAGGTAACACTGTGTCTTTTTTCGATAGGTAGACTTAATCTTCGATACAGTTCCTGGTGTTGCTCCTACTATTTGTGATATTCTAGTAACTGACGTTCCTGCAAGAGATGTACCAGTGATCTTGCCTTTTTTGAAGTCACTGAAATGTGACTTTTCGACTTGACAATGACTCCACAACAGCTGTTTCGCCTGCGACTGTTGCGCTGTTGCATGATATCAGCAGTGGCGTAACTAGCGCAACGTGCGCCCCCCTCCCCCACAAGATTTATTTCAGCACCCCTAAGCACAACAATATTCACAGGATTTCAAACACGAGGGACGATGGATGGATGGATGGATGGATGTATGGATGGATGGAACATTCTGGGGAACAGACTTGACAATAGGTGTAATTACTTTGTCCAAAACTAAAATAAATCACGTGAAGAAATCACCCTCTTACACATGGCAGATCTGCGGCTGCTGCGAATAAATGCTGACCCCTTTCGTGCACGTAATCCTAGGTAACTGACAGTTTTCCCACATCCTCCACGGGAAATCCCACTGTGGCCTTGCGGGATTCCTCGGCGTGCCAGAGAGAGAGATCGTATTATTTACAGCCCATTGCAGAGCAATCGTATTACAACACGAAGTCAAAGAGCCGAACACTTTCAATCTGTAGGACATTCAGTGTTTTAAAAGTGGAACTAGAAATTTATTTAGGCATAGCAAAATAAATATCTTTGAAGCATAATATGAATCTTTGAGTTAATTATTGTGCGTGTTCGGATTTTTTCATAAAACTATAATTGGCAGCTGCAGTTCGCCCCTTCGTTACCTGCACCCCCCCCCCCAGGTGCGGGGGTGGTAGTTACGCCACTGGATAGCCGACATGGTATTGCACCCTTTTATTTACCTCACATCGCGGGTGACGTCATCTTTGTCATTTGCATACGGCCCATTGCGTGTACTTCAATCGCAGTCAGTGTTTCCATTATTTTGATGCACTCTGTAGATCAACGAGTTCCGTTTCATATGTTTTCTAACTGAATTGAAATTTATTTGTTATTTAAAGAGCTTTTTCCTCCAGTGAGACCCGATAGTTGCAGCCCAGAAGTTTTCAGAAATAACACGATTTATCGCACAAACAGCTTTTTATGAAACATTTGAAAACACACTGAAGAAAAAAAAAATATTTGTTACAGTGGAATTGCAGGATTCATCCAAGCCTAACTCTCAGGAAGCAGAGATGTGGAATGACTCTCTCGAACAGTTAGTTGCGTTATGACACGATGTTGGTTAGCATACAGTTGTTTCTGAGCTGCAATTTTTCACGAATTTCGTTTCACATAATATTTAATTAGGATACCGTTTGAATATTTGGCTGATGACTGTCGGTAGTGAAAGACAAAACAACCGGAATTGAGTAAACACGCTGCTTTGTGTTTGCTTGACAATTTTATGAAGCTTTACATCCGTAGTATTCATCATTCGCACTCATCGCCTGAATTCATTTCCTGTGTCTGCGTTTTAATCAAACATACCCTCCGGTGTTAGTCAAAATAATAATTTTAACTTCTTTCATTCAACGGAAGGATGCTGAAACGATCATTCTTTTGTCATGAGCGAGGCTAGAGATGCGATGAAAGGATTTTTAAGAACAAAAGTTCAATTATGAATTCTTTTATGAATATGAAGATACACGCATCTAAATTAGTGTGTGGGTGTCAAAAATGAACGCGGAACGCTTTCTTTGCTACGCAGTTAGGAAGAAAATTGCACGTGGCAGGTTAATAAGTAATAAAAAAAGCGCTGTTCATCTAGTAAAACTTTTACTAAGAAAGGAGGCGTCTTCGTTGCACACAGAAATAGAAGAATCCCTCCTTATTTTACTTTTTAGGAACAGTATTACGCTATTGGACGGGATATAATCTGGCAGACAGGTGGATGCCATATTTTCAGCGTTTCACCAAGACGCTCTGTCAAACGATATTACATGCTTGTTCTATTTTCCGCATAATTCAGCTTCAAATTTAAATACAATTAATAATTCGCGACTAGATAAAAATGAAGAAAAATCTCAAAAATGGAAAATCGTACTCATGTAGAACTCACAGCCACTTTAAGTTGATTTTATTAGAGTATTTATTTAATTTATGTGATTCTGCTCCTGTGCTGATGAGAATGTTTGAATAATTATACATACATATCACTAAGCTGTTCTCTGAGATTCAGAGGTTAGCTCCACAAAGAAATACAAACTACCAGATAAATTTTTAACTGATCTTACTGTTGTCGTATCAAACTTCTCCATTTACAACGATCTTGACATACAACTCGGGCTTCACTGACATCCATCACACGACGTACACAAGACCTTCTATACATCATACTCGTAATCTTTTTCTCATGTAGACACACCCGAATCTGATTTGATCCTCCCACGACTTCCTTGGCCGTCCTCTGCCTTTCTTTCCTGCCAATTGAGCTGAAAACATATTTTAGTAAGCATCTTATCACACGTTCTTTCAACATGGCTAAACCACCTAAGGATATTAGTCTCCACCTTACTAACAGCATTTTGCCTCACATTACACAGCTGCAACATATCTTCATTCCTCACACGATCAGATAGTGTCTTGCCACAAACTCCCCGTAAGTAACTCATCTCTCTAGCACACATACGACTCCGATGTCTCTTCAGTAGCACCCAAGTTTCACTGCCATACATCAGAGTAGGAACAATTCCACTTTCATAAACACCCATTTGAGACTCTCTTGAGAACCCATCATTCCTGTGAAAACCTCCTGAAGCAGCTATGGCTTTAATTTTTCTTCTTCTCCTCCTCTTTTTCTTCTTTAGAAAAATAAATGTCATTACTTTATCAAGTATATAAATATTTCCTTTTTGTTTCGGGGGTTTAAATACTACTCAGAGCATCTCTAAGGGCTATAAGAAGTCTTCCGTCATTAAATTTGGGCCTCTGGTTCCAGGGAAGGTAGAGAGTTAGAGTAACCAGGGCATCCATATTTATCAGAAGCGAAGTTCAGCAGCCATTTTTAGGATAGCAAATTGTAAGCATATTTTCCCGCCATTTTGATGAGCAGGGCAATGGTTAAAGTACTCTTTCTCACGCATCTCTTAGCGGGGGATATTAGATTTATGGTTTCGTGGATGTTCGAGAGGGGACAGCGAGGCCAATTAAGGAACTTCTGCATCTGCAGAGAGAAGGTATTTTTAAGGAGTGTTCACGCTTTTTGGAGAGCCTGGATTTTACTCTTCTGCAAGGGACACTTTTCTTGAGGGTACGGGAGGGGGTTCTTAGAAAGAGGACGTAAAACTCAGTTGCAGAGAGTTCGGTGGTAAGATGAGGGAGAGCGAGGTGGAATCGCTTGCTGGTCGGCGTGAACGGAGGTAAGTAAGTAGTGGGCAATGGGACGGATGATTAGGGAGAGGGAATACTGACCAAAGCGACAGGAGATTCGGCGTGTTAATAAGATAATGAAAGAATGAGAATGATGGACAATGATTGGGGACATTTCCCATGACATTTGAATAAACATCTTCCGCACTGCAAGAGCAAAGCTTAACTTTAGTAGATTTTACTTATATTTTATTTATCTGCTCAAATCGAGTAAAATACGAGTTAAGGTCCAGAAACAAAACTCTCTGGAAGCAAAGCATCAAACGAACCGTTCACACAGGGCGCTGTAATATAACTAAGCACCAAGCACTGTAGCACTAGCATAGTAAGATAATTCACCACTTATTCTTCATTCGGAACTATACCCGTGCCTGGCTCGTAGGACTAGTCGGTAGCCTTAACCTACGCTTCTGACCACTCATCCACCTCGGAGGCTAACTAGTACTTGAGCTAACTTCCTTAAAATTAAATAATGTAATTATTTCTTGCTTCCTCTAGCTCAGCGCACGAGTTAAACTGTGAGACTCATTTTCACCGTCAGTGTGTACTTAATTTTTGATAGTATGTACACCAGCAATATGTGCGTATATATGTGCTTCTCTCTTGCATAAAAATAATACTTTATCAGACACTGCTACGTAGCTAGGATCCTGCATCAAGAGATTGTCATTAAATACTGCCAAGTCTAAGGCTGTGATCTCCTTATTACAAGCAACAACTAGAACCTATTCTTGAAAATCAAAACTACATCATGTACTGGCCGGTAAGACCATTCACCAAAAGCAATCTAACATTGCAATTGTAGAAAAAACACTGAAGAACACGCGACTAAGGAACGTAGAGATTCACCTTAGGAAAACTTTCCAAAGACAGTGTGGGAGAAAATCTCGAATTGCGTACTAGAACTTATGAATTGAAATCCAAAGGATCTGGAAACAGAGCATAAACACAGATCGTACCACTTGTCATTTTGGCAAACGCAGTGTTACCTAATATCTTTTAAAACGTCAAGAGCATACCATGGTACTCTTTATAGAAAATTTATGCTATGCATCTCTCGCATTGTCCTACGGCACTGGCTCTCTCCTTCGCAAAGAACCATGACCCTAAATTAGGGAAGCGCGACTGCTTATAACCCATTGAGTAGCTCGTGGTGGTCGTTGAACCTCCAACTACAAAAAAAAAAAAAACAACTCTCGCATGCCAAGATTTTTGTGGATGTGAAATACACTCACGGACAATGAAATTAGCACACCTAGAAGAAAACATGCTGCAACCGCGAAACTTTGAAAATAGCTAAAGTGTGTGCTGGTTTGCAAATGATATACGCTCGGCGCGATTCCGCATGACCCCACTCCCTGTTGTGGCGCTGCAAGCACGAACCGGCAACCTTATAAACCTGCGTGTAGTCGATGCCCCACGGAAGCGAAAAGCACCTGCCGTCGCAAACAAGAGTACAGAGCGATAAGAATGCCGTGTAGATGCCAGAGACTTTGATTTAAACAACTTATGGACTTTGAGAGAGGCCGGATCATCGGGATGAAAACCGCAGTAGTCGTGCGCGCTGTGTAGCCCGACACGTGGATCGTTCTGACCAAACCGTCCGGCTGTTTTGAGAACAGTGGACACGTGACGGCACTGCCACACGGCGGAGCAGCTCCGGACGGGCCAGGAGGACCACCGGTAGAGAGGATCGACGGATCGTGCGCCGGGCTCGAATGGATCCCATGGGGACCCGGTTCACTATACAAGCAGATCCAGCGGCTTCTGTGTGCTCACGAACCATTTCACGACACCTCGCGTAACAGAACCTGCCATCCCAGCAGGTTCGCATACGCGAGGCGTCGTTCTCTGCGAATGGTACGTGTACATACCGAGGTTCCAGCATTTTCACTCACCTGTAGCCTGAGGTCTTGTGCGGTACTCCGTCGATTAGCTGTAACTACTCTCCTGAGGATTCGACGTCCTCTATCCCTGATTTTCTTTGGTCTGCCGGTACGTTTTGCTGCTCCAGGCAAGCTCTGTGTCTTCCACTTATTCAGTACATCCAAAACGGTTGACTTGAGTATGTTTAAGCGCATCTCGGTTTCTCTTATGGACAACCCACTAATATAACACCCAACAATCTTTCCTTTCCTCAAAGTTAGTTCTCCCCCGCCGCAACACTTTCACTCAACGTTATAGTGCGATTTGATCGCAGTCAGCTGCAGGCTTGTTTTATACTGTTTGCAGAAGATGTCGTCGGTTCCCAAAGCACTAGCAGGTCAGAATGAGCTGAAATCGAGCAGCCACGCTGGGGTTAGGTGACAGGTACTCTATTGGCGAAGTCTGAAGGGGGCAGATGAATCCTTCTCCCTCCTTGATCCCTCCTTCCGCAGCAGCAATGTCCAGGCTCGATGTTGCTGGAGCGCCTGTGAAGAAATTGGGAAGCACCGGCAGTAGTTTTCTGCATGCTTTTGATGGGTGTTGTCTCAGATTCGTATCGGGCAAAAACCCTTCTGATTGCTGAAGCTCCCTTGTTCCTTCTATGGTTTCTCTTTCTCTAATTTTTGGTCACCATCAGCTCAATGCCACTATGAGGCCAGACTCGGCATGTTTTCTCTGTTATGTAGGGGAACCAACTATCGTCCGAATGCTTTCAATAATTAAGGGCCATCAAGCTGCCTCTCTTTTCTTGGACGCCAGATCTATTCGACGGTACCCACCGACTCCTTTTCTTCTCTGCTCTCATCCTCGCTTCCCTGACCTGTCGAAACAAAGAACTTGATAATTTGTTTATTAGCGTCTGGCCACCTATGGACAGAGTTTTATACGCATTTTTGTCTGGGTGAAAGGGCGAAAACTGGGGACTTTGTTCGCAGGATGCGTTTCCTTGCGTTAACTCGGCGCTCTTAAAAAGCGTCCCCAAAATACAGCTTTGGCAATATTATTTTCGTAATACTTTTTATTGCTCATATTTAGAGGAACGTAAGAAACGTGTATCTACGAACGTCTATCTGCCCATGTGAAGCTAAAATCTGGCTTCAAGTGAATCTCAAGTGTGTTAGTGAGAGGGATTAGTTACTTTTGGTGTAGGATATCTACAGGCTACACCCCATCGTGTTATAATACATCATTTTAAAGCTCTCGTCAATAGGAGGTAACTCACAATTAGGGTGTCTAGTAGAAACCAAATTTCACTACACACATTTTCATAGCGTCAGAATGAATGGCGTTTTTCACATTTATCATCAGGTTATCGTAATTTACGCACATTACAATGAGATATTGTTACGTTTATGCAAAACGTGATGAAGTAATCTTCATCGGTAGTTTAATAAAACATATTGTTGAGTAACAATTAACTTAACTATTGTCGCGTCATTTCTTATGGCAGCATACAGAAATCAGATTTCAACAATGGCTTTGAATACTTCCGTTACCCATTTTCGTTCTATCAAAAATCTTTCACTTGGGATTTACTTTAATACTGTCGGGAAAGGTGCATAACATCAAAAAAATCTCTAGGAATTTGGATTGCTACAAAGACTGCTTCACCCAGTCGAAAAGACAGTCATTCTTCAAACCTGTCACATCACTAGAAACGCGCTCCGGTGGTGTAGTGGTCTAAGCGATGGCTTCTGATCATTCGTCCGAAAGGGGTGCGGATTCGAATTCCTGTGAGGCATGATGTTGTTTTTGTCTTACGGCACTGGCTCTCTCCCTTCCCTGGAACCAGTGACCCTAAATTAGGGACAGGTGACTGCTTATAGCCCATTGAGTTGCTCATGGTGGTCGTTAAACCTCCAATCAAAAGAAAAAAATCACTAGAAAATTCCTGAATTTCCCGGATTGAGATGAATATGTCCGCATTTTGCTCACATGGCCGTAAAATTAAAAAAAAAATTAAAAACAATTAAAAATAATAATAAAAAAAGATCAGTGAAATAAGTTCAAAGTAGTTGGGATCCAGTCCTAAGAAGATCCATTCAAATTGGGAGCTTTTCCGAAGTTACCAAGTTGTTGCACAAATTTGGTATTAACAGGATTTTCCTGGTCACGGTGTATTTTCGTGTAGAGTCCTGTATCTGGTCGATCTCCAGTGTGGGTGGGATACAGTATAATGTTATCTAACTTATTGGGAAAGGGCTATAAAAATGACTCCATTCTTATTATCACTTTTATGTTCTACGATCCTAATGCCAATTTATCTTCTAGCAATTCCTACATAAAATTGAAGAGAACCATCTGGAGTGTTAGGTAAAATTTGATATATTCATTATATTGTATTTCCTCTTCTTATTTTGTAAATATTAAATAGAAGTACAAGAGTAGTACCGAAGCCTGGGAGGTCACGTATTTTCACAGACAGCGAACTGAAGATTGTAGCCGTGTTGCCACTTCGGTCGCGCAAGAGAAACCACAGCCCACTCTCTCACCCAGACTGTTCAGAAGTATACACATCTTAGTCAGTGTCTACCGTATGCGAAAAATGCGCTGGTTTTACACACATTTAGTATTCATGAGTAATACACCTCAAACAACAATCGAAAGACAAAAGCTCGTTCTCACCTGCAGTTATTTTAGAGCGACGAATCTCGCTAACGTTTACTTTCATCGATGTGATAACTTGTGTCTGAGGAAAGGCCAACGATAGCTAAACGCAAAGGCAGCTCTGTCTAAACTCTAAAGGATAGTGATGAAGTGAAATAATGCGGCGGTGTGTTCCGAGAAACGAAAGTAGTTCATTGCTTTTTAATCGATATCACCGTTAACAGAAAGGCATAATTGAATGCACTGCTCTGAAATTTTTGTGATTAGGTAATTCTACGGCGAAGAGCTATACCTATTCTGAAAAGAAAATGCACATGTGTTACCTGACCCCGAACCCGGGTGAATTCTTGTAAGGTGAACTGCGACGAAATGCGAGAAGCACTTCCCACGAAAACCGAATAACAGAGTCGAACTATTCACGAAACTAAGTGCGTTAAAATGGGCCAAGGTTACAACACTGGTTTAAAACAGCTTACTTCTTATTTATAGTGATCTTCATATCTCTTAGAGGTACCAATATTTTTGGAGACATAGCGTACGCTCATGTTATATATACTAAAGAGCAATTGAATTAGATACCTGTCTAGTAACGTGTAGCACCATCTTTCGTCCTGATGACGGCGGCGATTCGTCTCTGCATGTACTCGACAAGACACCGGAAGTGTTGGGAAACCATGCGGATCCACGACCCCTGAACAAGCTCCCACAGTTTACGAAGATTTGATGGAGGGGAGTCAGAGCCTTTAACATCTCTCTCGATGGCATCCCAGATGTGCTCAATGGGATTGAGGCCAGGTGACCTAGCTGGCCAAAGAAGCGAGGTCACGTTGGTGGAGTGTTCATCCAACCTTTCGGATACAATTCGGGATCGATGGCACGGTGCATTGTCTTGTTGTAGGATGAGGTCCCCAGTGGGAATGTTGAAGACGCACAAACTGGAGCAAATGGTCGTCCAGGATATCCCGGTAACGTTGACCCGTGAGGGACGATGTCACACATACCAGGGGTCCCATTTCAGTCCACGTAAACAGTTCCCAGACGAGAATGCCACCTCCACCAGCTTGAAGAGTGCCCTGTTGGCAAGAAGGATCCATTGCTTCATGTGGTTTGCGCCGTACTCGTATCCTGCCATCCGCATGTACCAACGTAAATCTCGACTCATCAGTCCAGGCAACATTTTTCCCACATGTCTAGGCGCAGTGGTCTAAGCGATGGCCTCTGATCATTCGTCCGAAAGGGGTCCGGGTTCGAATCCCGGTGAGGCATGGATGTTGTTTGTCTTATGGCACTGGGTCTTTCCCTTCCCTGGAACCAGTGACCCTAAATTAGGGACTGGCGACTGCTTATAGCCCATTGAGTTGCTCACGGTGGTCGTTAAACCTCCAACCAACCAACCAAACAAACAAACACATGTCTAGGGTCTAGGGTCCAGTGGCGATGTTCCCGCGCCCAGGCTAATCTTTGCTCCCTGTGATGTGCGGTCAGCAGCGGTACCCTCGTGGGACGATGGCTTCTGTACCCCATAGTGAGGAGATAGGGAGGTTCTGGATGGTGTGGCTGCTTACACGTTTTTGTGCACCAGCGTTAAATTGCCGAGTAATTTGTTGCACTATGGCCCATCTATCTGCTGTTACAATGTGAGCTAGCCGACGATGACTCCGCTCATCCACACGCTGTTGTCCACGGCAGTTGGTCCTTGCAGGGATGGTTTTACCGGATTCGATATACTCACGGTGCAACCGTGACACAATGGCTTGTGAAAATCCCAGTGCCTGCATGACTTCAGAGATGGAGTGACCCATTAGTTGGGCCCCGACAATTTTCCCACGATGAAATGCGCTTAGATCTTTCGTCTTACCCATACTGCGTCCGACTCTTACTGATTCCCGTCGCATCACTCCTTATATTGTCGGATCGCTGCATACGTCATGTCGTTTCCGTTTACAGTGCCGCCCACAGCGCCACATTTGCATAACGCCAGCTGTCTCTAATTCAATTGCTCTTCAGTGTATATAGTAGCACTCAGATGTGTAGCATAAAGGAACTCAGTGCCTACAGAAATGTTCTTACAAGTAGTGCTCAAAATTTGAATTCTAGCCATTCTTTCTAAACCAAGCCAAAAAAGTTTAATTACACTTGGCATAAAATTAGGTATAATTATTATTACCCTTACACAATGTCGGATAATAGCGATTTTGTACAAGCGTAGTGTAAAAAATAAGTTTTGTTTCATGGAGTTTCACCAATTTTTTGTCAATACTCAAACAACTATTTTTAAAAGACATGTTTAAATTTTCCAGTTAATTTGAAATAATAATTATTCCCGGATAAAATTTCATATAATTTTAAAATAATCAGCACGATTAAAGTAACTACGAAAACCAAAACTAATCAGACATTTCAGTGATAATTGTCATCAAAGACGTCATCAATGATACATTAACATTTAACTATTATTATTGAATTGTTGTTAATTATATGAAATACGGTAATTAAATTGCTATTATTTATAAAAATACTGTAACCAAAATTGCTGGCATGAAATTCCATAACCACGGACGTTGGCGCAGTTGGCAAATCGCCAACTTTGTGTTTGTATTGTAGGTAACACTTCGGGGTTCGATTATGCGAGGTTTTTTTCAGAACTTTCCACGAACGTAGTTCGAATGCGTGGATTTTTCTCCAGAAATTGGCTCTGAATATCTGAGACGTTTCCGGCGGTTGCCCCGAGTAATTGCATCTTCCACAGCATTGGGCTGTCCACTCAATCTGGTGAGTTCTCGGCTAACAACAATCCTAATGGAACTGGGGCTCCGCTCTTTAAGTATCGAAAAAACTTTTTTTTTCTGGTTTTATAAAACATGTGTGTTATTTTTATGGGCTATTATTCGTGCTGACTGAATTTTTTTAAAACTTACCCTGTGAAAATCACTGATGTTTCTCATATATTACATTTTGCATTAGATGCGAGTGCTCCTGAAATGAGCAACACGATGTTTTGTTGGAAGCTTTCAACGGCAGAACATTTAGAACGGTTAAAAATGTTTTTGAAAGACTGAAAAAATACCTGACCTCCAGTTATGACGATATGTGTGTTCTCACTTATCGGTTAGGTGAAAGTCTATTTTAGCTACAGGACTCAGCAACTCCTGCGGCGAATTCCGTAAAAAGAAATTTTTGTAAGAGTATTTTCCACCGTTTTCGGGCTTTTAGCTCTTTTTTATTTCTTTATTTTTTCTCTTTTCTGGACGTAGAAGATTCTCACAGTCTTCGGATCTCTTTTGATTCTGTCTATCAAACTACGTAGCTATCTACTGGACTAACTCGGAAAAGAGGACGACTTAAATTGCTGGAGGCGTCAAAGCTGGCTTGCGGATGGAACGTGGAGCATGTTTAAAGTGACGCCGGATACTCAGAGATCTCTCAGTCATGACATGTTTCTTCCCCGGGGCCTTTCAGGATCCTTAATGTAATAAGTAGCTCGGCTCTTATCCTCTTCTAAGTGTGGGCCAAGTTTCGTTCCTGAAAGAGGAGAAACCGCGCTAGTGGTTTTAGAGGTTCAATCACTAGAAACCATTTTATTGAGAGAGGCAGGAGATTTACACACGGGGAAAAAGTATTCGCGAGATAATAGCATTTAAATTAAATTCCTCGGTCCCACTCATTCGGTAAAAATGAATATAACGGAAATTCTGAAGCTACCGAAACGTACACGTGAGTAGTAATACGAAACGGTGGCATTACTTTGTTTGAGGTACACAAAAGGATGCAATTTTGCTGCTAATGGTTACGTGATAAAATGAGTGAGGCGGTTGTCAGGCAATTTTCACTTTTGTATACCTGTCCTTTGATGCAAGAAGCAAAATCGACAAAAAATTCCTTCTTCTTTTCACGCCAGATATTACATTTGGAACGGTACACTTCTCTTTAGTTTGAATATACAAAGTGTGACAAAGGAATTTTTAAGACTGGGTCTGTAATATGAAATAGAAACAAGAAATTATAATTTGTTTTGGTTTGTTATTCAAAATAAATCCTTCCGGCTTCAATACACTTGTTACAGCGATTTAATAATGATTCGGATGCCTGTTCCAGTTCACTTTGCGGAATTGCCTCCAAAGCACGCGTCGAAGCTGTTTGTATGGCCAAAATATCATCAAAATAACACCCTTTTAACGTCATTTTAAGTTTTGAGAATAAAGAAAAGTCGCAGGGTACTAAATCAGGCGAATACGATGAATGATTCAACACACAGACGTTATTTTTCGCCAAAAATCTACGAACAAGAAGTGAGGTGTGACTGGGTGCATTATCGTGCAACAAACACTAACTGTTTTCATCCCGATATTCTGGACGAATGCGATGAATTCTGCCCATCAAACGCCTCTAAACATTTAAATAAAACTCACCAGTAATTGTTTGTCCACTTGGAAAAAATTCTTTGTGGATAATTACTATCGAAGAATGTAATGACATTGTTTTGACTTCCGATGGAACTTTTCTTGCTTTTTTGTCTTGTGGTGAGTTTTTTGACTTCCATTCCGCACTTTGGCGCTTTGTTTTAGGATCATATTGAAAACACGATGTTTCATCACCTGTAACAATCGATTTTAAGAAGTTTGGATCATTTTCAGCGGCTGAAATGATGTATCTGCAATGTGCACTTCTCCTTGATTTTTGTTCATTGGTTAACGTGTGTGGAACAAATTTAGCACAGACTTTTGTTTTGCCCAAATCTTCATGCAGGATGGTTCGAATCATTTCTTTGTTGATGTTTAAAGACTCTTCCATCATTCTTAGTGACGCACATCGATTGTTTGCCACGAAATCACGCACTTTTTCAATAATCTCGGGTGTCCTCGATGAACTTGGTCTTCCGGTATGCCTATCATCTTCTAGCGTCTCTCTTCCGTCCAAAAACGTTTGTGCCACAGGAAAACATTTGATCTACTTAAACAAAACTCACCGTAAACTTGTTTCATCATTTGGTACGTTTCCGAGGCACTTTTACCAAGTTTTGCGTTAAATTTAATAACAGCTCTTTGTTCCATCTTAATAATTCAACATGAAAAACATTTTACTTCTCTAATGAACGGCCGTTTCGTTTGTGTTACTTTAACAACTGCGCAGTACTTTTGGCAGAAAGCAAGCAGATGGCCATGGTTTATAACGCATTCACGATTACACCGGTGGCGCCACCGTAGGCTGAAATCTAGCGCCAGTCTTAAAAATTCTTTGACGCACTGTGTATCCTCTGGGCGTATATTCCATTGCAAAAATAAGATTCTAAAGAATGAAAATAAGGCTTCTTTTTCAAGCTAAATTACGCTTCTTAGATAACATAAATTGAATCCGTTTAATCCTGGTGCATTTCTCCCCCACGGAAAAGCAGAATTTCTTGACGCTATGCGAAAGGAATTCGGTTTGGTTAATTAACATCAGACTTTCATTAATCTATTTCAGTCCCTTTCCAACAGATGTGCAGTTTCATATCCGTGTATTGCTTTAGCAGATACCATCATGGACATTTCTCGAGAGAGTTGCTCCTTCTTGCTCTAGATTTTAGAGTTTTCAGTTGCAATACGAGAAGCACAATCATTCATCGAGTTTAGGAAAAATGGCTACACACACGCATTGGTGCGGTCCGTATAAAAATTGCACATTCTTGGCGAGGTTTCCTATGGCAACTTCTCCTACTGAAGGAAAACGACATTTCTGTGTAAATCGCAGGTGCATTTCTGCCACTTACGAAAACAGAATTGAATTGAAAACTCCTTCGAAACAAAGAAACAATGGAAAAGTTACTTTGTTGAACGGCATTAAGTTTTTATCAGCCACAATAAAATTTAATTAAGCTTCACAGTTATTCGCATCTGGAGGATACTTATTTCTCAGGCTGTGTGCTGAAAACGCCTTTCTAGTGATGTTTATTCCACTTCTTCATATCCGAAAAACTTCATAACTACTGAAGATTACAATATGTCACATATAAATTTATTTAGAAGTTTGTTAGCCAGTAATTCATTGTTAAACTCTCTAGGGCCAGTTTGACTTTATTAGGTATTTTTAATATTTCTAGGTGTACGTAGTTAATAAAGACAAATTTTTCACACTTTCACATAAGTGCAAAATCTGAACTCTAAGGTATTAGGCTCACGCCTTTTTAGAAATTACTACCCTACTGCTTTCGTATTCGTATGGTCCATACGACTAGTGATGATAATTATGTTTCACTTTTCTTTAAAGACTATACATATACACTACATTGACAAAAGTCACCAGACACCTAGAAGAGAAACACAACATAGCATTTATTGACATACATTAGTACGGTGTCGGTCCATCTTAATGCATGCACCCACCCTTCGAGACATGCTTTCGACAAGGGTTTGGAACACAGCGATAGGTATGCGGTTCCATTCAGTACATTATGCTGCCGCTAACTGTTGTTGTGCCGCCCCGGTGGCGCAGTGGTCTAGGCGATGGCCTCTGATCATTCGTCCGAAGGGGTCCGGGTTCGAATCCCGCCGGTGAGGCATGGACGTTGTGTTTGTCTTACGACACTGGCTCTCTCCCTTCCCTGGAACCAGTGACCCTAAATTAGGGACGGGCGACTGCTTATAGCCCATTGAGTTGCTCACGGTGGTCGTTAAACCTTCAATCAAAAAAAATAATAATAACTGTTGTTGTTTAGTAGTAGGTCTTGGTTCCAAACTTATTACGCGGCACTCTAATTCATCACATAGGTGCTCTATGTGATTAAGATCAGGGCTCTGTGCAGGCCAGTCCACACACGATACGGAATTATCGTCAAACCACGCCGTGAGTAACAGTCCTTGATTTTTAGGGTTGAGGGAATTATCCTGCTGGTACCAACAAGGCTCGCTTCAATAGTATTGCCATAGAGTTGGTAGGGCATAATTGTCCAGAATATTGACGTAGACATGCTGGTTAACAGGTTTGTCCACGATAACCAATGGGCCGGGACCATACCACGAAAAACACTCCCGCACACGAGTACACTGCCAGCTCCAAACTTGACCGTAGGAACAGTACACTGTGGTAAATAGCGTTCCCCCTGCTGCCGCCCATACCCACACACGGCCATCAGACTGATGGATCGTGTATCTGGTTTCATCAGTTAATAGGACCAGTTTTCATTGATCTACGGTCCACGATAAATGTTCTTTACACCATGCTAAACGACGAATAGCATTCCGAGTGGAGATGAACGGCTTATGAGCAGCCGCACGACCACGGTAACCTATGGAATGAAGTTCTCTGCAAATGGTACTTGTACATACCGAGGTTCCAGCATTTTTACTCACCTGTGCACTGAGGTCTTGTGCGGTACTCCGCTGCAGGCTTGTTTTTATACCGTTTGCAGCTGTACCGCGCATCTTAACAACGCAGCGGGTTCGTTCATTTGCTTTTGAAGGGGTGTCCGGTGACTTTTGTCAATATAGTGTATATATGTAGGATTTCCGCTTATTCAGATAGACCAACTACTTGTAATGACAATTCTGTCTCACAGATGGCGGCACAGTTCCCTCTACACATCTACGCACTAGTTACCCAGATGAAGTCGACTCAGAGAGAGAAGAGAGTAAAGAGGTAAAGAAGATGGCTGTTGTTCGTTGTGTAGAATGAATCCGTTTAAGTTTTTAATTATTGTCTTGTGTTGTGTGTTCGAATAAAGTGTTAAGAAAGTGATGGCTGGCTGTAGTCGTAGAGCAAGATTGAATTCCAATAGACGGCATGAGCGCTCTCTCTCTCTCTCTCTCTCTCTCTCTATATATATATATATATATATATATATATATATATATGTGTGGAATGTGTTCCATGAATCATTGGGTAGGGTTCTCCGCTGCTCAGATAGGTATGCATGTGCCGTGCCCAACAAGTGTATGACGCTCATACGAGAAGAGAATGTCGGAGGAGAAACACGACAGCTGCCGCAAAGGAAATTTGTAATGTAGAAGGTGAAAAGGCAGTGAACCCTGCAACAGCAAGAAATGTTCCTATGGTTTCAACAGCAAGAAAATGGTTCCAACGTTGGCGCCTGGTATTGCAACGGCTTTGCATCTTTGGCTGAACGTAGACACACAGCTCATTGACAAATCGAGGAGTGGTAGACCAGTCACCACCAACACCGAAGCCCTACGTCTAGCTGTTGAACAGCACCCAGGAACCAGCAACCCGACTATCAGCAGAGGAAGTCCGTGCATCACAAACCAGCACCATTCGTCACCTGCACCAGCTCGGTTTTCACTCCAGACGTCCGCGAATGGTTCCCCATGAGTTGAGTCCAAAGCAAGCTGAGGAGTGGTTCACTATGTGTTGAGAATGGCTGCAAAATCCGTTTTGGCGGTGAATCGTAACGAATAATGAGAAGTGGGTCATCCTGCGTTATTCTGACACCAGAAACCAATGGCTGCGGCGAGGGGATGAGGCTCAAGCAGTGGTTCGAAGAGAGCGTTCTGGAGTGAAGACAATATTGTGTATATGGTAGAATTTTGAGGGTCTTGTTCACTGGGAGCTTGTGCCACATGGTCGGGCCGTTGATGGGGAAACTGTATGCCTACAAGCTGCAGAACGTATACGACGTTCTACACCAGCGCTACGTTGCAATGGTGAACTGAAAGAAGGTCCTCCTGCAATTCGACAACGCCCGATGTCATAGGTCACTGATTGCCAGCCAGAAAATTCAGGATTTGGATGGCGTCAAAATCCTATCACACCTAGCTTATAGCCCGGAACTTGCACCTTCAGATTTTCACATGATTTGTTCCATCACTCACTTTTTAGCCGGCAGACACGTCTATTCCATGCTGTGAAACATGACATCACTGAGTTTCTTGTATCCAAGCCAGCCGCCTGGTATAGCAACGTCATTGCATCTTTGGCTGAATGTTGGCGAAGGACCATAGACTCGGATGGACTATATTTCGCCAAATTGTACCCCACAACGCTTCGAACTTGTGACTTACCCTGTTATATATACACAGTCGAGTCACATTATCGTGACCACCTCCTACTTATGACGTCAACAGCGCGTAGCCAATGAAAGAAGCCACGTGTCTTGAGCAGACTTGGACGGTATGTAAGGTGTGCTGTAGGCATTCTGAAAACACATCACTCATTGCTATCGTGGATAAAAGAAGCGATTTATCAGATTTGCAAAAAGGGATGATTATCCGATTTCGGGCCAAGGGTGGAAGTATTTCTGAAACAGCGCAGTTCGTGAACTGTTCGCGTGCTGCTGTGGTTAAAGTGTATCGTGATTGGAGAAATCGCACCATTACGAATAAGCGAAGTGGAACCTGCAGAGCGCCAGGTGCCATTGATGTGAGAGGTGAACGTCGGCTGCGAAGGTGCGTGAGGGCTGATCGACACGCAAGTCTAGAAACTCACCGGACGAATGAACCAGGGGACTACCGGAAGTGTGTCTAAGGCTACACTTCAGCAAACCCTGCTGCGTATGGGGCTCCGATGCAGACGGATGGTCACTGCAACTATGCTGACGAAGGTTGATCGGCAGAAAAGGCTTACATTTGCACCGCAGTATCGGAATTGGAGCTCTGCTGATTTGCAAAGGATTGCCTTCTCCGATGAGTCATGTTTTCTGCTTCATCGAACGGATGGACGTTGGCGTATAAGGCGAGAAACATCGGAGAACAAACATTCTTCAACCACTATTGGAAACAAAAAGCTGGTGGGTGCAGCGTTATGGTCTGGTTAAATGTTTTCGTGGCATTCCCTGCGTCCACTGTCGAAGGCACTATCGACCGAATTCGTTATGAATCCATCCTTGCAGACCACGTACACCAATACATGCTGATTGTCTTCCCTGGGGAGGATGAAATCTTCCAGCACGACAATACGTGTCACAAAGCTAGAAATGTCCTAGAGTGGTTGGAAGAGCACGACGAAGACTTCAAAGTACTGCCCTGTCCCCTTAATTTCACAGTCTTAAACCAACTTGAGCATCTGTGGGAGCACCTAGATCGTGTTGTTCGCTCTATGGATCCTCCACCGCGCACCCTCCAACAGATACCAGGCGACTCCAAGGACCTGTAAACACCTTCTAGCACCTTATTGTGTCGCTCCCAGCCCGTCTAGCTGCTGTCCGCGCTGCACACTGTGGTTACTCTGGTGGTCCCAATAATGTGACTCGACCGTGTATATGGTATTTATTATATATTTTTATTCCATTTTATTTTTATTTCCCAAATAAACTGTTTCTGTGTTGACGGGTAAGTACGATTCCAGTTGCGTCAGTGGCGGCTCGTGGTTTGAAAAATAGGTGAAGAGGTACAAGAGCAGTATGAAAAGATATATACTGTCTACAATGAAAATCCCTTAATGAGGACTTACTTATTTTTGGTATATTAAATAAATTTTTCTTCCTTTTAAAGCTGAAAATTTGTCGATTATGTCGTCATAAGATGGTTAGATGGTTTTCTTCGTGAGCATCAATAAAATGTCTTCCTGAATAGAAATATTTGCCAGAAAAGAAAGCCTATCTTGGGAACTAGTGTTTCTTGAGCAAGTTTGTATTCTTTTAACAAAACTTCTTTCCACTGTCACGCTTGTAGATGGAATTGTTAAACTGAGGAAAACCAATTTATAATCTTATGTAAAAATGTCTTTGTCTCCGTGAAACACTCGAAGGAGTTCTTGAGTCAATATATTCCTTAATTTTTCATCGACATATACAAGACTCAGTTCATTTTTAAGTCGCTGGTGTTTAGTAAATATGTTTCCGTAAAAATGTAGATTTTCAAGAGCGCGAGTGGAAAAGCATGAATTAAATTATTCGAATTTGGTTGTGTCAGCAAGTCAAACAAATTGAAGTTTCTCAGTCTTGAAATCTTATATCCATTTCCATAAGAATGTGGTCCAAAATTTCAAAATACAATTGTTTATAATTTTGAAAAATTGTTTCCTGTGTAAGAGCAGCATATTCCCGTGCTTATTTCTGTGATTTTGCTAGCTTTTCCAAACTGCTTCAAATAACTCATACAGACATTTAACGTGGACCAGGAACATCAAACAAAGATCTTCGCTCTTTCCACGTCTATAAATGAGTCACGGAAAAATTCTCATTGGCTGCCACCGGGAGTCGAACCCAGGGTCTTCCAGTTACGCGCCAGATATGCTTCCGCTACACCACAGCGGCCTCGAATTCCTCCAGACTCACACACGCTAACTGCCAAGCTAAGTCGGAAGGTTGCTTCTTGGAGCCCCGCACAATACTGGGGATTCACCAAAGATGGTAAGCAGCAACAGAAGAAATAATTAGAAGGCGAATGAATAATTAATACAGACATTTAACGTGGACCAGGAACATCAAACAAAGATCTTCGCTCTTTCCACGTCTATAAATGAGTCACGGAAAAATTCTCATTGGCCGCCACCGGGAGTCGAACCCAGGGTCTTCCAGTTACGCGCCGGATATGCTTCCTCTACTTTCTTCTATTGCTGCTTACCATCTTTGGTGAATCCCCAGCATTGTGCGGGGCTCCAAGAAGCAACCTGCCGACTTAGCTTGGCAGTTAGCGTGTGTGAGTCTGGAGGAATTCGAGGCCGCTGTGGTGTAGCTGAAGAATATCCGGCGCGTAACTGGAAGACCCTGGGTTCAACTCCCGGTGGCGGCCAATGATAATTTTTCCGTGACTCATTTATAGACGTGGAAAGAGCAAAGATCTTTTGCTTGATGTTCAAATAACTCATCGTTCCTTTTATGGCTCAAAATTTCAGGAGGTTTTTTTTTTTAATTTGAGTTACACAGTTTAGTTATTTAGTTATTTTTTCTTCAAAAGTTCAAATAATAGATCGGTGAAGCCAAAAATGTAAATTCAAAATTGTTCATATCATTCAAAAACCCCTTGGCAAGATGAATTGATTTTTTGTCTGATTATTCGCTAGTCGTCAGAAATCCGAACACTTCCTTCAATTTATCCCAATCTTCAACAACTACACTTACTAATTTCGAAGTGGAGGACCATCGAGTTTCTGTTATGGTTGGTCTGCATCTTGCGGTTGTTGATATAAGTCTATAAGATCGCTTCGCAGAATGGTGAACAAACGAAGCAATTCCACTAAGGCTTGCAAAAAGTATTCGATACTTAGAAATTTTAGAAAAACTCTGGTGTAATACAAGATTCAAACGATGAACTAAGCATTGAACAAAAACAGCTGGAGAAGCTTTATCCTTGACTTTTTTTCTGTAGCCCATTTAAGTGTCCAGACATTATACTTGCTCCATCGTAACATTGTCCTATATTTGTGATGGTAATCAGACTGTTCCAAAAATTTGTCTAGCATTTTGTATAAAGCTCCTGACGTTCTATCTTCATTCACATCATGGAAACCCAAAAATCCCTCAACCAATACACCTTCCGAATCAACAATAAAAAATTATTTATTTTTTTGACGTGATCGTTTATATATTCAGAAATCATCATCATCATTGTCAACCATTATCAATCCACTGCTGGACGAAGGTCTCCCCAAGTTTCCTTCCACAACGGTCTGTCTTGTGCCAGTCTCCTCCATGTCACCCCTGCATACTTTCGAATTTCATCCACCCATCTCCCATGTGGTCTTCTTCTGAGTCTTTTCCTGTCCCTTGGAATCCAATCTAAAATTTCGGCTGTCCATCGATGATCTGTCCTTCTGGCAGTATGTCCAGCCCATTGCCATTTCAGGGATTTAACTCTGATCATGATGTCTTCCACTCTTGTCATTTTTCGGATCCACGAGTTCCTCTTCTTATCTCTCCTGGTTACACCAAGCATGCACCTCTCCAATCTTCTTTGAGTTGTCTGCAGCCTATGTATGTCTCTTTTAGTTAAGGTCCACGTCTCTGCACCATACGTAAGCACTGGAAGGATGCATTGATCAAACACTTTTCTTTTAAGACATAATGGCATATTGCTCTTGAAAATTATGCTGTTTCTTCCAAAAGCTCTCCAGGCAAGTTTTGTACGCCGATTAATTTCTTCATCAATGTGACCCTCACTTAATATCTGCTGTCCAAGATAAACGTACGTGTCTGTTATCTCCAGCTTTTCTCCATCAATCGATAAATCTTCATTTCTTGTAAAAGCATTGAACATCACTTTTGTCTTCTGAAAGCTCATTTTTAATCCCACTTCTTTACTCTTGTCAGCAAGTTCCTGGATCATACTCTGCAGCTCTGATGGGGTAGTTGCAAAAATGACTACGTCATCAGCAAAACGAAGGTGGGTTAGATAATCTCCATTAATCTTTATCCCCTTGTTTTCCCAGATCAGCGACTGAAAAACACCCTCCAATGTGGCATTAAAGAGCTTCGGAGATATGGTGTCACCTTGTCTCACTCCCTTTCCAATTTTAAAGTGTGTTGTATTTTCAAACAGCCGAATCTTTGCACTTGCATTTTCATAGATGTTATTAATAATATTAATGTATGCATCGTTTTCAGAACCATTGTAACTGCTGATGGTTTCACCGAATCAAAGGCTTTTTCATAATCGATAAAAGCCATGCACAATGGAAGTTCATATTCCCTCGCTCTTTCAATTAGTTCTCTCAGTACGTGGATATGATCTATTGTGCTGTAGCCACTCCTGAATCCAGCTTGTTCTCTCGGTTGAGCCATGTCTAGTGTTACCTTCAAGCGGTGTGAAAGAACTTTAGTGAAGATTTTATAAACTACTGATAGGAGGCTGATAGGTCTGTAGTTTCCGAGATCCCCAATGTCACCTTTCTTATGTAGCAGGATCACTGTAGCGGTGTTCCAATCCTCAGGAATCTTTCCTTCATTAAGGCATCGAGTGAAAATTTGGGCGAGTACTGTTTCGATTTCTCCACTTTCTTCTTGTATGATGTCTGCAGTAATTCCATCTTCTCCTGGAGCTTTTCCCCGCTTCATGTTCTTGATTGCATGTGCAACTTCTGCTGGAAGGACTGGAGGAACTCTGGTACTGGTACCTTTCATGATGTCTGGAGAGCATGTATCATCCCTTTCATATAATTTGGAGTAGAAATCTTTCACTGTTGTCAAAATTTCGCCTCTATTTCTTGTTACAGAACCATCTTCTTTTCTCAGTGCCATAATCTGTTTTCTTCCATTACTGAGATGTCCCTTTGCTATCTTTAGGCTTTGGTTGTTTTCAATTGCTTTCCTCACTAGTTCACAGTTGAATTTTCTTACGTCTTCAGTGATACTTTTTCTTACTGTCTTGCATAGCTCTATATATTCCACTTTGGAAGTCACATCTTCTTTAGTTGTCCTCATCTTTCTTCTTTTTTGCATCAACATTTTCGTTTTTCCTGATAATTTGTTTACATGCAACTTGTTCTTAGACCCAGCTAATTTTGTTGCTGTTTCCATAAGAGCTTTGGTTACTTTTCTGCTAACTTCAGAGATGTCCACTTCTTCCGATGTTAGGCCTACTAAAGCAGAGAACCTGTTCTTCAGTTCCAACTTGAAGGTATTATGGTGTTTCTTAAGGTTGGTTATGTCAATAGATTTTGTTTGTCTTATGAGCTTGCCACGTTCAAGTTTAGTGTTGAGGTGCATCTTACATCTCACCAATCTATGGTCACTACCTGTGTTGAACTTGTTTAGCACACTGCAGTCTTCTATGAAGAATTTTTTGTTACACATAATAAAATCAATTTCACTTGTCGTCCCATTTGGTTGTCTCCATGTCCATTTCCTGTGTGGCTTTTTCTTGAAGAAGGAGTTCAAGATGAAAAACCCTTCTGCCTCTGCAAACTCAACGAGAGTATTTCCACGCTGGTTTCTGTTGCCGTGACCGAAAGTACCTACTGAAGTTTTATTCTGTTGCTGTTGCCCTATTTTTGCATTGAAATCTCCCATAATTATTTTCAAGTGCTGCTTACCTTTATTATTTAGATGACAAATTTCCTCATAAAATTCTTCAATTTCTTCTTCAGGATGACTTGTGGTGGGTGCATAAGTTTGAATAATCTGAGCCTGGTATCTTCTCGAGAGTTGGATAACGAGTCGTGCAGCTCTGTCAGAGGAACTTTCAACTTCTACAACTTTATCCTTCAGTTTCTTGTTTATTATAAATCCAACACCACTGGTTCTGCCAGTATCTGTCCCACGATAGTAGAAGAGATGTCCACTTTTCAGTTCGATGAGATCTTCTCCTTACCTCACTTAGCCCCACGATGTCCCACTTGATCCTTTGTAGTTCCTCTTCCAATTCAAGAAGCCTTGAATCAGAGGATAGGGAGCGTCCATTATACGTAGCCAAGGTCAGCGTCAGATGGCAGCCTAGTCCGGTCCTCCGGGGATTCTTAGCACCCTCTGCCTTCATGTCGCACTGGCCGCTGCCTTGGCCAGGTACATTCCAGCTGCCGGAGACTGAGGGCCAAGATTTAAGTTGTGGAATCATTTTGGAGGGGTTTGGCCATAACTCACCACGCTGGTCAAGTGGGTTGGTGAGTGTGGGATAGAATTTCCTCTAATCCCGATGGTATAGTTATACCGCTATTGGCGGTCGTCAGAGCCCCTTTAGTGGGAACAGGATGCACCACGAGAAGGCGGGGTTGACATTTGTGAAGGAGAGGCTGTGATGTTACGCATCACCTGAACTTACATCCCATATTCAGAAATACATTCAATTAATTCATTTTGAATAATTTTATATCCTTTCATATTGATTTTCAATTTCTAAAGAACTTCTTCATATCAACAATGAAAGTAATTCAATGAAATTTCCACGATTTATCGAGCCCATGCTTTCGTCATGGCCATGGAATGCTAGTTCTTGTTTGCTCAAATACAGTATAGACTAATACTGCATCAATCACTGTCTGCAGGAAAAGTCTATTTAAACGAACGTTTTCGTTAAAATGCGTTTTCAAAAGCCTATCATTCTTCCTCAGGGCATCGGCAATGGATTTTGAATTTTTTCAAAATTCCTTAACATTAATCCGCATTTCAGGTGTTCGCTAGAATCACGATGTTTATGAAGTGACCGTGTTACGCTTAATAAATCTGAGAATCCCTATTTATTCCACGCCGAATGTTTATTACTAAAAAGTAAGCAGGGCTAAAAAAAAAAAAAATTAACAAAGTGCTGCAAATCCATTTATATTCAGTAAACCAACAATTTTTAAAATTAATATTGTTAGATTTACCGCTCTTCTTGATTTCGTTCTTGGCAACAATTGTCAGTGAATCCGTTAGTCGTCCTTGAAGCAAAATATCTCTTTTATCTTCATCTTTCCACAGAGTAAATGGAGTTTGCAATAAATTACAAACAATGTCGTCCACAGGATGCATACTAAAAACTATCACTATCAGTTAAATTGTACACAAACCTAAAATATCAGTTAAAGCTTTCAACAAATAATCACAAAGCACGAAAGAACAAATTCCTTTCGGAAAATAATGTACCACAGCACCACAGGGAAAAAGCCCTAGCAGATTGCATGATACCTTGGTAGTTAGCCCACTCCACCATGATCTTTCAGGACTTTACGCTCAAAAACTGAAAGATGCAGAGGTAAGGCGCCTGAAGCTGAAACACTTCACTTGAGCGAGCAGATTGGGGAGGGTGACGTGACGGTTACCATGGCAACTCGGCGGAAAACTGCAGACTTCCAAGCATTCTCATTTTGGCTCTTCACTTGCACTGTTTTGCGTATAAGGATTTGTTTTCCGCATTGAGCTCGCCATGTGAATTAATATCTATTCAAAATTTTGAGTATTTTGGAACTGAATAAAGGCAAAAAAGAATGTATTATAAAAAAATACTGAATAAAACTTTATTTTGAGTAAAATATTTGAAGAGGCACTTCACATACTTCACCTGAAAAGCCGCCACTGAGTTGCGTCTGCCCTTGAGCGAAGGAATTCTCTTAGTTTTACGAGATTAAGACACTGGCAACGTGTGCTTTAAGTAATCATTTTAGACGACCAAGAATAATTTATTATACAGTTGATGGCTACAACTGAAAAAGACTGAAATCATAATTTCAAATCTAGAATACAGCTCTGAGCTAGGGTAAAACACAGAGTTTTGAGCATAGTTCGATGTTATGCATTCGATCATGAGCGGATTTTTAAAATTTTTTCACCCATAAATTGTTAAAATTCGTTCACTACTGAATTCGTTTTAAAAATACATTTCAATCGTGCTTTTTCATCCAGGATTCAACATTTTTTTTTCTAAGAGGGATTTTTTTCCCCCAGTGAGGAATTTATTTTATATTCTCCTATAGCGAGGGTTCTTAATCTATGGGTCGCGACCCAAACCTGGGCCGCCATTGTTTCTCAGAAAAAATCAGTGTTAATTGTTTTTAATTTTAAAATTTAAACCTTCGTGTTTAACACGTGTAAAAGCCCCGGAACCTCTGGAAATGACATCACCACCGGCATTGCTTCTTCCGGTCACTGGGATCGTAGGAATTTTTAGGACGTCACAGCATTGTAAAATTTCCCCCTAAATTTAATGGGAAAATCTCCCACTTTGCAACGCTGGCCTGTCCCCAGAATCATATGACAAACGATCAACAAATGCGACGCAGAAGGGAGACGCGAGAGAGAGAGAGAGAGAGAGAGAGAGAGAGAGATGGAGGGAGGAAGTATGGACTGTGGAGGCTTTCAGCAAACATACATTAGAAGTTAGGCATTTTCTTTTTATTATTATTAAAGTTTTTTTTTGCCGAAATTTCAAATGGAAGTTTATTTTAACGTGGCAAAAATTGTAGAAATTGAAATCTGTTTTATAAAAGGTTTTAATTTCTATTTATTCATATCATTTATCTCACAATATGTTATTATTCCTACCTTTCCACTATATAGATAACCGTACCCCCCCCCCCCACACACACACACACTTGGTTGCATCACTGGTTTGATTGTAATTTCAAATAAATGTCCGAGAGTGGTTGGAAGAGAACGACGAAGACTTCAAAGTTTTTCCCTGGCGTTCTAATTCCCTAAACTTAAACCCAATTGAGCATCTGTGGGACCACCAATTTCCCCCTTAACCTAAAATTTCCATCTAAATTTAACGGGAAAACCTCCCGATTTGCAACGCTGGCCTGTCCCCAGAATCCTATGACAAACGATCAACAAATGCGATACGGAAGGGAGACTGCACACACAAAGCGCACGGACATGGAGGCTTTCAGCGAACATACATTAGAAGTCAGGCATTTTCTTTTTATTATTATTAAAGTATTCATCGGGTTTCGACGAAATTTCAAATGAGTTTAATATTTTAACGTGGCAAAAATTGGAGAAATTGAAATTTATTTTATGAAAGGTTTTAATTTTTCTCCTATAGGAAGGGTTCTTAAGCTATGGGTCGCGAACCAAACCTGGGTCGCCGTTGTTTCTCAGAAAAAAAATAACATTTTTTTATGCCAAAAATTGGAGAAATTGAAATTTATTTTATAAAGGTTTTAATTTTTCTCTTAAAGCAAAGGTTCTTAACCTATGGGTCGCGACCCAATATTATTTATCTCACAATATGTTATTATTCCTACCTTTCCACTATATAGATAACCGTAACCCCCCCCCCACTTGGTTGCACCACTGGTTAAATAGTAATTTCAAAGTAATATCCGAGAGTGGTTGGAAGAGAACGACGAAGACTTCAAAGTTCTTCCCTGGCGTTCTAATTCCCTAAACTTAAAACCCAATTGAGCATCTGTGGGACCACCAATTTCCCCTTAACCTAAAATTTCCCTTTAAATTTAACGGGAAAACCTCCCACTTTTCAACGCTGGCCTGTCCCCAGAATCCTATGACAAACGGTCAACAAATGCGACACGGAAGGGAGACGAGACACACACACACACACACACAGAGCACGGACGCACGGACATGGAGGCTTTCAGCGAACATACATTAGAAGTTAGGCATTTTCTTTTTATTATTATTATTAAAGTATTCATCGGATTTCGACGAAATTTCAAATGAGTTTATTTTAACGTGGCCAAAAATGGTGAAATTGAAATTTATTTTATGAAAGGTTTTAATTTTTCTCCTATAGGAAGGGTTCTTAAGCTATGGGTCGCTACCCAAACCTGAGTCGCCGTTGTTTCTCAAAAAAAATCATGTTAATTTTTTTTATGGCCAAAAATTGGAGAAATTGAAATTTATTTTATAAAGGTTTTAATTTTTCTCTTAAAGCAAGCAAGGGTTCTTAACCTATGAGTCGCGACCCAATATTATTTATCTCACAATATGTTATTATTCCTACCTTTCCACTATATAGATAACCGTAACCTCCTTCTCCCCCACTTGGTTGCACCAGTGGTTTGACTGTAATTACAAAAACCAAAAATTTTGTTACACTCTGAGTAGCAATGAATAATTACTACACTTATTTATATTGTTACTTAGCATTTTTAATTTCAGAATCGACTCATGGGTCGCGAAGTTGGTCGTCTTGTTGATTTTGGGTCGTTGCCAAAAAAGGTTAAGAACCCCTGTTGGTCGTCTCAATCCGACCCTGGTCTCCTAGCTAGGTTTTGTTGCTTATTTTTATTTATTTATTTTTTCTTTAGCTAAAATTAACAAGCGTTTCAGAATATGATTATTTCGATATCTTTGAAATGAATGCTGCGATTTCCTAGTGGTATATAATGTACTATTAAAGAAAACTTAGTTTCCACTGAAATTTTCTGCAACACATACCTTCACTGCGTTTTCGCTACAGTTCCCTTCCCTTTTGATTTTCTTTTCTTTCTTCGTTCCGATCAAAGTTTTCAGAGAGACGTGAAGGAAGTAAGAAGATTAGTAAGGTCAGAAGAACTGACTGACGAGGTGCTAAACAGTGCGTTGAAAAGTGTTGAGACGGAAAGGAATTCCGGAACACAAAGGAGCTGTAATATGATTAAGCAAAGTGAAAGTCTTAATTCGCCACTGTATCGCCGAGATGTCAGTTAGCAGTTAAGACGTTGAACTGCATCGAGACGCACGAGTTCCGAAACTTCTTTCCCAACAGTAATGCGAACAGTGGAATTCCATCAGATTGTTTTCCGCAGTGGGTGTTGTTATGTCTTTGTTTTCACCACTCGGAACAAAATCAAAGTCACTTTTGATGCATGTATGCACTTAGGAGAATTGATTGGATAACACATTCAAATCATTCAATTACAGCATGTCGCCAACTTGTCCAACTTAGAATGAAGACTTCGAATAACTAACTAAGTTACACCGTTCTTGCGTGTACTTCAGTTCAAAGGTAGAACGTTCTCTTCTGTTAACGATTACGTCACATTTTCCGCCTTTCAAATTCCACGGAAATTTGATTCTGTTCTCCATCGGCTGCGGGTGAAGAAGACAAAAACGATTATTTCAGTGCGTAGTAAAACTACAGTGATGAGCCATTATTTTATGACCACCCCCAGCTTAGAGAAATGAGCGCGACTGGAGACCGAACTGTGGCACAAGTGAAGTTCCCAGAAAAGTATGTATACAACCCGACGACCGGATTTTGGTTAGCAGAGCGCTCGGAGTAAGAATGGGAAAAGCTGCCGATTTATCGGAGTTTGATAAAAGACAAAGTGTGATAGCACGACACCTCGGAACTAAGATCTATGAAACGGCTCAGCTCGTGGGTTGTTCACGTACCACTGTGGTGAGTACGTATCAAAAGTGGTGTACAGATGGCTAAACGACGAACCCTCATTCTGCCGTGTGTCGCCCACAGCTCACTGATACCAGAGGGTAGCGGTGACTGTCGTGTATTGTTCACAGCGACCGCAGGGACACAGTGCGACAAATCTCCTGCAGCTACAACAGTGGGGATCAGAGCAATGTGTCACAGCACACAGTTGATTGCAGCCTTCTACGCATGGCCCTGCGTAGCCCAAAACCCAGCCGGGTTCCCATGCTCACTGCACGTCATCGCCAACAACGTTTGAAATGGGCCCAAGATCATCGAGTTTGGACCGTGGGTGATTGGAAGAAAGTAACCTGGTCTGACGAATCAAGATTCCTATTGCATCACGTAGACGGCCAAACGCGGATGCGCCGATTACCAATGGAGGCTATATTTCATGGATGTACTGTTGGGAGGAAACAGGCCGGCGGTGGCGGTGTTATGCCGTGATCGATGTTTTCTTGGGCACTTTAGACCCCATTATCCCAGTAGCAGAATTCTTGACAGCTGACAGGTATTTGAACAACGTTGCGGACCCAGTTCACTCATTCATGGCAACTGTGTTCCCTGCTGGTGATGGCCATCACCAACAGAATAATGAGCCATGTCACACTGCCAGAATCGTCTAGGAGTGGTTCGATGTACATCTGGTGACATTCTGTAAATGCCCAGGCCTCCAAATTCACCTGACACGAACCCAATCGAACTATTTTGCTTCGGCTTGGAAAAAAGGGTTCTTGCTAAATCACCACCACCACCCCGAAATGTATGGGAATTGGAGGACCTGCTGTTGACATTATGGTACCAGGTACTCCAGAATACCTATCGCCATCTCATCGAATCGATGCCTCGCCGCGTGGCTGGTGTTTTGTGGGCTAAAGGGGATCCTACAGCTTATTAGGTATGTGGTCATAATATAATGGCTCACCGGCGTTATGCCCGTGGTTTAAGTAAAGTACCATAGAGTAGAACTGTGGTACATTTCCAGCATGCAACTCAACAAAAAATTTTCAAAAGTACATTTTTGTGGTATTTTTGGCAAACAACTTCCTGTTTATGTTACCGCTTTGCCTGTCTGTTTGTTTGTCTGTCTGTCAGTGAAGATGAAATCTTCGATTCTAGAAGTCCAATCAAAAATTTATCTTTATGTGAAGTAAATCTGCGCATGACCAAGAGATTTGTTTTACATAAATAACACTAAGAACTCGTGTTATTACATAACAAGAAGGTTCACAAAATACGCACTCGATGACGCACGTAGATAGTCATTGGCTTATTCTTATCACCCACAATGCACCATGCCTGTATAATATAATGATGTGCTTTGCTACTCTTATTTCATCTGATAAGGCAGCCGCTGCTCGAAAGCGCTAATGTGTATTTTAAACTGTATATATGATTCATCTTTTATTAAAATCGTGCTTTTAGACGGTAGACTTCACGAATAATTGATTTTTTTTTTTTTTACATTTAACATTGTGTCGCGTAAGTACATATTTGTATTTTTCATGGTATCACTGTTTCTACAAAACATACAATTTTGAGATCTTATAGAAGTAAATATGTGACCCTAGAATGTTTATATAATTGCCATGCTCAGTGAAAATCCTCCAAATACGTGGCGTCAGTAAATAAATAAATACATCGCTCTTTCCACGTTCCAGAAACACACAGCAACAGAAAAATTGTTTTCCAGCCGCCGCCGTGGAATTGAACCACGGAACTCTCGATTACTAGCCGAGCGCGTTAACTTTACACCACGGTATCCATCAATCCACGGTGCTATGTGTATTTTGAAGTCAGCTTCTGACATCATAAGTCCTTAAGATGGGCTCAGCTACTGAGACGTCTCCATGTGGTGGGCATTAACGGCACTGGCTATATATATATTATAGCAGTTAAATACAAAGGGCGAGATCCAAGGTGAAAATCCAGATGGGCACGTCTCAGTAGCTGAGCCGATCTAAGGGATTTATGATGTCAGAAGCTGACTTAAAAATACACATAGTACCGTGGATTGTTAGCCATCGTAATGTAAAGTTAACGCGCTCAGCTAGTTATCGAGAGTTCCGTGGTTGGATTCCTCGGCGGCGGCTGAAAAACAATTTTTCAGTTGCTGTGTTTCTGGAACGTGGAAAGAGCGATGTATTTATTTAATTGCCATGCTCTTTGGCATGCAAAGTTTTTCTTGGTATCAAAAATATACGAAGTAAAATTTGACTAAAACATCCTGGCGTTACACAAACCCCGTCTATAACATCAAAAATAGTAAAAACAAGAAAGATGGCACCGAATTTTTGGATGTAACAAGCACGTCCTTTGAATTCGTTCTGACCCAAATTAAATTTATCAAAGCTGTTCAAATTCAATGGAGCCGGTTTGAAAAACAATAGTATCTGACGGAAGAAAGAAGTTCTTCAATCGGGTTTTTAATCCCTCAGATATGGCTTTAAACGCAATCGGGAGCTTACGCCCTCTGGTTGCAGACTTGTGTTTTAAGAAAAACATGAATTTATATGAGAAACATTTCGCACCGAAAAAATTCTCCAACACAGAAATAATTTTTCAAATCTGACTTTTAGAAACAGAGATATCGACAAAAATACTACATGACTTTACGTCCCCTGGTGGGAAAACCATGCATTTTTTAGGAAGAAAGTATTCTCAAAAGGTTTATCTATATAAGCGGTATCGGTCCAAGAAAAAAATACATAGTCGAGTTTTCAGGAGCCCAGATTTTGCTATAAATACATCAGAAGCAGAAATTAACACTTATGACCCCTGGTGGCCAAACCATTCTTTACGAAACATTAGAAATTATGTGAAAAATACTTTCCATCAGGACTTGTATGCGTTACAGGAATTTTTTTTTCAAATCTGAGCTTTAAGAGCAGAAATAACGCAGAAAACGCAATTTACCTTTGTACCCCCTAGCGGAAAGGCTATGATTTACTTGTAAATTTTGAATTTATAGGAAAAACATTTCGGATCGGAAACACTATCCAACAAAGAAGGAATTTTTCAAATCGGACTCCTAGAAATAGAGATTGACAAAAATAAGATATACATCTACGCCTCCTGGCATAGAAACCATGCATTATTTCAAGAAGAAAATGTTCCTAAAAGGTTTGTTGACATGAGCAGTATCGGTCAACAAACGATTTTTTTTCAATCGAGATTTTAGAAGCTCATATTTTGCTGCAAATACATCAGAAGCGAAAATCAAGACTTACGCCACCTGGTGGTCAAACCATTTTTTACAAAAATTTGAAATTATGTGCAAAAGATTCCCATCAGGTGTTGTATCCGGTGCAGAAATAATTTTTGAAATCGGAGATTTAGAAGCAGAGATATAGGGGGGAAAGGAATTTGCTTTTACGCCCCCTAGCGGAAAGTCTATGAATTACTTGAAAATGTTCACGTTATATGAAAAACATGTCGCACTGAAAACACTATGGAATGTATCGCTGCAGATTTGTCATCTTGACACGTGCTTTACTTTACTTCTGTAGTAACCTCAGATCATCTCTTCACGTTTCTGTTTGTTTTTTAAGAGGAGAACGAATTTTCATTGATTCCAAACGATGTATGGAGCAAACATCACAGATTTTTCGAAGAACCCAACGACCAGTACATCCATTTTTACGTTCGGGAGCCAATATAAAAACACCAATTTTGTCCGTGACGGGGATCGAACCGCGCCCCTCACTCTGGAGTGACTTACTCTCCCAATTAAGCTACACAGACGGAATGTATCGCTGCAGATTTGTCATCTTGACACGAGCTTTACCTCTGTAAGAAAGTGACACTATTCATAATGTGATCACGAAATATCGAGATAAAGGTGAATTTAGCGACCGAAAGAGAAGTGGACGTCCAAAGAAAACAACCCCACATGATGACAATATCATAAGGCGAATAGTTATGCGTTCTCAGAGTACTTCGTGAAAGAAAATTAAGACTTTTCTACATTCGAAATGGTCTGATATTAGTATCAGCACTGTTTCCAGCCACATTGGTTAAGATTTTGAATTAAAGTCCTATAAACCTGTACATAAACCTAGACTAACCTCTGTCATGAAAATGAAGAGACTCCAGTTTGCGAAGCGTCATCAATCGTGGGCTGCTGAAAATTGGAGCCAAGTTCTTTTTCCGGTGAATCAACTGTACGTCAATTTGAATCACGTGAAGCACATGTTCGACGACCAAAATACAAAAGGTTTGATGAAAAATGCACCGTTAGCACCGTGAGACATCTGCCTAGTCAGATGATATGGGGTGCTATGTCAACATCCGGTACTGCTTCATTATATTTTTTTGCCGACAGGCACTACGATGACTGGTCGTTTTTATGTGGAAATGTTACGTGAGAAGTTCTTAACTCATATGCAAGTGCACAAATGCACAATCTTTATTCATGATGGTGCTCCATGCCACAGATCAAAGACAGTAAAGGACTACCTGCAGAGGAAAAACATAACTGCTTGACTGGACCGGAATAGTCTGCACTTTAAGCCTATCAAAAATGTGTGGACCATTTTAAAAGACAAGGTAGCAGAAAAACAGCCATCAAATTCCTAAGCTTTGATTAACGCGATAAAGTACGTGTGGTGCAAAGACATTTCAAGCGACTTCTGCAAATCCCTCATTGAGAGTATGACACATCGTACTATGTCTGTTATAAAAAAACAAAGGGGGCCACACAAAGTACTGATTTCGGTTTTTTTGTGTTCTAAATAATGCAAATATTCATCTGCGGTGCCGTTTTTTGAAATATCTCTGACTAGTAATTATTTGTTTCTTTGAAAATTTTAATTTTCAATAAATTGACAGGTAGTCTTAAATTTTTGCAGATGACCATACTACACACATATACACTGAAAGGCCAAACTATTACGTACACCCACCTAATAGCGTGTGACACCACTTTTTGCACGCGGAACAGCATCCAAACGTAGTACGGACGCAATGAGGTTCCGAAACACAGACTCGGGTAACACTGACCAACAATCTAAGAGAGCTTGGCGCAGAGCAGGTACAGATGTAGGTGGGGATGGTTGATCGTGAACAGCTCGTTCCAATATGTCCCATACATTTTCCATGGGGCTGACGCCCGGTGAGCGAGGGGGTCATGCTTGTGAGGTAAGCTCACTGGTAGGTCGCTAGCCGGGACCGATGGGGGTGGAGCGTAGTCCTGTTGAAAGATCTGAACTTGGTTCGGACAGAGGCACGTAATGAAAGGGTGGAGATGGTCGGCCAGCAGCTGCCTATTGCTGGAACCAGTGACGGAAGACCCAAGAGGTACCAAGGGACCCAGGGGACCATGCGTGTGAACGAGAGTGCCATGCGTGTGCAGTAAGCTCACTGCTATGCTCCTAGAGCCAGTCGGTCCCTAGTCGGGAACGATGGTGTTGAGCGTATTCCTGTTGAAAGATCGGAACTTGTTTCGGACAGAGGCACGTAATGAAAGGGTGGAGATGGTCGGCCAGCAGCTGCCTATAGCTGGAACTAGTGACCGCGAAGACTCAAGAGGTACCAAGGGACCCAGGCCGGACCACGTGAGAGCTTCCCAAACAGTTACACTGCCTCCACCGGGCCTGTAATACCTCTACCGGGCCTGTAACATCCCAACGTGCCATGCAGGGTCTGTAGCTTTGTGTGGTTTACGCCACAACCACTTTCTGCCATCGGCGCGATACAGTGTCAAACGGGATTATTCAGACCATATGACGCGTTTCCAATCATCCATGCTCCAGTTTCGATGGGCATTCGCAAACTGCAGCCGAATCATGCGATGCTACACCGTTAACATCGGGACACGATGTGATCGTTGACTGCCCCAGCCGAGTTGTCCTATGTCTCGACGGATTGTCTTTGAGTATAGGCTTGTGGATTCTCTTTCTTTAAATTGTGACGTAATTTGCTGCAAACAAGCCTTCCGATTCGTCTGTACAATGCAGGCCAATCGTTGGCGCCCTCGATTCTCCAATGCACTTTTACGGCCACATTTCATCCAACTGTTAGCGAGTTTGCCGGATTTCACGTAGTCCTGGTACACTGTTGCTACGGTTTGTCGCGGAATTCCTAACAGCTTCGCCGTTGAGCTGATTGAACATCCGGCCTTCCAGACTCCCACGGCTTGACCTCGATCAAACTCCCTTAAGTCTCGTCCTGGACCCATGACAGAATGTATTCCTGTGCGTACCGACCCATTCTATTTATATCCCCAACCAGTTTTCCTGCACATAGCGATTTTCTTCTGTCCTGCTGCTTTGCGTATTTTCACCGGGGTGTACGAAATCATTTGTCCTTTCAGTGTACATATACCAGTCGTTAGTGTGGTCTATTACACTGTAAAAAAAAATTGTAGATTTTACGGTTTTAAACCGTTTTCCAGGGTGCCAACACAAAACCGTAAAATCTACAGTTTTTTGCCGTGTTGGAACAAAGCTATAGCTTTGCTCCAACACCGCATTTAATGAAGAAAATAGCACAGAATTTGTCTGGAGCGAGTCACAGTCCAAATAATCACGAAAACACAAAAATTTGGCTGGAACGAATGTGTTGATTGTGTTGGAGCAAAGCTAAAACTTTGCTCAAACACGGCATAAAACTGTAGATTTTACGGTTTTGTGTTGGCACCCTGGAAAACGGTTTAAAACCGTAAAATCTACAGTAATTTTTTTTACAGTGTACGCATCGTTAAGGAGAACACAGAGAAGATTAGTGCTACAGTTTACCTAAATTTTATCTGCAAGCATTTTAAAATTCACCATTCGGGTGGGAAAGCAAAATGTGTTGCTTATAATACCACAGGGAATTTCTTTACACTTCTACTGAATATGAGGAACTCCAGCATAAGGGGATGACAAGTCGCATTTAATGCGTTTCTTAATAATATAAAAGAGGGAATATCTTTGTTCTACCATCGGCATAACCGTAATTGCCAGCTACACTCAGCCTGTAACACTTCGTGATTATTCTCCAGATATTTTCATGAATTAACTCAGCGCTGTCGCAAACAATGTCTTTTGCTAGAATGTGTTATTACAGAGATGGAAGTACGAAGGAAAAATAATATTTTGCGTTTGCTAGAGGAAGGAAAAATATCGGGGCAGGAATTGTGTGGCTCTTGGTTTGCGTTCCTGAGGCCATTCGTAACTGGTAACTCCAGGATGAAATTTATGTAAAGCTGCAATAGATGATGCAGTTATATTTTATTACTTTTCTCTTGGCTCATTTACTGATATATGCTCTTGCAGGATCTCCTTTCTTCTATAATGCGAAAGATGGAAATACAGGAAAAATTCTACATTCAAGGAAAGGCGGATTTACGATTCACTGTCATCTCAAAAAACACTTTAGTGAAGATAATGCACCAAAATAAAGTTTCAGTGCTTGGCAAAATCTTAGACACGCGATTCCATCGGAAAGATCTCAATTTTTAAGTTTAGTAAAAAGGAAAATATAATTTTGTGAAATGTTCACTATCTGGATATGTAAGAATCATCATAGAGCGTATATTCTGGGTTATGCCTGATTCACACGGCATTCGGTGAACGAAATAACGATAAATGTTAATCAGTCGTTTGCTTCCAGCTTGTCTCTTCCCTTTTCTCTTCACTCATAAAATTACTTGGCACAAAATTCTGTTAGAATGACTTAACCATAAACACTCACTGTTACGGTGTTCCATCTTGTTCATAAGAAACACTACTTTAAAAGCAGCAGACTCGGTGTTTAGTGGAATGTCATCATATAATTAGGATGTTAATTTGACGAAAGAAAGTACAGAGCGATTCGCTTGGTAGAGGGTCCAAACTTTTGTCAAAAAAAATAAAATCGCTATTTATTTACAATCGGTTATCAAAATTTATACTCGCATATACTGAACCATGTAAAACAGGACCTGCCTCCTCGCAACAGGTTTGGACTCTTCCTGTAACTTTGACTACTGACGTTCCGAGCGGTTTATAGAGGCAGTGTTGGCTCGCCTGTTGCACGATAATAATTAATGTACAGTATCAAACAGCTGGTGTTCCTATTCGTAAATACTGAGAAACGGGTTCATTTAAAACGTGTCAAATGGCATTTCGTACTACATTCGGTGTGAAAAGTGTACATTGAAAAAGCTGTATCCAGAAATTGGTACAAAAGTTAGAAGGGAAGCCTTGTCAATCAGCATTCAGGCTGTCTGAAGACACAATACAGGACGTAAAGACACGATTAGAGACATCACTATCAAAATCATTATGCAGACTTTCTCAAGAGACTGATCTCACATTCCACACCTCAAAGAGCTGCCAAACAATCGGAACTTCGTCCTCATCATGTGTCATGTGTTCAAGAATTCTTCGGAATGAAAATGAAAAATTTGTACGGTTTTGTATATGGTTTAAATATTTCTTTACTCAGAATCCTGAGATTTTTGACCTCACTCGGTTTACGGATAAAGCATAGTTTCATCTAATCTCAAAACACGCGTATTTGGGGACAAGAAAATCCTCAATAAGTTTACGGATGAAGTATGGTTTCATCTGAGTGGCTACTCTCAAAACACGCATATATGGAGACAAGAAAATCCTCACTAAATTTACGGATGAATCGTGGTTTTATCTGAGTGGCTACTCTCAAAACACGCGTATATGGAGACAAGAAAATAAGCCTCACTAAGTTTACGGATGAAGCATGGTTTCATCTGAGTGGCTACTCTCAAAACACGCGTATATGGAGACAGGAAAATAATCCTCACTAAGTTTACGGATGAAGCATGGTTTCATCTGAATGGCTACTCTCAAAGCATGCGTATATGGTGACAAACAAATCCTCATGAACTACATTCAGAGCCTTTACATCCGGAGAAAATTGAAAAGAGTGTGGTGTGTCTCGTAGACGAATTATAAGCCCAACTCTTTTAACGAATCGTTAGTACAGAAGTATATCTGAAAATGTTTAGTGAGTTTGTAAGTCAGTTAACAAATCATGAACTAGCCGATGGATATTTTCATAAAGATGGGGCAACATGTCACACCTCAAACATGAGCATGAGAAGAACTGAAAATTTTCTATTTTGGAGATCGTGTAATCTAAAAAATATTTGGCCACCAAGATTTACAGATTTATTACACCGAACTTCTTTCTGTGGAGTTTATTGAAGGGAAGAGTGTACGTAAATAAACCCAGCACAACCGCGGTCCTCAAAGAAGATATACGCTAAAAGATTGAAGACATTACTAAAGACACTTTAAGAAAGGTATTTAAAATTTTGAGTTTCTGGTAGAAATGTTCTTGAAAGCAGGATGGGAAAAGTTTTTGCATGAGCTGCGAGCAGCTCTTGTTTTACACGGTTCATGGTATTTGTATACAAATTTTCATGACGAACAATAAATAAATAATATATATACACCGATGATCCATTACAGTATGACCACATCTAGGCTAGAGAAATCTGCACGCATGATGACCAACGGTGGCGCAGATGTAATTCAGAGCAGTGTATATTGAACCCAAGGACCGGCTCTCGTTTAATAGTGTTCGGAATCAGAATGGGAAAAACTGCGGATTTATCAGTGTTTGATAAGAGTACAAACTCCGATAAATCAAAAGAGGTGCACAAATGGCCAAACGACACTCTTATCCAGCCGTTTGTCGCCCGCAGCTCACTGTTGCCAGAGGGGAGCGGAGACTGTCGCGCATTGTTCACAGCAACCGCAGGGCCATAGTGCGACAAATCATCCCCAGCTAAGACAGTGGTGATCAGGGCAATGTGTCACAGCACACAGTTCATCGCAGCCATCTGCGCATGGGCTTGCGTAGCCGAAACCCCAGCCGGGTGCCCATGCTCACTGCTCGTCATCACCAACAACGCAGGAAATGGGCACGCGATCATTGAGATTGGACTGTAAATGATTGGAAGAAAGTGACCTGGTCTGACGAATCAAGATTTCTGGTGCATCATGTAGACTGCCGGTCGTGGATATGCCCATTACCAACGGAGGCTATGGCACCTGGATGATTTGTTGGGCGGAAATAAGCCGGCGACGGCATTTTATGCTGTGGTCGATGTTTTCTTTAGGTTCCATTATCCCAATAGCACAAACCTGACAGCTGTCAAGTATCAGAACATTGTTGCCGACCAAGTTCACCTCTTCATGACCCTGCTGGTGATGGCCATTAGCAACAGGATAATGCGCCATGCCACACTGCCAGAATCGTCAAGGATTGGTTTGAGGTACATGCTGGTGACTTTCTGTTAATGCTCTGGCCTCCAAATTCACTTGACATGAACCCAATCGAATGTTTGTGGTTCAACTTGGAAAACGGGTTTGCGCTAAATCACCACCACCCCAAAATGTACGGGACGTGGAGGACCTGGTGTTGACATTGAAGTGCCAGATACCCCAGGATACCTATTTCCACCTTATCGAATCGATGCCTCACCGAATTGGCGATCTTTTGATGGCTGAAAGAGGTCCTACAGCCTGTTAGGTAGGTGGTCATAATATAATAGCTCATCAGTGCATATATATATAAATTTTCGTGAGGAACTATTATTAAATATTGTTTTAGCAAAAGGTTGGGGTCTATAGCGAGCGAATAACCTTGTAGAAGTTCAGGATTCAACATATGCTTGTGATTTGAAAAGGAACTGTTGCTGTAAACAATGCTGACAAATATGATATTCTGATCTTGTTTAGTTCAGTGTTTTAAGATCATGGAATCTGAATGTATCATCCCCAGAATTAACATTATTAGACTACAAGATATAACTCCAACACTATTTTCCTCAAACTTGTAGAAACCACTTCCAAATATCTTGGATTATCAGCATCACTGCTGATATGATGAATGGAACACAAATACGCCATTGACCATTTCCCTACAACGTTGAAATGTGTATTTAATTTAATTGCGCAATGAATGTTAGCATTTTATAACCACATTGATAATAATTTCTTTAAAAGTTTGCGTGAGACCCTTTTTTTAGGTATTACTGTCACAATAGGAAAATTGACATTCAGCTTGAGTTTAGTCTACAGAAATTATTCTTCTAAACATTTTCACGTGTTTCCTGTGCTTGCAGGAAAATTATACGCAGATCTCTTTCCCACGGTTACAAAGTTTGTTCTACTGCAAGTAAAATGCTCAGTAACCCTGCTCTGGAAATAAACTGCAGGACGTAGCAAAACGATGGAGAACTTTATAGGAACCATAATATTCAGAACTGATCTAACAGCCTGTGTGAAGAGGATCGAATCAAATAGGTTAATGCAGAAGTTATAAAATTTCTCAAGAGATTTTATTTCCCACTCCGACGAACATATTAAGACGTGATTTGGGCATACTTCACCAAAAGTGAAAGCAATTCTCGCCAGATGCCATCAAGCGCCAAAAGGAAATCTTTTGAACTAAAATAGCTTTTAATACAATTTGGCAAGATGTGAATCCGTTTATTGGTGTAAATATGCCATGGATCTTAAATCGGATAATATCCGAAAACTTGAAAATTTCGTCATCCTGGAGCGGGATTAGAAACCGCGTCTTGCGGATGGCGCCCGCAGGCTCGATTTTCGCTCCAAGACAACTGAATTTTCAAGTTTTCGGATATTATCTGACTTAACATCCATGGCATATTTACACCAATAAATGGATTTACATGTTCCAAGTTTGTATTGTACAATGGTGTAATCCCGTATTTCATTAATTAAATAGCTTTTGTTGCAGCAGATTATACGATTGAAGAATATTCATACCAAGAATAGTGGGATATTCACGCTCCAAGTGTTCTGCAAAATTCTAATTTTATAAAGCTTATAAATTCACAGTCAACTTTATCATAGTATACGAAATGTTCATTTTAGATTTCTAAATAGGTACAAGTAGATACCAAAACGCTTTTGAAGGAATGAAGAGGGAAGTTGTGAACAAATACACTCATGTCCAAAATTAAGGTCACAAACACATTCTGTGATATCTTGAAAGCTAAATGGTTTATTGCAATGAAATTCGGTACATAGATGCCTTATACTATGAGACATTCAATAGCAACATAACATAATGAACATGAGGTAAATTGCGTGCGATATGCAAATTAGACCAAAAACGGTCCAAACATGATGCATCATATCTTGAGAACGGTCCGGCTAATAGGGAGTGTGGCCCCCGCACAACTTTACAAGTCTCACAACCAGCCCTCGTACTGTAAATGAGGTTGTTGATAACAGCTTGTGAAAACAAATCCCATTCTTCTAAAAGCGCGGGTTTTAACGCCTGGACGGTCCTGGGAGGGGGGTTGATGTCGTGCAATGGCTCTTCCTAGAGCATCCCAAACATGCTCTATAGGATTTAGGTCCGGCGAATTCGCTGGCTGTACTGTACGGCGAATATCCTCTCCCTGCAGATAATCGTCGACAAGCTGAGCTCTGTGTGGCCTCGCGTTATAGTACATAAAAATGAAGTTTGGTCCGACAGCTCCTCGGAAAAGCCTCACATAAGGTTCAAGGACCTCATCCCTAAAGCGTTGTGCGTTCACAGTGCTCCTATTGAAGACGTGCAGTGTTTGTTGTACGGCCGTCCAACATGATACCTGCCCACACAAGGATTGCACTTCCACCAAAGTGGTCGATTTCGCTTATGTTGGAGGTATGATAGAGGGGCCCCACGCTGGCCCCAGATGAAGACTCTTCGAGAATCACTTTGTGTACTGAATCTCTACTCGTCACAGAAAAGTGCAGGGTCCCAATCTCGCTGTGTCCAAGAAAGATGTGTTTGGCTCCACGACATACGGGCTCTTCTGCGATCTGGTGAGGCGGACACATACACCACTAGTTGAATGGCGTAAAGGACCTTCTCTGCTAGGCATCTGTATACAGTTCGCCTCGAAATTGTTGTTCCAGTCTTAGCAGCGAGGTCCTGAGAGAGGTCTCTAGCCGTCATCCGTCTATGGAGTTTGGCAGTTAACGTCACGTAACGATCCTCCGCAGGTGTCGTGGCTCTTGGACGGCCTTGTCTGGGCCTCCTGGTGATGGTACCCGTTGTTCGGAAATGGTGCCATAACCTGGATACCAACTTTCGTGACAACTGTAACCATCGAGCGACCTCCGCTTGAGACTGGCCAGCTTCAAGCCTGCCGATGGATCTCCACCTCAGTCCATCGTCTAACCGATTCCGAGCACTCATTCCAACTGAAATCAGTCAATCTTTTGTTTTGCAAGAAAAAGAAGACGAAATTTGCAGATGCAGAAAACGGTCACTTTAACGTTCCCGTACCAAACTCACCCTGTTAACCGTTTAACAAACAGTAGATGCTTACAATAGATTCAGATCATATGTAGAAGATTATAGGAAGGGAGTGTCTGACCCCAGGTCTTAAACTACCCTTAGAAATAGGAAGCTAGGAGATTTGGGCTAGAGTGCCCGATAGGAAAGTGACACGGAAGCGAGGTAGAAAGGGGGAGAAAGACGCCCTTATTTATTACCGTGGTGCCAGTACCCGGGGTCCGACGGCTTAACGTGCCCATCAGATGCACGGCGGGTATTTACTGGTTCGTACCTGTCCAGGATCGAACCTGAGGTTATCTCCATGCCAGTGACGAACGCTTACCACTAGGCCACCCGCGGTCCTTACGTAACAATAGATTCACCGTTCCCCAAAGTATATATGACAGTAATTTCAAACATTTTACTGGTTGCTATTTTGAATTATTGTAAGAAATGTGTTTGTGACCTTAATTTCGGACATCAGTGTAGTTCAGTAAATGTAAATAAGATTGGTTTGAAAATTAATTTAAGCCCACTGCAGTGTTGACTAATTAATACTGTGTTCAAACAGCATTGAATTCAAAGATATGTGAAACGTAGCCATGTGGAATTAACGGGTAAATTGGCTCCAGCAAAAATTGTTTTATTATTCTTAGGCTTTTGTTTCTGGCAGATCTAATGGGCACGTGGCTATTGACTCCAGGTACAGTAAAGAACCAGAACAAGTACAAGTAGATTTTATGTATCACTCGGTGACGGCAAGAAAGCACACTAAGGCATATTTTAAGCAGGCTATCGCAAGTCAGACATAAAGCCGTGATAATACCTAGTTCTGTAATAATTTATATACAACAGTTCTGCACCATCCATTTCAAAGCAGCGTGCGTCTTTGTCCTTATCTGTGACAATCTAACCTGAAGGTAATTTACATTTGGTTCTGAAGATGTATCTGCGTGAAAACCATTGTATTTCTCGAACGCCATCTGGAATTCTGGAAACTGTTGCGATATAAAATACTCAACAGAGATTCGTATCTACTGGTCATTTTGTTGGCATAAATGTACCTCAGATTAACGATAACCATACGACATCTTGCGAACGTTAATGTGTCATCCCATATTAGGTTTGCCATTTCGACGATCCGAGAGAATATCATTCAATGAGCTTCTTTTGTCTGACGGTGCGAGATTGTGGTTCCGTAGCGCGAATTATTTCCCTTTCACGACCGTAAAATGAACGTAGGCTCTAATTAGGACTCCTTTTCTAAGATAAAGACTTACACTGAATTTTTTCTTACGTTACATACGTAAAGGCAAACAAAAAAGAAAGCTGAGGAATGTTCTGACATGAAAGAATCTATTGGTCTCTACTGTAAACGCCCTGCATTCACCCTCCGACGATTGGAACTGAACCGAGGACATCGCAAAGCCAACAGCAGCCACTCCGACTATTTCTTGCTTAATATTCTTCCAAATTTGCGTATATTAAAAATACCTCTTCTGAGATCTTTTGACGCAGATGGAGCGCAAAAGAGTATTATTAAAATATACTCCTATCAGCAAGTAGCCTCGAAAACGTTTTGACTGCCAGTGAAATATATTACTCGTGCGTCAAACCTTAAGATTTAAGACATTCAGTTCTTACACAACAGAATGATTAGCTTGCAAGTAAGCAACAAGTAGTAAAATCGTGCAATGCATTGATTATGATACGCTTTCCAACATACCAGAAATCATTACTCAAGTTATAAGGATAATGGATGTGAAATAAATTTCACTCCTGTGTCATAACTTTTGACCCCGTTTCGGTTATATTAAACAGAATTGGTTCAGTATACCTCCGGAAAAACATACTAAACTTTTGTCGCAATAGAAGCATTTTTAGTCAAGTTATGAGGATAATGGCTGCGAAATAAATCTCGCTCCTGTACCCTCACCTTTGACCCCATTTCAATGATATTCAACAGAAGCGGTTCACTATACCTCCGGAACAAGATGATAAAGTTTTGTCTCAATCGAAGCCTTTTTACGTAAGTTATAACGCATATGATCGACGGAATGGATCCCGCTCCTGTATCCTGACCTTTGACCCCATTTCGCCCATTTTTAACAGGGTTCGTCCCCAGGTAGTGCCCCACCACATACTAAAATTGCATCGAAATCGAACTATTTTTACGTGAGTTATCGAGCGGACAGACAGACGGACAAAGCTGGAGCATATACTCTTTTTCAACCTACGGTTGGAAAACGTAAACAAGTTCGTAAGATTATGCAATGCATTGATTATGATACGCTTTCCAACATACCAGAAATCATTACTCAAGTTATGATGATAATGGCTGTGGAATAAATCTCGCTCCTGTGCCCTGACCTTTCACCCCATTTCGATGAAATTCAACAGAACCAGTTAAGTATACCTCCGGAACAATATGATAAAGTTTTGTCTCAATCAAAGCATTGTTACGTAAGTTATGACGCATAAGGGCGATGGAATGGATCCCGCTCCTACGTCCTGACCTTGGACCCCATTTCGCCCATTTTCAATAGGGTTCGTCCCTAGTGATCCCCTACCACATACTAAAATTTAATCGAAATCGAACCATTTTTATGCGAGTTATCGTGCGGACGGATGGACAGACGGACAAAGCTGGAACATATACGTTACTTCAACCTACGGTTGGAAAACGTAAAAAACACCGGTTGTCTGTCACTTCATTTCCCTAATAACTATCAAGCAAAGCCTCTTTGTTTTGCATGGGATATGAAAAAGGTTAACAAACAAGAAGAATCGACTAAGTATTCACCGACCAGAGAGTTTTGCATGTTTTCTCTAAATGCTTAGTAAATTCCAAAATTTTTGAAGAACTCTAAGCTGTTACAAAAATAAATGAATAATTTTATTTACATAGGATTGGTGCTAAATGAAAGAAGTGAGATAGAAAGAGAGTAAGCTATAACGCTTGCTTCTATGTGAAAGCTCTTCTGTGGTGCAGCAAGGATTCAAGAAAGAAATTGAGGAGTGATTGAACCTTGGTGACTCAGCAAATGCCTCTTTATTGTGAAGAGAAGGATACTAATGGGTATACGAATCGAAATGAATGCAATTAATTTTTGTTTTCCTCTTATACATCACAAAGCATTTGAGAAGTTGTGGAAAAAAATGTTTTCTGGGATATGATGGGAGAGTAATCAAAAGATGTCCTAGAAAGAAAGAGAATGCTCTTTGAACAAGATCTGAACTGTATGTATTGCACACAGAGAGCAAACAGAGAAAGACAGCAGCAGAGCTTGATTTACGAAAAAATAAATATGTAGCAACATTTGCTATACAAATTAAGTTTTGCGTAGCAATGAGAAACTTTTGATCACCACTAAGACATTTACGCTATGATAGCAGTCCAGTACCTGCTCGAAAACAAACTAGAAGAAAATTTTAGATATTTATTTACTACCTGTTTTAATGCTGCTCCTTTACAACGTCACAAATTTTTCTTTTCCCATATGGCTGTGTGTTGGGCCTACGTGGTTTGGAAAAAAAAATTACAGCCTTATCAGGTGAAACGTAGTCCATAGATGGTGCTTTAACAGATATGCGCATTAAAATTTTCAACCAAGATTCACTAAGACTGCTGTTATAGTCACTCTTCATGCGCCTCATGTAGGAAAAAGTCCTCTCTATAGTGGTATTGGACTCTGGCAAAACTAGAAGTATTTTAAAAATATGAGAAATATTTCAGTAGACATAGTAGATTTTAAAATGAAGAACTACAAGTCTTCTCTTGATGAAGTGGCCATATTCTGGACCCAGAATTCCCTAAGCTCCCCCAATTCTTGGCTTGCAGCAATAAGGCAAAATGTTGAATCATGTTATAACGAAGTAAATTTCTCCGTCATTTTTGGTCTACGCCGGGATTCGAACCCGAGGCCGCTTATTCCGGAACAAGTCGCTCTACCAACTGAGCTACGCAGACATGTATTCTGATTCCTATCTGCCTTTATGTCATGTGCGTCCTGCTGGCAGGTACGTCACATCTCCCCCCCCGAAAGAGGGCCGGGGGCATGGCCTACGGGTCAGCCGTGACCATGAATCGTTGCAGGCAGCCTTCCACTGTAGAACGTGCACTTGTGAACTCCCAGTCAATCTGCTGTGTGGAATGCAACATCACACATTTTTATTTTTCGAAGCGCTGGAGAAGGAATTCTCTGATTTTTCCTGTCTCGCGGTGTGGAAATAACATCACACCATTGCGAGAATCTGAACGGTCGGGTCATCCGGATAGTTCGGGCGCCATTATAATGAAGTAAATTTCTCCGTCATTTTTGGTCTACGCCGGGATTCGAACCCGAGGCCGCTTATTCCGGAACAAGTCGCTCTACCAACTGAGCTACGCAGACATGTATTCTGATTCCTATCTGCCTTTATGTCATGTGCGTCCTGCTGGCAGGTACGTCACAATGTGACTAATTTCATTCTGACTAAATCTTTTAAGGGAATCGCGATCTTTTGGCCATAATGCCTCATCTAAAACCTTCAGATACTTCACTGTATCACTTGTCATGTCTGGAGATCTATGACTAATTCTTTCCTTTGGGTCTGTGAGGTTCATCTGCACTCACGGACGATGAAATTTACGCACCGAGAAGGAATCATCGGATTTAACTGAAATTTTATGGACGAAATGATACAGACGAATGATACACCTGATGGCAAAAACAGAGCTGCAGGACAATTATTACAAGGGGATCTGGTCATCTTGAATAACGCGTCGCACCGCCTCATGCGGCGATACATGCTGCAATACGGTCCGGCATGGAGGCGAAAAGACTCCTGATGTTGTCCTGCGTCAGACTAGCCCACACGTGTTGGAGGGTGTGCTCTAAATCTCGGATAGTGCGGCACGGCGGCAGCCAATTTTTCAACTGGACCCACACATGATCGATAGGGGAAGCGGGAAGGCCATGGAAGTGTCTGGACATGAAATATGCAGTCCTGGGCATCCCGAGCCGTGTGCGGGCGGGCATTACCCTGCTGGTATAGCGCGCCCGGAATCCCGGCCAGGAACGGGAGCACATGGGGCCGTAGGATCTCATCCACATACCGCTGTCCCGTCAACGATGCACGTACCACTACCAGAGCTGATCGGCTATCGTAGGCAATGGCTCCCCAGACCAATAATGCCTGCAGTGGGGGAGGTGTGGCGTTAGATAGCGAGGTTGGGATTGTGCCGTTGACCCGGGGACCTCCTCACCGTGACACGATGATCATCTGTCCCAAAAACGAAGCGGCACTCATAGCTAAACACCACACGTCGCCAGTCTGTGGCGTTTCACGTCGCTCTAAACAGGCACCACTGCACGCGGAGCCGGCGAAGTTACGGTGTTAATGGTAGCACCCGTAAGGGGCGCTGGGATAGCAGATTCGCTTCCGCGAGGCGTCGGGAAACGATTCGTGGACACTCAGGTGTCGCTACATCTGCCTGTATAGTGCACCGGGTACCCGTGTGATCCGTTCGTGCCCGGGGCACGATTCGTCGATCCCCTCTACAGGTGGTCCTCCTGGTCCGTCCGGAGACGCAGTACCGTCACGTGTCCACTGCTCCCCAAACAGTCTGACGGTGTGGTCTGAACGATCCACGTGGCGGGCTATACGGCGCACCGACCACGCTGCGGTTTTCAGCCCGATGATGGGGCATCTCTCAACTTCCGTGAGTGGCGTAAATCGACATCCCTGGCATCTACCCGGCATTCTTGTCACTCTGTACGCTTGCTTGCGTCGGCCGGTGGTTTTCGTTTTCATAACGCATCGACTACACGCCGGTTTATAAGACTGACGGTTAGTGTTTACAGCTCCACCACAGGTTGTGCGGTCATGCGCACTCGCACTAAACATGGATCATTTACATACCACAACGAACTCTAGCTATTTGCAAAGTTTCGCGGTTGTAGCGTATTTTCTTTTAGGGGCGCAAAAATTTCATTGTCCGTTAGCGTATTTATTAACAGCAATTAATCTTGAGCAACTTCTGCCCGCAGAAACACTTCAAAAAGAAGAGGAAATCATCTTTGGGGGGGAGTAATATTGGTATAAGGGCCACAGCAACCACCATAAAAGTTGACTGAAGGTCAGCGTAACGGGAGTTCAAAATGAAATGTGTCGCAATGTATGCAAAGCAAAGTCATATCTGCGGAGCGACCCAGGTCGATTTGATTCGCAGTTTGCGAAGTGATACCGCTTGAATCGAGCCCTGTACAGCAGCATCCAGAAGACTGATAGGATAATATAAATCGCCATGTCGTTTTGTATGGTACTGACCAATACGTTCTTAGGAAAGCTGAAGCACTTATCACTTGTGAGAGTGAAGGAAGAACATCAGAGACAGATTTAGCACTACAAAGGAGATCCCAAGAGAGAGCAATCAAAAACTTCCAAATTCTTCCAAGATATAAAATTATACCATTCAACTGTGAAAATAAAAAAACTAAGTGATGTTAAGGAAGATGCTAAAAAACTGCTGTATAAGCAAGGAAAACTATGTGTCTATTCAGAAAGACAGAGTGCTTCCAGAGATAATGATTGACCTTAAAATTGAGGTCAGGTGTAGAGAAATTGCTGGAGCTGTGAAAATGTCTAGAAGAAAGATTTATGGTAGCCAATTTGAGGGAACCCAATGCGAACAAAGAACCTTAGGGGTGGAATAGTGTTCAGCTGAAATTAATGAAGGAGAAAAGACTGAGATGGTACGGTCTGAAACTCAATATTATGAATAAAGAGACCAAGAAATCAGCCACGAAAACAGAGGGAAAGGTAAATGTAACTGCGAAGACGTAATACATGAAAGAAAGCTCTGAAGAACTCGACACAAGGGAGTGATAAAAGAAAACACTAAAATATGATAAAGGAAATGAATGAGGTAAGGAAGCACATCATTCACATTAAACAAACTAAGGATGATAATGGTTATAATGTAAGCCTTTTTCGTGTGCGAGATTGGTGTTACGCTATGTCTAAAACCATGACTAAGGAAATGTTGAACTAAATGAGAATACGATGCAATAGTTTACTGCCAGACGAAGCATATACAGAAGTCAACTTACGATAACCCTTTATTGGTACAGCAAATTGAAGAAATCCACAATATAGCAACAAATAATACCGTATCATCTAGCTTTTACACAGATCAAACATCTCCACACATTCACTAAGCAACTGCTGTATCATCCTTTTTATCTATAGTTCTTATCACATTCATACGCCACTCTCACTGACCACAAAAGTGTTGCCAACCTCATTCATGTGAGAGAGAAGATATCACGTTAAGTACGGAAAGTGCAAAAAGAGAACAAACTCAAATGTACATAGGAAAAGGAACTAAAAATGATAGTTAAATTAGAATATGCGTCACATGGTGTAACATAAACAAGAAAGATGACACCGATTTTTCGCGTGTAATGAGCATATCTTTTAAATCCTTTCTGATGTGAATTAAATTTATCAAAGCTATTAAAAGTCCATGAAACCGGTATGGAAAACAGTACTATCTCTCCGAAGAAAGCAGTTCTCCAGTCGGGGTTTTAATCCCCCAGATACTGCTGTAAACAAAATCCTGAACTTCCGCCTCCTCCAACAAAGAAATAATTTTTCAAATCGGACTCTCAGAACCAGAGATATCGACAAATACAAGCCTCACCCTGGCGGGAGAAACATGCATTATTTTAAGTGGAAATTATTCTCAAAAGGCTTTTTCGATGTGAGTGGTATCGGTCCAGGAAATAATTTTTTCAGTCGAATTTTCAACAGCTCAGATTTTGCTGCAAATACATCTGAAACAGAAATTAACACTTATGTCCCCTGGTTGCCAAACCATTCTTTACCAAATATTAGAAATTACGTGAAAAACATTTCCCATCGGGAGCTGTATGCGATACAGGAATAATTTTTCAAATCGGAGTTTTAGAAGCAGAAATATCGGGAAAACGCATTTTATCTTACCCCCCGCCCCCGCCTCCTAGCGGAAAGTCTATGAATTACTTGAAATTTTGAAATTCTATAATATCTCTCACCGGAAACGCTATCCAACGAGGAAGGGATTTTTCAAATCGGACTCTTAGAAGTACAGATATTGACAAAAATAAGATGTACATCTACGCCCCTGGCGGAGAAAACATGCATTGTTTTAAGAAAATATTTCGAAAAATTTTATCCGCCCGAGTAGTTTCGGCCCACAAACGAATTTATTTCAATCTAGATCTTAGAAGCTCAGATTTTGCTGCAAATACATCAGAAGCAGAAATTAACCATTACGACTCCTGGTGGCCAAACCATTTTTTTTACCAAAAATTAGAAATTATATGCAAAAGATTTCTCATCAGGAGCTATATCCGGTTGAGAAAGAATTTTTGAAATCAGAGTTTTAGAAGCAGAGATATCGGGGGAAACGCAATTAACCTTTACCCGCCCTAGCGGAAAACTGCGTGTAACTTACAAAAATGACTATACCTAAAATACTTTCTTTTCGACATAAATGGAATCGAAAGGTAAAATAATGTTTTCAATCTGATATTTAGAAGCAAATATATGGAATTTTTTTATTTTGAATCCGATATTATCTGCATTTATGCCCTCTAGCATCGAAATGGTACATCTCCAAAAAAAAAAAAAACGAAATAATGGATCATTCGCACATTTTAAGTTTCCCAATACGAAAATAATTTTTCAACTCGGAATAACAGTTGCAGAGATATGGTGTCCACAGATGGACCGACATACCGATAACATAAGCACGATCTTTTTTTCTTTTTTTTTTACAAAAGACGTGCTAAAATTATCAAAACGTAATAACAAGATGGAAAAAGCACTTTAAAAGATGAAACGAGAAAAAATAACTAAAGGTTAATGAGAGAATACGACACCGAAGTGAAGCAGTAACTATGTGAATTAGAGGGGAATGATGTCCTTAAGAAAAGTATGAAAAATATTGATACGATACCGGGCCGAGCTGGGTTAATCATCCGACCGTTGACCACCAATTGATAAGAACGCGCCGAGCGTTATAATTTATAAACATTCTTCACTGATCTCCTTCGACGTAGTTCTTGGCGCGAAAACTGTAATATATGGGCATACACTTAAACAATTTGGACCAATCACATGCGCACACATAATGTGTTTTATGACTGCCCTGACTGCCGAAACAAATATTTAATTGGCTATGAAAACATAACAATGGCACACATACGAATAAAATTTAGCTGTCTTCTGAACATAAGTATTGGGTCAACTTTGACCTAAATCAGTTCCCGCGAGAAAGTTTTAATGAACTTAAATTCCACAGTTCAGTCTTACTATTTCTCAGTTCAGTTTAATGGCGGGGGTAGGTCGTAACAGTATAAAGGCTCATCAACCCGCCAATAGACTTATGGAAGCATCGAATGCTTTTTCTGCCGGTTCTAGCACATGTTCATAAGATAAAAAGGAATGAGCAAGTCTGAAACAATTATAGAGTTAAAACTGATTTCGCAGCATGTGAAGTTACGGGAAAAAAGTTTGACAAGACGCTGAAAGAAGTGGTAAGAAAATCAGAAAAGTAATTTTGTTTTGCAGCGTCTTGGCCTGCACATTTTTCTTGACTATTCCATCCTTTAGCTTCCTCTATTAATTTGGACTGCTTGCAATCGGTATCTATTCCAGTAAAGTTTTTCATGCATTACCAGTTTCTCCTTGTATGTGTGCATGCGTGGGTATATCACTGATTTCCTCTTCCCCCCCCCTTCATTTTAGTATCATTGTACTTAATGTAGATCCGGCTATGTAAAAAAAACTACAAATCAAGTCATTTTAAATTCTCATTTTCTACTTCATGGAAAAGCCTTAATGCTGTACGAGATAGAAAAATTTCCACAAACAGTAAAAACAAAGCCTAGAAATTGCTTAAAAATTGATCATTTTAATCTTACCCAACTACACACATTACTAGGAGACACCTCAAGCGACCTTTGTAACTCTTGTTTAAATCAAAGTAGAAAAGAATAAAATAAAAAAGAATTCCGTTAAAAAACTGAAAGTTGCTTTGAAAGGTTTCATGCAAATGTGACATGAAAACTGTCTGTTTTCTGTCACATAAACGTAAGGATAAAAACCAACACGTTTAGGAACTTTGAGATAAGACGCCATACTTGAACGGTAGGGTTCCAAATTGTCAGTCATGCGTTCCCCTTCCAGCATTTAAAATCAAAAATCGTGGCAGATAGGAAACGCAAGTCACGCAAAATTCGGAGAAGAGGTCATCCCCTTTTTGTTGTTGAACGACACTTTTAGACGATGCAGGAAGAATGGAAATACGAAAGAAATAAAGTGATGTGAAGTTGTTCAAGAATTCAGAAAATTTTGCGTTTCAACACTTTACGTAATTTCCCTGCAGAGCTCTCGTAAATTTTCATCTTGTTTACATTTCTCTCCAAAGGATTCCAAGCACGCAAAGTATTACGAGATGTAAATGCAACATTATAAACGCCTTGCCATGTTTTAAAAAGTAAGTTTAATAAATGAACCTCACTGATAAAGAAACAAATGTAGGAACATAATCGATTTGATCTGTGATTGTCTGCTAAATAAAGAAGTACAAAATTGCGTGTGTGAGACATAAGCATATTTGCCAATATTTTTTAATTGACATATTTCATCGTTATGAGTATTTTTCAGTGTGCAGATGTAAAATGAGTGTTTTTACATTTTAAACAGTTTATTCAAGAATGTGGCAGATGCACACGGTATTCAATGGGATTCCAATTATTACGGAAAGATTACAGAAGATACAGTGACTTCTTGACACGGATTGGATTTATGCATGCAAAGAATGCTACGCCAGTACGTGCAAAATACACTGCCGGAAAGTAAAAAAAGGACACCAAGAAGGAATTGGCGGACAATCACGAAATTTACATATGTTAATGGGGTCCAGTTTACGTAGGTGTGATGTTAATTTCGGGACCAACCGGTGAGCGCTTACGCCACAGCACGGCATAATATGCAAATTATCGTCGGTGGTATTTAAGAAGTACGGCGAAGTGAATGTAATCAGTCGTCGGCGTACGGACACGTGCAAAGACCCTGAAGAAGCTGCAATGCCTGGACATGGAAGACGTACGATTTCAGCAGTTATCGGACTTTGAGAGAGGTCGTCTAGTCGGACTCCGCAAGGCCGGGTGGTCGTATCGTCGTATTGCGGAGCGAATTGAACGGGAAGTATCGGTGGTGGTACGATGGTGGAGTAGATGGTCCGAGGAACATTCCCACACGAGAAGACGTGGAACAGGGAGTCACAGACGGACTGATGAGCGGACCGATCGACGCATAAGAAGAGCGGCGTTGTCAAGCAGAACATCCACTGCGACGCAAATACGAGCTGCCGTTGCACCTGAGGTGACTGTGCGAACAATCCGCAACCGTCTACTGGATGCAGGACTACGTGCACGTGTGCCTCTGGCATGTGTACCTCTGACTCCAGCCCACCGTCAGGAACGGCTGCAGTGGTGTCACCAACGTCTGCACTGGAGAACGCAATGGCGATCTGTCGTGCTCAGCGATGTAAGCAGATTCTGCTTGGGAGCCTCCGATGGCCGTATGCGTGTTCGCAGACGCACAGGGGAGCGTCTCCACCTTTCTTGCATCCGCCAGCGACACACAGGGCCTACACCTGGTCACCTGGTGTGGGGAGCGATCAGCTATCACTCCCGTACACAACTAGTGTTAGTACCGGGTGCGTTAAACAGCACCTCCTACATCAACAACATCATTCAGCCCGTTGTTGTGCCATTTGTAAGGTCGGTCCATCGTGGTGTTTTCCAGCAAGATAACGCACGCCCACACACGGCACGTGCAACGCAACGTGTACTTCAGGGTGTGAGACAACTTCCATGGCCTGCACGTTCACCGGATTTGTCCCCCATTGAGCACGTGTGGGATTTTATGGGACAACGATTTATCCGGTCTCCACGGCCAGCCACCACCATCCCCAATTTACACGTCCAGGTTGAGGATGCTTGGAACTCAATACCCCAAACTTACATTAAACATCTGTACGACAGACTCCATGCCAGAATTGCACAGTGTGACGCAGTTCATGGCGGTTCAACCTCGTACTAACCATGTTGCATGGAAATGTTATTTTTCAGTTTACCAGCAAATACAACTGTATTTTGCCATGATGTTTTGATCACGTTATCCTCTGTATGCCGTTATTATGCTGTATAAATTTCGTTGGTATCAGACGTCTCCTTCTTGGTGTTTTTTTCCACTTTCCGCCAGTGTAGAAACAAGAATGAGAGGCACGTTAAAGGTTTATCTTCCTTTTCAATAATCAGAAAATGTACACGTTTGTAACTGAATAATATAGTCACCCCCGGAATCACAGTGTACCCGCCCGGGCGTGTCAGAGTGCACGTGACAAGGTCGACCATACGGAGATATAACAGGCCGGCCAGGACAGATGAGCCGTAGTGCGTAACGTGAGCACAATGGGCAGAGGTGGTGATTTGACGGACATTGAAAAAGGAATGATCATCAGCTACCGCTCCAAGTGTGGAAGCATCTCAGAAACAGCAAATTTCGTGGGTTGTTCGCGTGATGCTGTAATAAGGGTGTACCAAGAATGGTCCCTTGGCGCACCGAGTGCCTCCTGACGTCATAACTGTGGAGCCCCAAAGGCCATCGATACCAGAGGAGAACGTCACCACCATCGACTGGTAAAGGGCAATTGACGCGCAACTGCGCAGCAATTGACCACGCAAATGAAAGCTAGGGCACCCAGGTGCGTGTCCCTGATAACAATAGAGCTAACCCTGTTACACATGGGTCTCTGGAGGCGCCCATGTTAACCCAGGTCAATCAGCAACGACGCCTGCAGTTCGCATAGGATGACCGTCATTGGATAGTGGAAGAGTGGAAAAAGGTTTTCTTCCCCTACGAATTGAAGTTTCTACTCCACGGAAGTGACGGGCGGTGGCTGATATGACGTCAGACACACGAGAACCAACATCCGGACACGCTTGTCGGTCAAGTACAGGCAGATGGTGGCAGTGCGCATGTCTGGGGGATGTTTTCTGGGTATGACCTGGGACAGTTGGTACCACTGGATGGGTCCCTGAACGCCAATGTCTACCTGAACATCCTTGCTCACCACATGCATCCGTTTATGTTGGACGTTTACCCTGGTGGTAATGGTGTCTACCAATAGGCAATGCGCCAGGCCACATCGCTAAGGGAGTGCGTGGCTGGTTCCAGGAACAGTCTTAGTGATGGTGTGTCAATTTCTTCTCCCTTGGCCGGCGGAATCTCCCGATCTCAATTCCATACAGCACTTGTGGGATAATTTGGAATGATAGGTTCGAAGTGCAGACCCACACCACGTCATCTCCGTGCTCTGATGCAGTCCCAATGGGCACACGTGCCTTCCACAACCTTCCAGGTTCTCATGGCGTCCATGCCAGGAGAGGTTATTCCCATTATTAGTTAGGTGGTCATGTTAATCTGATACGACTGTGTATGTAAAAGTGCATTACAGATGAAATCTCGACGTTTCTATATGTTTCATACGGTATTACTATGAATATTTTTAAAATGAAAATCTCATTAGTGATTCGTCTGCAATTTTGACGTTTCATAATTTTCGTTTTTGTACAGCCTACGACTTATTCGATATCAAATTAGATGTAGTTTGGGGTATTTAACCTTCAATTCAGTGCACTTACATCGAAGAGCCAAAACATGACCACGTGACTGACATGATGTTGGTCCTCCACGTGTGACTTACTACAGAGGTAAAGCACGTGTTAAGACGACAAATCTGCAGCCATATGTTCCGTCTGTGTAGCTTAGTTGGTAGAGCAACTTACTCCGAAGTGAGGGGGTCGCGGATTCGATCACCGTCACGGACGAATTTGTGGTGTCACACACGTACTACAAAAACTGCTCTTACCTGGCAAGGCGTCTACGCTGCAAGATTTCTAAAGGTTTCTTGTGGTATCTGGTACCAACACGTTACTAGCAGATCCTTTAACTCTTGTAGGTTATGTGGTTATGCGGCCGTAGATCGGATTTGCGATTCCAACAGAAACCACAGATGTTCCATTGGATTGATATGTGGGGAATTTGTAGGCCAGGGCAATACCTGGAAGTCTAATTAATACACACTATTGACGTGGATTAGGAACATCAAACAGAAGACATCGCTCTTTCCACTTTTACAAGTGAGTCACGGAAAAATTATCATCGTTTGTGTCTTATGGCTTGTCTTATGGTAGCATGTCCAGCGCGTAACTGGTGCAGTTGTAGCATGTCCGGAGCGTAACTGGTGCAGTTGAAGCATGTCCGGCGCGAAACTGGTGCAGTGGTAGCATGTCCGGTGCGTAACTGGTGCAGTTGTAGCAATGTCCGGCGCGTAACTGGTGCAGTGGTAGCATGTCCGGCGCGAAACTGGTGCAGTGGTAGCATGTCCTGCGCGTAACTGGTGCAGTTGTAGCATGTCCGGCGCGAAACTGGTGCAGAGGTAGCATGTCCGGCGCGTAACTGGTGCAGTGGTAGCATGTCCGGCGCGTAACTGGTGCAGTGGTAGCATGTCCGGCGCGTAACTGGAAGACCCTGGGTTCGATTTCCGGTGGCTGCCGATGAAGAAAAATTCCGTGACACTTATAAACGTGGAAAGAGCGATGACATCTGTTTGTTGACTTGGAAGTATTTCTGGTGTCCCACAAACCATTCTTGAATGATCCGGGCCATGTGGCATGGCGCATTATCCTTCTGAAAGAAGGCACTTTTAGTGGGGTAAACCGTTGCGACGAAAAGATGTACCAGGTCAGCAATGGTGTTTAGGCAGGTGGTAGACGTCATAGTTTTCTGCATATGAATGACTGGACCCAAGGTTTCCCCGCAGAGCACTGCCGAAAGCATTACACTTTCTCTACTGGCTTATTTACGTCCCACGGTGCATCCTAGTGCCATCACTTCCTCAGGTAAACGACGTATACGTACCCTACCGTCCAGATGGTGCAACAGCAAATTAAATTCATCGGATCAGACGACTTTCTTCCAATCATTCAAGGTCCAGTTTTGATTCTCGCGTGCCCACTTTAGGCGCTTTCGATGGTGAACCGAGGTTAGCATGAGCATCGAAGTGGCCAGTGTCTACCAGCCGCATTTTCAGCAGGATTCGATGTACTGAGTTTTGCGACACATTACTCCCGTCACTACCATTGACTTACCGGCGAGTTGTGCCGCAGTATCCTCTCGGTCGGCTCGTACCATACGGAATAGCCTTCGCTCACCTTTAGTATCGATGAGCCGTAGTCGGCCTACACCGTGCTGGTGGTTCGTGGTATTTACCTCCTCGGACCTTCCTTTGTTAGGTACTAACTACGAATTACCGTAAGCACCCCATAAGCCTTGCCTCTTGGAAATGCTCGGACCCAGTCGTCTAGCCATTATAATTTGGCCTTTGTCAAGTTCGCTGGCTTTCCCGTCTGGAGAACAAAAACAAATGAGTAAAATCGTGCAATGCTCTTTCCAACATACCAGAAATCACTACTCAAGTTATGAGGATATTAGCTGTGGAATAAATCTCGCTCCTGTGTCCTGACCTTTGACCCCATTTCGATGATATCAAACAGAATTGGTTCAGTATACCTCCGGAACAACATACTAAAGTTTTGTTGCAATAGGAGCATTATTAGTCAAGTTATGAGGATAATGGCTGGGGAATAAATCGCGCTCCTGTGCCCTCACCTTTGACCCCATTTCGATTATATTTAACAGAACCAGTTTAGTATACCTCCGAAACAATATACTAAGCTTTTGTCGCGATCGAAGCATTTTTATGTAAGTTATGACGCATAAGATCGACGGAATGGATCCCGCTCCTATGTCCTGACCTTTGATCCCATTTCATCCATTTTCTATACGTTTCGTCACCAGGTGGTCCCCACCACATACTAAAATTTCATTGAAATGGAATCATGTTTACCCAGGTTATGACGCATAAGGTCAATGGGTTGGATCCCGCTCCTATGTCCTGACGTTTGACCCCACTTCGCCTATTTTCAATAGGGTTCGTCTCCAGGTAGTCCTCTACCACATACTAAAATTTCATTAAAATCGAACCACTTTTACGCGAGTTATCGTGCGGACGGACGGACGAACAGACTGACAAAGCTGGAGCATATACGCTTCTTCAACCTACGGTTGGAAAACGTAAACAAGCTAGTAAAATCGTGCAATGAATTGATTATGATACGCTTTCCAACATAACAGAAATCACAGGAAAATGCCTTGGTTTTGAGGGGGACTAAACTATGGTATAACGTTTGAGGTTCACATACATAAAAATTATATCTCTTTGTGCCCGAGTTTCCTATTTCTGTGATCAAGAGCTACCACACATAAGCCTTTTTCTAATTAAAAATCCCATCTAAATCACACAATTTTCACGGAAGTTATCGTGCGAAAATAATGGCTTACGAATCTCACGCATGCGCATGCCCGCAATTGCTGACAAAAAACATTTTTGGCGGAACTGCTTCCAAAGTAGTTACAGAACAACGTATTGTATTTCGTCGCAATAGAAGCATTTTAACTCAAGTTATGAAGATAATGGCTGTGGAATAAATCTCATTCATGTGCCCTGACCCCATTTCGATTATACTGTATTAAACAGAATTGGTTCAGTATACCTGTGGAACAACTTATTAAAGTTTTGTCGCTATAGAAGCATTTTTACATAAGTTATGACGCTTAAGGGCTATGTAATGAATCCCGCTCTTGACCTTTGACCCCATTTCGCCCATTTTCAATAGGGTTCGTTTCGAGGTGGTCCCCAACCACTACTAAAATTTCATCGAAATTGAACTATTTGTACGTGAGTTATCGTGCGGACAGACAGACGGACAAAGCTAGAGCATATACGCTACTTCAACCTGCGGTTGCAAATCGTAAATAACACTAATTAAGTGAGCTCAGTATCAGATGTTCCTTATACATAGCCTTCACATGCGCTGTCGTCTACCTGATGTTGCTTCGATTTGCATAAAGACGTTCTGGTCAGATGATTTGGCTGTTTGGAGTCAGTAATGATCATTTGTACATACCATTTCGAAACTGTTCTTAGCCATTTCCGTTAAAAACTTCATAGGCACACTACACTAACGTTGCTGTGCGAACTTGGATTCACTTGTGTAAAAACCAAAAAGCAATCGTGTGAGAACCGATTGTTTCTTCTTTATCGGTGTAAACAAACATGTAATCTATTATGAATAGTTATTAACATTCGGAATCATATAAATTCTGGAATGATGTTGAAAATTCATTTAATACAACTGTATGCTCTCCTCTGAAAGTGTTCTTCGTTCTGGCTTTCTTTTTTGTTTTTGACTGGAGATAAAACGACCACCATGAGCGGCTGTTAAGGGGTATAAGCAGTCGTTCGTCCCTAATTTGGGGGCCACTGCTTTCAGGAAAGAGAGAATAACAGAGAGAGAGAGAGAGAGAGAGAGAGAGAGAAAGAGCCATCGCCGTAGAACAAACGCATTACACATGCCTTACCGGGACTCGAACCCAGAACGAACAGGCTGACGCCTACGTATCTGACAATTTAGCCGACTGTCTGGCCATTCAGACTACAAAGAACCTGATATTAGCAAAATAAAAAAAAATGAATATTTACAGCATTACATGCAGTACTGGAAATTCAATGTACCTTACACCGTAGCTAAGATCTTCAAATGAAGCAAAAATGAAATCATTTTTGAACTGTAACGCGAGAAAAAGTCAGTTACAACGACGCTAGGCACCCGTGGTGGATGTTCAGCGCATCACGTGTTTAAGTAGGTACCAATTTGTAACATCTAAATAAGACACGCATTGAAACAGCTTTGACGGAAATATCATATATCTTGATGTAGAACACTTTAGTCAAAATCTGTCCAGCAAATTTACTTATGTATACCAATTTCTGAAAAATTTCGAAACGCAACATGATGATTGTGAATCGGCTTTTCAGTTAATTTTCGTCGTATGAATGAAGTCGCAAGAATGAATGGCAGTCAAAGTTTTATGAAATAAATTTAATTTTTCACCCGAAATATCATCTTAACACAGACAACATTCTGTGCTGTACATATTGCTGCAACGATATTATAATATTGTAGCATGTCTTTAAAAAAAACACACACACAGGAAGAACAAAGATCACACTGAATTTTCCGATGAAATCAAACTAGGTTTTTATTCTTTCTGATAGATGAAGAAATTTCAGAAACGTATTTTTAAGAAAAGAGAAAATCAACGAAATAGGAAAGGAATGTTCGCTTCGTTACGCAAAATCTGCGCATTATTTTGAATACACAACTTCAGCTGTGTTTTTCTTAGTGGATTGAACTAGCTACAAAGATAATTTTTCTAACTCTACTTTCAGGATGTCTGAAACATTTGCGAGATGGAATAGCTACTTATTCCCATTATGCCAGAAATGTGCCTAACAAAAAAATTGCAGTTCTGCGTAAAATCTTCCTCGTAGCTGAAGATAAGAGAAGTAAAATTCAATTTCCAAATAGAACTATTGGAAATAACATAATAACCCGTCTGATGCACGATTTTTCAGATAAAAACCACTCTTTAATATTTAAAAATGATGTTAAAAGCACATTAAAAGCATTAAAAAGGAACGAGATCTTTCAGTGACCTCTTTGGCTCCTTAATCAGGAAGCACTGAGCGTTTCCCGATAAGGGGCATAATCCTATTACATTATTTATTGCATTTTTTTTCAGTGTGTATGACCTGATGAAGGGGCCGACGCGGTCAAAGAAAGATCTCGCCCCTTTTTAATGCTTTTAATGTGTTTTTAATATCATTTTTAAATATAAAAGAGTGGTTTTATCTGAAAAATCGTGCATCAGACGGCTTATTCTGTGACTTCACTTACTTAGCACGAAAACTTCACGACTTTATGAACTGTTAGAAGCAGAGATGTGGAGGAAAACTGTATAATTTTACGCCCCCAAGAGAAAAAAAATTTGCGCTAATTGAAGAAAATATGCGTAAAAATTTTCAGAATGAAGAGTATCCAACCGAAATTTAACAAAGCGGTTAAAAGAATCTTGCGCCCCGATGACCCAGTGGTCGAAGGGTAGCTTATGACTATTCGTCCCGGAAAGGATCCGGGTTCGAATCCCGTTGAGGCATGGGCCTTGTGTTTGTCTTACGGCCCTAGCTCTCTACCTTCCCTGGAACAAGTAGCCCTAACTTAGGGTGGAACGACTGCTAAGTTGCTCACGATGGTCGTTAAACCCCAATAAAAAAAAAATCTTGGATATTCTTATAAATGTAAATACACAATGGACCCCTTCTAGCGACAGAAGTTTGCATCATAAAAAGAAAAAGAAGATATGTGCAAAATACTTTTCACAGTGGCAGATAGACAAGGTAAAAAGAATATTTCTGAAACAACCATTAGAACAAAAAAAAAAGAGCAAGAAAACAGTTCATAATTTAACATCCCTAGAATTAAAACTGCATTATTTAAAGTAGATAATATTTACAATTTTCACCACACAGAATGGCACACCTTGCAAAAGAAATTTTTCCAACTGGATTTTTAGAAGTAGATTTACAGACAGCTTCTAACGTAAATACACTCTTCTACCACTGTTCATTATGAAAAAATAGGAAATACACGTAAACTGTTCTCCAAAGTGAATGGTATTCGACGCAAAAGGAATTTTTTAAATCGCACTTTTTGAAGTAGAGATATCGAGGTAACTAAAATATATACTTACGTCTCCGAGCGGAAAAAATGAGCATTATTTTGGAAACGAACAATGCATAAAATATCTTCCGTAACGAGAAGTCTGACAAAAAAAAAAAAATAAGTTTTTGAATGATGATTTTAGACGCGCAGATTCGACTGCAAATGTGTTTTAAACATAGATATGCATTTACGCTTGTTAGCTGCAAAATTCTGCGTTATAAAATATTAGAAATTATGTGCATAATATTCTTCATCATAGAGGCTATGAGCACAAAACATAAAATTTTTTCATCGGGCGTCTAGCAGCAGCGATATGGAGAAACCCAAATATATATATTAACGCCCTAAAATGGAAGAAATCATACACTATGTTGAGTACAAGTGTTTTTCGTAGTGAGTGATACTTGACCAATTTTTTTTTCAATTGAGAGTTTAGAAACATAGATACGATTGCAAATTGGTTGCCAACAGATTTATGCACTTGCAGTCTGAATGATAAGTGTGCGTTATGAAAATCTGGACATTATGTGCAAAATAATTTTTAACAAAAACATTTTTCGAAGCTAAAAGATTTTTCTGAATCGGACTTTTATTAGAATCAGAGACATCGGGAAAAATGTAAAATAGGATTATGCCCCCTATCGGGAAAATTGCGCATGATTTAAAAACCAAATTTTGCGCAGAATGGTCCACCGTATGGGCAGTATCGAAAGCAAGAAGAATTGCTTTAATGAGATATTTAGGACTAATGATTTGGAAAAAAAAAATATTTTAGCACGTCTTTTGAAGTAAAAAAAAAAGTGCTTGCATTAGTATAATGCCCATCTGTCTACAGCGCCTATTATTCTGATTTGAAAAACTGTTTTCATTCGGGAGCCTTAACTATGAGAAAGATAATCTTTGCCTTTTGGGGATTTTCAAATGAAAGGCGTAAACATATTTCGTATTTTTCAAATATTTGTGCTTGTAAGTGATAAAAGAAAATTCGCGACGGACACCGTTAATGAAAATAATACTTTGTATGCAGTTTCTACTTTTTCGCTACGCATAATTCTGCCATAAGGGGGGGGGGGGTGACAGCATACTTCTCTTTGCAACATGTTTGGAAATGTATCTGTGCTCCTAAAAGGTCAAAAAAAAAAAAAAAAAAAAAAGAATACATTTTTGGTCAAACACTGCTTACAACGCAAAACATTTCACCCGTATTTTTCTTCAAAACAGTACACAGTTTTAGTTATGATGTACTACGGAGGTGAAGCACATGTCAAGATGGCAAACTTGCAGAGATAAATTCCGTCGGTGTAGCTTAATTGGGAAAGCATTCGGCCCCAAAGCAGAAGAATCCCAGTCACTGGCAAATCTGTGAACTTCATTTTGTTGCCCGATTGTGGAAATGGATCAATTGGCTATTGGGTTCTTCGAAAAATGAGTGTTTGTTTCACACGTCGTCTGGAATTAATGAGAATTCCTTCTTCGCTTCGGAAAAAAAAATTAGGAGGAGATGATATGACACACTACAGAGGTTAAGCACATGTCAAGATGGCAAAGTTGCAGCTGTAAATACCGTTGGTGCAGCTTAATTCGTAAAGCATTCCACTCCGGAGTAGATGAACGCGGATTCAATCTGTGTTACCGGAAATTTCACACACTGATAGGGAGCGTAAACGTATTTCATATTTTTTTCGATGTCCCGCTTCTAGAACTCCAATTGCTACGGATAGTATTTAAGGTGAAAAATATTTAGCGCACAATTTCCTAACCTTTTGTCCAATCTAGAGAAGACCACTTTCAACGAGATTTACAGGTATCTATGGACATCTGTGTATCGACACGGACTGTGAATTGCAGATCAGCACGCAGGTTTGTGCTCTTGCCCGTCACTGGAACTACGGCTACTCAACGCAGCACACCGTAGTAGATTTCTGTGTATCGACATGGACATCTGTGTATCCACACAGACTGTGAATCGCAGATCAGGAGGCAGGTTTGTGCTCTTGCCAGCCATTGGGAAGACGGCTGCTCACCGTAGCACATCAGAGTGGATCTCCGTGTATTGACATCTGTATGGACATCTATGTATCGACACGGACTGTGAACTGCAGATCAGTGCGCAAGTTTGTGCTCTCGCCAGCCATTGGGACGACGGCTACTCACCGTAGCACATGGTGCAAGGCTACGGCGGGACGAACGGAACGATGTCGTATTCAGGGACGAGTCGTGCTTCCTTGTCAGCGCCGACGATCGCCAATTTTGGAATGACCTTGCTGTCATTCGTGAGCGTCATAAATCTCCCTTGCTTGGTGTCGTGGTATGCAGTGCTATTAGTGTCAACAGCCGTTCACCGCTCGTAAGGAAAATAGAAGCAATAGCAACACGATGATACGTTATAACGTACTAGGTTTTCCGCGCCGGACATCGAAAGCGGGTGCTCTCACTCCGGAGTGAGTCGCTGTCCCAACTGAGCTACGCGGACATGTGCTCTCACTGCTATCTGCCTTTATCTCATGTGCGTCCTGCGGTGTAGGCACGTCACATCCCTCCCCCCGAAAAAGGGTAGGGAGCGTGGCCCATGGGTCAGTCGGGACCATGTGTCGCTGTAGGCAGTCATCCGATGAAGAACGTGCATTTGAGAAATTCCAGACAATTTGGTGTGTGGAACGTAACATCACACTGATTTATTTTTTCGAAGCACTGAAGATGGGATTCTCATTTTTCCTGTCTCGCCGTGTGGAAAGAACATCACATCGTTGTGAGTAACTTAATAGCCGGGTCATCCTGGAAGTTCGGGCGCCAATGTAACGTACAAGTTTTTCCGCGTAGCTCAGTTGGGAGAGTGACTTACTCAGGAGTGAGAGGACGCGGTTTCGATGTCCGGCGCTGACAAAAATGTACATTATAACGTCGATGAGGTTCTGCAACCCGTTTTATTGCAGTATCTCCGTAGTATCCCTGACATCCGGTTTTAACGAGACCATCCCTGACATCCAGTTGCAACATGTGCTGAAGTTTGGAGTATGTGCCCGTGCGCATACTCCAAACTTCAGCGGACAGTACCTACATGGTGTCCTGGTGGTGCTCTGGCCAGCTCGATCCCCAGATTTCTCCCCAGTAGAAAATGTATAGGACGTCATTAGTTAGGAGACGAACGCCTGTGCATGAGCGCCTCGCAGTTTCGACGAATAATGGACACAAGTAAAGAACGCATAGTCAGCAATACCTCAGCGCATCGTCATTGGATTTTCCACTCCTAATGTAAAATTCAGCACAGCCGTACAATCTACTGTCCCTGGCTACATTATAGTATCTCCACGCCCATCGCATTCCATTCAATTTTAAGGAAGTTATTTCGGCTCGGCTTCTTCTATCATTTGTTATCTCTTTGAATGATCGTCAAACGTTGCAGTATGCCATAACCTCAAAATTACCGAACGTGGTTAAGAGCGATGTATTTATTTATTTACTGTACCCACGTATTTGGAGTATTTTCAACTTGGATCTCGCCCTTTGGATTTAACTGCTATAATATATATAGCTAGTACCGTTAATGCCCACCAGATGGAGACGTCTCAGTAGCTGAGCCCATCTTACGGATTTATGATGTCGGAAGCTGACTTAAAAATACACATAGCACCATGGATTGTTGGCCACCGTGGCGTATATGTAACGTAGATATGATGAAGACACTATCGTGCTAATTGATACACAAATAAGGAAGATAGCTGTCTAAGCACGAACACTTTAGATCAAACCAATTGCAACACTCAGATGAAGATAAGACGTATCAACGGTATCAAAAGTATACACAGTTAAAAATTATGATAACACGAATAACTCATTCCATTGAGGTTTAAAAGGTTTAATGTTAAAAACTTGCGAGATCTTTTGAACCCACAACCTATAGGTTCATCATCAGGCACCGGTTGTGGTACCTGATGGCACCGGTTTTGGTACCTGATGATGAACCTATAGGTTGTGGATTCGAAATATCTCGCAAGTTTTAACATTAAACCTTTTAAACCTCAATGGAATGAGTTATTCGTGTCATAATTTTTAACTGTGTATACTTTTGGTACCGTTGATACGTCTTATCTTCATCTGAGTGTTGCAATTGGTTTGATCTAAAGCGTTCGTGCTTAGACAGCTATCTTCCTTATTTGTGTATATGTAACGCACTCGGCTAGATATCGAGAGTTCCGTTGGTTCAATTCCACAGCGGCGGCTGAAAAACAATTTTTCGGTTGCTGTGTGTTTCTAGAACGTGGTTAAGAGCGATGTATTTATTTATTTACTGTCTCCACGTATTTGGAGTATGTTCAACTTTTTTCTTACAAATAACAATTCTCCGATGCCAGTTACGCAGATCCCAACTCAGATCTTGCTGTCACTTGGATGAAAGCTCACAATTTTATCCCCTCTAATAAAGCAATAGATGCCCACTGGCTAGACTTTCATGGTCGTCTCCCAACACCCACCATTTTACATCGTTTTGCGACTTTGCAAGCCCAGATTGCTTCTACAACTTAACGCCAGTCGACATCCGTCATACCTATTCCACATGCCTGATATTACAGTTTCTCTTTTCTCTCATGTTCAGTCTCTCCAGCAAAGTCTGCTAATCATCTCACACAATGTGCCACTGCTTCTTTCTCCGTAGCCAGCCTCCCTCTACAGCCATCAACAATAGGGTTTTCTTTCTTCATTAAAGCAAATTATTCAATCTATGGGTTTCACCTAACGAATATCACCGCTAACCCTCCTGCATCGTACATTAATGTCAGACGTAAACTCTGTAAAATGTACAAACTATCTATATGTTCAGTGCTTCAAACATAATTCAACCAGTCTTTTACATCAGGCAAAATCTCAGATTTCCGCAGCAGATGGACACCTCATGAACGTTTCTTTCAGGTGATTTTAAACAGGATTAAATAACGTGGGACCATACACCAAATATGTAGTAAATAGCAAACCGATGCAAGTAAACCGTTTTTTTGGCGTAGAAATATATAAACAATTGTTTCCCAGATTTTGCACATCAACCAGATGGCTTTTTCAAGGAAGATAGACAGAAACTGCAATTTGAATAAATAGAACGCTTTAACAATTGAACTCGTTGACTTCACAATAAATAGATACGACGTTATATTAATTTAAAGATACGAGGTATCACGTTGGTTGTGCACGCGGTATTCTAGTTGGGAGAAAGCGTAACTTGAAGAAATGCCTCGAAATTTGTGGCAACTCGAGTGAGACGCTATCATTGCAAGTACCACTGTTGGTAATGATCATCAAGGTTTCTTGAATGGCTGTACATTTAGGGATAGAGTAGGTAGCTAATTTCTTTATCACACCACATGGGAGTAGCAGGCTTGAATTTGACTTCTCTGGATAGGGCCGTGGTTACTTTACCCTGTTATTTACTGTCAAGTCGAGTCACCGCGCTCAAATTGTTAAAGCGTTGTATTATTCATATTACATTTTCTGTCTATCTTCCTTGAAAAAGCCATCTGGTTGATGCGCGGAAGCTTCTAAACGGTTGTTTATGTATTCCTACGCCAATAAATCGGATTACTAGTATAGTTATATTATTTTCTAAACAGGTTTATTTTCTAATATACTCACCAGCACATTGTATGTACAAACCTAATTTTGTTTTACTGTTGCCAATTTTTTACTCGCTGATCTCTCTAATATTTAAGACTTTCATGCTTCTTTTAAAAATTGTTTGAACTCTCATATGACGTCAACTTTGAATCTTTTCGATTTCTGCATGCAAATAAGCGATTAATGTCAGCACTTTGACAAACTTGTATATAGGTTTCTTTTGTTTTAATGTTGTTTCAGTGTTATGTTTTTGTTTACTTGTTTTGTGCAGTATTTGTTTTGGTAAAAAAGTAACGTAAAATTTTAGAGTGCACTACTTTGAAAAATGAATCGAGCGCGGATCAACTGATTTCGGTTCGTTATTCAACTCAAAAACACGAGCTCCCAAGTTAAATCAGACTGATTTAACTTAGCTTGGAAATCTGAACTAACTTCAGAGTCTTTGCGCTTTTCACTCCTGCTTAAAATTGGTACAGTGATGAAAACTATTAACAATTTTGATATATATATCGTTATTTTATTTATATACCTGGTAAAAGTTATTTCTGTGAAATTAAAGTTTAGTAAAATTTAAAACATAGGTACCATATCGTGATGCCTACCTTCCTTTCCTTTTTGTTCCAATTTGTTTTGTGCACAGTGCACAAATTGTGCTTCATCGGTTTTATAAGTGTACAGGTTTAAATAGTTTTGCTGCTTCGATTGATTAGCTTTAAGTAACTAATGCGATTTCGAACAACATCTTAGGAAGGGTGCTTACTTTTGAAGAGAAACATTAGAATTACTTTTGAGCCTAAGTGGCAGTACAAAAAGGAAATATAATCATTTGCAAGCCATTGCGTTTTCGGTGTAGGACGCTTTCTGCTCAAATCCTTCGGAATTCCGCCGAGATCACCTTATTATTTGTTCTTCAATAACCAAGGATGAAATCGTGGTAAAGAATATACGGCAAATGTCCTTTCGTCGATATTTCAGATCATTTCAGGGCTCGGAAAATAATCCGGCAACATTTCATTCCGACGATGTCGGACCCGCAGCCTTTGATACATCAGTGACATTTTTCTCAACTGCGCCCTCGTTATTCTCCGTTTGGAAATATCTGCAGAAAAAGTCCGATCAGGTCGTCTCATTCTGAAACATCAAACTGCCGCAAAACATCAAGTCCTCTTTCAAGTAATGCTCAGAAAGAAAAATAAGAATTGCTTTGTAAACAATGACAAAGGACAGACGGCAAAGGGGACATCGTGCAGGAAGCGCCGGCCTTTTATCTGACGGTCTGATCGATATTCTGCGAGTACTGCAACTTCCTAATGCCAGAAGATGAAGAGAAAAAGAAAGCAGCTGTTGTTACTGAAACAAAGCGGTTGAGAAAAAGTCCGCTATACTCTCTTATTTCTTTGGCTTTTGTGAGTTTCAATCGGTTTACTTTGTATCTGAAATCTGTCAATGAAGTAAAATGCACCAAAATGTCCTTTCTTTCACCTACGAAAGAACAAGAACTTGCTGCTTGGAATTTATTGAGCGAAACACACTCAACCATTTGCACAAACTCTTGATCACACACACATTCAGACGCGCAAAACACTCAGTCAATACTACAAACCTATTACGAATTTTTGAGTTTATTGAAGTCATCTATAATTAGAAGTCTCAGTTGTTTTACTGTCTTATTTTTTACTAAACCATTTGGCCCAAGACATGTTAGGTTTCTCTTTCTCATTTGCTGCTTTGTTGGAAAAACGTGTACGAAACTGAAAAGTCATATTTTCCCGAAGGAGAGATAAAACCAGTGCTTTTTTTTTCTAAAATAAAGTTTACCGGTACTCTCTCATCCCGACTTCTTATGTATCTCCTTTGTTTTCACCGGTACAACGTAAACGATAAAATAATAATAACTTTAAATTATTTAATAATAATCTTAACAAACATGAGTACCTTATATCAAAGCAGATTCCAAATAGCCATCAATGCATTGCTACTGCCATTTTCACGCGTATGTAGTACCTTGCTCTTAGTGTCAGTTTCCAGATTTCTACTTTTCAGAAAACAGGAATTTACGTAAGGTAAAGGTGAGCTTACAGTCTTCAGGTGTATTTATGCTCTTGTTGGTATTATCATCAAATTCATTTGCGAGAAACCTCGTTCACACTCGCTGGTAGAAATTGGTATCCTGTTCAGGAGAGGCAACAGGGCAGGTTCTAGTTTCTTGTCGACTGAGTAGTCACAGTAACTTCTTTAGGATCTGTCTTTGTGGAAGCCCAAGTCGCTTACATAAATCTGCTTCTTCCATCTCACCGAATGTTACATTTTGCTCGATGTTGTGTGGCCAACATTTAGGATCGAAGACTTTCGTCCATTCGGGTGCTTGCGTGTCATTGTTTGACAAAGATAGTTTACCATGCGTTGTTTTAGGCTATCATAAGTCTTTGCATGATCAAGAGAGCAGCAATTTACACTAGCTAGAACAGCATGATGAGTCGATTTACTTCTTGCCAGAGCCGTATGACGCACTGAATGACACAGTTGGCGCGGGATTGCGTGCCGTGCTAACTCTCTTTGAGCTAACCTTGCTAAATTTTCAGCATTTAATACCTTCCTTGAAAAGGTTTACCGTATGCTTACCGGCGTATACCGGCTGAAAAAAAAGCCCTGGATAAAACAAAACAAAAAAACTAAGACGTCGTATTTTTGCCTGCCTCTGAATCAAATATCGAACAAAGGTGTATATTTATACCATGTGCTGTATATTTTAGTTTTCTCATACTCTTACAGGAAGATACTGTGAAGTAATGAAGTAATAGACAGAATTTAGAACTTGAAGCTGTGATAAATCTAAGGCAAATATGCACTGCATGCTCACTAAATTATAACACCCCTATGAAAAGTGAGTGACACCCAATATTGGTATAACGAGGAGGAAGCTTGTAGGCAAAAAGGTGTATAGTTCAGTTGAAAGCGATGGGGAAATGGATTGCTTAGTGGTCAACGTTCGTGACTTCCACGGAAAAGTCAGGTTCGATATCAGGTAGATACCAACGTTCGAACCACTACATTACTGCCGTACGCCAGATGGACACGTTAAGCTGTCGGTTCCAGGAAACTGTCTTCCCCTTTTGTAAATGAGGGCGACTTCTTCCCCCTATTTGTCTCGCTTACATGTGACTTTCCTGTAGGACACTCTAGGCCAAATCTTCTAGCTTTTTATTTCTAAGGGTTGTTTAACACCTGGAGTCAGACATCCCCTTCGTAAAATCCTCATTTGATCTGTAAGCGAATTTACAGATGTGATTGATAAAACAAAGAATTTATCAGAGTTTACAAAGATCAAATGGTGAGCGCATAAGAGGCAGGTGTCACCATTTTACAAATGGTGGCACTTGTGGGTTTTTCGAGGCCTTCAGTGGTCAAAGCGTGCCAGGTGGGGTACCGAAATGGCGAAGTCGCCCCGTTGGCGCAGTGGTCTAAGCGATGGCCTCTGAGTATTCATCCGAAAGGGGTCCGGGTTCGAATCCCGGTGAGGCACGGATGTTGTGTTTATCTTGCGGCACTGGCTCTCTCCCTTCCCCTGGAACCAGTGACCCTAAATTAGGGACGGGCGACTGCTTATAGCCCATTAAGTTTCTCACGGTGGTCGTTAAACCTCCAATAAAACAAATGGCGAAACAACCAGCCTGCGACACAGCGATAAAAGGGTGCGGAAGGTTTATTATGGAGGTGAACGTTGCTGGGTGCGTTGCCTTGTATAGAGCAGTTTTGGAACACAGCAATAGGTATGCGCTTCGATTCAGTACATACTGCTGCCGCTAAACGTTGCTCAGTAGTAGCCCTTGAATCCAAACTTCTTATGCGGCGCTCTAATTCATTAGATCAGAGCTCTGTGCTGGCCAGTCCACACACGATACGGAATTATCGTCAAAACACGCCGTAAAAGTCCTTGCTTTAAGGCTCGGTGCATTATGCTGCTGGTGCCAACAAGGCTCGGTTCCATATTATTGCCACAGAGTTGGTAAGGCATAATTGTCCATAATGTCGAGGTAGACGTGCTGGTTAACAGGTTTGTCCCTGATAACTACTGGGCCGGAACCATACCACGAAAAACCCGCCCACACGAGTACACTGCCATCCCCAAACTTGACGATAGGAACAGTACACTGTGGTAAATAGCGTTCCCTCGGCTGACGTCATACCCACACATGGCCATCAGACTGATGGATCGTGTATCTGGATTCATCAGTCCATAAGGCATTTATCGTGGATCTGCGGTCCAAGATAAAGTTCTTTAGACCATGCATGCTAAACGCCGAGTAGCATTCCGAGTGGAGATGAAAGGCTTATGAGCAACCGCACGACCACGGTAACCCATGGAATGAAGTTCTCTGCGAATGGTACTTGTACATACAGAGGCTCCAGCATTTTTACTCACCTGTATATTGAGGTCATGTGCAGTACTCCATCGATTAATTGTAACGCCTTTCCTGAGGCTTCGACGTCCTCTATCACTGATTTTCTTTGGTCTGTCGGTACGTATTGCTGTTTCAGGCACGCCGTGTGTCTTCCACTTATTCAGTACATCCAAAACAGTAGACTTGGGTATGTTTAAACGCCTCTCTGTTTCTCTTATGGACAACCCACTAATATACTACCCAACAATCTTTCATTTCTCGAAGTCAGTTCTCTGGCGCCGCGACATTATCACTCAACCTCACAGTGCGATATGTTTGCGGTCAGCTGCAGGCTTGTTTTTATACCGTTTGCAGCTGCACCGCGCATCTTAACAACGCAGCGGATCTGTTCATTTGCTTTTGAAGTGGTGTCCTGTGACTTTTGTCAATATAGTGAATAACGCTCATGACCAGTTTGGAGGATTAACCAAAAGTCGTCTCTTCTAACAACTGGGACGCAACGCAGTTTATTCATGAATTACCTTAAAATACAAACTATCCCCTCTTAGTGTACTTTATTCATACGTATTCTGAAAACTTCATTTCTAATTCATAATCTACCGATTCCTTCTTAAAATGCTAGTACTGCGTGCAACTTTTTTTGTAACTCTTAGAAGTTCCTTTATCAGATATCTCGTCGTATGGTCGGTCTATTAAACTGGTTGGTTCAAAAATGTTAATGGTAGACAACTGATGAGTCAAACAGTATTTCCCATAAAAAAACTTTCAGAAGACAAGTGCTTCTTTCAAGAAAAAAGACTTGCCTAATGTGTGGAATTCGTACAAAACACTTATTAAACACGTGATATTTAATGTTCTTAATAAAAACTTCGGAAATCAGTGAAAAACTAGTGTTTCCTTTTGAATGAAACATTTAAAACACTTGTTTGAAGTGTTTTGGAATTAAATTTGCATCGACATAGGAAGAATATGTTGCTCCCCACTGGTACTTACACTGCATTCAGCAAAAGTAAGGACCACCTTTAGTTTCAATTAAAATGGCACGAACAGCAGAATTTGACCACTTTAAACTTTGGAAGAACGACATGTTATATTTCAGGGATAAGGATTAGATGGATTTCTGAGATTCTTCTCTTATATATTTCCACCACAGCCCTTTTAGGAAAATGAATATTGAATGTAAATGTCTTAATGGAGCTTCAGTAAGGAAGATTGCCTATTTTAAGGGAAGCGGTTGGATGATTGCAGACGGTGATATCAAGCTGCTGCGCAAACACTCAAGGGTACGAATGGACAAAAATGAGGATACCATGGAGCGCACAGTGTGCTGCAAGCACTGGAGCGCACAGAGTGCTGCAAACACTAAATTTCCATGAGTGAGTTCTTTCCAGATATCAAGATTTCATATTCAGCAGTTGCCGATGGCACCCAGACGACACAATCTAGAATGGAAGATTGAAAAGCGGAACTTGCATGCAAAGAATGTCTACAAATTGCTTTCATCGGACAGGATAAGCTGAGTTCGGGGATATCACGATGAACGTTGCATTGTTCCAACGGTTTGTCATAGTGGTGAGAATCTGAAGATATGGGGATGCTTCTAATTTGTGTACTTATGCACCTTGTAGAAGCTGGATTTTCTGCAGTTATGGAATTCTGCGCTGAGGAGCCCTGACCATTTAGAAGAAGAAATGAAAGTGCACTGTGGGTTTAATTAAGCTAAAAAAACATGCATCTGATTACTTTAGAACCTCATATAAATCGGATTAAATATTTTTCGAGCTGAAATGTAACAGGTTTTGAGTAAAGGTTGCTGAACAAAAACATAAATGGAAGAATTCAGAACATTTCTCGGTCAGTGTTTCATTAAGTTGTGAAAAGGACGGGGAGATCTCACTACTGTGATATCTGACAAAATTAATGCTACGACTTAATAAAATGCCATATTTTTATCTTCATTTGCAGTACTCGTGTGCTCCCAATGTTTATAACAACACAGTTGTTAAAAAAAGTTATACAAAGTATTGTCTTATAGTAAGTGTTTCAGATACAAACAGTTGTTAAACCCCTTGTATTTGAAATACTTAGTATAAAACAAAATAACTTTTAATCAACAATTTATTAAATGAACATGAATTGATAATCAAGCGCCAGAGAAACAATATATGGACTTCTGGAAAATTTCAGATACAAACGGTTTTGATTAAAATATGCATGCCTGACCAGTTACTGCTTAAATTTTTATTTCGGTGCTTTTTGAAGTTTCCATGGCAGGATGGCGGCGATCCAAATGTGAATGATGCATCACCGTGTTACAAGTGAGTGGCCATTTGAAAAGAGATAACCTCTGGACACAAAGGGATGAATAATGACTGCCTGAGAGAAGAACACGATGTTTCCCTCCATGAGAATGCGCCAGTCGGAAGAGATCTCTGGTATATATCTCTCAAAAACAGTTTTGACAGTTGATCCGGTGAAATATCGGTGGAAGCGGTTATCTTATTCCTGATAAAACTCAAACTGATTTTTCATATAGATTTATGAGAACCATTTCTTGTAATTCGTTTCAATTACAATGAAAACTGCGCTACAGCCGAACAGACCTTTCATACTACAAGTAATGAATATGAAAGGTCATTATGCATTCCGAAAACGCAGATACAAAATCTCAAAAGAAGAAACCGAATCTTTCAAAGATGTTTAGTGGGGTGTAAAAGGAGCGTCATCATAAAATTCCTTGGTTCGACCAAGGCAACGCATGCGATCCAATTATGATCTACAGGAAATAGTGGATCTAACTGGATGTTTATAATCTGATAACGTTTAACGACCTTTAAATGGACGTCAAGTCGTCTGCTTCTTTGTAACGAGTGAAAAGTTTTACTTGAAGAGTAAAAAATTCAGTAGAGAAGTTTAAATTCATTCCGCAATTATTTATACAATATTATGCCTATTCTTGGATATGTAAGAATAACAGATTTTTTATAAAGTTTATTTTAACTCACAGAACCGATGTGTGATTATGGGAAACCGGTTTCTCTTTGAAAGATATTTGATAGCGAGTCAAAACTTCCAGGCACTATGGGCTTAAATAGGGCTACACCACACCAGGAAAGAAGCCTCAAGCCCGGTAGAAGGATTTTCTCAAACGCTGTGTGAAAAGACAAGCAGTGTAAGAGTCGCATGCGCCTCGTTAGCTGCCGCTTAACCAATTGCTGTCGTAGGTAGCAGGGCAAACACGGGAATCCATATTTCCGTGAAGCTTTTACAAACGTTCTACGACAGTGAAGGATTCTTGTGTCATATACTCTAGACGCAGTGGTCTCAAACTCTCGGTCCGCGGGCCGCATACTGCTCTGTGCCAACTGTTTTGCGGCCCACATGAATGATTACAAAATGAAAATAAATCCCCCCTTTTTCCAAGTACAGTATATTATAATATATTAAATATAATATAAACATACTAATGCTTAGTAAAGCCATCTTCTTTATAAGTAACAAGTATATGTATGAAGAACATAACTGTATTAAGAAAAATACATATTTTTAATACATTTATGTCTCCATTTTCCTATAATGTTGACAATGCACCTGAAGAATTTCAGCTTGAATTAATAGACTTTCAGTGTGATTCTTTCCTAAAAGAAAAATTCAACAGCTGCAATCTAACAGAGTTTTGCCAATTAATTTCAAAGGACAAGTACGTAAACATTCATAATTTAGCTGCACGTGTGCTGGCTATGTTCCGAACAACCTACTCATGTGAAAAGTTGTTTTCAAGAATGCACCAAGTAAATGTCTTGAAAGGAAAAGGCTAAGTGACAGTCACTTATGCTCACTTTTAAAAGTAGAATGTTCAAAGGATCCCAAATATCGATAAGTTTGTGACAGAAAAGCGAGCCCAAGTTTCTGGTAAGAATATGCAATATTTTCTGTACCGTGTTCAATTGGTAAGTTGTGATTGTTTTAAGATTTAAGTGAAAATAATTGTTACATAAAAGTGGTTGTGTTTTCAGTGATTGATGAAGCATTTGGTTTTGCTATTTACTGATCATTAAAAATAATATACCACTCTAGTGCTAAGCCATTGGTGTAGTTTTGTAAAGTTGATATTTATTCATAAGACATTTATTAATATTCCTGCGGCCCCCTAAGTTTCTTCAAAACTGGAAAGTGGCCCTTCCAAGGGTATAAGTTTGAGACCACTGCTCTAGAGAGAAAAAACTGAATTTAGTTGTTATGCAATGGTTAATAATTTAAATTAAGTTATCCATAAAGTATTATTCGAGAGATATGTATAAATGTTTAACAAATCAAACTTAGAAACACGAAACAAAAATTCGGCAGCCATGTGGGTCTGTCGATTTTCAGCTGGCGAGTGAGATATTTGCCTGACTAATGAGCCAGCACGACGTTTTTCAAGTTCTGGTCATTTATTTTGTTCGTTTTCTTCTTAACTAAAATTCGCATTTACTAATACTGAGAGATTAGTTCTATGTATGCTTGTTTGAAGCAACTTGCCATCATCATGATTCAAATGTATTTTCAGGATACTGTAACAAAGAATTAAAAAAAAAATCTTCAGAAAGAGAATATTGGTGATTTGGTAAAACTGCATATGCACATACTCACACGCTGGTTGCGAATTTATATACTTATATCCAACAGGATGTATGTACTTGTCTCCCAACATACGTTTACCTTTAGCTCTTAGATGGAAAATCCTCGCAACCTTTTGATGTTGAAGAACAAGACAATGCGTCGTGTGTGTGTGTGTGTGTGTGTGTGTGTGTTGTGACGCATAAAACCTATATAATAGGGCTAGGTCTGGCCATAACTCTCTAACGTCATTTAGTACTTGCAGCGCCATCTGCTTTCATCCGAAGGCAGAAATCGAAACTGATCTCACTACTATCGCACGATACGTAAAATCAAGGAGAAATACCGGAAAATAAAATAAAGTTAGGAAGACAAACGACTTCATCTGTGGCAACACGCTCATGCTCGAACAACTGTATGCGACGTTTGTTCTGTTACGCAGGTGTTATGTCTTGTTTTATTTCATTTTCTTCTCGTTGCAGAGTAATTTCATAAAAAGGAATCAGCGTCATTATAAACATAAATACACATATCTATTTAAAACGCTCTAACCTACAATAAAAACTGAAAGTATGAGATGTCAAAGTGAGCAAAATTGCTTCTAAAAACATTTTCAGCTCTTACATGAATGAGTTTTTGCTATACTTCCTTAGAAATCCGGCGTCTATTTGATATGTTTTCAATCTGCTTTAATTAAAAATTTCTCGCCGTCCTGGGTCGGGCGACATTCCCTATGTATGAATATTTATTTAAAGCTTAAAGCAACCATCCTAGGATGGCCTCCAATAACCTTCCTTGTAAGTGTCTGTGTTCCTATGTAACTTTCGATACTCTTTGGCTTAAGATTTTCTCACTGAACTGCACATTACTTCCTCTAACAGCTTTCACATTTTGGCAACTCTGGCAGTGGGCAGAGCAAAGTATTAGGTGCTTGAATTGATTCCCGCTGTTGCCCAATAGAGCGCAGCAGTGGTGCGCTGTGACCCGGCCCACACGTGGCCTCCCTTTCGCACACACATACCGTTCGTAGTCTGGGCGAAGCAGTGTGTGACACGCAATCGCAGGGCACAGAACACGAGTTTGTATCGCAGTCACGACGTCCAGTTTCGTACCAAAAAAGGATCATTTGCGGGAAGCATTGCTCTTCTACTGTCATCTCAAGATATCTTCAGCGAAAAATAATTGTTTGCTAGTGCAGACCTATGGGGAAACATGCCCTATCGGAAACAAGATGCAGAGAGTGGTTCCGACGCTTCAAAGCCAGCGAATATGACTTGAAGGACATAGAGCGCCCTGAGCAGCCGAAAAAATTCGAAGATGGCGCATTGGAGGTCTTATTAGACGAGGATTCGTGTCAGACGCTCCACGAGTTGTCTGAAACACTATGGGTCGATGAGTCAAGAGTTAGCAAACGTTTAAAGGCAATGGGAATGATCCAGAAGCTCAGAAATTGGATCCCACATGACAAGGTTATTCTTCTCCACGACAACGCTAGACCTCGCCAAATCCGTGAAGGAACTCTTGGAGACACTTGGCTGGAACTTCTTACCCCACTCACCTTATTCCCCGGACATTGCTCCCTCGGACTTCCATTTGTTCCGGTCGCTACAACATGACCTTTCAGAGCAGCACTTCCTTTCTGTCGCGGATATCCAAAAATGGCTCAATGAATGGTTCGCCTCGAAAGGGCCTGCATTTTAATACCGCGAAATCCATTTGTTACCCCAACGGTGGGAAAGGGTCGTTGCTGCCAACGGAAACTACTTTGAATCGACTATCCTGTACCGTTTTGTGGCAACACACAGGTGTTTGTGTGGCAAAAAAACAGCGGGAATGAAATCAGGCACCTAATATATTGATCACGCTGAATGCGAATACTGTGGGGTGTCTGTGTTGGAGAGAGCGAAGATTGCGAATAGATTGTAAATATAGCGAAATAATTTATTTGCTACCTATGTGAATCGACGAAAACGTATTGTTGTAATATAATTGAAGATTGAGGTGTCAGTGAACAAATTGCAACTTGACTATTACTTATATACACTCACGGACAATGAAATTTGCGCACCAAGAAGGAAGCATCGGATTGAACTGAAATTTTATGGACGTAATGATACAGATGATTGATACACATGATGGCAACAAAAGAATTTCAGGACAATTGCAGAAAGATCTTTGGCACGCAGTCCGATTATCTTCAATAGCGCGTCGCACCGCCTCGTGCTGCGATACAAGCTGCAAAATACGGTCCGGCATGGAGGCGAACAAACGCCTGATGTTGTCCTGCGGCAGACTGGCCCACACCTGTTGGATGGTGTGCTCCAAATCCCGGATAGTGCGGCACGGCGGCATCTGGCGTTTTTAAGGGTCCCACTCATGCTCGATAGGGGACATATCCGGGGAGCGGGTCGGCCATGAAGTGTCTAGACAATACGTACGCAGTCTTGGGCTACCCGAGCCGTGTGCGGGCGGGCATTGTCCTGCTGGTATAGCGCACTTGGTATCCCGGCCAGGAATGGGAGCACATTGGGCTGTAGGATCTGATCAACATACCGCTGACCCGTCAATGATACACGTACCACTGCCAGAGCTGATCGGCTATCGTAGGCAATGGCTCCCCAGACCAGCAGTAGACTGGCCCACACTTGTTGGATTGGATGATCCCGGTTAGTGCGGCACGGCGGCAGCTGGCAATTTTACTGGTCCCACTCAGACTCGATAAGGGACATATCCGGGGAGCGGGCGGGCCATGAAGTGTGTGGACATGACGTAGGCAGTCTTGGGTGACCCGAGCAGTGTGCGAGCGGGCATTGTCCTGCTGGTATAGCGCACTTGGAATCTCGGCAAGGAATGGGAGCACATTGGGCTGTAGGATCTCATCCCCATACCGCTGGCCCGTCAATGATCGACGTACCACTACCAGAGCTGATCGGCTATCGTAGGCAATGGCTTCCCAGACCATAATGTTTGCTGTGGGGGAGGTGTGACTCTCGATAGCTAGGTTGTGTTTGTGCCGTTGACCCGGGTACTTGCACACCCGGACACGAGGATCATCTCTCCCCAAAACGAAGCGGCACTCAATCGCTAAAATGCCACATGTCGCCAGTCTGTAGCGTTCCACGTCGCTCTGACCAGGCACTAACGCACACGGAGCCGGCGATGTTCCGGTGTTAATAGAAGCACACGTACAGTAGCGAACAAAAGTATTTGGCGAAACACTTTTTCGACCATAATTTTTTTTCTGCTGGACCAAAAAGGGTAATTTTGGGATATGATATGTATTGATTCGTGGGTTACAATGCCGCGTAGTTCGTATTTCGCCAGAGCGAATTTGTCGTTCGAAATGAGCAATATTCAAGAGTCGCCAATTATTACCCATTTGTTTGCTGCATGTATTAATGTTTTTCTTGTGATTTTTGTGGGTTTTGGGATGTGTAGTGTGATAATAAGTCTTAGGTTTTCAGAAATGGAAATGGGTAAAAAGGCGGATATCCCTATTGGAGCTCGCCAGGCGTCCGTGAACATGATGGAATCTGGAATGCGGGTCACTGACATTGCGAGGGCCCTAAAGATCCGACACCAGTTCATTTCAGCTGTCCTGCAACGCTATAAGAAGACTGGGACCGTCGAGAACAGTCGGCGATGTGGTAGGCCTCATTCCACTACGTTGCGTCAGGATAGACGCATCCTCCGTCGATCTCGGGCTGATCCCACCTTGAATGCTGTGGACATCGCCACCAAATTACGCGACAGCGACGATTTGAACGTCAGCCGAATGACCATCTCCCGTCGTCTCCTTGCTGGTGGATTGAATGGAAGACGCCCTGCCAAGAAACCACTCATCGGAGTCAAGAATCGATGAGCCAGAGTCGTGTTCGCGCGCCGTCATCGACACTGGACCGCGGCGGACTGAAGTAAGGTGCTTTTCACCAACGAGAGCAAGTTCAACTTGTTCGGAAGTGATGGCATCCGGTACGTACGACGTCCGTGTGGCCAGAGATTCAACCCCAGTTCATTCAGGCGACTGTCAAGCACGGAGGAAGATCGCTCATGGTTTACGGCGCCTTCTCTCGCAATGGAATGGGCCCCATCATCAAGATTGACGGAATAATGACCGGCCAGAGCTACACGAACATGCTCATCAACGAAGTCTTCCCATGGGCAAACCAGAACATGCCACCCGGATGGATTATGCAGCAAGACAACGAACCAAAGCGCACCTCCAGAGTAACGAAGGCAGCCTTCCAGCAGCACCAAGTTACATTTCTAGACTGGTCAAGCCAATATCTAGACCTCAACCTCATCGAGCACATGTGGGAGGAGCTGGAGAGACGATATGGGAATAAAACCTGCAGGAATAGGGCCCAGAAGTTCGACCAGCTGTCTGCAGAATAGGCGCGAATTCCGCAGGTCACCGTCGAGAAGCTAGTGGACTAATACTTAGTGGTTATCCCACTAAGTATTAGTTATTGTTTTGTCGTTTTCTCGTACTTGTTTTCTGTTATCGTTGCATTGAATGAATGAGATGCACACTTACTTTGTTGGTCAATTTGTATGATCTTTAAGAATAAGCTCGGTACCTGATCTGTGTTAAGGTTTTCGATCCATCTCATATGGATCATGTTTACAACTGAATAACATACATCATATCCCAAAATGACCCGATTTGGTCCAGCAGAAATAATTTTATGGTCGAAAAAGTGTTTCGCCAAATACTTTTCTTCGCTACTGTAAGGGGCGCTGTGACCGCAGATTAGCTTCCGCGAGGCACCGGGAAATGGTTCGTGGGCACACAGGAGCCGCTACATCTACCTGTACAGTGGACCGGGTCCCGTGGAATCCGTTCGTGCCTGATGCACGATCCGTCAATTCTCTTTACCGGTGGTCCTTCTCTCGCAGCCGCTCCGCCGTGTGGCAGTGCCGTCACGTGTCCACTGTCCAACACAGTCTGACGGTATGGTCAGAACGATTCACGTGGCGCGCTATACGGCACGCCTACCACCCTGCGGTTTTCAGCCCGATGATCAGGCCTCTCTCAACGTCCGTAAGTTGCGTAAATCGACGTCTCTGGCGTCTACTAAGGCATTCTTGTTACTCTGTACTCTTGCTTGCGTCGGCCGGTGGTTTTCGATTTCATGAGGCATCTACTACACGCCGGTTTATAAGGCTGCCGGTTCTTGCGTGCAGCGCCACCACAGGGTGTGCGGTCATACGGGCTCACACCAAACGTGGATCATTTGCATACCAACACGTACTCTAGCTATTTGCAAAGTTTCCAGGTTGTAGCATGCTTTCTTCTAAGTGCCCGAATTTCATTGTCCGTGAGTGTATGATTTACTATAATTTCAGTGAACGGAGAATAAAGAAGTTAAATTGCGCGTGCTGATTCTTTCAGTCCGGCCGTTAGTAATTACTTACTTATTTCAAAAGAGCGAATATATGTTCACCGAAGTTATCAACGAAGCTATCTTAGTTGTAAACACTTAATACAGTTATCAAAAACTTAAGCCGCCCCGCCCCGGTGCCGCAGAGGTCTAAGCGATGGCCTCTGATCATTCGTTCGAACGGGGCCGGGTTCGAATCCTGGTGAGGCATGGATGTTGTGTTTGTCTTACGGCACTGGCTCTCTCCCTTCCCTGGAACCAGTGACCCTAAATTAGAGATGGGCGACTGGTTATATAGCCCAGTGAGTTGCTCACGGTGGTCGTTAAACCTCCAACCAAAAAAAAAAAAAAAGAAAGAAAAACTTAAAACTGTACAGTAGGTCTCTGTTTGTGTGTATAAATAAAATGTTCTCAGTGCGAATCTTTGACTTCTATGCCACTTTCTTTGTACACTGCCGGAAAATTGCTAAAGACGGATGACAATAGCAACGATAGCAACCATAAAATGGAAGGGAGGAAAATGTGGAAATTAGCATAACTGCGGGATACAGTAAGACGTGTTGTACGTATGCAAATTTTGGATTGCCGAACTTGTTCGTGACGTCATAGCGCTGATAAGAGATATAAAGGATTTGACGCGTATTGACCGTTGTTGTTCAAACGCAAAGTTGAAAGGGAAAGAATCAATTGACGAACTTGCAATTTTCAGTATGTCTTCCCGACATCACCTAGATGATTTTACCCGTGACCGTATTATTGACAAGGTTGAAGAAGGGCGAGAAATAACAGATGTTGCCAGGGCGTTCGACGTCAGCCACAGTGTTGTTTCAAGGCTTTGGAAATCATTTCAAACAAATGGAGAGTGTAGCAAATGTCACGGGGAGGTCGTGTTCGCAGTACGACACCTGCAGAAGATCGGTACATAGTGCTATCAACAAAAAGACACCGGCGCAGCACAGCTAGTGAGGTAGCAAATCAGTTTATGGCTGCTACTGGCAAACGGATCTCCCGAAAAACTGTCGCCAGACGTTTGCATGAAGGAGGACTATATGCCCGCCGTCCTGTTGTGTGCATCCCATTGTCCAGATGTCACCGTACCGCCCGTTTGCAACGGTGCCATCAACATCGCAATTGGACTGATAACGACTGGTCTGCTGTCCTCTTCTTAGATGAGAGTAGATACAGTCTATCGTCTGATTGTCGACGACAACTGATCTGGCGTGATATTGGTAATGCATATTGTCCAGCAAACATACAGGAAAGGGAGCGATATCCGACATGTAGCGTCATGGTATGGGCTGGCATCATGATCAATGGCCGTACATCCCTCTATGTGCTTCCAACTGGGACTATGACTGGCCAACGATACATTAATGATGTTCTGCTACCTCATGTTTGCATGTTCCGTGGTGCTGTCGGTGATAGATTCATTTTCATGGACGACAACGCAACATGTCATCGAACAGTCGCTGTCCAGGAGAGTCTTGAGAGCGAGGATATTCAACGCCTCGTATGGCCAGCACGTTCTCTAGATCTGAATCCCATTGAAAATGTGTAGGATGCTTTGGGGAGGAGCCTTGCTGGTCGCCAATGCCCTCCAATAAACAAGGACACCCTCATCCGTGCACTGACAGAGGAATGGGATAAATTACCCTAACAGCTGCTTGATAATGTTGTGCAAAGCATGACACGACGTGTGGAATCGTGCATCGCCCTCCATGGTGGCCATATCCCGTATTGACATCTTACGCCGGAACGCCTGCGGACGGTAATTGCATTTTTTTCACGTTTACGTATTTTGCACAAAATGGCCTGTTTGTCCCTTGAACACGTTCCAAAGCCTTCTGGATTTCAGAGCACAATAAATTGTCTTTCTTGTAATGTCCTGGCATTCTGACATTATTTTATTTCTCTTGGCATCCAACCACACTTACTTTTTTATGCGCTATATAGCCGTTTATGATCCGTCCTTAGCAATTGTCCAGCAGTTTATTTCGAGTTCTTTTCTCAATCTCACCAATCTTTTAATCTAAGAAGACATCGTGTTAGTTGTCTTAAAAGTGGTTTCAAGTAATCAAAGATCAGGTCACGTATCAAAGAATTTTTTGAATTCTGCTGTTTCGTCGTTGGTTTTTTAGCAATGGGTGTCATCGAAATATCTTCGAATATCCTAGAATATAACGAAAATAGATGTCACGGAAGACATAGCAACTGAGAAGTAAAACTCAAGCGAAGTGACAAAAATAAGAAGAGAGAGAGCATCTGCTTCCTGGAAATTCTAGGAATGATCATCGGTTTGCGAGAGGCAACTTGACCTGCTCACGTAGCAAATGGGGTTTGGGTTTGGGATTAAGCGAAAGCATTTCCTTCTGTAGACGCTGGATGACTGAGAAGTCGAACAATTCTGACATTTCGAATAACAAGCGGAAATGTGTTTGCCCAGTTTCTCTTACTTTTTTCTTTTTTCGTATCCTCATCCTAAGAAGGGAACAAAACATTCCGTATAATATATAACGGCATTTGTTCAAGAATTTCGACACGACCTCCAGAAGCGATATTTTAAACAAAAACATTCGAAGGAATGTTTCAAGACAAATAACTGATCTTTAGAGAAACTAATTTAATGATGGAGCAAAAACTCCTAAGCAGCGGTGTCGACCTCCGAAAAACTGTACGTCCGACGCTTTGAGAGATATAGATTAAAGATTACGAATTATCGGAGCAATTAATCATTTAAACTTGATTTAGGAAGTGTTCCCAACTTCTCTGAGAAACTTGAGACATCAGTCAAAAGAGCAATGGTTTCTCTTTATTCGAAGTCTTTATCCAAGATGATTTCCTCTTCGGAAGATCTTTTATTTTTGTGGGATGTATGAACGCCCGTTAAACTTTTAGGTCCGAATATCCTGGATCAACAAATCATCATGAAGATCAAATTCATGTGCAAGAGCGTATTCAGAATTTGCTTTTTCCCTCTAGATAACATAAACTGTTTCAGGGAATAAACTATAGACTACTGAATGAATTATAAAATTTCAATACGTGCATTGCTTTATTGATTACAAGATTGGTTTTAACTCTAAGTTACGGATAATTATTATTCACTCTCTGATTCTCTAACTTTAGGGAATTTTGGGCCTACACTTGGTTTGTAAAGTGCGCGTGAACCCCTCAAATATCAAAACATTCTCTTTGCCAGTAAAGAGCAAGTTTCTTGCGAACTAAGGAAAGTTTAAAACAAAAAAGTCATAAGCTCGACTCCATGCAGCATACGTATCATTTCCTCTTTTGTTAAACTCCAACACGATCTCAGAAGGTTAAGAAAACAGTCCAATTATTCTTGATATTTCTCGCTAGAAATAATGAAAACTTTTTTCCGTTACATGAGATTTAATACATTTTCCAGAGATCTTCAAGTTTCGGCGCTTAGTTTACCAGTAGAAAATGAAAACAAAACGCCAGGGTATTCCATGGAAGTATGTAGATTTCTGGCAATCATTTTTATATTTTAATTTGGTGATATGCCTGTTTTAAAAACTACAGTCAAGTCACTTTATTGTGACCACCTCCTACTTTTGACGTCAATAGCGCATAGCCAATGAAAATAAGCACGTGCCGTGAGCTGGCATGGAGGGTATACACTGAGTCGCCACTTTATTATGACCACCCTCTCAGTACTTCGTCGGACCACCTTTTGCCTTTAATACTGCGTCGATTCTACGTGGCTTCATGATCATATGTAGAGGATTTTAGGAAGGGAGTGTCTGACCCCAGGTCTTAAACAACCCTTAGAAATAGGAAGCTAGGAGATTTGGGCTAGAGCGCCTGATAGGAAAGTGACACAGAAGCGAAGTAGAAAGGGGAGGAAGACGCCCTTATTTATTACCGGGGGGCTAGTACCCGGGATTCTTGGTGGCATGAATTCCACGAGATGTTAATAGGTGGTTTGTGGAATCTGAGACCATGCTTGATGAATTGCCCTTTCCAGGAGTGTGAGATTGCAGGGTTGTTGATCCAGCTGTCTGATGGTTCATTCAACTTCATCCCACAAATTCTCAATGGGGTTGAGATCTGGAGATTGTGGGGGCCATCTAAGCAAAGTAAACTCACCGGCATATTCCTGAAACCAATCCTGTACAATACAAGCACTATGGCAGGATGCATTATCTTGTTGAAAGTAGCCATCGCTACTGGGATAAACCATCCACATGATAGGATGTACTTGGTCCGCAACCAGCTTGAAAGGTTGTAGCAATGCATTTGGGGTCCATGCTTTCGTGCTGTTTCCGCCAAATCTCTGCCATCGGCATGGTGCAACTGTGAAAGTGATTCATCGGACCACATAATTTGTTTCCAATTATCGACTGCCCAATCCTTGTGGTCCTTTGCGAGCTGGAGACGTTTTCTCTTGTTAACTGCAGACAGCAAAGGTGTTCAAACAGGCCTTCGGTTGCCATATCCCATCCGAAGCAGTGTACGGCGAACAGTGCGTACAGAGATTATTTGAGGGGATCCTTGATTAAGATGGTCTGTAATTTGCTGCATCGTTGCCCTTCTGTTGTCTGTTACCAGTCTGAACACTCCCCGTTCCACCCGAGCAGTCGCTAGTCGATGACGACCACACGTTGCACGTAGAGACCCAGTTTTTTGGCTTACAGTCCAGTCTTTAAACACTTTAACAACAGCTGCTCTGGAACATTTCACGAATGCGGCGGTTTCGGTGATACTCGCTCTATGGCTCCGAGCTCCTACAATCATCCCACGTTGAAAGTCCATCAAGTCGCATTTTTTTAACCATCTTGTCACCCAAAAATCCCTGCTACTACTGTCGCAAGCACTAAGCTTTCCCTTTTTATACTAGCCTTGCTTTCTGGCGACAGCCATAGCTGATTTGCTTAAAACTGTCATGTGGTTATAATAAAGTGGCAACTCAGTGTATATATAAGGTGTGCTGTAGCCAGTCTAAAAACATGTCACCCGTTGCTGTCATGGATAAATGGAGCGATTTGTCAGATTTGCAAAAAGGAATGATTATCGGCTTTCGGGCCAAGGGTGGCAGTATTTTTGAAACAGCGAAGTTTGTAAACTGCTCGCGTGCTTCTGTGGTTCAATTGTATCGTGATTGGAGAAATCGCAGCATTGCGAATAAGCGACGTGGAAACTGCGGAGCACCACGTGCCATTGATATGAGAGCTGAACGTCGACTTCTAAAGTGCATGAGGGCAGATCGAAACGCTACAGTGGAGCAACTCACTGGCCGAATAAACCAAGGGACTACCAGAAGTGTGTCTAAAACGACAGTTCAGCGAACCCTGATGCGTATGTGGCTCCGATGCAGACGGATGGTCACTGCACCTATACTAACGGAGGTGCATCGGCAGAAAAGGCTTACATTTGCACGGCAGTATCGGAATTGGACCTCCGAGGATTGTCAAAGGTTTGTCTTCTCCGATAAGTCGCGTTTTCTGCTTTATCGAACGGATGAAAGTTTGCGTATAAAGCGAGAAACATCACAGAACAAACACTCTTCAACCATTGCTGGAAAAACACAAGCTGGTGGAGGCAGCATTATGTTCTAAGGAATATTTTCGTGGCATTCTCTGAGTGCATTCATACCTGTGAAAGGCACGTTGGACCGAATTCGTTATGAATCCATCCTTGCAAACCACGTACACCCATACTTGCTGATTGTCCTTCTTGTGGCGGATGGAATCTTCCAGCGCAACAATGCGACGTATCACACAGATAGAAATGTCCGAGAGTGGTTGTAAGAGCACGATGATGACTTCAAAGTACATTCCCAGCTCCCTAATATCCGTGACTTAAACCCAATTGAGCATCTGTGGGACTACACCGATCGTGTTGTTCGCTCTATGGATCCTCCGCCACTCACCCTCCAGCAGCTGTCAGATGCACTGTAGTCATTATAGCTGCACATACCTGTGAATACCTTCCAGCTCCTTATTGAGTCACTCCCAGCCCGTCTAGGTGCTGTCCGCATGCGCTTACTCTGGATATTAGCTGTTTGTAACAATAATGTGACTAGACAGTGTGTTTCATCGCTTCCCCCACCCTTAGGTCCATGTTTTATTTGTTTTCTTTAAAACTGGCTACAGCAGCTGAAACGCGGTCCAAAGTTTGTGAAACTGTAACTTTGGTCCTTTCTTGTTCAAACTGTGGCAAGTCTCCATTTGCTAATTTTTAGGTGTAAAGATCAAGCAGATTTTCAAATTTCCCTTCATTATCTCAACGATAGGCTACCTTCGACTCCATTTCACCCATTCCTTTTCTAAAAATTATTAAATTATTTTCAATCAAAAGCCTTTTTAAGAATACTAGTAGCGTATGGGGCAAATTTTCTTTCTTACTGAATTCATATACTTTCTAAGTAGCTTTTTCACCAAAGTTCGATTATATAAATGCGATCTTTGATGTCAAATGCTTTTTAAAACTCCTTCGGTTTTGTTCTGTGGTAATTCATAGCTTTGAAAAGCGCTTATTATCTTAACTCTTAAGTAGGAAGATGCAAACGTCTTAATCAGATCTTGGCTTATTAGTTTTAAAATCGAGGTTGTAATTGCAGGTTACACACACCACACATTTGCGTACTTTCTGTAGGGGTGTGTGTTCAAATAAAATATCTTCTTAAGACTTCCAGCTGGCAAAATATGAAATTGGATGATCATGTATCGCATAGCGAACGAAAAAGTATCTTATGCCATTTAGCGGAAAAACTTGCACTTCTGGAAAATCATTCAGTGTGCTTACAGGTGCCAGATGTTAAAATAATTTTTATCCTGTGAACATTAGAAACTGAGATATCATACGAAGCGGAAACGACACTTCTAGATATAGAAAATGATACACCAGGGAGTATTTATCAGAGCTCCATACTAATTGGTGGATATGTGTGGATAGTTGGATCATGCAAATGATTGCAGTGGTGAACTAATCACGTGATAGTGAGATATGCGAAAGGGCAAAGCGGTTCGGCCTTGCAGTTTCGACTATTAATTCACTTTCACCAGTACTTGTGTGCCACTGCATTAGTATCAACTGGGTAGAGAATGAACATGTAAAGTGTGAGAATGCGTCTGCACCGTCATCGGTAATCCTATAATCACACAAACACATTTATCAGAGGCTTCATCACAGAGTTACGTATTACAGATCTGTCTCTATGTCATCATCACCATCATTGGGGTTCTGTCTTTTGACAGGTCTAACGGTAACTTAACAAGTTCTCTTCCTCCAGTTTTCTGTCCCTTGTTTCCTCCTTCAATACTTGATAGCTTCCTCTGCCCTTGATATCATCAAGAATCATTAGTCATCTCCTTCCTTTTGGTCGCTTTCCTTCAATTTTCCCTTCTATCATTTTTTCCAATAGGCTGTCTCCTCTTAACACATATCCTATCCAGTTTTATTTTCGTTTTCTTATGGTCTTTAGAATATTCCCTTCTTCCTCAACTCCTTGCAACACTTCATCATTGGTAATTTTTTCAATCCACGTTTTTTTTTCATTCTTCTCCATAATCACATTTCAAATGCCTCCAACATTTTAGCATCTTTCTTCCCATTTGTCCACGTTTCGGCCCCATATAAAGTTTTACTCCAAATATAGCACTTAATAAGCCTTTTCTTTAAATTCTTATTCATTTTATTACCAAACAAATTTTTCTTGTTGTAAAATGCATATTTTCCTTAATTCTTTTATTTTCATGTCACATTTTCCATTTTCTTGGATTATGCTACTGAGGTAATTGTATAGTCTCACTTGCTCTACATTATCTCCATTCATCATCACCTCAACGTTTCTTGCTCCCCTAGAGAGACTACTCTCATCGTTTTTGTTTTCTTGGTGTTGATTTTCATACCATGTTTTGTGCATACACTTCAAAATTTTTGCATTAGATGCTACAGTTAATCTTCAGTATTAGCTAATATTACTAGGTCATCTCAAATCTAATACTTTGTATTGTCCTTCCTCCAATAGTAATTTCCATTTTCTCTTCATCAAATGCTTCTTTTATCTTCTGCAAAAATATTGAAGAGCTTTGGTGACACACAGCATCCTTGTCTTACACCCCTACCAATCACATATGCTTTAGTTTTTCCTACTTCTGTTTTTATTATGGCGGTCTGGTTCATGTATAATTCAGCTATTAACCTCCGGTCTTTCCAGTCTAATCCTATCTTACTATCAGCTTTTCTCAATTCGCCATGTCAAATGCTTTTTCTAGGTCGATGAAGCATATATAAAGTTCTATGTTTACTTCTATATTCCTTTCGCATATAGTCCTCATCAGTCCGATTGCATCTCTAGTTCCTCTATCTTTCCGTTCTTCTATGTCGTATCGGACTGAAATATATAGAGATGCAACAACGGTCTTTCGAATGCGGTGACAGTGATTGGAAGAAGATAACGCTCGTCACCGTCGTGGGACTGGTGCATGGTGGAAGATATTCGAATACCTCTATTGCAAGATTCAACGACAAGCCGTAACAGTCCCACACTCCACAGTGGACGATTTTCGTACAAGCAGAAATGGACATGTAGTACCGACACGGTCTGTAAATCGGAGATTGTCTGCGGACGTTTTTTGACGTAGGACTACGTCTAACTCCGCGGATAGTATGGGGCGACTTACGGTCGACCTCCTGTGACAAAAATAGGTCCCAATTAAAATCATTATAGAGTTAAAAATACTTGCCGCACAGTAATGGTGTTAGCATATTCGTAAACAGCATGGAGTCCAATTCGCGTACTGTGCAATACATCGTGCGCGCGACGCTCCCCTCACTTCCTGTGCGCGGGGAGATGATGCAATATTTCTGGGGGTGCCGCTGCTTTGGACTCCGTCTATCTCGGCAACTGTGAGCGCAACACGACTGTGCGTTGTATCGTTTCAAAGCTCTCGACGTGATGTATTCGAATATATAAAGAACATATCAAAGAGGTTTAAACTAAAATTAAAAAAAATTGTTTTCGTTCAAACGGGTTAACTTTTCCGACAATGCCGCGGAATTCTCAGAATGAACGCAAGCAAAAGTGGAGAAAATCAAAACGAGAGGCAAGAGCAAGTGATGAGGAATGTAAGAAGTCCACGAAGACTGCAGCCCAATGAACTACAGAGTATCGAGAACGCCTGAAAGCAATCGCCGCCGAACAAAAATACAACACATCGATCGAACCCGTACACGGCCCATCTCGAACTCTGCTTTGTGTTTGCAATGTGTCCAGCATTATTTGTAAAAAATATGTAAGCTACTTTTCATATCATAGACCTGTGTTGACTGTAACAAATTAAATAAACGCTTTAAAACCATACTCGACTTGCTCATTTCAACTCTCCGATCTGGAAGTCGTAGTCTTACGTTACAAGCTTAGTCTACCTGTGTGTTTTTCTCTCATGAAACATTGCGAGGAATTCCATTCACCAGCGTTGCATTCAGAGGCTTTTTTTATCGGGGGAAGGGGGATTCGCAAATTGGGGGGGCTGAAGCTTGCTGACTGATTTATTTACATATAAACACAATTTTGTTATTTATATATACATTAACACATATAAAATTTTAGATAGAGTAAAAAAAAAAATTCTTATGCTCGTACATCGCAAATGCGAATTCCAAGAAATCTCCACATGCAAATGATTGAAAATGTAACAAGAGAGATGACACCAAATTTTCGGGTGTAATAAGCACGTCTATTGAATCCGTTCTGGAGCAAATTAAATTTATCAAAGCTATTCAAAGTCAATGGAGCCGGTATGGAAAACAATAGTATCTGACGGAAGAAAGAAGGCTTTCAATCGGGTTTTTAATCCCTCAGATATTGCTGTAACCGAAATCGTGAGCTTACGCTCTCTGGTTGCGGACTTGTGTGTTAAGAAAAACATGAATTTACATGAGAAGCATTTCACACCGGAAACTGTCTCGTGTCTGGAGCTCTTTGGCCAAACTTGGCCCTCGCGCCAATAAAACCCATCAACCAACCAACCAACCAACCAACACCGGAAACACTCTCCAACACAAAGAATTTTTCAAAATGGACTCATAGAAACAGAGATATCGACAAAAATAAGATGTGATTTTACGTCTCCTGGTGGGGAAAACATGCATTATTTTAGGAAAAAGGATTCTCAAAAGGATTTTCCATAGGAGCGGTTTAGTCGAGTTTTCAGGAGCCCAGATTTTGCTACAAATACATCAGAAGCAGAAATAAACGCTTATGCCCCCTGGTGGCCAAACCATTCTTTACCAAACCCTAGAAATTATGTGAAAAATACTTTCTATCAGGTCTTGTATGCGATACAGGAATATTTTTTTAATCGGAGTTTTAGAAACAGAAATAACGCAGAAAACGAAATTTGCCTTTGTGCCCCCTAGCGGAAAGTCTATGATTTACTTCAATATTTTTAATTTTTAGGAAAAACATTTCGCATCGGAAACACTATCCAACAAAGAAGGCATTTTCTAATTCGGACTCCTAGAAGTAGAGATATTGACAAAAATATGATATACATCTACGCCCCTTAGCGTAGAAACCATGCATTATTTGAAGAAGAAAATGTTCCTAAAAGGTTTGTCGGCATCAGTAGTATCGGGATTTTAAATGCTCACATTTTGCTATAAATACACCAGAAGCGCAAATGAAGAATTACACCACTTGGTGGCCAAACCATTTTTTATAAAAATTTGAAATTATGTGCAAAAAAATTCCCATCAGGAGCTGTATCCAGTGCAGAAAGAATTTTTCAAATCGGAGATTTAGAAGCAGAGATATAGGGGGAAAGCAATTTACCCTAACTCCCCCTAGCGGAAAGTCTATGAATTACTTGAAAATTTACAAATTATATGAAGAACATGTTACACTAAATACACTATCCAACAAAGAAGTGATTTTTCAAATCGGACTCCTAGAAGTAGAGATATTGACAAAAATAAGATATACAACTACGCCCCTGGCGTAGAAACCATGCATTTTTTTAAAGAAGAAAATGTTTCGAAACGGTTTGCCGACATGAGTACTATCGGTCTACAAACGACGTTTTTTTCAATCGAGATTTTAAAAGCTCATATTTTGCTGCATCAGAAGCGGAAATTAAGATTTACGCCCCCTGATGGCCAAACCATTTTTACACAAAATTTCGAAATTATGTGCAAACGATTTCCCATCAGGAGCTGTATCCGGTGCAGAAAGAATTTTTCAAATCTGAGATTTACAAGCAGAGATATATGGGGAAACGCAATTTACCTCTACGCCCCCGAACGGAAAGTTTATGAATTACTTGAAAATTTTGAAATTATATGAAAAACATGTCACACTGAAAACATTATCCAACAAAGAAACATTTTTCAAATCTGACTTCTAGAAGTAGCTGTTGACGAAAATAAGATATATATCTATGCCCCCTGGCGGAGAAACTGTGGAATATTTTAAGAAGAAAATATTCCGAAAAGGTTTATCGCTGTGAGTGGCATCAGTCTGCGAAAGAAATTTTTCAATCCTTATTTTAGAAGCTCAGATTTTATGGTAAATATATCAGAAGCAAAAATTAACACTTACGCCCCCTGGTGGCCAAAGTATTCTTTACCAAAAATTTGAAATTATATGCAAAAGATGTTCCATCAGGAGGTGTATCTGCTGAAGAAAACATTTTTCAGATCGGACTTTTAGAAGAAGAGTTTTCGTATTTTTGAATTCGACACATCCGCATTTACGCTCTCTAGCGGAAAAATTGTTAATCGTAAAAAAATTAAAATAAGAATCATCATTCGCATATTTCAAGCTTCCTAATGCAGAATTTTGTTTTTCAAATGGGACTAATAGTTGCAGAGATATCGTGGGTAGAGAAGGACGGACTGACGGACGGACAAACCGATAACAGCAGCACGATCTTTTTTTACAAAAAGACGTGCTAAAAATGTTATACCTTTGCTTTAATCCAGTAACGCACCACGGATTTCACCATGGGGTGGTGTAAAATATTGAGGAAGTGTAAAATTGTTGGTGCAAAATTTGCTGTGCTGGAGAAAATCCCCCACTGCCAACGTTAGGAGTGGTAAAAATGTCATCTTTCTGGAAGCGTGTTTCTGATTATTAAGGAATCATTACAGCGTTACCTGAAAACGTATGGTGTAAACCATTATCCTGGTTTCAGTCCCTTTAGATTATTTAGATTAGCACATAGTAAAAACACAATAACTAACCATTTGTGAGTGTGGATGACAGGTGCCTTGAACTATTTTCCTACAGAGCGTAAATCACCCACCGCCATCAGGGAAAAACCTTTTTATAGGAACAATTTCTCATAATTTGCTATTGTTAAAAATTAGTTATCAAGTATGTATTTTGTTGTATTAGAGGCACTAGCAGCACGTTAGCTACAGTGGGGCTTAACCGTATACATGGAAAGTCGGCATCCAGAAGACTGAAATAAAGCTGAATGCCAGCTTCCAAAATATGATGATGTTTTGCAGTGCAAACATCTCTACTCTGTGGAATTGGGTTTTTATTACGGAAATAATCTGAATTGTCAGTGCGTGAAGAATTGCCTCTTGAGCGAGGACTGTTTAAGGTTTTATTGAAGGATGAAAGAAATTTCAGACTGTAGTCCATGTGGCTGCTTTCTTTAAAACTATTATTATATTTTCCCTCATTTTCTGAAGTTTTTTTCTTTCAGCTATAAACGAAACCAATTAGATTAAGTACAAGGAGAGATCGCTCAAAAACCTACGAGGGGGGGCTGAATACGTAACTGCCACTCACTTCACCACATCCTTGCGCAAAGCTGTAGTAGTGCCCAACCAAACATGCGTGCCTGGAAGAATGGAAAAATGTCATATACAACTACAAGTGACGTTTCTGTCTCAGCGCCGAAGATCACCAACCGAGAAGCTCAAGAAGACGCGGTCACCGATCTAATCTTGCTTCCATTGGTGAGCATCATACAGCTTCTAAGCCTGGTGTCATAGCATGCGAAGCTAATTATTTCGAAAGCCGTTCACCACTTGTACGGATAGTGAGTACAGTGACAGCACGACGACACATAATGAGGAACTGAAACCCGTTTTGTTGGTATCACTGATGTCCAGTTTCAACAAGATAACGCCCGTCCGCACTCGATCAACATCAGCATACAGTACTTACAAGGTGTCCAGGTGCTTCACTGGCCAGCGCGCTACCCAGAGTTCATAATAGAAAACGTGTGAAATAGCAGTGTCAGACTGCTTAACGACTCCCTACGACCCCCTCCCAATGTCAAAGGTTTAGGACGCATGGTGAGCGTTACGTCAGGCCTTCATCAGGAGACTTTTCCAGTCGATGCACGCCGTTTTATCTAATGTATAGCGCAGCACGGCAGTCATATGACCTACTGACTCATGCAACATTATACTGTCTCCTTGTCTACCGCATTCACGTAATTTCTCAGAAATTAAATCGCTTCATTTCCACCTACCTATCTACATGTGTGGTAAGTTTCGTCTCAACTTTTCACGATGTGTAATTTTCTGCGCCGATCAGTGTACTATAAATTCACGCACCTGGCAGGAAGATTCTATAGAGAAAGAAGCACAAAATGCATGAAGCGTTTTGGTCATAGTTTAAAGATCTTTTGAAAAAAATATATTCCACGTGGTATAACGAAGTAAATTTCTCCGTCATTTTTGGTCCACGCGGCGATCGAACCCGAGTCCACTTATTCCGGAACAAGTCGCTCTACCAACTGATCTACGCTGTCGTTCGTTCTTGCTGCTATCTGCCTTTATGTCGTGTGCGTCACCCCCCCCCGAAAGAGGTCCGGCGGCATAGCCCACGGGTCAGCCGTGACCATCAATCGTCGTCGGCAGCATCCGCTGAAGAACGTGCACTTAGGAACTCCCAGTCAATCTGGTGTGTGGAATGCAACGTTGCACACATTTATTTTTCGAAGCGCTGAAGAAGGGATTCTCTTATTTTTTTCTATCTCGCGGTGTAGAAAAAACATCACACCATTGCGAGATCTTTAATGGCCGGGTCATCCGGGAAGTTCGGGCGCCATTATAACGAAGTAAATTTCTCCGTCATTTTGGTGCACGCCGGGAATCGAACCCGAGTCCACTTATTCCGGAACAAGTCGCTTTACCAACTGAGCTACGCAGACGTTCGTTCTTGCTGCTATCTACCTTTATGTCGTGTGCGTCCTGCTGGGCATGCACGTCACAGTGGTCTTTCAGAAGATGCGTTTTATTAATACATTTTCACCACCTTTTGTACGATCTCTACACCATGTGATATAAGGCATGCATAACTATTCATGGTGCAGCTTCAGAAAACCGGCATGAAAAGATTCTTCCAAAATGAAGATATTCCGAATGCCAAAATATGTTTACGTCACGTTAAGGAAAACTAAGCTTCAAGAAACATGGGAAGATCACCTTTCCCATCATTTCAGCTATCAAATAAAAAACAATTCTTTCTTTTCGTGTCATTGATAAGATGGTATCATGTCTACATATGGAGAGTCAAAGTGATCCTATAAACACGTCACTTTTTGACATGTATGCAGAAAGCAGTTTAATTTCAGACGCAGTTTATTCCGCTTATAAATGACGGTAAATCTTTTTAAGAAGATCGGAAAATCTAAATGAAAAGAGAACGGGGAAAATTATCGCCTCATTACATTTCGGGATATTAGCATTCGGAGAACATTTCGAGAAGAACATCGCCACTTCGGAAATAATATACAGAGGTAAAACCAACAAGTTTCATTTCCCTCTAATTCTTCCAGAACAAAAGTTTACTGTCATTAGGAAAGCGAAAAGACTAAGCATTCGTTCTTCAGTGCAGCATCTGTAACTTAACATAACTGCCTTATTAAAGGTTGTTGCGTGTGTTGTTGTTTTTTTTGGCACCCTGTGGTGTCGCATATAACGCAGAATGAGATTTAAGACACACACTGAGCGAATTTCCATAATCATGTATACAAGCAAACATCTCCTAAATCAGAAGAAAACTCTGTAGAAGCTCAAACAAGGAAGGCTCGGAATAATAATGAGTGCCGTGAATCCTGCGTTGCATGAGAAATATTCCTCCTCAAACAAAAGGGAAGAAGGAACTTGCACCGTGATTTTCAGAGGCAGCGAAACTTACCCTTAAATATGATTTCGGCACACATCAATATTTATTGGTTTCTTTTCCCTTCAGGGAGAAAGACTTTGCCTAGAAAGCAGTGATCTGTTGTTGAGATGAGATATTCTGTAGATTGCGTTCACATGATATTTTTCCTTCCGCACTTCAAACATGCTCCCCGCATCGGCTAAGAAAAATGTTTTTCCTGTGATATATGTACTCGTATATATTCTCGTTACCCGGTTTCCAAATGCTCTAATACTGCACAGTACTACAAAGAGAGCATGGATCTGTTGCCAGACAACAATTTAAAGCGAAAAAAGACTCTTGTTATTCGAACGAAAGTAAGATGGTAAATCAAATCTCTGCCAAAATCTTAAACTTGGCATATGGCGTTGATATGAACAAAAACTGAAACTTCAGTATGTTTCTCACATTTATGCGCAGATGGCAACAATGAGCTTGTTGTTACTTCTTTCGCAACATGACGCGTTCTCGTCCGTGTGCAAACCATATCATCAGAGAATTTTTTTTTTTTTTACTTTTCTGGTCTGTCCACTTTATTTTAGCTTAGAAATTCTAAGCATGCAGCAAGATCACCTTCGTTTCCAGTAAAGTGATGTCAAAAGCAGAACAGAAAACAAAAATAATGACAAATAATTTTCAATTTTCCTTCGTAATTGAAACTGTACTTTATCCTTAGTGACTATTTTTATTTTTCTGTGATCTTCTTAGAATTACATGGTAAACATTATCGAATTCATCATAGTCGTCAAAAAGAGGTTAAAAAGGATGCGGCATAAGTTGATAAAAAAACCGAAAGAAAATTAACGTGGTGTCTTGAGAAATATTTCGTACTACAAAACGTAAATATTTCATTTCATAAGAACTACTTTTTTCGTGCTGGAAGATATTAAAATACATATTGCCGTCTATACACGATTCTAAAAGCACAGCTATGTATAACAACATGACTCCCGATCATGAATGAAATACGGGATTACACCACATAATACAAATTTTGAAGACGACAATCCGTTTTTTGGTGTAAATATGACAAAAATGATAAGTCAGATAATATCCGAAAACTTGAAAATTTCGTCGTTCTGGTGCGGGAATCGAACCCAGATATCGCCCGGGTATGCTATGACTTACTATCCTTGTCACATTTACACCAAAAAAGGATTGTCATCTTCAAAATGTGTATTACTACCGATGCATAAAAACATTTCTAAGTAATGAGCATGCGCATGGACAAAATTGATACGTCGGTGTGATCCTGCATATACACCCCTTCCAAGACACATCCTAACTACATCTGATGACGGGTCCCTAGTGGACTTGAAAGTGCTAATGTTTTAACTTTGTATATATTTTAACTGTGCTTTTACAATCGTGTATAGAAGGCAATATGTATATTAATATTTCATTTCATTTAGTTTTCGTTATGAAATTACATTTCCCCATATTACATTTCAATGTTAATTTTATAACATACTAAGAAGAAAGCATATATAATATATATACTTATGTAAAAGGTAAACACAGAACAGATCATCAGATCATATACAGAGGATTTTAGGAAGGAGTGTCTGACCCCAGGTCTTAAACAACCCTTAGAAATAGGAAGCTAGGAGATTAGGGTTAGAGTGCCCGATAGGAAAGTGATACGAAAGCAAAGTAGAAAGGGGGAGGAAGACGCCCTTATTTATTACCGGGGGCTGGTACCCGAAACCCGACGGCTTAACGTGCCCATCCGTTAAGCCGCCGGGTACCTGCCCGGGATCGAACCTGATGTTCCTCCATGGCAGTCACGAACTTTGACCACTAGGCCATTCGCAGCCTACCACAGAGCAGGGAAATGAGTGAAAATAATTTTCCTAAAGTGCGTAGTAAAGATAAACGAAAAAAAAAACACATATATGGTCTGTCTAATAATCTTCTACTGCTCAATTTTATATTTTAGTTTCTTAGTAAATATTTTTTGTTGTTTTCGAAAATATTTATAATTATTGATATGTGCTAGTTGGCAAGGTAGATTATTCCATAACACCAATCCCTGGTAATCAATAAATCTTTGTTGGATTAAAGTGTTAGGCATTGGTAACAAAAATGTATTTCTGTTTCTAGTTCGATAGTCATGACCCAGAGTGTTCAGCTGAATTAAATGTTGATACCTATTCTTCTTTATTCTTTTATATATTAATCCTAATAATCTATACTGCCATAATTTCTCAATATCTAAAAATTCGTAAGTATTAATCAGTACCCTCATTCAAATTAATTCCCCTAATTTTTTTTTAAATTTTGACCATCCTATTTTATGACAATTTGTAATTTACATAAAATAGTCTTAGTAGTTTGACCCATACTAATAAACAATAAGTCAAACATGGATCAGACTATGATATAACATTTTCAATATTTTAACTGATGCATTATTTGAAATTCTCGTAATTAAACCCAATACTCCTCAAATTTTATTTACAATATTTTAATATTACTGTAGTTGTGGTGTTTTGCTGTAATCTTGGAAGTTTTAAATTCTCGTAGTTTGAAACACCGTCAAATGTTAACACAACACTTAACTAGAATCGATCCAGTGATAGATAAGCAAGAAAGGCAAGAAATGTGATTTACAACTCTTTAATATTCTCCTGGTTGGCGCTGTACACTCTAGCAGCGAATCCTTTCTTTTTCTCAGAATTCCCAAAGATTCGTTGGTCTCACCATAGCGTATACGTTGATAAGATTACATCAATGTATATATATACATACACTATATTGACAAAAGTCACCAGACACCTAGAAGAGAAACACAACATAGCATTTATTGACATACATTAGTACTGTGTCGGTCCACCTTTGGCCTTAATGCATGCACTGACCCTTTAAGACATGCTTTCGACCAGGTTTTGGAGCACACGATAGGTATGCGCTTCCACTCAGTACATAATGCTGTCGCTAAATCGTGCTTAGTAGTAGGCCTTGGTTCCAAACATCTTATGCGGCGCTCTAATTCATCCCATAGGTGCTCTATGGGATTAAGATCAGGGCTGCATGCAGGCCAGTCCACACACGATACGGAATTATCGTCACACCACGCCTAACAGTCCTTGCTTTATGGCTCGGTGCATTATCCTGTTGGTACCAAAAAGGCTCCCTTCCATAGTATTGCCACAGAGTTGGTAGGGCATAATTGTCCAGAATATCGAAGTAGACGTGCTGGCTAACACGGTTGTCCACGATAACCAGTGGGCCGGGACCATAGCATGAAAAACACCCCACACGAGTACATTGCCAGCTCCAAACTTGACTGTAGGAATAGTCATCATCATCATCATTGTCAACCATTATCAATCCACTGCTGGACGAAGGTCTCCCCAAGTTTCCTCCACAACGGTCTGTCTTGTGCCAGTCTCCTCCATGTCACTCCCGCATACTTTCGAATTTCATCCACCCATCTTCCATGTGGTCTTCTTCTGGGTCTTTTCCTGTCCCTTGGAATCCAATCTAAAATTTCGGCTGTCCATCGATGGTCTGTTCTTCTGGCAGTATGTCCAGCCCATTGCCATTTCAGGGATTTAACTCTGATCATGATGTCTTCCACTCTTGTCATTTTTCGGATCCACGTGTTCCTCTTCTTATCTCTCCTGGTTACACCAAGCATGCACCTCTCCATGCTTCTTTCAGTTGTCTGCAGCCTTTGTATGTCTCTTTTAGCTAAGGTCCACGTCTCTGCACCATACGTAAGCACTGGAAGGATGCATTGATCAAACACTTTTCTTTTAAGACATAATGGCATATTACTCTTGAAAATTATGCTGTTTCTTCCAAAAGCTCTCCAGGCAAGTTTTGTACGCCGATTAATTTCTTCATCAATGTGACCCTCACTTGATATCTGCTGTCCAAGATAAACGTATGTGTCTGTTATCTCCAGCTTTTCTCCATCAATCGATAAATCTTCATTTCTTGTAAAAGCATTGAACATCACTTTTGTCTTCTGAAAGTTCATTTTTAATCCCACTTCTTTACTCTTGTCAGCAAGTTCCTGGATCATACTCTGCAGCTCTGATGGGGTAGTTGCAAAAATGACTACGTCATCAGCAAAACGAAGGTGGGTTAGATAATCTCCATTAATCTTTATCCGCTTGTTTTCCCAGCTCAGCGACTGAAAAACACCCTTCAATGTGGCATTAAAGAGCTTCGGAGATATGGTGTCACCTTGTCTCACTCCCTTTCCAATTTTTACGTGTGTTGTATTTTCAAACAGCCTAATCTTTGCACTTGCATTTTCATAGATGTTATTAATAATATTAATGTATGCATCTTCAATACCGCAGGTTTTCAGAGCCATTGTAACTGCTGATGGTTTCACCGAATCAAAGGCTTTTTCATAATCGATAAAAGCCATGCACAATGGAAGTTCATATTCCCTTGCTCTTTCAATTAGTTCTCTCAGCACGTGGATATGATCTATTGTGCTGTATCCACTCCTGAATCCAGCTTGTTCTCTCGGTTGAGCCATGTCCAGTGTTACCTTCAAGCGGTGTGAAAGAACTTTAGTGAAGATTTTATAAACTACTGATAGGAGGCTGATAGGTCTGTAGTTTCCAAGATCCTCAATGTCACCTTTCTTATGTAGCAGGATCATTGTAGCGGTGTTCCAATCCTCAGGAATCTTTCCTTCATTAAGGCATCGAGTGAAAAATTGCGCGAGTACTGTTTCGATTTCTCCACTTGCTTCTTGTATGATGTCTACAGTAATTCCATCTTCTCCTGGAGCTTTTCTCCGCTTCATGTTCTTGATTGCATGTGCAACTTCTGCTGGAAGGACTGGAGGAACTCTGGTACTGGTATCTTTCATGATGTCTGGAGTGCATGTATCATCCCTTTCATATAATTTGGAGTAGAAATCTTTCACTCTTGTCAAAATTTCGCCTCTATTTCTTGTTACAGAACCATCTTCTTTTCTCAGTGCCATAATCTGTTTTCTTCCCTTACTGAGATGTCCCTTTGCTATCTTTAGGCTTTGGTTGTTTTCAATTGCTTTCCTCACTAGTTCACAGTTGAATTTTCTTACGTCTTCAGTGATACTTTTTCTTACTGTCTTGCATAGCTCTATATATTCCACTTTGGAAGTCACATCTTCTTTAGTTGTCCTCATCTCTCTTCTTTTTTGCATCAACATTTTCGTTTTTCCTGATAATTTGTTTACATGCAACTTGTTCTTAGACCCAGCTAATTTTGTTGCCGTTTCCATAACAGCTTTGGTTACTTTTCTGTTAACTTCAGAGATGTCCACTTCTTCCGATGTTAGGCCTTCTAAAGCAGAGAACCTGTTCTTCAGTTCCAACTTGAAGGTATTATGGTGTTTTTTAAGGTTGGTTATGTCAATAGATTTTGTTTGTCTTATGAGCTTGCCACGTTCAAGTTTAGTGTTGAGGTGCATCTTACATCTCACCAATCTATGGTCACTACCTGTGTTGAACTTGTTTAGCACACTGCAGTCTTCTATGACGAATTTTTTGTTACACATAATAAAATCAATTTCACTTGTCGTCCCATTTGGATGTCTCCATGTCCATTTCCTGTGTGGCTTTTTCTTGAAGAAGGAGTTCAAGATGAAAAACCCTTCTGCCTCTGCAAACTCAACGAGAGTATTTCCACGCTGGTTTCTGTTGCCGTGACCGAATTTACCTACTGAAGTTTCATTCTGTTGCCGTTGCCCTATTTTTGCATTGAAATCTCCCATAATTATTTTCAAGTGCTGCTTACCTTTATTATTTAGATGACAAATTTCCTCATAAAATTCTTCAATTTCTTCTTCAGGATGACTTGTGGTGGGTGCATAAGTTTGAATAATCTGAGCCTGGTATCTTTTTGAGAGTTGGATAACAAGTCGTGCAGCTCTGTCAGAGGAACTTTCAACTTCTACCACTTTATCCTTCAGTTTCTTGTTTATTATAAATCCAACACCACTAGTTCTGCCAGTATCTGTCCCACGATAGTAGAAGAGATGTCCACTTTTCAGTTCGATGAGATCTTCTCCTTTTCTCCTTACCTCACTTAGCCCCACGATGTCCCACTTGATCCTTTGTAGTTCCTCTTCCAATTCAAGAAGCCTTGAATCAGAAGATAGGGAGCGTCCATCTTCTGATTCAAGGAAAAGTGTACTATTTTAGGAATAGTACACTGTGGTAAATAGTTCCTCTACTATTTCAGTGTACTATTTTAGGAATAGTACACTGTGGTAAATAGTTCCTCCGGCTGCCGCCAAACTCACACACAGCCATCAGACTAATGGATCGTGTATCCGGATTCATCAGTCCATAGGACCCGTTTCAATGATCTACTGTCCACGATACATATTCTTTGCACCATGCTAAACGACGAGTAGCATTCCGAGTGGAGATGAAACGCTTATGAGCAGCCGCACGAACACGGTAACCCATGGAATGAAGTTCTCTGCGAATGGTACGTGTACATACTGAGGTTCCAGCATTTTTACTCACTTGTACACTGAGGTCTTGTGCAGTACTTCGTCGATACCGACTCTCCTGAGGCTTCGACGTCTTCTATTACTGATTTTCTTTGGCCTGCCGGTACGTTTTGCTGCTTCACGCACGCCGTGTGTCCTCCACTTATTCAGTACACCCAAAACAGTTGACTTGGGTATGTTTAAACGCCTCTCGGATTCTCTTATGGACAACCCACTAATATAACAACAAACAATTTTTCCATTCTCAAAGTCAGTTCTCTCCCGCGGCGACATTTTCACTCAACCTCACAGTGCGATATCATCGCAGTCAGCTGCAGGCTTGTTTTTATACCGTTTACTGCTGTACCGCACAACTAGATAACGCAGCAGATCCGTTCATTTGCTTTTGAAGGGGTGTGTGGTGACCTTTGTCAATATAGTGTATAGGCGAGATAGCTTGTGGTAAAATATACTCTTAGTTAAACATCATTTCTTGTACTACTACGTACAATCAAGCTCAGCATCATTACCACGCACTTTTTGCTTTCGAGATACATCGTCTTCTTACTCTGTATCTCACTGTCAGTGTTGCCAAAAGGTATAAGGAAATTCGAAGAAGTGATGAAAAAGTGATGTTCACAAGGAAAATCAGACAGAGAAGGTACAAAATTTACATAAAAATAGAAACTCAAAAGAAAAGTTAAATTAGAGATATATGTCACATAGTCACTGAGAGCTAAAGATTATTAGAATTAATGTTCAAAGTGTTCATGTTAACGACATACAATGCTTTTGTCTATTTCTGGACAACAAACTGCAGAATACAGGTATTTACTATTACACAGGGGCTGAAACTGAGCGCGAGTCAGTGCCTTCCTGAGTACAGATCTTTGTTTTTTAGTGGTACACTACTTCGTCGTCGGTATTCTCCCACATGGAGTAATCGCAGAAAATCAGGCGGCAGATATGGACATTTGGCTGTTCTAAGGCGTGCTATCAACGTAGGGAATGTTTAGTTCAGTAATGCACGAGTATAACGCTCTTAGTGTGGTGGAGAGCGTCCTGTTGCCTAGTCACGTTTCCAAAATCTAGACCAGTTGCATTACAGACAGCGCATGACACATTTCTAAAAATAATCTAGATCAGTTGCATTATGGCATATTTCAGATAAACTACAGTAATGGCGATCCTGTTTAAAACAAAACGGGGTGCAAATTTATAAGACCAAATTTTTGGGCAGATCCAGCGTTCTGGTATCTGGTACATTCAGCAGATGGGCTACACTTAATGGAGAGATCATATCTCTTCAGTACACAGTTCTCTCTCTCTCTCTCTCTCTCTTTGGTTTGGTACTTAACCACGACCTAAAGCATCTAAAAACTGTTCCAATCTTGACGTCAATCGGCTTTTTTTATTATTAGTTTTTGGATTGGAGGTTTAACGACTACCGTGAGCAACTCAATGGGCTATAAGCAGTCGCCCGTCCCTAATTTTGGGCCACTCAATCCATGGAAGGGAGAGAACCAGTGCCGTAAGACAAACACAACATCCATGCCTCACCGGGATTCGAACCGGGACCTATCTCGGACGAATGGTCAGAAGCCATCGCTTAGACCACTGCTCCACCGGGGCAGCTCACTGGGTTTGAGAAAGGAAAAGAGACAATGCCGTAGAAAGGAAGAGGGCTAATCACAAGAAAGGAACAGAAGCAATGCATTAAATAGGAAGTGAGGAAATGCGATAGAAAGGAAGAGGGCTAATTCCAAGAATAGAAGAGAGCCAATCCCAAGAAAGGAAGACAGCCATTCTCAAGAAAGGAAGACAGCCATTCTCAAGAAAGGAAGAGGGCCAATGCCGTTGAGGAAACACGTACCCTATACCTCACTCGGGACTCGAATCTCGGACTCGAACAACTCGGCCATCGAGGTGGGTTTGCCATAGTTATATATTCGGTAATTTGCACATTACGTTTGACTGTACACGCATCTATCCATAATATGTTGTCCGCAAAACTTGGTTCTGTATTATGAGCAATCAAAGATAAAGCTGTATTACATAACTATATCCTCTTCATTCAACATTCAATCTTAACTTACGAGGTTTAGACCAGTTATTTTCAAATTATTTATGTATTTTGATCAGATATAGAGATGCATTTGTAATTGATTTTCTTCGGCTATCTACTAATGCTTGAGCTGATCATTTAGTTTCTTAGGCTTTAACTTATTTTGTTTTGTTCCTTCGTCCAACCTAGGCGACACTCTTCAAACCTGGGCATGTTTTCTCTCATACGGCTTATCCATTTTGTGAAATGCTTGCATGGTTGGTGGAGAAAGACAGGAAACTCTCTTCAAGATAGTAGCAACAGGATTTCAAGTTAGTTCGCCACGATTTTTCGAGAAAATATACGCCGTTATGTTTTTGTAATTTCCTTTTCAGTTTCTCAATAAAGAACAACGTAACCTCCTCTCTCGACGTACAGATATACTCTAACTGGTAGGACAGCACGATTAATAGGTAAATAAAATAAACACATTAGTTTGCCTTCGAATTCATATAACGTCCACTGAAGAGGCTTGTCGTAAAAGCTGAATAGTCAGATTCAGTGAAATATAAGTAAACAAATCGTGCAATCCTCGTTTTTTTCTTAATAAACAAATTGTATGTTGCTGTCTAAAACCTCCTGACGAAAATGAAATCAGAGCGTCATGGGGCTTAAAGAGCTTGTTAACATATTGTTCAAGAGTGCTGTGTGACGTAATAAGGCATTCCATGTTGCGCAGCACGTGTTCGAATTTGCTGTGAGCACTTGACAACCGTCGAGGGTGTATATAAGTAGGAGGCCGAGTTGTGTTGCATAAAAGTTGATTTTGTTTTTTATGTATTGCTGCGACGGAGCGAGAAAATTCGTGTCTAAGACAATAAAAGGATGTTTCTGATACATAATATGAATGATTTTACTCGAACCTAAATTATCGGGAAGCTCAAAGACAGGGGCGCATTTATAGTGGGCCTTGTCATCCCACCCCCAAGTGTTTACTTGTTTTTGCTTTTGGTTAAAATATGACTTACATTGAAAAAAATGCCTTAATGTAATAAAAATGCATTAACTTACATTAAGAAACATGCTTTAGTATGTTTTTTCTTCTATTTTTCTTTGTTGTGGTGGATTTCAAAAAACCTCCATTTCTCGTCGCCCCCACCCGTCCCCAAAAATTCTATATTTGCTCCTGCTCGAAGAAGACGGGACTCTTTTCAATGTCACCAGGGAATTTGTAGTAGCACATAGTATAATGTTATAATTCTGCAATGAGTTCAAGAGGCACAGAAACCTCTGCAAAATATTTTGCTGGAGCTCGTGTCCGCTGTATGAGGCAGCGGGTATGACTGTTACTTGGCCATAATGGCGAAACGGGGTTGAAATGCATTGCCGGCTTGTTGCCAAATCGTCTTCCTGTCAACCCGGGGGCGCGAATTTCTCGCCAAACCATGTGAAGACGTCTAAATTCAGCACGATTGTATGCCTAAAAACTCATACGCTGGACGCATCGTACAACCTGCCATGTGTATGTCTCACATTGATTAGCAACACTGGGTTTGAGAAAGGCTAAAATAATGTTGACAGATGTAAGCCGCTTTTTCCTTTCGTCGGATTCCAGGTATCGATTCATTTGAAAGGAACATGGGACTGCGCATGACGCCAGGAGCATCACTGAATTGCACAGATACGATAGTCGCGGTGTCATGGTGTGGGTCAGTACCATGGTCACTGGGAGTAGCGAACTGCAGGTGATGTACCAAGGGACAGTCACCGAGTAACGGTGCCACAGTGACGTGTTTCTTCGCCACTATGCTTCAGTGGTTGTAGATTTCATTTTTATGGAACTTAAGAGCCAGTCCTCACAGCACAACAGCTGTGGGCGAAGTATTGGCTAGTAAGGATATCTGTCGGATGGAGTGGCCAGCGGGTTGCTCTAATTTGAATCCAATCGAACATGCATGAGATAGTCTAGCAAGATGTATGGCTGTAATGAATTCCCCAGTAGAAACAATTTTAGCACATATTAATGTTCTGCAGCAGGAGTGGGACAATTTTCTCCAAGACGTTCTAAACCATTTAGTGCTTATCATGACACACCAATTCACTGCTTTGTGGGGTGGGATATCCTACCGTGAGGACTTCGTTAGTTTGTTTACGCAGTGCTGATGGAAGAGTGTAACGGAACGAAAGGTGGGCTTTTGCCCCATTCGCAACATTTTATCCTGTTTCGGTATGTGGAACATATTACTCATGATTTTTGAGGCCGTGTAGTTTATTTTAATGTTGCTATTACCATCGATACCACTTCCAGCTTGTGACGTACCACAGAGGTGGCATACATGCCAACAAGGCGAGTAGCAGAGATAAACCCTTATCCGCTTAGCTTTAATGGGAAAGCATTCGGCTCCGGAGCATAGAGATGTGGATTCTAGTGCTGCCACTGACAAACAGATTTCACAAGCTGTAAAACCACTTTTCTTGATGTTAGTTGGCCAAAATGTACGTCGTCCTTCAGTTTTGGACAGCAGTGTAGAATTTAACATAAGTTCACAGAATTATTAAAGTCATTGTTCATTTCCCATTCAGATTTATCTAATGCAATGATATTCAGAGTGAATTGACACTTTAAATAAATACTTAGTGAGTTTTTAATATGAACGTAAATGAAACAGATAAGTGCCGCCCCGGTGGCGCAGTGGTCTAAGGCGTTGGCCTCTGATCATTCGTCCGTAAGGGGTCCGGGTTCGAATCCCGGTCAGGCATGGATGTTGTGTTTGTCTTACGGCACTGGCTCTCTCCCTTCCCTTTAACCAGTGACCCTAAATTAGGGACGGGTGACTGCTTATAGCCCATTGAGTTGCTCACGGTGGTCGTTAAACCTCCAATCAAAAAAAAAAAAAAAACAGATAAGTACTCCACCTCATGCAAGCTCTGGTAGATTTTACTGAAATCTGCCAAAACTTATGACTGAATTCTTTCCTTTCATCTTTATATTTCTAAGAACTTTCAAAGACCAAATGTCTTCTGCCTTCGAGTAACACATCTCTCAAAGGAGTCTGCTGTCCCAATTTTTGCGTAAAGAACTACAGAAACTGCAGAAACATCCAATAAGTTTTAAACTCGAGCATGAATAAATAACACATATAGATCTTGATAATGCTTCTCAGTATCGCTCCCTCCAAATGACGAAGGAATTCTGAGAAGCACCGATTTTCAGTGGCTGTTTCATACAGCCGCTGCAAATACAGTATATTACTGGAGCGCAACAAATTTACTTTACCTCATTCAGTAATGGTCGTCAAAACGCAAATGTAAAGCTCCTTGCAGTTGTTGACTTTTTACAGGAAAGAAATTGCTTCATCGAACATCCACGAACTATGGCTACCAGGATTCCCGGCTATTCTATAGCACTCTGAAGCTGATAATATTTTATGAAATTGTTTAGTAAAGAACAGGTATGTTAGACAAAGTGCTTACCAAGCGTCCTTTACTCGGGCTCTTTCACCAGAATTATCCTCCAGCGACGTAATCCACTTCAACTCAAAATTCTATCTTGCTATTTCTACCTTTTCACGGAATCTAACTTTCTCTTTATTTTATCGTATTCGTTTCACCACTCTCAGGTTTGGCATTTCCAGCTTCCTAACAAGAACATTCATTCACATTCGATACTTATCATGGCACATCAGGATGTCTTCGTGTTAATCGGCATAATGAGCACTTAGAACCTATTTATGTATAATGAGTAGATTTCAAAAAGGTGAAAATCTCCCGACCATATTTACTTCTCGCTGTCAGATTTAGAATTAGAGCATCTAACTGAAAATCTGAGCTTCAGAAAAAATCTATATATGTTTTGACATTATAATCGACATTATCTTTGAATAATGATAGTTATAATAGAAATGTCGAATTTGTTAACTGTCTTCAAGAAGAAAAGTAGTCATATCAAATCGAGGGACATATTTACACAACCTGAGCGGAAAATAATGCCAGGAAAAAGGAATACTATATGGAAAATATTGCTTGTGGTGTGTGTTATATAAAAAAAATGTTTTCAATAGTAATTGCAGAAGCCGTAACACGGCGTCAAATTCTCCTTCAATGTAACAAACGTAAAATATTTGCATTTAGATAATAATTAGGAGTATGTGGATAATATAGGTAACAGTTAAGCAGCCTTTGTTAAGAGAATTTTCTCAATCCAGCATACAGAAATTAAGTGGTTTTTCTGGGGGCTGAATTGTCAGAGGCCCGCGTTACTGGATAGTCGTTCGAGTTGGTAGCGCGTCGTTTTGAATGTTCATTTACCACCCATTTTCATAAAGCATTAGTTTAAGATTCAATCAAAGCTTGCCATCAAATGTAGAAGTACGCCAATAAGCAACTTTAAATTGCTTCACACATACGTAAGGTGTTTTTTATATGTCTCGTCCTGCATTTGCGTGAAACAATATTGTTCAGTCACGGTTCCTTCTTCAAAGAAAACTATTTTGCAGAGAAACACTCCGTGAAAACAATTCCTCTTTAAATTGTATCCCTCTAGCAGTCGAACGACTTTCTCGGATTGTTATTACGGCTTCTAGTTGATTTAACAGCATTTTTGTGATCGTGTTTCCTTTGCAACATTCCAACCCAAGAAAAACATTAGAGCTTAATGTTGTGAGAAAAGAACTGGAAAGAAAACGCTTCCTAAATGACCTATAAGGTCAAATGAGTTAAGCAAAGCAAACAATCTGTAAATTCGATTTATAGAAAACATAATCCACAACACAATCTAACAATGTATTTAACACCAACTGTTTATATGGTATGGAACCTATTTGTACGTATGTATATGAACCTCTTTTGCCAAAACAAATAACACTGAAACAACATATATTTTCGAAATATCTTTAAGATATAACGCAAGAAAGTAGCCTTTGGAGGGACTTAGTGATGGCCATTCAGTTCTCGCTCCGAGGAACTGAATGCCATTCCTGCCTCGCACTCCTTCAGTTTTGTTTCTCCTTCCGCTTGGAGCCAGTAAATCTAAAGAGACACCTCCTAACCACAGAGGAATAAGAATGTAGTTAAATTACGTAAAGGCTAATTGAACAAAGCAAGAGGTACTGTAGATAGTGAAGGAACAAACAGTAAGAAATAAAAAATAAGGCAACAACTTCTTACCAATAGAAATTTGTCAGCACACGCTTTCATTTGGAAGTGAGTTAATTTCTGTATTGCATTAAACACATGCAGTTGCAGTTAAAGACTTCAATAGAAGATTTCGTTATTTCTCAAAGTTATATGAAACACTGAGATAATTTCCGAATTTCAATATTTCCTTAATATCCTCAAGAAGAATATAGGCCGTTCTGGTGATCAAAAGTGGATGTTTCTGATTAGTCATCAGAGTTGGTTCCTGGATCGACTTCGAAAGAAGCATTGCATATGTGCTGGTCTTACGGTGCTTGGGCTTCTACATCTCTGGAAACAGTGGACCCAAATTAGAGACGGCCAACTTCTTGTAGCCTCTACAGTTACTCACGGCAGTATTTAGCCGCCCCCACCCCCACCCCCAGAAAAAAAGAGCAATTAGACATAATTTGTTTTTCTCAAACCCACACTCTTCATCCTGATTTTTTTAGTTTGAAATTAAAACTATCAAAGACATATATCTTTCGCTGTCACTCGGCAGTCTAATGGTTAGGCGGAGAGGCGACTTCGGGGAAAGTTTGACCCACCTCGTTGTCAGTCGAGGTACGTCTCTCTAGCTAGAACATGTCACCCAGTCTGGATATACACTATATTAACAAAGGTCCCCGGAGACCCCTTCAAAAGCAAATGAAAGGATCCGCTGTGTTGTTACAATGAGCAGCATAGCTTCAAACGCTATAAAAACAAGCCTACAGCTGACCACGATCATATCGCACTGTGAGGTTAAAGGAAAATATCGCGGCAGGAGAGAACTGACTTTGAGAAAAGAAAGATTGTTGGGTGTTATATTAGTGGGTTGTACATAAGAGAAGCCGAGAGGCGTTTAAACATACTAAAGTCAACTGTTTTGGGTGTACTGAATAAGTGAAAGACACGTGGCGTGCCTGAAGCAGCAAAACTTACCGGCAGATCAAAGAAAATCAGTGATAGAGAACGTCGAAGCCTCCGGAGAGGCGTTACCGCTAATCGACGGAGTACTACACAAGACCTCAGTGTACAGGTGAGTAAAAATGCTGGAACCTCGGTATGTACACGTACCATTCGCAGAGAACTTCATTCCATGGGTTACCGAGGTCGTGCGGTTGCACATAAGCCTTTCATCTTCACTCGGAATGCTACTCGTCGTTTAGCATGGCGTAAAGAACATTTATCGTGGACCGTAGATCAATGGAAACTGATTCTATGGACTAATGAATCCAGATACACGATCCATCAGTCTGATGGCCGTGTGCGGGTATGGCGGCAGCCGGGAGAACGATATTTACCACAGTGTACTGTTGCTGCGGTCAAGTTTGAAGCTGGCAGTGTGGTTGTGTGGGGCTGTTTTTCGTGATATGGTCCAGGCTCATTGGTTATCTTGGACAAACCTGTTAACCAGCACGTCTACCTCGATATTCTGGACATTTATGCCCTACCAACTATGTGGCAATACTATGGAACCGAGCCTTGTTCGTACCAGCAGGATAATGCACCGAGTCATAAAGCAAGGACTGTTACGGCGTGGTTTGAGGATTATTCGGTATGGTGTACGGACTGGCCAGCACAGTGCCATGATCGTAATCCTATAGAGCGCCTATGGGATGATTTAGAGCGCCACATAAGAAGTTTGGAACCAAGGCTTACTACTAAGCAACAGTTAGCGGCAGCATTATGTACTGAATAGAAGCGCATACCTATCGCTGTGTTCCAAAACCTTGTCAAAATAATGTCTCGAAGGGTCAGTGCATGTATTAAGGCCAAAGGTGGACCAACACAGTACTAATGTATGTCAATAAATGCTATGTTGCGTTCCTCTTCTAGGTGTCCGGTGACTTTTGTCAATTCAGTGTATATACCTGGAAAGGAAGCGTTGTAGACTTTACATCATTTAAAGAGCGGGAGTGAGGGATGATCACGTCTGCTTCCAATTTCAAATGCAGAAAACTAAGAAAAAAGTGTGTTTTTCATAACATTCAAGTACTGCTTTCTTGCCTTTTTCTCACTTCGTGATCTGTAACATTTCGAAACGCTAACATATTAAGTATCTGAGTGAAATCAGTTTACATTTTTATAATAGTTTAATATTTTTTTATTATGTAAAGCGGCTGTCACCGACTGATGTAAAAACACGTGACGGGTTTAATATGTTGTATCAGGGTAGTTTCTTGGTAGTCAGTGTTTAGTCAAAATTTATTCTTCACCTTGTATTTGTTTTTGTCGAGCCGGATGTGTTGACGTGCCTATTTGTGTCCCTTAGTTGTAGTTTAAGCTGTAGAGGCGTATTATTTCGACCAACGCCTTCCAGATGGCTTGAATTTATACTGGTCCCTTGTTCATAGCTTCAAAATATCCAAATCCTATTAAGCTTTTCTTTTTACCCGTTATATTTATTCAGCTACAGAAAAAATTACTTTCAAAGCCCGTTTTACCAGTTTCATAACATGCCACAACAGATTGTTTAAATGTTTTGAATTTTACCAATCATCAAAGCGCGGCGAAGGATGTTTTCTAGCGTACAGAAGGTGAGTCGAAAGTTTTGCAATATTTGGATCACTTTGTTTTCATACGTACCTTTACGACGAAAGCTGACTAACATTCAAAGTACAGGCCATCGTGTTGCACCGTCTTTAGCCATCTGTCTGCCAGTTCTTCAATTCTACAGAGGGTGAGTCGAAAGTTTTGCAATATTTGAATCACTTTATGTCTTCATACGTACGTTTACGACGAAAGCTGACTAACATTCAAAGTACAGGCCATCGTGTTGTACCGTCTTTAGCCATCTGTCTGCCAGTTCTTCGATTCTACAGAGGGTGAGTCGAACGTTTTGCAATATTTGAATCATTTTATGTATTCATACGTACTTTTACGACGAAAGCTGACTAGCATTAAAAGTATAGTCCATCGTGTTGCACCGTCTTTAGCCATTTGTCTGCCATTTCTTCGATTCCGCGGTGGTATCAGTTCTTGTCCTTCGAAGCTAAGAACTCCTTCACCAAAGCTGTCACCTGCTCCTGGTTGCTGAAGTGTCACCCGCGAAGGAAGTAGGCCATGGACCGGAACAAGTAATAATCCGACGAGGCAAGGTCCGGAATATACGTTGGGTGTGACATCAGTTCGATACCCTCAAGTTCCTGGAGTTTTGCCCGGGGCGCTCGCGGGGTGTGAGGACGAGCGTTGTCCTGCTGTGGGAGAGCGCACTTTCTGTTCACCAGTGCCGTGTACTTCTCCTCCAAAACGGAATACATCCCCTCCAGCTGTTCAGAGTAGAAGTTAGCGTTGATGATCCAACCGTCCGGAACAAATTCGTCATGGATTATCCCTTCGAAATTTCCACCAGACGCAGAGCATCACCTTGTTCTCGAAGCGCTCACATTTGGCAACAGGTTCAGAAAAATGGTCTGAGCTTAACCGCTGTCGTTGTGTGTTAAGATTACGGAAATAGACTCACTTTTGATCGCACGTAACAATTCTCTTGATGAAACGTGCATTGCGCGAGTTTTTTAGGAGTTTCGTGCATACTTCCTCCAGGCGGTTTGGTTCAGCTATGGTCAGTTCGTGAGGGACAATGCAGCAGCTCTTGTAGACCTTGCTGAGGTTCTGAAGGAGACGAACCACGGTGGTCTGTGACATGCCCAGCTCGCCTGATTATCTCCGAATGCTGGTTGTCGGATTTGCCTCTACGGCCTGGCGCACAGCCTCCAAATCCACGGTTTGCGACTTACCTGACCTTGGCTGATCGTCGAGGTTTCTGCCACCTGAGTGAAATTTCTTGAACCATCGGTGGTCACGGAATCTTCCCGTTTCACAAGACAAATGTTTCGTGTTGCGTGAGCAGCATTATGGGCAAGTTCAAACTCGTAAAGCAAAAGTTCCCTAATTAGCCGGTTGTGGCTGTTCAACTTTTAGGCGTCACAACCACAGACAGAAAGGACGATATGCAATACTGTTCACAGCAACAACTACCACTTTATATCCCTTTCGACTGCACCAGTGTGCGACTTGAACTAGTTTAAGCACGTGATATACCCGCCGCAACACATGCGTTTATGCAAATATTGCAAAACTGTCGACCAAGGAGGTTAGAAGAAAGAGGAGATGGCAACAGCCCCTCTCCCTGTGCTTCTGGCGTGACGCCACTTTTTATCAGCTGACTACGCCAATGCGCCCAACCTAAGAATCTCCTGTATATATCTCTATGGGGGAATCGTAATTTTGAGCGGGTTTTTCGGACCCTTACTCTACCCATACAGGCATGAAAAAAATTGAGGCTTAAATATTTATTCCCATAATAAAAAAATTCCAGAAAAAACAGGAAAATATGTGTTGGTATATCTTTAAAAAATTGAACATTATAATGATTTTTTGAGCGGAAGTGCATAGTGCGCATGGTTACTTGCATACTGTCCATGTTACTACCCATGTCCATGTGCAAGTAACTATGTTTAAAATATAACCAAAACCCTAATGTTAAGAAATAAGAAGTCCGAAATATTCCTTCTTTCCATCCTTGGTTTGAATGCGCTAAGCAAAACTGCTTAAGCCAAAGAAAGTGACGTCACGTTCCCGAACTCTCGCACCACAGACTCCCACCACCTTAGAGAGAGGACAGAAACAGCTGATCTGTTTAGGCTTCACTCAAAACGGGTCCCTTCACCTCCTCTTCTTCAAACCTCCTTGCTGTCGACTCGCCGTCTTTACTACTGTAAAGCAGATTCTTGTATTCTTCAATTTATTTTTTAATGCGCTGGTATTAAATCTCCAAGAGGTCAGTGAAAATAGAATTTTTCACTAGCCATTTTACATCCACGTCGTCTCGAGGTCAGTGAAAATAGAATTTTTCACTAGCCATTTTACATCCACGTCTCGAGGTCAGTGAAAATAGAATTTTTCACTAGCCATTTTACATCCACGTCTCGAGGTCAGTGAAAATAGAATTTTTCACTAGCCATTTTACATCCACGAACGAGGTCAGTGAAAATAGAATTTTTCACTAGCAATTTTACATCCACGACTCGAGGTCAGTGAAAATAGAATTTTTCACTAGCCATTTTACATCCACGACTCTAGGTCAGTGAAAATAGAATTTTTCACTAGCCATTTTACATCTACGACTCTAGGTCAATGAAAATAGAATTTTTCACTAGCCATTTTACATCCACGACTCTAGGTCAGTGAAAATAGAATTTTTCACTAGCCATTTTACATCCACGACTCTAGGTCAGTGAAAATAGAATTTTTCACTAGCCATTTTACATCCACGACTCTAGGTCAGTGAGAATATAATTTTTCACTAGCCATTTTAGATCCACGACTCTAGGTCAGTGAGAATATACTTTTTCACTAGCCATTTTAGATCCACGACTCGAGGTCAGTGAGAATATACTTTTTCACTAGCCATTTTACATCCACGACTCTAGGTCAGTGAAAATAGAATTTTTCACTAGCCATTTTACATCCACGACTCTAGGTCAGTGAGAATATACTTTTTCACTAGCAATTTTACATCCACGACTCGAGGTCAGTGAAAATAGAATTTTTCACTAGCCATTTTACATCCACGACTCTAGGTCTGTGAAAATATAATTTTTCACTAGCCATTTTACATCCACGACTCTAGGTCAGTGAGAATATAATTTTTCACTAGCCATTTTAGATCCACGACTCTAGGTCAGTGAGAATATACTTTTTCACTAGCCATTTTACATCCACGACTCTAGGTCAGTGAAAATAAGTTTTTCATTAGCCATTTTACACACACGAAAAGCAACAGGCCATACATTGCCTGTTGTTGCAGATAATGCAGGTATCAAATGAAGATGTACATTGCTGTAATACCTACGTTAGGCACTATATCTTTAGGTAGAAGAAATATAAGATGTCCAGTACTTCTCTGTCTTTATTTTTAAATTTCTGCTGATGCAAATTTTTATTAGCCGCCCCGGTGGCGCAGTTGTCTAAGCGATGGCTTCTGATCATTCGTCTGAAAGGGGTCCGCGTTCGAATTCCGGGCATGGATGTTGTGTTTCTCTTACGGCACTGGCTCTCTCCCTTCCCTGGAACCAGTCACCCTAAATTACGGAAGAGGGACCGCTTATAGCCCATTGAGGGGCTCACGGTGGTCGTTAAACTTCATAAAAAAATTGTTTTTGGTATCTGGTAGTTATTTTGCCTAGTGACTTCCCGCAGAATATTCTGTGGCACAATGTCATCTGTCGCAGACTAACTAGGAACTTTCTCCAATAGTACTTTTAACTAGTAAGGACAAAACGCACTAGCTCATAATGATTTCAGGAGTTTAGAAAACGTAAGAGAAATAAGAATTTTAGGGTGAAATTTCATTTGAGTGGACGTCATCGCTGTTTATTTAATAATAACAGCACAAAGGAGGGCAGAAAGAATGCATACATAGATAATGCTTCGAAAAAACCGAAATTTCTTGAGATGACTCTTTCGTTGCTGCCAGAAAAGGGATGCATTGGATCAAAGAAAGAAGAAAAATAAGTCCTTCATTACATTGGTCTTATTGGCAATCCACCCACGGCGCTGACCGGAACATAGAAGAATGGAAGGAGGAATGAATGCATGAAAGGCTCCTTCGAAACACAAATTGCATTGATGAGGGGTAACAAGGAAACGGGATTTGTTAGTATCTCGTGAAGTGAGTGCGTTTCTGTGTTTTCTGGTAAGTAATGAATATGCGGAAATCTTGTTTGTTAGTATAATGAAGAAGTCTGCTCTTCTTTGCGGTTTACCAACTAACTGAATCATTTCAAAAGAGCAATTCAGTTTTTTTTTCTTGCTGTCAACATAAGTTTATACGCAAGGCGGATAGTTTATAAAGTTAACAGGGTTTCAAACTGGAAAGATTCTGGTGCGATCAGATGGAATATATTCACGAGCATTAAATTCTGCTTTCAAAACAAACACGACAAAAAATTCCGAAAGATGTTTTCTTTAAACACACGTGAAGCAAGATATTATGTTAATATTAGCACTTCCTGTGAGAATTTTTTTTTATTATTTGAGGTTTAACGACCACCGTGAGCAACTCAATGGGCTATAAGCAGTCGCCCGTCCCTAATTTAGGGTCACTTGTTTCCAGGGAAGGGAAAGAGCCAGTGCCGTAAGACAAACACAACGTCCATGCCTCACGGGATTCGAACCTGGACCCCTTTCGGACGAATGATCAGAGGCCATCGCCTTAGACCACTGCGCCACCAGGGCGGCCTGTGCCAATTGCAAGAAGTTCTCACTTGAAGCATTTAAGAAGATGCAGAGGAAAGATATTAATTTTTAATCTCTTTTTCCTGTAACATTTTCATTCTCCAATGTCATTCCAAACAGTGAGTGTCAATCCGGTGGAAGAAGGGTGAGAGGTGCAGTGTTCTGGCTAGGTACAAGCCTGAGTTGGGTCCAGGTTCGAGTCCCGGATGAGTGGGTTGGTTATGTGTTTGCCAGAACCAATGGCTCCAAATTAGGGACTGGCAACAGCTTATATGCTTTAAAATTGCTCACGCTAGTTATTGAACTCCGTAACTAAGAAAACACTATGTCTTTTTTATTCGTATAAACGCAGGAATAAGACAGAAATGTTATATTTCTGTAGCCCAAATATGGCATACTATTATCTACAAATGTCGTCTATACGTCCTTTAGGAAAGAAATAAGAAGATGTGTATTCGATTTCCACCACATCACGCTAGGACTTTCCAGTTTTAAGAGGCTTCTCACAGCAATGGTATTTGTTGGCGCATACAAAAGTCACAGAGCCTAGAGCTCTGTATAGCATTTTTCTCCACATTGTGTTTATAAACATTAGTCCCCTCTGATGTGGTCACTAGTAATACAGGAATTACGTTTGGAATACAGTAACAGGAAATACTAGACAACTATCTACTGGGAAGTATAACGAAGTAAATTTCTCAGTCATTTTTGTTCCACGCCGGGGCTCGAACTCGGGTCCCCTCATTCCGGAATAAGTCACTTTACCAATTGAGCTACGCGGACGTTCGTTCTGACTGCTATCTGCCTTTATGTCGTGTGCGTCCTGCTGGCAGATACGTCCCATCCCCCCCTCCCGAAAGATGGCCGGGGGCACGGGTCAGCCGTGACCATGAGTCGTTGCAGGCAGCTATCCGCTGTAGAACGTGCACCTGAGAACTCCCAGTCAATCTGGTGTGTGGAATGCAACGTCACACACATATATTTTTGAAGCGCTGGAGAAGGGATTCTCTGATTTTTCCTCTCTCGCGGTGTGGAAAGAACATCACACCATTGCGAGATTTTGAACGGCCGGGTCATCCGGAAAGTTCGGGAGCGATCATAACGAAGTAAATTTCTCCGTCATTTTTGTTCCACGCCGGGGCTCGAACCCGGGCCCCCTCATTCCGGAATAAGTCACTCTACCAATTGAGCTACGCGGACGTTCGTTCTGACTGCTATCTGCCTTTATGTCGTGTGCGTCCTGCTGGCAGGTACGTCACAGAAGCTATTGAAACATATCAGAGATTTATCTTTTATTCGCATTTTCTGAAACATTCACCACACTGCAGGCTTTTTAATAATTCTGGCGGCGTAAGAATTTCTAGAAACTATTTAAATTCAGGATTTTCTTAGGACTATATTACCAAGTTTCACTAACAGTTCCCTAGAAAGATTGAACTGGCTATTTGAAAGATGCTTCAGCATGGCATTTTCAGGCTGAAGGTGAACTTTTGACGGCTCAAGAATTGCTGTTTTTTTTTTTTTTTGGTTTTTTTTACTTTGTAGGCTTGCGGTTTCGTTTCTTCTTTCTTCTAAACCGTTTAACATATTTTCTCTATTTTTTCTTTATATGGCTTAAGTTTTGATTTTTAAAAGTCAACCGTTCAGCCATTTTCTTTTCATGTTTCTTAGAAGAGATACTCACTTTTTTTCTCGCTGGGCTCATAAATAGGGTGCCCTTAATAACAGCTTTAAATGGGATAACTAACTGGGATATCATTTCTTTATCGCCAGATTTTTGGGATGAGTGGAAGAGAAGTACACACCCATGTGCAAGATTGAAGCTCATTTCACATTTACGCCTCTTTATCCAGTTTTTTGGGAAGAGGGAGAACACCGAGTACAGAATCTTCGCAGCCATCCCAGCTAGAGCGGCGGTGGTGGTCCCAGGTTCGCTTCCAAATAAATGCGCTTTTTATATGCGAAGCGTGAGAGTAATTCTCATAGCGCGACCAAAGACGGGTTAAACGATGCATTGCTTCCGCAAATGGACGCCCTCATCCTGCAAATGCACCAAGGCAATGTCTACAAGGTGGTAACATGCTACCGTGGCCAGCCCTATCCCCAGATTTTTCGCCGATAGAGCATGTCTATTAGGGTGATACAGTTAGGATGACACAGTTTTTCACCACAATAGATGCCTGCGACACCATCGCGACGAAACGTAGTGGTCAGCGTCTCAGAGTTCTGTACGACGACTGTACAACTCTTTTTCACGGGGTGGCTGAATGCATTGCTCATCATGAAGAATTAACTTCATACAGCTTTATTTCTGAGCTTCACTTTTATTTCTTTTTATCTGAAAACATTATCAGTTCTTACGTATCTGCAACAATGAGCCATCACATTATGACCACCTACATAATAAGCTGTAGGACCCCATTTAGCCCGCAAGACAAAGGCCACTCAGCGAGGCATCGATTCGATGAGGTAGCGAAAGGAATCGTGGGGTATTTGGTACCATAACGTCATCAGCAGGTTCTCCAGTTCCCGTACCTTTCGGGGTGGTGTTGATTTAGCGCGAACTTGCTTTTCCAAGTCGATCCACAAATGTTCGATTGGGTTCATGTCAGATGAACTTGTAGGCCAGGGCATTAACAGAAAGTCGATAGCATGTTCTCGAACCACTCCTTGACGATTCTGGCTGTGAGGTGTGGCGCATTATTCTGTTGGTAATGGCCATCACCAGCAGGAAACACAGTTGCCGTGAATGGGTGAACTTGGTCCACAACGATGTTCAGATACCTGACAGCTGTCAGGGATTGTGCTATTGGGATAATGAGGCCTAAAATGTCCCAAGAAAACATCTTTTACAGCATAACACCGCCGCCCTGTTTTCGCCCAACAGTGCATCCGGGTACCATAGCCTCCGTTGGAAATTAGCGTATCCGCGCTCGGCCGTCTACATGATGCACCAGGAATCTTGATTCATCAGACCAGGCCACTTTCTTCCAATCATCCACGGTCCAATGTGAATGGTCTTGGGCCCATTTCATGCGTCGTTGGCGATGACGTGCAGTGAGCATGGGGACCCGGCCGGGCCTTCGGCTAAGCAGGCCCATGCGCAGAAGGCTGCGATGATTTGTGTGCTGTGACACATTGCCCTGATCACCACTGTTGTAGCTGCGGGCGATTTGTCGCACTGTGGTCCTGCTGTCGCTATGAACAAGACGCGACAGTCTCCGCTCCTCTCTGGCATCAATGAGCTGTGGACGACACACGGCTGGACCACGGTTCGTCGTTTGGCCATCTGTGCACCACTTTTGATACGTACTCACTATAGTGAAACGTGAACAACCCACAAGTCGCGCCGTTTGCGAGATCGTAGTTCTGAGGCGCCGTGCCATCACAATTTGTCCTTTATCAAACTCCGATAAATCGTCAGCGTCTCCTTTTCTGACTCCGAAAACTCTACTAATCGAAAGCCGATCCTTGGGTTGTATGTATATATACTGGTCTGTGAACTTCACCTGAGCCACCGTTCGGTCTCCAGACGCGCTCATTTCTCTAGGCCGAGGGATGGTCATAATGTAATGGGTCATCGGTGTACTTTCTTGTGTATTCAGTAAGTTTCGGAGTATTTTTAACACTACTCCCGGTGTTGCATTTTTTAATCAGGATGTATTTGCTGTAATTCTTTTTTTCAATCCTTGGATATTTAATTATACAAGCCTTTCTTTTTTAATAACTAACGAACACTTAAAAGTTTGTTTTTTTTTTACAATTTTTATGTTGAGATACATATATTTAGGGGAAACTTTAACGCTAAGTTGGCGACGCAAAACTTTGTCCAGAGAGTGTGAAGACTTTCTAAACTTACAGAACTTTATCAAGAACTATTTGATCTTCCCTATCGCTCCGTGAATAAATGCATATGATATTAATCAGCTTGCTCGCAGAAGAGTTTCAACACACATATACATGCATTGATCTCCGCATCGCTCTTTGGTACCCCTGCTAAAGATAAAGGAGGAGCTTTAAAAACTTCCGTAATTGCCAGGTGATAAGCACCAAAGCCTTTTTCAAGACATCTAACACTTAAGGGAGCTGAGGGAGGGGGAAGGAGGAGATGCACATCGGTGCAGACTCCCTGTTTCCAGTTTTTAATCTCACTTAGCTTCCACCCCGTGTCTTATCACACTATCTTTTTTAATCTACAGCTTCTGCAATAAGTAATAAGTTTCTGTTTGTTTCGTTTGCTCTCAAGGAATGCTTGTGACTTGAAAGGTTTGATAAATGCAGATTAAGAAATATCTCGATTGTTTCGCCATTCACGGATAATAATTTTTAATGAACTACAGTAAGTCTTCCTGATCCTTTGTTTAGAGTGCATGTATTCTGCACTGTCGGGTAACGGAAATTCGAAAAATGTACGTAGTCTCAAATATACATTATTTAATAGTGTTAGCCATGATTTACATTTGATGATACGAGGTGTTCATGTGTTTTTATTTCATTTCCTGTTGCGCAAACATGTTAAGTGTAATCTAAGACGACGTTGCTAAACTTAATTTATTCAATAAGAGAGGCACTCTATATTTGCCTTTCTGTTTACAAATCTGCTCCCGTAGAGAAAAGATGAAGAGATACAATAGTAAAGAAACAACAAACAACACGAATGAATATTTAGAATCTAGGAAAGATTCTAAATGGGAAAACATATTGCTGTTGTTTAACAATACGAACTTGAAAATTCATTGCATTGTGTAATCTCAAAATAGTTATTGGCTTGGCGTTTAGCGACCCATTCAACTATTTATTGTGTGCGGTCTGTGGGATTCTTTCTGCATTCACATCGCCTGAATAATTCATTGAAACGTCTTCATATTATGGCCATGGAAATAAAGAATTCATTCGTCGTGTATTGTTCAATACAACAATACATGCAAGGACTAAGCTTAAGATCAAATCGTCGCCCGGTGATTTCTACCATCTTTTTAATAACTCACGCAAATACATGTGTGGACAAATCTATTTCTTTGTTAGCCGATGAAATGAGTGTTCGCGCATCACATGCACAATCATATCTTTGAGTGTTCTTCTTTATAGACAGTTCACTCCGACTTTTGAGTTTTTTAATAACAAATGTGCATATTAGATTCTACTTTCAAAAATAAGAGTTCAGAAAAAAATGAGGATCCTCCACATAAAACATTTTTTTTTACCCCACAAATTATGATATAGGAAAACTTGAACCTATCAGTTTTGGAAACAACAAAAGGGTAAAAATTGCAACACACATTAAGACCTCCCGTGCAGCCTTAACATTACTCGCAAGAAAAGCTGAAATTGTAAAATCTCGGTTAGGTTTGCAGCAATTCGTTGTTTTTAGGAATTCATAACACAAATTAGTTATGGCAAATGCAAACAAATACGTATATTAGGAATATGCATACGTTTCAGGCGCTTTATGGTGGAATATACACTGAGTGATCCTTGAATTATGACCACATACCTAATACTTCGGAGGACTTCCTTTCATCCTCAGTGTAGCAGCTCTCCGACGTGGCATTGATTCAATAAGATGCTGGAAACGGTTGGTAGGTATGGCCAACCAAGCTGTGTGTAGTGTGGCCTTCAATGCAAGTATGGAGAAGATTACTGTATCCAGACACCTGATATTCCATTACATAGTGTACCACTAGTGCTGTATGGGATTGATATCCGGGGAGTACGGAGGCCAATTGATAAGCTGGAAGTTTTAACTGTGTTCCTCAAATCATCCTTTCACAACATTGGACCTAGTGGAACGGCGCATTGTCATCTTGGAAGACACGGTCGGCATTCGGGAAAAAGTACAACATTGCTGGGTGAACAGAGTCAGCAAGCAATTCACGATAGTGGGCACAAGTCATACGTTGATCCACATGCACCAGGGTTTTACGTTCGTACCAGGTAAAGATGTTCCACACCATACAACCTCCTCCACAAGATTGCGCTGAGGAGACCATGCAGGATGGATTGAGTGCCTCATGTTGTTCGGAGTGGAGTAAAAAGCGCGACTCGTCAGAGTAATACACATTATTCCAGTTATCCGACGTCCAACTTGCATGACCTTTGAACCAGGCGAGTCTTTTGCGTCCATTAACCGTGGCTAGAAGTGGATGTCGTCAGAAACGTCTGCTGTCATAGCCCACAGGTGCAATCGTGAGACATATGGGAATGAGAGATACTGTTCCGAGTTGACCGCTGTTGCGTTGGGTAGTGTGACTTGCCTGCACCGCAGGACGCACATGAGATAAAGGCATATAGCAGCGAGAGCATACGTCCGCAGAGCTCATTTAGGAGAACGACTTATTCCGGAATGAGGGTACCCGGGTCGTCGGGGACAAAAATGACGGAGAAATTTACTTCGTTATATTGGCGCCCGAACTTCAAGAATGACCTGGCCGTTAAAGTACTCGCAATGGTGTGATGTTCTTTTCATGTGTGTGATGTTACGTTCCACACACCAAATTGACTGGGATTTCTCCAATGCACGTTCTTCAGCGGATGACTGCCTATAACGACACATGGTCCCGGCCCTCTTGGGGAGGGGGGATGGAGTGTGACGTGCCTGCACCGCATTATGCACATGAGATAAAGGTAGATAGCATCGAAAGAATACGTCCGCGTAGCTCAGTTGGGAGAGCGACTTATTCCGACCTCAATGTGTTGCCATGTGTCCGATGAGAACTGAAAGATGTATGCTGTTTGAGCAGCAGCAAAGGTGTTGAGATGGTGGATTATTGAGCGGAGCTCTCTTTACGTTCGGTCACGAACATTTCGTGCTTATCAGTTTCTCCCTCATACTAACTGAAAAGGATTACCTTACCTCGTGTGAGTGAGTTTCTCGTATATATGAAGCTCGTCTACTTCGTTCCAGCGATTTACTAAGCTCTGTAAGTCCGTTTTCTACTTATTTTCACTTTTTTTTTACAAGTTCCGTGTTTAACCCTATAGCTGTTTGCTCCAGTAAACATCGTGACCTGGCTTGACTCTTGCATGTTCTTCATCAGCGTTCCTATACGCTGCCTTAGTGCTCCTGTTGTTACGTACCTCCCGTTTCACGTCGTCTTCTGTTAGTGGTCCTCGGGTGACGTCATCTGCTCTTTATTTGTGCACCACCTGTCTACAGCAGCTCTTCTTGTGACCTCTTCGCTTCGCATTTCGCCCATTCTTTTTGTGCCTTCGTCGCCTTTATTGCTTTTTCCTTCAGCGACTGTCATCCCTTACTCATCTCCTCATGGCTCGTACTCATTCTACAGATTATTTTTCAGCACTGACACCTCCTCTGGACGTTTACCTTACAGACCAGCTTCACTCACCTTTGCGTACTGCTTTTCCCATTCACTCTGATGTTCCGCCATCCTCATCAGACTTCTACTTTTCTCGAGAGGGCTTTGACAGCTCATATCCCTGAGTCCTCCCTGCAAGGTAATTCTTTGCTAGCCTCCTTAGCTCTGGATGTTAAATATGTTGCATTACCAAATACCAAACTTTCAGTTTATACTTCTGCTCTCCATCTCCTAGTTCCGCCTGATACCATTACGCATAATGCTCGGCGGCCCCGTTTTGTACTTGTTTATTTTTCTACCCCTGCTCACGTTGAGCGGGCACTTTCGTTTCCGATTTTAGTTAACGCTCAGGATTTGTACTCCGTTCAACTAGCACAATGCACCACATCTGTCAGTTTTTCGCCAGTTCTTCCTGATGTTTCCAATGATATTTTACATGCTTTTCTTTCCCAATTCGGTTTAGTAATTGTGTCTATTCGCACATTACCTGCTGCTTCACATGATATCTCCTTACTTAAGTATCCGACGTTCAGCTCTCGTCGCCTTCCCCGATGAAAATTCCGTTGCTTCTTGTCCGACCACATTCAAAGTAGTCTGTGGTCGCCATACTCGCACCGTTCATGTTTTCACCGCTCTGCACTGTTTCACCTGCAAATCACCTAATCACCATAGCACATCTTGCCCAGCTCTGGACTCCACTCATTTTCCATCGCCATCTGTCAGCGTTCCTACCCCGGCGGCTACGTGTAGCTTCGCATCATTACCTGTTTCTCAGTCACCTCCTCCTTCCACATCTTCTTTGCCTCCTGGATCGTGTGTACTGTTCTCCGCCATTGATACTTCTTCTTTGCCTGATCCCGTTGACACCACCCATCCGGCTCCTCATCTTCCGTCAACTCTTCTGGATGTTACTTCCTCTATCACTAGTTTGTCGCAGTGATCACCTCCATCCAGTCCATCCTCCGTCAGGACTGCCATCAAACGCCATGCGTCTTCTTCATCATCGCACTCTCCTTCCGCTGATGTTCCTCTCCTGCCGGCTTCTTCGCATATTATCTCTACACCTGATCTTCGGACCGACGATGTTCCTGTTCTACTTTTATCCAGCTGTCCTACGTCATACTTGTTCTCCACTTTAAGCGTCTGTTACCATCCCCGTGGGACCTACGGCCTCAAGCCTCCGGTCTACCCCTCCGACTACGCCGATGTCATCCTCTACTGCTCCATCCTCTTCTGTGCTCCACTCCACTTCTGATACTGTTCTTGATTCATCGCCTATTTTCTCTGGTGAACCCTTGCTTGTGCCTCCTGATGCACCATCGTAACATCTTCCGCCATCCTTTGCTGATGTTGCTCCGCCCACACTACCCCGAAAAAGGCGGCGTAAACCGACTGCTCGTGATCCTCCTTCGCAACATGACTTTTCCTATTATGGTGACTATGCAGACACCTTTCAGCGTTGGGAAAAAACGTGCTTGTTTCATTTATAGTTCTATTGACTCACAAGTGTCTTATCACTCCAGCATTTTCCGGACTGAGAGCCCATAGACTCCTGCATGAATGTTTATTTCTTCTATGTTATTTATGTCCACAATATGAATTTATCTTATCTTTTCCATGTAATATACAGCTTTTCCTACTTTCTACTTGGTGTGGCTTGCGTGCCTGCACCCAACTATGTGATATTTATTGCATGATTATTGTTTGTCCTGATGTCTGTATACGTTGTTGTCCTGTTGCTCCTTGTAATATGCTTATGACTCTCCATGTATTTACATAATGTATTTTATCCGTTTTCCATGTACTATTTAATCCTCAATAAAGCGATTATAAAATCTCTTTACGAGACTCCAGACAATTAGTTGTTTGGGCATAGGTACAAGATGACACATCCGATCACCGAGAGTTTTTGCATGCGATTGGAAATCGTCCATGGCCAGGTTTTGACGCCTTCCGATTCCCAAAATTCCGTGTCATTGAGGAATAATCGTCCGAAAACTTGCATCTTTGAGGGGTTTTCCGAGTTTTGAGAAGGGGTAGTTTGTTACCTATCTCCTCCAAAGATCTTCAGCCGATCGCGGTGACACTTGCCACAGAGATAGGGAAGGACTTGGTGAGTGGCATGGGGTGTTGGCATCATGGTGATTGGTCGTGTCGTATAAAAATAATAACCATTAAAAAAACTGACCAGTTTTCATATTAATTTAAAATATCCGCTCTCTGTACAAGACTCGGGACAATTAGTTGTTCGGGCATAGCTACGACATGACTCATCTGATTACCGTGATTTTTAGCATGCGATTGGACATCGTCCATGGTCAGGTTTTGATGCCTTCCGATACCCAAAATTCCATATCATTGAGGAATTTCAATCAAAATGATTAAAATTGGTCAGTTTTGTAATGGTCATTATGCCTATAGGACGCGACCAATCAGCATGATACCAGTCCCATGTCACTAATCATTGATTGTTTCAATGATATTATGAATTCGCTCTCGGCTTGACATATGCAGGGTTGTCGAGAGTAAAAAAACTAGATGGCCTTTACTTGAACCGTTTCACGAAAGTCGGCTCACTAACATTAATTTAAAAAAAATCGTTTGAATTGAAAAAGGAAGAAATGGAAAGACTCCGCCTGTCAGCTCAACACTTGCTTAATGTATAATAATAAAATGAAGTTTGTGTATTTGTGTGTGTGTGTCTATCTTTCGCGATTCAAAATGGAAAATGTTGTTCCGGATCTGAGTGTGTCTTTCCGCTTTGTTTACATGCAACCTGATCACAACCAACGTGAAGGCGTGAAGGAAAGTAATTCATGATAAATTTTAGGTATTTCTTTTTTTAGAACGTTTCGTACTTCTGTTCAGGAAGTCATAAATTTTACGCATTCGTGTTTTAGAATTTTCTATAATAGACGCCTTAAGGAGCTTAGATTTTGCATTTAGTTTCGCTCAAAATTTGCCAACTGTACCCTAGTTATCGGTTACCATTGGCGGCTTGTCTTAGTAATGCTATAATCGTGGAAGCGCCTCGGTTTAATTAATGTTTGATCCATTTGAAGGCTGCGTGCTATATCTTTAGGTGTTTTTTATAACCAAGTGTTCTGATTATTAACTCACATTAGTTGGATTCATTTAATATTATTTTAAAGTGAGTTGTAATTGTGTTTTATTGAAAGTGCCAGAGGAGTGTTGGCTGAATAAAGACTAACCGTTAGTAAACTTTTCTTGAAGTTCTTGGTGACTCCTGTCTTCACTTTAGGTGAAGTATTTAAGAACTGATTTATGCAGTGTTCAGTCAGCCATATATACATGAACATTACGCAGTATAAACTCTTAAGTGAAACTTTATGGACCAATTCTCCGCGACAGAAATATTAAACTGCATACGAAAGGCCTACAACACCTTAGAAATATCGGGATAATTAACACAGCAATCACACATCTCTGAATTGAATGTATTTTTCCTGTTCTCGCGTATTATCAATCACACCGGAAAACTTGAAAATTTCATCGCCGTGGAAAGGGAATCGAACCCGCATCTCCCGATTACCGTTCGAGCATACTAACTGTTACATCACACAGGACAAAGAAGTCCCAAGTATCTGAGTGTTAGAGCATCGGAATATTCTCCGGCGACATTTTTAATCGAATCAAACTGTGCTGCCATCTAGCGTTGTTAAGCAAGTCACCAGTCGTTCAGAAACGATCTCAAAGAAGATGGGTAGATGACACTAGAACGCAGGGGCGCCTACTTCACTAAATTATTGAGGGGGCAGGCGTGAAGAGATCAGACGTGGGAGGAGCACGTCTGTTCCTTTGTCAGGAGGAAATAAAATTTAAAAAGGGGGGGGGCGCAAAAAGATAAACTGCGGGATTCTACGTATACACTGGTGAAAAGTGAAAAAAAGAACACCAAGAAGGAATTGGCGGACGATCATGAAATTTATGTACGTTAATGGGGTCGAGTTTACGTAGGTGTGTTGTTAATTTCGGGACCAACCGGTGAGCGCTTACGCCACAGCACGGCATAATATGCAAATTATCGTCGGGGGTATTTAAGGAGTACGGCGAAGTGAATGTAATCAGTCGTCGGCGTGCGCACACTTGCGAAGACCCTGAAGAAGCTGCAATGCCTGGACATGGAAGACTTGTACGATTTCAGCAGTTATCGGACTTTGAGCGAAGTCGACTAGTCCGACTCCGCGAGGCCGGGTGATAGTATCGTCGTATTGCGGAGCGAATTGGACGGGAAGTATCGATGGCGGTACGATGGTACATGGTCCGAGGAACATTCCCACACCAGAAGACGTGGAACCGGGAGTCACAGACAGACTGACGGACGGATGAGCGGACCAATCGACGCATAAGAAGAGCGACGTTGTCAAGCAGAACATCAACTGCGACGCAAATCCGAGCTGCCGTTGCACCTGAGGTGACCGTGCGAACAATCCGCAACCGTCTACTGGATGCAGGACTACGTGCACGTGTGCCTCTGGCATGTGTACCTCTGACTCCAGCCCACTATCAGAAACGGCTGCAGTGGTGTCGCCAACGTCTGCACTGGAGAACGCAAAGACTATCTGTCGTGTTCAGCGATGAAAGCAGATTCTGCTTGGGAGCCTCCGATGGCCGTATGCGTATTCGCAGACGCACAGGGGAGCGTCTCCACCTTTCTTGCATCCGCCAGCAACACACAGGGCCTACACCTGGTCTCCTGGTGTGGGGAGCGATCAGCTATCACTCCCGCACACAACTAGTGTTTGTACCGGGTACGTTAAACAGCACCTCCTACATCAACAACATCATTCAGCCCGTTGTTGTGCCACTTGTAAGGTCGGTCCATCGTGGTGTTTTCCAGCAAGATAACGCACGCCCACACAGCACGTGCAACGCAACATGAACTTCAGGGTGTGAGACAACTGCTATGGCCTGCACGTTCACCTTATTTGTCCCCCATTGAGCACGTGTGGGTTTTAATGGGACAACGACTTATCCGATCTACACGACCATCCCCGATTTACGCGTCCAGGTTGAGGATGCTTGGAACTCAATACCCCAAACTTACATCCAACATCTGTACGACAGACTCCATGCCAGAATTGCACAGTGTGACGCAGTTAATGGCGGTTCAACCTCGTACTAACCATGTTACATGAAAATGTTATTTTTCAGTTTACCAGCAAATATGGCAAATACAGCTGTATTTTGCCATAATGTTTTGATCACGTTATCCTCTGTATTCTGTTATTATGCTGTATAAATTTCGTTGGTATCAGACTTCTTCTTCTTGGTGTTCTTTTTTCACTTTCCGCCAGTGTATTTTGAAATCCAATTGTAATTGCCCATCAGCAAATGAACAAGCAAATAGAAATATTCTTTTGCTGAATATTAAAATTAAAAAAAAATGAAATTCAGCCTGCGATTTTTTAAAAACATCCCGAGAGATTTTGTTTTTAAACGTTTATCAAAAATATGAAAAATTAGCACTGTTATTCAATCAAAGAACGAGAAGCGCAAATAATAAATACATATCATAATAGATACATAAAGGCGCTAGAGATTATACGTTTCTGTATTTTTACTTATTTTATTTTTCATAATTGTTTCAAACATCACGAGAGCATGTCGAACAAAATACAGGGCAGACAATCAAATTTCTTATCAAATATAAGCAACATTTTATATAGGAAAAAAGTTTACTTATTTTGTTATTCATAAATTTTTCGGAAATAAATCGCTTTGTCGTCCTAAGGTAGAGCTTGGTCCACTGTATGCGGCCAAAGCGATTATTTAATTAAAGAGGACCAAAAATATTGGGTGGGTATAGCCCCCTCTCTAGTAAAATTATTAGGGGGCAAGACTCACCTTGCCCCCTCCCCTAAAGTCAGTGCCTATGCTAAAACGCCTTTTTAATTCCTTGAAAGAGAGCCACTCTAAACTGAATTAAAACCACTTGTGAATATTTTTTCTCGTTCTCCCGATATGTCTGTAACTTTTCTTCCTTTCTTACGCTTGCCAACTTTCTTATCATCCAGTTTTTCTTCTGCTTGTCACTCTTTCTTTGCTGTCTGAACGGAATGTCACGTAAATGTTTGAATTGCTTGCTCAGAGATGGGCTAGTTTGTTAAAAATACCAAGATGCGAAACGAAAAGCAAACTTTTCGGAGAACTGAAAACAATGTTATCGACTGATTCCAGAGAGCAGCGAAATGGAAAGAAATGTATATCTTTCATCACGCTTCAACACTTGATCAATGTCTCCCACCCGTGATCAATGTTTTCCACCCATGACCAATGTTTCTCGCCCTGATAGCCTGGGATGAATACTTGGGGAAACATACGGGAGAACATATTTTATGGACGTCTCCGGCTATGTATCATAAAAATCTGTATTCTGTTTTCTAAACTAATTGCTTCCAGGGCCCACTACTTTCGAAACATGGAAGCCGTATCTCGAGCTGTTTCTAAGGAAACCTTTAAGAAAAACAAAAGAAACAAGCGTTTCTTGACACATGAGTGCTCTGTTTTTGCAAACTCTATTTACAGCGGACAGAATATTTGTTTCGGAAACAACAATTCCACTCAGAAACGGCCATAAACTACAGACGCGAAAGCTGGGAAAGTCTATTTCAAGCACAATGGATAATGCTTTAACGGGTAATTAATTAAGCATTCTTTTGAGAAAAATCGGTTTCAATTAATTTATTTGGGTGTTAAAACCTGCTCTTCACGATTAATTGCAAATTTTTTTATTAAGTTTTTGGGGACTTTTAACCTTAAAACAGTGTCGAAGTAGGAGTCATCGAGTATCCGTGGTGATTAACATTTTCCTTCAGTCTTAATTGAAACTGGTTATACATATTTAGCAAGCAGAATATTTAGAGGATTTTCTTCCAGGAAAATAAGAATTTGTTTAACATATTGTAATCGATGTGTTATAAATGACAAATTTAATGCTTTCCCTGTTTGTTTATGGTGACCATTTGGATGACGCAGACTTACCTAATATTGGGAGGGTAGCGTGTGAAATGAAATGAATGTTCACGCATACCATGGGCAAGCACATCTTTTAGTTTCTTTCTTCTAGACAATTCCCTTTGACGACTTCTGAGTTTTGAGAAAGTGCATGAGATTCGACTTTGAAAAATAATTGCTCAGAAAAAATGAGGAGCTTCGAGGTAAAACTTCTGTTTACATCGAATTATGATAATCATCATCAGACTGAATGCATAAAAATACTCATTTACAGCGATGAACCATTACATTATGAAAACCAACCTAATAAGCTGCAGGACCCCGCAAAACAGCGGCCACTCGGCGAGGCATCGATTAAATGAGGTGCAGATAGGTATCCTGGGATATCTGGTACCGTAATGTCAGCAGCAGGTTCTCCAGTTTTCGTACATTTCCGGGTGGTGGTGATTTAGCGCGAACCAGCTCTTCCAAGTCGAACCACAAATGTTCGATTGGGTTCATGTCAGGTGAATTTGGAGGCCAAGGCATTAACAGCAAGTTACCAGCAATATACCTCCGGACACTCCTTGACAATTCTGGCAGTGTGGCATGGCGCATTACCCTGTTGGTAATGGCCATCACGAACAAGGAACACAGTTTCTATGAAGAGGTGAACTTGGTCCGCAACGATGTTCAGATACATGACAGCTGTCAGGGATTGTGCTATTGGAATAATGGGGTTTAAAGTGTCTAAAGAAAACATCGCCCACAGCATAACACCGACGCCCCTAACGCCAGGCCTGTTTCCACCCAACAGTGCATCCAAGTGGCATAGCCTCAGTTGATAATAGGCTTATCCGCGCTCGGCCATTACGTGATGCAGCAGGAATCCTAATTCGTGAGACCAGGCCACTTTCTTCCAATCATCCACGGTCCAATCTCGATTTTCTTGGTCCCATTTCCTGCGTTGTTGGCGATGACGTGCAGTGAGCATGGAGAACCTGGCTGAGTCTTCGGCTACGCAAGTCCATGCGCAGAAGGCTGCGATGAACTGTGTGCTGTGGCACATTTCCCCCTGATCACCACTGTTGTAGATGCTAATGCTTTGTCGCACTGTGGCCTTGCGGTCACTGTGAACAATGCTCGACAGTATCTTCTCTCCTGTGGCATCAGTGAGATGCGGACGACACACTGCTGGACGGCGGTTCATCGTTTGGCCACCACATTTGATACGTACTCACTACAGTGGCACGTGAACATCCCGCAAGCCGTGCCGTTTCCGAGATCGTAGTTCCCGGTCGCCGTGCCATCACAATTTGTCTTTTAGCAAACTCCGATAAATTTGCAGCTTTTCCCATTCTGACTCCGAACACTCTATTAATTGAAAGCCGGTCCTCATGTTGTATATATACTGCTCTGTGAACATCACCTGCGCCACCGTTCAGTCTCCAGGCGGGCTCATTTCTCTACGCTAAGGGCGGTCATATCTGAATGACTCATCACTGTACATCACGTGACCGAAATATACAGTTTGCCACCAAGAGGAAAGCTTTTGTATCGCTAGGTGGTGCAAATTGTGCGTTCTAATTTTGTGTGTTCATCTTTCTAGTTACTGAATGCAAAATTAATTGTTAGATTCTTACTTTTAGTAGTGTAGATATCGCTACAAACGTAAAACTGTTTTTAAGTCGCCTTGCAAATAACTGCGCATGACGCGAGTTTTATATTGTATGAATTACCCTCTTTATACTATCCGATAGAGAAAGTGTGTTTTGAATTCCATAGATACGTGGATATGCCGTGCTTACAGACGACCAGATAGCTAGACAGGCAAAGTGATGCTATATTCCTGTTCAGAAAGAAAAGAAGACTTGAAAGGAGTCGAACTACGACTGATTTTTATAGGATATGCTAATCAGAAAATATCACAGAAATGATTAGCATTTCGGTGTCATGGGTGCAGGCGTACACCGCGTCTAGGCAAATCATATCGCGCAGCGTCACAGACCGGAAACCGGCTGTTTTTTTAGTTATAAGCGCCGCACGGCTCTGTTTGCATGTTCGTGCTTGGTCAGAAATTGGTAGAGATGCCTTGTCGTCGTATAAGACACATCCGCGAGTTCGACAGAGGACACGTTATCGGCAATGTATCGCTCCGGGAGATTACTGGTCGTGTAGGGTGCAGTATGTCCGTCGTGGCAAGAGTGTTCAAAGAATGGTACGAAGAAGGGCATAGGACACGAAAAGAAAATTCTGTACGTCGTAACCGTCGTCTCATGAGGATGTCTTTGATTGACCGTTCTGAATGATAAAATGTTTTGGACGTCGTACACCGACAACGCCGTGGGACAACCGTCATCTCACCAGGATGTCATTGAGTGACCGTTCTGCGTCCTCAAAGGGTTTGGATGTCGTACATTGACAACGTCGAGGGACAACAGTCATCTTTTCAGGATGTCTTTCAGTGACCGTTCTGCATCATAAAAGATTTTGGACGTCGTACACCGACAACGCCGAGCGACAACCGTCATCTCACCAGGATGTCATTGAGTGACCGTTCTGCATCATCAAAGGGTTTGGACGTCGTACACCGACAACGTCGAGGGACAATCGTCACTCTTCAGGATGTCATTGAGTGACTGTTCTGCATCATCAAAGATTTTGGACGTCATACACCGACAACGTCGAGGGACATCCGTCATTTTCATCAGTACATCTTTGAGTGACCGTTCTGCATCATCAAAGGGCTTTGGACGTCGGACACCGACAACGCCGAGGGACAACCGTCATCTCATGAGGATGTCTTCGAGTGACCGTTCTGCATCATCAAAGGCTTTGGACGTCGTACACCGACAACGCCGAGGGACAACCGTCATCTCTTCAGGATGTCTTTGGGTGACCGTTCTGCATCATCAAAGGCTTTGGACGTCGTACACCGACAACGCCGAGGGACAACCGTCATCTCTTCAGGATGTCTTTGGGTGACCGTTCTGCATCATCAAAGGCTTTGGACGTCGGACACCGACAACGCCGAGGGACAACCGTCATCTCATGAGGATGTCTTCGAGTGACCGTTCTGTATCATCAAAGGCTTTGGACGTCGTACACTGACAACGTCGAGGGACAACCCTCATCTCTTGAGGATGTCTTTGGGTGACCGTTCTGCATCATCAAAGGCTTTGGACGTCGGACACCGACAACGCCGAGGGACAACCGTCATCTCATGAGGATGTCTTCGAGTGACCGTTCTGTATCATCAAAGGCTTTGGACGTCGTACACCTGACAACGTCGAGGGACAACCCTCATCTCTTGAGGATGTCTTTGGGTGACCGTTCTGTATCATAAAAGGTTTTGGACGTCGTACACCGACAAAGCCGAGGGTCAACCGTCATCTGATCAGGGTGTCTTTGAGTGACTGTTCTGCATCATTAAAGTAGGTCTAGAACAGGAGTAATGCATTTTACTGTGAAGCATTCTCCTATGTCAGCTGTAACAGCACGTTCCGGTTATTACAGTTCGGATGGAAGCCTGGTCGTCCCCTCCTCAGCCTACCTTTGATACCGCAGCAATGGACTGCCAGGCTGCAATTGTTCATCGAACGAAGAGACTGGCCTGACGAATGGCAAAATATTGTGTTCTCGGACGAAACGCACTTCTGTTTAGGCGAAAACTGATAATGATGGTCGCATCTGTGTCTGCCCGGGACATGGTGAGAGGTGTCGGGAAGAGTGTATGCGCACCAAGCGTACCACGCCAACCCGATAGCGCCCCATTATGTGGGGCGCTATCTTGTTCGAAAGCAGATCACCTGTTCTGAGATTCCGTACCAACAAAGTGCGTTCTCTTTACATCAGTGACGTTCTAAGGCCAGGCGCACTTCCAATCCTGTATAACGTCCCGCGGGCCATATTTCAGCAGGACAACAACACGCCGCATGTTGCAGCGACTGCCTGTGCCTTCTTCAGGAATAACAACATTCCACTTCTGCCATGGCCTGCTAGATCGCCTGATTTGTCACCCATACAAGATCTGTGGGACATGCTCAAACGACAGGTGCAGCGGTATGGCTGTCCTCCAGCAACTGTTGATGAACTTTGGACACGGGTTACTACAGCGTGGATAGCTATTCCACAGGACACCATTCACACATTATTTGATTAGATGCCTCTGCGCGTACCCCAGCTGATACAAGCCACAGGTGGCTACACAGATTATTAGCTACATCGACGCACCTAGTGCGTATGACACCGATATGCTAATCATTTGTTCTGTGTGACCAAATGGGCATATCATGTAAAAATCAAAGTCGTAGCTCGACTCTTTTCAGGTGATCTGGTTTTGTGGACATGAGTCTGCATGCACATGCTTCCTTTTCAAGAGATATGCTTAAAATCTATCTTTTGTGGTCACAGAAAAAATGGCAGAGACACAGAAGCTACCTAGGTGGTAGAGTAGTGAGAGGTGTGGTTTTCCGAGTTAATTTTCCGCGATGTGTCCTAGCTCGCATTCCATCTGAGTCATAGGCGGTGTGTTTGTCCTACCTTGGAATCAGCTGCCCAAATTAAGAACGGGTGCCTGCATATAGCCATTACAGTTGCTCGCGGTTATCGTACAGTAAATTCGCGAAACAAAAATAAAGGAGAGAGAGAGAGAGAAGAACGTTTTGATTTCTTACTCAGCCATTTTGTTTCTTAACACGTTGTCCCTGCGTGCTTCACACTTTTCGCAGAGCTAACAAGGTTCCGTTTAGCGTCATTTCCTGAAGTTTCATTCAGTTCAACAGCATGAAATATCAAAGCGAGGGAACGAATCGACATGTGTGTTTGAAGTTAACATTGCTTTGCCGTTCCCATCACTTTGAAGACCACGATCTCTCTGCTGTATTTCTCCGGATTTCTTCCCTGGGGTGATTTGAAGCAACGAATGTGTGTGTAGAATCCTCTGCTCATTGTGGACGTTAATGGAATGCTTCACGTGACGGGAATAACTTTATGATGCTGAAGCTAGTTTATTACATAACATATGTCGCGCATGATGAACGCATTCAAAATCTACTTATTTCGACGTAATGTTCGAAAGACTGTTTAAACCAACTTTGTTATCACTTTATCGTATGATTGGTTAATGTGAGAGGAGTATAATTTTTACAAACTGTTTTAATTTTGTTTGCACGACTGGATGTGTGGCTTTGTTTATCTGAAACTGCAGTTAGGCTCCGAATGCGAATTCATACTAGGCGATTCTAATATTTGCCAGAGACGGTCTGTCCCGAAATAAAACACTCGAACGCTCGGCTTGCGACGTTGACATCCAAGAAAACGAGGGGTGAGGAGATATGTAGAATTTTCGTACTCGAGAAGCGATATATGCAAAATAAACATATGCGGAAGTAAAAATAGATTTCAGAATGCTGCTGCGGCGCACACGATGCATTTTATTAGTTTCGTAAACTTCCACTTGAGCTTAGAATTTTCATTCAGAACGAATTGATAACCGATAATGGTGCTTCACATAGAAACGTGATTTTGTTGTCTAATAACCCTTGCCAGTTATACACTGGACACTGTCAGCATGAAACTGCCCAAATAAGTGAAGTTTCATTGTGCTGATTGAATGAGACTGCTGTAGAATGCATTTCTTATATGAGTGGTACTGTGCTTCGTTGACCTGATGTTTAAAAGTCTTGTGGGGGTCCAGTGAAATTATAATATTTGTACATATGTAAAAAACACTAATAGGATTCGAGTTGCTTTTAACGTGCTGTCGAACTACTGTTAAAAGAGTTCAATCCGGGTCGAAAATTGTATTCTATGTAATTTTTGATGAAGGTAGTGGAGCGGAATTTGGCATCCATTGAACTTCAGTTTAACACATTTAATAAGTGCTGGTGTGGTGTTAAACAAGCTTAGAAAATGCACTGGACGCGGCATTTTATGAATTACGACATACACTTCTAATATAATCTTTCTTTAGATTTTTTGTGTTTTTTTGTAAATGTGTTGTTCTCTTGTTAAACGCTTTTCTGACTTAATGACCCATTACTTTCTCAGACGAATTAAAAAAGTCAGCATCCCTGTAAGTGAGTCAAAAGTCAATATAACTATGTGTAAGTGCAATTTTGAGAGAGGGAGGGAGAGAGGGTGAGAGAGAGGGAGAAAAAGAGAGGGCGGGGTAGAGAGAGGAAGAGAGGGGAGAGAGGAGGACAGAGAAGGAGGGGGAGAGAGGGGGACAGAGAAGGAGAGGGAGAGAGGGAGAGGTAGAGTTAATGAGAGATAGAGGGAGGGAGAGAGGGAGGGAGGGAGAGAGAGAGAGGGGGGAGGGAGAGGGGGAGAGCGCGCGCGAGAGAGAAGCTAGCTAAGATAGATTGTTAAGGTTACGATGTGGAACTTGTACGAGCAGATTTAGGTGCAGGTTGATTGTTCACGACACTGAAGATTTACGAGTAGATATATGTTGATCATGATTAATTAAGCGAGGGAGAGTTAACACCTTGATGATTATATCTTGTCGTAATAGCGAGTTAATTGTGGAAAAGTTTGTTGTTCACCTTGTTATTTTCGTGAAGTACATTACATTCAATGTTGTTTTTCATTTATGTGCTACAGAATGATAGTTGGAACATTGTGATAGTAAGTAATCTGTTAATTCTTTGATTCTGGACCATTTTTACCTAATTCTATTCCAGTGCATAGTTAAGCTTTACATATTGCAGCTTACAGAATTCTTCGAGCAACGTATTTACCAACAAAAAGTTTAAGCCAACAAGCGACATTTAAGTTTCAGTGAGAGACCAACTAAATTATCGTAGTTTTCAAAGCGCCGCCCCAAGCGCAGTGTTCTAAGCTATGGCTTCTGATCATTAGTCCGAAAGGGCCCGGGTTCGAATCCCGGTGAGGCATGGATGTTGTATTTGTCTTATGGCACTGGCTCTCTCTCTTCCCTGGAACCAGTGCCCCTGAATTAGGGACGTGCGACTGCTTATAATCCATTGAGTTGCTCACGGTAGTCGCTAAACCTCCAATCAAAAAAAAGTTTTCAAAGCTTAGCCTTACTTTTTACAGTGACCAACCTTTTTACACAATGCTTCATCGAACTGGCATCTTCTAGTCTAATGAGGCTTTGAACTGCATTGCGTTAAACAGGTATTGTATTTCACTAAAATCGTTCACGTGGACTGGGTTGCATTCTGTTAATTTAGAACTACTTCAAAATTTATTAACTAGGAGTGGACTTCATTCTACTGATTGTCAAACTACTGTTTAACCAGTTCATCGAGTGCCGAACAGAATCACATTTATTGTTAAACTTATGTTAATGCAATCTAGATGGATCTGAATTGTATTTTACTAGTAGATTATCCAATTAAATGCCACTCTGAACTGCTACGAAACAAAACTAGCTAGTTTCGAACTGAATATTATCGGTCTTACACACACGAAAAAAATTGTTTCATGGTATAACGTACTACGTGACAATTATGTAGATGACGTACTACTACGGCGATGTATGACTCAAATTGGCAGTGTTGCAGCGATGAACTTTCCGGCGTAGTTCAGTTTGCAGAACTGAACTACTGGACAACACAGGCGCGCAACATTTGTTCAGTTATCGGAGTTCGAGAGAGGCCGTATAGTTGGTTTGCGGGAAGGAGGTTGGTCCTTCCGTCAAATTGCGAACCGAGTGGGACGAGAGGTATCTGCCGTAGTAAGACGGTGGTGTCGGTGGTCAGAGGAGTATTTGTACACTCGCACACGTGGTACCGAGCAACACAGAGTTACGAACGCACGAGAGGTTCGGCGTATCAGGAGGTGGGCGTTGGCAGAGCACACAGCTACGGCGTCACAAATTTTATCCTCTTTCATTAAAAGGGTGTCTACCAGAACGACACGGAATCATTTGTTGTAAGCAGGACTACGGGCACGCGTGCTGCTATCACAGTTACCACTGACCCCTGGTAACCGTCGAGCACGTTTGTGGTGGTGTCAAGAAGGAGTTCATTGGAGAGAAGAATTGCGGTCTGTGGTCTTCAGTGATGAAAGTCGATTCTGCTTGGAAGCGTCTGACGGTCGTGCACGCGTCCGAAAGCGACAAGGTTAGCGCTTCTGCCATCGTGCATCGGCCGACGACACACAGGCTTCATGCCTGGCATCATGGTGTGGGGAGAGATTAGCTATCACTCTCCTACGAGTCTGGTGTTTGTTCGGGGTGCACTTGATAGCAGAACGTACGTCAGCGACATCGTATAGCCGGTCTTCCTGGCAATTTTGAGTGCAATCCCAAATGCGATAGTTCAGCAGAATAACGCCACCCACCCACACTCCTCCCGGGCAACTCAACATACTCTTCAAGCTGTACATCAAATCTCTTGGCCAGTACCCAATCCAGCCTGTCTGGGACAGGATAGGACAAAGACTCTTCCGTGGACCCCGGCAGGCAGCGGCCATATCTTAATTACGCATCCAAGTTGGTCAGTCTCCAGTCCAGCATGTCTGGGACTGGATAGGACAAAGACTCTTCCGCGGACCCCGGCAGGTAGCGGTCATATCTGAATTACGCATGCAAGTTGGCCGGTCTCCAATCCAGCATGTCTGGGACTGGATAGGACAAAGACTCTTCCGCGGACCCCGGTAGGCAGCGGCCATGTATGAATTACGCATTCAAGTTGGCCAGTCTCCAATCCAGCATGTCTGGGACTCGATAGGACAAAGACTCTTCCGCGGACCCCGGCAGGCAGCGGTCATATCCCAATTACGCATCCAAGTTGAAAGCGCATGGAATGCTTTACCCTAGCGGGATATCCAGCGTGTGTACGACCGATTGCATGCCAAATTGAAGGCTTGTATTGCTGCTGGAGGAGGTTCAACACCCTATTAAAATGTGCCATCTGTACACTATATCACATATTAAATGGTAAAATAAACATTGAATAACTTCACACGCACGTGCGATCACTTTCCTTTCTTAACAATTTGTTGCTACCACATGCACCTATGAGCCATTACATTATGACCACCCCCAGACTAGAGAAATGAGCGCGCTTGGAGACCGAACGGTGGCGCAGGTGAAGTTCATAGAGCTGTTTATGTACAACCCCAACCCGAGGACCGGCTTTCTGTTAGTAGACTGTTCGGAGTCAGAATGGGAAAAGCTACCAATTTATCAGAGTCTGATAAAGGACAAATTGTGACGGCACCGCGCGTTGGAACTACAATCAAGGAAACGGCGCGGCTTGAGGGCTGCTCACGTGCCGATGTAGTGAGTACTTATCAAATGTGGTGCACAGATTGCCACACGACGAACCGTGGTCCAGCCGTGTGTCGTCCGCAGCTTATTGATGCCAGAGGGGAGCGGAGACTGTCACGCATTGTTCACAGTGACCGCAGGGCCACAGTGCGACTAATAACCCGCAGCTACAATACTGGTGATCAGGACAATGTGTCACAGCACACAGTTCATCGCAGTTTTCTGAGCATTAGCTTGCGTAGCCAAAAACTCCGCCAGGTCCCCATGCTCACTGCACGTCTTCGCCAACAACGCATGAAATGGGGCCCACGATCATCGAGATTCGACCGTGGATGATTGAAATAAAGTGGTCTGGTCTGACGAATCAAGATTCCTGGTGCATCACGTAGACGGCAGAGCTCGGATATATATCAGCGCGGATATATAATATCAGCGCAGGCTATGATGACATTTGGATGCACTGTTGGGTGGGAACAGGCCGGTGGCGATGGTGTTATGCTGTGCGAGATGTTTTCTTGGGACAATTTAGGACCAATTATCTCAAAAGCACATTCCTTGACAGCTGTCAGGTTTCTGAACATCGTTGCGGATCAAGTTTACCCATTCATGACAACTGCGTTCCAAAAAAAAAAAAAAAAAAAAAAAAAAAAGGATAACACGCCGTGATACACTGCCAGAAACGTCAAGGAGCGGTTCAAGGAACATGCTGGTCCGCCCTAAATCACAACCATCCCGAAATGTACGGGAATTGGTGGACCTGCTGTCGGCGTTATGGTACCAGATACCCCAGGATACCTATCGCCACTTCATCGAATCGATGCCTCGCCGAATGGCCGCTGTTTTGCGGGCTAAAAGGGGTCCTATAGCTTATTAGGTAGGTGGTCATAATGTAATGACTCATTACTGTAAATCTCATAGATTCAGCTGCAATTTTTAGTAATGTTCTTTTTTCACTGCGGCAGTGTATTTGCATTTTCTGTTGTAATTTAACAATCATTATTAAATATTCCGAATAGTAAATTATTAGAATGTTAATCTTTGCTCCTTTCTTCGTATCCATATATTGCAATAATGTATAGAAAACGAGAAAACAGCATTCGAAAAAAAGTATTAATTATAGGGGATATAAATCAAAATAGTTACTGTCTCTTTGGGGCAACTCTCTTTTAAAAAAGAAAGCTTTAAAGATTTTAATTATTAATTGAGATTTCCTTTTCGTTATTATAGTGACAGTCAATCTGTTTCCTTTGATTATGGTTTAGCTTCCGTCATCGTTGCATCCACCTTTGCTCTCAGCAGTTCATTAATCTTGAATTCTCCTTGTGCATTTTCCACACTGTGTGACATGGGAAACAGATGTGCAAGACCCGCAACGCCTTCGTCTAAACAGAAATCATATAGATCGTTTCGTAACCTCATTTATCTCTCTGACGTCTGAATTTCGGATAGTCCTTACTACTGCAGCATTCTTCTGAAGCTTAAGCTTTGGAAACTCCCTTGAGCAAAAGCCAATAACTGATTCTCCTTGAAAAACACAGAAAAAAAAAATCCCCAACGATGTTTTTTCTGCTAAAATCAAAAACCGAAAACCGCTCTGATATACGAGACCCTGATGAGTAGTGATAGCAATATCGTTATTTCAGTACTCAAAAATATGTAAGCATATCGTGCTATTTGTACGTACCAAAAATACCGGCATTTCGATATTCTTTGAAAATGTGATTTATTCACGGTGATGCTTCTTAGAGAACTGGTTCCCCATTCGCGTCAGAGGTCTGCGTACAACCCCAAGACCTACAAAGTGTGTCGACAAGGTTCGTTGTAGGCTGCCGTTACGCGTAAAAGGAAATGTTGCGAAAGGTGCGGCAACTTGCACGACGTAGTACGAGAAAATGGTTAGTGAGAGCATGACGTGATAGCTGGTGTAAGTCAGCGTTGTTAGCGGGCAGAAATGCGGCAAATAACCAATATCAAACTCTGTCTTAAGAAGGATAATATTTTAAATTGAATCCCCCACCGTACTCGCCTCATATACCAAAAGGTTACCACCTTTTGTTTCCACGGTTGAAATTATCGCTGAAAAGGAAGGGACAGAGGAGAGGATAACTAGACATTTCTGCGTCCGGGGCAATATTAACGCCCCCTCTCCTATCGAAGTCGTTAAGATAAAAAAGCTTTAACGCCTAAAATATAATCATTTTTTCTGCATGAGTTTTTAGGATAGCATAACTGACCTTGTGCGTACCCACACGCATATGCAATAACAATTTTCAAAAATAACTAAAACTGGCCACCGAGAGTAGCTTCTGACATTTCACATTGAATTTCATACCTTTTTTTCTTTTTTTTATCATATTCTCTTGGAGCTAACTGATAACAAATAATTCACTAACGGTTGTGCAATAGATTTTAAGAACCGGCATGGGAGGAGGGGGAATTGGCGGACCAAAGGAAGACCCTTGCTTAGTTGCCGCTGCCCACATTGCCATTTTCACTGTAGTTTCACAACCAAACTTTTAAATATTTGTATTGCCAAATGATACTGTGAATAGGGTAATGAAACTGCAGTCATTTGCAAAAATTTAAGACTACCTGTCAATTTACTGAAAATTAAAGTTATCAAAGGAGCAACTAATTAGTAGTCAGAGATATTTGAAAAATGGCACCACAGATGAATACTTACATTCTCTAGAACACACACACACAAAAAAAACGAAATCAGTACTTTGTGTGGCGACCTTCGTTTTCTATAGCGGACAGAATATGATGTGGCATACTCTCAATGATGGATTTGCAGTAGTCGCTTAAAATGCTTTTGCACCACACGTACTTTATTGCGTCATTCAAAGCTTGGGGTTTTGGTGGCTATTTTTCTGCTACCTTGCCTTTTAAAATTGTTCACAAATTTTCCATCGGGTTAAGGTCGGGACTATTACTGGACCAGTCATGCACAGTCTTTCCTCTGCAATTAGTTCTTTACTGTCTTTGATCTGTGGCATGGAGCACCATCATGAATAAAGATTGTGTATCTGTGCACTTGCATATGAGTTAACAGCTTCTCACGTAACATTTCCACATAAAAAGGACCAGTCATGGTAGTGCTTGTTGCAAAAAGGATAATGAAGCAGTATCGGATGCTGGCATAGCACCTCATATCATCTGACCAGGCGGATGTCTCACGGTGCTAACGGTGTATTTTTCATCAAACCTTTTGCCTTTTGGTAGCGGAACATGTGCTTCATGTGATTCAAACAAACGCACAGTTGATTCATGGGAAAAAGAACTTGGCTCCAATTTTCAGCAGTCCACGATTGATGACGCTTTGAAAACGCGAGTCTTTTTTTTTCCATGACAGAGGTTAGTCTAGGTTTATGTGCAGGTTTATAAGACTTTAATCCAAACTCTTTGCTAAGATGTCGGGAAACAATGCTGATACTAATATACCATTTCGAATGTAGAAAAGTTTTGATTTTCTTGCACGAACTTTTCGGAGAACGCATAACTATTCGCCTTATGGTATTGTTATCACATGGGGTTGTTTTCCCTTGGACGTCCCCTTCTCTTTCGGTGGCAAAATTCACCTGTATCTCGATATTTTTTTTTTTTTTTTTTTTTTGATTGGAGGTTTAACGACCACCGTGAGCAACTCAATGGGCTATAAGCAGTCGCCCGTCCCTAATTTAGGGTCACTGGTTCCAGGGAAGGGAGAGAGCCAGTGCCGTAAGACAAACACAACATCCATGCCTGATCGGGATTCGAACCCGGACCCCTTACGGACGAATGATCAGAGGCCAGCGCCTTAGACCACTGCGCCACCGGGGCGGCTTCTCGATATTTGATGATCGTATTATGAATAACAGTCTTGCTCACATTCACCTTTCTGCTTATGTCACGTTCGGAGTATCCTTCATGATATAAAGTCACTATTTGTGCCCTCTGAGTAACACTTAATGACGCTTTTGTGGCCATTTTTCGCTTTATAGAAAATACGTAGAAAACCTCTCATCATGAAAACCAGAAGCAACTGACGCTCGCACACTTCCTCCAACTGTATAAACAGCTGCAGCTGTAGGATGGTGCAGCACCGACAGGAAGTTGAATAATACAGACAGTAGCTGACGCAATTGGCAGAAATCTTCTGATACCAACAGGTGGTCTTAAACTTTTACAAATGGCTGTGGGTGTCCTTCCTTATCCCAAACGGGAACGGCATTTTATCCTCATTGATGGCGTCGGAAGAAATTAGGAAAATGGGGGACAGCACTCAGCAGAAAGGCTTCGTGCATTTCTCTTACCCTTTCCTACATCAAGGATATTCTGGGTAGTAACGCCAAACTGGACGCTACACGCCATTTAGGGCTGTAAAATACAGACGGTGAAGAGAGCAGTGCGGCTCCCAACTGCTTCGGAGTTTCGACCTTTGGCACCACATTAAACAGACTGAAAGCAGTTTGCAGTAGTGGCAGTAATGATAGAATTGCCCTCAGAAAATCTTGAAAAATATGATCGACATCATTATCTGGTTAACGCGTCTTCATTTCAGATTGTGAGCAACTTACATCCCCTTTACATTTTGAGGAAGAAAAGGGAATTTTAAGCCCCCAAGCCACCGCAACTGGTGAAATATATTATAGGTTAATTTCCGTAAATGGACAAACAACAAGGTATGGCGCAAAAAAGCTGTACCAGAAACCGATGCAAAAGTTTCAGTTCCGATTTTAATCAGATTGTACGCAGTGATTTTTGCGCCATCTCTTTAGCTGGGACCGGGACAGTGGCCAACGAGATATCTAAAGGCAGCCTGTGGAGCTTTTTGTGACGTCAGCAGCACCTCCTTCGTTGCACTGAGCACTGCGACTTTTCCGAAGACTTGTCTGAGCTAACAGTTTGGTTCGCGGGTCAACAGGAAGAAAATGTAAATATAGAATCTTTAAGTTAGCATATGAAGCTGAAAATGTCTCTAAAGCTGTATATTATTCTAGCAAGATTTTACATGATTACTCTTCTGTTCGAAATTCAAAGAATCTCGCTTAACACTAGCTACAACCAAACACTAAAGCTAAAGTGATACACACATTTCGAAGCACATAATTACGTTAAATTAAAAAATATTAATCCGTAACCAGTGCCATGCACGGTTGAAAAAGCGGTGACTGAATTTTTTTCTTGACATGTAACTCCAATCGTAATAAAATGCATAACTATAATAAATGGTTGAATTATTAATGGACAGTGTATAAAATGGGTCACCCACAACAACATTTTCGTAATATTCCCATTCATTTTTCCAACTACTCGTATATGAATTTAACGATGACGTTCCTCATTATTGTATAAATATGTGCTTACCCGTCGTTGACGGGCTTGCATTGGAGTATTGAGGCATTCTTTCAGTGACCCGAAATGACATCGTGTCCAGATAACTACACAATGGGGTTTAAAACATGTTTTACTTTACCAGTTTGTTTTGACATTTTTTTTGGTATCATTATATAATCTATACTAATATACACTATATTGACAAATGTCACCAGACACCGCTTCAAAAGCAAATGAATTGATCCGCTGCGTTGTTAAGATGCGCGGTACAGCTGCAAACGGTATAAAGCTGACCGCGATCATGTTTCACTGTGAGGTTGTGTAACCGGGACATCCATATTTATCAGAAATGAAGTTCAGTAGCCATTTTAGAAATAGGGAATTGCAATAATTTCCTTCAATTCCCGCCATTTCGTTGAACAGGGCGATAGTTCTAATAGTGCGCTTTCTCTCACGCTTCCCTTCAAATGAGGGGGTGTTAGATTTATAGTTTCGTCGATGTGAGAAGATTAGAACAGGACATTATTGCTTTTCAGCCGTCCCAAGCAAAGCTAGAAAAGAGGGGCAGCGAGCCAATTGAGTAACTTAGAGTTTTTAAAGAGGAAGCATTTTAGGGCGTGGCTGCGCCTTCTAGGAATGCGTTGGTCTTCACTCTTCGGCGAGGGGACGGTTTTTAGGGTGTTTTTATCCGAGCTAGAAGAGAAGGGACTTGCTAGCAGGAAGTCGAGGGAAAAGGAGGTTTTTAGCGAGGTGCGAAGGGCTCGCGAGTTTGGGGAACGAAGATCAGTAGGAAGCAATGAGGCCGATGATTAGAGAGACAGAAGGTGATCCGAGGTGTTAATAAAACAATGAAAGCACAAAAATGACGGACAAAAGCTTTGTGACATTCCCCGCTACATCTGAATAAAAATCTTCCCCACTGCAAGAACAAAGTTTAACTTCAGTCGATTTTCTCATACTTTATATTCGATTTATCTGCATCTGCCGGGAGAAATAATACGGGTTAAACCCCATATACAGAGCAAGCATCAAACGAACCCTCCACACAGTGCGCTGCAATATCAGTCAGCATCAAGCCATGTAGCAGTTGAGTGAAAATGATGCGGCGGGAGAGAACTGCCTTTGAGAAAGGAAAGATTGTTGGGTGTTATATTAGTGGGTTGTCCATAAGAGAAACCGAGAGGCGTTTAAACATACCCAAGTCAACTGTTTTGGATGTACTGAATAAGTGGAAGACACATGGCTTGCCTGAAGCAGCAAAAAGTACCGGCAGACCACAGAAAATCAGTGATAGATGACGTCAAAGCCTCAGGAGAATCGTTACAGCTATTGGACGGAGTACTGCACAAGACCTCAGTGTACAAGTGAGTAAAAATGCTGGAACCTCGGTATGTACACGTACCATTTGTAGATAACTTCATTCCATGCGTTACCATGGTCGTGAGGCTTCTCATAAGCCTTTCATCTCCACTCGGAATACTACTCGTCGTTTAGCATGGTGTAAAGAACATTTATCGTGGACCGTAGATCAATGGAAACAGGTCATATGGACTGATGAATCCAGATACACGATCCATCAGTCTGATGGCCGTGTGTGGTTAAAGCGGCAGCCGGTGGAACGCTATTTACCATAGTGTACTGTTCCTACGAAAAAGTTCGGAGCTGGCAGTGTACTGTTCCTACGTACAAGCTTGGAGCTGGCAATGTACTGTTCCTACGAAAAGGTTCGGAGCTGGCAGTGTACTGTTCCTACGGAAAAGTTCGGAGCTGGCAGTGTACTCGTGTGGGGGTGATTTTCGTGGTATGGTCCCGGCCCATTGGTTATCGTAGAAAACCTGTTAACCAGCACGTCTACTTCGGTATTCTGGACAATTATGCCCTACTAAATCTGTGGCAATACTATGTAACCGAGCCTTGTTGGTACCAGCAGGATAATGCACCGAGCCATAAAGCAAGGTTTCAAAATCGCTTTATTCTAATTTATCATAAGAAAACATAAGAGGGAGACGTACAGTATTGGGCATCTCACTGGGAAATAATACAAAACTGTTAAAAACATGATGGTATATACACTGCAATGACAATGGGGATGAATAACAAATGCTGCAAGCAAAGCTTATTGAATAAAAAATTGCAGAAGTGACAAAGAGAAACACATCGTGTCACATGACATTGGCTGGGCATGATTTACAGGATAACACAGGCGAAACAATAGTACACAATTAGAAAAAGAACAGCACAAACACCGCCGTGAAGGTAAAACATTACATACATGAGATAAAAACACAGCGTGCACAATTGTGCAAGTTATTTAACGAGGGCACCAAAGCAACATAATACAGGCGGGGTGAAAGTAAGTAATGTACACGAGTAAGCATGAAAAAACACTGAGATGGCATTAGCATTCACAATTCAACGGTAGTGTGGATTGCACGAGTCGTAGAGTGGAGGAGGGCCACCAGGGTGCCACGGAACTCAGCAAAGGAGGTGTAGAATGTCCTAGGGTTCTGATAGGTGTAGCAGTCCAGAATCAATCGCAAACCATGGAGCGGCCGGCGCCCAGGTAGCATAGAAGGTGGCTTCTCGACGACTGGAAGAAGCCGACTGGTACTCCAGGCGGAGTCGAGAAAGCAATCGATCTTGAAAATGGCACAAAAGTGCTGCGCTGGCCTGGTGTAAAGAGACCGGCGAGGAAATGCTGCGGAGTTGTTGAAGGTATACGTAAATAACGTGTTTAACCAGCACGAAAAGATAGGCACATACTGAAGGAAGAGTTGTAGGTGGATGAGCCCGCAGAAGAAGATGTCTGTAGGCAGTGAACGGAAGATCTTGAGAACAAGAGCGACTGGCAATCCGGAAAGCCTGGTGGAGGAGAGGCATCAGGATGGGACAGTAAAGGTAGACGTGAGAAACGTCTGCCTCCTGTGCGCAGAAGGAGCAGAGAGGGGAGGAGAGAAGAGACATGCGAAAGAGAAAATACGGAACAGGGAGGCGATTATGCAAAAAGAGCCAGTGGGTATTAATTTCAAGAGGGGCAGATAAGGGTGAGCCGGGCAGCTGCCCAGACAAGAGGAAGAGAAGCAGGGGGAACCTCCAGAATAGAAAGCGGTGAAGGGGTGGCAAGGTGCACTAGAAAACGATAAAGAGATTTAGAGGAGAGAGAGGAGAGAGGAAGAACCGAGTTTGTGAGTCGGAGGAAAAACGGCAGCGGAAGAGGGGCAGAAAAGACAGAGACGAGACCGGTTGGGGAGACAAGATCAGGGAAAAGCGAAAGAAGTGCAGTTAGCAGAGAGTCATAGACCAAATGGGCGGATGGGGACGAGAGAATAGCAGGGGGAGGCCAGAGAGAGGGCGCCAGGATAGATCCGAGTTAGTGAGGTCTTGTACAGTTACTACACCTGCTCGGAGCCAAGAGGGGAATGAAAAACAGGGGAGATGGGGGGATGAACAAGGGAGTTGAAGAAGAGGGGTTCAGAAAGAAGCTCTAGAGTTGAAGAGGGAGGGGAGCGAATGAGGGGGAGAGAGCGAAGGTGAATGAGGGCTTCAGAATATGCAGGTGGGAGTTTGGAGGGGGGAAAGGACAGCAATCCATGAGAACTAAAGAAAGAAAGGAAAAATGTGGGTTACGCAAGGAGGCAAGAACGTCACGTACCTGAACTGCGGAAGCCACTGGAGCCGTGAAAAGGTGAATGAAGTTGATCACTCGGCTTGCTTTGTAGCACAGCGGGACATCAGGTAGGCCAGCACCACCATAGGAGGGAGGAGCACAGAGCTTGTGGACGTTAATCCAGTGATGACCCGCCCACATTACTCGAGTAAGGCAGCGTGTAACCTCCTGGAGACAGAAAAGCGGGGTCGTAGATGCAATCCAAGAATGCTTGCAGATGGACAGAAGGTATGTCCTGGTGAGATTTGCACGCTGGTAGTAGGACGTACAGAACTGCGCACGACACCAGAATGCAGCTGTGCGGAGGAGGCGAGGATGGAGTTCCGAGCGAGTTGCACTGGATGTAGCTTGTGGTGCGCCTAAGTGCACACCCAGGAAGCGTTGGGTAGTGGATGACCATGTGGCCCCCCATGGAGCATCCAAGCGATTGGACCACGACCCGCACCACAATCCAGTGCTCTTAGACGTATTCAGTTCAGCTGCAGAACATGAAGCATATGCGGAGAACAAACGACGAAGCAGTTGGAACTGTGAGTCGCTACGAATGCAGACGGTGATGTCATCTGCATAAGCAGAGTAAATGACTGAGTGATGCCGTGAGATGGCAACTGGTGGTGGAAGTTGTGCTAGAAGAGATGTTTGCAGAGAGCGTAGAAAAGGCTCGACGGCAATCGCAAACAGTTGACCAGAAAGCGGGCAGCCCTGACGAACTCCCCGCTTGAAGGGAACATGTGTTGTGAGAAAAGATGCCGTCTTGACATGGAAAACGGCATCCCTGATAGATTGAGAGAAGAACGGAGACAAATTGTGGAGGAAAGCCAAAGTGTAGCAGGGTTTGTGTTAAATAGGCGTGTGAGATATTATCGAAAGCGGAACGGAGGTCTAAGGAAAGGAGAGCAAGAGGTTCAGAATGAGTCTTGGCAAGATGAATGAGATCGCGAAGAAGTTGAACATTGGAGGAAAGTGAACGGCCAGGAACAGTATAGGTTTGAGAGTCAGCAAGGATGTGAGGGAGGATAGAGTTTAGTCGACGGGAAAGAAGCTTAGTATAGAGTTTATAATCTTGATTGAGAAGAGAAATGGGGCGCCAATTTCCCAAGTCAAGAGGGTCACCCTTCTTGGGAAATAGGACCACATGTGCGTCCGTGAAACTCCTCGGGAGGGGGAGCAGTTAAATGCAGCAGAAAAAGCGGAGAGGAGAAAAGGCAACAAAAGAGGGAAGAACGCACGGTAAAAAGGAAAAGAGAGGCCGTCCGGACCCGGAGCGGCATGGGGGTTAAGGGAAGAGAAGGTGTCGGACACCTCCGTGGATGTGGGTGCAAGAGACAGGGTGGGAGCAAGATGAGACGGAACTTGAGGTAGGTTAAGGACTGTTAACGGCGTGGTTTGACGATAATTCCGTATCGTGTGTGGACTGGCTAGCACAGAGCCCTGATCTTAATCCCATAGAGCACGTATGGGGTGAATTAGAGCGCCACATAAGAAGTTTGGAACCAAGACCTATTACTAAGCAACAGTTAGTGGCAGCATTATGTTCTGAATGGAAGCGCATACCTATCGCTGTGTTCCAAAATCTTGTCGAAAGCATGTCTCGAAGGGTCAGTGCATGGATTATGGCCAAAGGTGGACTGACATCGTAATGATGTATGTCAATAAATGATATGTTGTGTTTCTCTTCTTAGGTGCCCGGTCACTTTTGTCAAGATAGTGTATAAAGAGAGAAACTTTGTGTTTTTGAGGTAATCTCGAAAACTACTTAACCGATTTGGATAATTGTTTCAGTGTTGGGAAGCTTATTTCTTTCCGGTGGACATAGGCTTTTCCGTTAATTTTTTATTATTTTTTTTTATAATTTTTGGGTGTACTACCCAATCAGATCGCTTTCAAGTAGTTCCCGATTTCCCCTGTATCGTACCGCTTTGTTTACATACAACGTGATCACATCCAACGTGAAAGAAAGTAGTTCACAATAGTATACGGATTTTTTATTTACTATTCTCGAAAACTACTGAACCTATTCGGATAATTCTTTCATCGTTGCTAATCTTATCTCTTTCCGGTAGAGATAGGCTATTTCGTTTATCTATACGAATCCTATTACTAATAATATATAAAGAGAGAAACTTTGTTTGTGTATTTGAGGTAATCTCGAAAACTACTGAACATATTTGGATAATTCTTTAACCGTTAAGAAGCTTATTTCTTTCTGGTAGACATAGGCTACATAGTTTATTTTTTATTATTTTTCATTAATTTTGGCTGAACTACCGAATCAGATCGCTTTCAAGTAGTTCCCGATTTCCCGTGTATCGTCCAACTTTGTTTACATACAACCTAATCACAGCAAACGTGAAAGAAAGTTCACGATAATACACTGGTCTACAAAAAAAAAAAAAAAAAAAAAACTTTTTTTCTGTCCTAAAGATGGTAGTGGCCAATCTTTATAGCATTTGTCGCGCTGAATTCAATAGTGAAAACCATTTTTCTCTATCACGTAAGGTTTTTGTGTGACAGTTATGTACATATTTTACATTAATAACATGTACACTAAGGAAATTAATTAATGTTCAACGTACCTAAAAGGTTTTAGTTGAAGATTTCCTGGGATACTTTGCCTCAGGAAGGCCCCTTTTGAGAGTCCAGCAGTAATCTGCTAACATACTTGAACTCCACTTTCCTTTGTATCGTTTTGCGATGCTTGAAATGTCCTAATGAAAGCTTTCACGGTGTTCATCACTTTAGGCGCCCAGGTTTTCGGGAAAGATATCTAAGTGAGAGTGAAGGAAGTGGATCTTCAGAGACATATTACAGCTTAAGTCTTCATATGCTTTCAGCGTCTCATATACTTCATCAGTATAGTTGTCAGAATGTTTGTTGCCTAAAACGTTTTTCACTAAATTCTTGAAAGAAATCCATGCTCTTTTTTCTAAGTCATTCAAACGTCCTTCAAAAGTTTCATCTTCCATTATTTCTCAAATTTGTGGTCGTACGAAAATTCCTTCTTAAATTTTTGCATCGCTAATTTTGGGGAACTTCTCCTACAAGTACAAAAAACCACTTCCATTTCTGTTCATGGCTTTCACAAAATTTTTCATCAAACCTAATTTGCTATGAAGAGGTGGGAGGTAGATGTTTTTGGGATCAACTAAAGCAGCATTCATTACATTTTTTTCACCAGGAGTAAAAGATTTACGCGATGGCCATGTCTTCCTTTTGAAATGACTTCTACGATCCCGGCTGTCTCACTCGCACAAAAAAGAGCAAAATTTTGTGTATCCAGACTGTAACCCGAGGAGCATAACGAGCATCTTGAGGTCTCCACATATGTTCCAAACGAATTTTTCGCACTGTATCTTGTTTAGAATAATCTTCATATTTTCATAGGTTTCTTTCATATTAATAGTTGATGGTAATTTGTTTCCATTGTGCAAAAGGACAGCTATTAGGCTAACCTTTCACGAATCTATAAACAAACACCATTCCTGTGCGTTACGATAATGTCCTATAGTGTCCATCACTCATGAAATATCCTTACAGTACACAATATATCCCTTTTGCGAGAAAAACTCCTTGAAATCTTCATGACGATTTCGAAAGTATCATACCCTAGTTTCGCGATCAAGAAGGTTCCACCCTTTTAGTCGTGATCCCAAACGTTCTGCCTGCTTGTTAGATAAATTTAAATCACGCATTAAATCATTTAGGTCTCTTTGTGTCAATAAATGAGGCTCATTAGAAATGTCGAAACATGCATCATGTCGATCAGTGTGATCTTCATTCTGATCCCCTTCAGAGCTTGAATTTTCATTTATATCGTTTGATACCGGGTGAGGTGGTATTGGCATATCATCACTGTGGGGAATAGGTCGCATTGCTGAAGGTAAGTTGGGATATTTTAAACTGTGTTTAGACTTAGTTGTGATTCTCTTTGTATTTGTTATACAAAAATAACAGTCCGAAGAATGATCTTTCGGCTCTCTCCACACCATGGGAACTGCAAATAGCATATGGAGAGAACCGTTTTCCTACCCCATTAAAAGTCTTGAACATGGTACACAATAAGTATGTGGGCCCAACTCTTGTCCTGATCTCTTACTTTGCAACCAAAGTAAAGCTGATAACACTTTCGTATTAAAGGTGTAAAGTTTCGCACTTTGTGGTTTGAATGTTAATTCACGGCACACATAACAAAACGTATCCGGATGGTTGAGGCACTTGCGTGGCATTTTTCTGATTTCACACACAAACAAAAGCTACGAATAAAGAGCAATAGCACAGCATTCACTTCGGCTGTCTACAGAGAACTGAGACATAGGACGTAGTCGAGCAGTCGAGTGAGCAACCGGGAAGGGTGCAGGTTGAGCCATGTCTATGACTCATTCGCACGTGCTGACAGGAATCCTCCTCCCCCCCCCCTGATAAACACGAACGCAACAGAGAACAGAGCCTGTATGTCACATGCAGCTTTTTTTTCTTTTATTTTCTCATATGAATAAACAATGCTATGTGTTCCAAGTCAATACTGAAATTATTTCTCGCAAAAAAAAAAAAAAAAAAAATGTTCTTAAGGTAAAAAATTGAAAAAAAAACATATTCTTATATCTCTAAAACTATACGTGATAGCAAAATTTGGATATAAAATCTGGATTCCTCGTATGAAATTACTAAAGAATAAAAAAAATATGTCTGGTACAAAACATGTGTTTACCAGTATTATATACGGAACTTTTTTTACTAATCTCGAAAACTACTAAACAGATTCGAATAATTACAACTGCGTAGTTGATAGCGGAGGGCTTAGTTCCAAGTCCGACCACAGCAGAAAGGCAGAAGGCGCTGCAAGTACTGAAGTGAGAACAAACGCCAGAATAACGAACGGAGGATTGCACAAAGAAAATGCCATAGTAACATGGAAAAAAATACTTAATACACTAAAAAGTAACGATGACAAATCTGTGGGTCAGTAGCTTTCATTTAAAACAAAAATCATGGAAATCGCTCCAGTGGGTAGCGCTGGTGAATTGTAGAAATAACCGGCCTTGTGTTTTAAATATATAGATGTATACCTAATTAATTAAAGTAGCTGAATAACTTTTATCAAAATGTGTAAAAATTAAACTGCATTTCTTTAAAATAACTCTTTTTGGAAGTTTAATAGGTTTCCGAAAAGTTGAATGACACGTTTTGATCGAAACAAACTTTTTTCTAGAGTTTAAAATGTTCTGACCTTTGTCCATGGTTTCAATCAGAAGCGTATTTAGAGGAAGGGCCTCAATGGGCCTTGACCCCTCCCCCCCTCTTCCTCGAAACTGTTTAATTGTTTTGTTAAAAATGCAACTTACATTAGAAAAAAACTGCTGAAATTTAATAAAACTGCATCAACTTACGTTAAAAAATTTTTTTAATTTTTTCTTCTATTTTTCATTAACTTTTATTTCGTCTTGATGGACTTCAAAAACTTACATGTTTCGTCCCCCTCTCCCCGAAAAAAATATATGTAGGCCCCTGGCTTCAATAACAAGCAAGTTAGTTTTGTATTTCCATTATACAGTTCAATTACTTTCGCTTACATTTTTTAACTTTTCTTTCATCAGAAGCGCTAACTCGATCAGCTGAAACTTTCTGTAATTGTTCAAGCATATGTTTGCAAACTTTTTAATCGCTTTGCTGAAAGATAAAAAATCCACTTTTACATTGAATGCATTGCTGAAACAGGAGACTACATTTAAAAAAAAATTATTTTAGTTACTTGTAGAACTATGGAATGCTGAGCATTGGATTTAAAAAATAAATCTTCATACTTTTTGGATAGAAGTTTCTGGAAGATTATGTATGCCACTGAACTAGCATTAACTGTTTCAGACGACAGATATTTTAAGCTGCCAGTTAAAATACTAAAATAAAAATACCAACGTTTACCACAATTAAAGGTTTATTATACATCAACTGTAGTTTCGCAGAGTTTATGGCTGGGCTTCATTACGACGATGAAAAAATATAGTCGAAACTATAGGTTTTCATATAGTTATAAACTATAGTCGATGTATAATAAACCTTTGATGGTGGTAAACGTTGGTATTTTTATTTTATCTCAACACCACAAGTGGCTGAATAACAATTTTTCGGTTGGTGTGCGCCACGTATTTCGATGATTTTCACCAAGGATCTCGCCCGTTGGATCATTGCTATAATTATATATAGCCAGTGCCGTTAATGCCCACCAGATGGAGACGTCTCAGTAGCTGAGCCCATCTTACGGATTTATGATGTCAGATGCTGACTGAAAAAGAAAAACACACATAGCACCGTGAATTGTTGGCCGCTGGGGTGTAAAGCTAACGCGCTCGGCTAGATATCGAGAGATTCGGGATTCGATTCCCCGACGGCGTCTGAATAACAATTTTTCAGTTGCTGTGCGTTGCTTAACGTGGGAAGAGCGATGCATTTATTTACACCACAAGTTTGTAGTCACAAATTATATATAAGTTAAAATACTCTTCATCATTTATTAAATGTTTCTTTACATCATCACAAGTTATCTGGGAAAACAAGAAATAATGCACTTCCGCTACTTTAACCACTTTGCAGAATGCGCAGGAGGTAAGGAGAGAGCCCTCAGATTGGACGGTGGTTGTGACGTAGCAGCTCTCCCCACCCCAGCTACACAGGTCTTCGTTGTCTCGTTGGCCACGGGCTACCCCGCCTTAGTTACGCCTCTGGGAAGAGATTTGCGGATTTTTCGGACATTCAGTGAATATGACGACCTAGCTGCAGACTATAACAAGATAATACTTTTCCCATAGCTTCTAGCAGTTATACGAATCATGCTAAATGTGTACTGCATCGGAAGGGGGGGGGGTATTTTGAAGGCCAGTAAAGTAAGTTTTCTTAACTATTACCTGTTTTTCATTCTAACCAGGCATTCACCTGACTTTATTGACACACCTTGTATCCTGTGGTATGGGCTTATGTGAGATCCATTGATTTCGATAGACTAATATTTTTAGCAACTGTGACTTATACCCTAATTTAATTTTTAGTTCCTTTTTCTGTGTAAATTTCAGTTTGTTCTCTTTAGCACCTTTCAACCTTGACGTGATATTTTCTCTCTCACATGACTACGGATGGCAACACTTGAGGTCTGTGTGAGTGACATATGCTTGTTGCGATAAGGACAAGACGAGATATATAATGTCTACGCAGCAGGTCTGTGTGTGTAGTGCCGCGGATGACCTAGTGATCAATGTTCGTGACTGCCACGGGGGTAACTCAGGTTCGATCCCGGGTAAGTACGAACGCTCGAACCGCTAAATCTCCGCCGTGCGTCAGATGGGCATGTTAAGCCGTCGGATCCCGGCTACTGGTCCGACGGTCTTCCTCTCCCTTTCTACCACGCTTCCGTGGCACTCTAGCACAAATCTCCTAGCATCCTATTTCTAAGGGTTGTTAAAGACTTGGGGTCTGACACTCCTTCCTAAAATCCTCTACATATGATGTGGTCTCTGTGTGTGTTTGAATTACTTAAAAGCTGCTTGTTATGCTTTTATTTATCGTTAAAAGTTATGTCAGTCAATGTTGTTTAGTGAAAAGTGTACTAGTAATGTGATACGTTGAGAGTTCGACGATTAAGTATCCTGTGCATTGGAGCGCTAATGATCAAATACCTGTCAACGGCAATAAAGGATTAGCTATATAAGTATCTACTTCTTGAACTTTGTTTGAGTGACACCTGTTTCACTGTATGTGAAGTTTCTATAATTGATTTATGTAGTGTTCAGTAAGTCAGATACACACAAACGCTACACACAGGACGTTTTGTATGCTTGTGATAGTTCCATATCTACTAACTTATTTGATCATTGATGGCCTCTGTATTACATTTCGTGGTAACTTTGTCATATCGGCACGTGTTTTTCCATTTAAAAGTTACAATGAAACATTGTACTCACAGCGTATACTGTTATATGTATGCGAAGGAAATAATGAAATTAAAGTGCACTGGTGCCGTCCCTGTGGATCAGTTGTCTGATGCAGAGGCTTCTGGTCAGTAACTCGCTATGGGCATGTTCTTGCAGGCTCGAATCCCAGATGCGGTGTGGCTGCTACGGCTGTTGGATGACCCTGTCACCATCCTGGAACCACTGATTCCCAAAATTAGGGGCGGGCGGCGGGATATATCTCTTAGAGTTGCTCATGGTGGTTGTTGAATCCACCCTCCCCCTTAAAACTCGTGCCTTATCTCCATTGAATGCCAATAAAACACATTTTTGCGTATTATGGCCAAGTACTAACTTGGAAATCATTTTTGGCGCAGCATCCAGGACAACGGTGAAATATTCCAAACACGTGGCGACAGTTAATAAATAAATACATCGCTCCTTCCACGTTCTAGAAACACACAGCAACCGAAAAATTGTTTTTCAGCCGCCGCTGTGGAATCGAACCAACAGAACTCTCGGTATCGCGCCGAGTGCGTTACCTTTACGCCACGGGGGCCAACAATCCACGGCGCCATGTGTATTTTTAAAGTCAGCTACTGACATCACAAATCCGTAAGATGGGCTCAGCCACTGAGACATCCCCATCCGGTGGGCATCAACGGCACTAGCTATATATACACTGCTGGACAATTGCTAAGGACGGATCATAAACGGCTATATAGCGCATAAAAAAGTAAGTGTGGTTGGATGCCAAGTGAAATAAAATAATGTCAGAATGCCAGGACATTACAAGAAAGACAATTTATTGTGCTCTGAAATCCAGAAGGCTTTGGAACGTGTTCAAGGGACAAACAGGTAATTTTGTGCAGAATACGTAAACGTGAAAAAAATGCAATTACCGTCCGCAGGCGTTCCAGCGTAAGATGTCAATACGGGATATGGCCACCATGGAGGGCGATGCAAGATTCCACACGTCGTGTCCTGCTTTGCACAACATTATCAAGCAGCTGTTGGGGTAATTTATCCCATTCCTCTGTCAGTGCACAGATGAGGGTGTCCTTGTTTATTGGAGGGCATTGGCGACCAGCAAGACTCCTCCCCTAAGCATCCCACACATTTTCAATGGGATTCAGATCTGGAGAACGTGCTGGCCATACGAGGCGTTGAATATCCCCGCTCTCAAGACACTCCTGGACAGCGACTGTTCGATGACATGTTGCGTTGTCGTCCATGAAAATTAATCTATCACCGACAGCACCACGGAACATGCGAACATGAGGTAGTAGAACATCATTAATGTATCGTTGGCCAGTCATAGTCCCAGTTGGAAGCACATAGAGGGACGTACGGCCATTGATCATGATGCCAGCCCATACCATGACACTACATGTCGGATATCGGTCCCTTTCCTGTATGTTTGCTGCAAAATATGCAGTGCCACTATCACGTCAGATCAGTTGTCGTCGACAATCAGACGATAGACTGTATCTACTCTCATCTGAGAAGAGGACAGCAGACCAGTCGTTATCAGTCCAATTGCAATGTTGATGGCACCATTGCAAACGGGCGGTACGGTGACGTCTGGACAATGGGATGCACACAACAGGACGGCGGGCGTATAGTCCTCCTTCATGCAAACGTCTGGCGACAGTTTTTCGGGAGATCCGCTTGCCAGTAGCAGCCATAAACTGATTTGCTACCTCACTAGCTGTGCTGCGCCTGTGTTTTTTGTTGATAGCACTATGTGCCGATCTTCTGCAGGTGTCGTACTGCGAACACGACCTCCCCCGTGACGTTTGCTACACTCTCCATTTGTTTGAAATGATTTCCAAAGCCTTGAAACAACACTGTGGCTGACGTCGAACTCCCTGGCAACATCTGTTATTTTTCGCCCTTCTTCAATCTTGCCAATAATACGGCAACGCGTAAAATCATCTAGGTGATATCGGGAAGACATACTGAAAATTGCAAGTTCGTCAATTGATTCTTTCCCTTTCAACTTTGCGTTTGAACAACAACGGTCAATACGCGTCAAATCCTTTATATCTCTTATCAGCGCTATGACGTCACGAACAAGTTCGGCAATCCAAAATTTGCATACGCACAACACGTCTTACTGTATCCCGCACTTATGCCAATTTACACATTTTCCTGCCTTCCATTTTATGGTTGCTATGGTTGCTATTGTCATCCGTCCTTAGCAATTGTCCGGCAGTGTATTACAGCAGCTAAATCCAAAGGGCGAAATCCAAGGTGAAATATTCCAAACACGTGGCGACAGTTAATAAATAAATACATCGCTCCCTCCACGTTCCAGAAACACACAGCAACCGAAAAATTGTTTTTCCTAAAACAATTTTTCGGTTGCTGTGTGTTTCTGGAACGTGGAGGGAGCGATGTATTTATTTATTATTATCCAGGACAACACCGAAGTGAGTCCGTAACAAAAGATCGGGCACAATAAGAAGATAACAAACACAAATGGTAACTCCGGTTTTAGCACATAAATACTTATTTATTATTTCAGATTAGTTAATGCCTGACAAGCAACACTTCTCTGTAAGTTGTATTTGTTTATGGAACACGGTAAAATTATTCACAAATATCAATAGCGGTATTTTTCCGTGGGAAAAATACCGAACGACTGCTATTGTCATTCTGGTCCGGTGTTGCAATTATTGCTGTTTAGGGTTAGTCTTTAAATCAGTGGTTCGTAGACTTTTTGTTTATTTTAAAAAAATAACAGTGAAGTGTTTTTGCATGATGCAAACTTTAATATTTCAATTCATAAAACAACACGCTACTTGTCTCCTAACATTAACAAAATGCATTTCGTGCTGATTGAGTGACTGTGTTAGCTGATGTTTGCCTATACCAACCTCCATGTTTCTTTTAAAGATCCTGCGACTGCAGTAAAATACCGGGATGGGATTCTCTATTGCTGTGTGTAAGTCCATGTGCCAGCCCAGCTGGCATAGATTTCGTCCTAATGGAAAACATCGCACGTGTCCACACAGCTAACATCATCCACCCATGTTTTAAAAAATAAGCTGTAAAATAAATAAAATGGCCGGGATTTTCCCGTATCTCAATCCCATTGAACTTCTATACGCCCTCTCCGAACCATCCTCAGTCGCCAGTGGCAGTTAGTGCTTTCTTACTTACTCGACTGGAACATCTTATTCAGGGAGTCAGCTCACTGAGTCGTAAGTGCCAAGTTTGGATGACTTTCAGAAGTGACATTTCATATTAAAAAGCTGCTTAATATGAAGTATCACATCCTATTTCGGAGTTGTATTTTGAGAAACTCTATGTCGATTGACACGTGATTGCATTGATCGTGCTTTTAAGTTTCTGCATACGTCATTCTACTTTACTACAAAGTTAAGCAGAAACTGTTATGTAATTACTTTTTTAACCGCGCTGAATTCCATGTTAACATTCAAAATTGTTTAGCGAAGATGTTCAGGATCAAGTAGTTTATTTCTGTTGTTAGGATTGGATTTAGTATTGTCGTAGCTTATGTTGCCTTCTACAATCAATCGATTCTTTTCCTCTCTCTTTGCATGGATTTGTTACTTTTAAGTTCAAATGGAGCCCCCCCCCCTCCCGCAGCATATGTATCCTGTGGAACTCGGTTATGCGTTTTTATAGGGGATGACTTTTTTAAAAACGTATGATGCCTCCAAAAAGAAAAAGAAAAAAAGAATAAAACACTGTACATAATTTTAGATTACGCTAGTTTATAATGTAAGACGCACATACATACATAGACATGTACTGTATACATACATACGTGCATACATACTTTATTTGCTACATGTAGCCTATATCTATTTTAAATTTTGTATTAAATTTTATCATTCTAATGTCATTATAAAAACTGCAAGCGTTGACGATGGTGAACGGTTTTGAGCATAGGCACACAAACGGGTCTGCGGCTGCGCAGACCGATATCCAAGAGCGTACGATGAACTGTGTGTTCGGACATTTTGGGCCCTTCACCACAATTGAAATTGTTGGAACTTGTAGCCACAGTAGCCCCCCCCCCGTCAGAGATGGAAACGGGTGAAGGGTCAACGGGTCGACAATTTCTTGCAGGTCCAACGGGTCGGGTCAAGGTGTTCCTGACCCGATTTTGACCCGGTTTTATTCCCGTTTTATTTTTGAAAAGAGAAAAATATTCCAAAGAAAAATGCGCGTTGTGGAATTCTGTAGTCGATACTGGTGCCCACTTAGTGAATATTGATTTGCCATGCAAAAATATTGTCGTCTCTTTCTTAAAGCAACGAAGATTTCCACTGACCGACGTCAGACACACCGACACCATATCGTAATACTTCCTTTGCGTTCTTTTACAGTGCGATTGTCCAGGACAAGGTACAGGCAAACGCCATTCGCCTGCTTCTCAGCTGATTCACTTTCTCCGTGCGAAGTTCACTGTATGACTAAGCATTACTTTTCACATCGCATCATTTACATTGAGCATTCAGAGGTTTTCGATTGATATGCTCAAATCCCGTTCCCATGACATGACATGTCGAAATTAACTCCTTATTTGTTAATATGGATGGATTTAATATTAAGGAGGTTGAGAAAGGCGTCGAGGCCAACAAATACATGCTTGTTGAAAACCAGAAGGGGAAGAGTGAATGCTGGAAATTGTTTCGTCTCATTAAGGAATCGGTGAATAATACTGTGTTGTTTGATCTTGCTTGTTGTTCAAAATGTGGAAAGTGTATTATTACAAAGAAAGATGTCGACGGTGTAATAAGAGATCATGGAACCAAAAATCTAACGGTCCATATAAAAGTATGCGCACCTCCATCAAAGCGTAGAAAGAGTGAACAATCTAAATACATTTGCGTAATCGTAAATAATTATTCCCATTTATAATATACTCACGCTCACGGTCATAGTCAGCCATTACTTCTGGATTACGAAAAACAGTGGCACTAAAAATGGCACTAAAATTTAGCAAGTAACCAAATTTTATTAGTAAAAAAGGATTTCAGTTATTAAATATCAAGCAGTTATTGGGATGAATATATGTATTACGTTTTTATGTACATACAGTATATATAAATTGAGTTTGGAATTTATAGTTCAAAACAGATTTGTCCGGGTCAGTTACGGGTCCGGGACTGACATTTTTGACCCGTTTTCAACTCTGTCTCCTATTGCTGGGGACAAGACGAAATAACTTGAGCTGACTTCTGGCATTAATATTCCTTCCAGCTTGACCACTCCATGTCGTCGGCTCGAAGTGTCACCTGTTTCAGACCATCTTTGATAGGTACTAACTACTGCATAGCATGAGCAGACTTCGCTGTTCTGTTGATGTACTTACCCAGGCTTCTTGCCATAACGATCTGGCATTTGTCAAAATCAGATAAATCCTTTGCTTTTCTCATGTAGAGACAAAATGAAATACTGAGGAATCTCCGTTCCAGCTATTATCTATCTGTCTGTCTATCTATCTATATTAGAAAGCATATTAGCAATGCATAAATGACGTATCTTGCATCTTCAGGTCTTCAATAAAGATACGCTAACACCCAAAATATCCAATCATAATAATTGTAACTGTATTATCGCAATTTTTGTACAACAGACATTTGCATTTTAAATTTATTCACGTTTTTACGGAACCCTGATTTGTTATAAAGAACGCCTTGATTATTTGATTAACATTCCTTTCGTATGCGTTAATTACATCAAGATTCGATTCTACAGAAATTACAATGCACAAATCCGTCTATTAGAGAGCATCTGGATGTGACAAAACAAAATAATAATAAAAACAGTAATCGTCTTTGTGGAGCAGTTGTTCAATTAATTTCGTTTACGTGACTGAGTTTTTGTGCTGTGGAGAAATCCTCAACATCGGGGAACTAGAAATTGGAACGGGGTGATTTGAAGTCCCTGGGCGCCTTTAAGTGCGCTTAATAGAAACATCAGCGTAGCGAGGATTTTCATTCATTATTCTATAAAAAAAAAATGGAGGAGCTTTCGGGAATTTAAGTTAAAATGGGGAATAGAACGAGAAACGTTAGACGCCTTTGTCTGTTGTATTGGAGACTTGCATTTTGGAAAAAGCCCCAGGAAAAGTTGTTATTCCCCATGCGTTTTTATCCGGAAGGCACGTAATATCCCCTGTACGTAATGATGTTGTTGGCACGAGCTTTTGCCAGCCTCCTGCCTGTTACATAAGCGACCAGCAACAATTGCCCAGCTGAGAGCTGGCGTTAGATTACTTTTTCGTCTCTTAACGCCCGCTGTGTTTCCAGCGCTGTTGAATATTTAATTTTCTTGTTTCGTGTGAAAGCAAATGATGGCTCTGGTGATTCTCGAGGATTTTAAGTCGACCTTTTTCTTATGGCGAAGGTAATCAGGCTGAGATCTCGTATTACGCCAAACCACATTTATCAGGCTTGCGTCCTGGATTGCTATTAGCGGATCGGATTTAAAAGTAAAATCATCGGGGAATCTTTACTTAATTAACGTACACCATAAAGAAGTAATACACATCACCGTAATTATTTTCATAGTGAGCAGTATGAATAAATAATTAGAATATCATATTAAGTATTCTGCTTATTTCTGAGAGAGAGGAACAGGTTCTCTTTTACCACATAATTAATGTTGGAATTTCATGTTTCTTAGAAACATATACATACATCTTTAGTAAAAGAACGTATTTACGTTGTTTCGCTAATTACCTAAATGGACTGTTACTACTCCCTCATTTAAGAATTATCTGTTGTCATCGTCAGAAAATTTAAAAAATCGAGAAAGTAATCATAGAAAGACTAAAACCACGTTGTGCTCTCATAAAAATTGAGTTTTCACCAAAAGAAATCGCCCATAACATTTGTTCAGAAAGCAAGGCAGGGAAAAAAAGTTAAAACATTGGCACAATCTTTTACTCACCGCACCCAAATTTACAAATTATTTATATAATGCCAGTGTGCATGAAAATAGTAAATATTAAATATATGTTAACCAGAATGATGATATCTCGCTAAACACACTTTTTAAACTAGCGAGTCCATCAAAATCTTATCCCCTATCCCTAGAAAAGGGGAGTAATCAGCATAAAACTTGATGTTATTTTAAATACGCCAGACTGCGAATATTGAAGAAACGCATATATTGGGTAGGTACGAATAAATGTCCGGCAATGGACCAGAACACGTGGACGGCGAGAACGGAAAAGTAGGACAACTTACCTAAGCAAAATAATCTCCCTCGGCATTGACACATGGTTGCCATCTGTCCGGCGAGGCCATGATCCCGGAACGAAAATAGTCTTGTGGCTGGGACCTGAAGAAATCATCAACTGCACGTTGAACCTTGTTGTCTGTCGTGAACTGTTTCCCGGACAGGAAGTGATCCAGGCGACGAAACAGATGATAGTCTGTCGGAGACATGTCCGGGGGATAGACAGGATGAGACAGTGCGTCATAGCCCAAGGCACTTAGTGTCAGCATCGTTCGTTGTGCAACGTGAGAGCGTGCGTTGCCCTGGAGCAGAAAAACACCATGTCTGTTGTGGCAAAGTGGAATGCAACCCGCGTCTAAAGAATGAGTTGGAGAGTCAGTTTCGGAAAAGACGGTGAGACATCGGCACATAGTTGCCATCTGTCCGGCAAAGTCATGATCCCGGAACGAAAAAAGTCTTGTGGCTGGGACCCGAAGAAATCATCAACTACATGTTGAACCTTGTTGTCTGTCGTGAACTGTTTCCCGGACAGGAAGTGATCCAGACGACGAAACAGATGATAGTCTGTCGGAGACAAATCCGGTGAATAGGCAGGCAGGGTGAAGCAGTGCTTCATAGCACAAGGCACTTAGTGTCAGCATAGCTTGTTGTGCGAGATGAGTGCGGGCGTCGTCATAGGGCAGAAGAACACCATGTCTGTTGAACAAAGCTGGTTTTTTCTGCAGCAATTTCCGGTACATCTGGTGTAATTCAGCGCAATAACGTTCTGCAGTGATGGTTTGGCCTCTTGCCAAGAAACTCCTATGAATTATCCCAGCTGTGGACCACTAGACAAGGAGCATCATCTTCTTGGTGTGAAGGGGTGGCTCAGGATGCCGTCCAACCGTCTCAACCTTGCTTACCCATTGTGCAGATAGTTTCCGATTATCATAAAGGACCTACTTCTTGTCACAGGCGACGATTCGATGCAGCAGAGGTTCCTGTTTATTCCTGGCAAGCAGCGACGTGCAGACTTCCTAACGCCTAGTCTTCTTGGCAGCTGTCAACTCATGCGGCAGCCACATGTCCAGCTTTCTGACCTTACCCAGAGCAGCCAGACGCCAAACAACTGTCGGGTGGTGCACACCTACCTCTGCCACCATCTCACGACACCTTTTTCGGGGTCCACTTCAACCACACGTAACAGAACATCGTCAGAAACAGCAACAGCTCGGTGATCACGTGCTTCGTTTTGCAGGTCCGTATCTCCGCTTCAAAACTTCACAAACCATCGCCGAATGGTTCGTTCGTTGGATGTATTATCCCCAAACGGTTTGTTAACGTTTCGAGGTGCAATTCCTGCAGATTGGTCCAGTTTGAATTCATACAGGAAGATGACCCCTAAATCCTTCGCCTGCTTGTTTCCTTTGCGAGATACGTTACGTCCAAACAAACCACGCATGAACTTTGTTCTTCACACACGTGATAGCTATTTATAGTAACTCTGTGACGTAGTACCCCCATGTGGGTAGTTCCATTTCGCTGTGGTTGCGGACTGTCTGCACTACTCGTTTGCGGCTGACATTTCATTCCCAAGATCCTAATACTAAGCACAAAGATTCGCCAGGCTTTCGCACTCCAGTGGGAGGCTTTTTCAAGGCAATAGTAAACATAAAAATGTCGACCTAATTATGTCTACAATTGCCTTGCAAAAGCCCCCAGTGGAGTGTGAAAGCTTGACAAATCTTTTTGCTTCAATACACCAAAAAATTAAACGGATTTATATACGCTATATGCATTTCTTGAATATGAAACTTGACTTCATGCGTAATAATGAAAGGCAACTCTTGTATACGTGTGTGGATGCGACACTCCAAACTTCGGCAAATTGTTGCTTGAGCTGCACTGGCCATTTTCAAGTCAAACTTCCAAAAGGTGGCCCTCCTAGATGTGTGACGTATAGTACTATTTAACTTTCCTTTTGAGTTTCTGTTCTCTTATGTAATTTTAGTTAATACACATTAAACGTTTTCTCACTGAACGATACATTACTTACCCGAAGAGCTTTTACAATTTGGCAACACTGACAGTGAATGAGAGCTAGACAGGACTTCAACATTGAATGTTACAACAGCGATTTATGTGACGAGATTTATGTACGAGATTTGTCGTCGTTGTTGGATAGTAGATTATTAAGTGTCGTTGTAAAATCACTGAGATCGATGTAATCGACGAAAGAATGTATAAGAGTACTGAGTTTTATATCTGTATTTATGCCGATTGGGTTTTCCGGTGAAAGGAACAAATTAACGAAGCATTTGTTGTCATAGAAATTGCTGATTTTTTTTATCTTGGCCATTGCGATCTTTACCCTGGTACAAAATATCTTCGGGAAGTTCATTACGAACACCATACCTTAGTAATCACGATAAATTACTTCATATATTAAAAGTTTAATTTCCAAAGTTGCCAAAACACACGATCTCTACAGAAACCGCAGAAACAGATGATAACTCATATGTGACCTTGAACTTGTGTGCTTGTTCTTCCATTAGTACCTGCGTGAAAATGTTCCTCCCACGAGTGCATCGCGATAAACAAACCAAGCTTACTTATGTGGGCATTTTTCTTTTATAGGTGGACAGGTTTTTTTTTCTGGCAACGAATGAACATAGTTCTTGCAATGCATACAGTGTGCTTCATTACTACCGGTTTCGATTGGGGTAAATTCTTCTTCTTACGGTTCATAAACGCGTATGCAGCGTATGTTTCTCAAGCTCATTTTCATTTCATTTCTTCTGATACAGAAATTTCCTGGCTGCAGCTACAGCTATGCAAACAAAAGAAGTGAAATGACAAAGAATAATTTAGTATTTAACAGAAATACAGTAAAGAAGTATTCTATAAATAGGTATTGCGAATTTAAACGCTGAGTTTTTGTGTTTGTGTGTATGTTACAAAGATATTGTTATCGCATTGTTAACAATATTTATATACACTGAGTGGCCACTTTATTATGACCATCCCGTCAATATTTCGTTGGGCCACCTTTTGCTTTTAATACTGCGTTGATTCTTCGTGGCATGGACTCCACGAGATGTTGATAGGTGGTTTGTGGAATCTGAGATCATCCTTGATGAATAGCACTTTCCAGGAGTGTGAGATTGCAGGGTTGTGGATCCAGCTGTCTGATGGCTTGTTCAACTTCATCCCAAAAATTCTCAATGGGGTTGAGATCTGGAGATTGTGGGGGCTACCTAAGCAAAGTAAACTCACCGGCATGTTCCTGAAACTAATCCTGTACAATACGAGCACTATGGCAGGACGCATTATCTTGTTGAAAGTAGCCATCGCCATTGGGATAAACCATCCACATGACAGGATGCACTTGGTCCGCAACAATGTTTAGATATTATGTGTCAGTCAGATATTGATCAACACGAATGAAAGGGCCCAAAGCATGCCAGGAAAATATTCCTTAAACCAAAACGTTGCCTCCACCAGCTTAAAGGGTTGTAGCAATGCATTTGGGGTCCATGCTTTCGCGCAGCTTCCGCCAAATTCTCACTCGGCCATCGGCATGGTGCAACTGAAAACGTGATTCATCGGACCACATAATTTGTTTCCAATCATCGACTGTCCAATCATTGTGCTCCTGTGCGAACTGGAGATGTTTTTTCTTGTTAACTGCAGACAGCAAAGGTGTTCGAACAGGTTTTCGGCTGCCATATGGCATCCGATGCAGTGTACGGCGAACAGTGCGTGCAGAGATCATTTGAGGGGATCCTTGATTAAGATGGTCCGTAATTTGCTGCACGGTTGCCCTTCTGTTGTCTGTTACCAGTATGGGCACTCTCCGTTCCGCCCGAGCAGTCGCTAGTCGATGACGACCACACGTTGCACGTAGAGAGACAGTTTTTTGGCTGACAGTCCAGTCTTTAAACACTTTAACAACAGCTGCTCTGGAACATTTCACGAATGCGGTGGTTTCGGTGATACTTGCTCCATGGCTCTGAGCACCTACAATCATTCCCCGTTAAAAGTCCGTGAAATCGCATTTTTTACCCATCTCGTCGCCCAAAAATCACTTCTACTACTGTCGCAAGCACTGAGCTTTCACTTTTAATACTAGCATCGCCCTCCGGCGGCAACAGCGTGCAGCCATAGCTCATTTGCTTAAAACTGTCAGGTGGTCATAATAAAGTGGCAGCTCAGTGTATAAACACGACTGCATAAAAAAACAAATGTTTTTCACTGCCCAAGGTTTCGGGAGGTGATATTTTTTTCTGCAGCGAAAAAGCAGAATATACAGATTGCGTCTGAAATGTTTTACCTTGGTAGTGCCGGGTATATCAGGTACAAAATAATGTGGTAGGCTTGTAGGGGATTTCAGTGATGACCGTTGTTCGGAATGGTAGGCAGAAAAATTTAATGCCGAGAGAAGTTATGAGCGTAAGACTGTGGCCGCCTGCATGTAGAGTCTTATTTGAATCATCATTAGTGTTCTGACTTTTGACAGGTCCATTATCTGTAGAAAATAGCGATTCTTATTTGAATAAGAATCGTTATTTTCTACAGATTATGGTGTGCTGAGTTCAAATACGCTGCCTAACAGAGAAAATGCCACACCATGAAGGAATGCTCTAAAACAGACCAAACTGCACACACAGATAGCCAAGTAGGTCCTGGACAAATGATTTAATTGTCACATACAGACTAGACTCCAGTGGTCGACCATACAGGATGATCAATAAGGAGGGTGGCCTCTATTTTAGGAGATACAGCGCAGAATCCGACGTGGCATCGAGGCAATGAGAGTCCGAATAGTCCTGGGGTAACGTGGACCACGTGGTGTTGATCAGAGTCTACAGTTCATCTTCATTTTGCGGGGGTGGGAGGGGTACTCAACCGACGTCCAATCGTGTCCCACAGATGCTCGATAGGCGAGAGGTCGGAGGATCGTACTAGCCACGGAAGCATCCGCACACCGTGTAAAGCGTTCAGGCTGATCCGAGGGCTATGCGACCTGGCGTTATCCTGTTGAAAAATGGTGTTTGGGGTGCGCTGCAGATACGGTATTGCCACGGGCCGCAGCACCTCGTCAATATAGCTGCGTGACGTCAATGTGTCCGTAATGCTTACCAGCGGTGAGCAGCTGTTGATGCTGATAGCAACCCCCACCATGATTCCACGTTGCCGGGCCGTGTGCTGCTCCACAATGGCAACGTCGCCTCCAGACTCTAACACGGCGATCATCCGTGGTGATACAGAACTCTGCCGCCCCGGTGGCGCAGTGGTCTAAGCGATGGCCTCTGATCATTCGTCCGTAAGGGGTCTGGGTTCGAATCCCGGTCAGGCATGGATGTTATGTTTGTCTTACGGCACTGGCTCTCTCCCTTCCCTGGAACCAGTGACCCTAAATTAGGGACGGGCGACTGCTTATAGCCCATTGAGTTGCTCACGGTGGTCGTTAAACCTCCAATCAAAAAAAAAAAAAATACAGAACTGCGATTCGTTGCTGAACACCACATTGTTCTATTCGGCCCCCACGCAACTCTGGAGCGACACCATGCTAATCGGTGGCGACGATCGACACTATCCGGTTCGATATCGGAGCATCCAAGTCTCCCCGCACACTCCGCAAAATGTCGCCCGTTGTGGCCTGTGGGTCCAGTATTGCATCACGTATGATGCGACGATCGGGGCGCTCGGACGTCCGTCTCCGTGCTCCGGTTCCCCTACGACGTTTCTTACCCTTCCTCGGACCACTGTCTCCAAATGCGATCGACGGGTATGGCATCACGTTGCATTTCTTCCGCAATACGACGCAAGGACCATCTGGCGGTACGAAGGCCTACGATGACACCTCTCGTGAACTCATCCGTTTGACGAAATCGCGTACGACGGCGTCTTAACGGAATTGGCACCCTTATTTATTCTCCAGACACGGTTACAACAGGACCACTCACTTCTCGCGGCCGTTACGACGTCTTGACTGATGGCCTCACTGGCTGGTTGTCCACTTGCATCCCGCGCGCCGATCGTGCGATTGGCATGCAAATGCATCATTTGCATAACTTCTACGTGTGCATCCACCGTGCAATTTGCATGTCGCTGAGTTCACATCTTCGTGATGTGGCATTGTCTCTGTCAGGCAGTGTATAATGCCAGTTTCTACGCATCATTCACAGTGTTTCAGCTAAGTTAAATGTTTATCAATGTATTCATGTTATTTCTCCATGGTTTCAGAAATGGGGCATTTTGCATATCTGAAGCACCCTCTCCTTTCTAAAGAAGTCGTTTCTTATTCACCACAAAGCTAAGTTGCACCTTATTTTTTACCCAGGAAAGTAAATATGTCTAGTAGTGCAGGTGGATGCGTGGTACATCGAGTAAAGAGTAAAGCCACACTCATACGAAACTTACATGCTTGTCGTAGTTATTCGCAGGATTGTTTTGTATTTCTCTTATTCCAATTTTTACTCATTTTTCTTGAATTTTGAGGTTTTCAAAATTAAATGGTTAGCAAAACAGGTTTATCTAGACGTTGGGATAATTGCTCACATTTTTTTTGTTATACAGGGGTTGTCCAAAATAATAGAAACACCTTGAAACAATAGGTATTACGCACCTAATATGGTGTGGAAGCACCCATGGCATCTAAAACTGCTTGAATCCTCCTTGGAATGGACGCATGCAAGTCCTGAATGGTGGTAAGTGGTATGTTGTACCATTCTTCCTGCAGAAACTGCTCCAATAATTTGACAGACGCCGGAGGAGGTAACGGGATTCAACTCCGTTTTCCAACACAGATCGCAGGGGCTCAATGATGTTTAAGTCCAGTGATTGTGCATGTCAGAGAAGTTGTGCAACTTCATCCTTATGTTACTCAAACCATGATTGAACAGTTCGACTTCTGCGAATTGGGGCATTATCATCTTGAAAGGTGCAATCCACTGACGGAAATAATGTCTGCGCCATTGAATGCACATGGTTGGCCAAAAGAGTGGCATACTCACCGCTAGTGATCCGTCCGTGTAAGGTGATAATAGGACCTGCTGCAAACCACGAGATCATGGCCCAAACCATTACGGAACCGCCCCCATGCTTCGCTGTAGGAAGGAGGCAGTCTGGGTTGTAGGCTTCTGCGGGGTTTTCCACATGTAAACCCGTCCTGTGGTGAGGAATAGTAAGAAACTTGATTCATCGGATTTCCATTGATCTGCAGTGCACGTTTTATGTTCCTGGCACCACTGTATTCTCCGTTTCATATTCACCTGTGACACCAGGGGTTTTGCAATCGCAGCTCTGCCGTAAATATTGTGCTTATGCAATTTTCTTCCCACGGTATGGGTTGACACTGGGTTTTGGAGACGTGCATTAAGCTCAGCAGTCACTTTCGTCGCCGCGGTCTTTCTCCTTGCTGTCACGATCCTCTTTAATGTCCTCCTGTCTCTCGCAGTGAGTTTTGTTTTCCTTCCACAGTTGTGTCTCGCAGATAATGTTGTGCCGTGAACATTGTATGCTGTCATGACCTTCGACACGGTACCTCTCGATACCGCCAATACCTGTGCCACTGTGGTTACCGAAACACCAACCAGACGGGCTCCTGCAATCTGCCCTCTTTGGAACTCCGACAGGTCACTCATTGTGCCTTCACCTGGAACGAAATTATGCAAACACCGATTTACAATGCAATCATACAGACCCTTGAGTCTATAAGCAACACTTTTTTACAAAACAAATTGTAGCTACATGTTCGTTTAACTCAAAAAGCAGCACGCACCAAAGTCACTGTTTTCAGCGAGGTGTTTCCATTATTTTAGACAACCCCTGTAGTTTGAATAAAAAGGAACCATATCTTGAATAGAAAGTGTACAGCCCATTTTGATTTGAAATCAGGCCATCAAGTTAAACCTTTTGCTTCCCACATTGCTTGCCGTTCATGTTGTAAAAATTAAGAAATTGGACTCGAGGTAAGTGTTCATGCAGCTTTTTAGCACCTCATTTGAAAAAAAGATCGTGCTTATGTTACCAGTTTGTACGTCCGTCCGTCTGTACACACCGTACTCTGCAACTGTTTGTCCGATTTGAAAAATTCTTATTGCTTTGGAAAACGTGAAATGTAAGAATGATGATGCATCTTTTTGCATTGCATTTTTTACTATGCTAAATTTCGCCGCTAGTGGGCTTAGATGCAGATGATATTGAATTCAAAACGCATTTTATTCCATATATTTGCTTCTGAGTATTCTCCTGAAATTTGTTTCCCTTTATATCGAAGACTAAGGTGCAGTCACTTTTTCAAGTTGCGAACAGATTTCTGCTAGGGGGTGTAAAAGTACATTCGGTTTTCCCCTAGATCTCTGCTCCTAAAATTCCAATATGAAAATTCTCCCTGCACCGGATACAGCTCCTGATGGGAAATGTTTTCCAAATATTTTTTATTTTTGGTGAAGAATGTTTTGGCCACCAGAGAGCGTAAGTGTTAATTTCTGTCTCTGGTGTATTTCCAGCGAAATCTTAGCATCTAAACCTCGATTGAAAAAATTCTTTCGTGGACCGATACCACACAAGCCGATAAACCTTTTCGGAATATTTTCGTCTTAAAACAATGCATGGTTTCTCTGGCAAAGGGCGAAGATGTATATCTTATTTATGTCAATATATCTGCTTATAAGAGTCCGCGATTTGAAAAGCTCTCGTTGTTGGATAGCGTTTCCGGTGCAAAATGTTTCTCATATAATTTAAAAATTTTCAAGTAATAAATAGACTTTCCTCTAAGGGGTGTTAAGGTTGATGTCTCTGCTTCTAAAAATCTGATTTGAAAAATTCTTTCTATATCGATACAGCTACTGGTGGGAAATGTTTTGGATATAATTTGTAATTTTTGGTAAAGAATGGTTTGCCCACAGGGGCAGTAAGTATTTATTTCTGCTTCTGATGTTTTTGCAGCAAAATCTGAGCTGAAAACTCAACTAAAATTATTTTTTGCTGGACCGATACCGCTCACCTTGAAAAACATTTTGAGAATACTTTCTTCTTAAAACAATGAATCGTTTTTCCGCCAGTGAGCGTATATGTACTGTATATTTAAATTTTGACTATATCTCTGATTCTAAGAGTCCGATTAAAAAAAAAATTCCTTTGTTGAAGAACGTTTCCGGTGCGAAATGTTTCTCATATAATTTCAAATTTTCTTAACCCACAAGTCTGCCACCAGAGGGCGTAAGTTCAAATTTTCGTTTACAGCAATATCTGCGGGACTAAAAACCCGATTGAAAATCTTCTTTTTCGGTGAGATACAACTAACTATGCGAACGCTGTGTGTTTATATTTTCTTCGAAAATAATGCACAATTTTGCCGCTAGGTGGCGCAAGGTTTAATTTTTTTTTCTAATATCTCTTCTTCTAGATGTGCGATTTGAAAAATTATTTCAATATCGGATACCATTTACCATGTAAACCCCTTTAAGGTACAATATGAGCAGTTTTCTAGTTCACAGCTCTGTAGCTAGGTGGAAAGTTAATTTTCCTTAGCATAGCGTTTTCATGAAGAATATTTTTCGCCTATTTTCAACTTTTCCATTACACAAAATTTTTCCGCTACAAGGCGTAGAGTTAGACTATGTTTCCTTCTGGATTTCTAGTTTTAACTGTTTGATTTGAAAACCTCGTTGTCTCTGATACCTTCCTTGTGTATTAGCATTTTTTTGTGCGCCATTTGTGAAATACATTTTCGTAGTGCACTTTTTAGCCGCTGGTGAAAGTAAGTAGCTGCTTCTATTTCTGGATGTCTTATCGATTGTTGAAACACGGTTGATTGTTTTCCTAACGGGTTCCATTGACTTTGAATAACTTTGATATATTTAAGTCACGTCATAAAGAATTCAAAAGACTTGCTCATTACAACCAAAAATTAGGTGGCATTTTTTTGTTTGGTGTATCTATGGTATGTGGAAAACATCAGAATCACCATGATGATTGCTACTTTTGTATTTGAAATTTTGCGGGATACAATAAGAAAAAGAAATCAAGGATCATCTTTCCTAGTTTAAAATGGGTTATAAGAACCGTTACCCATAGTGTGGATGTAACTAATTCTACATTTCATCAGTGTGTGGATAGTATTTATGTCATCTGGCTCGGAACCCTATTTCATTAAACGTGAAAAACATTTGTATTTTACCCTAAAGAAAAAGGAAATATCTTAACTTTTACCTAGGAAGAAATAAACGATCTCGTGCGGGATTTAGGACTGATAAAAAAATCGCTGAACTACTGGGGTTCCGTTCAAAAGATAAAAAAATGTTAGCAAGTGGTGCTTTTTCCAGCTAGTGCAGAAATAGTGAGAATGAAGTTCTAAAAATTTTTACGAAAGAGGTATCCCTATTTAATTGAAACAGTTATCTTCGATTCGATTCTCCATTTTGTACAGGGGCGAATGCATAAAATAAATTCCGGGGGCGAAAATGGAAGTTTTTGAAATCCACTAGAACAAAATAAAAGTTAATATAAAGTAGAAGAAAAAATTAAAGAATCTTTTTCCAATGTAAGTTGATGCATTTTTATTAAATTAAATCATTTTTTTCTAGTGTAAGTCGCATTTCAACCAAAATCATACTAAAAATAAAACACATTTAGAGGCACGAAGGCCTTTTGCCCTCTCCCCCCCCCCCCCTCTGAATCGCCCCTAACTTAGTAAGTGTCCGTTATGATCCAAAAGATTGGTGTTTTTTTTTATTGGAGGTTTAACGACCACCGAGAGCAACTCAACGGGATATGAGCACAGTCGCCTGTCCCTAATTTAGGGCCCCTGACTCTAGGGAAGGGAGAGAACCAGTGCTGTAAGACAAATACAGCATCCATGCCGCACCGGGCGATTCGAACCCGGACCCATCTCGGTCGAATGGTCAGTAGCCATCGCTTCGAGCACTACGCCACCAGTGCGGCGACGTTTGTTTACTGACTCATCGAGAACATCTTTATAATCCGTTTTATTGCATAATGAAAATCAGCTGTAACCTATTCCAGTTGCACAGTCTGTATGCATGAAATAAACCAATCAAAATACTGTTCGACAAAAATTAAATCGATGGTAAAATATTTTTTCAATTGGATGTTTAGAAGCAAATATAGGGAATAAAATGTATTTCGAATTCAACATCATCAGCATTTACGCCCTCTAGCGGCCAATATGTACATCGTAATAAACAACAACAACTCCGAAATGAAGGATTCTCATTCGCACATTTCAGGCTTCCAAATGCAAAAATAAATTTTCAAATCGGACTAACATTTGCAAATATATGGTGTCCGCAGGCGGGCGGACGGACAGACGGACGTACAAACCGATAGCATAAGCACGATCTTTTTTTGCAAAAGACGTGCTAAAAAGGTTTAGTTTTGCATGTCTGGATAAGTATAGGTAGGATTTCGTTATTTATTGCTAATGTCAGTAGTGAAAAAGAACTCCCTAAACCCTTCTCAGCTGCTTGTCTTTTCATGAAAAGAACAAATAAGGTTAGTAAGGTTTCGTAAAAAATGAGAACAATCATCATTCTGATTGCATTGGTATTGCTTTTACTGTTATGTCAAAGAATTGTGTTCACTACTGCTGCTGCTTCCTCTTACCCGATTCTTGTTTTCACTTCTTTTCGAGGGGATGGGGGAGGGCATCATTACACGAGGCAGGCTGCCGAGTGAACCATACAGAGTATTCCGAATAGTAACGACCTGCAGACTATGTCTGCATTGCAACTGTCGAGAAAGTCAATATTCTAAGTACTTTTTCATTCTTCCACTCTTTATCCCTAGCTTGATAAAATAAAAATACACCAGCGGAGAATAAAGCAGAAACCTTGCAGTTGTGAAATTTATTTTGTTTGATGATATACGAGTGCAATTATCCAAACTCGTGTATATATAAAAAAGCTACTCCAAAAAATGATTGAACTGAATTCTTCAAAGGGATTAATAATTTTCTAAGTTAACGGCTTCAACAAAATTTTCAGTCACCGAGATGAGCGGTATTTTTTTATAGTGCTAGTACCTGTCTTCGCCACTCTAACAAAAAATTTTGTCAAAAGGAAATCTGTTAAATCTAGGATCAGTTTATATCCTAGGAACAGGAAAATTGCGTGAAATATACAAACAGACATTTCTTCAAACCTATCCGAAATTTTCGTAAAGGAAAAAGCTGAATAAATAAATCTCATGCTCAAACTTTTGGTCTGTCTCCTCTAAAAAAATTGTCGCAACAAATACAGAGTAAGTTTTGTAATATTTCGATCACTTCATGTCTTCATACGTACCTTTACGACGAAAGCTTTCAAAGTATAGGCCATCGTGTTGCACCGTCTTTAGCCATCTGTCTGCCAGTTCTTCGATTCCGCAGGGGGTACCAGTTCTTGACCTTCGAGGCGAAGAACTCCCTTCACCCCAGCTGTCACCTCCTCCTGGTTGTTGAAGTGCCGCTCGCGAAGGAAGTAGGCCATGGATCGAAACATGTAATAATCTGAAGGGGGCAAGGTTCGGATTACATGCTTGGTATGGCATCAGTTCGATGACCTCACGTTGCTGGAGTTTTGCCCGGGTCGTTCACGCGATATGAAGCCGAGCTTTGTTCTGCTGTAAAAGAGCTCGCTTTCTGTTTACTGGTGCCGGGTATTTCTCCTCCAAAACGGCATACATCCGTTCCAGCTGTTCAGAGTAAAGTTTGGTGTTGATGGTCCAACCGTCTGGAATAAAATCTTAATGGATTTCCCCCTCTAAATTCGACCAGACGCCGAGCATCACTTTCTGTTGTCTTTGTGTGTTATGATTAAGGAAATAGACCCACTTTTCATCGCAGGTAACAATTATCTTAAGAAAACGTACATCGCGCTGGTTTTCTAGGGGTTTCGTACTTCCACTCGCAGGTTTGCTTCAGCTGGCGTCAGTTCGTGAGGGACAATGCAGCACTTTCTGTAGAACTTGACGAGGTTCTGAAGGTGACGAACCACAGTGTTCTGTGATATGCCCAGCTCCCCTGATAATCTTCCAGTGTTAGTTGTCGGATTTGTCTCTACGGCCGGGCGCATGGCCTCCGAATCCAAAGTTCGCGGCCTACCTGACCTTGGCTGATCGTCCAAGTTTCTGGTTTCTGAGTGAAATTTCTTGAACCATCTGGTTGCGGTGCTGTGGTTCACGGAACCTTCCCCTTCCGCATGACACATGTTTCGTGTTGCTTGAGCAGCATTATGACCGAGTTCAAACTCGTAAAACAAAAGTTCCGTAATTAACCGGCTGTGGCTGTTCATCTTTTAGGCGTCCCAACCACAGACAGAACGACGACATGCAATGCTGTTCACAGCAACGATTATCACTTTATATTCCTTTCGACTGACTGCAGTGCGCGACTTGGATTAGTTTAAACACGTGACATACCCGACGCAGCACATGAGTTTCTGCAAATTTTGCGAAGCTTTCTACTCATCCTCTGTAGAAATGCATTCTTGTGCTGCCGAGTGGGAAAATTACATAAGTTAAATACACAGGGGAAATTTTTCTCATGCTTATAGATCCTCGATGAAAGCAAAATTTTTCCAATACCAGTGTTGATACTTTGTAACAAAGACTCAGAGGCTTGCATACAAATTCCTAAAACAGTGGAACCTCAGTTTTACGTCTTCTGGTTATACGTTTTTCACGTTTACACATAATTTTGCGCACAGGTCTGACAGTGCAGAAAATAATTACGTCAGTGGCGGCTCGTGGTTGGAAAAATAGATGAAGAGGTACAAGAGCAGTATGAAAAGATATATACTGTCTACAATGAAAATCCCTTAATGAGGACTTACTTATTTTTTGAATATTAAATCATTTTTTTCCTTTTAAAGCTGTAAATTTGTCGATTATGTCGTCATAAGATGGTTAGATGGTTGTTTCTTCGTGAGCATCGATAAAATATCTTCCTGAATAGAAATATTTGCCAGATAAGCAAGTCTATCTTGGGAACTAGTGTTTCTTGAGCAAGTTTGTATTATTTTAAGAAAACTTCTTTCCACTGGCACACTTGTAGATGGAATTGTTAAACTGAGAAAAACCAATTTATAATCTTCTGTAAAAATGTCTTTGTCTCCGTGAAACACTCGAAGGAGTTCTTGAGTCAATATATGCCTTAATGTTTCATCGGCATATACAAGACTCAGTTCATTTTTAAGGCACTGGTGTTTAGTAAATATGTTTCCGTAAAATGTAGATTTTCGAGAGCGCGAGTGGGAAAGCATGCATTAAATTATCCGAATTTGGTTGTGTCAGCAAGTCAGACAAATTGAAGTTTTTTACAGTCTTGAAATCTTATATCCATTTCCATAAGAATGTGGTCCAAAATTTCAAAATACAATTGTTTACAATTTTGAAAAATTGTTTCCTGTGTAAGAGCAGCATATCCCCGTGCTTATTTCTGTGATTTTGCTAGCTTTTCCAAACTGTGTTTCAAATAACTCATCGTTCCTTTTATGGCTCAAAATTTAACGAGGTTTTTTTTTTTTTTTTTTTTTTTTAAATTTGAGTTACACAGTAGTTTATGCTTAGTTATTTTTTCTTCAAAAGTTCGAATAATAGATCGGTAGCCAAAAATTTAAATTCGAAAGTGTTCATATCATTCAAAAACCCCTTGGCAAGATGAATTGAATTTTTGTCTGATTATTCGCCATTCGTCAGAAATCCGAACACTTCCTTCAATTTATCCCAATCTTCAACAACTAAACTTACTAATTTCGAAGTGGAGGACCATCGAGTTTCTGTTATAGTTGGTCTGCATCTTGCGGTTGTTGATATAAGTGTATAAGACCGCTTCGCAGAATGGTGAACAAACGAAGCAATTCCACTAAGGCTTGCAAAAAGTATTCAGCACTTAGAAATTTTAGAAAAACTCTGGTGTAATTCAAGATTCAAACGATGAACTAAGCATTGAACAAAAACAGCTTGAGAAGCTTTATCCTTGACTTTTTTTCTGTAGCTCATTTAAGTGTCCAGACATTATACTTGCCCCATCGCAACATTGTCCTATTTATTTGTGTTGGTAATCAGACTGTTCCAAAATTTTGTCTAGCATTTTGTATAAATCTCCTGACGTTCTATCTTCATTCACATCATGGAAACCCAAAAATCCCTCAACCAATGCACCTTCCGAATCAACAATAAAAAATTATTTATTTTTTGACGTGATCGTTTATATATTCAGAAATACATTCAATTAATTCATTTTGAATAATTTTTTATCCTTTCGTATTGATTTTCAATTTCTAAAGAACTTCTTCATATCAACAATGAAAGTAATTCAATGAAATTTCCACGATTTATCGAGCCCATGCTTTCGTCATGGCCATGGAATGCTAGCTCTTGTTTGCTCAAATACAGTACAGACTACTACTGCATCAATCACTGTCTGCAGGAAAAGTTAATTTAAACGAACGTTCTCGTTAAAATGCGTTTTCAAAAGCCTAGCGTTCTTCCTCAGGACATCGGCAATGGTGTTTTGAATTTTTCAAAATTCCTTAACATTAATCCGCATTTCAGGTGTTCGCTAGAATTACGATGTTTATGAAGTGACCGTGTTACGCTTAATAAATCTGAGAATCCGTCTTTATTCCACGCCGAATGTTTATTACTAAATAGTAAGCAGGGCCAAAAAAAATTAACACAGAAGTGCTGCAAATCCATTTATATTCAGTAAACCAACAATTTTTAAAATTAATATTGTTAGATTTACCGCTCTTCTTGATTTCGTTCTCGGCAACAATTGTCAGTGAATCCGTTAGTCGTCCTTGAAACAAAATGTCTCTTTTATCTTCATCTTTCCACAGAGTAAATGGAGTTTGCAATAAATTACAAACAATGTCGTCCACAGGATGCATACTAAAAACTATCACTATTAGTTAAATTGTACACAAACCTAAAATATCAGTTAAAGCTTTCAACAAATAATCACAAAGCACGAAAGAACAAATTCTTTTCGGAAAATAATGTACCACAGCATTACAAGGAAAAAAAGCCCTAACAGATTGAATGGTAGTCCGCCCACTCCACCGTGATCTCTCACGACTTTACGCTCAAAAACTGAAAGATGCAGAGGTAAGGCGCGTGAAGCTGAAACACTTCACTTGAGCGAGCAGATTGGGGAGGGTGACGTCACGGTTACCATGGCAACTCGGCGGAAAACTGCAGACTTCCAAGCATTCTCATTTCGGCTCTTCACTTGCACTGTTTTGCGTATAAGGATTTGTTTTCCGTATTGAGCTCGCCATGTGAATATCTATTCAAAATTTTGAGTATTTTGGAACTGAATAAAGGCAAAAAAGAATGTATTATAAAAAAATACTGAATAAAACTTTATTTTGAGTAAAATAGGTGAAGAGGCACTTCACCTACTTCACCTGAAAAGCCGCCACTGAATTACATCGAAGTTTGAAACAAAAAATCACGATAGCAATCTACATATACTTCTTAATCATGTACTGTATAATTATAACATTCAATAGTTGTGACAGCGCCCAAACTGAGCGCTGCACATTTAGTCGAGAACCCATTCCCTAGTTTATTTATTTATTTAATTATTATTTTATGCATTCATTTATTCATTAATTTATTTATTTATTAATTTATTTATTAATTTATTCATTTTTATTAATTCATGCAATTTTTTTGGAGAAGGAGTACGTTTTATTTTGCCATATACTTTCGGGTGAATCTTTTCTTTTTTTTTTTCTCTCCGTCCCCCTCTCCCAGCACAAGGCGGCACAGGACATACCGACTCTGTAAGAGAACGCTGGCGACAGCCATCGGCGAGCTGGCTTTGTAGTATGTTTTATTGGGGCAATAGAAGTGTCCACCGTCTATAGGATCAACAATGCGTGTTGGCCCGACCGTAGACTTGTAGGAACCAGAGCTAGTAGTTTAATTGGGGTAAGGATTTACGGCCGGGAGTAGTATCACGCGGGAAACGAGGGGTTCTCAGAATTTCACTGGAGCGGGTAGGAATCTTGACCCCCTAGCGAATGGAAGATTAAAATGTTAATTTTCCGACCAGTAAGATTTACGCCGGGGAATTTAATTTAGGGAGGCTTGCGTTTGCCAGCTAGTGATTGGATGATGGGATGTTTTGAGGTAGTGTGGGTCTTCTTGGGGGTCGTCGAAAACTTTAACAAGGGAAGAGCAGAACTTCGTCACTCTCATCTTTTCACTTGTTCTTCTAAGTCGAGGTGTTTGACTTACACTTTTTTTATTACTGGTGACTTGTCACTTGGGGGTTTTTTAGGTGGTCCAAAACGTGGACGCAGCCATGATGTATCAGAGACTGGCAGCATGACGAGAGCCCGCACCAAGTTTGACGGACCGGGGCAGACATCGCAGACCAGTACCCTCGGTGGAGGAACTACGATAACAGTGTTTGGTGGACGAGAATTCTCCCGGCTCAGGAGTGGTCAGCAGCGCGATATCTAGGCCAGATTCGGAGGTTAAGGTAAGAAATCCATCCTATTCTTTCTTTTGGTGTCTCCCCTCATACCATGTTTATCGGATCAGTCCATACGAGTCTTCCGTTAGAGTAAATAATTTTATGAGCAAATAAGTAATTTAGTACAGGTTCCTGTCAGAGAGTTTTAAATAATTTTTTGCTAGTATCATGAGCGTATATTTATTATTATGCCAAATCATAACCAATAAATTGTTTTTGTTGTTAATTTTGTCTCAGTTCCATGATGAGTGTGTCGTTAACTACAATATGTGTGCTCAACCCTAGATTATTTGGAGAATATATATAACTTTTGGAACCGGAACTTAGAAAATCACTTCATTTATGCTTTTTATTTTAAATCTAGACGTTCACAAAAATATTGCGGCACACAGCGGACCCTTTGACTCCCAGAGGAAAATCTGCTGTGTGAAACACAACGCCCCGTCAGTGGATCCTGAAACTGCGTCAGCCCTAAATTAGGGAATCACAGAATCACAATACACTCGACACCCCCTTGGCTCCCAATATTACGCCGGGTGAACCCCATTAGGAACCCGAGCGATAATATAGTAATAAGGGAGTAGTTCTGTTTAATAAATTTAGAAAAATCTAACCAGAAAAAGAATTTCATCTACTGCTTCTTCTAATCATTTAACTTTCTTGTGCTGTAACATTACTAATAGCTGGATAAGAATAAATGTGGAAAAGTCAACCTCCTTCTTAATTGTTATGGCACCTGACTATTTTTCCAGGTGAATTTAGGAGAGGGCGCCCCACCTTGGGAAAATTCTGTGCGCTACGGTGCACGCCCTCTACCCCCTTGGGAAATTTCTGGGTGAGCTACTGTGTCTGTTGTATTCCGTGCTTGACGAGATTTTTCATTACGTGAGACACCTGGTGCCATCTATCATCTGACTTAACAAACTTTAACACTTGCCCCGTCTCTTGATGGTTAAAATAAGTTTTTTTGATGTCGTACTTTTTTAATAGCATACTGAAATTGTATGCTTCATTTATAGACATCCTGTATTTCCAAAATGTTTATCATTGTTGTGCGTTTCTACACTTAAACTATTTCTTCTGCGTTTGAAATATTCTAACACGGAATAATAAAAAAAAATGTTGAAGAGTGACTCTGTATTTTTCTGATCATCATAAAAGCCTTGAACAATGATCCTTCACTTTCAATCAGGAAATCCGAAATAAAGTATTGTGGAGCACAATTCGTTCGACAGTATCTGTCGTAATCCAGATTTGCACAACGGGAGTGCGAAACCATCTTTTGAATGCATGCAGATCTGTAGAGGATTTTCTTTTATGATGACGGCAAGCCTTTTTTGCGGTCCTTTAAAATATGTACATGATTTATCTACGTCTAAACCTCAGTTCGAACTCCAAGTGCTTTTCTTGACTATAAAGGGGCATAAATATGAATGAACACATGGAACTTTACTGAAAAGATAAGAAAAACCCTTATTAATCGATAAATCGTTCGTCCCAGCTCACCACAACTCAGCAGGATGGTTTTCCTTATCTCCGTGGGACTCCAATTTTGCATTCAGAGCCATCGTACGTAAAAAGAAGGGAAAGAAAGGAAGTAAGCAAGAAAGGATTTGCGTCCTCCAGAAACCTAAATAAGTGTACACGTTAAACCTTTTAGAAAATGAAAGACTGCAATATCGATTAATGTACCCCAGAGTAGAAATGTCACGAATTGAATCGATTGGAAGAAAATATAAAGAGAAAGCCAAAATCCCAAGAAACAGTTTCAGTATTCTGCATACTGTCTTTATCACAGGAGTTTCCGATATATTTAGTTTCGAGCTTACGATCGATAAAATAAAATAAAAATGATAAAACATGTGGTCCGGAAAATGCTGATAAAATTCTATCGAGACGGCAGTCAAAAAAAGAGAAAAAAGTGGCAGACAGTGAATCAGCAGGTAGCAATTCATGTGCTTGTTGAATCTCTACTGAAATTGCTGGAAATTTCTGATCGCAGAGATCGGAACTGGGCACTGCTAAAGAGACCAAAAGTCTGGGCATTACCTTTCCGGTAAAATAGTCGAAAAGTATCCTGAAAAAGGCTTTTTTACGCTTCCAATCGTAGGTTGAAGAAGCGTATATGCTCCATCTTTGTCCGTCTGTCTCTTTGTCCGTCCGTCTGTTTTTTTGTCCGTCCGCACGAAAACTCGCGAAAAAATTGTTCGATTTCGATGAAATTTTAGTATGTGGTAGAGGACCACCTGAGGATGAATCCGGTTGAAAATGGACGAAATGGGGTAAAAGCTCAAAACATAGAAGCGGGATGTATTCCATTGTCCTTATGCATCATAGCTTGCGTAAAACTGGTTCGATCTTGATGACAGTTTAGTGTGCGGTAGGGGACCACCTGGGGACGAACCCTGTTGAAAATGGGCGAAATGGAGTCAATGGTCAGGACAAGGGAGCGGGATCCATTCCATCGCCCTCATGCGTTATAACGTACGTAAAAATGCTTCGATTGAAACAAAGCTTTAACACGTTTTTCAGGAAGTATATTTAACTGGTTCTGTTGAATATCATCGAAATGGGGTCAAAGGTCCGCATAGGAGCGAGATTTATTCTACAGCCATTATCCTCATAATTTGAGTAATGATTTCTGGTATGTTGGAAAGCGTATCATAATCAATGCATTACATGATTTTACTGACTTGTTTATTAATATTTCGCTCTTTTGAGATGGATTAAATGTCATCTGTCTTTCGAAGCTTCCTGTAGTGGTGTAGAGATAAACACAAATACGCGAAATCTTCATCAGGTGATAACATTGTATGAATAAATAAGATAAAATTCGTGTGTTTAAATATATAATGCATCATTTGTATGAATTATAAATGAAATACATCCATTTAATATGGAGTTACATGCTTTACTTGTTAAATGAGCCAGTGGAATAATCTCTGAAGTAATTAATAAATGACCCTGTCTTCGGGATATAATAGCAAATGATGTATTTCATTTTGGCAAAAGAAAATTCACTGTGCATATGAAAGTAAAAGTCAGAAGCACTACGTTCGCCTCACTCCATATGACAATATATTTGTACTTTTTCATTGATCTTTTGAATAAGAAGGAACAGAACATGAAAAAAGAAAACAACAACAACATAAAAACATTATTACCAGATCATTTTATCCGGAAATTCATAATGTATCATTCTATTCTTCACATCTGTTGTGGTTTGAAGGGCGCAGTTGCTTTAAGCAATAAAATAATACTGACTAAGTAAATTTTGACACAAGCTGCTAAATATGACGACACATTAATGAGAACATAAATTAGCTTTATCTGAAGCTTAAATGAGTATAACATGCATGCAGTTGACATAAGCTATAGACTTCTGTTACCATGTTGTAACTATCAAATTAAGAATAACGTTTAGTGGAACTGACTGATAAAAAACATATACAACACACTATTAGAAAGAGTTCGAATTCAACTTTGTTGATAAGATACTTTAGGCTTACTGTTCTTAGAGACATCGGGAAGACAGTCACTTGTCACCTTGATCGGGAAAACCCCCGCTAGAAACTTGAGCTGGATCCGTCGTCATCCGAAAGGGGAAGTACGCACTGTATCAAATCTTTAGGCTTATCCATTGCATCTCCTTGTAGTTGAGTCATTAAGTCCTTCATACTCCGACAACATTAGACTTTGTCGACATCTATCTCGGGTTCTCCTGGCTATACTCCCACAGTATTTGCCCTTTTCTTGTAGGACTTCCGTCCACAGTGAGTAGAGTTTAGGTCCCAGCCACCTACAGCGAGATCGCCTTTTGGGCAGGACACAGAAACGGAAGGAATGAGAGCAAGTCTAGCGACTTTGACAAAACAGTTTGTAGTGAGATTAGAGTACAGTAGATGGCGCCACCGTACAAGTACGATGTTGCACACAGAGGGGTAAGAGAATTTCATGGGAAGTGGCATAGGAAAGGACACCCATTTAACCAGTGGGTCCAGCCTGGGGTCCGTCACTTAACGTGCTCGTCCAATGCAGGGCGGATATTCAGCGATTGTTGGTAAATCACACCATCTCTAAAAGATCAGCCCAGGCTCGAACCTTAGGACCTTGCAATGATAGTCTGACTCACTAACCACTAAGCCATCCGCGGCTCATCCTGGCTATACTCCGCGGTACACTGCACCTCTGTACGAAGACGGCTCGTCTTTAGAGTGGCTTGATGATGGTTTGTGAGCCGCCCCGGTGGCGCAGTGGTCTAAGCGATGGCTTCTGATCATTTGCACGGAAGGGGTCCGGGTTCGAATCCCGGTGAGGCATGGATGTTGTGTTTGTCTTACGGCACTGGCTCTCTCCCTTCCCTGGAACCAGTGACCCTAAATTAGGGACGGGCGACTGCTTATAGCCCATTGAGTTGCTCACGGTGGTCGTTAAACCTCCAATCAAAAAAAAAATGGTTTGTGACGTAATACGACAACGTCACTGCTTTGCATGATTGTGAATATTTTTTTTGAGCGGGCTGTGAAGCACTGCGGAAATTCACTATTTCCAACAATATCAACAGAGTCATGAGATGTACATTTGCTATGTCGACGCATTCGGAATTTTTTTTGCTTTGATTGGAGGTTTAACGACCATCGCGAGCATCTCAATGGGTTATAAGCAGGCGTCCATCCCTAATTTTGGGCTACTAGTTCCAAGGAAGAAAGAGAGCCAGTGCCGTAAGAAAAACACGACATTCTTGCCTGACCGGGATTCGAACTCGGATCCATCTCGGACGAATGGTCTCAAGCTAGCGCTTAGACAAGTACACCACCGGAGTGGCGAATTTTTTTGCATTACAGAGGGAAATAATCATTCATCATTCACTTATAGTTAAATTTCTGTGATGCATATGGCTTTCCCACAGCGCCGGGTAAAACTTTTCCTATTTAAACCCTTGAAATTCGAGAATTGGAACACAGTTTTTTCGTTTGTTTTTTTTTGGATTGAAGTGATCTATGAACAAAAGTTTCCATGAATTTTTTGGTTTGCACAAATTTTACCACAACTGGCATCAATATGCAGTATATTTCTGGATATGATTCGTCGCGGTTATTTATGTTTCATACGGAAGTACTTCTAATTTTTGCTTTATTTGGAGCAAGACATTCCATTTTTTCATTTTTTTGTGATGAAAAATAGCTCACATTTTCAGGAAAAAACTATCTTGTAAGCCGGTCTGTTAGCTCATTCTCCCACCTCATATCGGCGTTTCATTTATTTTATCTTCATGTATGTGATTATTCGTCTTCGTGATTTGTGTTTCATATGGAAGTACTCCTAATTTTTTGTTCTATTTGGAGTAATACATTACAATTTTTAAAATGTTTTATACCGAAAAATATATGGCCTACATTTTCAGGAAAATCCTGACAACTCTGGCTCGGAAGCCGACTCTACAGAAACTCAGATAACTCCGGGCGTCTTTGCTAGTAAAAAATATTAGGTAACCACAAAAGTATTTGCCATTTTCCGAGGGAGTAAAAGAAACACCTTGTAATGATTGAATTTGCGGAGAGATGGCATTCCGTCCGCTGTATAGCGTCAGATGAAATCCCAAGACGCCCTGCGCACATGCATCAGATGAGTAAGCAGTTTCGTAGTGAAAAGACATGCGATTACAATGGAGGTATTAGTTGAGATTATCCGTGCGTGTTTGTTACACGAATTTAAAGTCGGTTCATCTGCTGCAGAAAATGGTATTTGCTTAGCATTTGGGGCAGACGCTGTGAAAGAACGCACAATTCGGAATTAGTTTCGGAAGTTCAGAGACGTAGATGAATCCTTTCAAGACAAGTCCCGAGGTGGTCGTCGTGTCAGCTATCGTGCAAGACAGTAGCCAAACATGGCAGTAACTATTCCAGTCATTTGGTGTTAGTGATGAAACCGTCCGAAGACATCCGCATACAATCGGTAAGACATACAAATTGTCTAAGTAGGCCCCCACGAATTGTCTGCAGTTAACAAATAGCAACATGTCTCAGCTTGCCTTGCATTGTTGTCTCGATATGACAAGGAGCCATTTTTGGATAGGTTGCTCACATGTGATGAGAAGTGGGTCCAGTATAGTACCCCAAAACGTTCCAGACGTTGTTTGTCCACCAGTGACTCAATTCCGCACACATCGAAGCCAGCACTGCATCCACGTAAAGTTATGCTGTGTGTATGGCGGACAGCATGTGGTGTTATTCATTATGAACTCTTGCAACGCTGCCAAACGATCACCGCTGCAGTGTACTGTGAACAACTGAAACGTGTGCATGAGTACCTGAAAAAAGAAGGCATGCACACGTTTCAGTTGTTCACAGTACACTGCAGCGGTGATCGTTTGGCAGCGTTGCAAGAGTTCATAATGAATAACACCACATGCTGTCCGCCATACACACAGCATAACTTTACACGGATGCAGTGCTGGCTTCGATGTGGGTCTGGTTCATTTGCCCGACGTTTACTTCACCGAAGGGTCACTTGACCAAAAATCACTTCACCGAAAAGATTGTTTCACAGAAAGATCACTTGATCAAAACGTTCATTTCACCGAAGGGTCACTTGATCGAAAGGTACATTTTACCGAAGAGTCACTTGATCGAAAAGTTCATTTCACCGAAGGGTCACTTGATCGAAAGGTACATTTTACCGAAGAGTCACTTGATCGAAAAGTTCATTTCACCGAAAGGTCTCTTTACCCAAAAGCTCATTTCATCGGGAGGTCATTTCACCGAAGGGTCAGTTTATCGAAAACTTTGGATTTCATTACAGGATCTGTTGAAGAATGGTGCAAGTTCGGCAGACAGACCACCGAAACGTTAGGGGATTATACTCAAATTGCACTTTTGATTTCTCCGTGTCACAGAGAACGCAAAGATTTAGTTTTAAGACACATCTTATTATTTTTCAGACAATAGGCCTCTGCTTAAGCCTTTTTAGCAAATTTTAATCATGTTCATAAGGTTTACATAAAAGTCATGTTCAGTGCTCATGTTCATAAGGTTTACATAAAAAATGAAATTAATAATGTTGCACATTTTTTCAGACAAAAAGAATCAACTTTAGGTCCCTAGGCCTTGCCTTAGACCTCTTTCCACAATTTTAGTCGTACGAACTCATGTTCATAAGGTTTACATAAAAAGTCAAGTTAATAATGTTGCACATTTTTTCAAGCAAAAAGAATCAATTTTAGTACCCTATGTCTCGGCTTAGGCCTTTTTAGCAAATTTTAACCGTGCGTGCTTATGTTCATAAGGTTTACATAAATAGTTACTTTACATTTTAAGTAATGCTTATGAATATGAGTAGGGTTTAAATCTGTTAAAATGGCCTGCATATAGGCCTATGGTCAAAAAATTAAAAAATGGAACATTATTTACTTGATTTACTATGTAACCCTTATGAATATGAGCTCGGAGGATTTAAATTTGACAAAATGGAACAGATCTAAGCATTATAATTAATGTTGTATTTCGAAAAACCTACTCATGTGGAGGTGTTTCACAGAAATTAAAAGTGTATTTTCTATACAATCCGATAATGTTTAGGTGGCCAGTTTTTCAAAAACCCGCACCACACTCCAACAAATCTCTAACAACAAAATTCTAAGTTTTCGGTAAACTGATTATTCGGTGAAATGATCTTTCGATGTAATGAACTTTTAGGTAAAGTAATCCTTCGGTGAAATGAACTTTTCGATCGAATGTCCTTTCGATGAAATGAACTTTTAGGTGAAGTTACCTTTCGGTTAAATGTACCTTTCGATCAAGCGATTTTCGGTGAAGTGATTTTTGGTCAAGTGACCTTTCGATCAAATGAACGATACCCCTGGTCAACAAAAAGGAAGTTCTGCTCCTTCACGATAACGACCCTGCCCACTCCGCTTCTTTGAACAGAAAGAATAGCAAAAAACTTGGGTGGGAGCTTTCATGTCATTCAGCTTATTCATCATATATCGCTCCTTCAGGCTGTCACTTGTTTCATTCACTCGAAAATCATTTGCGTGGACACGACTTCTCCAACTTTGAGTTGCACGCTGCCCTCCAAAACGTTTTCTCTTCCCATCACTCGGAATTTTATCGCAGGAGTATATATAAATTGTTAACACGTTGGCAGAACGTTGTTGATCCCCATGGTAATTATTTTGATCAACGTATGTGTTATACTTTGTCTCAGTTTCGGAAAATGACAAATATTTTTGTAATTACCTAAAAAACTGGAAGGGAAAAAAGTATGTGGGAGAAGTGATTAATCAGTATTTTTTTTTTATGTTTGCTACATTTGGTTTTTATTATTTGACTATCCTATAGCCCGTCCTAGGACGGTTGTTTTCAAGGTGGTTCTACCTAAAATCTCTGCCTTATATTTCAAACGGTAAAACTTATTTACGTACATCAAACAGAAGTCATGGCTCTTTCCACGTTTATAAGTGAGTCACGGAAAAATTTTCATTGGCCGCCACCGGGAATCGAACCCAGGATCTTCCAGTTACGCGCCGGATATGCTTCCACTGCACCACAGTGGCCTCGAATTCCTCCAGATTCATATACACTAACAGCCAAGCCAATTGGTAGTTAGTGTATGTGGTGCAGCGGAAGCAAATCTGGCGCGTAACTGGAAGATCCTGGGTTCGATTCGCGGTGGCGGCCAATGATAATTTTTCCGTGACTCACTTACAAACGTGGAAAGAGTAATGACTTCTATTTGATGTACCTAGTCCACGTCAAATGTCTGTATTAATTCTTCTTTACGCATTTTCTTTGTAATTAATGTATTCCCAAGGTTGAAAATTTGCACACCGATAAAACTAACTTTAAGTTATAGCATGGGATACTTAATACTTGCTAAAAGCATAACCGTAATTATATTAAAATCAATCATTTTTCTTTGAGCACTGTTCAGACCTGTTAATAGATGGCGCGACCTGTACGTTGATGACGTCAGTAGACGAACAAATGCTGTATTGCTTAGTTATGGTTATGTTTTAGCCAATATTAAGTATCCCGTGCAATAACTTAAAGTTGGTTTCATCGATGTGCAAATTTTCACCCTTGGGAATACATTAACTGCGAAGAAAATATGTAAAGAAGTTTTACCGTTGGAAACATAAGACAAAGATTTTAGGTGAAACCACCTTAAGCATTAAATAAATATTAATGCACAGGGGATATTTCCCGTCCTAAGGTGGTGAAATTTCTCATTGAAGCAGATTGAAAGCAAATCAAATAGACGCCAGCTCTTTTGTAAGGAAATACAGTAAACATTTAAATAGCAAAAACTCATTCATGTTAGAACTGAAAATTATATGCTATTTATTTTCGTTTTTCTTATGACCTCACGATAAATAAACATTCTGTGCGCAATATTTGTTGTTTAACAACCCAAGTAGCAATTAATGTCGGTCCGATATCGGCTCCATGTCGGTAGCCGATATAACCGATATCGGCCCGATATCAGGGAGGATAACTTTTTGCAATATCGGTCCAATATCTGTAGCCGATATCGGTCCAATATCTGTAGCCGATATCGGTCCAATATCTGTAGCCGATATCGGCTCCATGTCGGTAGCCGATATAACCGATATCGGCCCGATATCAGGGAGGATAACTTTTTGCAATATCGGTCCAATATCTGTAGCCGATATCGGTCCAATATCTGTAGCCGATATCGGTCCAATATCTGTAGCCGATATCGGCTAAATATCAGGGAGGATAACTTTTTGCAATATCGTTCCGATATCTGTAGCCGATATCGGTCCGATATCGGCTCAATGTCGACTGATATTAACGACATTCAGCCGACATAACCGATATCGGCCCGATATCTAACCGATATTCCCCAAGTAGCAATTAATGTCGGTCCGATATCGGCTCTATGTCGGTAGCCGATATAACCGATATCGGCTAAATATCAGGGAGGATAACTTTTTGCAATATCGGTCCAATATCTGTAGCCGATATCGGTCCAATATCTGTAGCCGATATCGGCTAAATATCAGGGAGGATAACTTTTTGCAATATCGGTCCGATATCTGTAGCCGATATCGGTCCGATATCGGCTCAATGTCGACTGATATTAACGACATTCAGCCGACATAACCGATATCGGCCCGATATCTAGCCGATATTCACTGCTACTTGGGAATTTTCCTTGTAGTCTAGTTTTTTCGTGTAAACTTTAATAACTTTTACTTTGATTTTTTGCGTTAAATTACTTTCTCTCCGGCACACATGTTATCCCATTCACGGCTTGTTTTGGACTGTCCTATTCGAAGATTACTTTAAAACTTCATACCGATGCCTTTTCTACAAAATAATGCGACATCTGGCTCTAAATTATCGACAACGTGCTGTTAGCGCGACATCAGTTTTTAGACGCATTTTTGCTCACTTCGACATCACGAGATTTCAGTTTTTATTGTAGGTCAGAGCGTTTAGATAGATCTATATTTTGCAAAATGTTTAATATAATCAGCACTAAACTCGGAGAGTTACATTAAAAAAGTAAAAAATAATTAAAGCGTACAAATTAATATTTGAATTGTGCTAAATTAAATTAATATACAAACTCGACTTGCCGTGATATTAAGATTTCCATTCGAATTTTGAAGATCGGAAAAATCGATCTCGAGGCATTAATGATCCAATGTTTTTTCAATTAGCACGCGATCACCTTAACATCTGAAACTGATCTCGTGCAATTATATAGCAAGCAACCATTTTGACATCGCGAGAGCACGCACGAATTGATCGATAAGTGATGACGCAACCATAGTGACGTTGGTATGACGTCAAGCGTTCCAGATAGGCTGATCTGGATGTTTATATTATTCATTCTTTAATTTATTTTGGGTGGACGCAGATGATCCTTCTCTGAAGTTTATTATTTCATTATGCGCCGAGAAAAATATTAAAAACTTGCTAGGAATTTTTTTATTATTCCTATGGGTTTTACCATTTATTCGAGAAGCGAAAAAACATAAAATATCAATATGCACAAATATATTACCGAGAAATCCTACAAAGCATATCTTATCTTATGATTATTACAGTATTTTCTTTTGGGTGTTTGACGCTTCCAGAAAGGAAAGTCTTGATGGTCAGAGGATTTCTTCTTTACGTTGCTTTTTTTCAACTGTTTGCATTTTTTACTTTTTTGGGCGCCGCGAATTCGTGAGGTTTATTACATTATCTTACGTCCAAAAGAAAATGATGTCTTTTTTCTTTTCTTGAAATCCCTTCTTGTTCTAAGTGATTGCTTTTCAGTGGTTCTCAATCGCGTTTACTTCGTTACAATTCAGTTTATTTTCTGTACTTGATGGAGGCAGAACCTTAATGCATTTAATTTTATACATTCCACTGACTTAATCAATTCACGGCATCATGAAATTCGTGTTGCCAACCGAAAGACTAATAACTTTTCTTCAATTTTTTTATTAATTACAAAGAATAGCGTTCTCGTTGACTTCCTCTTTTTTTAAATGTCATTTTATTCAACTTAAAATACATTCTTTTATTTTCCACAAAATGTCAGGATTATCTCTATACATCAATTTTTTTCATGTTCTTTAGATTGCAAGTATTAATTTAAAAAAAACTTGTTCGCCTTTAGAGATCTTTTTTTTTTTTTTGTATTTGAAGATATTCCTAATTATGCACATATTGAAAGGCTGATTAAATCTTGTGAAGTTCGTAGTATTCAGAAATGCAGCTGAAAATGTGCACTAAGCGTGAGATCATAACACTCCAAGCTTGATCAACCATTTAAACAAATTAAATGGTTGATGGTTGATCAAGCTTTGGACAAAACATGGCAATGGTAAAGATTTCGGAGAAAGTTTTAATCGTATGTGCTGAGTTTAAAAACTAAGATAGTTATGACATAGCTTTGTGACTTGATCCATCGCTGATTTAGTTTACTCACATGTAGATCCGGTGTCATTCCTTCAAGGAGGAAGGAGTGTGAGAATTGTTTCTGTGTTTTAAACTGTGCTCAACAATTTTAACATACACTATATTGGCAAAAGTTACCTTACATTTATTGACATGCATTAGTATGCTGTCGGTCCATATTTGGCCTTAATGCATGCACGGACACTTCGGGACAGGCTTTCGACAAAATTTTGGAATACAGCGATAGGTATGCGCTTCCATTTAGTACATAATGCAACCGCTAACTGTTGCTTAGTAGTAGGCTTTGGTTCCAAACTTCTTATGCGGCGCTGTAATTCATCCTATACGTGCTCTATGGGATTAAAATCAGGGCTCTGTGCTGGCCAGTCCACCCACAATACGGAATTATCGTCAAACCACGCTGTAACAGTCCTTGTTTTATGGCTCGGTGCATTATCCTTCTGGTACCAACAAGGCTCGGTTCCACAGTATTACCACAGAGTTGGTAGGGCATAATTATCCAGAATATCGAGGTAGACGTGCTGGTTAACAGGTTTGTCCATGATAACAAATGGGCCGGTACCATACCACGAAAAACACCCCCACACGAGTACACTGCCAGCTCCAAACTTGCGCGTAGGAACAGTTCTCTGTGGAAAATAACGTTCTCCCGGCTGCTGCCATACCCGCACACGGCCATCAGACTGATGGATCGTGTATCTGGATTCATTAGTCCATATGACCCGTTTCCATTGATCTACAGTCCACGTTCAATATTTTTTACACCATGCTAAACGACGAGTAGTATTCCGAGTGGAGATGAAAAGCTTATGAGCAGCCGCACGACCACGGTAACCCATGGAATGAAGTTATCTACGAATGGTACGTGTACATACCAAAATTCCAGCATTTTTACTCACCTGTACACTGAGGTCTTGTGCAGTACTCCGTCGATTAGCTGTAACGACTCTCCTGAGGTTTCGATGTCCTCTACCACTGATTTTCTTTGGTCTGCCGGTGCGTTTTGCTGCTTCAGGCACGCAATGTGTCTTCCACTTATTCAGCACATCCAAAACATTTGACTTGGGTATGTATATATGCCTCCCGATTTCTCTTATGGACAATCCACTAACATATCGCTCAACAATCTTTCCTTTCTCAAAGTCAATTCTCTCTCGCCGCGACATTTTCCCTCAACCTCACAGTGCGATATGATCGCGGTCAGCTGCAGGCTTTTTTTATACCGTTTGCAGCTGTACCGTGGATCTTAACAACGCAGAGAATCCGTTCATTTGCTTTTCAAGGGGTGTCCGGTGACTTTTTTCAATATAGTGTGTTATTAGGTTTTTCAGGAGGACAATTTCTGGAATTGATGATGTAAATACACAACTCTATTATGTGCGATGTTTCCTCTAGTAGAAGACAATTTGTTTTGTTTTTTCTGGGTTTAACGACTACAGTGAGAAACTCTAAGAAGTAGACTATTGCTTGTGAAATTTACAACACCATGAAGTAGTGAAGGTAATCACGTGAAACGTACAGGACATGCAGAGCAAGGTAGGACATGCAAACGATTAGAAGTGCAGAGTCATTGCGCATGCCTGGGCCCGGCAGCGCCCTCTAGACAGTCGAGTAAGAAATATAAAGAGAGGGCTGTTTAGAATACACACGAGTCGTGCATCGCTGACAGCGAATTGTAAAAGTGTCTCCAAGATTTAATAATGTCTCGGCGACGACGAAGGACGCAATATCACCATACGGCAGAGAACGGAAACAAATGATTGGTCTGCGTGAGGGTACGTTTTAGTACCGCGATATTGCGGCTCAGATGGAACATAACGCCACGATAGTGGTGCGTGTGTGGCGTCAGTGGACCGAGGAGAACCATGTGCATCGACAATCCGGCACTGGACCGAGAAATGTGGCGACACCGTGGGATGACCAACACTTCATCCGCATGGCAGTGACAAAACGTTCTGCATCTTCGCAAGTGTAAGAACAACAATGGAGCACTGCAACATGTGTGGCATTGTCTGCCTCCACAGTTCGATGCCGTCTGCTGAACAAACGAATGGTTGCACGCATCCCATTGCGTCGGATTCCTTTGACCCTGAACCATGGAAGCTTCAGACTGGAATGGAATTTCCAATACAGAGAATAGAGTGCTGATTGGCAACATGTCGTGTTTTCGGACGAGTCCTGATTCAACTTGGACTACCATGATGACCGCATACACAATAGACGGTATTGTGGAGAGCGCCTAATTCCAGTATGCATTATGGAGCGTCATACGGGCCGAACACTAGGTGTGATGGTGTGGGGTGTCATTGGGCATCATTCACGATCTCGACTGCTACGACTTGAGGGCAATCTCAGCAGCGACCGCTACATCAGGGAAGTTTTACAGACAAAAGTCATACCCTTCCTTCAGAGCACTGCTGGCACTATATTACAGCAGGACAGTACCCGACCATATGTTGCTAGGAATGTTCAAGCCCTCTTAGCAGCACAGCAGCTACCGCTTCTTCGCTAGCCTGCACGTTCGCCGAACATGTCGCGTATTGAACATGTCTGGGATATGGTCACTCGGCAACTGGTCCTTCTAAGTCCTCCAGCGGTCAGTAGCAATGATCTGAGGACTCGTGTACATGCCGCCTTGCAAGCGATTACCAAGGACACCATCCAATGCCTTTTCGATTCAATGCCACGCGGCCTAGAAGCTCTTTTTGCAGCTCTCGCAGCCTTTACAATATACTGATTTATGCAAGTAAAAATTGTTGCATTGTTCAGAAAATTAAGCCACTTATGTATAGTCATATCAATAACGTGTAGTATAAATTTCATTCGAATCGCGTGGTTCCTTCTTGGTGTTGTAATTTTCACAAACAGTAGAGTATAAGCAGTCGCTCGCCCTTATTTCGGGCCACTGGTTCTAGGGAAGGGAGAGCCGTCTCCGTAAGACAACACCACCATGTCACTTGAAACTAAAACCTAGACGTATTTCAGAAGAATGGTCAGAAGCCAGTGTTTCAAAGTGGTCTGCCACCGGAGCGAACGAGTAGACTTGAAAAAGTTATCTTTCGGTTCATTTGGTACAACCACAACCACATATTTTCAATTACACTCACGGACTATTAAATTTGTGCACTTAGAAGAAATCGTGCCACAAACGCGAAACTTTGCAATTGCCTGCTGGTATGCAAATGATCCATGTTTGGTGCGAGTGCGCATGACCGCACACCCTGTGGTGGCGCTGCAAGCACGAACCGGTGTGTAGTCGATGCCCCATGAGAGCGAAAAGCACCGGCCGACGCAAGCAGGAGTACAGAGTGACAACAATGCTGGTAGACGCCAGAGACGTTGATTTACGTGATTTGTGGACTTTGAGAGAGGCTTGATCATCAGGCTGAAAATCGCCGGCGCACCTGCGTCTAGCCCGCCAAGTGGATCTTTCCGACCATACAGTCCGGCTATGTTGGGAGCAATGGACACGTGACGGCACTGCCACACGGCGGAGCCACTCCGGACGAACCGGGAGTGCCACCGGTAGAGGGGATCGACGGATCGTGCGCCAGGTACGAACGGATCCCACGGTGACCTGGTTCACTATACAGGCAGATGTAGTGGCTCCTGTGTGCCCACGAACCATTTCCCGGTGCCTTGCGGAAGCGAATCTGCAATCCCAGCGCCCCTTGCGTGGGCTGCCATTAACACCGCAACATCGCCGGCTCGGTGTGCAGTGGTGCCAGGCCAGATCGATGTGGAACGCCATCGACTGGCAACGTGTGGTGTTTAGCGATGAGTGTCACTGCGTTTTGGGGACAGATGGTCATCGTGTCTGGGTGTGGAGGTCCCTGGGTCAACGGCACAATTCCAACCTCGCCATCGAGCGCCACACCTTTGCAGGCATTATAATCTGGGGAGCCATATCCTACCATAGCTGATCAGCTCTAGTAGTGGTACGTGGATCATTGACGGGCCAGCGGTACGTGGATGACATCATACGACCCCATGTGCTCTCATTCGTCGCCGGGATTCCAGGTGCGCTATAACAGCGGGACAATGCCCACCCGCACACGGTTTGGATTACCGAGGACTACCTACGTCATGTCCAGACACTTCCATGGCCTGCACGCTTCCCGGACATGTCCCCTATCGAGCATGTGTGGGGCCAGTTGAAACACCAGTTGCCTCCGTGCAGCACTATCCGGGATTTTGAGCACACAGTCCAACACATGTGGGCCAATCTGCCGCAGCACATCATCAGGAGTCTGTTCGCATCCATGCCGGACCGTACTTCAGCATGTATCGCCGCACGAGGCGGTGAGACGCGCTATTGAAGGTGACTGCGTGCCACAGATCCCTCTGTAATTGTCCTGCAGCTCTGTTTTTGCCATCATGTGTATCATCCATCTGTATCATTACATCCATAAAATTTCAGTTCAATCAGATGCTTCCCTCTTGGTGCGCAAATTTCATTGTCCGCGAGTGTATTTCTAATGGACCATTTCCCCTTTAGATAATTTAAATGTAAATTAGCACCATCTTGTGCGCAGCAAGTGCTTTTGCAATGGTGTTTCAAGAAGTCCTCTTCAAAAATATATTCCTGTGTTGGATACCCGTTACTATGGCCAAAACTGTCCATTTATTTTTCCGTCCCGATCACACAGTGGCCTAGATTCTGAATATTCGTCCGGATTCGAATACTGGTGAGGCATGGGTGTTGTGTTTGTTTTACGACACTGGCGCACCCCCTTTCATGGAACCAGTGACCCAAAATAAGGGACGAACGACCGCTTATAACCTATTAGTTTGCTCACGACGGTCGTTAAACTTCCAAAAAAAATTGCACCATCTTGCGCGGAACATTGAATTAGGAGCATATATATAATATTCAATTAGATTCAATATTCTGTGCTCCTGATAAGTGAAAATACGCGTAGTGTGCTATACCTCCACGAGATGGCATGCATACTATTTGCAATTAATCTTTTCTTCTACATGGTGAATAAGGAAATTATTTTTGCATCACACGGATGTAAGAAATACATTTTTTATGAATTTTTTTATGATTTTTATATGTACAATTTTTTCATGTTATGTAATGCAAATGCATATGTGTATTTGGCTCGGTATGTCCGATTTTGAAATTCAAAGTCCTTTTGCAGTCGGATAGCTGCAGTTGCAGCCATTGATTCGAAGAATCAGATTCTTAGAAGCAATAATATGAAATACGGTATGTTTCAAATTCAACAGTATCTGCATTTACGCCACATATAGCCAAGGTTAAGCATCAGAAACATACCCAATGGTTCGATTCATTGTCCGCACTGCCGTCCCGGTGGCGCAGTAGTCTAAGCGATGGCTTCTGATCGTTTGCCCGAAAGGGGTCCGGGTTCGAATCCCGGTGAAGCATGGATGTTGTGTTTGTCTTACGGCATTGGCTAACCGCCTAAACTACACCGACGGAATGTTTCGCTGCAGATTTGTCGTCTTGATCCGTGCTTCACCTCTGTAGTACGTCACATTATCATCCTCTTAATATTTTTTTTTTCTGAAACAAAGGACTTTTCATTAATTCCAGATCATGTGCGGAATGAACATCACACATTTTTCAAAGAACTCAACGGCCAGTAGACCCATTTTTACCTTCGGGCAGCAATGTGAAAACAGGAAATTGTAAGTGACAGAATTCGAACATGCGTCTTCCCTTTCTGGAGTGAGTTGCACTAACCGACTAAGTACACCCACATATGTATCGCTGCATATTTGTTGTATTGACACGTTGCTTCGTCTATGTAGTACGTCACAATTTCAATATAATCAAATCTCAATAGACTTTTATACACGGTCGAGTCACATTATTGCGACCACCAGCTAATATCCAGAGTAGCCGCCATGTGCAGCGCGGACAGCAGCTAGACGGGCTGTGAGTGACTCAATAAGGTGCTGGAAGGTGTTCACAGGTATGTGGAGCCAGTCTGACTGCAGCGCATTTGACAGCTGCTGGAGGGTGCGTGGTGGAGGATCAATAGAGCGAACAACGCGATCAAGGCGGTCCCACAGATGCTCAATCGGGTTTAAGTCTGGGGTATTAACGGGCCAGGAAAGTACTTTGAAGTCTTCATCGTGCTCTTCCAAACACTCTCGGATATTTCTAGCGGTGTGACACATCAGACTGTCGTTCTGAAAGACCCCCCCCAGGGAAGTCAATCAGCATGTTTGGGTGTACGTGGTCTGCAAGGATGGATTCACAACGAATTCGGTCCATAGTGCCTTCCGCAGGCATGAGTGGACCCAGAGAATGCCACGAAAACATTCCCCAGAGCATAACGCTGTCCCCACCAGCTTGTTTTCTTCCAGCAATGGTTAAACAGTGTTTATTCTCCGTAGTGTCTCACCTTATACGTTCACGTCCATCTTTTCGATGAAGCAGAAAACGTGACTCATCGGAAAAGGCAATCCTTTACCAATCACCGAAGGTCCAGTTCCGACACCGCCGTGCATATATAAGCCTTTTCTGCCAATGCACCTTCGTTAGCACAGGTGCAGTGACCATCCGTCTGCATCGGAGCCCCATACGCAGCAAGGTTTGCTGAACAGTCGTTTTAGACACACTTCCGGTAGCCCCCTGGTTCATTCGTCCAGTGAGTAGCTCCACTGTAGCGTGTTGATTGGCCCTCATGCACCTTTGAAGCCGATGTTCACCTCTCACATCAATGGCACGTGGTGCACCGCAGTTTCCACATCACTAATTCGCAATGGTGCCATTTCTCCAATCACGATACACTTTAAACACAGCAGCAAGCGAACAGTTCATAAACTGCGCTGTTTCAGAAATACTACTACCCTTGTCCTGAAAGCCTATAATCATCCCTTTTTGTGAATCTGATAAATCGCTCCTTTTACTCATAACAGCAACGAGTGATATGTTTGCAGATTGCATACAGCACACCTTATGTACCAACCAAGCCAGCTCAGGACACGTGCCTTCTTTCATTGTCTACGCGCTGTTGACGTCAAAAGTAGGAGGTGGTCAAAATAATGTGACTGGACTGGGTATATTGGTTCCTTTTACATAAAATGTTATTTAGGTAATGTTCGATTTTCTTCATTGATGAAAATTTGTATTTGTATGCAAAATATCTGTAAAATAATAACGCAAATATTTTAGTTTTTCAGTCAGTACGAATTACATTGAATATAATGTGCTCCTAAATAAGTGTAGTTTTAAAAACTTTTTATTTTTCCTAGATCTATTTCTAAGAGATCCGTATTGCATTTAAGGTGTATTAATAAAGGAAACTTAATTTTTAAAAACACTGTAAAATGTTCAGAATTTTTCAGCTAGTAGGAATCTCTCTGAAGTATGATAATATTAAAAAAAACTGTTTTCACGTTAAAATATCTTAAAATACAAGAGGAAGTATTGATCGTTAAAAATGCTGTTTTAGTGTAGTGTTTATACCACAGTGAATTAAATTAGCGCTATCAGTGCAACAGTAAAGCCGACGTGGGTTTAATTAAAAAGACAAAGTTACTCTAAAAACATTAGAATAAACAGAACAGCTTTAATAACGAAAACTGTACACCAATCATATAAAAAATAGAAAAACAATATTAGTAATCCAATTTATTGGTGTAGGAATGCATAAGTAAGCGTTCCCAAGCTTTCGCACATCAACCAGAACAATAAATCGGATTACTAGTATCATTTTACTATTTTCTAAAGAACAAGTTTCACGTTTGAAAAGAGATGTTGGAAACACGTCGTACGAGTAATTCAATTTTCGTACGTGTGTACAATATGTCAAACAATATGGTGTTAGCAAATGATTTCTAATTAACCTTCCTAGTTGCTCATTTTCTTGGAATGCCTGAAGTGTCCTGTTGAAAGACTGCTAGCTTTCTTTTTCAAATCACGATTAAGAACAGAATAGAAAGGGAGTGGAATGGAAGAAAAAGCGGTTAAATACGATTAGTTACAGTTAAGGTGCTTATAAAAAAAATCGCTAGAAAACACATCAGAAGCCTCAATTCAAGTTTAGCTAATTCCACCAAAACAAAATGATTAATCATTTTTCTAATTGTTTTGGGAAAAGACTCGTGAAGAAGAACGGGAAATAAAAGTGAAGATCTTAGAAATGATTGTGACGAATTAATTAACAGAAGAAGTAATTAATTTATCATTCGCGTAATAAATACAGAAGGGCGACTGTTTCCTCTTTTGCATAAAAAGGATTTTCCTGATTGCTATTTGTCAGAAAAACACCGAAAACGCATGTATTGATGGAGTGATGTTAATTATTGGACTTTGGAGACTGTTATCCTTTCCGTCACTGTCTTTCCTCTCTTTGCATTTATGGCTAGCCATGTAATTTCTAATACTTCCATGCTCAGAATGTTCATTATACAAATGCTAAACCTACAAATGTCTGTTAAAGAGAGTAATTTTTTATACGATGCATTTTCTAATTACTAGCTGCGTCTCTCCTTACAAAAATGGAAAAGGAAATGAAAAATTGAAAACTAAAGAAGTCATCACTGAGTTGACGTGGAAAAATGAAGTTGAAATCCCAATATCGCTGCGTGAAAATAGCTGATGGACAATCCTGCAATACCTGCTGCAGTCTCAGTAAGATTGAATACCTAGTGTTTCTCAGTTGGCGGTAAATGGACGTTTTCTATGTCCAAGGTTGTCCCCAAACAACTGAGAATGTTGTTATAAAAAAAATGTGCATCTTAATCTTCAAGGGAGTGGTCATCTTTTCGAAATACTGTCCATTGCATCAAATACAGGTGTCCCAACATAAAACAGAAGTCAACGCTCTTTCCACATTTTTTTGAGAATTTTTCCGTGACTCACTTATAAATGTGGAAAGAGCGATGACTTCTGATTGATGTTCCTAGTCCACGTCATGTGTGTGTATTAAGGTGTCCAAACGTTCCTCCCACTTTTTGAAGGCCTTCTGGAATTCTTCTAAAATGCTGTTGAAGCATCCCTGCGCAGCTGTAATAAGTTATTGATCAGTTTCAAATTATCGCCAGCCGCACCGGTGGCGCAGTGGTTCGGCATCATCAGGACGAATGGAGCGTAGTCCAGTCACCTTCGTCCGAACGGGGTCCGGGTTCGAATCCCGGTGAGGCATGGATGTTGTGTTTTTCTTACGGCACTGGTTCTCTCCCTTTCCTGGAACCAGTGACCCTAAATTAGGGACGGGCGACTGCTTATAGCCCATTGAGTTGCTCACGGTGGTCGTTAAACCTACAACCAAAAAAAAATATATATATCGCCTCTCGTAATGTGTTTTTTTTAAATGGGGACCAACCAGAAATCACATGGTAACAAATATGGACTACATGCAGGTTGAAGCACCAACTTAATATTCATTTTTTTCAAATAAGAAGAGACAAACTGGTCATGTGCCGCCTTGCATTGGGCCGCACATGAAAATAAATGAGGAACCCAAGTTAAACAAACACGTTTCATTCTCAAATGTTACATTACAATTTTGTGAGTTGATGATTTTGAAATGTAAACCATATCTTCGATATCTCTAATTGATAGGTGTCTGTCTTCCCGTATAATAACATATATATAATATCTTCCCTCTGTAACACTCGTTGAAGATCTTTCTCCATGCGCGATTGAAGTTGCCTACTCGCGACCATCTATAAATTCTTTATGCCATCTGCAAATTGTTGATTTTCCTTGATATTCATCTTTCTAAGCCTCTTGCATAAGACGGAAACTCTCTCCGATAGACTCTTTAAGTTGACAGCAAAATTTATTGGCGCATCTTTGTTCTTCTTTCACGTCCATGTTTTTGAAAAATCACAGCGTGAGAACACTTGTTAGGGGTTTACGAAAAAACGTTTTTTGAACTGCGCACTACCGACGACGCATGCGTGATAAACAGGTGTGGCCGGTTGCTATGGTTACTACAACGACTACCGTTTTTTCGAGACTCATGCCAAGGTCAAACACAATATTGCACATTTTTTATAAAATCATTCTCAGATGGTTTGAGACAAGCTATGTATATCCCACTCTTTCCATACTTGATCGCGCACTGCTGAATTTCTAATTGATCTGCTGGTGTTCCTATTTGACGTATTTCTGGCACATAGTCTAATATTTCAACTGTCCAACGGTGGTCAGTGTTATCAATGTGGTCAGCCCATTCCCATTTGAGGATCTTTGATGAAATAAAGGAAAGTTAGATTCTTGTAGTTTTCCTGATTCGTGATTCCTTTTTCTTTCATGGTTACGTCAAGCATGAACTCTCCATACTTATTTGAGTCATTGGTAGCTTCTGCATGTCTTTTTTAGTTAATGTCTCTGGCTTATGAGACAGAACTGCCAGTATGCATCGACTAAAATTTTTTAAGACGTAGTGGTGAATTACCGTTGAAAATTGTACTGTTATTTCCAAATGCTGTCCAACGAAGTTTTAAAAACGTCTATTAATTTCTTCTTCCATGTTGTCCTAATTTTACTTATCTTGCTCAAGGTACTTCCATGATTTCCCCATCAACTGCGCTATCTTCAGGTGTTTTATTGCACATCAGTTTTGATTTCTGTAAGTTCATCTGTTATCTCACTTCTTTTTCTCTTATCAACAAGTTCCTTGATCATAATCTGAAGCTTTGAGGGGGAACTTGCAAAAATGACTATGTCGTCAGAAAAACGAAGGTGGGTTAGTATTCTCTATTAATCTTTGTCCCCTTGTCTTCGGAGTTCAATGATTGAAAGACATATTGCAGTTTGGCATTAGAAAATCTGGGAGATATAGTGCCACACTGTATCACTCCCTTTCCAATTCTTAGCACGTTTTTTTGTGAAAAAAGATAGTGCTTATGTTATCGGTCTGTCCGTCCGTCCGTCTGTGATCCCCATATCTCTGCAACTATTAATTTTGAAAAATTCTTTTTGTATTGGGAAGCTTGAAATATGCGAATGATGATCCTTTTATTACGGTTTTTTTCCGATACATAACTTCGCCGCTAGAGAGCGTAATTGCGGATGATATTGAATTCAAGGTACATTTCATTGCATATATTTGCTTCTAAATATCCTATAGAAAAAATATTTTCTTCCTTTCGATGGCATTTATAACAAAGACTATTTTAAGCAAACTTGATAAAAATAGCAACATTTGTTCCCAGTTAAATGTTTATTTAAAATCAAATCGACTATAGTTTCGCAGAGCATTTGGTTCGGCATCATCAGGCCGAATGGAGCGTAAACATTAAAATCATTGTGAGATCATCAGAGTTCTGACGGTCACGGAATTTGGTGAGTTGTTTCCACGCGCTTGAAAGAAATGGAAGAGACGTCATGTCGTTGACAAGCCGTGAAGAGTTCTAAAAGTTATTAAACTATAATCGATTTGATTTAAAAAAAACATTTAATTGTGAACAAACATTGCTATTTTATTAACCCTTTAACGATCATCACGCCCAAAACGCCCGTGAGTACAAACGGCCATAGACGCCCTAAACCCCTGTCGAAAATGAGTCAGATTTCCTACCTTTACTTGTTCTTCTTTATGGAGATTAGCAGAAGTCACTCTGTCACTACTGTTGTTTTTAAACAAATAAGTGAAACATCAGATAGTTTCGGGCGTTATGGTATTTAGAGTGATACAAGATTTTTGGGTCATGGTTGGTAAAGGGTTAAATCTCAACATAACAAGTTTAGTAATCATAAATTACATATTTTACGCACAGTTTCTTTTTCAAGTAACGCATAGATTTTCCACTAGGGTTGTAAAAGTACATTGCGTTTGGCCTGATATCTCTGGTCCTAAAGGTTCAATTTGAAAACTCCTTGCTGCATCAGAAAGAACTCCTCGAGGAAAATGATTCGAATGCAATATCTAATTTTTGGTAACGAAAGATTTGGCTACCAGGCGGCGTAAGTGTTTATTTCTGTTTCTGATGTATTTGCAGAAAAATCTGAGCTCCTGAAAACTCGATTAAGAAAACTTTCGTGGACCGATACAGCTCCTCGGAAAACCTTTTGAGAATACCTCCTGTTTACAATAATGCGTACTTTTCCAACTAGAGGGGTAGATGTATATCTTATTTTTGTCGATATCTCTGCTTCTAAGAGTCTGATTTAAAAAATTGTTCATTTGTCGGAGAGCCTTTCCGGTGCGAAATGCTTCTCACATAGTTTTATAATTTTCACGTAATGCATATAATATCCGCTAGGAGCCTCAAGGGTAAATTGGATTAACCCCATTGAAAAAAAATGGTTTTTGGTGAGGGTAATTGCATTAACCCAGTTAGAAAAAAATATTTTTTAATTGGTGTAAACTATTCTACTGTTTTCATGGCTAGTAGTGAGATACTAGTAGCTATGAAAACAGTTTGTGTATTTTCCTGTCCAAAATAAAGCATAATTTTACCGCTAGTGGTGCCAATGTTCAGTCTGTTTCTCTCGATATCTCCGCTTCTACACGTGCTACCTAAAACAATTTTCAACACCAGATGTCATTTACCTTATGGAATAATTTAAGTTAGTATTTGAGGAGTTTTATAGTTCACAGTTTTATCGCTAGGTGGTGTTTGTGTGCCTTAATTTGCAGCTATATAGCTTCTTCTAAGACGTTGATAATTTTATTTTTTACTGTATGACACTCGCTACAATAGAAATGTGGATCATTATCCTTTTTAAATAATGCGCAGATTTTTCGCTAGGGGACGATAAGGTCAAAACTTTTCTCTCGTTATCTCTTCTTCCAAAAGACGAATTTGAAAAGTTATTATTATTATTATTTGCGTAGCTTTTTCAATGAAGAATATTTTTCGCCTATTTTCAACTTTCCTATAATGCAAAATTCTTCCACTAGAAAGCATAGAGTTATATCCAGTTTCCTTCAATATTTCTTCTTTTAACTGTTTGATTTGAAAATGTGTTTTTCTCAGATACCTTCCTTCTTCTATGAGAGACTTTATGCCCGCCATTTGTTAATTTCGTAATAAACTTTTTAGCTGCTGGTGGAAGAAAGTAGCTGTTTCTTTTCTGGATGTTTTATCGATTGTAGAAATCTGATTAAATTTTTCTTTTGAGCCAGTTGCATTTACGCCGATAAATTTTATTCACGTCAGAAAGGATTCAAAAGACGTGCTCATTACAACCGAAATTCGGTGCCGTCTTTCTGGTTGTAAGTGGTTTGTCCTCTAGCAGTCGAAATGTTGTACTTGCATTTGCTTAGATGTTATTGATAATAATATTAATGTCTGCATCAACACCGTGGGAAGCAAACTCATTTTTGCGGTGGTGCATTCGAATCCACATGTTCCTGCTCCGGAGCAAGAAGTTCATGTAACTGAACTACGCCGGCTAGGTTTATCGCTGCAACTTGCCGTTTTGACTATGCGCCACCTTAGTACCGCGTCGCACCCTCAGGATTTCAAGGACATCGTAACTGCAGAAAGTTTCATGGAACCAAAAACCTTTTCATGATCAATAAAAGCCATACGTAATGAGAGTTTGTACTCATTCCCTCATTCAATCAGTTCTCTCAGTACATGGATTTGATCTACATTCATTGTCATGAAAATACGCGCACCAAAAAAAAATAATAATAATAACGGTGCGATCAACGCGAAACTCTGCGAATAGCTAACGGGAGGACAGACATGCAAATGATTAAAGTTTCGTGCGATTCCGCATGCCCGTGCGTCCAAGACTGGCGCTGCAATCCCAATCCCTGGGGCTTATAAAGCACCTCGCAGGGGACTCCACATTCGTGCCGAAGTGCACGGTTAGAGGCAGGCGAGATCCCTGAGCGACAGACATGCCGAGGAGCCGCCATAGATATGCGTACAGGCAACTGACAGAGTTTGAACGAGGCCGTATCGTCGAGATGAGAGAGGCAGGGTGGCTGGCGCACCGAATCAGCCGCCATTTGGGCAGGTCGGACAGTACGGTACGATCGTGTTGAGAGCAATGGACACGGGAAGGCACAAAGACACTGCGGACTGGCTATGGACGACCCAGACACACCAGCAGCAGAGAGGACCGTGGGAAAGTGAGAGCGGCCCGCACACATGTAACGACGTCATTGTTCAATATCCAGAGACATGTGGCGGCTGCACAAGGGACTCCTGTGTCCGCCAGAACCATTTCTAAACGCCTGGCGAAGGCGAATTTGCACTCTCGACGGCCCTTACGTTTTCTGCCATTAACATCTGACCATCGTCAGCGTTGATTGTAGTGGTGTCAGCAGCGAGCAACGTGGAATGCTACGGACTGGCGACATATAATGCTCAGCGACGAATCCCGCTATTGTATGAAAACGTACAACCACCGTGTCAGAGTGTGGAGAACCGCAGTTGAGTGCTACAATCTTAACCTCACTGTACAGCGGCACATGTAACGAACTGCAGGCGTGATGGTCTAGAGATCCATCGCGTATGACAGCCGGATGTCCTTCGCAGTGATCCGAGGGGGTTGGCAGCTCTGGCAATCACACAGGAGATCCTGCGGCCCCATGTACTGCTTTTCCTGGCAGGGCAGTTCGGTGCCATTTTCCAACAAGATAACGCCCGTCCGCACACGGCTGGGGTTTTCCAGGACTGTCTACGTCATGCTTCCACGCTTCGGTGACATGCCAGAATGCCTGATCTCTCGCCCATCGAGCACGTGTGGGACCAGATGGGACGCCAGCTTTTTCCATGTCCTAGTGTTCGTGATTTAGAGCGTTAGTTGCAAGAAGTGTGGGCCAATCTGTCTCAGGATAACATACGGCGTCTCTTTGACTCCATCCCGGACTGTATCATCGCATGTATCCGAGCACGAGGCGGTCCGACGTGGTGTTAACGCTCACCCGAATGTGTACCGTATGTCCGCGGGAAATCGTCCTACTGCTGGGATATTGTACTAAAATCTGATTTCAATCCGACGCCTTCTTCTTGGTGCGCGGATTTTTATGACAAAATGAGTGTATATAATGCTGTAGATATTCCCGACTCCAGCTTGTTTCCCTGGCGGAGACATATCCAGTGTTTCCTTCATGCGATGTGACAGTACGTATATTAATGAAGATTTGGTAAATAACTGATAGAAAGTACCGGTCTGTTGTTTTTGATTTCCTCGTGGTCCCCTTGGTTAGATGGGAGGATTACTGTAGCATTGTTTCAATCATCAGGAATCTTCCTTGCATTGAAGCATTTAGTGAAAACTCGGTGCAATGTACTTTATGTTTCCCCACGGGATTCATGTGTATTGTACACTATCTACGATAATTCCATTTCCCCCTGAAGCTGTTCCTCGTTGCATGGGCCGCTTCAGCCGGGAGGATAGGAAAAACTTATTGCCAGCGCATTTCTTTGTGTAGCCTACCATCTGTAACAGATAAACTTTCCCTTTCATATAGATTTGTGTAGAATTATTTTACTCCCGTCAAAATTTCGTTCTTACTTCTTCTTTCGGTATCATCTTCCGTTCTGAGGGCCAAGATATGTTTTTCTTCTGTAACTGTTTTCTTCATGCTTTGTTGTCCCCTATTAATTTTATGACTAGTTCACAGTTGAATTTATTTACATCTTCATCTGTACTGTTCCACACTGCCTTGTATTATCCAATATATTCCGCATTGAAATAGTTTTTTATCTTGATATTCTTGTTTTCTCTATCAGCATTTTTGTTTGTTCCAAAATTTCCTTCATGTTGCTCTTGTTCCTTCTAGTATCAGCACGTCTTTTGTAAAAAAACATGGTCGTTGCTTATGCTATCGGTTTGTCCGTCCGTCTGTAGACACCATATCTCTGTAACTATTAGTCCGATTGGAAAAATTCTTTTTGCATTGGGAAGCTTGAAATGTACGAATGGTGATCCTTCATTTCTTTTTTTTTTTTTACGATGTACAATTTCGCCGCTAGAGGACGTAAATGCATATGATATCCAATTCAAAATACATTTTATTCCATATATTTGCTTCTAAACATGCGATGATTGAGAAAATTCTTTTACCTTTCGATTCCACTTATGTCGAAGACTATTTTAGGTGTAGTCACTCTTTCAAGTTACTCATAGATTTTCCGCTAGGAGTCGTAAAAGTAAATTGCGTTTTCTCCGATATCTCTACTTATAAAAAACTCCGATTTGAAAACTTCTTCCTGTATCGCATACAGCTCCTGATGGGAAATGTTTTTCGTATAATTTCTAATATTCCCTAAATAATGGTTTGGCCACTTGGGGGCATAACTGTTAATTTCTGCTTCTGATGTATTTGCAGCAAAATCTGAGCTCCTGAAAACTAGACTGAACAATTCTTTCCTGGACCGATATCTCTCACATCTTAAAAACATTTTGAGGATACTTTCCTATTAAAATAATGCATGTTCTTCCCGCCATGAAGCGTAGATGCATATCTTATATTTGTCAATATCTCTGCTTCTGAGAGTCTAATTTGAAAAATTATTTTTCTGTTAGAGAGTGTTTCTGCAGTGAAATCGTTCTCATATAATTTCAAATTTCTCTTAACGCGCAAGTCTGCAACCAGAGGGCGTAAGATTACGATTCCGTTTACAGCAATATCGGCCGGATTAAACGCCCGATCAAAAAGCTTTTTCTTCGGTCAGATACTAATGTTTTCCATACCGATTCCATTGAATTTGAATAGCTTTGATAAATTTAATTCGCGTCAGAACGTAATCAAAAGGCGTGCAAATTCCGCCCCAAAAATTTGGTGTCATCTTTCTTGTTTTAGTTTTTGTTGGCGATTACGCCCGAAAATTTGGTGTCATCTTTCTTGTTGTAGTTTTTGTTGGTGATTACGACCGGAACTTTGGTGTCATCTATCTTGTTTTAGTTTTTGTTGCCGATTACGCCCGAAAATTTGGTGTCATCTTTCTTGTTTTAGTTTTTGTTGGCGATTACGCCCGAAAATTTGGTGTCATCTTTCTTGTTTTAGTTTTCGTTGGCGATTACGCCCGAAAATTTGGTGTCACCTTTCTTGTTGTAGTTTTTGTTGGCGATTACGCCCGAAAATTTGGTGTCATCTTTCTTTTTTAGTTTTTGTTGGCGATTAAGCCCGAAAATTTGGTGTCATCTTTCTTGCTGTAGTTTTTGTTGGTGATTACGACCGGAACTTTGGTGTCATCTATCTTGTTTTAGTTTTTGTTGCCGATTACGCCCGAAAATTTGGTGTCATCTTTCTTGTTGTAGTTTTTGTTGGCGATTACGCCCGAAAAATTGGTGTTATCTTTCTTGTTTTAGTTTTTGGTGGCGATTACGTCCGAAAATTTGGTGTCATCTTTCTTTTTTAGTTTTTGTTGGCGATTAAGCCCGAAAATTTGGTGTCATCTTTCTTGCTGTAGTTTTTGTTGGTGATTACGACCGGAACTTTGGTGTCATCTATCTTGTTTTAGTTGCTGATTACGCCCGAAGATTTGGTGTCATCTTGTTTTAGTTTTTGTTGCCGATTACGCTCAAGAATTTGGTGTCATCTTTCTTGTTGTAGTTTTTGTTGCCGATTACGCCCGAAAATTTGGTGTCATCTTTCTTGTTTTAGTTTTTGTTGCCGTTTCCGCAAGGGTCTTTGATGGTTTTTCTGTTAACTTCGGAAATGTCTCCTTCTGTTGTCAGATGTTCGAGTGCAGCAAATGAGCTTCTCAGTTCCAATTTGAAATTCTTATGTTCAATCAAAACGCTTATAGCGTAGTAAAACTTCGTTTATTTATTGACGTAAAAAGCAGTGGCGCCGCGTGCCCATTTAGGTTGGATGTGCGCAGTTACGGGGAAAAATCACGCAAACATTTAATTATGTAACCCGTGCTGAGAAATGCACGTATTGATTTTGAACATAAGAAAGCATTTTTTTTATTTAGCGGTCGGTGAATAAAAATAAATGAATAAATTTTGTTATCCCATCCTATATGGATAACAACACTTCAAATTCTGTTTTTAAATCAGTGCTCATAAACACACCGATTCGGACTGCGACTATAAAAGGTAGAAAAACTGCGACTCGTGGCAGAACGTTATGACTCCGAGCGATTCCAAACGCAAATGTATGAACGGTAGTGCTTTTTTAGGCGCGCACACCCTGTGAAGTTTAGCCTCTGCATTAAAATCACAAGTTAGTAAAATCATGCAATGCATTGATTATGATAGCTTTCCAACATACCAGAAATTATTACTCAAGTTATGAGGATAATGGCTGTGGAATAAATCTCGCTCCTGTCTCCTGACCTTTGACCCCATTTCGATGATATTCAACAGAACCTGTTCAGTACACCTCAAGAATAACATACTAAAGTTCTGTCGTAATAGAAGCAGTTTTACGCAAGTTATGAGAATAAAAGCTGTGGAATAAATCTTGCTTTTGTGCAATGACCTTTGATCCCATTTCGTTGATATTCAACAGAACCGGTTCACTATACCTCCGGAACAACATGATAACGTTTTGTCGCAATCGAAACATTTTTTGGTAAGTTATGATGCACAAGGGCAATGGAATGGAATCCACTCCAGTGTCCTGACCTTTGACCCCATTTCCAATAGGGTTCGTCCCCAGTGGCTCCCTACCACATACTAAATTTTCATTGAAATCGAACCATTTTTACGTAAGTTAGGACGCATAAGGGCAATGGAACAAATCCCGCTCTTATGACCTGCCTGACCTTTGACCCCATTTCGCCCATTTTCAATAGGGTTCGTGCCCAGGTGGTTCTCTACCACATACTAAAATTTCATCGAAATCGAACCATATTTACGCATGTTATGACGCATAAAGGCAATGGAATGGATTCCACTTTTATGCCCTGACCTTTGACCCCATTTCACCCATTTTCAATAGGGTTCGTCCCCAGATGTTTCCTTACAAAATACTAACATTTCATCGAAATCGAACCATTTTACGCAAGTTATGACGCATAAGGGCAATGGAATAAATCCCGCTTTTATGCCCTGCCTGACCTTTGACCCCATTCGCCCATTTTCAATAGGGTTCGTACCCAGTGGTTCCCTACCACATACTAAAATTTCATCGAAATCGAACCATATTTACGCATGTTATGACGCATAAAGGCAATGAAATGGATCTCGCTTTTATGTCCTGACCTTTGTCCCCATTCCGCCCATTTTCAATAAGTTTCGTTCCCAGGTGGTTCCTTAGCACATACCAAAATTTCATCGAAATCGAACCATTTTTTACGCAAGTTTTGACGCATAAGGGCAATGGAATAAATCCCGCTCTTATGCCCTGCCTGACCTTTGACCCCAATTTGCCAATTTTCTACAGGGTTCGTGCCCAGGTAGTTCCCTACCACATACTAAAATTTCATCGAAATCGAACCATATTTACGCATGTTAGCACGCATAAGGGCAATTGAATGGATCCAGCTCTTATGGCGTGGCCTTTGACCCCACTTCACCTATTTTCAATAGGGTTCGTCCCCTGGTGGTCCCCTACCACATACTAAAATGTCATCGAAATCGAACCATTTTTACGTGAGTTATCGTGCCGACAGACGTACGGACGGACAGACGTACGGAAAAAGCTGGAGCATATACACTTCTTTAACCTACGGTTGGAAAGCGTAAACAAGGAAAAAAATGTGACCTGTAGCGCCATCTGGAGAGCTTTGTATCACACGCACCTGGTGTGTCCGCTGGCCAAATAGCACACTTACGGATGCCAATATTACTTACTTTATTTTGTTTACTCAACGAAGCAACGAACCTTCTCCACTTTACGAAAGCATTGTATAAGGGAATTAATTTTTAGCCACCACACGAAGCCTTAGGATAAGCTTTGGTGAGTTTTGTTATCCAAAAACATAATAAAACAACAACTCTAATCACAACATTGAATTGCGTTGCTCCATGAGATTGCAAGCGGTGCTCTATTTGGCTAGCACACCCTGAGAGATCAGCTATAATGTTTGAAACCACAGGGAAATAAAAAGGTGACCTGCAGCGCCATCCAGGGAGCGCTTGTACCACAGTTGCTTGAGCATCGTCGTATGTCTTGTCGAGAAAACGCACACCCGAGGATCTTAGCCCAAATATGATGTTCTGACTACGGAACGAACATTCTCCTCTTAAAGAAAACATTGGTGGGGAAATTAATTTTAGCCCTCACTCGAAGCCTTAGGTGACACTCTGGCGAGTTTTATTAGAAATAAATACGAAAATGTAATATCGATAGTATAAGTTAAATAAATTGAGCCTCTGTGTGGGTGTGCGCCAAACACCTTGCACACCCCGAATATTCGACCCTGGTAAAAAAAGGCATATAGAATCTCCAAGCTTTCGCTCTCCACTGGGAGGCATTTTTGAGACAGTAGATAGACATAAAAATGAATAAAATGATTTGTGGTATCAGTACTTTTCCTTTGCTGTATGAGCGTACGACGTTCAATTTTGGTGTAGAGATACATCTTACATCTCACCATTTTATGCTCACTTCCCGTGATGAAACTTAGGTAGGTAAATGCTGTAAAACGCACTACAAAGTCTTGAGTGACAAATTTCTTGTTTCAAATAATAAAATCAATTTTACTTGTAGCCTAATTTGGGTGACTCCATGTCCATTTCTCGCGTGGCTTTTCCTTTAAAAAGGAGTTCATGACGAAACACTTTTCTTCTCTGCAATCTACGAGAGTATTTCCACACTCGCTTCTGTTGGCGTGACCGAATTTATATACAGAAGTGTTGTTGCCCCATGCTCGCGTTGAAATCACCCATGATCTTCAGATGCTACTTAACTTTTTGTATTTATAAGTTGTATTTCTTCGTAAAAGCCGTCCATTTCTTCTTCTTTTTTTTTTTTTTCTTCATTGGAGATTTAACGACCACCGTGAGCAACTCAATGGGCTATAAGCAGTCGTCCGTCCCTAATTTAGGGTCACTGGTTCCAGGGAAGGGAGAGAGCCAGTGCCGTAAGACAAACACAAACATCCATGCCTCACCGGGATTTGAACCCGGGCTCCTTACGGACGAATGATCAGAGGCCATCGCTTAGACCACTGCACCACCGGGGCGGCGTCCATTTCTTCATGAAGATGACTTGTAGTGGGCGCCTAGGCTTAAAGGATTGCAATTCGGTATCTTCTTGAGAGGTGGGGGAAAATGTTGCTCCACTATCCGAGCGGTACGAGTCGCTGGCTCCGAACGTTTGTCCGAGATGGTTGTGGGTTCGTATTCCAAGTAAAAGATGTATAGTGCGCTTGACTTATGGCACTGGCTCTCTCCCTGCCCTGGAACACATTTGCTCTAAATTACTGCCGGGCGACTCCTTGTAGCCCTTTAAGTTACTCAGGGTAGTCGTTAATCACTAAACAAACAAAAAATGAGTCTTGTAGATTTGTATGAGGAAATTTCGAACTCTTGAACCCTATAAGCCATTTGTTAATTAAAAGTGCCTCCGCGGTGGCGCAGTGGTCTTAGCGATGGTTACTGATCATTCGTCCGAGGTGGGTCCGGGTTCGAATCCCGGTGAGCCATGGATATTGTGTTTATCTTACAGCGTTGGCTCTCTCGCTTCCCTGGAACCAGTGGCCCTAAATTAGGGAAAGGCGACTGTTTATAGCCCATTCAGTTGCACACGGTGGTCGTTAAATCCCCAATCAGCCGCCCCGGTGGCGCAGTGATCTAAGCGATGGCCTCTGATCATTCGTCCGAGGTGGGTCCGGGTTCGAATCCCGGTGAGGCATGGATGTTGTGTTTGTCTTACGGCACAGGTTCTCTCCCTTCCCTGGGATCAGTGACCCTAAATTAGGGACGGGCGACTGACTATAGCCCATTGAGTTGCTCACGGTAGTCGTTAAACCTCCAATAAAAAAAAAACCAATCAAAATAAAATAAAATTATAGATCCAACGTCACTAGTTCTGCGAGGAGCTATGTAATTGTTTTACAGATTAAAAAGCACTTATCTTCAAATTCGCCTTGGTGTTAGCAAAAGTCAAAGTTAGATTTTAGTTGTCTTAAGTAGTGGTCGTTTTAAATTTTGTTTCATTTCCAGAAAACTCAGATCTATGACTGACACGGAGCCAAGCACATCCTGTCGTCACAACATTCGCACCTGCGTTATCTGTGAGGTTTTCCATTTTCTCCAATTGCATGATTTGTAAGGTTTCCCGTAGTCCCCTAATTTTTTTTTTTTTTTTTTTTTTTTGATTGGGGATTTAATGACCACCATGAGCGACTCATTGGGCTATAAGCAGTCACCCGTCCCTAATTTAGACCACTGGTTCTAGGGAAAAGAGAGAGCCAGTGCCATAAGACTAACACAACACTCATGCCTCAATGGGATTCGAACCCAGACCCACCTGAGATGAATGGTCAGAAGCCAGCGCTTAGACCACTGCTCCACCGGCATGGCTTGGTGAGGCTTCCCATTGCCTGCACATCTATGATCCGTGAGGCTTCACCTTGTTTCCAACTTATGACTGGTGAGGTGGTGCAGTGGTCTGATTGCCGCCCCGGTGGCGCAGTGGTCTAAGCGATGGCCTCTGATCATTTGTCCGAAAGGGGTCCGGGTTCGAATCCCGGTCAGGCATGGATGTTGTGTTTGTCTTACGGCACTGGCTCTCTCCCTTCCCTGGAACCAGTGACCCTAAATTAGGGACGGGCGACTTCTTATAGCCCATTGAGTTGCTCACGGTGGTCGTTAAACCTCCAATCCAAAAAAAAAAAATCCATCCAAAAAAAGGGATCCGGGTTCGAATCCCGGTGAGGCATGGATGTTGTGTTTGTCTTACGGCACTGGTTCTCTCCCTTCCCTGGAACCAATGACCCTAAATTAGGGACGAGCGACTGCTTATAGCCCATTGAGTTGCTCACGGTGGTCGTTAAACCTACAACCAAAAAAAAAAAAATATATATATCGCCTCTCGTAATGTGTTTTTTTTAATGGGGACCAACCAGAAATCACATGGTAACAAATCTGGACTGCATGCAGGTTGAAGCGCCAACTTAATATTCATTTTTTTCAAATAAGAAGAGACAAACTGGTCATGTGCCGCCTTGCATTGGGCCGCACATGAAAATAAATGAGGAACCCAAGTTAAACAAACACGTTTCATTCTCAAATGTTACATTACAATTTTGTGAGTTGATGATTTTGAAATGTAAACCATATCTTCGATATCTCTAATTGATAGGTGTCTGTCTTCCCGTACAATAACATATATATAATATCTTCCCTCTGTAACACTCGTTGAAGATCTTTCTCCATGCGCGATTGAAGTTGCCGACTCGCGACCATCTATAAATTCTTTATGCCATCTGCAAATTGTTGATTTTCCTTGATATTCATCTTTCTAAGCCTCTTGCATAAGACGGAAACTCTCTCCGATAGACTCTTTAAGTTGACAGCAAAATTTATTGGCGCATCTTTGTTCTTCTTTCACGTCCATGTTTTTGAAAAATCACAGCGTGAGAACACTTGTTAGGGGTTTACGAAAAAACGTTTTTTGAACTGCGCACTACCGACGACGCATGCGTGATAAACAGGTGTGGCCGGTTGCTATGGTTACTACAACGACTACCGTTTTTTCGAGACTCATGCCAAGGTCAAACACAATATTGCACATTTTTTATAAAATCATTCTCAGATGGTTTGAGACAAGCTATGTATATCCCACTCTTTCCATACTTGATCGCGCACTGCTGAATTTCTAATTGATCTGCTGGTGTTCCTATTTGACGTATTTCTGGCACATAGTCTAATATTTCAACTGTCCAACGGTGGTCAGTGTTATCAATGTGGTCAGCCCATTCCCATTTGAGGATCTTTGATGAAATAAAGGAAAGTTAGATTCTTGTAGTTTTCCTGATTCGTGATTCCTTTTTCTTTCATGGTTACGTCAAGCATGAACTCTCCATACTTATTTGAGTCATTGGTAGCTTCTGCATGTCTTTTTTAGTTAATGTCTCTGGCTTATGAGACAGAACTGCCAGTATGCATCGACTAAAATTTTTTAAGACGTAGTGGTGAATTACCGTTGAAAATTGTACTGTTATTTCCAAATGCTGTCCAACGAAGTTTTAAAAACGTCTATTAATTTCTTCTTCCATGTTGTCCTAATTTTACTTATCTTGCTCAAGGTACTTCCATGATTTCCCCATCAACTGCGCTATCTTCAGGTGTTTTATTGCACATCAGTTTTGATTTCTGTAAGTTCATCTGTTATCTCACTTCTTTTTCTCTTATCAACAAGTTCCTTGATCATAATCTGAAGCTTTGAGGGGGAACTTGCAAAAATGACTATGTCGTCAGAAAAACGAAGGTGGGTTAGTATTCTCTATTAATCTTTGTCCCCTTGTCTTCGGAGTTCAATGATTGAAAGACATATTGCAGTTTGGCATTAGAAAATCTGGGAGATATAGTGCCACACTGTATCACTCCCTTTCCAATTCTTAGCACGTTTTTTTGTGAAAAAAGATAGTGCTTATGTTATCGGTCTGTCCGTCCGTCCGTCTGTGATCCCCATATCTCTGCAACTATTAATTTTGAAAAATTCTTTTTGTATTGGGAAGCTTGAAATATGCGAATGATGATCCTTTTATTACGGTTTTTTTCCGATACATAACTTCGCCGCTAGAGAGCGTAATTGCGGATGATATTGAATTCAAGGTACATTTCATTGCATATATTTGCTTCTAAATATCCTATAGAAAAAATATTTTCTTCCTTTCGATGGCATTTATAACAAAGACTATTTTAAGCAAACTTGATAAAAATAGCAACATTTGTTCCCAGTTAAATGTTTATTTAAAATCAAATCGACTATAGTTTCGCAGAGCATTTGGTTCGGCATCATCAGGCCGAATGGAGCGTAAACATTAAAATCATTGTGAGATCATCAGAGTTCTGACGGTCACGGAATTTGGTGAGTTGTTTCCACGCGCTTGAAAGAAATGGAAGAGACGTCATGTCGTTGACAAGCCGTGAAGAGTTCTAAAAGTTATTAAACTATAATCGATTTGATTTAAAAAAACATTTAATTGTGAACAAACATTGCTATTTTATTAACCCTTTAACGATCATCACGCCCAAAACGCCCGTGAGTACAAACGGCCATAGACGCCCTAAACCCCTGTCGAAAATGAGTCAGATTTCCTACCTTTACTTGTTCTTCTTTATGGAGATTAGCAGAAGTCACTCTGTCACTACTGTTGTTTTTAAACAAATAAGTGAAACATCAGATAGTTTCGGGCGTTATGGTATTTAGAGTGATACAAGATTTTTGGGTCATGGTTGGTAAAGGGTTAAATCTCAACATCACAAGTTTAGTAATCATAAATTACATATTTTACGCACAGTTTCTTTTTCAAGTAACGCATAGATTTTCCACTTGGGTTGTAAAAGTACATTGCGTTTGGCCTGATATCTCTGGTCCTAAAGGTTCAATTTGAAAACTCCTTGCTGCATCAGAAAGAACTCCTCGAGGAAAATGATTCGAATGCAATATCTAATTTTTGGTAACGAAAGATTTGGCTACCAGGCGGCGTAAGTGTTTATTTCTGTTTCTGATGTATTTGCAGAAAAATCTGAGCTCCTGAAAACTCGATTAAGAAAACTTTCGTGGACCGATACAGCTCCTCGGAAAACCTTTTGAGAATACCTCCTGTTTACAATAATGCGTACTTTTCCAACTAGAGGGGTAGATGTATATCTTATTTTTGTCGATATCTCTGCTTCTAAGAGTCTGATTTAAAAAATTGTTCATTTGTCGGAGAGCCTTTCCGGTGCGAAATGCTTCTCACATAGTTTTATAATTTTCACGTAATGCATATAATATCCGCTAGGAGCCTCAAGGGTAAATTGGATTAACCCCATTGAAAAAAAATGGTTTTTGGTGAGGGTAATTGCATTAACCCAGTTAGAAAAAATATTTTTTAATTGGTGTAAACTATTCTACTGTTTTCATGGCTAGTAGTGAGATACTAGTAGCTATGAAAACAGTTTGTGTATTTTCCTGTCCAAAATAAAGCATAATTTTACCGCTAGTGGTGCCAATGTTCAGTCTGTTTCTCTCGATATCTCCGCTTCTACACGTGCTACCTAAAACAATTTTCAACACCAGATGTCATTTACCTTATGGAATAATTTAAGTTAGTATTTGAGGAGTTTTATAGTTCACAGTTTTATCGCTAGGTGGTGTTTGTGTGCCTTAATTTGCAGCTATATAGCTTCTTCTAAGACGTTGATAATTTTATTTTTTACTGTATGACACTCGCTACAATAGAAATGTGGATCATTATCCTTTTTAAATAATGCGCAGATTTTTCGCTAGGGGACGATAAGGTCAAAACTTTTCTCTCGTTATCTCTTCTTCCAAAAGACGAATTTGAAAAGTTATTATTATTATTATTTGCGTAGCTTTTTCAATGAAGAATATTTTTCGCCTATTTTCAACTTTCCTATAATGCAAAATTCTTCCACTAGAAAGCATAGAGTTATATCCAGTTTCCTTCAATATTTCTTCTTTTAACTGTTTGATTTGAAAATGTGTTTTTCTCAGATACCTTCCTTCTTCTATGAGAGACTTTATGCCCGCCATTTGTTAATTTCGTAATAAACTTTTTAGCTGCTGGTGGAAGAAAGTAGCTGTTTCTTTTCTGGATGTTTTATCGATTGTAGAAATCTGATTAAATTTTTCTTTTGAGCCAGTTGCATTTACGCCGATAAATTTTATTCACGTCAGAAAGGATTCAAAAGACGTGCTCATTACAACCGAAATTCGGTGCCGTCTTTCTGGTTGTAAGTGGTTTGTCCTCTAGCAGTCGAAATGTTGTACTTGCATTTGCTTAGATGTTATTGATAATAATATTAATGTCTGCATCAACACCGTGGGAAGCAAACTCATTTTTGCGGTGGTGCATTCGAATCCACATGTTCCTGCTCCGGAGCAAGAAGTTCATGTAACTGAACTACGCCGGCTAGGTTTATCGCTGCAACTTGCCGTTTTGACTATGCGCCACCTTAGTACCGCGTCGCACCCTCAGGATTTCAAGGACATCGTAACTGCAGAAAGTTTCATGGAACCAAAAACCTTTTCATGATCAATAAAAGCCATACGTAATGAGAGTTTGTACTCATTCCCTCATTCAATCAGTTCTCTCAGTACATGGATTTGATCTACATTCATTGTCATGAAAATACGCGCACCAAAAAAAAAAAATAATAATAATAACGGTGCGATCAACGCGAAACTCTGCGAATAGCTAACGGGAGGGCAGACATGCAAATGATTAAAGTTTCGTGCGATTCCGCATGCCCGTGCGTCCAAGACTGGCGCTGCAATCCCAATCCCTGGGGCTTATAAAGCACCTCGCAGGGGACTCCACATTCGTGCCGAAGTGCACGGTTAGAGGCAGGTGAGATCCCTGAGCGACAGACATGCCGACGAGCCGCCATAGATATGCGTACAGGCTACTGACAGAGTTTGAACGAGGCCGTATCGTCGAGATGAGAGAGGCAGGGTGGCTGGCGCACCGAATCAGCCGCCATTTGGGCAGGTCGGACAGTACGGTACGATCGTGTTGGAAGCATTGGACACGGGAAGGCACAAAGACACGGCGGACTGGCTATGGACGACCCAGACACACCACCAGAAGAGAGGACCGTGGGAAAGGGAGAGCGGCCCGCACACATGTAACGACGTCCTTGTTCAATATCCAGAGACATGTGGCGGCTGCACAAGGGACTCCTGTGTCCGCCAGAATCATTTCTAGACGCCTGGCGAAGGCGAATTTGCACTCTCGACGGCCCTTACGTTTTCTGCCATTAACATCTGACCATCGTCAACGTTGATTGTAGTGGTGTCAGCAGCGAGCAACGTGGAATGCTACGGACTGGCGACATATAATGCTCAGCGACGAATCCCGCTATTGTATGGAAACGTACAACCACCGTGTCAGAGTGTGGAGAACCGCAGGTGAGTGCTACAATCTTAACCTCACTGTACAGCGGCACATGTCCCGAACTGCAGGCGTGATGGTCTAGGGAGCCATCGCGTATGACAGCCGGACGTCCTTCGCAGTGATCCGAGGAGGGGGGTTTGGCAGCTCTGGCAATCACACAGGAGATCCTGCGGCTCCATGTACTGCTTTTCCTGGCAGGGCAGTTCGGTGCCATTTTCCAACAAGATAACGCCCGTGCGCACACGGCTGGGGTTTTCCAGGACTGTCTACGTCATGCTTCCACGCTTCGGTGGCATGCCAGAATGCCTGATCTCTCGCCCATCGAGCACGTGTGGGACCAGATGGGACGCCAGCTTTTTCCATGTCCTAGTGTTCGTGATTTAGAGCGTTAGTTGCAAGAAGTGTGGGCCAATCTGTCTCAGGATAACATACGGCGTCTCTTTGACTCCATCCCGGACTGTATCATCGCATGTATCCGAGCACGAGGCGGTCCGACGTGGTGTTAACGCTCACCCGAATGTGTACCGTATGTCCGCGGGAAATCGTCCTACTGCTGGGATATTGTACTAAAATCTGATTTCAATCCGACGCCTTCTTCTTGGTGCGCGGATTTTTATGACAAAATGAGTGTATATAATGCTGTAGATATTCCCGACTCCAGCTTGTTTCCCTGGCGGAGACATATCCAGTGTTTCCTTCATGCGATGTGACAGTACGTATATTAATGAAGATTTGGTAAATAACTGATAGAAAGTACCGGTCTGTTGTTTTTGATTTCCTCGTGGTCCCCTTGGTTAGATGGGAGGATTACTGTAGCATTGTTTCAATCATCAGGAATCTTCCTTGCATTGAAGCATTTAGTGAAAACTCGGTGCAATGTACTTTCTGTTTCCCCACGGGATTCATGTGTATTGTACACTATCTACGATAATTCCATTTCCCCCTGAAGCTGTTCCTCGTTGCATGGGCCGCTTCAGCCGGGAGGATAGGAAAAACTTATTGCCAGCGCATTTCTTTATGTAGCCTACCATCTGTAATAGATAAACTTTCCCTTTCATATAGATTTGTGTAGAATTATTTTACTCCCGTCAAAATTTCGTTCTTACTTCTTCTTTCGGTATCATCTTCCGTTCTGAGGGCCAAGATATGTTTTTCTTCTGTAACTGTTTTCTTCATGCTTTGTTGTTCCCTAATAATTTTATGACTAGTTCACAGTTGAATTTATTTACATCTTCATCTGTACTGTTCCGCACTGCCTTGCATTATCCAATATATTCCGCATTGAAATAGTTTTTTATCTTGATATTCTTGTTTTCTCTATCAGCATTTTTGTTTGTTCCAAAATTTCCTTCATGTTGCTCTTGTTCCTTCTAGTATCAGCACGTCTTTTGTAAAAAAACATGGTCGTTGCTTATGCTATCGGTTTGTCCGTCCGTCTGTAGACACCATATCTCTGTAACTATTAGTCCGATTGGAAAAATTCTTTTTGCATTGGGAAGCTTGAAATGTACGAATGGTGATCCTTCATTTCTTTTTTTTTTTTACGATGTACAATTTCGCCGCTAGAGGACGTAAATGCATATGATATCCAATTCAAAATACATTTTATTCCATATATTTGCTTCTAAACATGCGATGATTGAGAAAATTCTTTTACCTTTCGATTCCACTTATGTCGAAGACTATTTTAGGTGTAGTCACTCTTTCAAGTTACTCATAGATTTTCCGCTAGGAGTCGTAAAAGTAAATTGCGTTTTCTCCGATATCTCTACTTATAAAAAACTCCGATTTGAAAACTTCTTCCTGTATCGCATACAGCTCCTGATGGGAAAGGTTTTTCGTATAATTTCTAATATTCCCTAAATAATGGTTTGGCCACTAGGGGGCATAACTGTTAATTTCTGCTTCTGATGTATTTGCAGCAAAATCTGAGCTCCTGAAAACTAGACTGAACAATTCTTTCCTGGACCGATATCTCTCACATCTTAAAAACATTTTGAGGATACTTTTCTATTAAAATAATGCATGTTTTTCCCGCCATGAAGCGTAGATGCATATCTCATATTTGTCAATATCTCTGCTTCTGAGAGTCTAATTTGAAAAATTATTTCTCTGTTAGAGAGCGTTTCTGCAGTGAAATTGTTCTCATATAATTTCAAATTTCTCTTAACGCGCAAGTCTGCAACCAGAGGGCGTAAGTATACGATTCCGTTTACAGCAATATCGGCCGGATTAAACGCCCGATCAAAAAGCTTTTTTCTTCGGTCAGATACTAATGTTTTCCATACCGGTTCCATTGAATTTGAATAGCTTTGATAAATTTAATTCGCGTCAGAACGTAATCAAAAGGCGTGCAAATTCCGCCCGAAAATTTGGTGTCATCTTGCTTTTTTAGTTTTTGTTGGCGATTACGCCCGAAAATTTGGTGTCATCTTTCTTTTTTAGTTTTTGTTGGCGATTACACCCGAAAATTTGGTGTCATCTTTCTTGTTGTAGTTTTTGTTGGCGGTTACGCCCGGAACTTTGGTGTCATCTATCTTGTTTTAGTTTTTGTTGCCGATTACGCCCGAAAATTTGGTGTCATCTTTCTTGTTTTAGTTTTTGTTGGCGATTACGCCCGAAAATTTGGTGTCATCTTTCTTGTTTTAGTTTTTGTTGGCGATTACGCCCGAAAATTTGGTGTCATCTTTCTTGTTTTAGTTTTAGTTGCTGACTACGCCCGAAGATTTGGTGTCATCTTTCTTGTTTTAGTTTTTATTGCCGATTACGCCCGAAAATTTGGTGTCATCTTTCTTGTTTTAGTTTTTGTTGCCGTTTCCGCAAGGGTCTTTGATGGTTTTTCTGTTAACTTCGGAAATGTCTCCTTCTGTTGTCAGATGTTCGAGTGCAGAAAATGAGCTTCTCAGTTCCAATTTGAAAATCTTATGTTCAATCAAAACGCTTATAGCGTAGTAAAACTTCGTTTATTTATTGACGTAAAAAGCAGTGGCGCCGCGTGCCCATTTAGGTTGGATGTGCGCAGTTACGGGGAAAAATCACGCAAACATTTAGTTATGTAACCCGTGCTGAGAAATGAACGTATTGAGTTTGAACATAAGAAAGCATTTTTTTTTTATTTAGCGGTCGGTGAATAAAAATAAATGAATGAATTTTATTATCCCATCCTATATGGATAACAACACTTCAAATTCTGTTTTTAAATCAGTGCTCATAAACACACCGATTCGGACTGCGACTATAAAAGGTAGAAAAACTGCGACTCGTGGCAGAACGTTATGACTCCGAGCGATTCCAAACGCAAATGTATGACCGGTAGTGCTTTTTTGGGCGCGCACACCCTGTGAAGTTTAGCCTCTGCATTAAAATCACAAGTTAGTAAAATCATGCAATGCATTGATTATGATACGCTTTCCAACATACCAGAAATTATTACTCAAGTTATGAGGATAATGGCTGTGGAATAAATCTCGCTCCTGTTTCCTGACCTTTGACCCTATTTCGATGATATTCAACAGAACCGGTTCAGTACACCTCAAGAATAACATACTAAAGTTTTGTCGTAATAGAAGCAGTTTTACGCAAGTTATGAGAATAAAGGCTGTGGAATAAATCTTGCTTTTGTGCAATGACCTTTGACCCCATTTCGTTGATATTCAACAGAACCGGTTCACTATACCTCCGGAACAACATGATAACGTTTTGTCGCAATCGAAACATTTTTTGGTAAGTTATGATGCACAAGGGCAATGGAATGGATCCCACTCCAGTGTCCTGACCTTTGACCCCATTTCGCCCATTTTCAATAGGGTTCGTCCCCAGTGGCTCCCTACCACATACTAAAATTTCATTGAAATCAAACCATTTTTATGAAAGTTATGACGCATAAGGGCAATGGAACAAATCCCGCTCTTATGACCTGCCTGACCTTTGACCCCATTTCGCCCATTTTCAATAGGGTTCGTGCCCAGGTGGTTCCCTACCACATACTAAAATTTCATCGAAATCGAACCATATTTACGCATGTTATGACGCATAAAGGCAATGGAATGGATTCCACTTTTATGCCCTGACCTTTGAATCCATTTCACCCATTTTCAATAGGGTTCGTCCCCAGATGGTTCCTTACGAAATACTAACATTTCATCGAAATCGAACCATTTTACGCAAGTTATGACGCATAAGGGCAATGGAATAAATACCGCTTTTATGCCCTACCTGACCTTTGACCCCATTCGTCCATTTTCAATAGGGTTCGTGCCCAGTGGTTCCCTACCACATACTAAAATTTCATCGAAATCGAACCATATTTACGCATGATATGACGCATAAAGGCAATGAAATGGATCTCGCTTTTATGTCCTGACCTTTGACCCCATTCCGCCCATTTTCAATAGGTTTCGTTCCCAGGTGGTTCCTTAGCACATACCAAAATTTCATCGAAATCGAACCATTTTTACGCAAGTTTTGACGCATAAGGGCAATGGAATAAATCCCGCTCTTATGCCCTGCCTGACTTTTGACCCCAATTTGCCAATTTTCTACAGAGTTCGTGCCCAGGTAGTTCCCTACCACATACTAAAATTTCATCGAAATCGAACCATATTTACGCATGTTATCACGTATAAGGGCAATTGAATGGATCCCGCTCTTATGGCGTGACCTTTGACCCCACTTCACCCATTTTCAATAGGGTTCGTCCCCTGGTGGTCCCCTACCACATACTAAAATGTCATCGAAATCGAACCATTTTTAAGTGAGTTATCGTGCCGACAGTCTGGAGAGCTTTGTATCACACGCACCTGGGGTGTCAGCTGGCCAAATAGCACACTTACGGATGCCAATATTACTTACTTTATTTTGTTTACTCAACGAAGCAACGAACCTTCTCCACTTTACGAAAGCATTGTATAAGGGAATTAATTTTAGCCACCACACGAAGCCTTAGGATAAGCTTTGGTGAGTTTTGTTATCCAAAAACATAATAAAACAGCAACTCTAATCACAACATTGAATTGCGTTGCTCCATGAGATTGCAAGCGGTGCTCTATTTGGCTAGCACACCCTGAGAGATCAGCTATAATGTTTGAAACCACTGGGAAATAAAAAGGTGACCTGCAGCGCCATCCAGGGAGCGCTTGTACCACAGTTGCTTGAGCATCGTCGTATGTCTTGTCGAGAAAACGCACACCCGAGGATCTTAGCCCAAATGTGATGTTCTGACTACGGAACGAACATTCTCCTCTTAAAGAAAACATTGGTGGGGAAATTAATTTTAGCCACCACTCGAAGCCTTAGGTCACACTCTGGCGAGTTTTATTAGAAATAAATCCGAAAATGTAATATCGATAGTATAAGTTAAATAAATTGAGCCTCTGTGTGGGTGTGCGCCAAACACCTTGCACACCCCGAATATTCGACCCTGGTAAAAAAAGGCATATAGAATCTCCAAGCTTTCGCTCTCCACTGGGAGGCATTTTTGAGACAGTAGATAGACATAAAAATGAATAAAATGATTTGTGGTATCAGTACTTTTCCTTTGCTGTATGAGCGTACGACGTTCAATTTTGGTGTAGAGATACATCTTACATCTCACCATTTTATGTTCACTTCCCGTGATGAAACTTAGGTAGGTAAATGCTGTAAAACGCACTACAAAGTCTTGAGTGACAAATTTCTTGTTTCAAATAATAAAATCAATTTTACTTGTAGCCTAATTTGGGTGACTCCATGTCCATTTCTCGCGTGGCTTTTCCTTTGAAAAGGAGTTCATGACGAAACACTTTTCTTCTCTGCAATCTACAAGAGTATTTCCACACTCGCTTCTGTTGGCGTGACCGAATTTATATACAGAAGTGTTGTTGCCCCATGCTCGCGTTGAAATCACCCATGATCTTCAGATGCTACTTAACTTTTTGTATTTTATTTTTTTTTTTTTTGATTGGAGGTTTAACGACCACCGTGAGCAACTCAATGGGCTATAAGCAGTCGCCCGTCCCTAATTTAGGGTCACTGGTTCCAGGGAAGGGAGAGAGCCAGTGCCGTAAGACAAACACAACATCCATGCCTGACCGGGATTCGAACCCGGACCCCTTACGAACGAATGATCAGAGGCCAGCGCCTTAGACCACTGCGCCACCGGGGTGGCTTTTTTTTTTTTTTTTTTTTTTTTTTTTTGTATTTATAAGTTGTATTTCTTCGTAAAAGCCGTCCATTTCTTCTTCTTTTTTTTTTTTTCTTGATTGGAGATTTAACGACCACCGTGAGCAACTCAATGGGCTATAAGCAGTCGCCCGTCCCTAATTACGGGTCACTGGTTCCATGGAAGGGAGAGAGCCAGTGCCGTAAGACAAACACAACATCCATGCCTAACCGGGATTTGAACCCGGGCTCCTTACGGACGAATGATCAGAGGCCATCGCTTAGACCACTGCACCACCGGGGCGGCGTCCATTTCTTCATGAAGATGACTTGTAGTGGGCGCCTAGGCTTAAAGGATTGCAATTCGGTATCTTCTTGAGAGGTGGGGAAAAAATGTTGCTCCACTATCCGAGCGGTACGAGTCGCTGGCTCCGAACGTTTGTCCGAGATGGTTGTGGGTTCGTATTCCAAGTAAAAGATGTATAGTGCGCTTGACTTATGGCACTGGCTCTCTCCCTGCCCTGGAACACATTTGCTCTAAATTACTGCCGGGCGACTCCTTGTAGCCCTTTAAGTTACTCAGGGTAGTCGTTAATCACTAAACAAACAAAAAATGAGTCTTGTAGATTTGTATGAGGAAATTTCGAACTCTTGAACCCTATAAGCCATTTGTTAATTAAAAGTCCCTCCGCGGTGGCGCAGTGGTCTTAGCGATGGTTACTGATCATTCGTCCGAGGTGGGTTCGGGTTCGAATCCCGGTGAGCCATGGATATTGTGTTTATCTTTGGGAGCTGGCTCTCTCGCTTCCCTGGAACCAGTGGCCGTAAATTAGGGAAAAGCGACTGTTTATAGCCCATTCAGTTGCTCACGGTGGTCGTTAAACCCCCAATCAGCCGCCCCGGTGGCGCAGTGGTCTAAGCGATGGCCTCTGATCATTCGTCCGAGGTGGGTCCGGGTTCGAATCCCGGTGAGGCATGGATGTTGTGTTTGTCTTACGACACTGGTTCTCTCCCTTCCCTGGGATCAGTGACCCTAAATTAGGGACGGGCGACTGCCTATAGCCCATTGAGTTGCTCACGGTAGTCGTTAAACCTCCAATAAAAAAAAACAAAAAAAACAATCAAAATAAAATAATATTATAGATCCAACGTCACTAGTTCTGCGAGGAGCTATGTAATTGTTTTACAGATTAAAAAGCACTTATCTTCGAATTCGCCTTGGTGTTAGAAAAAATCAAAATTGGATTTTAGTTGTCTTAAGTAGTGGTCGTTTTAAATTTCGTTTCATTTCCAGAAAACCCAGATTGACGGAGCCAAGCACATCCTATCGCACAACATTTGCACCTGCGTTATCTGTGAGGTTTCCCATTTTCTCCAATTGCATGATTTGTAAGGTTTCCCGTAGTCCACTAATTTTTTTTTTTTTTTTTTTTTTTTGATTGGGGGTTTAATGACCACCATGAGCAACTCATTGGGCTATAAGCAGTCACCCGTCCCTAATTTAGGCCACTGGTTCTAGGGAAGGGTGAGAGCCAGTGCCATAAGACTAACACAACACTCATGCCTCAATGGGATTCGAACCCGGACCCACCTGAGATGAATGATCAGAAGCCAGCGCTTAGACCACTGCTCCATCGGCATGGCTTGGTGAGGCTTCCCATTGCCTGCACATCTATGATCCGTGAGGCTTCACCTTGTTTCCAACTTATGACTGGTGAGGTGGTGCAGTGGTCTGATTGCCACCCCGGTGCCGCAGTGGTCTAAGCGATGGCCTCTGATCATTCGTCCGAAAGGGATCCGGGTTCGAATCCCAGTGAGGCATGGATGTTGTGTTTGTCTTACGGCACTGGTTCTCTCCCTTTCCTGGAACCAATGACCCTAAATTAGGGACGAGCGACTGCTTATAGCCCATTGAGTTGCTCACGGTGGTCGTTAAACCTTCAACCAAAAAAAAAAAAAAAAAAAAAAAAAAAAGTGGTCTAATTTAAATCCCACTGAGAAATGGATGTTGTGTTTGTTTTACGGCACCGTCTCTCTTCCTTCCCTGAGTCCAGTGGCCCAAAATTAATTCTCTCCCTGCCCTGGTTCCAGTGCCCAAATTTAAGGATGGCCTTCCCATCTGGAAAAAATAATAGGTAAGGTTTTCCGTTTTCTGCAGCTTCATGATTGGTGAGGCTTCCGTTGTCTCCAACTTTGTTATCAATTTATGGGTGTAGCTGTTTGATGGCTTCATGGTATGGTTTCCCGCCAAATGTTTTACGAAATGCCTCTTCAATGGCCTTAAATGACTATGTTTACTCCGCCCCGGTGGCGCAGTGGTTTAAGCGATGGCCTCGGATCATTCGTCCAAACGGGGTCCGGGTTCGAATCCCGGGGAAGCATGGGTGTTGTGTTTGTCTTACGGCACTGGCTCTCTCCCTTCCCTGGAACCAGTGACCCTAAATTAGGGACGAGCGACTGCTTATAGCCCATTGAGTTGCTCACGGTGGTCGTTAAACCTCCAATAAAAAAAAAAAACTCTATTTACGAGTATTTGAGGAATAAGGACATGTACTGATTGTTTGTGATAATCAATTGGGCGCACCAATCACGGCAAAACTCTCTTACGCATGCACACTAAGCAAAATCCTTTCAGGGTTACCAGGAAGAGTCCAACGCATTCGGGGAGTGGGTGAGAACATAAGGTTCAAAATGCGTAGATAAAATATCACAAAGCAATTGAGACAGAAATAATGATTTCGTGGTCTTTTGTATTCGAAATTTCGGGGCCTTTTGCTGACGTATCAACTTGTACTAAAAACGTTTGAATTTAGAATTCAGTGAAATGCTTTATTACTCAGAATTCTCCTCATCAAGTCCATGGCTTCAAAGTTTCCAGAGTAATGCCGTTTTGTCGCTTGTACTGATCAATAACGTACGCTATTCATCAGTATACAATACAGAATTGAAGAAGAAATCACACTGGAAATAAACTGAATTAGTATCATTAACCTTCAGATTTCTTCCGAAGTATTTTCACGTATAAGAATGGGACAAAATTACACGGTAGGATGCGTACATTGAAATAAACATCTTGGCCGATCTGATTAAGTGATCCAATGCATTAAATAAAAGAACAGTCTATGAATTAAACCAAATCAGCTATCTAACAAACCAAGGCTGTTAAATTTTGAATGTGCTTCTATTATTCCACCGGCATGCAAGATTTGAAATTCTTGCTTGAGGGCAATAAATTACTTTTTCCTTTACTATTCCCCTTCAAAGTTCATTAAACGAGATATTTCAACACATAATTTGTAGAAAGCCGAAAAATTCTGGAAAATAAGTACCGCCATTCCCTTAATGCTTGGGTGTAATTTGGCGACGGAAGCGAAAAGATGCCCAGAGGCAATGCAATGTATTTAATTTTGAGACTACAATAGTTTCGCAGTTCGATGAATTCATCTTTCCTTCAAGTGCGAAACATTCGAAGTTCGGAATCATTTCCTGTCGAAATATTGGTGATAAATCGCCATGGCATTTATGTTACTTCTTCGCTGTTTATTGCAGTTGCGAAAGGTGCATCATCTCTCAACGGTAAAATGAAATTTATATTCTATCGCGAGAACACAGAACTGAATTTGACGCTACGATCGTTAACCAAACAGTCTCGAAAGTACGATGTCTGGTATTAAAACGATGTGACAAAAATATTTAATTTCAAAAGCTTCGTATGCTAAATATGAACTATATTTTTCCTTTCATTCTTCGAAAATAAGTGGCTAAAGTTGTACTGCGTTTTCATGAAATTAATGTAACTTAGTAACACATTGGAGCAAGAAAAACAAGAGACCTTAAGGCGGTAAAACATTTATTGAACACCATATAACATAACCCCTTTTACGTTATGTAAGATTTCCGGTTGAATAGATGTTAAACTAAGGGTAAATCCGATACAACCAATTGTACCGGATAGCTCACGTTAGAGTAAGGCTTTTACAAAGGCCAGACGAAACATATACACAAGTCCAACTTGCGTCAACTTTTTATTAGTCCAGCAACATTGGACGAAATCCAAAACTACATCTGAGTCAAGAAGTTTACAGTCAAAACTCATTTACGATCTAACATTTCCACACACAAAGCAACCTTTGCATCGTCTTTTTATCTAACGTTTTTATCAGATACATACATCTAGGGCCAGTGCTAGAGAGCTTGACCCCCTAAGCAAGCCATCAGCCTTGCGCCTCAAAATTCTATGTTATTCATTTGTGTGGCTAAACATATTGCATTTATTCAATAATTTGAAGATGCAAAAACACAATGTGAACTAAGTAGGAAGAATCTAACAGAAACTACTCTTATTTACTTACTGGCTCAATCTAAAGTAAAATTAAATTATAATTTCATTTTACGTGGTTTACTCTTTGCAAAATTGCCAACAAGGGTCTTGTATCTGCAATTTCTTGTTCGATCGATAACGTAGATAACCCAACAAGGCTCTTTCTTGGATCCCTCAACGGACAAAAAAATAAAAATAAATAAAAAAAAAAGAACAAGAATGGAATGAATGTAGTGGTAGAGCGTCTTTTACCCTTGCCCCTCTTCTCATTAGAAAATAGCATGAGTGTGCCAGTTGGTAACCTTTAGGCTTTGAGCATTACCACTATCTGTGATAGAAGGCAGCCCTTAGGCGTCGGCTGACTTGTTTCCTGCATAGGGACGAGCCTGGTCTATGGCAGTTCTTCGACAGGTGCGCACGGCATCGGATTTACTACCAGCTAACTTACCTGGTCTGTAAGAGCTCTGTTTCTCACTTAATCAATGAATATATCGATAATCGAAAAGACAAGGGAAAATAAAATTGTATTTGCTTTTATTATTATTATTATTATTGTCATTTATTAACTTATTTCATTTTACCAACTCCAAATATTGGCGCTCCCCAAATTTTGGCGACCTAGGCTGCCACCTAGTTCGCCTAATGGTTGAACCGGCCCTGCATACGTCACTCTTGTTCCGACCTCAGGGTGTTGCCAACATTATTCTCGTTTGAGGGAAAAGGCATAACGTTAAGGTTTGAAAATGTCTAAGAGAACAAATTCAAATTTACATAGAAAAAGAAACTCAAAGGGAAAGTTAAAATAGAAGATACGTTACAACCAGTTTGAATAGATGAAGAACAATAGCTGTAACGTATGAAAAATCCGTTTATTAGAGTAAATATACACTGGTGTGCAAAAATTAAGGACGAAGAGGAGACATCAGCATAACAGTGGAACGAGCAGGCACAACGGACCGAAAGGCCACTCAGAAGATCGACTAGGGTCCGGTACGGTAGGGAAGGGTATAAAGCACACCGGCGGTGTACGTTCAGCAATTCGGTGAAAGTTATTGCACGGTGTACATCGGTTTGAATGACGTTGCGTTGCTGCCACCGTGTGATATGGCCAACAGGCAATCCAGTAGTCGACATGTGGATGACTTTACCCGAGGTCGCGTCATTGGGAAGTTGGAAGAAGGTCGAAGTGTGACTAGTGTGGCCGAGGAGTTCGGGATCGCTCACAGCATCGTTTCACGAGCTTGGAGAGCATTTCAAACGACAGGAACAGCTGTCCGAGAGTTTAGCAGTGGTCGTCCACTAGCAACCACGGCGGCGGACGACCGGTGTAGGTGAGAATAGACAGATGGCAGACAGCGGGAGAAATCGCAAGGCACATGCAACAGACAACTGGATGTCCTTTATCGCGTTTTACCGTGGCCAGGAAACTGCACAAAGTGGTCTATTCGCACGACGACCAGTACGGTGTGTGCCATTAACGTCTGCTCATCAGAGACTGCGATTTCTGTGGTGCTAGGAACACAAGAGCTGGAGACATCAGCAATGGGGTCGAGTTATCTTTACGGATGAGAGCCGATCTAGTCTGACTAGCGATTCTGGACGTATACACATCTAGAGAGAGCAGGGAACACACAATCACATCTCCAACATCATCGAAAGGGAGTTCTCGTTTAGGGCGGTATCATGCTTGGTAGCCATACTGATTTCCACATCTTCCAAGGAGGTTCAGTCACTGGTGTCCGCTATTGTATCGAGGTTCTCCTGCCTCACGTGCGTCTGTTTAGAGGTGCTGTGGGCCCTGAGTTCCTCTTCATGGACGAAAACGCTACACTTCATCGTACAGTGGCTGTTGCAGAGCTGTTGGAGAGTGAAGATATTCGACGCATGGATTGGCCCGCAAAGTCACCGGACCTAAATCCAATCGAACACGTGTGGGACATTCTCGGGAGACGGTTGGCAGCGCGTCACCAGCCGCCAGCAACGATTCCGCAGCTGCGATTGCCGCTACAAGAGGAATGGGCCGCGATGCCTCAACAGCTGCTTGACAACCTCGTCCTCAGCATGGACAGACGTTGTAAATCCTGCAACGCAGTCAGAGGTGATCATATCCCCTACTAAAGACTGGATTTTTCTTGACAGCCGTCTGTCACATGGACGTTTTTGTCTTCTGTCCAGTTGTGCTCGAAGCTACCTTTTTAATAAAGTGCCTTTGTATCCTTTGGATTCCTTGTTTGGACGGTTTTGCTCACTTGTCCCATATTCTTACATCTTGGGGATCTTATGGAATGATTTCAGTAGATGTGGAGCACTTCTGCACGACGTTACATTCGAAAAACCGTTTCGTCCTTAATTTTTGCACGCTAGTGTATAAGAACACAATGCAAAGTTTTGGACACCAGATGGGTAGCTTCATCGCTTTAGAGTGAGCGACTTTCGGATGAAGCCGCTCTTCTGGAGTTCGAAAGAGTGCATTGTATTTTTATATATTTACGGTTTTTTATTATTTATCAAGGATATTTCACACGTTACATTAAAAAGTGATTTTGTTTATTCATTCACTGTAAGTTTGGAATTATGTGTGAAAAGTATGTATTAATAGATTCATGCATAAGAGCGAGTCAAATGAAAGTAAGCCAAGGTGATTATGTCGGAAAGCATTACCTTTATGTCAAAAAAGTCCCCACCAGCATTGAGGCATTTGTCCAACTGAATAATGTGCCTGATGATTCCATGCTCATAGAAGTCCCTTGGTTGCAGCGTCAGAATCAGTGTAACTGCCTCCTGCACTTCAGCATCCGACGCAAATCTTCGACCCTTTAGCTACTTCTTCAACTTTTAAATCTTCGACTCTTTAGCTTCTTCTTCAACTCGCCGAAAATTTGAAAGTCACAAGGCGAAAAGTGCAGACTGTAGAGTGGGCGTGCAAGTGTTTCTCATTTGAACCTCCGCAGCGTTTCCATGGTAACATTAGCCATATCGGGTCAATCATTGTCGTGCAACAAGATGATACCTCTCGAGAATAAGCCACGCCTTTTGTCCTTGATTTCCCTGCGCAGGCTTTGCAGCATGGCACAATAGCAGTCAGCATTGACAGTCTCCCAATCTTCAGCATACCTGATCGGCAATGGCCCCTCACGTTAAAAAAAAAAAAAAAAATGAATGTCAACTTAACTTTCCAGCGGACATGATCTTCTTGGTCTTCTTTGAGGGTGGCAATTGAGGATTTTGCGCTGCAGCCTTTGCCGTCGTGATTCAGGCTCGTAGTGGTGGCATCACGAATCATCCCCGAAGGCGATGCGATCCAAAAACCCACTTTGTTCGCTGTGATACCGCAGCAGATGTGTCCATGCGGCATTTAGTTTGTGCTTCTTCTGGTCTTCGCTGAGAACCTTCAGAATCCAAAGAGCGGAAAGGAACCGATAATTCAGATGTTCATGAATTAAAATGTGCACCGAGCCCGCGACTAATGTCCACGCATGAATAAATGCTTGCTATTCGTAAACACCACATCGTGTAAGGAATTACAAATAGTGATCCAAATTTTAAAACAGGAATCCGCTGCTGAATGCGGATTGTCTGCCGAAAAGAAAAATATGCTTGGTTTCGTTCCGATGCTTCAAAATCTATATCATATGTCTTTGCTTATTAGGGTGGTTCCACCTAAACTTTCTGCCCTATGTTTCCAATGGTAAAACTTCTTTACATATTCTCTTTGTAATTAATGAATATCCAAGGATGAAAATTTGCTCATCGATAAAACTAACTTTAAATTATAGCATGAGATGCTTAATACTTTCTAAAACATAACCATAATCATATTAAAAATCAATCATTTTTCTTCGAGTAACGTTCAAACCTGTTTACAGATGGCGGGATCTGTTCATTGATGACGTCAGTAGACAAACACATGTTGGATTGCTTAGTTATGGTTATGTTTTAGCAAGTATTAAGTATCCCATACTATAACTTAAAGTTAGTTTTATCGATGTACAAATCTTCATCCTTGGGAATACATTAATCGCGAAGAAAATATGTAAAGAAGTTTTACCGTTGAAAACATTAGGCAGAGATTTTAGGTGGAACCACCTTAAAGCTGAAAATTCAAAAATTTCAAGATTTTAGATGTGGAACATACCTATTTTAAACAGAACTGCGCGAGATATTTGGTTATACTGCAGCAAAAGTACAGCTTATGTATTTTCTGAACTTAAGGTCTAGTGATTTTGCTTCCTATACTTCCAATGGGCAAATTTCTGTACACATTTTCTTCACAATTAATGCGTTCACAAAGCTGAAAATTTAAATTTGAACATCGATTAAAAGAACTTCATATTATAACTTGGAATACTTAATATTTTCTAAAACATAACCATAATTATATTAAAAATCAACAACTTTTCCTTTGGTGGTGTTGAGACCAGAAAAAAGATGGCGCGACCTGTACACTGATGACGTCAGTAAGCAAAAAAATGTTGGATTGCTTAATTATGGTTGCGTTTTAGAAAGTATTAAGTACTGCAAGTTATATGAAGTTATTTTAATCGATCTTCAAGTTTTCATGCTTGGGAACGCATTAATTGTGAAGAAAATGTGTACAGAAGTTTGCCCATTGGAAGTATAGGAAGCAAAATCACTAGACGTCCACCTTAGTGCTAAACAAAATGAATTAGTCTAAATCAAACTTTATTTCTGAAAGACAGATGTAACTGCAAACTGTATAGCGAAACATTTTTGGATTCGAATAATTCTACCGAACAATTCAGTTTTAACTCTGTGATTTTAAATTTCCAACTACACTTCCCAATTTTAGTGCAGCGTTACATTAAGACGTAACAGCTATGAACTTGCATTCAAAATTGTGAACCCAAGGCATAAAAGGTAATCACGTGTCACCATCCATACGTTTTTTGTATGTTTGAAACTGCAGTTAGATGGGAGCTTACAAAATAAAAAGTAAACCGATATTAAGATGAGTCAGTCAATTTCAGAAAATGATTTCCAGCTGTTTTGATGCACGTTACACTCACGAGAGTGCGTGGGGTTACTGTGACACCGACCGTGCCTGTTAAAAATCAATAATTAAATTAAATTATCTGGTTTACTGATTATTATAGACCGTATGCATATAACGTCATAGCGAGGTAAACCATCCTAGCAGACGTCCTGGTGATCAACTGGTGTACAAGCAGTGCTTGGATTTGCATTGTGGAGGTTAAAGAAGATGGTGTTATGTGCTATTTTTGGCTGCAGTTACCGAAGTGGGAGAGATAATGAGGTGTCCTATTATAGATTGCCATCTGAACGAACGAAGTGGGATCAGAATTATAAAAATTAAATTCAGAAGCGCCAAAATTTGTGGTTATCACGTATCAGCAGAGATGACATTCATGACCGGAAACGAAGGAATATTAGAGTGTGTAGTTTATATCTTGTAACGGGTATATTCATAAATTTACTGATGCATTATCTACAAAAACCCTATGAAGATCTTCAGGCCGCCCCGGTGGCGCATTGGTCTAAGCGATGGCCTCTGATCATTCGTCCGTAAGGGGTCCGGGTTCGAATCCCGGTGAGTCGTGGATGTTGTGTTTGTATTACAGCACTGGCTCTCTCCCATCCCTTGAACCAGTGGCCCTAAATTAAGGAAGGGTGACTACTTATAGCCCATTGAGTTGCTCACGGTGGCCGTCAAAACTTCAATCAAAAAAAAAAAAAAAAAAAAGGTCTTCAGACTAGAACTAACCTTTCTTATGAGTAAGATTATGCTGTTCTTTATCGTGAATGTATCAACTGCTATAGGGGAGTGGTATCTTACGGAGCTTGCTGGCTTCCCAGGCCGATTTTGGGAAAATGATTTCATGATAACATTTACCCGTTTATTATTGTCATTGTTGTATATAAGGTAGAGAGACTTAGTGGTACTCGTCAGAATTATTATTAATAGTAGTAGTAGTGGTATATATAGCCTTACCTGTGTAAAGCTGAAGATTTTTACCTTAGCTTAAGTTTCAGGTTGGAGAATATCTAAATTATTGAAAGGTAAACTTTTAAATTAAATAATTAGCTACAGATGGCAGGAGGTTTTTATCTTAATTATCCTGGTGAAGTAATTATGTGCTTCTAATTACTTGTACGATTTCATCTGCTCTTGGGTAAAGGCGTTAGTGGAAAAAACTAATAATTAACAATATCGCCGTGTTCTATTCACGGCCAAACCTCAATATTGTTCAGGAAAAGTGAGTATGGAATTTATTATGGGTCACCACAATTGTCCAATAACTTTAATTTATCAGAATAAAGCTGTTTTTGATCACCAGATAACCCACTTAGGTAGCCCATGCAATGCATCTTTGATCTCACTTGTATACCAGTTGTTCTGCAAGGAAGCAGCAGACGAAAAAGTGACGCGAACCTCGGTTTTGTGAAGTCAATGCATACGGTCTATATAGTGTTCACTTATAATTCAAATTAAAATACAGAATGGAATTGAAATATTAAAGAAAATATATCTATATTTGAGTTTCATATTTAAACTCCGGCACAGTCTTCTCCCAGTACGTTTTCTCCACACGCCTACATTTTCCCCTTTCTCTTTCCATTCTCCCTTCCATTCGTTCTCCGGGATTACCTTTTTTTCCCCCACCCAGTCGTTTCGGACTTCAGAATTCAAATATCGTACCGTCCGTCTCTCTTTAATGATGTATTCTCAAGTGCCAGTGGAATGGTACTTCTGTGGACTGCGGCCGGAAGTATCAGGGAACCAAGATGTCGAAAATTTTCGATACCCCTAGAGGAAACAATTTCTACGATGCCGCTGTTCCCATGGCGCTCTCACACAGCATGGAAATACTGCGGACTCGTGACAGCTGGACTATAACTGCGCGCTTTTTCGCTTTCCGGAAATGGCAACAGCAGTGATAGAGAATTCATGACGTTTCTTTGCTCATCAAGGCCCTTTAGCGGCGCAAGATAAATCACATACGTCACTGCTTGTGAACCATTTATTTCAAGACGCGGCAACGGACCGAGCCTCGCGAAAAACAATCTTATTTCTCATGCATTAAACATTAAAAATAGACGTACAAAACGCTAGAACTGACGCATGTTGTTTTGCCTTGCTTTAGCGGGGTTCATTTCTGAATGTTTGAGATGGTCTCTCGCCGAAGAAACTTCTTTTGCATCTCATGTCATGGAAATTGAAACAGAAGGACACAAGCGTGCTGGGAAGTTTTTTTGCTTGCCAGGAGAATGGATCCGCGCGTTAAAAATAATTAAATTTTCAGAATCCTCGCTTACGAAATCGCACAGAGAAGTTGAAAGAAAGACATCTGGGTCCCAGGGTTCGTTCGATTAATGGGCAAATGGCAGTTTCTAATGCGAACTAACAAAATCTTTCTGAAGAATAACTTGATATCTGTCTCTCTCTTGATACATAAAAGGACGTGCCGATTTGAATTTTGATAGATCATTGTGAATCCTTTCACACGACAATTGAAATATGAGATGCAGTGAAGAATTCATGAATATGAAGTGCAGCTGTTACAGTCGCAACGGCAAGAGCTAGTTTTAAAAAGAATCCCGTATTGTACACATTTCCTTTTTGTTATGTTCGGATTTTCTCCCGAAAGGAAAAACATTTACGCTACTCTCCTTTAAAGTGCATATCAGCGAGAACTATGAAAATGTCACAGATCAGGCTCGACAACCAAAAACGGAAAATGTGTCACAACTTAGAAGACGGGTTGTAGTTCTCGATCACGAATGATATACAGAGCTTCAAGACTTTGCAAAAGCTTCAACTTGTATAATTGAATGAAAAAAATGGTTTTCTACATACAGTGATGGCACAGTGGTTTAGCTGTTTTTAGATTATATACAAAAATAACAACCTTCAAGAGAAAAGAAAATCGATCACAAAATATAATCTGATTAGTTTAAAGAGAATGAGAAAACTGTTTTTCGTAACTAGCAACTAAAAATATTTGCAATATATGGAAAGCATCCGTTTATTGGCGTAAACAAATAATTTTGGATGTGTGCAAAAGTTGTACCAGTTTTTGTACTAGATACAAATTGGGATCGGAGTAGTTACGCCACAGATGACGCTGCGATGCCGAATTTACGGCCAATAAAGCGTGGAGCAATAGAGCATATAGAGGCACTAGGTTTGTCCGAGTAAGTCATTCGTAACGGAAATCACGGACGGTGTAACATGGAATATAATAAGGAGCACATCAGACATTGTTTACTGCACGAGTTCGATAAAGGCAGTACTCCAGCCGCGGCTTGCCGCAACATCTGTCAAGTGTATGGGGAGGATGCAGTTCATGATAGCACATGTCGCCGTTGGTTTCGGAAATTCCGGGAGGGAGACAGAAGCTGTTAAAGATCAAAAAAATCAACCACGTCCTGGACGTCCATCCGTGGTTTCTGACGAAGATATGGACCAAGCCATAACAAATGAACCACATCCCACCGTTCAGAAATTAGCGGAAACGTTGTCGGTACACATAACTACAGTCAAAAAACGAATGCATGCGCTTGGGTTCATCACCAAGTTTGATAACTGGGTTCCGCACCAGCATTCTGCAAAGCAACGAGGGGAGAGAATCCGTACCTGTGTTTCTTTGCTTTCTCGTCACAGAAATGATCCGTTTTTTGGACGAATTATGCTGATGAGAAATTGGTACTGTACCGTGATGTAAAGCATCGGCGGACTGTGTGCCAAGGTACGGATCCTGCTCTATTGACCTCAAAAAGAGGACTGCATCTAAAAAAGGGTTTGTTGAGTGTTTAGTGGGATGTTGTGGGAATAATCCACTGGGAGGTGTTGGCACCTAACCGAACGATAAATGCTGCCCTATACTGCCAACAGTTGGACAGATTGCGAGAACAACTGACATCGAAGTGGTTAGCACTCGTCAGTCGTAAAGGCGTGATCTTTCATCATCATAACGCCAGACCTCATGCTGATTTAATCACTCGGTAAAAATTACTGAACTTTGGTTGGGAAGTGTTACCTCACCTGGCGTATTCCCCTGATCTTGAACCTACGGACTACCACCTTTTTCGATCTTTACAGAACGCCTTCGCTCTCCAAACTCTTCGATGATGTGGACGATGTGAAAACGGCATTACATGACTTTTTTTACTCTAAAACACAGGAGATTTTTCGGCGTGGGATTCACCTGCTCATAGACAGATGGCAAGGGGTCATACAGAACGATGGTAATTATGTGAAATCCTAGGTATCTTATTTGCTGTGTTCTCCTCCTTTATTTGTAGCCTACAAAAACGAGTAGAACTTATGCACACACCCAATAAATACATGCAAGCTTTCACACACCAAATGGTGGCTTCAGCAGGCAGTACTCTGAACTAAAAAAGAAGAGAGAGTGACTAAAACTTCAAACAATGTAAAAAACGTGCCAGGTGCTCTCATAAACCTCGCCCCGGCGATAATAATTCTGAACTTTTAAGAGCGCTCAGCATCCAGAAGCGTATGCCAAACAACAGGATAAAATGAAAAGTTTAGAACGTCGCCGGCACGAGGCTTTATGCGAGCACCTGTCATGTGTCTGGGAAAGAGATTGTATTTAGCAGATTATGATAGTATTACGATGACTTATTCCCGGAAAATAAGATTTGCGTATTTTAATTGTGTTTTGATAGGCACTAACATTTCGTATTAACCCTGTAATAACCACAACGCTAAAAAACGCCCGCACGTACAAACGACCATAACTGCCTGAAACGCCTGTCTAAAGTGAGACAGATTTCCTACCCTTTACCTATTCTTTAAATTTCCCTGAATTATGAGGGATCATCAGGGAATCACATTCAGTCATCATTATTCCTACTAAACAAAGAAGTGAACCAACAGGCAGTTTGGGGCGTTATGGTATTTAGAGCGATATAAAATTTTAGGGTCATGGTCGTTAAAGGGTTAATGTATCGTAGTAATATCTCTACAGAGAACCATATGTAAATGCTGTAGCAGAAATGTTTAGAACTTTATCGTGATTTCTTATAAATGTCGAAAACTTTTATAATACAATTTTAATAATATCTTTTTACTGTAGACGCAGACTTAAACACATGCTATATCACAACGATCATGAAGACTTAATTCTCAAAACAAATGCTAAAATATTACATCCCTACTTTTCCCCATAAAATTCTAGCATACAAATTTGTAGTTGTGATTCCGTCTATTGGTGCAAATTATGACAAGAGTGATAAGTGATATAATATCTGAAAATTTCGTCGTCCTTGAGCGGGAATCGAATCCACGTCTCCCGGTTTGCTCCCGAGTATGCTCACAACTACACCATCCAGAAAGACCAAGTCCCAAGTTTCCGAGCAATTTGAATATAACTCATCATAGGAATCGCCAGCCGAAACAACAGCATTCATATTTAGCGAATCTCGATGCATAGAATTCATTGTCTCCCGTGATTGCCCGGAGAAGCAGATAAACCATGAATGCGGGATTACATCAGTGTACAACACAAATTTGAAGTTGTGGTTCCATTTTCTGGTGTAAATAATGACAAGAGTGGTAAATGACATAATATCCGGAAACCTGAAAATTTCGTCGTCCTGGAGAGGGAATCGAACCCGCGTCTCCTAACCTGCGCTCGAGTGTGCTAACCACTACACCACCCAGAATGACCAAGTCTGGGTGGTGTAGTGGTTCACAGATTGGGAACCTATGACTTAGGTCAAAGCGTTTCCAAAGCAACTAAATTACATAAATCTAAATTTAAAGCAAACTATTCAAATCGAATCTCTTCTGAGTGTTAGTTTTCAATTCTAATAGCGGGCACCTGATTCAGAAAACCGTAGTAGAAGTTGATTAACGTTTAAATTCCAAATTACATTGCAGTAATGTAAAATTACCATTTGGGAGAAAAAAAAAAATCTTAACATCAAGTATCACTCTGGTGACAAACTTCTCAGAATTAAAATCGACAAGTGGAGATCGACTCTTACTCAGGTAGGACAATTTTAAAGTTACTTGAAGAAGTTTCTATATATAGAAGAGCTGTTGACATAATTTCTCTTCCAAAAAATTGTAGTCTGTGATTCGTCTTGTAAATCTGCTTCCATGCTGTGATTTTATATAATGAGAGCCAAGAGTGTGATCTTAAAACTTCACTAGAAGCTCAAAAACCTTTCTGTGAAGCATCCTGTATGTATTTTATCGAAGAGATTTTTGATTTTCTCAGATTCTATGCTTTAGAAAAGTAATCAGAGGGATTAATGATAAATTTCTAGGGTTTGTTGTTCACCTATGGAGGGAAACCGAAAGCACTGACGTTGGAAACAAAAGATATATAGATTTATTTTTTGCTGTTTTTGTTCGGGGGTTTAACGACCACCGTGACTAACTCAATAGACTACAAACCAGTAGTCAGTCCCTAAGGGAAAAATTGGGTAGGTATATACCAGTAAATACTAACGAAACGCTGAAATCCGCTATTGTGGGCCACTGGTTCCAGGGAAGAGAGAGAGAGAGAGACAGTGCCGTAAGACAAACACAACATCCATGCTTCACTGGGATTCGAACTCGGACCCTTCTTGGACGAATGATCAGAAGCCAGCGCTTAGACCACTGCGTGAGCTAAATAGATTTATAAACGTAAATCAAGTAAAATATGTGAACATTTCAGATTATGCAAATGAAAAATACTTTTTTTTCATGATTTTGGTAACAACAACACCCTATTTAAAGAGAAGTACCTTTGATTAAAACCATCTGGTGGCAGAACTGTATTTGCTGTTAGAGCGTTTCAGATAAATCGCTTCTTCTGCTCTTGTCTACTGCAGAGAAATAAAGAGGAATTGTGAGATTTTTGTTATCTACGATGATATATTAAATGAGAGTTAGCATAAAATATGCGAAAAAAGATGAAATTTAGTGGTAAAATCTTGCGCGATGTACCCTTTTGCTTATCTTTAAAAGGAGGGAGATCGCTGCTGGTTTTGTGTCAACCACATTCAGCTATTTTATGTATTTCCTAAAGTTAAATCCTTTTGCTGCTTTAGGTTAAGTGTTCTGTCATCCCTTTGGCTAAAGACATCGGGGAAAGATTAGGGCTCTTGGAGCATGAATATATTCAAAGGCCATTTACTTTCCTGAATTACAATTTTTCAAGAACAATGTAGTTTTTTCAGAAACTTTCTTCCTGTTCTCCCTTTCTGTTATAGTGAAACGCATCAGGGTAGTGTTTTTTGGTACACATTCCACATGTGCTTCAATCAATGAATGGGCTCACTTCTCTGAGATCTGTCGTTGAAAATTTAAAGGTGGCACACTATTGTTTCGACAGAACACAAGATGGATTTTCTGTAAACTTCACCGACAGGATTTTTACATCACATTTTTCGACTTGCATGTTAACGATAATTTTAATTTACATCTAATGATGCACATAAACGGATGGTAATACTTACAAGCTCCGTTGAATTATTTGCTGTCGAATTACTTCTGAATTTTGCGCAGGAAAAACTCCATGAACACATCTGATGCTTACAGAAGAACAATATAAATTAAAAAACTGAAATAGTTAGATATACAAGAGAAGAAAAGAATAAAGGAAGATAAAAATGATTATTTACAAAACCGAATGCGTTTCGATAAATAAACGCATATGGTGAGCAAAGCAGAGAATGAAGGAGACAGGAGTTGTAATGGAATTTTAGAATCAAAGAAATCGACAAGTGACTAGGATATAATAAATTCATTGCTGAACCCATCCATACGGATTTGTGAAGTCAGATGCTGACAGATAAACAAAAATAGCGCCGTGGATTGTTGGCACTGTAGCGTAAAGCGAAAGCACTCAGCTAGCTATCGAGAGATCTGGGGCTCGATCCCAGCGGTGTCGAAATACAATTTTTGGTTGCTGTGTGTTAATTAAGAAAAACGTGGGAAGAGCCGTGACTTTGTCTATTTACAGCGTCTCACGGTTTTGGAAGTTTTTCACCATTTTTCACTAAATTCATTGCACATCCACTATCCGAACTCATCAAACTGTTACTCGACCCACTTTCCTTTAGATTTTCTTTCTAATTGAGGTTTACGGGACATTTGCTTGATGTATTTTGTTTTATTTCTTTAATAGTAGCTTTCACTCTCCTTGTAATAATTCTATTTGCTTTTAAATTTAAAGTTCTTGTTTAAATTTCCATTTTCTTTGTGTCCGGATGTTCAGGAATTTCCCTGAAGATATTTATCGGATCCTTTTGATTAGAATAGTGAGTTCAATTAATATAAAAATATGTGTGTGTGCGTGCGTGTGCGTGAAGTACTTTATTCCAGCCCATAGCACGACTTTTTTGAAAAAATCCTTGTTATAATCCATAAACTATTAAGTCAAAGAAAACACAGAGAGGGACAGATAACGCCATCTAGCGGAAAACTAATTACAAAATATAAAATCTTGAAGAACGAAAAATCACCTTCGTAAAAAAATTATTTACATAAATTATTATTTCCTCGTATTACATACATACATACATACCACTAAGCTGTTCTCTGAGATTCTGAAGTTATCTCCACAAAGAAATATAAACTAGCAGACCTTTTTTACTTACTGTTGCCGTATCAAACTTCTCCATTTACAGCGATCTTGGCATACAACTCGGGCTGCACTGACATCCATCACACGCCGTACACAAGATCTTCTATGTTTCATACTCATAATTTTTTTCTCATGCAGACACTGCTGAATCTGATCCTCCCATGACTTCCTTGGCCTTCCTCGGCCTTTCCTTCCTGCCACTTGGGTTAAAAAGATTTTCTTAGTAAGCATCTCATCACTCATTCTTTCAACATGGCCAAACCACCGAAGCATATTGGTCTCTACCTTGCTAACAACATTTTGCTTCACATCACACAACTGCAACACATCTTCATTCCTCACACAATCAGACCGTGTCTTGCCACAACCCCCCCGTAAGTAACGCATTTATCCAGCACACAAACAACTCCTATGTTTCTTCTGTAATACCCAGGTTTCACTGCCATACATTAGATTAGGGACAGTTACACTTTCATACACAGCCATGCGGAACTCCCTTGAGAACCCGTCATTCCTGGGAAAACCTCCCAAAGTAGCCATGACTTTCAATGAAGAATTCCCTCACCTACTAATTTCGCCATCTAATTTATTCTCTCTATCAAACATGCTTCCTAAATACACAAACTCATTCAACTGGTCAATCACTGTGCAATTCAGATTTATACTGTATTATATTCAGTACCACCAGTTTCTCTCTCAAACACCATAACTTTGGCTTTTCCCTTATTTATCCTCAGTTTGAATTTTACGCAAACTTCGTACATCCGGGACAACATACTCTGCAACTCACTTTTGCTCTCTGGCAACAGGACTATGTCATCAGCATACAGCAATCTGCATACACGGATATCACCAAGACATAAACCAGTATTATCAATTTTGGCATCACGCATGCACGCATCCATAAATATATTAAACAGCCATGGTGACATTACACAACCTTGTCTGACTCCTGCGCCAACAGAAAATTATTTTGATAAGACACCATTCACTCGTACACAAGCTCTCAACATACATGGGCCGCCCCGGTGGCGCAGTGGACTAAGCGATGGCCTCTGATCATTCGTCCGAAAGGGGTTCGGGTTCGAATCCCGGTGAGGCATGGATGTTGTGTTTGTCTTACGACACTGGTTCTCTCCCTTCCCTGGAACCAGTGACCCTAAATTAGGGACGGGCGACTGCTTATAGCTCATTGAGTTGCTCACGGTGGTCGTTAAACCTCCAATAAAAAAAACAAAAAAAAACAACATACATGGTTTTCACACTATCATATTATCTCGTGTGAAACAGTGTTGAAAGGGAAAGCGACGGAAATAGTTTATTACTAACGAAATACCAACAGTTTTACCAACATGAAAAAACGAAATACCGGCAGTTTTACCAACATGAAAAAAAAATTGCCTGATTTTTTCAGCAAAAAGATAGATTTGATATGCATAAAAATTTAGTTCATATGATTAACATTACTAAACTGGAGACCGAGCAGACGTTCTAAGCAAGTAGTGTTTTTAACTAGGATTTTTCTTTACAAAAAAATATTTTTTTTCCAATTTACTAAATTACTGTTCACCACAATGAATTTAATTGAGGTGAAAGATGCACACAAGTGAAAAATTAAAGGATAATTGCTTAAAATAGCTAATAACTCTTGTTCTTGTCCAGATGAAGGCATGAAATCAGCACAAAATCTATATTTTGTCAAAACACATGAAATAAAAGAAGAATCAGTGCACAATTCTGAATGTAACATTTGTGACAGGAACAAAAAGAGCAAAACAAAGAGATATGACATAACTGGAGAAAACAAATTTAGGAGCTCAAGGGAAAAATTCGCTAAGGGGTGTTATCATCCTTGTCAGAATATTTGCAATGATTGTTTATGCTGTTTATGAGATTATGGATAAGAATTCCGGCCCCCCTCCCAGGACCGTCCAGGTACTTGCTAGTTCCTGAATGGTCCTGGGAGGGGGCCGAAATTCCAAACATCTTGTGTGCTGAAGCGTCCCAAGCATGTTAAATCCGGGGAGTATACAGGCCACTACGTTCTCTGGATATTCTCGCTTTCCAGCTAGTCAGAGAAGCCTTTCTCTCCACAGGATAGTCCATTATCGTCCATTAGGAGAAATACTGCTCCGACAGCTCCTCTATATTGGTATAAGATCTCGTCTCTATATTTCTGACCAGTTAGTGTACCTCTCTGAATGCCATGCAAGTCTGTGTGTCCAGTTAGCATTATGCTTCCCCAAACCGTGATTACTGCATCTTTAAATCTGTGTCTTTCTAGCTCCAGGTAATGATATATCTTGAATCGCTCTACAAGGAAAATCTAGATTCATCGGTGAAGAAAACTCTGCCCCAGTCAGTGGGACTCCAGTTACGGTGCTCTCTACACCACTTCAAACGAGCACACCAGGCGGTTGAAGTGAGAGGAACACAAAGCATCAGTCTTCTCGCGTAGAGGCCCTTCTCCTGCAACCCGGTACACACAGTAAATCTGGTTATATGTGTTCCTGCAGATGCGGCAAGTTCTCGGGCAATCTGTTGTGCTGTCATCCTTTTGTTTCTCTTCGCTGTTAAAGCTAGGAATCGGACATCTGACGTGGTTGTGTCCCGTGGATACGTTGTCCTGGACGATGGGATACTACCCCTGTCATTCTAAACTGTTTCTGCCGTTTCGAGAGAACGTTTTGGGGTATATGTTGCTCACGGAATACCTCCGACTGACTGTCCATCTTCCATTTTTCCAATCGCCCTCCATTTTTCACAATCGTCCAAATGCATTATTTCTGACATATTCGAATATGCACTGTTCGGACTTTATCTGCATTACGTGTTCCAACGTCTAAAACCAGAGTTATAAGTGCTTTAAGGCTGTCTTTGAATGAGTATTAGGGTTCACCTTCTGCGATAGATGGCGCAAAAAACACTCCTTGCTTTTACGTCTTAGGTGACTGTCCGAGAAGTTGGCGTCAGCGAATCAGTGCAAACCTTACAGTATTTAGAATGAAAGCGGTCTCTCGTTGGCTCCAAATAAAAAAATACGCGCTGTTACGTTTTCACCAACGACATTATTTGGGGTGGAAGCTCAGTAAGTAGGCGGAGTTTGTATAGCTTAAATTCAGGGGTTCTCTGCTAATGAACACATATTCTCTTCAAAAAATGTACAGTAGGATTTAAGATGAGCTATAGAAGACAAGATTCCAATCTTACTTTTGCCCCGTATTTATTGATTTCTATTTGACTCAGATAATTAGAGAAATCAGTCAGAAATGAGAGATTTCGTTCTTTCCAGACAGAAACACTGCTATGCTAACTTATCGCGCCATCTACCGCCAAATTTGAATTCTTTCGAGTCAGATAAATTGAATTAAATAAATTCTAACAAATTTTTCGGAATAATAACCGTGGCATATATTAGCTATGGGTCGTTTTTATTTGTGCTCACAATTTCAAACACTGCAACGTAATAGTCTTCGAGAAAATGTGTACAGGAGAATTTACCTTGCAGATATAGGGTAGAAGATGAACCCTAACATTCATTCAGAGACAGCCTTAACCTTCTAACGCGCTCTCAGCCAACGCGTCCCTAATTTGCATATTCTTATCTGCGCAGGCAACCTTTAATGTCAGCATTGAATAAAGCATGTCAAGACTAAATTGAATAAAAAACAAGTTAATAAAATCATGCAATGCATTGATTACGATGTGCTTTCCAACATACCAGAAATCAATACTCAAGTTATGAGGATAATGGCTGTAGAATAAATCTCGCTCCTATGACTTAACATTTGACCCCATTTCGTTCACTTTCAATAGGGTTCCTTCCCAGGTGTTCCTCTACCTCATACTAAAATTTCATCGAAATCGAAAGATTTTTACGAGTTATCGTGCGGACGGACATGCGCACATAACGCGTGACGTAATGAGGTAGATGGGAATCGCGACCATCTGTTCTCAAGAGTGTGACGTCATAAAACTTTAATAGGATCCACACACGACGCGTGACGTAATGAGACAGATGGCGTGACCGCGCGCCAACATCTCAATCGCGAGAGTGTGACGTCATAGGATTTCTAAACATGGGTATTATTAATGGGACAACGCAGGGCACTAAAAACGTGGTAATTCGCAGCGGTTATTTAACCCACTAAACGAATTTTTCTGTAGTCGAGATCATGCTAAATGGAATTCTAGTACCAGAAAACGGTAGGTTAACGACTTTCATCAAAATCCTTAGAGCCATTTTCAAAATAAAATTTACATACATACAAGAATTGCTCCTTTAATAGTATGGGATAAGGGCGATAGAATGGATCCCGATCCTATGTCCTGACCTTTGACCCTATTTTGTCCATTTTCAATAGGGTTCGTCCCCAGTGGTCCCCTACCACATACTAAAATGTAATGGAAATCGAAATATTTTTACGCACATTATGACGCATAAGGGCAACGGAATGCATCTAGCTCCTATGCCTTGAACTTTGACCCCACTTCACCTATTTTCAATAGGTTTCGTTCCCAGGTGGGTGGTCCCCTGCCACATACTAAAATTTCATCGAAATCGAACCATATTTACGCAAGTTATGACGCACAAGGGCAATGAAATGGATCCCGCTCCCATGTCGTGAGTTTTGACCCCACTTCACCCGTTTTCAATAGGGTTCGTGAGGACAGACAGACAGGCAGACGGACGGACGGACAAAGCTGGAGCATATGCGCTTCTTCCACCTACTGTTGGAAAGCGTAAAAAAAGGGCTGCGTGTAGCCTAGTGGTCAGTGTTCGTGACTGCCTCAGGTTCAATCCTGGGCGGGTACGAACATTCGAACCACTAAATACCCACCGTGCGTCGGATGGGCACGTTAAGCCGTCTGACCCCGGGTACTAGCTTCCGGTAATAAATAAGGGCGTCTTCCTCCCACTTTCCTATCGGGCACTCTACCCCAAATCTCCTAGCTTCCTATTTCTAAGGGTTGTTTAAGATCTGGGGTCAGGCACTCCCTTCCCAAAATCCTCTACATATGAAAAGAAAAAAAAATTCAGTTGCATTTGGCTCCGTATAGAAACCCGAGTTTCGACTTTTTGTTTTTTTACCGATTATCCTTCATTTTTTCACTGCAGTGAATTTACTTAGTATTCTATCCCTGTTTTCAGAGCATGCTCTTCAGATTTTCTTTTAATTTCATTTGCTTTTTAATAATGTTTTCATTTTCTCCCTGAAGCCCTTACGTAAACCTGAATGAACTTATAAAAAAATGAACAAGGGATTTGCACCAGTTTAATTGTGACCGAAGCTGTAAAAGTCAATCATCATAAATGATTCCTGGGTTATTAGACTTTTCAAGTTGATACCTTGGTTGAATATTTCAGTCTGACTTTATTAAGGTTGTAAGGAATGAAGCGGGAAGGAACATTGTTGATAATGAATTTCTCAGTAAATTTATCTATATGTGAGGTGAAGAGGGATTTATTTGAGCAAATATGGGCTACTCTAACAACTTGGGCACAAAATGTTGTTTGGTTTTTTTTTTTTAATTGGAGGTTTAACGACCACTGTGAGCAACTCAATGGACTATCGCCCGTCTCTGATTGGTTACAGGGAAGGGAGAGAGCCAGTGTCGTAAGACAAACACAACATCCATGCTTCACCGAGATTCGACCCCGGACCCATTTTGGACGAATGATCAGAGGCATTCGTCCGAAAGGGGTCCGGGTTTAAATCCCGATGAAGAATGGATGGGCCCAAAATGTGTTCATGATAACGCGATAACCCATTTAGATATATTGCTATTCCAAGAGATTTTTGTGTATTGGCCGGAAGGGAACATTATTCATTTTGTCGAAGAAGCGATTGAAATGTGAGGCGCTTCAAGTTTTATTTTTAGGTTTAGGTTCTGTAGTTCCTTGTCGTTGTTCTTTCTTCTTAAATAAGACATTTTTGTTTTCAAAGTCTAGTTCTTTTGCTGCGCAGTTATTAACACAAATGAGATCATCAATGCATCTGCAAATGTGGTTGTATGTAGTAGTGATATTCTTATTGCTATGAATGTTTTACTGCTCTTTGCTGAATAGGAAGGGACTGCAAATGTTAGTAGAATGGAAAAATTGCAATGGTATTCTTAAGTCGGTAACAAAGTTAGTTCTCGATATAGTATATTTTATGCAGAACTAAATGTTTGATGAACTGACATCAACAGAGACCAGAATGCAAAGATTGAACTTATGGAAGCAATTTTTCAATGTGGAAACAATATCTTCTTGAAGGCTGGTTTCAAGATTTTTGGCTTTGTACTTTTGTGGCTTCTTACTCTACTGGCTTATAAGCCTGAATTCACTAAATTTCCTGAGGGACTTGTGACATTTTATGTACGTACATATGTATTATTATATAAGACGTGACAATTTTATTCCCGGAACAGCCGCGTAGTGTCGCCCTTGTAGCGACGCAGGCAGAATCACGTGCTTATGCGTGTCTGAACATGCTTCAAGTAGTGCATGGTTTTCCACAGACCAATAGAGCCATCCGTGAGAGAGCAGCTGCGAAAGCAATACAAGTCTGTGTGCAAGGTTTGAGGTAAAAATGAGTCATAGAAATATAGGGCAGCACATCAGCATGAAATTCTGTGTGGAGATCGATAAAAGTGTTACTGAAACGTTAAAACTATTGATATCGGTGAGGATACTATGAAAAAGTCAAATGTTTTTAAGTGGCATAAGAGCCGAAAAAAGCACGCATGTCACGCTTGCAGTTCAAGCCCATCCCTGTGTGTTTTTCGACCACAAATTCATTGAATAAGTACAAAAGGTCAACCAACAGTGTCATTTAGAGGTGTTGAAAGGGTTACGGGGTTCTCGAAGGAAAAGATCTTAGCTGTGGCCTGACAATGCTTCATGCCATGATGCGCTTCGTGTTCGTGACTTCCTGGCCACCAAAGCAATTACTAAAAGGGATCATCGACCCTATTCACCTGACTTAGCCCTTTGTGATTTCTGGCTTTTTCCAAAAATAACAAGTTAGTAAAATCATGCAATGCATTGATTATGATACGCTTTCCAACATACCAGAAATCATTATTCAAGTTATTACTCAAGTTATAAGGATAATGGCTGTATAACAAATCTCACTCCTATGTCTTGACCTTTGATCTCATTTCGCCCATTTTCACCAGACTTCGTCCCCAGGTAGTCCCCTACCACATACTAAAGTTTGATCGAAATCGAACCATTTTTACGCACGTTGTGACGCATAAGGGCAATGGAAGCAATCACGCTACTATGTCCTGACCTTTGACCCCATTTTGCCCGTTTTCAACAGGGTTCGTCCCCAGGTGGTCCCCTACCACATACTAAATTTCATCGAAATCGAAGCATTTTTACGTAAGTTATCGTGCGAACAGACAGACAGACGGACAAAGCTGGAGCATATACGCTTCTTCAACATACGGTTGGAAAGCGTAAAAAACTTCCGTGAAAAAGCGGAGATTTTCAGAAATTTCTTACATTCAGTGTAGCGTGGCAAACGAACTCGAGAGTATCCTGGAAACAGAGTTCCATGTATGTTTTCAGCACTGGTTCCATGTATGTTTGAAGCACTGGTTCCATGTATGTTTGAAGCACTGGTTCCATGTATGTTTTCAGCACTGGTAACAGCGTTTAACTAATTTCATAGCTGCGGAAGAGGATTATTCTGAAGGAGAAAGTAGCCACTTGGGACAGTAGCGCACAGGTACATACAAATTTTTCGTACAGGAGCATTCCGAGAATTAACTCGTATCTACGAGATCTGTCACTAAAGTAATGCCTTTACCGCAATACGATGTCAAGTTTGGCACCTTGCAAACACAAGGTTCAGGACGACTCGGTCCATCCAGTAAATGCGAAGTAATCGTGACGAAAAGAACGGTGTGTTTATTCAGTGTGTCACAAAAATGGAGCACAAACATATCTAGCAAAGCTATGCCATCAAATATCGCGTCAAACTCCACAAAAGTGCAGCGGAAACGCACGAAAAGGTGAAGAAAGCTTATAGAAACAAGGCTTTATCATGAGTGAACGTTTTTCGATCGCACTAGAGCTTTTTGAAAGTGCTGGAGACAGTTGAAGATGAGCCACGCGCAAAATGACGTGTCGTGGCAACAACATCTGAAAATGTGGAAAGGATGCGAGAATCTGATGATGTCAGATCGGCGGTTGATAATGAGAGAAATGAACGCAATACGAGTCTGAGGGCCGTTCATGAAATTTTAACGAAGCATTGGGGCGCGCGGGAAATTTACGCCGAAATTGGGACAAAAAACTTCGCTTCTGAGGTAATGTACGACAGGACTGTATGCGTGTGTGTGTGTATTCGAGAGAGAGAGTGTAGATCTCCTTCAGCGGCTTGAAACTTAAGAGTTTTTAAGTAAGTGATGACAGACTGTCTGAGCCCGAGTGACGTTTCTCTCGTCCAAAGCCCAAGAACCTTGCCCTCGACGCAAGACAATCGACAACTCCAGAGAGCCGTGACGACACACTGAAGGATGTGACAGAAGACCACTTCCAGAAATGCGTCCAGGCGTGGAAGTATCTCTTCCAACGGCGTATTTCATTCGAAGGGAAGGGACCTATTTGGGAGGTTATCACGATATAACTCCAAAATAGGTATATCGTTATTTAAAAATGATAACACGTTATTAAAAGATGGGAACACGTTATTAAAAGATGGGCACACGTCGCGCAGCGCCGCGCCGTGTAGTTACGTGCTAAATTTTCATGTAATATGTTCGTGATGTCACCCACGTTATTTTCAGAAATCATCTTTCTTCCTTACGTGTTCCAATACCCTGCATTTTTATGTCTACCATTGCCTTGAAAAAGCCTCCCGGTGGAGTGCAAAAGCTTGACGAATCTTTGTGCTTATTACGCCATAAAAATAAACGGATTTAATACGCTGTATGCGTTTCTTGAATATTCACATTGTGGTGTATTAAAAATAAAATTACAATAATGTTTTTCTCTCACAAGTCTCTTTACTTTTCTGAATTATCATCCTCTGCAAAAATTTTCAATCCCCTACTGGGTGAAAGTCTCCCCAAATCTCTTCCATAAATCTCTGCCCTGAGCAGCTCCCTTCCATATCGTTTAGGCAAGTTTTCGAATTCCATTCACCCATATCCCACACATTCGTCTTCTGGGTGATCTCCTGTCTCTTATTATCAAGTCTTGCACTTCGGTTGCGCAACGGTGATCAATTTTTCTATCAATATGTCTTGCCACTTAGGGCCTTTACCAAAGTAAAGGCCATGATTTCAGCAACTATTCTCGTTTTCCTGATGCATCAGTTTCGTGCTTTGTCTGCTCCTTTGAGACGTCTGAAGTCTCTGTATGAATTTTGTAGTTGAAATTCCTATCACCTAATCCCTAAGTAAGAACTGGAAAGATGCACTGATTAAACACTTGTCTTTTAAAGCATAATTGTAAACTGCTCTTGATAATTTCACTGTTTCTTCCAAATGCGCATCAGCTAAGTTTTGCTATTAATCTCTTTCTTCACTTGCCGTCTGTTGCCTGAGGTAGATGTTGGCATCAGTTACTTCTAAAATTTCCCCGTAAACCTCTATAGTTTTTGTAAGAACATTGTACATTCATTTTGTGTAAGTTCACCTATAATAGCACTTTTTTTATTCTTGGCAAAATGTACTGGATCATATGCAGTAGCTTTGAAAACGTACTTACAAAAATGCGTCAGAAAGACGAAGGTAGGATTAAACCTTTTCTTTTAATTATTATCCATTGTCTTCCAGTTCACTGAGTGTAAAACGTTCTGAAGTGTGGCACTGAAGAGATTGGAAGACGTGGTGTCACTGTATCTTACTCCCTTTCCAAGATTTTTATATTTGCATTTTCGTAGATGTTATTAATATTATAATCGAATAGCACAGAATTTCAAAAACATTTAAACTGTTGATGTATTCACCGAATCAAAAGGATTTTTATAAATAATCTATGCTATATACATATTAGGAGTTCATATTCATTCGTTCTTTCGATTAGTAAATGGATATAATCTGTAGCGCTGCAGGCATTCCTGCATCCAGCTTTTGCACTTGGTTGAGCCATGTCTAGTGTTTTCTTCTAGCGATGTGACAGTAAGTGAAGATTTTGTAAACAACTGATATACAGGGTGTTCGTAACTTTTTTGACAAAAGAAGAGGGGTGATAGTACCGATCAAGACGAACAATATTTACAATGAAACTTAGGGTCGCATTCCACTCTGAGTGTCAGAAAAGGGTAAAGTTAGACGTCCAAGTTGAACTTTCAACAGTGCAAAGAAAGAGAATTAACGGCATCATAAGTTGCACAATTCCATTTATGGAGATCAGGGACAGACTCAAAGTAGATGCTCAAAGTGGCGGCCACGGGTGCCGTTGCACAATTCACACCGGCGAATGAAAGACTGGCGCACCCTCTCGAAGACTCCTGGTGTCGTGTTTATCCTGTCCACTGCAACAACGATTCTCGCGACGAGATCTTCCACGGAGTCCACAGGCGTCTCGTACACCAATGATTTCATGTGCCCCCAGAAGAAGAAGACCAGTGGGTTTAAGTCCAGTGAGCGTGAAGACCATGCCACAGGTCTGCTACGTCCAATCCATCGTACGGGAATTGTGGCATTTAGGAAGTGTCTACTGCACCTTGATAAGCCAATCAGCTGCAACTGTCGATGCTGCGTTTTTTCTCTGGTAATTTGCATACGGTAAATGCTTCACTTTGATGTTCTGGCGATGTGCTACCTGTCTGGCACGAAAGAAATGACGTCTGAGGTGACGACTTGTGCTTGTTGGACGTATTTTGAAGTTACTCTTTTCCGACACTCAGAGTGGAATGCGACCCTAAGTTCCATTGTAAATATTGTTCGTTTTGATGGGTACTATCATCCCTCTTCTTTTGTCAAAACAGTTTACGAACACACTGTATAGGAGCTGATGGGTCAGTGGCTCCTGCGATCCCCCTCAACACCAATGCCCTCGACCCTACAGAACAAAACTAGTTAGAAAATTGGTTATGACCTGTTTTTCGTCTTTCTCTTTCGTGGTTGTCCGGCGTGGTTGTCCTGGTGGAAGACATTCGTACTTCACCATTTATTTTCAGTAGCAACCACGTGTGCAATCGAAACCATGATGATGTGAAAGAATTGTTCACGAAACCGCGCTCGTATGATGTAGTGATGCAGAACCGAATGCAACTTTTGGCCTTGTGTGTGTGTTTTTAAATAAGTATAAATACGTGTTTTTAAATTACAACATTTTAAATGCCTTTTAAGAGCAAACAAACGTATTTTAGTTTGATTATTGTAACATCCACCGATAGGCAATTCCATTGTGACCACCCCCAGCCTAGAGAAATGAACTCGCGTGGAAACCGAACGCTGGCGCAGATTAACTTCACAGAGCAGTATAGACACTGAAGAGCAATTGAATTAGAGATACCTGTCTAGTAACTTGTAGCACCACCTTTCGCCCTGATGACAGCGGCGATTCGTCTCGGCATGGACTCGACAAGACACCGGAAGCGTTGGGAAGCCATACGGATCCACGACCCCTGAAAAAGCTCCCACAGTTCACAAAGATTTGATGGAGAGGGTCAGAGCCTCGAATATCCCTCTCGATGGCATCCCAGATGTGCTCGATGGGATTGAGGTCAGGTGACCTAGCTGGCCAAGGAAGCGAGGTCATGTCGGTGGAGTGTTCATCCAACCATTCGGATACAACTCGGGAGCTGCATTGTCTTATTGCAGGATGACGTCCGCAGTGGTATGTGGAAGACGCACAAACGGGAGCCAATGGTCGTCCAGGATATCCCGGTAACGTTGACCTGTGAGGGACGATGTCACACGTACCAGGGGCCCCATTTCAGTCCACGTAAACAGTCCCCAAACGAGAATGCCACCCCCACCAACTTGAAGAGTACCCTGCTGACAAGAAGGATCCATCGCTTTATGTGGTTTGCGCCGTATTCGTATTCTGCCATCCGCATGTACCAATGTGAATCTGGACTCATCAGTCCAGGCAACATTTTTTTTAACATGTCTATAGCATGGGCGATGTTCCCGCGCCCATGCTAATCTTTGCACCCTGTGATGTGCGGTCAGCAGCGGTACACTCATGGGACGAAGGTTTCTGTACCCCATAGCGAGGAGATGGTTCTGGATGGTGTGGCTGCTTACACGTTTTTGTGCACCAGCGTTTAATTGCCAAGTGATTTCTTGCACTGTGGCCCGTCTATCCGCTGTTACAATACGAGCTAGCTGACGATAACCCCGCTCATCCACACACTGTTGACCACGGCATTTGGCCCTTGCAGGGATGGTTTTACCTGATTCGATGTACTCACGGTGCACCTGTGACACAGTGGCTCGTGAAAATCCCAGTGCCTGCATGACTTCCGAGATAGAGTGACCCATTCGTCGGGCCCCGAAAATTTGCCCACGATCAAATGCGCTTAGATCCTTCGTCTTACGCATACTGTGTCCGACTCTTACTGATCCCGTCGCATCAATCCTTATATTGTCGGATCGCTGCATACGTCATGTCGTTTCCGTTTACAGAGCCGCCCAGACCGCCACATTTGCATAACGCCAGCGGTCTCTAATGCAATTGCTCTGCAGTGTATACACACGCCGAGGACCAGCTTTCGGTTTGTAGAGTGTTCGGAGTCAGAATGGGAAAAGCTGCCGATTTATCAGAGAAATTGTGATGGCACGGCCCCTCGGAACTACGATCTCAGAAACGGCGCGGCTTGTGGATTGTTCACGTGGCGCTGTAATGAATACGTATCAAAAGTGGTGCACAGATGGCCAAACAACGAACCATGGTCCAGCCGTGTGTCGGCCGCAGCTCATTGATGCCAGAGGGGTGCGGAGACTGTCCCGCATTGTTCGCAGTGATCACAGGGCACATAGTTCATCGCAGCCTGCTGCGCATGGGCCTGCTTAACCGAAGACTTAGCCAGGTCCCCAGACTCACTGCACGTCATCGTCAACAACGCATGAAATGGGCCCAAGATTATCGAGATCCGACAGTGGATGAATGGAAGAAAGTGGCCTGATATGACGAATCAAGATTCCTGGTGCATCACGATTACCAACGGAGGCAACAGATGGTGCACTATTGGACGGAAATAAGCCGACGGTGGCCGTGTTATGCTGTGGGCGGCGTTTTTTGGCGACACTATAGGCCCCATTATCCCAATAGCACAATCCCTGAAAGCTGTCAGGTATCAGAACATCGTTGCAGACAAGTTCACCCATTCATAGCAACTGTGTTCCGTACTGGTGATGGCCATTGCCAAAAGGATTATGCGCTATGACACAGTGCCAAAATCTTCAAGGAGTGGTTCGAGGAACATGCCGGTGTTTTTTTGTTAGTACTGTGGCCTCCTAATTCACTTGACGCGAACCCAATTGAACATTTGTGGTTCGTCTTGGGAAAGTGGGTTCGCGCTAAATCACCACCACCCCGAAATGTAGAGGAACTGGTGGACCTGCTGTTATATTATAATACCAGATACCCTACAACGTATTAGGTAGGTGGTCATAATGTAATGGCTCACCAGTGTAGTTAACAGTAGCACTGATGCTGTGTTAAAATGTGAGCAAAGTTGTTTGGGATCAAAACTGCTATAATTGATGGTCTTTTTTTTGTTTCTAGTTTGGGGGTTTAAAGATAACCGTGAGCAATTCCATGGGCTATAAACAGTCTCCCGTCCTTAACTTAGGGACGCTGGTTCCAGGAAGGAACAGAGATAGTGCCATAAAACAAACACATCATCCAGGCTTCATGTAGAATTTGAACCGGCCTTGGACGAATAGTCAGAATCCAGCGCTTCGTTTACCGCGCTACCGGGTAGGCACAATTCATAGTAAAATAAAAGCAAATTAATGAAAACTCAATTTAAAATATTTCATAGCGTGAGGCTGGAAATTGGAAGGCGAGTACATACATGTAATAAGGTATGTGTAGTGAAGCTAAATTAAGGTAGGGAATAACATTGCTTCGTTAATTTATTACTGCTTATACCTTATGGTGTTTGATATTCTAGTGACTGAGGAAGCATTCTAGAATGTAGACGGAATTTCTTGACAACCGGAGTCCTTCAGACCAGCGATTGCTGTTCTCAACGCGTGCACAGAAGCTCTGTTGTGCAAAGGCAGCAAGCATCTAGTCAGTTTTCTGGGCCATTTCTCTTATATGGCGTCCCATGCAGTGCACAAAATCACAGTGTATGCATTCTTAGTGACAGTTTTGTTGTGTTCCGTGAACCATTCCTTTGGGGGTATGTGAAAGATCAGATGTTTGTGCCTCCTTTTCCCACACCTTTATGCGAACAGTTACCAATGACACATTAGACCGTGTTTGGCAGGAATTTTCATATCGCATTGAAATTATACGTGTGACTAAAGGAAGTCATAGCGAACATTTGTAAAAAAAACTTAAACATTTCTCCTTTACATCATTACTTATCATTATGGGTACTTATCGTATTGCTTATCATTCTGTGTTGTTAAATTTTCGAAATATAAATTTTTGAAATCGGATGTGTCTTTCTGAATAACCCTGCATTTTGGAAGTAGAGTTTTAGAAGTAGAATTCCGTCAAAATCCTGAAACATTGTGACCTTATCCTTATGGGCCCGTGGTTTTGTCTGTCTGAAATTTCTGTAGTGTAAGGCTCATGTGTTTCCTCTGCGTGCACTCTTCTTTCGTGGTAGTATGACAATGGAAAATCAACGTTTATTCCCTGGTAAATGTCCTGAAGAGAATTCTTTTGGATTGGCTACAGGAAGTACTAAATTCCCTTGAAAGTTGAACGCTTTGCTGCATTTGAGATGGAGTCAGTGTTTATCGGAATCCAGAGTTCCGAGAACAGGTGATGGTAGACAATGGTTGGAAATGTTAGCTGCTCGTGGCCTAGTGGTTGTATGCGCAGTCTTCCGACTAATCTCCCTTGTTGAAGCAGTGGCCCGAAGTTACAGACAGCCAACGTTTTGTAGCTTTAGATACACTGGCGGAAAGTGAAAAAAGAACACCAAGAAGGAATTGGCGGACGATCATGAAATTTACATATGTTAATGGGGTCGAGTTGACGTAGGTGTGATGTTAATTTCGGGACCAACCGGTGAGCGCTTACGCCACAGCATGGCATAATATACAAATTATCGTCTGTGGTATTTAAGGTGTACGGCGAAGTGAATGTAATCAGTCGTCGGCGTACGGACAAGTGCGAAGACCCTGAAGAAGCTGCAATGCCTGGACATGGAAGACGTGTATGATTTCAGCAGTTATCGGACTTTGAGCGAGGTCGTCTAGTCGGATTCCGCGAGGCCGGGTGGTCGTATCGTCGTATTGCGGAGCGAATTAGACGGGAAGTATCGGTGGTGGTACGATGGTGGCGTAGATGGTCCGAGGAACATTCCCACACGAGAAGACGTGGAACCGGAAGTCACAGACGGACTGATGAGCGGACCGATCGACGCATAAGAAGAGCGGCGTTGTCAAGCAGAACATCCACTGCGACGCAAATCCGAGCTGCCGTTGCACCTGAGGTGACTGTGCGAACAATCCGCAACCGTCTACTGGATACAGGACTGCGTGCACGTGTGCCTCTGGCATGTATACATCTGACTCCAGCCCACCGTCAGGAAGACTGCAGTGGTGTCGCCAACGTCTGCACTGGAGAACGCAATGACGATCTGTCGTGTTGAGCGATGAAAGACCATTCTGCTTGGGAGCCTCCGATGGCCGTATGCGTGTTCGCAGACGCACAGGGGAGCGTCTCCACCCTTCTTGCACCCTCCAGCGACACACAGGGCCTACACCTGGTCTCCTGGTGTGGGGAACGATCAGCTATCACTCCCGTACACAACTAGTGTTTGTACCGGGTACGTTAAACAGCACCTCCTACATCAACAACATCATTCAGCCCGTTGTTGCGCCATTTGTAAGGTCGGTCCATCGTGGTGTCATCCAGCAAGATAACGCACGCCCACACACGGCACGTGCAACGCAACATGCACTTCAGGGTGTGAGACAACTTCCATGGCCTGCACGTTCACCGGATTTGTCCCCCATTGAGCACGTGTGGGATTTTATGGGACAACGACTTGTCCGGTCTCCACGGCCAGCCACGACCATCCCCGATTAACGCGTTCAGGTTGAGGATGCTTGGAACTCAATACCCCAAACTTACATGCAACATCTGTACAACAAACTCCATGCCAGAATTGCACAGTGTGACGCAGTTCATGGCGGTTCAACCTCGTACTAACCATGTTACATGGAAATGTTATTTTTCAGTTTACCAGCAAATACAGCTGTATTTTGCCATAATGCTTTGATTACGTTATCCTCTGTATTCCGTTATTATGCTGTATAAATTTCGTTGGTATCAGACGTCTCCTTCTTGGTGTTCTTTTTTCACTTTCCGCCAGTGTACATGCAGAAACACCTCACAAGATGAGTAACTAGCATCAAACAAATATTTGGTATCGGTGCTACAGCATGTGTTCGTCTTATCAATAAGAACGCTCCATTTTTACCTCGTTAACAAAGTATTAGATACACACAATTGGGATATTAAGAATTTTACACTTGCTAACTTCTTATATTATAAACAGTAATGACTAGATTACGTAAATGAAAATGGCATGACTAACTCCTTATTTTGGGAAATTTTATAAACAGCTATTACTGTATTACGTAAATGAAAATTTCATGACTAATTACTTATTTGGGGAAATGATTATAAAAACATAATTGCCAGTAATTCATCTCTCGATGAAATGCAAGTTTTACGTGGGTACAATGTTCACACTATTAGTAACAAACGTTACACAAACTTCTGTTCTTCACGTTATTAAGGACTTTAATTGTTGAGAGGAGCTCAATTATACAGTCATACTAAAATATTATTTTACAAATAAAAACTGAATAATAGATATTTCAAGAGTTCTGCCTGTTCGAAGTTCCTACCTTGTTGGTGTGTTGTCCTGGACGACTATATTGCTGTTATCCTTTCACCCAGCGATATTACGGCTCTGCCTTGCGTGCACCTGTACTAGGTTTAATCCACATACGAATACATATGTTGGCCAGCACTGTTTGAATGTTAAAATCATCTCAGAACAGTTTTGAACGTAATGCCGACATAATCTTGAAGATATACTGCATTAGACTTTAAGTTATACTGATTGCTCAATAAATAATAATAATAAAAAATATCGAACTCAAAGTTAGCTATGATGAGTATATTACAATGATGAGCCACTCAGTACGACACCAAAGATCCACCGGGTGATACTTGAGCTCATCTCACTTCCATTCCTGTCCGAGGTCTCAAACTCTGTACGCGTTTCACTCGGGGAAATAGCCCGTCAGTCTCAACAGAAGAAATACAACTGAAATGACATCGACGTAATCTCATCTCTGTCGGTGTGCTTGCGCACATCATTATAAAAAGTTATGACTGTATTACGTGAATGAAAATAGCATGACTAACTCATTATTTTGGGAAATAATATAAACAGTGGATTAGGTAAATGAAAATGGCATGACGAACTCCTTATTTTGGGAAATTTTAGAAACAGTTATGACTGGATTACGTAAATGAAAATAGCATGACTAACTCCTTATTTTGGGAAATAATATAAACAGTGGATTAGGTAAATGAAAATGGCATGACGAACACCTTATTTTGGGAAATTTTAGAAACAGTTATGACTGGATTACGTAAATGAAAATAGCATGACTAACTCCTTATTTTGGGAAATAATATAAACAGTGGATTAGGTAAATGAAAATGGCATGACGAACTCCTTATTTTGGGAAATTTTAGAAACAGTTATGACTGGATTACGTAAATGAAAATGGCATGACTAACTCCTTATTTTGGGAAATAATATGAACAGTGGATTAGGTAAATGAAAATGCCATGACGAACTCCTTATTTTGGGAAATTTTAGAAACAGTTATGACTGGATTACGTAAATGAAAATAGCATGACTAACTCCTTATTTTGGGAAATAATATAAACAGTGGATTAGGTAAATAAAAATGGCATGACGAACTCCTTACTTTGGGAAATTTTAGAAACAGTTATGACTGGATTTGCATTACGTAAATGAAAATGGCATGACTAACTCCTTATTTTGGGAAATAATATAAACAGTGGATTAGGTAAATGAAAATGGCATGACGAACTCCTTATTTTGGGAAATTTTAGAAACAGTTATGACTGGATTTGGATTACGTAAATGAAAATGGCATGACTAACTCCTTATTTTGGGAAATAATATAAACAGTGGATTAGGTAAATGAAAATGGCATGACGAACTCCTTATTTTGGGAAATTTTAGAAACAGTTATGACTGGATTACGTAAATGAAAATGGCAAGACTAACTCCTTATTTTGGGAAATAATATGAACATTTTATTAGGTAAATGAAAATGCCATGACGAACTCCTTATTTTGGGAAATTTTAGAAACAGTTATGACTGGATTTGGATTACGTAAATGAAAATGGCATGACTAACTCCTTATTTTGGGAAATAATATAAACAGTGGATTAGGTAAATGAAAATGGCATGACGAACTCCTTATTTTGGGAAATTTTAGAAACAGTTATGACTGGATTACGTAAATGAAAATGGCATGACTAACTCCTTATTTTGGGAAATAATATAAACAGTGGATTAGGTAAATGAAAATGGCATGACGAACTCCTTATTTTGGGAAATAATATAAACAGTGGATTAGGTAAATGAAAATGGCATGACGAACTTTTTATTTTGGGAAATTTTAGAAACAGTTATGACTGGATTACGTAAATGAAAATGGCATGACTAACTCCTTATTTTGGGAAATAATATAAACAGTGGATTAGGTAAATAAAAATGGCATGACGAACTCCTTATTTTGGGAAATTTTAGAAACAGTTGTGACTGGATTTGGATTACGTAAATGAAAATGACATGACTAACTCCTTATTTTGGGAAATAATATAAACAGTGGATTAGGTAAATGAAAATGGCATGACGAACTCCTTATTTTGGGAAATTTTAGAAACAGTTATGACTGGATTACGTAAATGAAAATGGCATGACTAACTCCTTATTTTGGGAAATAATATAAACAGTGGATTAGGTAAATAAAAATGGCATGACGAACTCCTTATTTTGGGAAATTTTAGAAACAGTTATGACTGGATTACGTAAATGAAAATGGCATGACTAACTCCTTATTTTGGGAAATAATATAAACAGTGGATTAAGTAAATGAAAATGGCATGACGAACTCCTCATTTGGGGAAATTTTAGAAACAGTTATGACTGGATTACGTAAATGAAAATGGCAAGACTAACTCCTTATTTTGGGAAATAATATGAACATTTTATTAGGTAAATGAAAATGCCATGACGAACTCCTTATTTTGGGAAATTTTAGAAACAGTTATTACTGGATTACGTAAATAAAAATGGCATGACTTTTTAAATTCTTCTTGTCCTCTGATAATACGTTTTGCTCAGTTTTGACGGACTATTATAAACATAGTTTTACACAAGAAAAACAAAATAAGTACAATAACAGATTAGTGGGATGTATCATAGTTTTTTGAGCTAGTGCATTTCTCCTTGAAGACAAAGCTAAAGAAAAAGTGGCACAGGCATAAGACAGTTTATGAAAAATTATCATAAACTGTCTTATGCTGACACGCATTACAACGAGCGAGGTAAAAGAAACTATCAAAATGCAAACATACAGTCACGATGCAAATAATTTAAAACTGAAATGACAGAAAAAAATATGAAAATAAGAAAGAAGCTTTTTTTTAAGCAGCTGAGGTATTTATTCGTCAGGAAGCATAATTACACGTTTCCAACGGCGAAGTTCAAATTCATGAACTCAGCGGTGATTTCTTGAGACACCAGGAGAGATGAATTTAAATTGAGTTATTATAGACTTAAAATAAAACGTTGAGAAAAAAACATCTCCCCATAAAGGGATCCTATTTTGCATAAGCAGAAAAGAAACTTTGCCCGGAGATATTTCTCTCCTTTTGATTTGAAGCTCTTAAGTTCAATGAATGCTGAGAGCAGCAGAATCTCCATATTTATTATTGATACACAGCGAAACAGAGTGAACAGAATTTAAAGATGCCAAGCATAAAAGCCATTATTCATCGTAGAAATAGATTTATTTTACCTAGATGAAAGAGATAAATGTAGGTCTGCATATATTTCACAGAAGAGAAATCTCTCAGCATTTAAAATGCTACTAAGTACGAGTACTTCAATCGTCTCCTGCGAAGATTATGGAATTTGCGCACGTTGCGAGTTTTCATGATGTTTGATAAATCTCTTTACCAGAACTGTAAGTCTCCATAGTCCATTCAGATAGACTTAAGCTCTCAGTTTTTACCAGGGAGATACACTTAGGTTAAAAGCAGAAGGACAGTATTGTTTAAGGTTGAAATGACAAAGTGCATTTGCTCTGAACTTGGATGGTGTCTACGCACAGCATGCTGTAAAACAGAAAAAAAAATCAGTGAATGGGTTTAAAATTCAGAAAAAAAATTCAGATTATGAGATTTGAAGATGAATTGAGTGATTACGTTTCCAATTGTTTTTTGGAATTTAAAGTTCGGCAAAGCCCCAGCCTTTATTGTTTTTGTTTTCTGTGTAATGAAGTACCGAATTTTTTTTGGCACAATTCTCTGAGAAGAAGCAGTTGTTTCACTGCTTTTGTTGTGAATATTTCTTCAAACTTGTCACCAAATAGTTTCATTTCTTCTTTTCAAAATCTATTGAAAAAAGGGAGGTTTCTCTCTAAAACCAGACGTTATTTTTCTTTTGAACAAACAGATCGCAAGTAAGCTGAGCTCAAGTTTGTAGTAGTTCATCGAAATTCGTTCTATATCTTCTTGCAGCTCTGCACAAATATACTGCTAAATACCTTAACCCTATAAGCTGCCGGGTTTTACGGAAGCTACCGCGAAAAAATCCTTCCTCCCCATCTCAGCAGCACTGACCATAGATTTGTCACGGGTGATAAATGCATCCTTTAAGTCATTTATTATTTAGTCTATGACCCAAGGAATGATGAGGAAGGCCACCTTTCCCCGACACGGACATTATGCCACTGGGTATAATAATATACACGGACATTATGCCAATGGATCTTGCTTGTTGTTCAAAATGTGGAAAGTGTATAATCAGAAAAAAGACGTCGACGGTGTAATAAAAGATTATGGAACCAAAAATCTAATGGACCATATGAAAGTATGTGCACCTCCATCAAAGCGTGGAAAGAGTGAACAATCTAAATACATTAAAAAAAAATACCTTTGTGCAATCGTAAATAATGATTCCTGTTTGTAATATACTTCATGGTCAAGGTCATAGTCAGCCATTATTTCTGTATTACGCAAAATAGTGGCACTAAAAATGGCACTAAAATTTAGCAAGTAACCGAATTTTATTATTAAAGAAGGATTTCAATTATAAAATATCAAGCAGTTATTGGGATGAATACATAAATTACGTTTATATGTATGTATGTATAAATTGAATTTCGAATTTATAATTCAAAGCAGATTTTTCCGGGGTCAGTTACGGGTCCGGGTCGGGTCCAGTTATGGGACTTCTGGGTCCGGGTCGGGTCCAGTTATGGGACGTCTGGGTCCGGGTTCGAAATTTTTGACCCGTTTCCAACTCTGGCTGTCGGCACACTGATAGGCTGTGACCACTGTCCAATCTGCTCGCGCGGGCGTGTGTTTGTGCGTGCTTGCATCTTTTCCTTTCGCATTTGTCCAACCTTCCCGAATTTTACAAGGAAAACAAGATTCCAGTACATGGACATACTGGAGTTGTTGATACTACTGTAAATAGTACTGTTTCAAAACTCCGTACAATAAAACATACCTTTACGGTACAATTGATCTTTCTCAATCTTGTGTGCATCACTCTTCCCTTACAGCATACCTTCAACTGTGGTAGGGTCTGGGAATAATTAGTGTCGTATCCTGTCGTTCCTATTACTCTACATAATCTCTCCGTCATCAGTAAATGGTTCTCAGTCGTCGTTTACTCAGATCCCTTGTCAATGCGCCAGATGAGCAAGAGGAAATCAATCGATAACTTCGCAGGAATGTCCTTTTACTGTATAGAGCGGATTACAGATTTTTCTGACATCCATCACATACATTAAATTATTAAAAGTATTCGGACACTACCAAATATTTGCATAAGTGCAGAGAACGGTTGCGCAGGAAGGTGCGCGGTGAATGGGGAGGTAAGTATTTAAAGCTTAGATGTTCTATGGTTTTATGAGTAATTTTGAAGAGGATACGCCTGCGTGGACGTGGACTTTTCAAGTTCCAGCGTGGGCGGGTGATTGGATGTCATTTCAGTAAACGTTTCCATACGAGCATTGCAGCTAAACTAAACATACCAAAATCGACTGTAGATGTCGTAAAGAGATGGGACGGTTAATCTACAGCAAAAAGAATTCAGGAAGCTCTCACAAACAGACTAAACGTGACAGAAGAGCCATGACAAGAAATCCCTTTCTTCTTCTGCCGTTTCCATCGCTGCTAGAAGGAAATGCTTGTAATGGCTCGGTTAGTACTATAACTAACCCTATAGAGTTGCGCTGTGTGGGTTATTAAGGTAGAGCGGGGGCACACATCACTTCGGTGAATGCGAAGCGCCGTTTTGAATGGTGTGCCTCTTGCCGTTTCTGGACTGCGGACGACTGGAAAGCTGTTCTTTGGAGTGATGATTCACGCTTCTCACTCTTCCAATCCGATAGGTGTGCTTGGGTTTGGTGAAAACCCGGCAAATGATTTTCGTCGGACTGTGTTCTTCCAACTGTTAAGTTCGGCGAAGGTTCCATCATGGTATGGAGTTGTTTTTCTTGGATGGAACTCTGTCCGTTGGTTATAATACCACAAACCATGAACTCTGAAGTGTACCTCGACGTTCTTGATAATTCTGTCCTACCAGCAATGTGGCAGTTTTATGGAAATGACCGTCGCCTCTTCCAACACGAACTGGCTCGTTGTCACACTGTACGGCATTAGGAGGACTGGTTTCTTGAAAATGAGGTGGAATTGTTAGATTGGCCTGCTCAGAGTCCCGTACTTAATCCCATAGAACCTCTAGGATGAACTCAAGCAACGGATACGAAATCGACCACAACGACCGTCTTCGCTTTCCGTTATGGTAGCAGCTTTGCGGGACAAATAGTGAGCCATTCCTGTCGAGACCTATTGTAAACTGGTTGATAGTATGCCTCCACGTGTTGTAGCTGTCATTCAAGAAAAAAGAGGACGGATTAAATACTAATTGCGATAATAAAGCTAATTTTGAAAAAAAATATTTCTAGTGTCCGAACGCTTTTCATAATATAGTGTACACCAATGAGACATTACATTATGACCACCCCCAGCCTAGAGAAATGAGCGCGCCTGGAGACCGAATGGTGGCGCAGGTTAAGTTCACAGAGCAGTATATATACAACCACGAGGACCGGTTTTCGGTTAGTGGGCCGCGGAAGGCCTATTGGGCAACGTTCATGACTGCCACGGTAAGGACCTCAGGTTCGATCCCAGCAGGTACGAACGCCCGATCCACTAAATATCCGGCGTGCGTCGGATGGACACGTTAAGCCGTTGGACCCCGGGTACTGGCCCCCCGGTAATAAATAAGGGCGTCTTCCTCACTTCGCTTCCGTGTCACTTTCCTATCGGGCACTCTAGCCCAAATCTCCTAGCTTCCTATTTCTAAGGGTTGTTTAAGACCTGGGGTCAAACACTCACTTCCTAAAATCCTCTACGTATGATCATCTCATCATTTGCTTTCGGTTAGTAGAGTGTTGGGAATCAGAGTGCGAAAAGCGGCCGATTTATTGGAGTTTGATAAAGGACAAAATGTGATAGCACGGTGCCTCGGAACTACTATTTCGAAAACGGCGCGGCTTGTGGGTTGTTCATGTGCCGCTTTAGTGAGTACGTATCAAAAGTGATTCACAGGTAGCCAAATGACAAACCGTCGTCCAGTCGTATGTCATCCGCAGCTCATTGATGCCAGAGTGTAGCTGAGACTGTCGTGCGTTGTTTACAGCGACCGCAAAGCCACAGTGCAACAAACCACACGCAGCTACAACAGTGGTGATCAGGGCAATGTGTCACAGCACACAGTTCATCGCAGCCTTCTGCGCATGGGCCTGCGTGGTCGAAGACCCAGCCGGGTTCCCATGTTCACTACACGCCTTCGCCAACAACGCATGAAATGGGTCCAAGATAATCGAGATTGGACCGTGAATGATTGGATGAAAGTGGCCTGGTCTGAAAAATCAAGATTCCCGGGCCATCACGTAGACTGCTAAGCGAGGATACGCCAATTACCAACGGGGATTATGGCACCTGGATGCACTGTTGAGGGGAAACAGGCCGCCGTGTTATGCTGCAGGCGATGTTTTCTTGGGTCACGTTAGGCTCCATTATCCCAATGCCACAATCCCTGACAGCTGTCATGTATCTCAACATCGTTGCGGAACAAGTTTACCCATTCATGGTAACTGTGTTCCCTGCTGGTTATGGTTATTAGTAATGCGCTATGTTACACTGCCATAATCGTCAAGGAGTGGTTCGAGCAACATGCTTGTGTCTTTCTGTTAATACCGTGGCCTCCAAATTGACCTGACATTAACCCAATCGAACATTTGCGGTTCGACTTGGAAAAGGGGTCGCGCAAAGTCACCACCACCCCGAAATGCACGGGAACTGGAGGACCTGCTGTTGATGCTATGGTACCAGATACCCCAGGATACCTATCGCCACCTCATCGAATCGATGCCTTGCCGAGTGGCCGCTATTTTGCGGGCTAAAGGGGGTCCTACAGCTTATTACGTAGGTGGTCATAATGTAAAGGCTCATCGAAGTATACCTGTATATATTCATACGCTGAAGTATGACTCGGAGTATTTCCTTAATGCAGGCATATGGTTTTGATGCCTGTAGCATATCTGGCAAGCCGATTCTCCCAGGTGTGCTGCGTTTCTGCGACAGCAGAGAGAGTTTACTTTGGCGCCCTTTTTGTCCATACAGGTTTATTGAAAATAATCAAAGATATAAATTAAAATATCGTATTATGATGCACTTCATTTTTCGTTCATTCTGTGATTTATTGTTTGCAGTATTTTATTATTTCACTTTCGTATTACATGAAGTCGGTCACGGTGAGATGAAGCCCATGCCGCATCAAAGCTTATCGGTCTTATTCTCGTGTATCTCGACATGTTGTATTTTTGATACGGCAGTAGCCTCGTTTCTACGGTTTTTTTTTGTTTTTTTGATTGGAGGTTTAACGACCACCGTGAGCAACTCAATGGGCTATAAGCAGTCGCCCGTCTCTAATTTGGGATCACTGGTTCCAGGGAAGGGAGAGAGCCAGTGCCGTAAGACAAACACAACATCCATGCCTCACCGGGATTCGAACGCGGACCCCTTACGGACGAATGATCAGAGGCCATCGCTTAGACCACTGCGCCACCACCGGGCGGCCGTTTCTATGTGGTAGTTACATGTAGGTTCATTGCACACTATACGATTTATTGTGCTTTTAGCACCAGGATTGGCCTTAAACGAACTCGCTTACTTATCGCTTTTTTTTTGTTTTGTTATTATAACTCACTTCGGTTGCTTTATTGCTGTATGATGAAAAATGAAAGCATGTATGTTTCGGTAAGTTATGAACTTCTATTCAGTGCAAACTCTGCGGCCACTTCAAAACAAAAGTTTGGCAAAAAATACATATTCCAGGTAGTACCTTCCATTTTGCCAAGGACTGAAATGAATTAGGTATTCCTGGAGGGTCCATAATGCCATAAAGTGTGACATAACAATATGCAACATTTGATCTACTAAGTATTTCCAAACGCTCAGAGAAATTCAAACTGTTACATAACGACTTTGCGAGGACGTTGCAGCACTTTGCACTATATTAGAAATTCTTATAACTACAAGTTTTTTTTAATTCTTGTTTTTATCGAGATTAGTATAAGGGGCATTCTCAAAGTAATGCCTCCTCCTTAATAACATTTGAAATTTTCAAGTGGTATTAATGAAACTGCACTAACATATACTATGATATTATACCAATGTGGGAACACATTTTTCCAGAATCTGAAATAAATATCTTGAATGACAGAGAAAAGCATTTAATTCATGTAAAAAATTGAATTCATGTAAAAAGAGGGATGTGAGGCTCCAGAAATCCACAGAATACTCCTAGCGGTATATGGAGCTGCTACAATCGGTATTAGTAATGTCCAAAGATGAATGAAGAGGTTTTGAGAGGGTGAACGTTCGGTGTGTGACAAACAACAGAGTGGAAGACCCGCAACTGCAGTGACAGATGCCAACAGGCAACGAATGAAAGACCTCATCACAGCTAATCGTCGTGTCGCCATCCACGAATTGCAACAATAAATAGTGCTCACTATGTGCACACATTGAAGAAGCTAAAGGAAGCTATCAGAAGGAAAAGACGTGACATTCCACTATGGAATGTCACAAGACGTGACATTCTATAGTGTTGTTTTACACCATGATAACGCATGTCCTCACACCTCAATGGAAACTTCACAGGCTATTGCCAAAAATGGGGTGGACGGCGATGCTCCAACACCCCTACACTCCTGATTTGGCTGCCGCAGACTTTTGTCCTGTTTGCCACTTTGAAAAGCACCCTTCGTGGGGAACGTTTCGGTGATGTAACAGACGTTAAACTGGCTGTGAACTCATGGGTGAAAAGACGGCCTCAAAGATTTTTCCAAAATGTATTTTACGAATGGGCTCAAAGATGGTGGAAATGTATAGAAAGTGATGGACAATACTTTGAACAGGCTGTCATTATTAACAATACGGCCAAGCATTTTGTCACCAAGTTTCCCATTTCTGCTGCTTCAAATAAAACTCTTATGAAGGACGAGGCATTACTTTCAGGGTGCCTTTATACATTCATTACAGAAAAATTATCCCGTGTTGAATCCGTCAAAATATTTACGCTTTCTGTACTCAGGACGTTCAGCTGATTTTAAGGGCTGTCTTCGATGCGTACGAGTACATACTGTATGCCTTTTCTCAGCTAGGTACTTTCTAGAGACTGAAAAAATTACAAAGAATGTACAAAACATTTCTAGAATTAATGTGATGCTGCATTACTTCAAATCCCAAGACCCTTGGTAATCAGAGTTAAAAAATAAATGTTCAGAGCAGTATAGAAAAATATCTATAGGGGCGAAACTCAACCAAACTCCATAGATACACTCTTACAAACATACGCTGGCTATTTATGAAAAAAAGTACCATTTTGGGCCACCAAGGGATATATGGTGTTGCAAGCGCCATGAACGTACAAGGATGATCCCATTCCAAGAGAAGGTGTTCAGTGCACTGTACCGACATCGCAGTTGAACGAAACGCAAACCTACGCGGTTTAACTACTCAGCAAAATGCATTCTCTCTGTTGGAAAACAGAAAAAGGGTACACACATGACAAGGTGTAATGGTTACAGAAAACGCTGGAAAAGCTCACTGAAAAATGTTATTACCTTTTTAATTGATACAGGTTATAGATATAGTTCAATAGGTCCTTCATCAAACGTGTTCTATCACGGGTTGAGTTAAACGACCTTCTCCACAGTGGAACGGAACTGGTCCGTATGAATTTGTTTCACATACTTTGTTATCCTCACTCTTAAGACTGTCAAATCGGGAACATAGCCTTGATAAACCCAGCTTTTGAGATGTCCCCACAACCAAAATTCATACGGGTTGAATCAGGCGAACGAGGGGGTCTGGCTGTGGGAAATGCACGACTAATCACTCTAATGTATGTAAACTGTTGTCGTAGCAGCTGCTTACGAATAATGCAACATGAGAAGGAGCTGCATCCTGCAGGAATATGGTTGTTACCTGCCATCAATACCCAGAGGTAATCTCTCGTTACCTCTGGGTATTAATGGCATAAGTCACTGGGTCCGGTTAGATGATCTGTTCGAAAAATTACAGTAAGTGATGCCATAAAATCCCACCATACCGTAACTTTTGGCGAGCGCTTCGGGATCTCTTTGCACACACGAGAGTTCTCTTTAGCCCAAGTGCGGCAATTCTGAGTTTTAACACTGCAGTGAAGATGAAAATGAGCCTCGTCACTCCACGAGATCTTCCACCGCCATGCATCGAACACCTCCATGTGAGCCAGGAATGTCTGAGCAGACGTCATTCGAGTTTGGTTATCACCATGAAGCAACTGTTTGGTATGAGTGGTGATGTAGTGATAAAACTGCAACATTTTGCGCAAAATCTTCCACAGCGTTGGGTACGACGTAGCAACGGTATGGAAGATTGGTATTCTTCGTGCAGTGCTGGAACCTGCTGTCTCAACGATCTCACTTGCAACTTCTTCCACCACTTGAGGCATAATGGGTTTATACTCCCGTCCTGATCTCACTGCTAATGATTGGGTATTCTCAAACCGTACAATCATTTTTCACAAGTTTGTAATGGTAACTGGGCCTCTTATATGCTTCAGTCGCCGGAATTCTGGAAGCGCAGCAGTTGCATTATACACTATCGACCAACAAGTAATTGGACACCCCTGCAATCGACGATATCTGCGGTCCTGATACACGTCACAGCCGCCGCCGGTAAATATCGTGTGGGAAACAACAACGCAGCCAGTCGCATACAAGATGCCACGCAGTTCGGAGCTCTCTGATTTCGAGAAAGGTGTAATCGTCGGGTGTCACAGAAATGGCCGACCCATACGTGACATATCCAGCGAGTTGAAGTACCCAAAATCGACAGTGGCCTACGTGATTGGCAAGTGGAAGATGAGATGTGACTGCCGGAATGTTCCCCGACCCGGTAGACCCACAAAACTGGGAGTTAGAGACCGACGGGTGCTGGCCACAGAAATTCGGAAGAACCGCACCAAATCGATGGACCACATCCGCCAGGAGTTTCAACAGGCATATGGGAGTGTTCTTTCGATGAATACCATCTGTAAGGAAGCCCATCTGCTCGGTTATCATGGACGTGCTGCCGTCCACAGGCGTTTGATCACCAAGTCCAATAGCGCTGCTCGGCTAACGTGGTGCAAAGAACGTCGACATTGGACCGTTGAACAGTGGAAACAGGTTCTCTGGAGCGACGAATCAAGGTTCACCCTCTACCGTTCGGATGGCAGGGTCTAGCTTTCGCGTCTGCCTGTAGAACGCCTCCTGCCGGAATGTATTGTGCCAACTATGAAGTTCGGCGGCGATGGAATTATGCTATGGGGGTGTTTCTCCTGGTATGGCACTGGACCCTTGGTCGCAATTCCTGGTAGACTCAACGGCGAGACCTACTTCACCATTTTGGATGACCATGCGCTTCCTACGTTGTGGCAGTTTTACGGAGTGGACCCATGTTACTTTCAGGATGACAATGCCACCTGTCATGTTGCGAGGTCCACCATGGCTTGGTATGGTGACAATGGGGTTAATCGAATGGACTGGCCTGCGCAGAGCCCGGACCTTAACCCTATCGAGCACCTCTGGGATGAGTTGGAGCGTCGACTTAAGGGGTGCCCCCACCGTCCGAAATCGGTGAAGAAACTGACCTGTCTTCTCCAAGCCGAGTGGAAGAAAATACCGCTAGCCGTCGTACAACGCCTGGTTGAGAGTATGCCCCGGAGGGTCGCAGCTGTAATCGCCGCTCGTGGAGGCTCCACCAACTATTGAAGGTGAATAAACTTCGTTTTCCTTTGCTATCACAGGTGTTCAATTACTTGTTGGTAGATAGTGTAAAAAAACGCACGTGCTGGTATGGTTAGTCATAGCACGTATCATTTATACGAATGCCATGCACATAACACAACATACTTTCTGATAGTTCAAAAGCTGTTTCACATTCAAATGTACAATTTTAAAAGTTAAATATATTAGAGTCGAGTGATGGCTTTTCGACAGGAAAGTGTATTTATACAGAGAAAAGTGAAAAAATGGACTCTTTAGAAGACCACATGTACACGATATCTCTGCGTCGTGTCATTGTTGCGCCAGTTTTGCTATTAACTTTTATGTAGAACATTTTTGCACTCATACAACAACAAAAGCAGAAATATTAGACTATACACAGTCGAGTCACATTACTGTGACCACCTCCAACTTTTCACGTCAACAGCGCGTAGTCATTGAAAGAAGGCGCGTGTCGTGAGCTGGCTAGGAGGGTATATAAGGTGTGCATTCTGAAAACATATCACCCGTTCCGGTCATGGATAATGGGAGCGATTTATCAGATTTACAAAAAGGGATTATTATCAAATTTCGGGCCAAGGGGCGCATTATTTCTGAAACAGCGCATTTTGTGAACTATTCGCGTGTTGCTGTGATTAAGGTGTATCATGATTGAAGAAATGGCACTATTGCGAATAAGCGAGTGGAAACTGCGGAGCACCACGTGCCATTGATGTGAAAGCTGAACGTCGGCTGCGAAGGTGCGTGAGGGCTGATCGACACACCACAGTGGAGCAACTCACTGGCCGGAAGAACCAGGGGCCTACCGGAAGTGTGTCTAAAACGACAGTTCAGCGAACCCTGCTGCGTATGGGGCTCCGATGCAGACGGATGGTCACTGTACCTATGCTAACGAAGGAGCATCGGCAGAAAAGGCTTACATTTGCACGGCAGTATCGGAATTGGACCTCTGCTAATTGGCGAAGGATTACCTTCTTCGATGAGTCATGTTTTCTGCTTCATCGAACGGACAGACGTTGGCGTATAAGGCGAGAAACATCGGAGAACAAACACTCTTCAACCATTGCTGGAAAAACACAAGCTTGTGGGGGTAGAGTTATGGTCTGGGGAATGTTTTCGTGGCATTCTCTGGGCCCACTCATACCTGTGGAAGGCACTATGGACCGAATTCGTTATGAATCCTGCCTTGCAGACCATGTACACCCATACATGCATGCTGATTGTCTTCTCTGGGGCGGATGGGAACTTCCAGCACGACAATACGACGTGTGGCAAAGGTAGAAATTTCCGAGATTGGTTGGAAGAGCACGATGAAGACTTCAAAGTACTTTCCTGGTCTCTTAATTCCCCAGACTTAAACCCAATTGAGCATCTGTGGGACCACCTCCATCACACGATGGAGGTGGTCCCACAGATGCTCAGTTGTTGCTCAATTGCTCAGGTGCTCAATTGTTTGCTCTATTGATCCTCCACCACGCACGCTTCAGCAGCTGTCAGATGCACTGCAGTCACCCTGGCTCCACATACCTGTGAACACTTTCCAGCACCTTAATATCACTCCCAGCCCGTCTAGCTGCTGTCCGCGTTGCACACGGCGGTTATATGTATAAGCCGCGTTGCACACGGTGGGGATATGTTCAGCCGTGTATATGTATGAGTATGTAGAGTCTGTCAGTAGCAGTTTGCTGAATCTGTTGCTAGGTACACTAATAATGCCATTAATTCGAAAATTACTGAAGCCTGGAGTGTTTGGAAGTTGTGTACGTAATTCCTGTTAATAACGAGGAACTATACACTGATTATATAAAAAACAGTTGAACTATGCTAGTAATCCGATTTATTGGCGTAGGAATAGATAAACAATCGTTTCTAATTTTTCGCAGTTTCTGTCTATCTTCCTTCAAAAAGCCATCCGGTTGATGTACGAAAGCTTGGAAAAGATTGTTTATATATTCCTACGCCAATAAATCCGATTACTAGCATAATTTTACTATTTTCTACGTAATTCCTTTTATTTAGCAGGTAACTCCTGCTATTATTCATTATTATAATTCTCTTGATCATTTACAAGAATGCAGTTTCCCTATATATCCATAATGAATTGCATTTACAGATTACGACCTCCACATTACTACTTCGTGACATTAAGGATTATCAGTTTAAAGACTACAGATTACGACCCACCCACACTACTAATTCTTGACATTAAGGATTATCATTTTAAAGACAACAGATTTCTCGATCATTTTTAATTTTGCAAGCACTCATCATTACACCTGAAAAAATAGGATTTCCGAAATCACACTCAGTGAAGCGAAGTTGCGTCACAACACTCTGGCTCCGTTTTTCTGGGAAATTAGCTTTCAAGTGGAAAAAGGTACACACTTTTTCGACTTATTAAAAGCACCATTTTATTCAGTATTTCGTAGTGATGTTCAAAAGCTTAAATAAAATGAAAAACTCGAACCTCATCAATTAATAAGATTCTCTACAAAAAAAGAAAGCTTTGCTGCAATCATCAGTTTCGAAGTTTGTGAATGGTAGTCCTTTATATTCTTTGGCAAAGGAATTAGGTCGACGTTGTTTGAAGTATTTTTTTTGTCTGTTTTTCGTGAAAGGGTTGCATTAATCATTATCGATCGCGTTTTCCGATCAGTCTTAACAAATTGCAAACTTTTTCAACTAATCACTCGCTCAAAAACAAAGATTCTACAATCCAGACTAGAAACAATGCAATTAATGTAGTATGTAGCATATGGATGTTATTGATACAGCACAAGTTCCCGAGGGTAATAAAAAAATATTAAAGACCTTCTGAGGAAAAGGGTTCAGGAAAGATTCCAGTAAATTGAAAGTTAAAAAAAATATGTTTCCTGCAATAAAAATCTTTATTACTGTTCTTTATCTGAGTTGTTTCTTTATAGCCTTTGGACAGAAAATTTTCATACATCTTTCAGAAGCGTTTTTGTGAATTATCAATTTCTTTACTTTGAGTAGAAAACTGGGGTTGAATGTTTTTGAAAACTGCGAACTGAAGAAGTGTGTCATTATTAATCGTTCCCGAAAAAATGAGACTCGAAAAAGTTCTGAAAGCGAGGAATTAAATAACAAAGTTTATACTTCTTTCGTGCTCTTTCCGAAAAGAAAAAATGGCAAACATACTTCAGCTTTAAAGAATTCCGCAAATACTCTTTATTCTTAAATTTCAGCTTCTATATGTAAACACTCATTTGCTTATATAATAAGGATATCGGAGTTTTCTAATTTAGAAAACGTCCAAGGCCTTTTTCGAGTCGTGCCAGTTGAAACATAATGATATTCTTAATTCTGTCGAGACACGATTAATAATGGAAATAATTAAAACTTTTAGAAGACGATACTTTTATTTACAATCAAAACTAGCTAAAAATCTTTCAAACCCACTACGTAGCAAGATCTTTCAAACCCACTACGGATCCGTTATCAGGACAAGTGAGGGTGAAGCATCGTGGTTTTATAGACGAAACGATCACCCACAATGCCTCAGCATGGCAAAATGTTGCTCCAACCCTTGCACATGCGCATTTGACATGTATGCGTATACAAAGCATGCAAATAAACTGCAAAACATGGTTATGAGTTCTGATGGCGTGTTCAATGATTAGATATGAAATATTTCCATGATGTCGGTAGATACTTCATCGCTACAACTGAGTTCAACAAAAATGTTTATATACAGACTTTTTGTAAACAACAAGTCAGATTTTGTAGTAGCTGATTCAATTAACAAAGTGTTATTCCACTCCGGGACATAATTACCTTGATTAACTAACCTAGATAGAGCTGTGGAATTCGAACAACTTCTAACGGTGTATTTATGCTCATCTACACGTGTACCAATTGTCCGAAGGGTGGATCCCACATACTTAGTGTCATGTGCATTGGGGTCGGTGGCTTTGAGTGGGATGGAATACACACAATTTGCCGATATCATGGAAATATTTCATATCAAATCATTGTACACACCATCAGAACTCATAACCGTGTTTTGTAGTTTATTTGCATGTTTTGTATACGTATACATGTCAAATGCGCATGTGCAAGGGTTGGAGCAACACTTTGCCATGCTAATGCATTCTGGGTGCTTGTTTCGGCTATAAAACCACGATGCTTCACCCTCGCTTTTCCTGTTGTCGGACCCATAATGGGTTTGAAAGATCTTGCTACGTGTTTTTAGCTGGTTTTGATTGTAATTAAAAGTATCGTCTTTTAAAAGTTGCAATTTTTTCCATTATTAATCGTGAGAATCTCATGTGTTAGAAAAAGTCGGAATGTAAAGTTAGTGCCGTTTAAAAGAGTTACACTCTTTGTAATTTCATCGTTTTCATTTGTAGTCGTTGATAGATATTTTTCCGTGCTTTTTTTATTTTTTGGTCAGAGTTTACGAGTTTTGTAAAAGCATTAAAGCATATCTGCCAAAAACGGTTATACGCCAATTCGTCACCTGCGTCAATTCGTCGATCGCGTCGATTCGTCGCGTGTCAGTTCGTCGACTACGACAATTCGTCGCCCGTCGATTCGTCGACCGACAATTCGTCGCGGAAAAATTCGTCGATTACGTTAATTCGTCGCGGACCAATTCGTCGCGTTTACAAATTTTGGTTACATACAAAACGAATGCAGGAAAACGTACGATTTCGAACGTCTTTCGCCCTGATCAAATTTATAAAGTTTGGACACGCAGACAGGATAGGAATATTACGCTTTTTCTTCGGCACTAAAAATATTAGACGATAGACGGTTTTGGGGATGGGTCGGGGCCCGGAGAGTCAGAGCCTCCCCCATACAAAATGTTCGTAAAATCTACAGTTTTCCATTCAGAACCACCAAATTTGTTATACTATCTCATGGTATTGTAGCTTAAATTGTGGACGGTTTTGGAAACGGTCGGAGTCCGGGGTTCAGAGCCCCCCCTCCTCCCTATACAAAATTGTCGTAAAATCTACAGCTTTCAATTTAGAACCACCAAATTTGGTATACTATATAATGGTACTCTAAGTTAGACGGTAGACGGTTTTCGGAACGGGTTGGGGTTCCGGCCGGGGGTCAGAACCCCCCCCATCAAAATTTTCGTAAAATCTACAGTTTTCAATTTAAAGCCACCAAATTTGGTATACTATCTCATGGTATTCTAACTTAGACGGTTTTTGGAACGGGTCAAGGCCTGGGAGGTCAGAGCCCCCACATACAAAATTTTTGTATAATCTACAGTTTTCAATTCGGAACCACCAAATTTGGTATCATGAAACTCTAACTTATACGCTAGACGGTTTTTTGGAAGGGGTTGGAGTCCGGAGGGTCAGAGCCCCCCCCCCCAATTTTTTCGTAAAATCTACAGTTTTCAATTTAGAACCACCAAATTTGGTATAATACCTCATGGTACTCTAACTTAGACGGTAGACCGTTTTCGGAATGGGTCGGGCCCCGGGGAGTCAGAGTCCCCCCCCCCGTTCAAAAGTTTCGTAAAATCTACAGTTTTCAATTTAGAACCACCAAATTTGGTGTACTATTTCATGGTACTTTAACTCAGACCGCAGACGGGTTTTTTGGAGCAGAATGGGGTCCCCCTGGGGGTCGGGTGTCAGAGATCCCATATACAGTTTTCCTAAAGTCTACAGTTTTCAATTTAGAACCACCAAATTCGTTATGCTATCTCGTGAAACTCTAACTTAGACTGTAGGCGGTTTTTGGAAAGGGTCTCAGCCGGGTAGGGGTCACAGACTCTTATGCAAAATGTTCGTAAAATCTACAGTATTCAATTTAGAGCCAACAAATTTGATATATTTTCTCACGAACTTCTACCTTAGAATGTAGACGGTTTTTGGAAGAGGTCGGAGCCCGGGGGTCGAAGGCCCCATACTAAATTTTCGTAAAATCTACACTTTTCAATTTAGAACCACCAAATTCGGTATACTATCTCATGAAACTCTAACTTAGACTCTAGGCGGTTTTTGAACGGGGTCGGAGCCCGGGGTCAAGGGGCCCCCACACAGAAGTTTCGTAAAATCTTCAGGTTTCAATTTAGAACCACCAAATTAGTTAGAGTACCATGAGATAGTATACAAATTTTGGTGGTTCAAAAATGAAAACTAGATTTCAGGAAAATTTTGGAAGGGGCTCTGATCCCCGAGCTCCAACCCCTTCCAAAAACCGTCTACAGTCCAAGTTAGAGTACCATGAGATGGTATACCAAATTTGGTGGTTCTAAATTTAAAACTGTAGATTTTGCGAATTTTTTTATGAGGGGGGCCCTAACCCCCGGGCTCCAACCCCTTCCAAAAACCGTCTACCGTCTAAGTTAAAGTTTCATGATACCAAATTTGGTGGTTCTAAATTGAAAACTGTAGATTTTACAAAAATTTTGTATGTGGGGGCTCTGAACCCCCGGGCCCGACCTGTTCCAAAACCCGTCTACCGTTTAAGTTAGAGTTTCATGATACCAAATTTGGTGGTTCTGAATTGAAACTGTAGATTTTACGAAAAATTTGTATATGGGTTCTCTTACCCCCGGGCCTTGACCCTTTCAAAAAACCTTCTACCGTCTAAGTTAGAGTACCATGAGATGGTATACCAACTTTGGTTGTTCTAAATTGGAAACTGTAGATTGTACGAACATTGGGGTGGGGGATCTCACCCCCCGGGCCCCGACCCGTTCCAAAAACCGTCTACAGTCTAATATTTTTTGTGTCAAGGAAAAGTGTAATATTCCTATCCTGTCTGAGTGTCCAAACCTTATGAATTTAATCAGGGTGGAAGACGTTGGAAATGGTACGTTTTCCTGCATTCGTTTTGTATGTAACCAAAATCTGTAAACGCGACGAATTGACGCAGTCGACGAATTTGTCCACGACGAATTGACGCTCGACGAATTGACGCGCGACGAATCGTCGTAGTCGATAAATTGACGCAGGTGACGAATTGACATGACACCGCCAAAAACGACACGACAGTGTCTTCGCTTTGTATATCAGTCCTCCTTGACATGTGCCGCGGATGGCCTAGTGTTTAACGTTCGTAATATTATTGGTGGAGAGAATTATTGGTGGAGAGAATTATTGGTGGAGAGAAGATTATTGGTGGAGAGAAGATTATTGGTGGAGAGAACGTGATTCGATCTTACGTGGTGACGAATGTTAAATTTCACTGAATACCCGCCGTGCCTTCGACGAGCACATTAAGCCCACGGATCCCGGTACTGGCTTCCCACTTGCAAATCAAGGTCGCCTTTCTTCGCTGGTCTGTACATGACCAGCTAGTTGTCTATCTTGACGCTTTCGTCTGTCGCTCTGCTACGAACACCAGTCTATATTTTCTGTTTTCTCTCTATCTACATATCTTCTCTCTTGGAACTACTAAGTTCCGTGCTCACACATCTGTTTCTGTGTGGGTATGCCCATGTCTGGGTCGGTGATTGCTCGATCGCAACGATCATGCGTTTCTTTTGATATCACAGAAAGCCAAAGTGATGGAACACACGTGGGGGTGAGTCGTTACAGCATTTATCCTCCATGTAATTAATCATAATGCTTTCGGCAAGTAAGAGGGCATATTTATTATTCAGGGTGGTTACGATGCTTCCCCCATGATGGTATGTAACTTCCCTTACTAACAATTCGTGAAAGGGAGGTCTTGTTATTATGCATTCTTATGTCATACATGTGCTCCTTTTGTCTAATTTTGTAACTCCTCCACGCGGTTCCCACGTAATTGGTGTTTTGTCCCTCCGTGTCGTTACCAAGCAAAGGTATCACGCATACATCATGTCGGGATTCCATGTTGGCCAGATCGCGGTCTTTTCTTACCAGTTGAAAAATGTTAGTTGTCAAGCCAAAATCCAATCTGAAGGGGCTGCAAATCGTTTCCAAAGTACGGGTAAATTGTGGATCATATGTAATGGAACCCACAAATGTCCTATTCTTGGTTTCACGTGCCAACGTTGACATCATGGTGTTATTAAGTTTCTTGTAAATGGAGTCAACGATCGCGGGACCATATCCATGTATAGTTGCGATATCCTTAATCTTCCGTAATTCCTGTAGTTTTAAGGCACTGTTCGATGAATGTGAAATCGCACGCCTAACCAGATATCGAAAGGCTGCCAATTTATGACAAGGTGGGTGGTTTTAAGAGTGTGGAATAATGATTGGGTTCGACATGGGTTTCCGGTAAACTGATGTTTGAAAACCGTTGTACATAAGATTCTTGTAAATACAGATGTCCAATAAAGGTAGAGAGCCGCCGCTTTGTACCTCAAGAGTCAGCTCTATGGCCGGGTGTACAGAAGAAAGATTATTCCTAAATTCCAAAAGGCTTTCGTGCATGCCATGCCAGAATACCAGAATGTCATCCACATAACTTAAATACAATCCCAGGTTCGCTGGTCTATGCTGGAATTCCAATTCCTCAAAGTACACCATGAAATCTTCGGCAAGAAGTGGGGACGTTTCTTCTCAGCAGTCACTATGATTCTGTGATCAGATGTCGACCTTGGGTTGGTTCGCAATTGAAAGAAACGTGGGACCAGATCCAGACGCTTACAGCTGATTAAAAATTCCAGATGAGTTTCCAGCGCAGCGAGCTTCTTACGAAAGTTTGAAAAGATCTTCAATGCTCTTTGCATAGTGGAATACTAAAAGTGAGTTCAGCAGTTTTCACCCAAAAACGATCGAGCGGCAAAGTAGTCAAGTGAATAAATAGAAAAGAATTCGTGCCTAGAACGGTACTCTTAACATCACAATCGCCGTCCCACGCACGATAAAACTATGAAGATAAAATAGATGATATATTAAACCTAAAAAGCTAAAAGGAACATGAGCAATTTAGGTTCCTCCTGGAACCATCTTCAGATGTGAATTAAAATGCAATTTTTACTTGAACGGAGGGCGAGAACATTTAGATTTATTGCTAATAAACATGCGCTGTTTTATACACTTCATATTTTGTTTTTGTCATTTTTCGTGGTTACAAGAAGGTCGACGAAAGATTGCTTATTTTAATTCCCTTATTCATTCCATAACTAGATTGCCGTTTGATGGATGTTCAAAATAATTTTACAGAATAAAAATGTCGTCAGTGTACTTCATCCGAAGAACCGGCAGCATTTTGTTTTCGATTTTGAAACTCTTCTTTCCTTGATATGTTGTAAATTCTATTTTCGATTTTGAAACTCTTCTTTCCTTGATATGTTGTAAATTCTATTTTCGATTTTGAACTCTTCTTTCCTTGATATGTTGTAAGTTCTATTTTCGATTTTGAAACGCTTCTTTCCTTGATATGTTGTAAATTCTATTTTCGATTTTGAAACGCTTCTTTCCTTGATATGTTGTAAATTCTATTTTCGATTTTGAAACTCTTCTTTCCTTGATATGTTGTAAATTCTATTTTCGATTTTGAAACTCTTCTTTCCTTGATATGTTGTAAATTCTATTTTCGATTTTGAAACTCTTCTTTCCTTGATATGTTGTAAATTCTATTTCCTGTACATGGAAGAAAAACAGGATGTGAGCAGTGTGTTATATAAATAAAACGAAGTGAGAGAACTAAAGGCGAAAATAGAAAGTTAAATTTGCATATTTCAAGATGTTTATTCTATTTTAATACACGCTTATTAAAACAAATCACGGGAAAATATTTCTTTTAGAAAATCCTGTGAATACACGCGTTTCTTGAATAAAACCTTTATGGAAGCACTAATTTTCCCTGAGTTAATTAGACATTATCATTGTCTGGTACTTTCCGTCTGTTTTCTTGTAAACTCTGGTCCAGTCCTGTGGGAAAGAAATCTTTGTAGTAAACACGCGATCGGCATACATGCGTCAAAACTTCTCCAGTTCCAAGATGAGGGTTCCACTTGTGTGTGTATATGTGCTTTTTTTTTTTTTTTTACTTTTTTCTTTGAAGTGCAGGAAAGGAAGCATTAAGAGCGCTTCCCTTTCAGTCTAAGATAAATTGCGGACTGCGAGCAGAAAAAGATAAACAGACAGCGAAGAAGTTCGCCGAGGAAATTGGTGCAAACAACGAAAAATTTTAGTTGGGGAAAGAGAAAAATGACGATGAAGACCCTTGTTCCGTTTCCACACCAAACGATGCGGAAGAAAAGTCGCTCCTAACGCAGAAAATTGAGCATCCCTTTGAAACAAAAGACAGACTTGTTTTCTTGGAAGGGAATGCAAGAAAGTTTAAATGCTTCTCATGACAGCTAAGCTGAAACCTTCTTTCTAAACTCTTTGATACTCGAGAGCTATGCTCCTACGTCTGTAGATTTCTTGAACGGAAATCTGTTGAATGTCTCTCCACAGAGTCGGGAACCATCACACTCCACACAGAATGTTTTTTCAGCTTAAGGGGTTTGATTGTATTTTGTACAACTTTAGTACCACGAGTCACATTAAAAGCATAGCACAAATACCTACATTTCATCTGTGAACCGACCAGGAAATTTTGGAAAGGAAAAAAATATGATGGTTTCTAGTGATTGAAAAACTGACAAAAGCGTCACCGTAAAGTTTGGAATTTATGTTAATTAATTCCTAAAACAAGAAAAAAAAAGGAAACGTGGCCTTTAAAAATGATGAAAAATGCAATCGTCAAATTTATTGTAAGACACAAATGGAAACACGGAAGTTGTCCAAAAGCAATGTCGCCAGTCGTTTTATTTTTTTTTTCAGGAAGAATCTTCAAATTCATTGTAAGATTCACACACACACACACAAAAAGAAATACCAAAAAGCAAAGTTTCCATTCTCTTTTATTTTTCTTTGAAAATGGAATCGTCAAATTTATTTAAAACACAAATGGAAGCACCAAAGGTGTCCAAAAGCTACGTCTCTAGTCGTTTTCTTGTTGCTTAAAAGCAATGTTTCCATTCTTTGAAAGAATCTTCAAATTAATACACACAATTCACGTGGATTAGGAACATCAAACAGACATAATCGCTCTTTTCACGTTTTATAAGTGAGTCACGGAAAAATTCTCATCGAAACATTCATAATGAGAATTTTTCCGTGACTCACTTATAAACGTGGAAAGAACGATGACTTCTGTTTGGTGTTCCTAATCCACGTCAATTGTATGTATTAATTATTCATCCGCCTACTAGTTATTTGTTCAGTTGCTGCTTTCCAACTTTGGTGAATCCTCAGCATCGTGCGGGGCTCCGAGAAGCAACCGGCCATGTGGTTTGGCAGTTAGTCGTATGTGAGACTGGAGAATCGGTGGTAGTATGTCCGACGTGTAATGGAAGTCCCTGGGTTCGATTCCCGGGGGCGGCCGATGAGAATTTTTCCGTGACTCACTTATAAACGTGGAAAGAGCGATGACTTCTCTTTGAGAATCTTCAAATTCAAGAAGTACCAAAGTTGCTCAAAAGCAATGTTTTCATTGTTATTTTTCTTTTTGGAAATGAAATCGTCAAATTTATTGTAAGGCACAAATGAAAACACCAAAGTTGTCCAGAAGCATATCTCCAGTTTCCTTTTTATTTATTTTTTGAGAAATAGAATCTTTAAATTCATTGTAAGACACACACACACGTGCGTGCGCGCACACACAGATGAAATACCAAAAATGTTCAAAAGCGGTGTTTACATTTTTTTGTCAATGGAATCGTCAAATTTATTGCAAGACACAAATGGAAACACCGAAAGCAATGTCTCTAGTTTTTTTTTATATTTTTTAAGAAGGAATCTTTGAATTCATTGTAAAACACACTCACACAGACACAAAAGAAATACCAAAGTTGCCCAAAAGCAATGTTTTCATATTCATTTTTCTTTTTTTTTGGAAATAGAAACGTCAAATTTCTTGTAAGGTAAACGGAAACACCGAAGTTGTCCAAAATCAATGTTTCCATTTTTTTTCATATTTTTCGAGAAATAGAATCTTCAAATTCATTGATTCATTCATTCTTTTTCTCCGCTTGCTTGCATCTTGAGATTTACTAAGCTTTTTCATAAATGTCATCTACTTCGTCAGGATCGTCTTGTGCCAGCAAAACATTTTTCTGTCTCATAATCAAATCTTGCTCCCATGTGGTTTGGAACACGTTCGTACTGTCTTCCGTAGGATTTAAATGAGTACAAGCCTGTGGAACTGGCTTGCAAGATGCAAAAAAGAAATACCAAAGTAATACCAAATAACAATACACAAAAGAAATACCAAAGTTGTTCAGAAGCAATTTCCATTCATTTTTTAAAATGGAATCGTCAAATTAACTGCAAGAAACACAAAAGGGAGCACCTAGGTTGTCCAAAAGCAATGTCTCTACTTTATTTTTGAGAAGTAGAATCATCAACTTTACATCTAGAATTCACTGTCATCTCTTTTGTTCACTTCTGTAGTTTGTCATTGATTTAACGACCAGCATTCCCATTAAATGTTATAAAGGGTCATCTGTTCTTGATTTAGATTCACTAGCTTCTGGAAACTGATATAACAAGCGTCACGCAAACATTCCTCGCATTCCTCATTGTGGATCCGAACCCAGTCCTAACTCTGACGAACAGACTGAAAAGCGCGTCTCACCATTATGCCAGCGGTTGAAGGAATATACTGAAACATAGTTTTACTTCACAAAACCGATTTAAATGTGGTTCCAGTTATTAAATTTTACGAATACAGTAACTCAAAACTCAAACATTCGTATCTCGTTTCTCTAGAATATTTCTCTCTGGTTTTGGAAAAAACTTCTGAAAATAATGGTGCTATCCCACGATCCTGCATACGGAATCCAGCCCTAGAATGAAGTTTTCAAATTTCAGAACAGTGCGTTAGGTTAAAGGAACTAGAAGATAAAGATTCAAAACATAATGACCAGTGCGCGTCTTTATGCAAATCGAAGCAACTGCAGATAAACAACGGCTCGTATGAAGGTCATGAAATGGTATAAATGACACCTGCACTGAGCTCTGTTAATCAGTTATTCTTGTTCTTCAGAAGGGTAAGGCAGTAAACTTAAGCGAGTTTTTTTTTATTATTGAAGGTTTAACGACAACCGTGAACAACTCAATGGTATATAAGCAGTAGCTCGTCCCTAATTTAGGAAAACTGGTTCCAGGGAAGTGAGAGAGCCAGTGCCGTAAGGCAAACACAACATCCATGCCTCACCGGGATTCTAACCCGGACCTTTCTCGGACGAAATGTGATAAGTCAGCTCTAAGACCACTTCACCACGGGGGCGGCTAAGCGAGTATGACAAAGCCCAGATTGTAATGGCCAGACGACTGATTCAGAGCATTTCTGAGACGGCAAGGCTTTTGAGGTGCTCATGGTCAGTCGTTGTTGGTGTTCTCCCACGCTCCTGCATACTGAATCCAGCCCTAGAATGAAGTTTTCAAATTTCAAGAAGTGCTCCGAGGAGGGAAAGGTTTGGGCGACCAAGACTCATCGATGTTAGAGGTGAGAGAAGGCTATCCCGTATAGTACGAGCCAACAAAAGGCATACTGGTACACAACTCGCTGGCAATTTTAATGCTAATGATAGGAGTAATGTGTCACATCACACATAACATCAAATCGTGCTGAAAATGTGGATGCGTAGCCGCAGGCTACTCCGAGTGCCCATAGTAACCTTGGATTACTGTCAAATGCACCTACAATGGGAAGGCAAACATAAAACCTGGATCTTAAATGAATGGAAAAAGGTCGTCTGGTCAGATGAACCTGCCCTCCTGTTGCACTGTATGGATAGCCGGATACATGTGCGTCGGTTATTTGGGGAAGTGTTGGCACTATGTTGCACCATGATGGTGAAAACAAGCCGTTAGATGAAGCGCAACGCTTTGGGCAGTATTCTGCTGGAAAGCTCTGTGTCCAGTCATTTATGTGAAGGAAACTATACGTCTGTCACCTACCTAAACATCATTGCAGAGCTGGTACATCCATTCATGGAACGATATTTCCTCCTTGTAGTATCTTATTTCAGAAGGATAATGCTTTATGCCACACTGCTTGTATCGCTCAGGGATGGTTCACGAAGCATGAGGAAGACTTCGAGGTGTTGCCTTGGCCTCCAAATTCCGCGAACATCAACCCAATTGATAATTTGTGGCTTGTGCTGGAACAGCGAATCCGCCCTGCGGTGGCTGAACACATGAATTAATCTGCTGGTAACGTGTTAGTACCTGATACCATAAGAATTCTTGTAGCCTCTGTGCCTCGCTGTGTAAAAGCTGGTTTGGCAGCACGTGGAGTACGAGTATCATATTAGGAAGGTGGCCATATTGTTATGGCTCTCTGGTGTATATACAGGGTTATTCATAAATGTTATTCATAAATAAAAATATAGATAATACTCATTGAAACAAACAAAAAAGTCTTACTCAACATAGGTCCGGAAACGAACCTTTTCCGAGATTATTGACATTTTATTGCAGGGTTTCCAGAGGTAATGTAAAGTTGTTTTTTCCCCAGCTGTCCGCTTTTTCGATAGTTTTTCTCCTTCTGAGGAAGAAATCGGTACGGCTGAATTATTTGAGGGACCGGTTAGACCCCAAACTTTGCCCCACCCCGAAAGTGCCCCGTCGAACAAACCACCCCAGTTCTTGGAGTAAAACACCACTCACGGGGAATACTTTGAGCCCATGGAGGACAGTGAAGGGGATGATTTGGGGGACTGGGTGAAATGAGGGTCCCAACTTTCAGCCCAAGAACAAATAATTCTGAGATGTCTCCCGCAGGAGCTCCCAAATACAACGAATACAACACAAATAAACTGTGGGGAGAAACCAACGTTACATCTTGTAACCCTGCATGCATGATGTCAAAACGGCTAACAAAAAGCAAATGCCTGAGATGTCTCTCGCGGGAGACATCTCAGTATGCTTGTAGAAGAACTAGCGGTGGTTTGTTTTTTACCTCGTATATGCTTGTAGCAAGAACTAGGGGTAGTTTGTTATCGAGGGGGAACTTTCGGGGGGGTCTAACCTGTCCACCAAACAATTCAGCCCTTCCGATTTCTTCCTCATAAGTGCAAAAACTATCGAAATAGCTGACGGCTAAGGGAAAAAAACCTTATATTACCTCTCGAAACCCTGCAATAAAATGCCAATTATCTCGAAAACTGTTCATTTCCGGAACTATGTTGACTAAGACTTTTTAGTTAGTTCGATGGGTATTACCTATGTTTTCATTTATGACCAACATTTCTGAATCACCCTGTATATCCATATTATTAAAAACTATGCTACTAAATTTCTTAAAGTCATTATGAAATTCAGTAGCATAGTTAGTACCGTAGAATTTCTAGGAAGTATAAGAAAGAACTAATTTCGATACTAACAATGCACCGTTTAATTGAAAACGTGTTATGGATATATATATAAAACATGTGTATGCTTGTAGGAAAACTCTTTACACGTTGCTCTTGAGTTGCTAAAGACACAGACGAATATTGAAGTATATTAAGTCTAATAGATGACAACTAATATACATGTTATTGGCATTTATTTTATAAAATAATTACAAAATAAAAAATAATCATAATTTTAATTATGTAAATTCTTTATAAAAATAAATGTCAGTAACATTGGGGAATAATATTAGTTGTCATCCATTAGACTTCAATATTCGTCTGTGACCTTAGCTACTCAAGAGCAACGTGTAAAGAGTTTTCCTACAAGCATACACATTTTTATTAAGGTGTATAATATTATTATATATCAGAAACAAGGTTTTAGCGTGTATGAAACATATGCGCAAAAATTCGGTACATAAGTGATTTACTATTTTCTGGATATTAACTTAATATTGAAAGTTATTTCGCAATGCTCGATTTTCCTGAAAAATTACTTTCATTTACCTTTATATTATGAGGTTTCCCTTCGGACAGAGACCGTGCAAAATAACGATTTACAATGCCCTGGTGGAAACTAATTTTGTATGTTGCCAAGCGACACAGCGGTAGCCAACTGAAAGAACACGCTGCGCAGTATATTTCCCATAATTTTGAAGAAATTGGTTTAAGATTCTGTCACAAATGCAGGGCATTATTGCTGAGGCGTGAACTTCTGGGATTTACTCTCCACGGTGTTACCCCACTTTTCCAATTATCATGCTGGAGCAGTCTTTAGTTACCATTTTACGAGCAACGTCATCTTTCTCGGGAATGTGGCATGACAGATGACGCTTCCTGGAGAAACAACACTGAAAATAGCTCCAGTTAAGTGTATCTTAACTCCGTGGAACGCACTGTTTGGGGAATAAACAGTCTTGCAAAGATCCCGGGCTTTTAAGATATAGACTAAATTTGCGGGCTAAGTATTGGCCAAAATTCATGACTACTACGAAAGTAAATGCACCATAGAATTATAATCTCTATCCATTATTTATGATTGAGGGCATTTTTGGAACAGGATCTTTGAATTGTCTTGACAATAACTTCCATGAGTTAGGTACATTGTGGAAAATGTATAAAGCAATATCTTAAGAAGAAAACATTTAGCACCATCATTCCAATTTAGCACCATCTCAAAAATTTGGAATTAAGAACTGCAGTTTAGACGGATATAAGTGTAATGTTGATGTCACTAATATTTTTCATTCGTGTGAGCTATTAAAATGCCCAGTCAACAAAAGAGAATAATAAATACGAAAACAAGGGAAAGACAACATATAATATCTGCCGCTTTTCTGTTTCTCAGGTTACAATCTATAAATTATGGAGCTTAAATTTCAAAATAAATGATTCAGAAAAAAATTCTAAGCATTTCTCCCTGTAATTTTCAACATTATAAATACGAATTTTCAAACTTTTCCCGTGCATAAATTATGGTCTTTGAGTCCAGGAACATATCCACCATTTCTTGTACCGTACTTAAACGTAGGTGACCTATACATCTTCTTTTGTTTCCTGTTTCGGTTCACTAAAGGATGAAAGCAAACGTCATTAGCTCTCCACTGGTTGCCTCAGGTGTTGACTCTCGATTTCCGTTAGGTTTCTTAATCTCTCGTTCACCTGTCTGTGTTTGGATATTCCTCTTTTACCGTATCCAAGTTCTGGACCCGGATATAATCTTTACACTTGACCATCTCACCTCTTTCTCTTCGGGTTTGCAGGCTTTTCAGTTCCATAGCGTTATTTGTTTCTGCATTAACGCATCTTGTGTTGCAGTTTGTTTCCTTCAGGTACATTTCTTTTTTGATTAACGAAAATTGTGCCTAAATTATTCTTTCCATTTTTGTGTGTACACAATCGTATCAGAAAAATATGACCAGCCCCGGAATACAGTGTACCATCCCAAGCGCATCACAGAGTGCACGTGACAAGGTCACCCACACGGAGATATAAGCGGCCGGCCAAGACAGATGAGCCGTAGTGCCTTACGTGAGCACAATGGGTAGAGGTAGTGATTTGACGGACGTTCAAAAACTAATGATCATCAGCTACCGCACCAAGAATGGAAGCATCTCAGAAACAGCAGCCTTAGTGGGCTGTTCGCGAAGTGCTATAGTAAGGGTGAAACCAAGAATGGACCTCTAGCACACCAAGTACCTCCCGACGTCATAACTGTGGATCTTCAAAGGCCATTGATTCCAGAGGAGAGCATCGCCTCCGCACAGGGCAATCAATGCTCCAGTGCAACAAATGACCACGCAAATTACCGTCATTTAACAGTGGAAGAGTGGGAAAAGGTTGCCTTCTCCGACGAATTGAGGTTTCTACTCCACGGAAGTGACGGGCGGTAGCGGATATGACGTCAGACACACGAGAACTAACACCCGGACACGCTTATCGGTCAAGTACAGGATTGCGGGGCAGTGTGCATGTCTGGGGAATGTAACCCCTGGTATGACCCGGGGCCGCCGGCACCACTAAATGGGTCCGTCATCGCCAATGTCCATCCTCACCGACCACATGCATCCCTTCATGTTGGACGTTTACCCCGGTGGTAATGGTGTCTAGAAACAGAACAATGCGCCGTGACACTCGCTAATAGGGTGCGTGACTGGTTCCAGGAACACGACAGCAATGTCTCCGTTGTCTTTTGGCCGTCGAAATCGCCAGACCTCAATCCCATAGAGCACTTGTGGGAATATTTAGATCGACAAGTTCGACGCGTCATCACCCACAAGCGCGTCATCTCCGGGACCTCGGTGCTCTGCTGCAGTCAAAATGGGCACGTGTGCCTCTGGCAAACTTACAGGGCCTCATTACGTCCATGCCACAGCTCTCATCCGGGTCCAGGGTGGTTATTCCCATTATTAGGTAGGTGGTCATATTATTCTGGTACAACTGTGTATAATTGCATTTATTGTGGTATCCGTGTTTCTAAAATGAGGACTTCAAAATTCGTTTTCTTTTTTTATTTATATTTATTTTCTGAAGTTTATCTAACAAAGATATTCGCTTCAAAAGTTTTTGAGTTTCTCTGAGAGTCCAACTTTCACGTTTACTGACAGAAAGTTATAATATTCTGAATTATATAGGCAAAAGACACTCAAACCGCTTGCATGTTTAGCTTCAGGAAACAGCCTAGCTACTCAAGTGTAGATATAATTTAAGCTAGGTCCACCTAGTACGAAATAAATGAACTTATTTCCGGCAGGAAGTTCCTCTTGCATTAGGCGACACTTTCCGGAAGAGCTGTCCGTCAGTTGTTCTTGCCAGAGTCATACACCATTGCGGAGAAGGTGAGTATGCCGTCAGTTAGTTATTCAGTGCCCAGAATTTAATTTTTTCGTCATAAAATAAAAGAAAAAGCTATTTCGAGTTTGACCACTTTTTCTCATTTTTTATACATTGTCTTCCTTCCTGTCATTCCCTTTTAGTACGCACTCTAAACGAAATGAATAAGTTATCCGTTCTGTTTTCTAGACTATGTGAGTTTCAAAGGAGATTTTACAATGAAAACTGCGGGTACTATTACACGATTAATGCATTGTAGATGGCAGTGTTTTCGGAACAAGAGTGGAAATGACTTCATCTTTATTGTCAAAATTGCGCTACATTTCTGCACGGATTGGAAGGGGAAATTTCAACTTAAGTTTGTATTTTCTTATATTTTACCAGGTCGTTCTATAACGAAGTAAATTTCTCCGTCATTTCTGTCCACGCCAGGATTCGAACCCGGATCCCCTCATTCCGGAATAAGTCACTCTACCAATTGAGCTACGCGGACGTTTTTATTCTGATTCCTATCGACCTTTATGTCGTGTGCGTCCTTCGGGCAGGCACGTCACATCTCCTGGTACGTTACAGTTTGAAAAATAAGGGCCGATTTAGAGGGTAAAATTGAAAAAGACATACCTAATAGCACACAAAATGTGTTCTATTGGAAGTAGGAGCCTTCGGCAGCTGCACACGTCTGCCAGCGAAGGGCAAGTGTTTCGATGCCACTCCGGAAGAAATCTGTCTCTCTGGATGCAAGAAAGTCCCGGAATGCAATTTCGGCGTCCTCTCTGTTTCGGAAGGTTCTGTCCTTGAGGCAACTGCTAAAATGCATGAGCAGGTGGAAATCGGTAGGTGCCAAATCAGGCGAGTAGGCTGAATGTGGCAGGGTTTCGAACCTCAGTTCGTGTTGTATCTGTTTCGTCATTTGTGACACCCGTGATCTCGCTTTATCATGGAGGAGGATAGGACCCTTCGTGTTCACCAAAGATAGCTGTTTAGAACATATCTTCTAGTGCATTCGATCAATTTCTTCACAGTATGTGACTGAGGTAATTATTTCACCAGCTTTCAAGAACTTGTAGTGTATGACACTGTGAAACAGTCCACCAAACTATCAACAAAACCTTCTTTAGCAACAACCTTGGTGTAAGGTATCGAAAATCTTCTAAATACGTGGCGTCAGTGAATAAACAAAGACATCGCTGTTTTCACGTTTATCAACACATTGCAACTGAAAAATTGTTATCCGGCCACTGCCGGGATCGTACCCCAGATCACTCGATATCTAGTCGAGTGCGTTCGCCTTATGCTACGATTTATTAGCCATAATTTAATCGCTTGGGCCGTTAAGCCCCAACAGATGGAGACGTCTCATTTGCTAAGCCCATCCCTACAGATGCGTGAAATAGATGCTGACTGATAAACACACATAGCGCCGTAGTTTTTAGGCACCGTAGCGTAAAGCGAATGCACTCGGCTAGTTATCGAGAGATCTGGGGTTCGATCCCAACCGTTTCCAGATAACAATTTTTCGGTTGCTGTGTGTTAATTAAACAAAAAGGTGGAAAGAGAAATTAGTTGTTTATTTACATTGTCTACACGTATTTGGAAGATTTTCACTAAATTTCGATTACTTTACATTTTGCCAACGCCGAAAGGAGAAATTATTGTAATAACAATCGCGCTGTCTTCTCATAAAAACAAGTTAGTAAAATAATGTAATGCATTGATTATGATACGCTTTCCAACATCCCAGAAATAATTACTCAAGTTATGAGGATGATGCCTGTGGAATAAATCTCGTTCTTGTGTCCTGACCTTTGACCCCATTTCCGTGATATTAAACAGAATTGGTTCAGCTTGCCTCCGGAACAATATACTAAAGTTTTCTCGCAATCGAAGCATTTTTAGTCAAGTTATGAGCACAATGGCTGTGGAATAAATCTCGTTCTGTGCCATAACCTTTGACTCCATTTCACTGATATTAAACAGAATTTGTTCAGTATATCTCCGGAACGACATACTAAAGTTTTGTCGCAATGGAATAATTTTTATTCAAGTTATGGCTGTGGAATAAATCTCGCTGCTGTACCCTGACCTTTGACTCCATTTCAATGATATTAAACATAATTAGTATAGCACATTTCCGGAACAACATGATAAAGTTTTGTCGCAATCGAAGAATTTTTACGTAAGTTATGGCGCATAAGGGCGATGGAATGGATCCTCTCCTTTGTCCTGACCTTTGACCCCATTTCGTCCATTTTCAATAGAGTTCCTTCCCAGGTTGTCCCCTACCACATACTAAAATCTCATCGAAACCGAACCATTTTTACGCGAGTTATCGTACGGACGGACCGACAGACAAACGAAGCTGGAGCATATACGCTTTTTCAACCTACGGTTGGAAAGCGTAAAAAAACTATTTGTAACCTATTCTGTACAGTAATGAAGAATTTTTTAATCAAATACTGCTAATGCTCCTAAGGCTTTACCATGGACTATCTGATAGCTCCTAGCTACTTATTATCTCTTTCAAAAATGGACCATGTGTGTATATGTACGAGCGCTTATTAATACGGTAATCAGCAACCTATTAATTATTGATGAGTCGCTCCACCGTCCTGCTACATTGACATCAGATTGTGTCAGTTTGGATATATTTTTCCAGTTTCCTCTGGGGTTCGGTGTTTCGACCAATTACTTAAATCGCATAGACTCTCATATTTTACAAACCTTCGTACACAATTGTTTACCGTCTCCCAAATACAGAATTTATAATGAGGTAACAGCAATTTAAAAGAAGCAATGCAAATGTCAAAACTCTATTTTAACTATGTGGGCACAAAATATAACTCTTACAAACACCTTCACCTGAAGGTAATTCGAAGTTCTTTTGTGTGTTCTTCATTGTAAATTAACTTCAGAAGTCATAATTGCAAAATTTGGCTTTGCTACTTTTACATTATTAACTTCAAAAAATACCCTTTCTTGATAGAAAAATAGGAGCTAGCAAATTCCGTCTTTCCACAGCGCTTAATTTATATTTTTTCACCCTTATTTTTAATTTATTTGAAATTCCTAGCTTCTCGATTTCACATTTAAAATTTATTGCATCCCTAATTCATTAATTTTCCGTTACAAGAGATTTCCACATCATGTGATACCACGGATCTCTCGTTTCCTGCCTGCTTCAGCTTAATTGCGAGCACAAAGGCGGCGCATGCGCAATCAGTCACTTGGCAGTCCCCTGTCTTCGCTTTACTAAGCAAAGAGAATTCTTCCTTTGATTTAATGTAGTCTCAAATTTCCGCGCTTTAGTAACTGTATCATCTCACCCTTTGTTTCTGGAAGCTCTGCCGAGATCCCAATTAAGCTGATATGTAAAAATAGCCCTTGCGAAAGTGCGTAATTTTCCAGAGGATAAGAAGACCAAATATCTGTTTACCACTGATTTGGACTTTGATTTTAGTGAACGGTCTTTGATTTAGTTTATCGAGGTATTCATTGATAGCTCTAGAAAGGCTGATGCCTGCAAATAAAATGGTCTACAGAAAGTATCGATCTTATGAACACGAAACGAAATGCATTGAACCAAAGACCATTCTATTTTCTTTTGATCCGTGCAAAAGTTACTTAGGAATGATACTTCATTAATTATTACATTAGAAAGAACTGGACATAAAGTGAACAGTAAAACGAAATTTCATCGTTCACTGTACTTTCAAAGTATGTACACGGTCGTGTTAGAATAATATGACCACACCCAGGGATCACGATGTACTCGCCCAGGTGCGTCACAGAGTGCATGTGACAAGGTCGAACACACGGAGATATAAGCGACCGGACAAGACAGATGAGCCATAGTGCGTAACGTGATCACAGTGGATAGAGGTAGTGCACCGAGAATAGATAGCTGGCACACCGAGTACCCCCACAACGTCATAGCTGTGGAGCCCCAATGGCCATAGTACCCAGAAGAGAACGTCGCCTCCGTCGACTGGTAAAGTGCAATCGACGCGCAACACTTCAACAATTGACCACGCAAATGAACGCTGGGGCACCAGGGTACGTGTGCTCGATAACAGTAGAGCGATCAGTGTTACGCTTGGGTCTCTGGAGTCGGCTCTGCTTCAAGGCGCCCATGTTAACCCATGCCCATCGGCAACGACGCTTGCAGTTCGCATGAGACTATCGTCATTGGACAGTGGAAGGGTGGGAAAAGGTTGCCTTCTCCGACGAATCGAGGTTTCTATTTTACGAAAGTGACGGGCGGTGGTGGATATGACGTCACACACACGAGAACCAACAACCGGACACACTTGTCGGTCTCGTACAGGCCGGCGGTGGCAGTGCGCATGTCTTGGGGATGTTTTCGTGGCATGACCTGGGACCGCTGGTACCACTGGATGGTTCCCTGTACGCCGATGGATATCTGTCCATCATCGCTGACCATATGCACCTGTTCAGGTTGGACATTTACCCTGGTGATGATGGTGTGTATCAACAGGACAATGCGCCGTACCACGCACTTAAGGGTGTGCGTGACTGGTTCGAGGAACACGACAGCGATGTCTCCGTCTTTCCTTGGCTGGCAAAATTGCCCGACCTCAATCCCATAGAGCACTTATGGAACTGTTTGGATCAACAGGTTCGACGTGCCGATCCACAGCCACGTCATCTCCGAAACCTCCGTGCTCTGCTTTAGTCCGAATGGTTACGTGTGCCTCGGGCAATCTTCCAGATCCTCATTGCGTTTATGTCACGCCGTCTCGCCTCTGTCATCCGGGCCAAGGCTGATTATTCCTATTATTAGGTAGATGGTCATATTATTCTTACTCGACTGTGTATTTAGGCCGTATATCATTTAAATTTGCACACTGGTTTTCTTTTTCCAATGAGACAAGAAAACTGGTGGTAATTTCTATGTTTGCAATACGGTTAGGACACCGAGCTATTTTGTGATTAGACCATCTTGAAAGAAAACTCAAACTCCTTTATCTGCAGAAGTTGATGTATTGTAGTAAATCAGCTTAACTCAGTTGTCCGTTTTCCAAATTCCGTTTTACAACACTAAGTACTTTTTCACTTCTTGAGCAGTTGTACTCATATTTAATTTAACACTGTTAGACTTAGTATTTAATCAGTACGTCACATAAATTCTCATGCATAGACGATGACTGCTTTGACTTCTCGTAGATGTAAAACTTATTAACAAGTATATTGCTGCTCCCTAAAAGTGCAGGAAATGAACCGTAACTTGCCAAACATATGGACAAATAGTTGGGAAAAACAACTGATTTAATTTCTGAGTTATTGCATAAATGCCATGGTCAAGGATACTGTATAATGTGGCTTAAGTCAGAAGCTCATATTTCTGTCAAGCCGGGGATGTACATGCGACAACCTGACGTGGTATAAAATGAAAAAGTCTGCCGATTGTGCGCTATGGTATCGCTGAAGATGCGTTCTTGACCTTGGTTCATAATTCATCGACACTGCGAGAGGGTCGCGCAGAGGCGTTAAATGGTCTGCCAATGATGTCCTATACGTTCTCTGCTGAGTAGAATATCTATGTTCGAGCTGGAGTAGGCAGCACTTTGGTACTAGACACTGTCTGGTGATGTTGGCAGTATGCATGCTGGCATTACTTTGTTGAAAGTGGGTGTCAAGGATATTACGGAGTTACGACAACAAAATGGAATGCAGCATTTTATCACGGTATCGTTGTGCTGCCATTGTACCCACTATGCGCATGAATGGTGAACGGGTGTTGAAAGTAGAGCCTCGAAACTGTGACACCAGTCTAAGGAGCCGTATAACGCCCATGGATAGGAGCAAGATCAGCTGGGTAATAACGTCGTCTCCACACCCCAATCGGCGATCCTTGGTCACTCCAATAGAACCGAGACTCGTCGCTGAATACAACATGGTTCCATTTGCTCCGCCACACGTTTTTTACGGCACCACTGCAACCTGGCGCGACAGTGTGCTGCGGTGAGTAAGAGTCAGTGGTTGGTGAGAGCGCAAACCTGTTTCAGCCAAACTGCGATTCACAGATCGTACCGATACAGAAAATTCTATACCTTCTTGTACACTTGGTCTAATGATCGATACAGGAATTTCCATAACTTCCTGTAAACATTGTCGAGTGATCGATACAAGAATATCCATACCTTCCTTTTACACCTCTACAAATGTTGTAAGTTGTGGGGCTGCAACCGCTTGCGGTTAAAAGCGGCGATTGATGCGATCGGACGTCCTCGTACGTACACCAGTCCAACTACGGGCACGCCCGTTAGTTTTCTCCATCCACTGTCGTCACATTCGGCAGACATGTGTTGCATCCCGATGCGTTTCTGCCGTGATGCAAAACAAGGACTAGCCCTATGATGAAGCCTGTGGTAAGGGTATCGGTATGATTGTAGGGTTCCGAATGACGTCGCCCTGACATTCAAATTCCTTACAGACGCTTTCGCCACCAAGATCACCCCGACAATGTTCCCTACGCATTCCCAATCAATACACATACTTTGGCCACTGAGATCACCCAACTAACGTCGCCCAGACATTCTCACGTCTTACACCTGCTTTCGCCACTGAGATCACAGGATAAACTCGCACAGGCATACTCACTCCTTACACGTCCTTTCGCCACCCAGATCACCCGGATAAACCCGCGCAGGCATTCTCACTCCTTCACGTGCTTTCTCCACCGATATCAACCGGATAAACTCGCCCAGGCAATCTCACTCCTTACACGTGCTTTAGTCACCCAGGTATTCTCATTCCTTACACATGCTTTCGACACCGAGATCACTCCGATAACGTTGCTCAGGTATTCTCACTCCTTACACGTGCTTTCGCCACCGAGGTCACCCCGATGTAGTAGTTGATATGTCCAGGTAAGGAAAATTAAACGTAGCTATTCGTAGTCGTGTTGCTCTTTTATCTTACTCATCTATCACGTGCAATCATTTGCATTACTCAACTGTCGACACATACCCACCAATTTGTATTTCACGCCGCACGAACTTTCTGGTGTCGAATTTTCTATACCAAGCGGAGTATGTTGTACATATCTACGAAGGCTGAAAATGAACTAGACAGCAATTAAATCAGAAATGTTTGAATGATGTTTTAAAAGTTAGAGTAAATATGATAAAAAAGACAGAGAATTGCCCAGAATTTTATCCGGCTATGGATAGACATATTTTTATGTTAACTTCATTCGTGTTTAGAAGGCAGACATAATCGAAGTTCTGATTCCATACTTCGGAATAGAACTCCGATTTAATTTTTTTCATCATAACCGTTCATGTGGTACATCGTCTGAAAATAGGGATCACACTACACATTAGTAAAAAAAAAAGGAAAAACATGAATAAAATTACTTTCATCTGTGTTTACCGAACCAGTGATGAGATACATGTTGTTCTCTGGCGTCATCTGAAGCCTACGACGTACGATCTTCAGTTTGTTTAATTATACACTCATGGGTCAGATCATTGTGACCATCGCTGTCTCCGGGAGTGGGCGTGTTCTACAGCACGTGGTAGTTACGACATCGATTTGAGTAGAATATATAAAGTAAACAACAGAAGGGCATATCGGCCCTCAATTATAAAGCCCGTGCGATGGGAAAAAGGAATGACTCCTCTGAGTTTGCACTTAAAATGGTTTTCTTGGCAAACGTTCCGGAAATGGTTTCTATGTGCGATCAGTGTCCAACAGACGGCTCACAATTTCCCAGTTAACCAAAGACTACTACCGGGGTTTACAAAGAAACGTTTCTTGGAACGCGGTTTAGGTGAAGAGCAAAAAAAGAGTCCGCTGGCGTTCATATGCGCATATTGACTGACCACTCTCGGCAGCTCCCTCTGCAAAGGAAAACCATGAATGGACATTGAACAAATGAAAAATATTTTCATAGTCCGACTGATGAGTTCAGCATCTGCCTTTAACCACTTAGCATCCATCCAGGTACGTAATATTACGTTAACGAATGATAGTGCAAGAAAATCGAGATCCGTAATGTTACGGGCCCACTGATATAAGGTAGGGCGCCATGTTTTCGCATATAGCACCCAAATATCGACTTTTGAGATAATTGTCCTTTCATTTCGTTCCACACGATGTGTACTGGAACTTTCGTCTTTTGTTTTATAACTACCAGAACGGTGCTCGTAATATTACTCGACGGATGAGCCCGTATTCCATGCTGCACGCGAAACAGGCTTGGCGCGGCGTTGTCATGGTATAAGAATTGTTCTGATGGACATTATTGGGTGTAAATAGTAACACTATACTAGTAATCCGATTTATTGGCGTAGTAAATAGACACATAAGCGTTTCCAAGCTTTCCCACATCAACCAGATGGCTTTTTCAAGGAAGTTAGACAGAAACTGCAAACTATGACACATAATGCGTTCTATTTTTGAGTTTGCAGTTTCTGTCTAACTTCCTTGAAAAAACCCTCTGGTTGATGTGGGAAAGCTTGGAAACGCTTATGTGTCTATTTACTACGCCAATGAAATCAGATCACTAGTACAGTGTTTCTATTTACTACTAAATTGGTCTACTGTTCCTCGTTATTAATTATTGGGTGTTTTCGTCTACTTCGAACACACCCTCACATACCACTTAAGCATCGTTTGTACGCGGATGGCACTGGATTCGTTCAGCATTAGAACTTTTGCTGTCAGAACGTGTGCATTATGCACAAATGGTTCTAGGGCAGTGGCGTACCTGAAAAACTCGGGGCCTCCCGGCAAAAAAAATATCTTCGAGCGAAAATCTATTTGCTCTCAATTACTGAAAATTTTTAATTCAAAAATTATTAACTAGGTTTTACTGGCGTTTTAATAATGCAACTTCTTTGGAACCTACAGTTATTTTCCATAAAATCAAAACTATTGCGCTGTACTGTGCCTAATACAAATGTGCGTGTTGTAATTAAAACGATTGCCCTAGTTTTATACCAATACAAAGTACTACCAGACACTTACGGTAAAGTTAATCATATCATGCAAATTTATTCCTTTAGACAACTAAGGCCAGTCTCTTTTAAATGCCTCACGATCACACACACAAAACACATAACTGTCGTGTGTCTAATGACTTTTCCCAATTTATACGAAAAAAGAAAAACATAAGTAAGCAAATAAAAAAGTGAGAATTTAGAATTGTGGCACAAAAAGAATAAAATTAATTAAATTATTTACTCTTGAATATATAAAAAGAAAACTTAACATAATGTCACAAAGTTCTGCACACAGTAAGTCTTCTCTTTTGACTCTGCTATCATCATTATCATCATCATCATTGTCAACCATTTTCAATCCAATGCTGGACGAAGGTTTCCTCGAGTTTCTTCCACAACGGCCTGTCTCCTCCATGTTACCCCCTCATACTTTCGAATTTCATCCACCCATCTCACATGTGGTCTTCTGGGTCTTTTCCTGTCCCTTGGAATCCAGTCTAAAATTTCAGCTGTCCATCGATGGTCTGTCCTTCTGGCAATATGTCCAGCGCATTTTATATATATATATATATATCATCATCATCATCATCATTGTCAACCATTATCAATCCACTGCTGGACGAAGGTCTCCCCAAGTTTCCTCCACAACGGTCTGTCTTGTGCCAGTCTCCTCCATGTCACCCCTGCATACTTTCGAATTTCATCCAGCCATCTCCCATGTGGTCTTCTTCTGGGTCTTTTCCTGTCCCTTGGAATACAATCTAAAATTTCGGCTGTCCATCGATGATCTGTCCTTCTGGCAGTATGTCCAGCCCATTGCCATTTCAGGGATTTAACTCTGATCATGATGTCTTCCACTCTTGTCATTTTTCGGATCCACGAGTTCCTCTTCTTATCTCTCCTGGTTACACCAAGCATGCACCTCTCCATGCTGCTTTGAGTTGTCTGCAGCCTTTGTATGTCTCTTTTAGTTAAGGTCCACGTCTCTGCACCATACGTAAGCACTGGAAGGATGCACTGATCAAACACTTTTCTTTTAAGACATAATGGCATATTGCTCTTGAAAATTATGCTGTTTCTTCCAAAAGCTCTCCAGGCAAGTTTTGTACGCCGATTAATTTCTTCATCAATGTGACCCTCACTTGATATCTGCTGTCCAAGATAAACGTACGTCTCTGTTATCTCCAGCTTTTCTCCATCAATCGATAAATCTTCATTTCTTGTAAAAGCATTGAACATCACTTTTGTCTTCTGAAAGTTCATTTTTAATCCCACTTCTTTACTCTTGTCAGCAAGTTCCTGGATCATACTCTGCAGCTCTGATGGGGTAGTTGCAAAAATGACTACGTCATCAGCAAATCGAAGGTGGGTTAGATAATCTCCATTAATCTTTATCCCCTTGTTTTCCCAGCTCAGCGACTGAAAAACACCCTCCAATGTGGCATTAAAGAGCTTCGGAGATATGGTGTCACCTTGTCTCACTCCCTTTCCAATTTTTACGTGTGTTGTATTTTCAAACAGCCTAATCTTTGCACTTGCATTTTCATAGATGTTATTAATAATATTAATGTATGCATCTTCAATACCGCAGGTTTTCAGAGCCATTGTAACTGCTGATGGTTTCACCGAATCAAAGGCTTTTTCATAATCGATAAAAGCCATGCACAATGGAAGTTCGTATTCACTCGCTGTTTCAATTAGTTCTCTCAGCACGTGGATATGATCTATTGTGCTGTAGCCACTCCTGAATCCAGCTTGTTCTCTCGGTTGAGCCATGTCCAGTGTTACCTTCAAGCGGTGTGAAAGAACTTTAGTGAAGATTTTATAAACTACTGATAGGAGGCTGATAGGTCTGTAGTTTCCGAGATCCTCAATGTCACCTTTCTTAGGTAGCAGGATCATTGTAGCGGTGTTCCAATCCTCAGGAATCTTTCCTTCATTAAGGCATCGAGTGAAAATTTGGGCGAGTACTGTTTCGATTTCTCCACTTGCTTCTTGTATGATGTCTACAGTAATTCCATCTTCTCCTGGAGCTTTTCCTCGCTTCATGTTCTTGATTGCATGTGCAACTTCTGCTGGAAGGACTGGAGGAACTCTGGTACTGGTATCTTTCATGATGTCTGGAGTGCGTATATCATCCCTTTCATATAATTTGGAGTAGAAATCTTTCACTCTTGTCAAAATTTCGCCTCTATTTCTTGTTACAGAACCATCTTCTTTTCTCAGTGCCATAATCTGTTTTCTTCCCTTACTGAGATGTCCCTTTGCTATCTTTAGGCTTTGGTTGTTTTCAATTGCTTTCCTCACTAGTTCACAGTTGAATTTCCTTACGTCTTCAGTGATACTTTTTCTTACTGTCTTGCATAGCTCTATATATTCCACTTTGGAAGTCACATCTTCTTTAGTTGTCCTCATCTCTCTTCTTTTTTGCATCAACATTTTGATTTTTCTTGATAATTTGTTCACATGCAACTTGTACTTAGACCCAGCTAATTTTGTTGCTGTTTCCATAAGAGCTTTGGTTACTTTTCTGTTAACTTCAGAGATGTCCACTTCTTCCGATGTTAGGCCTTCTAAAGCAGAGAACCTGTTCTTCAGTTCTAACTTGAAGGTATTATGGTGTTTTTAAGGTTGGTTATGTCAATAGATTTTGTTTGTCTTATGAGCTTGCCACGTTCAAGTTTAGTGTTGAGGAGCATCGTACATCTCACCAATCTATGGTCACTACCTGTGTTGAACTTGTTTAGCACACTGCAGTCTTCTATGACGAATTTTTTGTTACACATAATAAAATCAATTTCACTTGTCGTCCCATTTGGATGTCTCCATGTCCATTTCCTGTGTAGCTTTTTCTTGAAAAAGGAGTTCAAGATGAAAAACCCTTCTGCCTCTGCAAACTCTACGAGAGTATTTCCACGCTGGTTTCTGTTGCCGTGACCGAATTTACCTACTGAAGTTTCATTCTGTTGCCGCTGTCCTATTTTTGCATTGAAATCTCCCATAATTATCTTCAAGTGCTGCTTACCTTTATTATTTAGATGACGAATTTCCTCATAAAATTCTTCAATTTCTTCTTCAGGATGACTTGTGGTGGGTGCATAAGTTTGAATAATCTGAGCCTGGTATCTTTTCGAGAGTTGGATAACAAGTCGTGCAGCTCTGTCAGAGGAACTTTCAACTTCTACAACTTTATCCTTGAGTTTCTTGTTTATTATAAATCCAACACCACTAGTTCTGCCAGTATCTGTCCCACGATAGTAGAAGAGATGTCCACTTTTCAGTTCGATGAGATCTTCTCCTTTTCTCCTTACTTCACTTAGCCCCACGATGTCCCACTTGATCCTTTGTAGTTCCTCTTCCAATTCAAGAAGCCTTGAATCAGAAGATAGAGAGCGTCCATTGTAAGTAGCCAAGGTCAGCATCAGATGGCAGCCTAGTCTGGTTCTCCGATGATTCTTAGCACCCTCTGCCTTCATGTCGCACTGGCCGCTGCCTTGGCCAGGTACATTCCAGCTGCCGGAGACTGAGGGCCAAGATTTAAGTTATGGAATCATTTTGGAGGGGTTTGGCCATAACTCACCACGCTGGCCAAGCGGGTTGGTGAGTGTGGGATAGAATTTCCTCTAATCCCGATGGTATAGTTATACCGCTATGGGCGGTCGCCAGAGCCCCTTTAGTGGGAACAGGATGCACCACGAGAAGGCGGGGTTGACATTTGTCAAGGAGAGGCTGTGATGTTACGCATCACCTGACCTTACATCCCTATATATATATATATATATATAAAGTTCCTCTGACAGAGCTGCACGACTTGTTATCCAACTCTCGAAAAGATACCAGGCTCAGATTATTCAAACTTATGCACCCACCACAAGTCATCCTGAAGAAGAAATTGAAGAATTTTATGAGGAAATTTGTCATCTAAATAATAAAGGTAAGCAGCACTTGAAAATAATTATGGGAGATTTCAATGCAAAAATAGGGCAACGGCAACAGAATGAAACTTCAGTAGGTAAATTCGGTCACGGCAACAGAAACCAGCGTGGAAATACTCTCGTAGAGTTTGCAGAGGCAGAAGGGTTTTTCATCTTGAACTCCTTTTTCAAGAAAAAGCCACACAGGAAATGGACAAGGAGACATCCAAATGGGACGACAAGTGAAATTGATTTTATTATGTGTAACAAAAAATTCGTCATAGAAGACTGCAGTGTGCTAAACAAGTTCAACACAGGTAGTGACCATAGATTGGTGAGATGTAAGATGCACCTCAACACTAAACTTGAACGTGGCAAGCTCATAAGACAAACAAAATCTATTGACATAACCAACCTTAAAAAACACCATAGTACCTTCAAGTTGGAACTGAAGAACAGGTTCTCTGCTTTAGAAGGCCTAACATCGGAAGAAGTGGACATCTCTGAAGTTAACAGAAAAGTAACCAAAGCTCTTATGGAAACAGCAACAAAATTAGCTGGGTCTAAGAACAAGTTGCATGTGAACAAATTATCTGGAAAAAGGAAAATGTTGATGCAAAAAAGAAGAGAGATGAAGACAACTAAAGAAGATGCGACTTCCAAAAAGGAAATTCAACTGTGAACTAGTAAGGAAAGCAATTGAAAACAACCAAAGCCTAAAGATAGCAAAGGGACATCTCAGTAAGGGAAGAAAACAGATTATGGCCCTGAGAAAAGAAGATGGTTCTGTAACAAGAAATAGAGGCGAAATTTTGACAAGAGTGAAAGATTTCTACTCCAAATTATATGAAAGGGATGATACATGCACTCCAGACATCATGAAAGACACCAGTACCAGAGTTCCTCCAGTCCTTCCAGCAGAAGTTGCACATGCAATCAAGAACATGAAGCGGGGAAAAGCTCCAGGAGAAGATTGAATTACTGTAGACATCATACAAGAAGCAAGTGGAGAAATCGAAACAGTACTCGCCCAAATTTTCACTCGATACCTTAATGAAGGAAAGATTCCTGAGGATTGGAACACCGCTACAATGATCCTGCTATATAAGAAAGGTGACATTGAGGATCTCGGAAACTACAGACCTATCAGCCTCCTATCAGTAGTTTATAAAATCTTCACTAAAGTTCTTTCACACCGCTTGAAGGTAACACTGGACATGGCTCAACCGAGAGAACAAGCTGGATTCAGGAGTGGCTACAGCACAATAGATCATATCCAATGTACTGAGATAACTAATTGAAAGAGCGAGGGAATATGAACTTCCATTGTGCATGGCTTTTATCGATTATGAAAAAGCCTTTGATTCGGTGAAACCATCAGCAGTTACAATGGCTCTGAAAACCTGCGGTATTGAAGATGCATACATTAATATTATTAATAACATCTATGAAAATGCAAGTGCAAAGATTCGGCTGTTTGAAAATACAACACACGTAAAAATTGGAAAGGAGTGAGACAAGGTGACACCATATCTCCGAAGCTCTTTAATGCCACATTGGAGGGTGTTTTTCAGTCGCTGAGCTGGGAAAACAAAGGGATAAAGATTAATGGAGATTATCTAACCCACCTTCGTTTTGCTCATGACGTAGTCATTTTTGCAACTACCCCATCAGAGCTGCAGAGTATGATCCAGGAACTGGCTGACAAGAGTAAAGAAGTGGGATTAAAAATGAACTTTCAGAAGACAAAAGTGATGTTCAATGCTTTTACAAGAAATGAAGATTTATCGATTGATGGAGAAAAGCTGGAGATAACAGACACGTATGTTTATCTTGGACAGCAGATATCAAGTAAGGGTCACATTGATGAAGAAATTAATCGGCGTACAAAACTTGCCTGGAGATCTTTTGGAAGAAACAGCATAATTTTCAAGAGCAATATGCCATTATGTCTTAAAAGAAAAGTGTTTGATCAATGCATCCTTCCAGTGCTTACGTATGGTGCAGAGACGTGGACCTTAACTAAAAGAGACATACAAAGGCTGCAGACAACTCAAAGTAGCATGGAGAGGTGCATGCTTGGTGTAACCAGGAGAGATAAGAAGAGGAACTCGTGGATCCGAAAAATGACAAGAGGGGAAGACATCATGATCAGAGTTAAATCCCTGAAATGGCAATATGCTGGACATACTGCCAGAAGGACATATCATCGATGGACAGCAGAAATTTTAGATTGGATTCCAAGGGACAGGAAAAGACCCAGTAGAAGACCACATGGGAGATGGGTGGATGAAATTCGAAAGTATGCAGGGGTGACATGGAGGAGACTGGCACAAGGCAGACCGTTGTAGAGGAAACTTGGGGAGACCTTCGTCCAGCAGTGGATTGATAATGGTTGATGATGATGATGATGATGATATAACACTTACTAGCTCCGTATATTAATGAAGGATGCGTAGTGATGTGCAAACAAGTGTAATATATAACGCATTATCGTCCTTAATATGAAAATTTCAATTATTCAACTGATATTTTATTCACATTCCTTGTTTCCTTGTTTATAACATGTACAGGAATTTCTTCTTAGCCTGTTGGCATCGACTGCAGGATATAGGCCTCCCCGGTCTTTTCGAACTTCTTCGATCCTTAGCCTCAGTCCACCATTCCAGCAGTCACCAGTACAGGAACTATGGCTGCGAGAAAGAGCCTTACGTCCTCTGGATCCTCTGGAATAGTTGCTTTCCCGTTATCCAGTTTTTATAACTGAAGTGAAAATGAATTCTTGAAGATTTTGCTCATTTACCGAAAAAAAATAAGTGCTTTTTTACGCTTTCCAAGCGTAGGTTGAAGAAGCGTATATGCTCCAACTTTGTCCGTCCATCCGCCCGTCCGCACGATAACTGGCGTAAAAATGGGTCGATTTCGATGAAACTTTAGTATGTGGTAGGGGACCACCCGGGGACAAACCCTATTGAAAATGGGGCAAATGGGGTCAAAGGTCATGGCGTAGGGGCGCTATCATTCCATTACCCTTATGAGTCATAACTTGCGTAAATATAGTTCGATTTCAATGAAAGTTTACTATGTGGTAGGAGACTACCTAGGGACGAACCCTATTGAAAATGGGCGAACCAGGGTCAAAAGTCAGGACAAAGGAGCGGGATCCATTCCATTTCTCTTATTCGTCATAAATTGCGTAAAAATGGTTCGATTTCGATGGAATTTTAATGTGTGGTAGGGAACGACCTGGGGACGATCCCTATTGAAAATAAATGAAATGGGGTCAAAGGTCAGGACAAAGGAGCGGGATCCATTCCATTGCCTTTATGCATCCTAACTTGCGTAAAAATATTTCGATTTCCATGAAATTTTAGTATGTGGTAAGGAACCACCGCGGAACAAACCCTGTTGAAAATGGGCGGGATGGGGTCAAAGGTCAGGACATAAAAGCGGGATCCATTTCATTGCCTTTATGCGTCATAACATGCGTAAATATGGTTCGATTTCAATGAAATTTTAGTATGTGGTAGGGGACCACCTGGGGACGATCCCTATTGAAAATGGGCGAAATTTGGGTTAAAGGTCAGGACATAGGAGCGTGATCCATTCCTTTGCTCTTATTCGTCATAACTTGCGTAAAAATGGTTCGATTTCGATGGAATTTTAATGTGTAAGTTAGGAAACCACCTGGGGACGATCCCTATTGAAAATAAATGAAATGGGGTCAAAGGTCAGGACATAGGAGCGGGATCCATTCCATTGCCTTTATGCATCATAACTTGCGTAAAAATGGTTCGATTTCGATGAAATTTTAGTATGTGGTAGGAAACCACCTGGGGACGAAACCCTATTGAAAATGGGCGAAATTTGGGTTAAAGGTCAGAACACTGGAGTGGGATCCATTCCATTGCGCTTGTGCATCATAACTTACCTAAAATGTTTCCAATGCGACAAAACGTTATCGTGTTCTTCCGGAGGTATAGTGAACCGGCTCTGTTGAATATCAACGAAACGGGGTCAAAGGTCATTGCACAAAAGCATGATTTATTCCATAGCCATTATTCTCATAACTTGCGTAAAACTGCTTCTATTGCGACAAAACTTTAGTATGTTATTCATGAGGTATACTGAACCGGTTCTGTTGAAAATCATCGAAATGGGATCAAAGGTCAGGACACAGGAGCGAGATTTATTCCACTGCCATTATCCTCATAACTTGAGTAATAATTTCTGGTATGTTGGAAAGCGTATCATAATCAATGCATTGCATGATTTTACTAACTTGTCTTTTTAAAACTTCGGTCAAATCTGCCATCAAAATTTCATTACTATTTCTTTAATCACTTCCACATGAAGTTTCCGCAAAATTGTAAAATCCATCTATTGCGGCCAAAGGCCCTTTCAGTCGTGAGATCCCCAGGCAATGTTGGGGGGTGGGGTGGGTGGGGTGGCAGTACGCACATGTTCTATAGGGCCATCTGTATCGATCAATCACAATAAGCTGTTCTGAGATTCAGAGGTCAGCTCCACAAAGAAAAAAATCCGCCAGATAAATGTTTAACTGCGTATTTACTTACTGTTGCTGTTTCAAACTTCTCCATTCACAGCGCTCGTGGCACACAGTTCGAACTTCACTGACATCCAGACGACGTACAGAAGACCATCTGCACTTCGTACAGAAGACATCTGCACACGACGTACAGAAGGCCATCTGCACTTCATACTCATAATCTTTTTTACGCTTCCCAACCGTAGGTTGGAGAAGCGTATGTGCTCCAGCTTTTTCCGTCCGTCTGTCCGCCCGTCTGTCTGTCGGCACGATAACTCACGTAAAAATGGTTCGATTTCGATGAAATTTTAGTATGTGGTAGGGGACCACCAGGGGACGAACCCTGTTGAAAATGGGTGAAGTGGGGTCAAAAGTCACGCCATAGGAGCGGGATCCATTTCATTGCCTTTATGCGTCATAACATGCGTAAATATGGTTCGATTTCGATGAAATTGTAGTATGTGGTAGGGAACTACCTGAGCACGAACCCTATTGAAAATTGTCAAATTGGGGTCAAAGTTCAGGCAGGGCATAAGAGCGGGGTCCATTTCATTACCTTTATGCGTCATAACTTGCGTAAAAATGGTTCGATTTCGATGAAATTTTGGTATGTGGTAAGGAACCACCTGGGAACGAAACCTATTGAAAATGGGTGGAATGGGGTCAAAGGTCAGGACATAAAAGCGGGATCCATTTCATTGCCTTTATGCGTCATAACATCCGTAAATATAGTTCGATTTCGATGAAATTTTAGTATGTGGTAGGGGACCACCAGGGGACAAACCCTTCTGAAAATAGGTGAAGTGGGGTCAAAGGTCACGCCATAAGAGCGGGATCCATTTCATTACCTTTATGCGTCATAACATGCGTAAATATGGTTCGATTTCAATGAAATTTTAGTATGTGGTAGGGAACCACTGGGCACGAACCCTATTAAAAATGGGCGAATGGGGTCAAAGGTCAGGCAGGGCATAAAAGCAGTATTTATTCCATTGCCCTTATGCGTCATAACTTGTGTAAAAATGGTTCGATTTCGATGAAATGTTAGCGTTTGGTAAGGAACCACCTGGGAACGAACCCTATTGAAAATGGGAGAAATGTGGTCAAAGGTGAGGGCATAAAAGTTGAATCCATTCCATTGCCTTTATGCGTCATAACATGCGTGAATATGGTTCGATTTCGGTGAAATTTCAGTATGTGGTAGTGAACCACCTAGGCACGAACCCTATTGAAAATGGGCGAAATGGGGTCAAAGGTCAGGCAAGTCATAAGAGCGGGATTTGTTCCATTGCCCTTATGCGTCATAACTTGTGTAAAAATGGTTCGATTTCGATGAAATTTTAGTATGTGGTTGGGAGCCACTGGGAAAGAACCCTATTGAAAATGGGCGGAATGGGGTCAAAGGTCAGGACACTGGAGTGGGATCCATTCCATTGCCCTTATGCATCATAACTTAGCAAAAAATGTTTCGATTGCGACGAAACGTTATCATGTTGTTCCGGAGGTACAGTGAACCGGTTCTGTTGAATATCAACGAAACGGGGTCAAAGGTCATTGCAAAAAAGCATGATTTATTCCACAGCCATTATTCTCATAACTTGCGTAAAACTGCTTCTATTGCGACAAACCTTTAGTATGTTATTCTTGAGGTATACTGAACCGGTTATGTTGAATATCATCGAAATGGGGTCAAAGGTTAGGACACAGGAGCGAGATTTATTGCACAGCTATTATCCTCATAACTTGAGTAATAATTTCTGGTATGTTGGAAAGCGTATCATAATCAATGTATTGCATGATTTTACTAACTTGTTTCTAATACTAACACTCCTGAATTTGGTCCTCCCACGATTTCCTTGGCCTTCCTCTACCTTTCTTTCCTGCCACTCGGGCTGAAAATATTTTCTTAGCAGAGTAAGCATCTCATCGCTCATTCTTTAGGGGGAGGGGGCATCTCTAAACGTAAGCATTTCATGTTCTCTCCTGGGCGACAAATTGCCTGATTTGAATCCTATCGAGTTTTGTCGGATGCAGTGAAACACAGCATTTGCCGCTCCACGCCAGTGCCTCGGTCCATCGCCGAGCGTTCGGGTGTCTTTCTTCCTAAATGGTACAGAACACCCGACGATACCTTCCATGGTAAACAGTGGAATAGGTGCCATGTTGGATGTAATGGGTGGTCCCCGCGAAATAGTCCTCAACATGCTAATAGGTAATACTCAATAATGCTGTGGCTCATGAGTGCATATCTAAGAAATTTCATTTAAAATATTAAAAAGTATTTCGCTACGTTTTTATAACGAAGTGAATTTCTCCGTCATTTTTATCCGCGCCAGGATTCGAACCCGGGTCCCCTCATTCCGAAACAAGTTGCTTTACCAATTGAGCTACGCGGACATTTTATTCTGATTCCTATCTGCCTTTATGTCGTGTGCGTCCTTCTGGCAGGAACGTCACATCTCCTGGTACGTTACATCATCTCCCCCTTATTTTTTTTAAAGTGCTGGAGAAGTGCTTCTCTTATTTTTCCTATCTCGCGGTGTGGAAATAACAGCACACCATTGCGAGATTTTGAACGGTCGGGTCATCCGGATAGTTCGGGCGCCATTATAACGTAGTAAATTTCTCCGTCATTTTTATCCGCGCCAGGATTCGAACCCGGGTCCCCTCATTCCGGAATAAGTTGCTCTACCAATTGAGCTACGCGGACATTTTATTCTGATTCCTATCTGCCTTTATGTCGTGTGCGTCCTTCGGGCAGGTACGTCACATCTCCTGGTACGTTACATCATCTCCTTCGTGTGCGTCCTTCCGGCAGGTACGTCATATCTCCTGGTACGTTACATTTTCAATTACCCTCCGTTTAGTTTCCGCTCTCGGAACAACCTGAAATAACTTCTGCTATGCTTATTACTAACTTTGCTAATATAAAACTCTTCAATAAGAGTTTGGCTGCTCTAAAACCGTCAGGCAAGCATGATAGTTTCGTTTAAGATTCTATCATGCTGGATGGAAGACAAAATTATTTCAGTAGTTAAATATTCACACATTTCTCTCCGAGTTTAAATTAAATACACAAAGGTGTCGAGTCTTCGGAAAATTAATATCTTTTTAATCCTGATATGTGAATTTAGGAAAATGGTTTACACAGGTAGGTTATTCCCACGAAGCGATATCCAATTACTAGAGGAGTTACATACTAAGTTCATTCATTGCTGTAGTGGATTTTACCAATTTATCGTGCCACATTAAACACCTATGCAAACAAATCTTGTAAATCTAGTATAATTCGCATCTGAAGATCTTACTGACAGGTTTACCTAATCAGAAGATGATAAGGGCTCAAATGAAGATCATATTCGTCGTGATATAAAGCAAGTCTTCAATAGGAATAATTTTATTTGATATTTAAAATCCTAAGGACTCTTGCCAATGCTAATACTCCTATGAATGTCTTTCAAGAACGTGTTCGGTATCCGAAAAGTGCTAACATTCGGACTAATGTCTTGAATTACAGAACTGGATGTCGTGAGTGAGTTACTTAAATGAATGCAATTATTAGGGTTGTTCTTATTACGTTCAGCTTTCACTAAAGTTTTATAAACAATCATAACCCTAAAAATTCCTACGATCTAAAGAAATTTGTCAAGCAAACATTGCAAATGAAAACAAACCATAATAACAGATGTTTTACAGAAAAGTTATCCACCCATGAAAACTAATTTTTTTTGACTTATTATCTTTACCAGCAAATAAGTGGAATCGTAAAAGTTCGACTGCTCTGACCAAGCCGTATGTCTAAAGATATACACGGAAGTAACATACACCATATTGACAAATGTCACAGGACACCCCTTCAAAAGCAAATGAACGGATCCGCTGCGTTGTTAACAGTACAGACACAAGCCTGCAGCTGCCCGCTGTCATATCGCACTGTGAGGTTAAGTGAAAATGTCATGGCTGGAGAGAACTGACTTTGAGAAAGGAAAGATCGTTTTCGCAAGGGAGAATGAAATTTTTCTTGATACTGTCATAAAAAAACTTGCTAAAACGCATTGTGCCATGTGGTCCAAAAGTCTGTTTAAATTTAAAAACTGTATAACGAAAGAACAAATGCATGTATTACAGTGACATTTTAAGGAAACACTTTTAGTTTGTGACGTACCTGCCAGCAGGACGCACATGACATAAAGGCAGATAGGAATCAGAATACATGTCTGATGTGACGTACCTACCAGCAGGACGCACACGACATAAAGGCAGATAGGAATCAGAACAAATGTCTGCGTAGCTCAGTTGGTAGAGCGACTTGTTCCGGAATAAGCGGCCTCGGGTTTCGAATCCCGGCGTAGACCAAAAATGACGGAGAAATTTACTTCGTTATAATGGCGCCCGAACTACCCGGATGACCCGACCGTTCAAAATCTCGCATTGGTGTGATGTTATTTCCACACCGCGAGATAGGAAAAATCAGAGAATCCCTTCTCCAGTGCTTCGAAAAATAAATGTGTGTGACGTTGCATTCCACACACCAGATTGACGGGGAGTTCTCAAGTGCACGTTCTTCAGTGGTTGTCTGCCTGCAACGATTCATGTCACGGCTGATCCGTGGGCCATGCCCCCGGCCCTCTTTCGGGGGGGGGGGGGAGATGTGACGTACCTGCCAGCAGGACGCACATGACATAAAGGCAGATAGGAATCGGAATACATGTCCGCGTAGCTCAAATGGTAGAGCAACTTATTCCGGAATGAGGGGACCCGGGTTCGAATCCTGGCGCGGATAAAAATGACAGAGAAATTCACTTCGTTATAAGTTCAAATAGCCATCAAGAGAAAGCAATAACGGTGGAAGAGTTTAGAAATACAGTGAAAGTCGATAAAAGTACATACGAGGGTAAATCAAAAGTTAACGCCAATGTTGTCGTATATTAAAGAAACTAAGAGGCACACAGATAAACATTACCTTATTTCTCAACATCGTCCCCCTGCTGTTCAACGCATATTTTATATTTTAGGTATACAAATAAGTTTTAAAGCGTTTTAAGACAACACAACATGTAAATTGAGAGAAAACAACAATACCTTTACGAATCAAAGTATGCGCCGTCCTTATCTCTCACCTTCCGCCATTGGTCGGGCAGCTGACGGATTCCAGCCGTGAAGAATACTTCGTCTTGTGACGCCATGAAGTCGTCAACCCAGTTTTGCACTCCGTCACATGTCCTGAACCATACCGCAGACAAAATATGTTGCATCGATCAGAACAAATGATAGTCTGAAGGGGCTATGTCGGAACTATACGCCGAGTGCTCTAAAATCTTCCAGCCAAGCGTCAATAACGTTTCTTTGACCGATTTCGCGACATGCTGCCTAGCGTTGCCATGCAGTAATTTCACGGGACGCAATACTTTTCCTGTGAATAGGCATTTCCGACAGATTTCCTGGTTCAATCGTAGCAATGTTGCTTGTAGCGATCAGCAGTAACAGTTTGACTCTATTCCAATAGTTCATAATAGAGCACACACTTCAAATCCCACCAGATGCACGGCAGAACTTCCTTGGAGTTAATTCGTATTGCGTTTCGGTGTCGAAGTCGTTTCTACAGCGGGGTCTACCCACTGTTTTTTGAGTTTGGGATTGTCGTACCATATCCACTTTTCATCACTCTTAACGATTTTCCACAGGAAAGACTTTCTGTGTTGTTTATTCCTCAGATTCGAATGCTACACGATGCAAATTAATTGGGACCAAGTAAAAAGTCCCTCTTTTTTCCAAAACAATGCCTTTATATCATTCTATGCCTTAATATACACTGATAAATACCTGTATTAGTATGAAGTATGTTCTTCTTTAGCAGAAATGACCTCTTGAATTCGTTTTGGCATTTACTCCACTAATTGAGTGCACATATTTTTGACTTCATAATCGTGGAACCACACTTTTATAGCATTCGTTATCATGCGTTCTTTGGTTGTACAGTCCATTTTACCTAAACGTCTCTTCAAAATATTCCACAAGTTTTCTGTGGGATTTAAGTCTGGTGAATTTCAATTTCCAGGCCAATCAAGCAAATGAATTTGATTTTCCACCATGACTTTCTTGACCAATTTCGAATTGTGACATGGGGCCCAGTCATGTTGAAATGTCCCGTCAAAAGTTTGCAAGAATGGAACAATCCTACGTTGTAATATTTCTACGTAGTTGGCTGAATTCATCATACCTTGAACAGGAAATGAGCTTCCAGTGCCATTTGATGTGAAGAAAACCCAAAACATCTGTTTCAGAGGGTGTTTTACAGTTTGTTTGACATGCTCAGGTCTTACCGGTTCGCAGTTGCTTCGTCTAACAACATTTGCTTGGTAACCCTGCACAAATAAATGAGTTTCATCACTGAAAATTACCTTTTTCCAGTTGTCAGCAGTCCATGATTTATATTTTTAGGCCCATGCTAAACGTTTTATCTTCATTTTCGCATTCAAATATTGTTTTTTCGTTGGTCTTCTTGCCTTCCGGCCAACTTCCAGAAGCCTACGGCGTACAGTTGAATCACTAACATCACAACCACTAGCCAATAAATCTCTTTGAAGGTCGGTGCTTGTTTTTTTTGGATTCATTTTACTATTTCTGATTAGATATTTATAGGTTCGTGGAGTTGTTTTTCGTTTTGTTCCACATTTACCTCTCCTTTCTGGAGACGATGATCCAGATGCATTGCATCGTGTAAGCAGTCTTGATTCACTTGATTTGCCTACACCAACTGCAGAAGCTATATTTCTCACTGTCATAGAAGTGTGATCCTTCAGAGCAAATATTTTTGCACGCTTCCTTGGGGAAATATCCATTTTTCAATACACGAAAGCAACACGTACTCACAGAGATCAAAAACTAATATCCACCTGTCACACACGAAAGCTCTCAACTGAAGCTGAAATGCCTATTTCCTGTTTAAAACCGTTCAAACCACATTCTTACTATCAAGTTCTAACAGTCACACCACCTCACAGCTGATAAAACCGGTTTACGTGGGTTTCCGGCATCAACTGGCGATCACATTACAATTCTGAGAATAAAATAGCTTGTCCCAATTAATTTGCACGGTATAGTACTTCATGACTCGCTCATCCTGGTTCCTCTGGCTGAGGTCACGTGCCACCCAATTTCCTTCCTTCTGAATCTTTCCCATTGCTCGTAAACGATTGGAAATGTTTTTTGATTTACCCCCAGTTATTCAGCTAGTTCTTTCCTGCGTTTGAGACGAATCTTCATCCAGGAATTTTGCAGTTCCTCATGTACAACCTTCTACGGGGCGCCGCTACGTTCTCGATCGCTAACATCAAAATCACTTGCTTTAAATGGTCTAACCCAAACCTCACACGTGCTTTTCAATAGAATATTTTGCCCCAGAACAGAACAAATCGACGCACATGCTTCTGCAGCACCTTTTCCTTGATGGAATTCGTAACGAATGCAGTGTCGAATAAATGCAGTATCGCTTGCCAACTTTCACCTACCGATGTGCAAGTGCGTTTGACAGTTGAGCAAATTTCTGTGTCACATTTTATACTCTGGACCGGTTACAGTCACATGACAACAACGTGGGGGAATATCGGATAAGTAAATCAGCGGTATACGTCACACAAAAAACTCTTTAGAACTTATTTCTGCACCTAATATGTCTACAAGCTAATGGATTCCTGCAGAGAAGAATGTTTTGGATTGTTCCTGAAGCCATGAATGCACCTCTTTCTGTACCTCGATACCACTTTCTAAACGGCGGCCTCGCACAGCGTCTTTCAGAGGACCCAAGACATGAAAATCGCACGGCGCCAGATCGGGGCTATAACCAGGATGTGGTAACACTTCAAACTTCAACTCGGTAATTGTTTGTTGAGTTGCCAATGACGTTTGTGGGCGAGCGTTGTCGTGCAGCAACATCACTTTTTTTAGACAACATTTCCTTTCGCATTGTGCTAATTCTCGTTTCAGTTTGTTAAGTCACAATATGACCGATTGTTAATTGAGTCACTCTGTGCTTCATAGTGTCCAACGATGGTCCTTTCATGTGCAAAAAGAGACTCAGCATTAATTTTCGTGCCGAAGGGACAACATTTAACTTTTTTTTGCATGGGGAGCTCGGATGTTTCCACTTCATGCTTTCCCTTTTGCTCATAGGGGGTAGTAATGGTGCACCCATATTTCTTCCCAAGGGACAATAATAGAAATACTGGATCTGACGCTTATCTCTGCAAGAAATTTCTGCCAATTTCCAGGCGCTGCAGCTGGTGCGCATCAGGCAGCTGCCGTGACATCCATCTGACACACACTTTATGATATCCGAGATCGTCATGCACTATTGAGAATCCAGAACCATAGCTAATGCTTACCTTTTTTGGCGATCTCAGACTGAGTAACCCAGCGATCTTTTTTAATGAGCGCATCGATGAGATGCAGTGCGAGAGGTCGACGGACGGTCCGAGCAAGTTTCACCAAATACATGCATTTTACCATCTTGAAACGTTTCTATCCACTTGTACACATGTCTCTGGCTCATACACTTGTCCTTCCCGTGTTGCATAAGCATCCTACGATGAATTTCAGCGTGTTGCACACCCTCTGCCCATACAATATCACTATACGTCGCTGTTTGACGATGGAGAATTACGACAAACGAGCGGCCATGTTTACGCTCTTACAACTGCTGGGTAACTGCGGTTAGAAGATTCGCGATTGCATCCGCCACGTGTCAAGGTCACGTGCCCTCCTCTCCCCAATTAGCAATCTGCCGCAGCTCCGCTTGCCTACAAAACGAGAGTTGACCTTACTTTTTTGATTCACTCTCGAACTTTGCATTAATTTGGTAACACTACCATGACAGTAACTGTTCGATTTGACCTCTACCAGCATTCAAGCGTGTGACAACTCCATTACCGCTGAATGTAGTATGCCCGAGTAAATGCTAATAGCTTCACTTCGCGGCGAATGACTTCCTTCAGTTGTGGTAGTGTGGAAGGTCTTGTATGGTACATTCTGGACTTTGAATAACCTCTCAAGCATAAATTCACAGGTGCCGGATCCGAAGAACGAGGTGGCTACGCGATACTGCAGTGTCTGCTGCTTAGTCTTTCCGCACCAAATGTGTTGACAAGAAATTTCTTTACTAGAAATGCGAAATTAACCAGCACATCATCCTGGATGAACGTGTCAGTGTGACAGTGCATAGTTTAACATAGTAACTGGTGGGCCCGTTTGCCCACCAGTGAACAAATCTGACCTACCAGTTGTGAAAATCGAGCCCACCAATAAAACAATAAATTGGTAAAATTTTAAAATTCCATAAAAGTAAAAACCCTGTATATTTCTAGATATTCTTAAATTAAATTTTTAATTAATTTTTAATTATCTAATAAATTGGCCGAATGATTTTTAATTGCAGGTGTTCTCGAGTATTATCTAATAAATTGGCCACGTATTTTTAATTTTTTAATTGTAGGTGTTGACGAGCGAATCCGGAGGAGTATTTCAACACCAATAATGCTTCAGCTTCCCCGAGACCCCCGGTAGTGTTCATCCCCCTACACGCCAGGAAGTTTTCTTTCATGAGACACTGTGCTCACCAGTGATTTTTCCTTAAAACATGGTGAGCAAGAGATTTTGTTCTTGATTACATGGCATCATGTTTTTACGCAGCCGTTTCAAGTAGCGATCGGCATTTAGTGAGCAAGTCTTCCAGTCGTTTCAGGGGCATAGTTTGCCAAAGAAAACAGGCCCAAGAATGACGGATGCAGTTAATCCACACCATTTTGTAGCTCGTGGTGAATGCAGTAAATCCTCTGTGTACCCCTGTGGATTGTTCTGTCCCCATATTCCGCAGTCATGCGTGTTGACAGGTCCATGTTATGCAAAACCAGCTTCGTCTAACCACAACACACTCAACAAGCGCTGGGGATCCTCAGTAATTTTTGCTAAAGCCGATTTGGCAGATTCCTCTCGTTTTGTGGTATCAGGCGGTAATATTAGTGGTATGCAAAAGTTTCCGCCGCTTTAAGGAGAAAGGAGACACGACCAATCAAGAAACCAGTACACATTTATTCAACGAAATATTGAATGTTAGCATCAATGACCTTTTGCCATTTTTCAGGCAACAAATGAATGCCCCTGTGATAGAAGGACTCGGGTTTTGAGCTGAAGAACGCAGTGCCAAAATTTTCCACATCTGGAACTGTGGTGAACTGCTGTTGGGCTAGGGAATGAATGCTGCATAGAGCGAACAGATGAAAGTCTGAGGGTGCAATGTCCAGGGAGTAAGCCGGGTACGGTAAAACCTCCCAGTGTAACTGTTCAAGGGTTGATTTCGTGGTGGCACCGACATGTGGTCTAGAATTATCGTGTAACGGGATTAGTGGGCGGCGTCCTTTACCTGTCCATGAATGGGCGTTTTTGCTCTATTGCGGCGTTCAGTTTCATCAACTGGTCGCTATATCGTTGTGCAGTGGTCGTTTCGCCCGGTTTCAACAGTTCGAAGTACAGCACTCCATGCATATCCCACCACATACACAACAGCACCTTTTTTCTCGTGGATATCCTGTTTTGCAGTGGATGTGATGGCTGGCCTGGGTCGACCCAGGATCGCTTGCCTACGGGGTTGTCGCAATCGACCCATTTTTCATCTCTGGTGACAACCTTCCACAAGAAATTCTTCCCTCGAAACCACTTCAGCAACGGCATGCAGATGCTCAATCGTTGACCAATATTACGCTCCGTTAAAGTATGCGGAAACCAGTTACCAATCTTATGGATCTTCCTCAAGGCCTGTGTACCACCGTCGATTTAGCCACTTTCAAACGTTTCGCCAGTTTATAACGAAGTAAATTTCTCCGTCATTTTCGGTCTACGCCGGGATACGAACCCGAGTACGCTTATTCCGGAACAAGCAGCTCTACCAACTGAGCTACGCAGACATGTATTCTGATTCCTATCTGCCTTTATGTCATGTGCGTCCTGCTGGCAGGTACGTCACATCTCCCCCCGAAAGAGGGCCGGGGGCATGGCCCACGGGTCAGCCGTGACCATGAATCGCTGCAGGCAGACAACCACTGTAGAACGTGCACTTGAGAACTCCCAGTCAATCTGGTGTGTGGAATGCAACGTCACACACATTTATTTTTTCGAAGCACTGGAGAAGGGATTCTCTGATTTTTCCTATCTCGCGGTGTGGAAATAACATCACACCAATGCGAGATTTTGAACGGTCGGGTCATCCGGGTAGTTCGGGCGCCATTATAACGAAGTAAATTTCTCCGTCATTTTCGGTCTACGCCGGGATACGAACCCGAGTACGCTTATTCCGGAACAAGCAGCTCTACCAACTGAGCTACGCAGACATGTATTCTGATTCCTATCTGCCTTTATGTCATGTGCGTCCTGCTGGCAGGTACGTCACAAGTTGTGTTGTCGATCGTGTGGCATCCTCTTGCAACAGCGATTCCAGCTCTTCGTCTGCGAGTTCCTGCAGTCTACCTGCACGTGGCTTGTCTTCCAATCTTAGATCACCTTTCTTAAACCTCGCAAACCATTCTCGACACATCCGCTCACCCATAACCGTATCTCCATACGCCTGACATATTGAACCGTATGCTTCATACGCTCTTTTCCCTAAATTAAACATGAATAACAAACAGTGCCGCAAATGAATTTTATCGACCGCCATGCTTGGCTTCATGTACGAACTGACAGCACGGGTCGCAGTGCGGTTAGGCCCCTACAGCACCAGTTAGTGGGTGCAGCTGAAACTTTTGCATACCCCTAATAGAATATGGAATTAAGTTATAAGTTAATTTGTCTTCTTAGTATTAATGAGATTTTAATAGATGTCTTTAAGTGGATATTTTGTGAATATACTCTCATTAATGAATGAAATACGGTATTACAACATTGTACAATTCAATTTTGGCAGATGTGAATCCGTAAATCCCTGAAATTTGGAAGATCTGAATTCTAAACTTGCAGATTCGCTATATATGAATGTGGGTTGGTTCGACTAGCGAATCCTGTGATGGTTACATTCAAATTAATCGGAAACTTGAATCTTGGTCGTTCTGGGTGGTGTAGTGGTTAGCTTACTTGGGCGCTCTCCGGGATTAGCGGGTTCGATTCCCGCTTCAGGACGACGAAGTTTTCAAGTTTTCGGCTGTTATCTGACCTAACATCCATGTAATTTTTACACAAATAAACGGATTCACATCTTCCAAATTTGTATTATACTTTTAGTAATTGGCATTTTGCATTTGTGAATACGTATTTTAAAATCTTAAAGAATGTCTGTTAAATGGAATATAGCAACGTAATTTTTGTCTGTTTCCTGAGTGTGGATAGAAAAGTATTGTTATAAATTTGTTGTTACCGAATTGTTAGTTTAAAGTGATTTGTTATTGTATGGTTGAAGAATTCGGAATTTGTCATTTTTGAAAAATTGTGTATTGTTGTTTTTCTTTTGACTGTAATGAAGAACCAAGTTGGTTCCAAAGTTAGAGGAGATCTCCCAGGAGGGGACGGGTGTCTTAAAATTTGTAATTCACGGAGGTAGCTTTCGCAATAAATTTTCAAGTTAGTTCTATTAATGTTTGTTAAGCCGTGATAATCAGCAACACGAGTTAATAATATCAGTACTTACCCAATGAGGAGTTACATAAGCTTAAAATCTTACTGGTGTTTTGCATGGATATCGCTGCGTAGCGTTTGGATATGTATGATGAGGACATCAGCATAACATGGGTGTGGCATAAATCGTTTCTAGAACAGTATATCTCTGCATGAGCACTAAGACATAGTGTGCAGCAACCTTTTCTCGTATGCGACAACGCACGGCCGCACAAGTCCGAAATTGTTGGGCTGTTCATTGAACTTAACGGTTGGATGGAGCTTCCAGACCAACCGTATTCTCCAGATGTGAATCCCTGCGATTTCAACTGCTTTTGGCCATTTAGAAACGGGGCTATCTGGTACTCGCAACAACAACAAACCAAGATTTGGATCTCTGAATCACAGACATAATGACACTGGCACTTTTAATGGTGTGTGTGAACTGTCCGCAGTTTGTCAATGTACAAGGAGTGTTCAAATGAAAAGGTACGAAACGACACTGTGGGTATAAATGAAGACTTTATTCAAAGTATACACCATAGGCCGTAGCACAACGATCCCATTGATTAACGAGCCGAAGGATTCCTTGTTCCCAGAATTCCTGTGGCCGTGACGAGACCCAGTCCTGCACAGCGTCCTTGAGTTCGTCGTCCGAGTGGAAGCGCTTCCCTTTCAGATGTTTTTTCAGGGGACCCAACACATGGAAATCGCAGGGCGACATGTCCAGGCTGTAGGGCGGATGGTCAAGCTGCTCCCACTGGAACTTGGCCAGTTCCGCGTGTGTGACCCTGGAGACGTGTAGACGCGCGTTATCATGGAGCAGAACCACACCCTCCGCGATGAATAGCGGCCGGTTTAACACCTTCCGCTGTCAGAAATCGGATAACGCCTCGCTGCTCCTCAATCGTCGAATTTTGCAATGTGAACGCCATCCTGCCCTCACACGCACTGCCGCGGCAATTGGACGGCGGTCTTTATAAGAGCCTCTGCTCTCTCCTGCGCATGCGGGCGCCCGCGCATGCTCCGATCCACGCCGGCGAATCCAATCGCATCCCTAGATGTGTCGCTACGTTCTCCCATAGCGGCATAGGCAAATATGTTAACGGTTACGTTCTTATGACGTTTCGTACCTTTTCATTTGAACACCCCTAGTAGTATTGATAATGAGAGGAACTTCTAATAATTGCCCTTAAATACTGTGATCATTGTTTGCTATTACAGGAATTATGGTAAGTTGAAATTGCACACTTGCTTTCAGAACGATGGTAAGTGCAAAGTTTTCACTTACTTGCAGAGCGATGGTAAGTGTTTACTTACTACCAGAACAACCGAATATGTTTTCACCTAATTTAAAATAATCCAGTAACTCCCAACTTAAACTCCATGAGAATTTAGTTTTCAGAACGAGAATCCTTTAGATTCCACGTGCATTACAAATTCTTTTATAATGCTATAAATTTCGAATATGCGCAATTTCAAAATATTGATTCATTTAAGTCATCACTGCGATAGAGTATCGAACCTATGGAACTAACAAAGAGGCACTGTTTATTTTGCTATCGCGAAACGCGTGCTCTTTAGAATTAGGTCCGTAAACTGAAGATACTGTATGTTTAAAGATTTGCAACGATAACTAATCTTCCATAATCCTGCTCAAATGGGGGCCAACTACATCGAACCTGCGTGATTTGAGATCATTACAAACGGTAGTTCTCTTGGAAACTACTTAACATTTAACCGGTTTGTTGTGTGAGATTTCTTTTGAATCACTGTAATCTGAAGGAAGCTTTCCTTTAGAAAATTACTCTTTTTTAATTGCGTCGCATTTAAGTAGATATTTATTTTGTTTTACGTCTTTCCGTACTTTGACACTTTCAACATAAGATCTCGATTTTTGTTTCACGAAACATGCTTCAATGAGCGGGACATTAGACTTTCTACCTATTTCGGTATCTTTAGTTTAAGCTAAATATAAATATGCAAACTGAAGAATATTAAATATATAGTCCAATATGAAAGTTTGGTTTTGACACTTCGTATTATGAGATGCTGATATTTTGTTGTGATGCAATAAAATTAGCATAGAAACAGCTACACAGTTTAAAATTGTTTCCTGTTTTTTAAAGTGAATACTTTAAGCCAAGTTCGGAATTACTTTCTTCGTTAACCCATGAATTTTGGAAGGAACTTACGAAAACGCATGGGATTTCCATTATGAAAGTGACTCGTTGTTCTCCGGCTGAATTACTGCGGAGAATTCTAAACACTTAGTCAGCAGAGACATAGGTCAAGGAAGTGTGGCTGAGAGAATCTCGCACATTATTTACAGCACTTAAACGACGTTGAAAATGAAAAGAATGTCACGTGCCATCACCCGGAATGATTCGAATATTTATACTCTGAGAACATCTGCAGAATTTATTCAGAAACAGATGCTGCCTGTCAGAAAAGATGGCTCAACGCCAGCAGAACGGGAGATTTCGATTTCACTCTCTCTCTCTCTCGCTCGCTCTCTTTCTCTTCTTCTCTTCTCCGGACTTCTTACAGGTCCACCGAAGAAACTTCATAACTTCATATGCCCAAGACCCACGGAAACCCTGTTTCCTCATATAACCAGGACTGCGGCAAATAGTTGTTGAAGGCGTTCGAGTTTAAAACTCCGAAGAAAAAAGCGTTACATGAGAAAGAACGAAAAATAAAAGAGGGAAGAGAGGAACATGCATATAGTCATTCGTCTCGCTGTGCAATATCTAACTTCCCCAAAAAGAAAGTTCTTTTGTTTCTCAAATCCCGTTCGAGCTTTTGCTGCCCGAAGCTTCTATGATTATATTTTAACAGGGCAATCGACAAAACAATCCAAGTTCCGAAAAGTTTCTCGTTGAAGAAAGCCAAGCAGCTTTTATTCAAGAAATGTCACCCTGAATTCGGGTTAGATTTTTATCCTAGCTAAAACGGTTATTTCTATTGAACAGAGTTCTTTGATTTATTCAGGCGTATCTCACAGAACGACCGTTCACTGTTTTATTGGGCGAAAAAGGTCGCAACTGTACTGCATTCTGTGAATATTAAGAGTTCAAGCCCATATTGCTTATTTGCTTTTCTCAGCACATCGTTTGATTTTTTTACGCTTTCCAACAGTAGGTTAAAGAAACGTATATGCTCCAGCTTTGTCCGTCCGTCTGTCTGTCTGTCCGCATGATAACTCGCTTAAAAATGCTTCGATTTCGATACAATTTTAGTATGTGGTAGGGGACAACCTGGGGACGGACCCTATTGAAAATGGGCGAAATGGGGTCAAATGTCAGGACATAGAAGCGAGATTTATTCCATAGCCATTATCCTTATAACTTGACTAAACATGCTTCTATTGCGACAAAACCTTAGTATGCTGTTTGGGAGGTATACTGAACCAAATCTGTTTAATATCATAGAAATGGGGTCAAAGGTCAGGGCACAGGAGCAAGATTTATTCCACAGCCATTATTCTTATAACTTGACTAAACATGCCTCTATTGCGGCAAAACTTTAGTATGTTATTTCTGAGGTATACTAAACCGGTTCTGTTGAATATCATTGAAATGTTGTCAAAGGTCAGGGTACAGGAGCGAGATTTATTCCACAGCCATTATCCTCATAACTTTAGTAAAAATGCTTCCATTGCGACAAAACTTTAGTATGCTGTTTCGGAGGTATACTGAACCAATTCTGTTTAATATCATCGAAATGGGGTCAAAGGTCAAGCCACCGGAGCGAGATTTATTCCGCAGCCATTATCCTCATAACGTGACTAAAACTGCTTCTATTTGCAACAACATGTTGTTCCGGAGGTATACTGAACCAATTCTGTTTAATATCATCGAAATGGGGTCAAAGGTCAAGCCACAGGAGCGAGATTTATTCCGCAGCCATTATCCTCATAACTTGACTAAAACTGCTTCTGTTTGCAACAACATGTTGTTCCGGAGGTATACAGAACCAATTCTGTTTAATATCATCGAAATGGGGTCAAAGGTCAGGGTACATAAATCTCGCTCCTGCAGGAGCGAGATTTATTCCACAGCCATTATCCTCATAACTTGAGCAATAACTTGAGTAAAAATGCTTCTATTGCGACAAAACTTTAGTATGTTGTTGCGGCGATATACTGAACGAATCAATAGTCAGTGTAGGGAGGAGGGTTTGTTTGTGCGCGATTTCTGGTATGTTGGAAAGCGTTTCATAATTAATGGATTACATGATTTTACGAACTTGTTATTCACCACTTTGGATGAACCAGCTTCATCACTCACCTTTGACCCTTTTCAATCAATCGACATGTTTAAATTCAGTTATTATCATTATTTTTTTCTGTTTGTTAACGACCGACTTTAACCTGTTTTAATTTAAGCCTACAGAGAGACAATTTGGATTATATGAGGCGATATTCACGCCCACCTTCTCTGAGGCTACTGCAGATGAAGAGTCTACGCGGGTTAGCCTCAATTTACATAAAAAGCAGTGGAAAATAAAAACTGCCCTTCGGTTTTATCTGGCTAAAGGGATTTCGGCTCTTATTTTTATGAAGCAGTTTCCGAAAAATCAAAGGGTATAAACGGTAAAGTTTTGGTTCAAAGTCTACCATTTCAGGGAGCAGTTGCATTATTCTCATTGATAAAAAAATAACCGCTGGCAGCACAACTGGAACAAGAGTATTCTCATTGACTAAATGATTATCAGAGTACCCTGTTTCTTATGTACAAAAAGTTGTAAGAATGTTTGCAAACTAGGCATCAGATGAAAAGTTGTGATATTCATGTCATCGTCAGATGTGGCGGTTTTTAGCACGTCTTTTGTAAAAAAAGATCGTGCTTCTGTTATCGGTTTGTTCGTCCGTCTGTACCCACGATATCCCTGCAACTATTAGTCCGATTTGAAAAAATATTTTTGCATCGGGAAGCTTGAAATACGCAAATGATGATCCTTCATTTCGTTTTTTTTTTACGATGAACAATTTTGCCGGTAGAGGGCGTAAATGCAGATGATGTCGAATTCAAAAATACGTTTTATTCCACATATTTGCTTCTAAACATCCGATTGAATTTTTTTTTATCTTTCGATTCCATTTATGTCGAAGATTTTTTTAGATATAGTTACTTTTTCAAATTACGCATAAATTTTCTGCTAGGGGGCGTAAAAGTACATTACATTTTCTCCCATAACTCTTCTTCTAAAACTCCGATTTGAAATTTTTTTTCTTCAGCGGATACATCTCCTGATGGAAAATCCTTTGCATACTATTTCAAATTTTTGGTAAAGAATACTTTGGCCACCAGGGGACGTAAGTGTTAATTTTTGCTTCTGATGTATTTGCCATAAGATCGGACCTCCAACAATATCGATTGAAAAAATTCTTTCGTGGACTGATGCCACTCACATCGACAAACCTCATCGGAATATTTTCTTCTTAAAATATTCCACAGTTTCTCCGCCAGGGGGCGTAGATGTACATTTTATTTTTGTCAACATCTCTACTTCTAGGAGTCCAATTTGAAAAATTCCTTCTTTGTTAGATAGTGTTTTTCGTGTGACATGTTTTTCATATAATTTCAAAATTTTCAAGTAATTCATAGACTTTCCGCTATGGGGCGTGGCGGTAAATTGCGTTTCCCCCTATATCTCTGCTTCTGAATCTCCGATTTGAAAAATTCTTTCTGCACCGCATACAGCTCCTAATGGGAAACCGTTTGCACATAATTTCTAGTTTTTGTAAAAAATAGTTTGGCCACCAGGGGGCGTTAACCTTGATTTCCGCTTCTGTTGTATTTGCAGCCAAATATGAGCTTGTAAATTCTCGATTGAACAAAACGTCGTTTGTTGACCGATACTAGTCATGTCGACAAATCTTTTAGAATCATTTTCTTCTTAAAATAGTGCACTGTTTCTACGCCAGGGGCGTAGATGTATATCTTATTTTTGTCAACATCTCTATTTCTAAGAGTCTGATTTGAAAAATTCCTTCTTTGTTGAATAGTGTTTCTAGTGTGACATGTGGTTCATGCAATTTCAAAATTTTCAAGTAATTCATAGACTTTCCGCTAGGGCGCGTAGCGGTAAACTGCGTTTCCCCTATATCTCTGCTTCTGAATCTCCGATTTGAAAAACTCTTTCTGCACCTCATACAGATCCTAATGGGAAACCGTTTGCACATAATTTCTAATTTTTGTAAAAAATAGTTTGGCTACCATTGGGCGTTACTCTTAATTTCCGCTTCTGTTGTATTTGCAGCCAAATATGAGCTTCTAAATTCTCGATTGAAAAAAACGTCGTTTGTTGACCGATACTAGTCATGTCGACAAACCTTTTAGAAACATTTTCTTCTTAAAATAGTGAATTCTTTCTACGCCAGGGGGCGTAGATGTATATCTTATTTTTGTCAACATCTCTACTTCTAAGAGTCCGATTTGAAAAATTCCTTCTTTGTTGGATAGTGTTTCTGATTCGAAAGGCTTTTCCTATAAATTCAAAATTTTCAAGTAAATCATAGACTTTCCGCTAGGGGGCACAAAGGTTAATTGCGTTTTCTGCGTTATTTCTGCTCCTAAAGCTCTGATTTGAAAAATTGTTCCTGTATCGCATACAAGACCTGATGGAAAATATTTTTCACATAATTTCTAATTTTTGGTAAAGAAAGGTTTAGCCACCAGGGGTCATAAGTGTTAATTTCTGCTTCTGACATTTTTGTTGCAAAATCTGGGCTCCTGAAAACTCGATTAATTTTATTTTCTTAGACCGATACCGCTTATATGGGTAAACCTTTTGAGAATACTTTCTTCCTAAAATAATGCATGGTTTTCCCACCAGGTGACGTAAAGTCATATCATATTTTTGTCGATAACTCTGTTTCTAAGAGTTCGTAAGCTCACTATTCCGTTTACAGCAATATCTGAGGGATTAAAAACCCGATTGAAAATCTTGTTTCTTTCGTCAGATCTATTGTTTTCTATACCGGTTCCATTGACGTTGAATAGCTTTGATAAATTAATTTTGCGTCAGAACGGATTCAAAAGACGTGCTTATTACACCCGAAAATTCGGTGTGATCTTTCTTGTTTTCTTTATCACAATCCCGAAACCTTCTAAAAATGTGGCTGAATTAAATATACTGATATTTGACGTTCATTTCCTACGTTGTTAAACATAATGCCTGGAACGCCACCGATCAAATAAATCCGAGTGTGTATTGCGAAGTTAGTTATACAAATTCTCGCAATGTTTAATTATAGGAAATTCTTGATCAACGTCACGAGATAAAATTTTGCGCTCGCCTCCAAAAGTCGGGGAAAGAAATATGAAAAGTTTCAAGAAACCTGTGGGAAATGAGCAAGTGTGTCGTTAGCATAAAGAGTTTATGGAAGGCAGACAAAATGTTGAAAATTTCGCAGAGGTAGGGCGTACATTGATTTCAGACAGCTGTGTTAAAAAACTAAACCTGATTAATGGTCACAAGTCGAACTCTATATGGAATGTTGACATCCAGGATGCGCATACATACAGATACTTCTGGTCTTGTCCCACTACGTGAGAGAAGAGCTGTGGTTCTTTGACTGTAAAAACGTATGTCCAAAAATAGGGAGTGTAACAGGTGTGAAATACTTCAAGAAACCTTTTAAAGTGAGGTGATGTTACGTGCAAATTTGTCGTTGGCGTAAAGTGTTGAAGAATTCAGAGGAAGAGGCCATCCATCGACTTCAGTTTTGCAGATTCTGACTGATATTGTAAGTGCAGTTTCCAGAAAGAACCGTCATATCACAATTGCGCATTTATCGGATGCAACGATATTTTGGATGGAAGCATCTTGACCACTGGGACAGAACACTTTAGCTTGTGTCGTGTGTGATCTCGGTGGATTCCAAGAGTACTCACAATAGGGAAAGAGGTATTAAGACAAACAACTCCATAGAGATGAAACAATCTTACCAAAATGAAGGGGACAATTTTAGGAAACGTATTATGCAACTTCTGGCATTCCCACAATCATGGAACCTATTCTGGGATCATTCGTTGTTTATGGACGAAGGACGGTCGCCTTTTCAGGAATCAGGTTACGCTGAGAGAAGTATACTTATAAGGTGCGATGGAGTGTACTTTGGGAAAGGTCATGTAGAAATTAATGATTACATGTTTATGTCAGGAACAGGAAAGTGAATCTTATTTCTTTTCGATCAGTCAGTATACACTGAAGAGCAATTGAATTAGAGATAACTGTCTAGTAACGTGTAGCACCACCTTTCGCCCTGATGACGGCGGCGATTCGTCTCGGCATGGACTCGACAAGACACCGGAAGCGTTGGGAAGCCATACGGAACCACGACCCCTGAACAAGCTCCCACAGTTCACGAAGATTTGATAGAGTGGGGTCAAAGCCTCGAATATATCTCTCAATGGCATCCCAGATGTGCTCGATGGGACTGAGGTCAGGTGACCTAACTGGCCAAGGAAGCGAGGTCACGTCAGCGGAGTGTTCATCCAACCATTAGGTTACAATTCGGGAGCGATGACACGGTGCATTGTCTTGTTGCAGGATGAGGTCCGCAGTGGTATGTGGAGGACGCACAAACGGGAGTAAATGGTCGTCCAGGATATCCCGGCAACGTTGAATTGTGAGGGACAATCTCACACGTAACAGGGGTCCCATTTCAGTCCACATAAATAGTCCACTGACGAGAATGTCACCCCCACCAGCTTGAAGAGTACCCTGCTGACAAGAAGGATCCATCGCTTCATGTGGTTTGCGCCGTACTCGTATCCTGCCATCCGCATGTACCAACGTGAATCTCCACTCATCAGTCCAGAAAACATTTTTTTTACATGTCTAGGGTCCAGTGGCGATGTTCCCGCGCCCATGCTAATCTTTGCACCCTGTGATGTGCGGTCAGCAGCGGTACCCTCGTGAAACGATGGCTTCTGTACCCCATAGCGAAGAGATGGTTCTGGATGGTGTGGCTGCTTACACGTTTTTGTGCACCAGCGTTAAATTGCCGAGTGATTTCTTGCACTGTGGCTCGTCTATCCGCTGTTACAATGCGAGCAAGCAGACGATGACCCCGCTTATCCACATGCTGTTGTCCACTGCAATTGGCCCTTGTAGGGATGGTTTTACTGGATTCGATGTACTCACGGTGCACCCGTGACACAGTGGCTCGTGAAATTCCCAGTGTCTTTGAATTCAAGTGGCGAGTTGCAGGTGAGATGGAGTGACCCATTCGTCGAGCTCCGACAATTTGCCTAAGATAAAATGCGCTTAGATCCTTCGTCTTACCCATACTCAGTGCGACTCTTACTGATTCCCGTCGCATCACTCCTTATATTGTCGGATCGCTGCATACGTCATGTCGTTTCGGTTTACAGGGCCGCCCACAGTGCCACATTTGCATAACGCCAGCTGTCTCTAATTCAATTGCTCTTCAGTGTATATTCACTGAAGTAGCTAATTATTAGGAACATCCAATATCAATCAGACACGTGGCATCCTTACTTCCATAGGCAAATATGACTTTGCGATGTCTTTATAAATAGATCACTGCACATCGGATCGTCACCGTGTGACGATCCGATCCGAGAATATCCCAGCCTTGTCCCTATAATTGTCCCCACAATTTCCAGATCTTCAGACGATCCGAGCTTTATCCCCACAATTTCCAGATGGTCAGAATATCCGAGCCTTGTCCCTATAATTGTCCCCACAATTTCAAGATCTTCAGACGATCCGAGCTTTATATCCACAATTTCCAGATCGTCAGAATATTCGAGCCTTGTCCCTATAATAGTCCCAACAATATCCAGATCTTCAGACGATCCGAGCTTTATCCCCACAATTTCCAGATGGTCAGAATATCCGAGCCTTGTCCCTATATTAGGCCCCACAATTTCCAGATCTTCAGACAATCCGAGCCTTGTCCCCACAATTTCCATTTCTTCAGACGACCCGGGACTTGTCTTCACAATTTCCAGATCTTAAGACTATCCGAGCTTTGTCCATCACCAATTTCCAGTTCTTCAGACGAAAAAATTTCCAGTTCTTCAGACGATCCGGGCCTTGTCCGCACAATTTCCAGGTCTTCAGACGATCCGAGCTTTGTCCCCACAATTTTCAGATCTTCAAAAGATCAGAGCCTTGTCCAGATCAGTGACGATCCGAACCCTGTCCCCACAATCTTCCCCACCATTTCCAGATCTAACTCAATTCAGTAACTATGGGATATAATTCAAAGAGCCATTCGTTATAGAGATCCTGCTCCCGCAAACAATTGTCCATTAAGAACGCTATCACATCTGTTTGGCTAAACACAACTGTTAAAAGATACCAGCACATCACTGAATCCATGCCGCATTGAATCGACTCTCATTTGAAGTCCAAGGCACGCCCAATACGACGCGTAAAACGTCATTAAGTAGGTGTTAGTGATAATTCGCTAATTAAGTGTATATAGAAAGAGTGACATATAGGCACTTTTACTATCTAAAAAAATATTTTGTCTTTTGATATGAAGTTATATTATGTCTTTCATGGGGAGAAAATGAACTTGCAGCTTTTTCAAGATCTCCCTTGCTTCTCTTACAAAATAAAACAAAGGCCATTTGTATTTGACACATTACGTTGTCGTAAAGATCGAAGAAGATTTAAATGAATGACAAATTCTTTATGTAGTTTTGAAATTTTTATTCAGCCGGTAGGAAAACACTTAATTACTGTTACGAAATTACGATTACGTCATCTCTGTTTTATGGGGAATAGCAAAGTTCCGTGCGATTATCATCTACAAACATTTTCATTTTATACGCAAAACTTCTACTTTAAGGACAAATAAATTTCCGTAGAATTGCTACGTTAAAAAAGTGAAGCCCAGCATCCCAGTCCTTCCGTGTTCACAAAAATAGTAACTGTGAACTGCCTGTACTGAGAAATGGCTTTTGGAGGGATTTAACATAAAGAGCATTGTATTACTCGTACGAAAATGTACTAAACATCGGTAGTAATGGTTTTTCTTTCACCTGTACTTTTTGAAATGCTCATGAGAATTGATTGTGTCAAACAAAAAGGCTTTGGCAAAAATAATTTTATTAATCCTCTGACTTATTTAGTTACTTATTTTTTAAACGGAAATGAAGGAATTTTTTATCTTATTCAGAGAATAATAATAATAGTCTTATGTAAATTAAAATCCGCTATTCAAAGGGAAAACTAAAAGCTTCTCTGAAATGTAACACAGAAATTATTCTCATCCAGTTTTACTGCACAGGAAATCCTCACAAATAAGAGCAGCTTTTGGGATTCTGCATAATTATAACGTTCTCTTAAAAGACGGGAAGAAGAGCTAATGCTACTAATGTCTCGGCAGAGTCCCGAGATTACTTTGAGAGGAAGCAAATCGTAAAAGCGTCCGAACGAGCCCCACTGGTGACATATTGATTCTTGAGCAGACCAAGCAATAGGTACGCTTGCGTGGCAATATTTGCTAGCGCATATTTGGAGACTCAGACAAAAAAATAAAACTGCTACAAAATAACTATTTACTTTTTCTTATTTTTTTAATGAATAATGAAGGTAAAGCATTTCTTAGCTTTGCTTCTGATTCGCCGCGAATCGATAATCCTTCAGTTTCTGAAAGACTGCCTATTTGCTTATGCAAATGGTTGTATTAAGATTGATTTTTTGCAATGACCATGAAGTTCGGTTCTCGATAATTTTTCCTTTTTATCTTTTCGTTTATTTTTACAGTTAATAAATGGGAAGGCACAATGTCTTGGATCTTTGGATAAATTTGTTTTTAGTGTTTATCTTAAGCCTTTTTTACCTTTGTAACGTAATATAAATTAATACAAGAAAATGTTTTTTTTTAATTCGTAAAGTACGTCGCAAAAAACTAAAAAACTCATATTCCTAAATTCAGATATTTGATGTTTTTACACCGCCTGGACAATTTATTAAGGTCACCATTATATTATTTTATGGAACGATATAATAAAAAATGTGCAGCAGGTATATATCTAAGTAATTGCGATAATACGTAGCTCAAATTTTCCACACATATGTCCCCACAATAGCGATTTCCCCCCAGAATTTCAATACGCGATTTCCACCACCCTTGAAAATGTACGGAATTCGTAAAAACTCTGACTTAGATGTGTTATCCACATTTTCAACACATTCCGAAAGAAAATCTGTGAAACGGAGAACTGATGTAATAATATCTTTGTTCCTGTACTCTTGAAATATGATAAGTAAATGGATACGGATTTGAATGCCTTGCGCAAATTTTGTGAAGTTAAAATTGTTTTAAGCTTAAATACAACTTAAGTAGATACACCATATGAGAACGTGTATCCACAGATTTTTGCTGACGTGCCCACACGCACCCTCAACAAACAACTATGCCTGCTCACGTACAAACGTGTGAGACCAAATTTGGCACTCAGTCGTGGGATGGATTATAGACACGGGAATCCTTCCTGAGTTACTCCCAACTACGCAGACATCCCGTCATTGAACACTAGTAGACGGTTAGGGTTCAACAACGTCTGAGATTTTGTCCCAGAGGATTCAGACTTTGCCCGTTCGGAGGGCAGGACTGGATGCAAGTACTGAGCCACCCTTAGCAGCCCGGTTGGGGGGAGGGGGTGCAGCCTACATGTAGACGCAAGGCCCCGCTATACTAGTCATGAAGCATACACTAGTCTTAAAACCTAGTGTTACGACCTTTGGGCCTTAGATGTCAGGATGCCCAATCACTTCCGGACTGCGATTCGAATCACTGGATCCGCCAATACCTCGTTAGCCAATTAGCCGACACAGTACACCAATAAACCAATGGAGGCACAGTTTAACAATTAAAACAGGGATTTAATAGATATATGCATAAATTACACCGGATTCTTCATCTAATAGTAAAAGCTATAATTTCCGGCAAGCTTTGGCCCTCTTCGGTGTTTCAGAAAATATGTCCTAACGGAAAGTCTGTTCGTTCACAATGGGCCGCAAAGAAAATATTAATTAAAAATACTTACACATGTCCTCGAGTATCCAAAGTATTGAGGACACCAACAAACACAAACACTCACACGGGTAGTTTGATCTTAACTTCCATCGCTGCTCATTTTATGCTGTGGCCAAAACGACGTCGTCACTAGTCGCTGGACGCGTGCACTCAGACACACACACACACACAAGTTCTATCCCCTCTTTGACCATGAAGAGGCTAGCAGTTTCTTCATAGGCTCTCTCTCTCTGCAGGGGGGGGTGCTTCGTTCCTAGGGCCAGGCGGTTCTCCTCTCCTCTCTGCACGAGCGAGGCAATTTCGTGATTATTTTATTTCTCTTGCATTTCAATTGAACTGGCTTCTTACGGCAGGTATCGGTGGTCCGGCAAGGTGAAGAAAGTTTTCAGGTAAAGTTCGTGCTGGTTATTCATCAGCTTATGCTTTTAGCTGGTTTCCCTTCTTATGCTCAGAACTGCAAAAGCATGGCAGCAGACGGCAAGCATTTTCGAGCGTGAGGAAAATAAAGGCCTAGTTCTCTCGGCTATCAAACGGATTCTGCTCCTCTTAACTACAATCTCCCGTCTCCAAAAAGTTGGTAAGCGGTGAATTTTACCACTTGAAAACTGTGGCATATTTATTAGGAAACGCTTCAAGTCCAAGAGCTTTCCCATTGTTCGCGCGCGGCACAGACAAAAGCTTCAAACGCCTGCCGTCTAAATAACTTTTGAGCTATGGGAGAGCTCTTAAACTCTGACCTGCCCCATTTCCGTTTATGGGCTCTTTGTTCTCGTGGCAAACACCTGCAACTCGCCACTTGAACTCAAAGTGCTAGAAGAACTTTTCTTTATATACCGCCCCACGCAAGTGTTTAAATTATAACTCTCTGTTAATTAAAATCCCCAATCAAGTTTCAATTACCGTTAATTAGCCACGCCTCTCGCCAATTAATTATGCGGGGGATCGTCACAATAGTTTATTACAGTTATCTTTACAGCTTAATGAAACGTCAAGACGTTTGAAAATTAATTAATAACGAAAGACAGCATTTTAAAATTTTTGAACACTACTGATACTTTGTAAATGTCTTAAATGATGTAGATAAAACAAACACACCAGCATACGTCCTTCCCTCACAATGGCTCCGTCCCTACCTATTATGGGCCAGTACTTACATTATTGAACTCACCTTATAAGAACTGGACTTTTCTTGCTTTCATCCCAGCAAAGTCAGCTGCCAAATCATCAAAATTTGTTTTGCTTGCTTTATCCTGTTCAATTGACAAAGTTGCCAAAAACACCAATCTTTCTTGAGACATGACATATCTTAAATAAGATTTAATCAGCTTCGAGCGTGAAAAGCTTATTTCTACGCTTGCCACGGTTACTGGGACTGTAAGTAATATCCTATAGGCGATGAAGGCATTAGGGAAAGAATTCTGAATTTTATTCATGTATCTTAAAGCACTGGCTGCAGTTTTGACATCAGATGGAAGTAACTCACGTAGCACAACTTTTTTCGATAACTATCAGTGCCACGGTGTACGTTGAAAGATATGACTTGAATACTAATGTTTTGCTAGGCATAATATTGTAGTTTGCTGCCGATATTTGGGTAAATACTGTGTGTCCGAGAATTATTGGACACATTACAAAATTATGTACAAAAACTATGAGCGTTGTCTGTTTCTCTATGTCACGTATTACTAACACGGTTTCTATATTTTTGTTTTGCAGAATTGTTATCCCCAGAATCCGATAGTTATAAATTTTTTCATCAATTTCATTGTTCTGTTCTGCTTAAAAGTTTTATGTTTATTTTCAGTTTCGGTAAATTTATACAGATTTCAGTTTTCAAAATTTGATTTCGCTTCGTTAAATACTGTGGGTGGTTGATTCGATCTGCCCAGTTCACGCAGACTGGGTGATAGACATCTTCCGCTCTCTGGAGATTCATCTCACAATCGCTTCTTGGGATAAAGTCTGCGGATTGGGGTCAAGTCAGAGAACTTCAATCTAAGGAGCGTCTCCGTCATGCTCCTGAAATCACTCCGTGACAGTGTGGTTATTGTGGAATGGTGCACTTATGCATGTCAGACAAATGGACAATGAAGCAGCGATATGCCTGCCGGCGTAGACCAGTTGGAAGAAAAGCCACTCCGGAGTAGGAAGATGTGGGTTGGAATCTAATGGTCGGCAAAAGAAAAGTTATACACTCTCCTGCTGGAACACTTCACCTTAAAAAGTAGTCATGTTCTTATGAATTTGATCAGCAACGTTGTTTAAGTACGTTCCACCACTCAGGCGTAGGGACACTCGAATTAAGAGTCCTAAAATCTCTATTGAATACATGGCCAAAACCATTACGCTTGCTCAAACAGCTTGGATAGTCGTGACTACGCAAGATTAATCAATTCTCTCATGCTGTTGTCTCAACCTTCCGTACATGGTGCTGTTGAAAATTTGTTTCATCAATACGCATATCCTTATTTAATCATTTGTTTTCTACCACATGTGCTCCCGAGCCCAGGGGATTCGTTTCATGTTGTACTCCGCAGCCAGCCATACAGCAATGGTATACCGATAGGTCTTTTGCTGTTGTAACTGAGACATGCAATGTACCATGCATCACTGGGCACTGAGATGATTTTTGACTTTTATTCGAATTGTATATTTCACTCAGTTTTGCACGTCTGTTGGTCAGTTCAAATCTCGCAATCTTCCGCTCACCCATGGATTTCGCTAGTCGTTTCTGCCCATACGTCATGCACTCAGTACCAATGTTTTGTGCATCATCCACTCTCTCTTATGACTACTGCTATTCCACTTTTCATTTTTTTGCTTTTCCACATTTCAAGTTCAGGAAGTTTGTTGGTACATGCGCCACTTCCTCAAGCATCCACTAGCATCCCACGGTTAAAGACCGTTAGTTCACGAGAATTTCCCATTAGGACTTCGGGTCATCTTTTCCGTAACGCTTCCTTGGACCCAGGCCATCCCTGTGAATTTTTGTCGGAAATATTAGACTAGTCTGTACTTTCGTTTTTTTCCATGATTTCCGTTTCTTCCTTGTTCGGCAAATCTTTCACTTTCTCATAATATTGAGGTGTCCGGATAAAACGGCGTTTTGCAGTGGACAGTCCCACGACGTAGATATGTATATTTTCTATGGAGCAAAGTTTCTGTGCTGCAGACGAAGGAATTCGCGTTCTGTGAGGAATCAAACTAGGCGTGAAGCACGTGTCACTACCCATGCGCTGAACGTTTTGCTGTCAATTGCGATAGCTACAAAGTTTGAAATATTGGTTCTATTGCGACATTACTAGAAACGGAGGTTTATAAAGAATCTGAAGCAATCCGAAAAATTAACGAAGTTGAAGCTGAAGGCCTGGTGCTTACTCGGACCACGCAAACATGGTTAAGGAAATTTGCGGCTGGTGACTTAAGCTTGAAAAGAAAGCTATAGGTAGGCCCATTGCGGTTGATTCGGACGCCCTGCAAAGGAATCTGGAAGGCAATCCACGAACACAATCACTCGCAAATTGTCAGAAGAACTGGGAATTTCTAAATCTACCATCGCTAAGCACCTGCACACGATCGGAAAGACTTACAGACGATCTCCTAAAGTGCATCATGAGATCACCTCAGATAAAGCTCAACGATGTGTCGATATATTCAAGGAACTTCTCAGAAATCCATGCAATACTCGATTTATGAAACGAATAGTTATTTGGATGAAACGTGGATATATCTGTGTAATCCAGATTCTTCACAACAGTGGTGGAATAGAGGTGAACCAGCTCTACTTACCCCAAAACGCGGACGTTTTGAGAAAAAAGTTTGTGCTGCGTGTCTGGTGGAATTATGAAGGTGTGATCCACTTTGAGCTCCGTCCAAATGGTTGGCCTATCAATGCCGAACAGTATTCTCAGCAACATTTTTGATTATATGATAAAATTCAGCCGAAGTATTCTGCCTTAGTCAACCAAATGCGAGCACTGCTGCAACAAGACAAGGCAAAATCTCATACCACTAATTGCATCCTAGTTAAACTTCGGAAACTGTATGGAATCCAACTGCAGCCTCCTCCAGCATACAATCTTAATCTTGTTCCTTCAGACGACCACTTGTTTTGGGCTACGGCACATTTTCTCCGTTGTGAGCAGTTGACTACATTGGACGATGTCGAATGCGAGTGCCAAGGGTCCCTTGCCTCTAAATCGAAAGCTTGCTACCGTGCAGGAATTAAACAGCTGGCAAACAGATGGGTTCAAACTATTGAATATGATGGCATACACTTTGAAATTTAGCTTGGATTCTTCCAAAGTTCTGGTAAGTGAAACTAGTTTATTTAAAACGCGTTTTTTCCGGATACATAAGTAATTTATTCTGTTAGTGTCTCTCACATACCAGTCTGCTGAAATCAACTTCCATCCTTTTACCAAGTGATAAGATTTTGCCTGATCATTACACACGGTTAAGTCACATTATTGTGACCACCAGCTAATATCCAGTGTGAACGCCGTGAGTAGCGCGGACAGCAGCTAGACGGGCTGGGAGTGATTCAATAAGGTGGTGGAAGCTGTTCACAGGTATATGGAGCCATGCTGACTACAGTGAATCTGACAGCTGCTGGAGGGTGCGTGGTGGAGGATCCGTAGAACGAACAACACGATCGAGATGGTCTCACAGATGCTCAATTGGGTTTACGTCTGGGGAATTAGAGGGCCAGGGAAGTACTTTGTAGTCTTCATCGCGCTCATCCAACCACCCTCGGATATTTCTAGCTGTATGACACGTCGCATTGTCGATCTGGAAGATTCCATCCGCCCCACAAAAGAAAATCAGCATGTATGGTTGTACGTGGTTTGCAAGGATGAATTCAAAAGGACTTGGTCCGTAGTGCCTTAAACAGGTATCAGTGGACCCAGAGAATGTCACAAAATATTCCCCAGACCATAATGCTGGCCCCATCAGCGTGTGTTCTTCCAGAAATGGTTGAAAAGTGTTTATTCTCCGATGTCTCTCGCCTAATACGCCAATGACCAGCCGTTCGAAGAAGCAAAAAACGTGACTCATCGGAGAAGCCAATCCTTTGCCAATCAGCGGATGTCCAATTTCAATACTGCCGTGCAAATTTAAGCCTTTTCTGCCGATGCATCTTCATTAACATAAGTGCAGTGACCATCCATCTGCATCGGAGCCCCATACGCAGCAGGGTTCCCTGAACTGTCGTCTTAGGCACACTTCCGCTAACCCCCTGGTTCATTCGAGCAGTGAGTTGTTCCATTGTAGCGTGTCTATCGGCCGTCACGCACCTTCAAAGCCGACATTCACCTTTCACATGAATGGCACGTGATGCTCCGCATTTTGCATGTCACTTATTCGCAATGGTACCAGTTCTCTAATTACGATACACTTTAACCAGAGCAGCACGCGAACAGTTCACAAACTGCAGTGTTACAGAAACACTGTCACCGTTGGCCCGAAAGCTGATAATCATTCCTTTTTGCAAATCTGATAAATATCTCCTTTTATCCATGAGAGCAACGACTGATATGTTTCCAGAATGCCTACAGCACACTTTATATACCCTCGAAGCTACCTCACGACACGTACTGCTTTCATTGGCTACGCGTTGTTGACGTCAAAGTAGGAGGTGGTCTCGATAATGTGACTCGACTGTGTATAATTCCAGAGTTCTACGTGATCAGCTCTGTGATTTTCAGTTGATTGTCAATATCTCCATGCAGTCTCCGAGTAAACAAAAGATTATGACTACCACTCCTTTCGACGGGAAGTGATTGCAAAGCTGGGTTTTATTCTAGCAGAAGAGTGGATTCTCGCCGTATCCTAATGGCAACAAGTTTGTGTGACAGAATTTGGTGAACAAGTGCAACTCAATGAATTTCAATGGGGAACGATCTTTTGTTGTCAAAACTTCGGTGCGGCTACTGGTAACTTATGATGCCTAGTTAGCTGTGAATGCAGCATTGTAGCACAGATGTAAAAAAATAACGAAAAACAACAGCATAACGCTTCAATAGTAGTCTGAAATGACAGTAAAGACACGAAGTGAGTGGAAAGTCTGCCATTTTCTGATAGCGGCGCGATCGTCATCTCTACCCATCACAGTGTTAGACCGCAGTAAGGAAATTTCTTCCCGAGTAATTTGCAGCGGTTGGTAAAGAATTGTTAGTAGATTATTAATTATTGCTAGACACAAGCACGTTTCAGTGTGGGCATTTAAAGCATTAACACTGAAACGTTCATTAATCGGCAAAGATTTCTTTGTCTCTTGAGACCCCAGATATCTGCCGGATGATGGGCTCTGTGTTTCCAAAAAGCATTGCAAGGTTATGGATTCTTGCTCTGTTTTCAGACACAATGAACCATAACTTTGCCCCATCAAGCAGGTGGCGATTAGGTTGTGGCGTGGGAAATCTATTGGGTGGCAAATCGAAGGGCGCAGGAATGATGAAAGTGAAATTATGATTTGGTTGTGCACAATTTGCATTCAGTCTTACGTACCATATTTCTGGAAAACAGAGATGCCGTACAAAAAAAGACAGCACCGTGTGCGCTGTGTGAAAGCATGGTAGAAGACAATTCCGTGATATTTGTACACAGCCACCCTTGGGGTGTGCGACAGGTGTTGTTGCAGAGGGCTCCGCGCTCACACCCTAAGAAGAAGAAAGAAAGAAAATGAGAGAAGAAGAGAGAAAGAGCGAGCGAGCGAACATCTTATTTTTAATTATTCTAATTGTATTTTTTAAACTACGTGTCGTTTAATTATTCTTTCTTAATTTCGACTGCTGGATTTATTCAGGGTGTCCGAGAATTATTGGACGCATTACAAAATTATATAAAACAAAACATTAAACAGATAGAAAGAAACTGATTGTACTAACTTACAATGAAACTACACAAGTTATTAAATTTCGATGTGAGATCCCATGGTTGCTCGTAGTACGTCCAAGCAATACTCGATTCCATGCCATGTATTGGCAAGCATCTGATGAGTTATGGAATTAATAGCAGCTGTGATACGCTGCTTCAGTTCCTGCAAATCAGTACAAGGCGTCTGATAAGCACGATCCTTCACATAATCCGACATGAAATAACCAAATGGAGATAGATCTGAAGAGCGAGGAGGCCACGGAATGGAACCACCAAGCCCAATCCATCTGTTGGGGAAATGCTCATTTAGGCACTTACGTACACACGTTGACTACGACAAAAACGACGTTGTCATATTTTTTGATCTGGGGTAAAGCGAAATTTTCTGGCATATCCAAGTAAATGTCACCATTTATGGTTTTTTCGCAGAAGAAGAAAGGGCCAATCACTTTTCTTTTTGATAAGGCGCACCACAGAGTAACTTTCGAAGAATCATGTTCCAGTTCAATAGCAGCATGAGGCGGTTCACTGCCCCATATCCTACAGTTGTGACGATTCCCAATACCTGATACATGAAATGTGGATTCATTACTAAAAATTACAGTACTGAGAAAGTTTTCGTCGTTTACCACTCGATTCAACACATCCACAGCGAAATCGTATCACAGAGTGTGATCATTTACATGCATCTTTTGCACTATTTCAATTTTATAAGCATGGAACTTTGATTTCTTGTGCAAGATATCGTGAACTGTCGATTTCGGAAAGCACAGTTCTCTGCTTGCTTTACGAACGGATTTCCTGGGGCTTCGTTGGAAACATTCATTAACTTGGTCAACCATCTCACCGCTGACGCTAGGCCTACCGGCTCCTCCACGATGTTCTACATTGCCAGTCTCTTTAAACTGTTTCATCCACCAAGCAATTGAAGTCGTTGACGGAGGATTACAACCATACTCTAAACGGTACCGTCTTTTAAGTTCAATGACAGACTTTAATTCCGCAAGCCATAACACACACATCGCCTTCTGCTGTACAGATGAAATGACAACTGATTGCGCATTTCTCATGCATTCATAAATTTCTGTAAAGATAAACACTAGCGTAGACCTGGTGGAGAATGCATCAGCCAAAATTATATGCGAAAGCCCACTGAAGAGCAGAGAGAGGTCAACCAGGTTCACAGCCGAGCGTCTTTTTTTATGGTGACTATGCACGCAATTTCTTTCAACCAGGGAGCGAAACTCCTGTAGTTGAGGCTGTGATTGACTAAACCCAGTTACTTTCAGTCAAGATTTAGCTAGAACACACCTTGCTTTCCAAAACGGGAAAGACAAAAAGAAAAGAAGTTGCGGGAAAAAGACACAAAAACGAAAGTCTTGCTGGATTCTTCCCACAGCTAAGTGAAAGTCGTTCTGCGCGGAGCTGTGTCTTGTACATGGCTAGAAGGCGCGATGAAGAAAAAACGAACTACAGGCAACTCCTGTTTGCGTGTGGTCGTCCGCCTGCAAGAATTACGGCTTTTGAAAAAGCCCTGAGCTTTTCCTCTAGAGCGTGTGAGTTTCTGCAGGCAGACGAGAAAAGGAAACCAAACATGCGCCCACCTTAAACGCGAGGCCACATCGATTGAGAGAGTGGGCATTGGAGGAAGCTGTGATTAAGAGTGCCTCTCTCTATATCTGCTGGAGGGACCAAGCTCGGCACTTCCCTGAGCACCTGAGCCGTTGCATCCTGCTGACGTGGAGTGCGTTCTATGTGTGTCTGTATGTGACAACGTAAAGATTCGCCGATGATCAGCTGTCAGAGGCCCATCAAGTCCGCTTTTAACATCCGAGGTCCATTAAATCCGCTTTTATCATCCAAGGTCCATCAAGTCTGCTTCTAACGTCCGAGGTCCATCAAGTCCACTTTTAACACCGAGGTCCAACGAGTCCGCTTTTAAGAGCCGACGTCCCTCAAGTGTGCTTTTAACATCCGAAGTCGTCAAGTCCGCTTCTAACATCCGAGGTCCATCAAGTCCGCTTTTAACATCCAAGGTCCATCAAGTCCACTTTTAACATCCGAGGTCCATCAAATCCGCTTTTACCATCCGAGGTCCATCAAGTCCGCTTTTAACGTCCGAGGTCCTTTAAGTCCACTTTTAACACCGAGGTCCAACGAGTCCGCTTTTAAGAGCCGACGTCCCTCAAGTGCGCTTTTAACATCCGAGGTCGTCAAGTCCGCTTTTAACATCCGAAGTCCATCAACTCCGTTTTAAAAATCCGAGGTCCCTTAAGTGCGCTTTTACATCAGAGGTCCATCAAGTCTGCTTTCAATATCCGATTTCAATCAGCCATTTCTGTGGCGCAATGGTCTAAGCGATGGCTTCTGCTCATCCGTCCAAGACGGGTCCGGGTTTGAATCCTGGTGAGGCAATGATGTTGTGTCTGTCTTATACAGCATGGCTCTTCCCTGGAATCAGTGGCCCTAAATTAGGGACGGGAGACTGCTTATAGCCCATTGAGTTGCTCACGCTTGTCGTTAAACTTCCAATAAAACAAATGTCCATCAAATCCGCTTTTAACCGTTTTACCGGCTGAAACGAATTTACTAGGGATTAACAAAATGGGATGAAATCAGTTGGAATATATTAGCTAAAAAGTGCGACGATCGTAACTCGAACTTGATTTGTGGTATCTTTAGTGGTTCCAACACCCCTAGAACGAGTGACCTGCTAGACCGGAGTATATCAAAAGGATTTGCTTTCATACTTTGCTTTATTAAGGATTTGCTTTCACCCATTTATTATCCTAAATGAGTACTTTGTAGAACAAAGTGTACCGATAGAGCAAAATGTCAACGCACAATATTATTGTGACTTTCTGAGGACAAAGTTGAGAACGAAAATTCGTCAAAATCGCCCCAACGTTTTGGAAGCGGAAGTGATCTTCCTGCATGACAACGCGTGGTGTCATGGTGCAGCGTTGGCACGGGAAATTTTGTCGAAATATGGCTGGGAAATTTTATCCCACCCAACATACAGCTCTGATCTCAGTCCACCGGACTTTGATCTTTCCCCAAAATTAAAAAAATCGGCTCCGTGGCATCCGCTATGGATCGCTGGACGAGCTGTCACTGGAAGTGACCCGAGTAATACGACAGGTGAACAAAGATGGCGTACTACTGGACATCCAGGACCTACCTCACCGCTAGCAATCTGTCATTAGCAGCGGAAGCGAGTACGTTGAACGACAATAAGGTAAGTTTTCTTCGTTACTTCACAATTTTCTCAACAAGTTAGTAAAATCATGCAATGCATTGATTGTGATACGTTTTCCAACATACCAGAAATTATTACTCAAGTTATGAGGATAATGACTGTGGAATGAATCTCGCTCCTGTGTCCTAACCTTTGACCCCATTTCCATGATATTCAACAAAACCGGTTCAGTACACCCGAAGAATAACATACTAAAGTTTTGTCGCAATAGAAGCAGTTTTACGTAAGTTATGAGAATAATGGTTGTGGAATAAATCATGCTTTTGTGCAATGACCTTTGACCCCATTTTGTTGATATTCAACAGAACTGGTTCACTATACCTCCGAAACAACATGATAACGTTTTGTCGCAATCGAAACATTTTTAGCTAAGTTATGATGCACAAGGGCAATGGAATGGATCCCACTCCAGTGTCCTGACCTTTGACCCCATTTCGCCCATTTTCAATAGGGTTCGTCCCCAAGTGGCTCCCTACTACATACTAAAATTTCATCGAAATCGAACCATTTTTACGCACGTTATGACGCATAAGGGCAATGGAACAAATCCCGCTCTTATGTCCTGCCTGACCTTTGACCCCATTTCGCCCATTTTCGATAGGGTTCGTGCCCAGGTAGTTCCTTACCAAATACTAAAATTTCATCGAAATCGAACCATTTTTACGCAAGTTATGCCGCATAAGGGCAATGGAATAAATCCCGCTCTTATGCCCTGCCTGACCTTTGACCCCATTTCGCCAATTTTCAATAAGGTTCGTGCCCAGTGGTTCCCTACCACATACTAAAATTTCATCGAAATCGAACCATATTTACGCATGTTATGACGCATAAAGGCAATGAAATGGTTCTTGCTTTTATGTCCTTACCTTTGACCCCATTCCGTCCATTTTCAACAGGGTTTGTTCCCAGGTGGTTCCTTACCACATACTAAAATTTCATTGAAATCGAACCATTTTTACACAAGTTATGATGCATAAAGTCAATGGAAAGGATCCCGCTCCTAGGTCTTGACCTTTGACCCCATTTCATTTATTTTCAATAGGGATCGTCCCCAGGTAGTTCCCTACCACATAGTAAAATTCCATCGAAGTCGAACGATTTTTACGCAAGTTATGACGCATAATAGCAATGAAATGGATCCCGCTCCCATGTCCTGACCCTTGACCCTGTTTCGCCCATTTTCAATAGGGTTCGTCCCCAGGTGGTCTTCTACCACATATTAAAATTTCGTCGAAATCGAACCATTTTCACGTGAGTTATCGTGCGGAAGAACGGACGGACAAAGCTGGAGCATATACGCTTCTTCAACCTACGGTTGGAAAGCGTAAAAAATGGACAGCGTGCATAACTGTTGTTAAGACCCCAGTATTGTGGATGCAAGACGGTCATCGCACAGATCCAGAAACCGTCACTGACCGCCAATTACCAAGGTTTGGGTAGCCATTAGTTACGGCAAACTAACATTTCTGTTGTGTCACACTGGCAGTCAGTCTGACGTCGATTCGCTTTGTCGCAGAGATTCTAAAACACGCATATAACCCCCTTCATAACAAGGATGCCTAGCATCGCATTTCACCCAAGTAACGCTAGTATACATACCGCTAACGTCTGCCGAAAATATTCAAATGCTTCGGTGGCTGGCAGAGTCTCCGACTTTGTTGGAGCTCTGTTAGGCGGCATCTCCAGGTCACCGGTGAACAGTGTAGGAAGCAGCCACTGTCCAGGACAAAGTACAGGAAGTTTGGCATTCTGTGAAATAGGTAGCTCTCCAACGTCTGTATTCCACGGCGCGTAGTTGTCTGCATCGCCAACCAAATCTTTTTTCGCGATGTAGCAATTTCCCCCGTGTAATCCTATGTTTTTAGCATTGCAGTTTTTCATTTGCCCATTCGCACTTTCTAAGCTGTTTTCCTTGAGAATTCCCGTTGAATTTGTTTTCCGTTTTTTGCATATTGCAATTTCATCGCCTCAGAGTATACGTATTTTCTGAAATGAAAAGAAAGGCGTTCCAGCAACATACTCGTAACATTGAGTTATAAAAAGTAGCTTGGAGAAAAACGCCGATTTCGGAAACCAACCTTTTATATACGATAGTGATAAAACGCTGTCTTGCTATAAATTAGCTCGTGACATTGTTTAGCTTGCTGCTTTTCAGTATTGTATAAGGTAATCAAAACCTACAGATTTCTGCTTTAATACATGTATTATTCTAATGCTAATTCATTATTCTTTGTCAAAAAAAAAAAATACAGGCAGGCTCTGTTCTAATTGAGCCGTCAATTTGTAACGTAGAACTACGACTTGCAGATCGGAGAGTTAAAATGAGCTAGATGAGTATGGTTTCAGAGCGTTTATTTAATTTGTTATAGCCAACACAGGTCTATGATATGAAAAGGAGCTGACATAATTTTTTACAAATAATGCTGGATACATTGCGAACACAAAGCAGATCGATGCACGCATTACCCAACATGTTGCTCTGTGTCCTTCAACTTCTTACATTCCTCATCACTTGCTTTTGTCTCTCGTTTTGATTTTCTCCACTTTTGCTTGCGTTCATTCTGCGGCATTGGAAAATTTAATCCGTTCACGCGAAAACATTTTTTAAAATGTTTAGTTTAAACCACTGCGATATGTTATTTATATATTTGAACAGATTTCATTGAGAGCTTTAACCCTTTCACCGGTCGGAACGAGTTAACTGGGGGTTAAAAAATAGTCTGACCTTAACGCTAGCAAGTATATTCGCTGTCTAAGAAGTGGGCCGAACGCTACTGGAATGATTTCATTCATGGTATGTTTAGTGGTCCCAAAGCTGCTCGTACGTTGTACGAGTTACCTTGAAGACTAGAGCATAGAAAAAAGTTGATTTTGCCCTTAGATTTGTTATTCACACAGGTAATTCAGGCGTATGATTAACACCAATCCATTCTGACAAATTAACTGATAAAGGACTATTGCAGTGGAGAGGAATTTAAGGAAGGAGAGAGAAGACATTTGAGTAACTTTTTTTCTTACTCAGTTGCACGAAGTTCGTTTCAGGGGGACTAGCCCTTCCCTATGAAGTTTTAGGTCAAGGAAAAGGGAATGTAGAACTAGAAGGGGGAGTTTATTACTTATGACATGTTTACTTTCGCGGCTGCTGAGATGAGAGGGGGTAAAGATAAATAATTTTAACGTAGCTTTCGTAAAACACCGTCACTATGTGAACATTTCTATATGGAGAGAGCAAACGTTCAGCCGCTTAAAGGGTTAAAACGATACCACGCACAGTCATGTTGTCCTCACGGTTGCCGAGATAGACTGAGTCGAACCCGGCGGCACACCCAGAAATATTGCTTCATCTCCCACGCGCATAGGGAGCGTCGCGCGCGTGATGTATTGCGCAGTACGCGAATTGGGCTCCATGCTATTTATGAATATGCTAACACAATTAGTGTGTGGCACGTATTTTTAACGCTATAATCATTTCAATTGGGGCCTATTTTTGTCACAGGTGATGGGCTGTAAGTCGCCTCACACTATCCGCGGAGATAAACTTAGTCAAAAATAAGCTTGGTGGACAAAAAGTGCGCGAAAGAGAAAGAGTGAGGGAAAGAGGTCTATAACATTTCCTTTTTTTTTTTTTTGTTCGAAGAAAGTGTTTCAACAAAATTCCTTATTAACTTTTTCAGTAATTTCACAAAAGCTATTGTTTTTAATTATATTCCGAAGCTGGTGACCGTGCCCTGAGTAAGTGTTTCAAACCCTTCGTGAAGTTTGGCTTTCACAAAGGAACAGTTCCTCTTCTTTTTACAATAGTCACCGCAGTGTGAATTTAGGCATTGAAGATTTGCTCAAACAGGTTTTTAGAATTTTACATTCTTAACCAAATGTCCTGCAGCATAGACCGAACATCAATTTTTGATGTTTGAAGTCAATTTACACAGCGTAATGATAAAGTCAGGAATACATATTATACATTATTTTAAAGGAAATTGTATGCTGAATGTAAATATTTTTACAGAATGTCCTTACTAGTAATAGAAGTGAAGTTACAAGCAAATGCACAGCGTCTAATCATAAAAAGCAAAAAATAGTGGAATTTGTAAAATTAGTGTACAATGCATTTAACATACAATTACTGTGCAGTACATTATTGACACTTGCAGGACACTTGAAATAACTGACCAATAAGCAAAATACGCTTTAACATTTAATTGGATCACCAAAGTAACAAAGTGCACCTTCTTGGCATGGAACTAATAAGCTTCTCTAGTTGTCCAGTGGTTATAACATGGTGCCATACGGCCCTTACGGACTCAATTAAATATTTTAATTATAATTAAATTAATTTTTTTTATCATGACTCAATTAAAGACTTTAATTATAACTCAATTAAAATTTTAATTAAAGACTTCAAATGAGTCTGTAAGGACCGTATGGCACTGTGTTATCACCAATGGACAACTAGAGAAGCTCATTAGTTCCATTCCAAGAAGGTTCACTTTGTTACTAAAAAACCATGGGTATCCAATTAAATAATAAAGCGCATTTACTTGTTGGTAAGTTATTTCAAGTGTCCTACAAGTTTCAATAATGTAATGCACAGTAATTTTACGTTGAGTGCATTTGTACACTAATTTTACGAATTCCACTACTTTTTGCTTTTTATGACTAGACGCTGTACTTTTGCTTGTAACTTCACTTCTATTACCTGTAATAACATTCCGTAAAAAAATTGATTTCAGCATAACATTCCCATTAAAATGATGTATAATACAGTATGTATTCCTGACTTTACGATTACGCTGGATAAGTTGACTTCAAACATCAAAAATTTGATTTTCGGTGTACTGGTGCAGAACTTTTGACTACGGTTGTATGTATAAATATCAAAACTTCAAAGTTAATTGTGCAGACACATTAGAAAGTGTCCCCACGGCAAAATTCTCATGTTAAGACATATCATCTTGGAATCCGGCTTAGGGCAGTGTATATAGAAGATAGTTTAGATATGGAGAACGTTCAAGATAAAGTAGTATTTTCAGTCTTTAACTTCCCAATCTTCCTTTTAACCACCCATCTGTCACGACAACGAGACAGCCTCTTTCTATTCTATGAACGTGAAAGCACACAGAGTGGTTCTGGTAGCTATTACAGCAGACGCGGAATTGACTTGAACGAAGCCAGAAGGAAGTGATTTTTAAGACACTTTATCAGATTATATTAGAAAAGTACTTTAGCTTCTTCAGTTTTATTCGAATTTTCAAGAGCAAAAGCCAGCAGCTTAATGTACCACGCTAAAGTACTTCAGTTTTCGTTCAAAAAAAGAAATTCACATCTTTAAAAGAAATGAGAAGAAAAACGTTTCCAGAGTGTTTGAGTTGGCTGGACAAAATGAAAGTATTATTTAAAAAAACAGGACCCTAATGTACATTTTCCTTTTTTAAAAAGTCCTTCCTCGTTTCTTTCTTCCGTTAAAAAAAGCAAGGAAAGTAGCCGCACCTATGTAGTTTGCTTTACTTCTTTTTTTTTCTATTTTCGCTTCAGAAACTTTCTTTCACAGCTGCCCATGAGAAAACTCAAGCTCACCTAGCTGAAACCCGCGCTATTCACAATCACTTGAAGAAATGACAACTTTTAGCAAACAAATCGATAGAAAGCCTATGTGCGAAGCTATACGGATTTGATCGGAGTTTCTACAGCTCTCGTAACAAGAGGCTAAGCGAAAAGAACTCCATAAAAGAAGGAATTAGGGTGGAACTGCCAGTATTCCTAAGCGTTTTAAGAAGCGTATACGGAAGTAGCTGATATAAACGCGAATGAAGGGGCAGATGAAACTGGCCGCTTTTATGATGCTGTTTTATGGCTTCGGTCCCTCAAGAATAAAGTGAGATCAAGACAGAAGAAAGCAAGAAAGATTTCATTAGCTTTTGCAAGTCCGGTGCAAGAGCGAAGCACAGTTTGCGTTTATTTTCCTCAAGGAAATCCCTGCATTTTAATTCAGCAACTTCAGCATTATAACTTCTTTTCCATTATCCGATCATAGACCGCTGAAAGTCATAAAACCCATGTTTGGCTTTTAACTTTCCTTTATTTTCAAGAAATGAATCCATTACACGGAATTACTGAAATTTAAAAGGAATTCTGCGATGTGCTGAATCCGAAATTACTTGCCTCATTTTAGGCGATTTGAATAAATACTGAATGTGCAAGCGGGATTAGATCAGGCTCTGCTTTCCACTTTTATCCGTTATTTGCGTGATCCATAACGGTTTCCTTTCATCATACTCGAACTCTGCCTTCTTTGATAACCGCTAATAAGATAAATACCGGCAAATATTAGTTTGCCATTGAGCGTTCAGATTTATCTCCGTTAACAAACATCACATTCCATTTCGGATGCATAAGCTGATGGCGCAATGTTTTGAAATTATCCGTGTCGTCGTTGTTTTAAAAACGATCTAAATTACTGCCTGAATTCAAATGTGGGTACTTTAACCATTAACGATCCAGTCATTTCGATTCGTCGCACATCCAAAGAAAAATCACTGTTGAAGTCAAATTCATGAATTTGAAAGTGCACCGATTCGTATTTTCTAAATGCGCTTTTCTAAAACAGTGGAGGAGGCACTTTAAAATGAAGTTTTCTATTTTTACTATTTTAGAAAATCAGATTTATAAAAACGTACCACAGGCAAAGATATTTTTAATTCCAGTGTGCCTTCTACCTCACTATAAATGGCAGATATCTGAGTTACTATAACAAACCGATCTCGACCCATATTTGAGTGCAAGTCTCCTAGGTCTTTTCTGCACTTCCCATTTTTGATTAGATTGTGAAAACACAAGTTTGTCAATGACGAGTATCGAATCCGCGGCCCTTCCCCCACTCCGAAGTAAGCTGCTCTCCCAACTAAGCTACACGAACGGAATGTACTGCTGGAGATTTGTCGTCTTGACACGTGTTTCTCCACTGTGGTGCGTCACAGAATTTAAGAATGCATTTGAATTTGTCTAGCCATTTCTTCTGTGACCGTTGTACACGTTTTGCATGATTTTTGGTATTGAAATCATCTGGTTGTTGATCAGTACTGGTTCACGATTTGAAAGGTTTGATGGGAGTAGAATATGTCATATTCCCTTGTGAAGATAAGAAAACATCTGCCCCGAAGAAGAAGTGAAGAGGGTAAAAGCCAATTAGTCCCTCAATGAGTGTCAAAATGGATCGTTTGAACATTATGTACACTCCATAAATTTCTTAGGCAGTAACAGACAAACAAAAGGCTCTTATCTTTTCGAAATTCAGAAACAGACTTATACATGCGCGCCATTATATTTTTTCATCTACATATGTTTTTATTATTTTGTTTGTCTCATTTATAATGACATTTACAGCACGTAATTCTTTTAGTAAAAAGAAAAGGTATAGTAATTAGTAGCTACACTGAAACGGAAATAAAACGGCTAATTACAAAAATAGATAATTCATGAAAGAAATACGGGATTACGCCATATAATACAAATTTTAAACGTTTTAAAAAATTTAAAAATTTTTTAAACGTGTAGTGGTTAGCATACCCGGGCGTTTTCTGGGAGATGCGGGTTCGTGTCCCGCTCCAGGACGATGAAAATTTTCAAGTTTTCGGATATTATCTGACTTACCATCCTTGTCACATTTACGCCAAAAAACGGATTTTCATCTTTAAAATTTGTGTAGATAATTCTTTTACATCAAGTATGTTTAAAGTAGTAATGATGGGTGTCAGCGCCGATTGTTCCCCATTGTTTATTTCGTCCTTTTTTAACTTCCGGGTAGCACTTTCCGCCGGCATTTAAATGTAAAAAACCAAGTCGGCATTTGCAGTTAAAAAACCAAGCCGGCATTTAGATTTTAAAAAATAAACCGGCATTTAAATGTAAAAAACTAAGCCGACATTTAAATTTCAAAAAACACTCGGGCATTTAAATTAAAAAAAAAAACAAGCAAGCATTTAAATTTATATTTAAAAAACATTTAAATTTAAAAAACAACGCTGGCATTTAAATTTAAAAAACTAACCCGGCGGCATTTAAATTTAAAAACAGCGTCGGCATTTAAATTAAAAAAACAACGCCGGTATTTAGATTTTAAAAAATAAACCGGCATTTAAATGTAAAAAACTAAGCCGACATTTAAATTTCAAAAAACACTCGGGCATTTAAATTAAAAAAAAACAAGCAAGCATTTAAATTTATATTTAAAAACATTTAAATTTAAAAAACAACGCTGGCATTTAAATTTAAAAAACTAACCCGGCGGCATTTAAATTTAAAAACAGCGTCGGCATTTAAATTTAAAAAACAACGCCGGTATTTAAATTTTAAGTACAACGCCGGCATTCCAATGTTAAAAAGCAAGACAGTATTTGAATTAAAAATAACCATGCCGGTATTCAAATTTAAAATACAACGCCGGCATTAACATTTAAAAACCAAATCAGCATTTAAATTTTAAGAACCAAGCCGGTATTTAAATTTAAAAACCACGTCGGCATTTAGATTCAGAAAACCATTCTGACATTTAAATATAAAAACCACGATCGTTTCTAAGGAACAAAATTTAACGAGGGATAGAAAACGTAGGATGATCAAATTTAACGAAAGCAAAAAAATAATGAAATTCCATATTTAACGTGCCACAGAAAATTTGTTGCACACTGTCCTGGAATGAACGAATAGAAATAGTGGCATATACAGGACGAAATTGCAACAGGGCTGGGGAATCCTGGTGTGCTAGTGAAAAAATGTTCATAGAAAAGCAGTGGGGAAGAAGTATATCAAAAGCTGAACAAATGAGTTGTGCAATAGACTACCCCTGCTACGCAGTCCAATGCTCTATGGCTTGTGTGTATTGCGTCAGCAGAGTTGGAAAAGGCCACCTGCTCTTAGGCAAAAAGATAATGGGTAGGGCATACGCACATTAAAGTGGAATTCTGGGGGACAATTCCAGAAATTGTTTCCATTTCTCCTTTCACCCTCCGAATGAGCGTTGCATGGGGAGGATAGGTGCTGCTTTTGCTTCATGTGCTGTGTAGTTAAACTGCGGTCAGTCTCAGGTGGCTGTCAGAAGATGAAAGGTTTCATTATTTAACTAAGGTACTCATGTAGTTAATTAACTAAATCTTTCATGTGCATCCATTTGTTATGGATATACACTGTAATAGAAATTGCAACATCATGACGAAATGCTCCGATTTGCACGTAATTTGCAGAAGGGAGAGGGCACCATGGGAGATACAAATGATTACAATTGCAGCGCACATACAAATGCGAGGCGTGCGCATCGCCATAGCAAAGGTCACACCAAATGGCATAAAAAAGCGTACATGTACAAAGAAAAAGCTTCTAAACTTGCTATCGCTAAACTCGACCGTACGCAGTTGTTAACATGTAAGCATGCCGCGTAGGAGGGCGAAACATCCATACGAACATTTGACGGAGTTTGAAAGAGGTAGAATCGTTGGACTCAGAAAAGGTGGTTTATCATACGGTGATGTTGCTGCAGGCGTTTGGCGTAACCCACCTACCGCCATGCGTACATGGCGTCAATGGAAAGCAGAAGGTTCTATGACCCTGCACTAACGTGCAGGGTCCGGGGCTCGAAATCGCACGACCAAGTGGGAAGACAGGTACTTGCACCGTATGGTAGTGACGTCGCGAATAACACCGTCGACGACACTTGCGCAGCAATGGAGGATGGTCACACATTGTCTGATGTCTGCAAGCACTCTTCCTCAGCGATTGCTGCAGAGCGGCCTCGTTGCTGGCCGTCCATTGCTGTGACTTCCCTTGACGCTGAACCATAGGCGCCAGCGATTGCAGTGGTGCCGCGAACGTCGAAACTGTAATGCTGAATAGGAGCATATTGTGTTTCCGGACGAGTCCAGATTCAATCTAATGCATCACGACGGGCGAATCCTTGTTCGCAGACACCGTGGTGAACGGCGTCTATAAGGCTGCATTGTGCAGTGCCATACCGGTTCCACGCCGAGCGTGGTGGTCTGGGGGTGCTATTGCGTTTCATTCACACACTCGCCTACAACGCATCAGAGACGCATTGAACAGCCAACGCTACATCACGGAAGTGTTGGAAGCTGAACTTTTACCCCTCCTTCAGACGATTCCTGGAACCGTCTTCAAACAAGACAATGCCAGTCCCCATGTTGCTCGTACTGTCCAAGACATACTCTGTGCGCATCAAATCGCTCGTCTTTCCTGGCCTCCTTGCTCGCTATATCTGTCGCCTATATAGAGAACGTCTATGGCGTCAACACGCAACGACTGGTCGCATGGCCTCGCCTTCTGTCGCAACCAACGAATTGTGGATGCGTGTAGAAGTAGCATGGAATGCTTCTACACAACACCGCAGACAAATATCAAAACTCTGTCGTGTGTAACACCACACACGACCATCTGAACTCTGTTTTATTCGATTCCACAGCGTGTGGGGTCGGTTATCACCGCCCATGTTGGATTTACTTGTTACTAATATTTTGGCCTTTCTCATCACCAACCGGTATGTAATTGTGATCGTTTGCAGCTTGTACCGTAATTAACCACTCCCATAAATTTCATTGTGATTGCTTGTTTCCTTCTTAATGTTGCAATTTCTATTAACAGCAGTGTATAATATAAACATGCATGCATATTATCACATACACTACATTCACAAAAGTCACCGGACACCATTTAAAAAGCAAATGAACGAATCCGCTGCGTTGCTAAGATGCGTGGTACATCTGCAAACAGTATAAAACAAGCCTGAAGCTGACCGCGATCATATCGCACTGTGAGGTTAAGTAAAAATGTCGCGGCGGGACTTTGAGGAAGGAAAGATTGTTGGGTGTTATATTAGTGGGTCGTCCTTAAGAGAAACCGAGAGGCGTTTAAACATACCCAAGTCAACTGTTCTGGATGTACTGAATAGGTGGAAGACACACGGCGTGCCTGAAGCAGCAAAACGTACCGGCAGACCAAAGAAAATCAGTGATAGAAGACGTCGAAGCCTCAGGAGAATCTTTACAGCTAATCGACGGAGTACTGTAAAAGACCTCAGTGTACAGGTGAGTAAAAATGTTGGAACCTCGGTATGTACACGTACCATTCGCAGAGAACTTCGTTCCATGGGTTACCGTGGTCATGCAGCTGCTCATAAGCCTTTCATCTCAACTCGGAATGCTACTCGTCGTTTAGCATGGTGTAAAGAACATTTATCGTGGACCGTAGATCACTGGAAATGGGTCCTATGGACTGATGAATCCAGATACACGATCCATCAGTCTGATGGACGTCTGTAGGTATGACGGCAGCCGGGGGAACGCTATTTACCACAGTGTACTCTTCCTACGGTCAAGTTTTGAGCTGGCAGTGTACTCATGTGGGGGTGTTTTTCGTGGTATGGTCCCGGCTCATTGGTTATCGTGGACAAACCTGTTAACTAACGTGTCTACCTCGACATTCAGGACAATTATGCCCTTCTAATTCTGTGGCAATACTATGGAACCGAGCATTGTCGGTACAAGGAGGATAATGCACCCAGCCATAGAACAAGGACTGTTACGGCGTGTTTTGACGATAATTAGGTATCGTGTGTGGACTGGCCAGCATAGAGCCTTGGTCTTAATTCCATAGAGCACCTATGGGATGAATTAGAGCGCCGCATAAGAAGTTTGGAACCAAGACCTACTACTAAGCAACAATAAACGGCAGCATTATGTACTGAGTTGAAGCGCATAACTATCACTGTGTTCCAAAACCTTGTCGAAAGCATCTCTCGAAGGGTCAGTACATGCAGTAAGGCCAAAGGTGGGCCGACACTGTACTAATGTATGTGAGTAAATGCTATGTTGTGTTTCTGTTCAAGGTGCCAGATGACGTTTGTCAATATAGTATATGTACACTGACGGAAAAAAGATCCCAACACCACGAAAAAATAGTTGTAAAGGAATGAAATGGCGGCAATACATTTGTATAGGTAACATAGTTAATCGATTAAGGTTTCAAGATCACAGCTTATTGTAAGCGCGAGAAGAGCCATTTTAAATGTGAAATGCTGGTACATTAATAACCGGTTTAACCGCCAGAATGTTGAATGCAAGCACGCAAACGTTCATGCATTGTGTCGTACAAGTGCTGGATGTCAGTTTGTGGGATAGAGTTCCATGCCTGTTGCACTTGGTCGGTCAATACAGGGACGGTTAATGCTGGTTGGGGGTGACGCTGGAGTTGTCGTCCAATGATGCCCCATACGTGCTCGATTGGTGAAAGATCTGGTATTCTAGCAGGCAACGGCAACATGTTGACACTCTGTAGAGCATGTTGGGTTACAACATCGGTATGCGGGCGAGCGTTATCCTTTTGGAAAGCATCCCCTGAAACGCTGTTCATGAATGGCAGCACAACAGGTTGAATCACCAGACCGACGTACAACTGTGCCGTCAGGGTGCGTGGGATAACCACGAGAGTGCTCCTGCTGTCATAGAAAATTGCTCCCCAGACCATAACTCCAGGTGTAGGTCAAGTGTGTCTCGGCCGCAGACAGGTTGGTTTCAGGCGCTCACGTGGCCTCCTTCTAACCAACACACGGCCATTACTAGCACCCAGGCAGAACTGGATTTCATCAGAAAACACAACAGATCTCCACTCCGTCCTCCAATTAGCTCTAGCTTGACACCACTGACGTCGCAAACGGCAGTGGTTTGGTGTAAGTGGAATGCACGCTACAGGGCGTCTGGCTCGGAGCTGTCCTTCAAGTAACCGATTTGTAAGAGTTCGTTGTGTCACTGTGGTGGCAACTGCAGCTCGAATTGCTGCCGCAGACGCGGTACGATGTGCCACGGCCATACGCCGTACACGGCGGTCTTCCCTCTCAGCAGTGCCACGTGGCCGGCCGGAACCCGGTCTTCTTGAGGCAGTACCTTCCCTTGACCACCGCTGCCAACAATCATGAACAGTGGCTACATTCCTGCCAAGTCGTTCTGCAATATTGCGGAAAGAAAATCCACCTTCTCGTAGCCCTATTACACGACCTCGTTCAAACTCCGTGAGCTGTTGATAATGGCTTCTTCGTCTTTTTAAAGGCATTCTTGACTAATATCAATACACTACGTCGAATCTCAACGATAACTAACGCTCACGAACGTTACAGCGCGTATTTACAGCAAACCTGCTTTGCATGTTCCGAGGGGCGCTACTAGCGCCACACGTATGCGCCGAGCGCGAAATTTGCATAGACGTCATCTTACAGATGTACTCTCACCGCCTACCAACTGTCGTTTATCTAACACAACCCCTTCTTGGTGTTGGGATTTTTTTTTCGGTAAGTGTATATTGTTGCAAAGTTGTAATTTTCACCTACAAACGGATTTGATGAGGGTTTCCGGCGGTCTCCTCATTTAAAGCGGGCTCTACTATAGTTGCTTTTACTTCGGTAATCACCGTCTTATGACGAGCTTACATGGTGGATATGTTGAAAATAATGTTATCAGTTAAATTTAGAATATTGCTTATTTGGATTTTCCTATCACACCAGTAATTTGTTTCTGTTCAGACAATTACTGAGCGTCGTCTGACAGTTATTGATAAATAAATTCATTATATCTGTTTGCAGTCAAGGAAAAAGAAACTCTAAGGGGAATTTAAAAAAGAAATTTGCGGAGGAGAACGTTTCTTTTAAACAGTCTTCTTGAGAACTTAAACACCAATGGACACATTACCGAAATGTAATGGTGTGTACTAAAGTTTCTTTGGCCTGAGGGTCATTCCGATATTCCGGTTATTTGAAATAACATTGCGTCGTAATGCCTAGAAATAGGAAATAAAAGGTGTCCTCATTATCAGATCGGCAGGGGAAAAAACCAAACAAGTCCTTCGCAAATAACCTCAGAGCAATAATCGTTCACAATCCGAACAAAAAATGCCAGTGAATTACTTCACGCGAAAACCCAAGATGGGCCAACCAGCCATTTATATCATCTTGCATGAAGAGAAACAACAAAGTCAGGCCACGACGTAAATTATTGCTCTATGAATATTTAATATACCAGTAATCATTTATGCATTCTCTGTGTGTTAAACATAAATTACAATTTAATGAAAAACATCAGAGGCTCATCAACGAATTTTCTTGAGAAAAATCTCCAACCTGGGTTATTCATAATACAAGGAATAATCTTGGCGACATGAACGCAAACCGTAGAAAAGTTACAGTATAGTAAAGACGAAAATTGGTTTAATGATCATATTTGGCGAATAATTAAGGACAAAAAGAAACAAGTATTACTATAAAAATGAGGAGGAACATTACTTCTAATTAATCAGGAAAAAAACTAAAGGACTGAAAATAATTAATATTGAAAAAACAACAACATAAGAATTGCTGCAACATACAAAACACTAGTTTTCGCTGAACCTATTAGTAGTACGCAAGAGCCGTTCCTTGATATTCGGTTGTGCAGAAGATATGTCTTAAATCCATTGTTGCAACATCCTATGAAGGAACAAAATTAATGTATTCTTAACAACGGGTTATTATTTATAGAAATTTAATAAAGCAGGATATACATGGTCGAGTCACATTATTGTGACCACCAGCTAATATCCAGAGTAACCGCCGTGCGCAGCGCGGACAGCAGCTGGACGGGCTGGGAGTGACTCAGTAAGGTGCTGGAAGGTGTTCACAGGTATGTGGAGCCATGATGACTGCAGTGCATGTCACCATAGCTGCTGGAGCGTGCGTGGTGGAGGATCTATAGAGCGAACAACACGATCTAGGTGGTCCCACAGATGCTCAACTGAGTTTAAGTTTAGGGAATTAGAGGGCCAGGGAAATACTTTGTAGTCTTCACCTTGCCCTTCCGGCCACTCTCGGACATTTCTAGCTGTGTGGCAAATCGCATTGTTGTGCTGGAAGATCCCATCCTCTCCACGAAGACAATCAGCATGTGTGTACGTGGTCTGCAAAGGCTGGATCATAAAACATTCGGCCCAAAAATTCGGCATAAAAAGTCAGCGGAGGTCCAATTCCGATACTACCGTACAAGTGTAAGTCTTTTCTACCGATGCATCTTCGTTAGCATAGGTGCAGTGATCATCCGTCTGCATCGGAGCCCTATAAGCAGCAGGGTTCGCTGCACTGTCGTTCTAGGCACACTCCTGGTAGCCCCCCTGGTTCATTCGGCCAGTGAGTTGCTCCACTGTAGCGTGTCGATCTGCCCTCACACACTTTCGCAGCCGACGTTCACCTATTACTTAAACGGCACGTGGTGCTTCGCAGTTTCCACGTCGCTTATTCGCAATGGTGCCATTTCTCCAATCACGATACACTTTAACCACAGCAAGACGCGAACAGTTCATGAAACAAACTGCGCTGTTTCAGAAATACTGCTACCCTTGTGCCGAAAGCCGATAATCATCGCTTTTTGCAAATCTGATAAATCGCTCTATTTATCTATGGCAGCAACGAGTGATATGTTTGAGAATGATTTGTTTTGAGAATGCCTAAGCCTGCTCACGACGCGTGGCTTCTCTCATTGGTTACGCGCTGTTGACGTCAAAATTAGGAGGTGGTGAGAATTTTTCCGTGACTCACTTATAAACGTGGAAAAAGCGATGACTTCTGTTTGATTATCTATTATATTTCTTTTATTAAAGGGTGCACTGTTTAAAATAATGATTATTATTCTTAAAATGAGGTAAAATTAATTATATTGGAAAACTTTCTTCAATCCATATCCGTAGCAAACAGATGGAAACTCCCAATATGATTATCTGAATTACCGTTATTATTCCTATATCGTTATTATTCCTCATTTACCTATACTTGTAATTAACAAAAAAAGACAAAAACAAAAAAAACGAACTCATGTTTCGGTGTTTCTACGTTCGATTATTTGTATTCGATGGTGTTACCTGGTTTCCCAAGATTTCCTAAATTTTGAAAACTACAATGAATTTATCATTGTAGTTTTCAAAATCTTTCGGTGTTTTCGCGTTGATGATTTCATCTAGAGCCCTAATTTTCGAAAAAACTTTCCTTGCGATGAAATTGTTTTCAATTATTTCGTTAAGAGCCATAATTTTTTATAAAACTTGCCTTGTGATAAATTCTTCGTTCGATGATTTCGTCTTCAATGACTTCGCCAAGCGTCCTAATTTTCGAAAAACTTGCCTTGCGATGAATTAGTTTTCGATGAGTTCATCTTCGATTATTTCGTCAAGAACCCTAATTTTTATATAACTTGCCTTGTGATAAATTCTTCGTTCGATGATTTCGTCTTCAATGATTTCGCCAAGCGTCCTAATTTTCGAAAACTTGACCCTGCGGTGAATTCGCCTTTCCATGCATTCGCTATGGATGTTTTTGATTTCGATGAATTCACCACGAGCTTGCTTTTCAGCCTCTTTGGCGTCCTCCCATCACACAGTTTACCTAATGTTATTTTCCAATAATTCCATTCTGCTTGCCCCCTTCTGTTTGCTTCACCCTCAAGTCTTTATCCTGCATCAACGTCGATGTTAGGCATACTTTCCTGACTCCTGCTATTAACACATCTAAAATATTATGAAATAAAATCTATATATTAATTCTATAAGGTTTTTTACTGTAAGACCAGTTGTGAGAGAACGGCTGAACGTAAACATATGGTTAAGGTATCAAAATAAAGGTCTTACCATGTGGATGTGCCAGTCGAAAAGAAAAATGAGATTGGGACAACGGTTCGAGCGTTGTGTGGGGGCAAAGTTCCCACGTAAAGTCAATGGGAGAAGAGTGTGGTTGACTCACGCGCTGTTGAAGGCGGATGTATAGAGGGACTCAGATAGTCCAAAGTCTCTCTTCTCAGCGAACCGTTGTGCGAACAACGCTAGCAGGAATTTGTTTGAAAGTTTTCATCGGAACAGGAATTTGTTTGAAAGTTCTCATCGTTTCATATGAGTTCATTCTTTTCAAAAAAAAAAAAAAATATATTGTCGTCGATTCCGACAGGTTTCGTCTACCGGGGAGAAAAAAAAACTATTCGTCGATTCCGACGGGTTTCGTCTACCGGGTTCGAATCCCGGTAGACGAAACCCGTCGGAATATAATAATTCGATCCAGTTTATTCACGTAGGTAAGACGTTTCCTATTATGTCAAGATGTAAATAAACGTTTCACACGAGTTTATTCTTTTCAAAAAAAAAAAAAAACCCAACCTTATCGTTGATTCCGACGGGTTTCGTCTACCGGGTTCGAATCCCGGTGAGCCGCCCCGGTGGCGCAGTGGTCTAAGCGATGGCCTCTGATCATTCGTCCGAACGGGGTCCGGGTTCGAATCCCGGTGAGGCATGGATTTTGTGTTTGTCTTACGGCACTGGCTCTCTCCCTTCCCTGGAACCAGTGACCCTAAATTAGGGACGGGCGACTGCTTAAAGCCCATTGAGTTGCTCACGGTGGTCCTTAAACCTCCAATCAAAAAAAAAAAAAATCCCGGTGAGGCATGGATGTTGCGCTTGTCTTACGGCACTGGCACTCTCCCTTCCCTGAAAGCAGTGATCTTAAATTAGGGACGGACGACTACTTATAGCCCAAGCGTTGGCTATGATCATTCGTTCGTGAAGGGTCCGGGTCCGAATCCCGGTGAGGCATGGATGTTGTGTTTGTCTTATGTCACTGGCCCTCTCCCTTCCATGGAACCATTGACCCTAAATTAGAGACGGGCGACTGCTTATAGCCCATTGAGTTGCTGACGGTGTTTGTTAAATCTCCAGTCACAAAAAAAAAAAAAAAAAATCACGAACCTGGACTATTGTCTTTACTGAAGTGGTTGAATGAATTTGTCAATCAAATAAAATTTACATTTGTTGTTTCATATCAGTTTATTATTTTCAAAGAAAAAAAAAACCGTCGATTTAGACAGGTTTTGTCTAGTTGATTTTATAGCAGTTTCGTGGTGCATTCCAACTCTCACATCAAATGTTTGCGCCTCTGCACTGCGTTTGACATTTGTACAGGAATCCTTATACGTTTGTTTTATCAACCGCGCATATTTTTCTGGAACCATTTTCGCTCTCAGACGAATCCATATTACCTGCGTTGAAATTCTCTCGTAGTCCCCCAGATTTATAAATATCATGTATAAGAGCGACTTTCTTTCTCTGCATTTCTCCAAGAATTGTCTTAGGAAAAATATGACATCTGTTTCACTTCTTCCCGGCATAAATCCAAATTGCTTTTCTGCAATCTTTACCGTTTCTCTCAGTCTTTTATCCGGTATTCTGATCCATATCTTTATTATATGTGAGATTAATTTTATTCCCCGATAGTTTTTTCTGTCTTGTACATTACCTCTGTCTTCCTAAGTAAGTATCAACACAATACTCTTCCATTTATTTGATATAGCTCTTTCTCAAATATCTCTCTATTTCAGTAAATCCCACAAGATGCCACCGTCCTCTTTACCCAATACGTTCCACACTTCCACGGATGTTTTTTATACCACAAGCCTTTCCATTTTCATGCTGTCTTTTATTTGCTTCCGTGCTGCTTCTGTAGTCACTTCCGCATTTGGCTGTCTATCTTCTTAACTGAGCTTCCATTTTTTCATTCCAGAGCACTAAATCTAACTGTCTCTTTACATTTCCAGACCTTCATGTAAAGCTAAATATGCAGCAATTACAGATTCTATATCCTCTAGGTTCTGAATATGAATTGTATTATTTCCGTAACTCTATGATGATGCCCAACAATTAAACGAAGCCTTCTTAATTTCTCTTATTACCGTGGGAGCATAACCTTCTAAGCAAGACTATCGGAAACGCATAACTTCGTGGACCTAACTCAGGAGTGTATCTTGAGTCCTAGACCTGGCCTCCCCCCCCCCCCCCCGTGCCCCTAGTACTGTTTTTTTTTTAACGCAAAGTTCTTAGTTTTAATCTTTTTCTTATAGATTTTTAGTAACAATTGCGAATAATTTTTCAATTGTTAAGTAACCGAAGTAACTTTTTTCCAAATTTTAGGTACATGCTATTGCTAACATGATACGAAATAATTATGAGGATTAGGATTTGAACATTTATTTATGCATGAACATCCTTCTTCCGAATACTTTATTTGTACATGAACTCCATTCTTCTTTCGAATACTTTATTTTTACATGAACTCCATTCTTCTTCCAAATACTTTATTGTACATGAATTCCATTCTTCTTCTGAATACTTTATTTGTACATGAATTCCATTTTTCTTCCGAATACTTTATTTGTACATGAACTCCATTCTTCTTTCCTTATGTGTGAATTTGAGTGTTACGCTTTCATAAAAAGTTTCTTCCGAGTACTTTTTCATGTTTAAAAAGAAAGTTTTTCTCTATTGACAAAACAGCCAAGTTGCTGAAATGTACATTAAAACGAAGTAAATTTTTCCGTCATTTTTATCCGCGCCGGTGCTCGAACCCGGGTGCCCTCATTCCGGAATAAGTTGCTCTACCAATTGAGCTACGCGGACGTTTTATTCTGATTCCTATCTGCCTTTATGTCGCGTGCATCCTTCTGGCAGGTACGTCACACCTCCTGGTACGTTACATCATCTCCCCCTTATTTTTTTTTTATTTTTATTTTTTTCGAAGTGCTGGAGAAGGGATTCTCTTATTTTTCCTATCTCGCGGTGTGGAAAGAACATCACACCAATGCGAGATTTTGAACGGTCGGGTCATCCGGATAGCTCGGGCGCCATTATAACGAAGTAAATTTCTCCGTCATTTTTATCCGCGCCGGGGCTCGAACCCGGGTCCCCTCATTCCGGAATAAGTTGCTCTACCAAATGAGCTACGCGGACGTTTTATTCTGATTCCTATCTGCCTTTATGTCGCGTGCGTCCTTCTGGCAGGTACGTCACATCTCCTGGTACGTTACAACATGTCCTTGTGAGGATCGTCTATTTGCTATTTTTTACTTCAGTCACAGTGCAATATGATTACGGTCAGATGCAGGCTTGTTTTTATACCGTTTGCAGCTGTACCGCGCATCTTAACAATGCAGCGGATACATTCATTTGCTTTTTAATGGGTGTCCGGTGACTTTTGTCAATAAAGTGTATTTGGAGAGATTGATCAGCATTCTGTGTTTTATAGTTGTGTTTTTCTCTCTGATCGATCACGAGAAGAAATGAAAACAAAACCTGGTAACCGATCATGATTTCACTGAAGCCCTCAGTCATTAGGATAAATGTATCTGGTATACTTCTCCTCTAAAAGGTTCACAGTCTATCGCAGGCAATTTCAATTTTTGCAAGAAAAAGTACCGACCAAAGAGGAAGAGATTTTTCTCTCCTTCGAAACAACAAAATAATGTGAAGTTTACAGATAGTACAGGGTGAGTCAAAAGTCGAAAGACACCCTTGTATTTCTGAAACAGGAGGGAAAATGAAATATCTGAATACCCCAGCAAAGCATCGGTGAGGGAGCCTATCTGTTAGGCTATTTCCGCAACATGACTACGATCTTGAAATCAGCCATATTGGATCAAGGTCAAATTTTTCAAATGGTAAGAGGGGTCATGTTGCATATCAAATAAGATCAGAGTTTTCTCCGAAATTGATTGCCGTAATCAGATCAGATATACACTATATTGACAATAGTCACCGGACACCCCTTCAAAAGCACATGAACGGACCTGCTGCGTTGTTAAGATGCCTGGTACAGCTACAAACGGTATAAAAACAAGCCTGCAGCTGATCGAGATCATATCGCACAGTGAGGTTGAGTGAAAATGTAGCGGCGGGAGAGAACTGACTTTGAGAAAGGAAAGATTGTTGGGTGTTATATTAGTCGGTTGTCCATAAGAAAAGTTGAGAGGCGTTTAAACATACCCAAGTCAACTGTTTCGGATGTACTGAATAAGTGGAAGACACATGGCTTGCCTGAAGCAGTAAAACGTACCGGCAGAACGAAGAAAATCAGTGATAGAAGACGTAAAAGCCTCAGGAGAGTCGTTACACCGGAGTACTGCACAAAACCTCAGTTTACAGGTGAGTAAAAATGCTGGAACGTCGGTATTTACACGTACCATTCGCAGAGAACTTTATTCCATGGGTTACCGCGGTCGTGCGGCTGCTCAAAGCCTCTCATCTCCACTTGGATGCTACTCGTCGTTTAGCATGGTGTAAAGAGCATTTATCGTGTACCGTTGATCAATGGAAACGGGTCCTATGGACTGATGAATCCAGATACACGATCAATCAGTCTGATGGCCGTGTGTTGGTATAGCGGCAGCTGGGAGAACGCTATTTACCACAGTGCACTGTTCCTACGGTCAAGTTTTGAGCTGGCATTGTACCCGTGTGGGGGTATTTTTCGTGGTATGGTCTCGGCCCTTTGATTATCTTGGACAAACCTGTTAACCAGCACATCTACCTCGATATTCTGGACAATTATGCGCTACCAACTCTGTGGTAATACTACGGAACCGAGCCTTGTTGGTACCAGCAGAATAATGCACCGACCCATAAAGCAAGGACTGTAACGGCGTGGTGTGACGTTAATTCCGTATCGTGTGTGGACTGGCCAGCACAGAGCCCTAATATTAATCCTATGGAGCACCTATTGGATGAATTAGAGCGCCGCATAAGAAGTTTGGAACCAAGGCCTACTACTAAGCAACAGTTAGCGGCAGCATTATGTACTGAATGGAAGTGCATACCTATCGCTGTGTTCCAAAACCTTGTCGAAAGCATGTCTCGAAGAGTCAGTGCCTTTGCATTAAAGCCAAAGGTGGACCGACACCGTACTAATGTATGTCAATAAATGCTATGTTGTGTTTCTTTTCTAGGTGTCCGGTGACTTTTGTCAATATAGTGTATGTGTTGTGGTTCACAAGTTATCAACACTGAACGTTGAAATAACAACCTCTAAATAACCCTGTAATGCTCAGCTATTTGATGTGTTCAGTGTGTTGTGCCTGTTACTGAACACAGAATTGAAGGCGCTTGATCCGGTCGTTATACACCCGCACAAGAATATCGGGAGAATTGCGGTTACAGGCCTGCAGGATGCGTTGCTGAAGGTGGTGTTTGTCGAGGATTTTCTCAGCATACACCAGATGTTTCAGATGACCTCACAGATAAAAGTCGAGTGATATTAGGTCGGGGGATCTGGGTGGCCATTCCACAAGACCACGCCGGCCAGTCCAATGACCAGGGAATTGAACATCTAGTCATTGACGAGCAGTTGCTCCGTAATGTGGTAGGGAGCCATCGTGTCGGAAATAACAGGGGAAACTGCCATCTTCATTCAGAAGGGAAGGGAACACTGTTTCCTGTAGCATTTCTAGGCAGCGCTGAGCATTTAGGTTATTGTCGATGGGCTCGATTACACGTGGGCCCCATATTCCACACCACACCATAACCTTTACATTACTAACGACGTTAGATGGTTCCATCCTGTAAGGGTTCCTGCCACTCCTGTACCTATGGTTCTAACGGTTAATCGCACCACTGACATAAAAATTGGCCTCGCGACTAAATAAAATGACCTGTGCGAATGAGCGATCCTGTTGATGTTGATCTAAAGTTCAGGTGCGGAACTCGACGCGTCTATCGGAGTCGTCCTCTGATAGTTGCTGCTGCATCTGGATCTTGAACGGATGCCAGTGAGTGGTGTGAGGAATCCGTATAACGGCTGACTGGTTGATAATACATTCTGTTCTGCTGCGAGACGTCATATGCTACGTTGTTGAGTCTTTGCAAAGGATGCCGGGACCATTCTTGAGTTTCCTCGTTGGTAGCAGTTTTCGGCCGATCACTGCGTGGCGTGTGTGTACACAGTTCCAGTTTCTCGGAGTTTAGATATCAGGTATGCAACAGTGCTGTGTGAAAATGGTGGTCTTTCTGAGTGTCGTTTGTTGAAGTCTGCAGCAATAATACGGCAACTGCGTTCCCCAGACATTAGGATCACCTCAATCCTCTCCTCTTTCGTCAGTGCCATCTTCAGTTACCTGCAACAAACAATGGTTATTTCAAATTTCGGTGTTGATAACTTGTGAACCACAGCACATATGTCAAATCTGATTACGGCAATCAATTTATGAGAAACTTCTGGTCTTGTTTGATGTGTAATATGACCCCCTTTACCGGTTGAAAAGTTTGACCTTGATCCGATATGGGGGATTTTTCAAGATGGCGCCCATGTTCCGGAAATAGTCTAAAAGATAGGCCCTCTCACCTATTCTTTGCTGTGGTATTCAGATATTTCATTTCCCCCTCCCGTTTCTGAAATGCAGGGGGGTCCTGCGACTTTTGACTGAACCTGAATAATAGTTATGATATGAGTCTTTTCTGCTTCGAACAGCTGTGGTTATTCCACAAAACGGCAGCTGCAAAAGAAGATGGTGTTTCCTCATATTGCGGAACAGTCACTGTTACATTTTTCTATGGGAAGATGTGAATTATATTTTCCCTCACCTTAACATTGGAAGCTCAGAATAAAGAACTACGCACTCTTCCTTCTTCTGCCGGATACCAACGCTTAGTACAAAAGTTATTTCTCTTCTCTTCCGCATATGTTAGAAGGAAGCATCACTCTTCCCTGCGAGAAAATTACAAGCGAAGGAACGGTTTATGGCCGTTTGTTCAAAGCAGTGGTTTGAAAGTACGTCTGAAGAAGAGAAAATTAGAACATTAGCATAAGAATCTTGGGCACTCATGGCCAGTGGCGATTTCTCGGTGGATTTGGAAAACCTGTAATCTTCTCCCTGTTGGGTAGCACGTGGCATCACATTGTGAGAGAATCATCTACCCCAAACTGCCAATCAAATCAATGAGGAAGAAACAAAGAAAATATCAAAATAGAATTCTGCTGATCTGGCCGTGTCGCTTTCACCCCGACTTTTCGAACGTGAGATTACTACTACGTATAAACTGATTGCTTACGTAGCCAGAAATTGAGTCTGTTTTCCATTTTCCTTTTCATTTCACATGAGAGCTTCAGCGGAACCTTTGGAGGAAGAAGGAATTTCTTTTGTTCCAAAGCGAAGTTCTATTCGTCATATATCAGCAGTCTTGCTGTAATGTGAGGGCGTCGAAAACTTTCAAAAGAATCGATTTTCGATAAGTAAATCACCACCAAATAAAGAAACTCCAATGTCACGGTAACCTAATATAAAACTACCTTTATTAAGTCCTTGTTCCAAACCCATCTTCTCTTACTGCGAAACTGAAGGAATAATTAATTAATAAGATAAGAAGTTTATAGAGTAGGTGTAAAAGTGCCGCTTTTCAAAATGGCATGGATGCATACATGAATACCTTTCTACATATTATCTCTTTTTGAGAATGTTAAGGTGCAGCAAATGCGAGTTGGTTACCATAGTTGCTATCAAGTTTTAATCGAAAATGAAGAAACATACCAGTAAGACTTCTGATATGCAGGGAATATTCTTGTGCGTGCTCAGGTGGATGAATAATACTTGTTTTATAACTATCTAGTGATCAGAATTCCTTTTCATAGAATAGAAACCAAAGTTTCCAAGCTTTCGCACATCAACCAGATGGGTTTTTTTCAAGGAAGGTAGACAAAAAAATAGCTTGGAAACTTTGATTTCTATTCTACGCTAAGATATCCGGATCGCTAGTATAGTTATACTATTTTGAGTATAGTTGGTGTACAGTTCCTGTTTATTCATTACTTTTGTTCTTTGAGAATACTGCATAATCTTCGATATTGCTGTGAGAACAGATTTATAGCGAAATACAATGAAGTTATTACGATATGGATGAGCTGCCTGATCTCCTGCCACGTGTCTGTGTGGCAGGCGACTGCTAAGGGTTCTGATCCCGTTGCCAACCCTCGAGCTCGGTTTTTGTTTTGTTGCTGTATTTTCCCCAGAATTTTCCACGATAGTGACGCAAATAAGTGGAGGGTTTCCTGAAAATCTGACTTGGATGTATTAGCCTCTTACGGATGTTTTCCCCGAGATTTGTGTGTTTCCCCTCTGCATTGGGCTAGTAATTCAGTCTTGTGAATCTGTGACATAAAAACCTCATGTATGAGGAATGCAAATATTTAAATATCAATCATTCAATCATCGAAGTACGCCGTACAGGGAACCCTTCAAGCTCTCAATATTATCAGAGATTTTGATCCCTGTGGCGAACATTTCATTATGGCATCATTAGATGTCTCTTCATTATTTCCCAACGTGCCTTTGCTATAGGCGCAAGAGTTCGTTGAATAAAGACAAACTTCAGTACTGGGTATTTCTCCAGTTCAAAGTCAAGATATCATTGCAGCCTTATAATGAATTGCTCAACGAACCCATTATAAATTTAATGGAGTTATCTACTAACAACGGGGAGGGACACCAGTGGGCTCCCCCTCTCATCCATTTCGGCTGAGGTGGTTCTTCAACATCTAGAGAATAATGTTATTCATAACAGTCCGTTCAAACTTACATTGAATATCAGATACGTCGACGACGTTTTAGTATTCTGTTCACACTCGATCGAAAGATTACAACAATTTCCTCATGCTCTATCGTTCTTTTTTCCATCAATTAAATTCACCATCGAACTCGAAGAACAGTTTTCTCTGCCGTTTCTTGATGTCCTTCTTACCAGAGATCCTGTTAAGAACGTCGTAACCCATCCTGCGTACCGGAAACCTACACATAATCCGACCCCGATTCCATTCTCTTCATTTCACCCCATTCAATATAAACTTGCTGGCTTGCGCTCAAGTACCAAAGGAGCTTCCACGCACTCTTCGTCTATACGTCTAAGACGTATTGAACTCGACTACATAGTTAAAACTACGAAGCAATTTGTTTACCCTGCGAACTGTGTTAATAAAATAATTCAACAGACTCAACGACTGTCGTTCACACGATTACAACGCGAGCAAGTTACCAGACGCTTTGTTGGTTCGGTGGATTACAACTCAACCATTATTAACACTTTAAACCGATTCTGTAACAAACATCATATAAGTTTTGGAATACGGACCTCAAACATATTCAAAACGATAAAACAAGACCGTGATCAGGTGTCCGCGGAACATAGGCATGGTATATACTAGAGATGAGCTCGGCCCGGCCCGGCCCGGCCCGGGCTCGGACGGGATCTGAATTCATTAACTACCGAAAACCCCGCGCCCGGATTGGGCCGGGGCTCGGAATTACACGTCTTGAATTTCATTGTGGATTTGTTACCATGGTGGAAAGATTTTCAATTTCCTAAGCTAGCTGCCATTGCAAGACAAATTTTGCTTAGCAAGACTTGCATTATTCATTGTCCAAAGCTATGGCCCAAGGAAGGATTAGTTTAAGGAGGTCTGGTATCCAAAAACTGGGAAAAAATCACATTCCCATTTTTTGTATTTTATTAAAAATCAAGAATCTCATCTTTAAAATGATGTATTTATTTCCAAAATTGTGCAGTTAGAAGTATTGTTTTCTATTTTTTAAATTTCCTCACTCCCGCGATTTTTGGGATGACGTTGGTTTTTAGGGCAACAGGTCGAGTTTTAGAGAAAAGAAGATCAAGTTGAAGAGCTGAGGAATTAGATGCAATTCTCTCTGTTTCCTTTTTCATTATGAACTTGATCTGTAAACTGCACACACATATGATAATATTGTGATTATTATACTACTAAGCGCAAAGCTTTGTTAATGTTACAAAATGCAGAATAATTTGGTCTGGATTGCTTTTACGTTCTTTTTTTTTTATTTTTGGAAATTTCCCTACATGCTTTTTTTATATTCTACTACATCACTCTAAACTACCTTTACCAGTTAGCATATATGTAAATTATATTTCAAAGATTAGTTTTCTAGAGTCAAAATTTCAAACACTTGCAACTAACTGTCTGTACGGCGTTGTACGTTTTATACTGCAATTTATTCAAAATAAAAGTAAATTTAGAAATCAAACAGAAATAACGAATGATTTTTTTTTATTTCTAAACGATTTCCTTTTTCTTCAGCTTTTACCAAAATTACTGATTCCCCTGATACGGTCGAAGGACACTTGATTATTTATTTATTTTCAAATCCACATTTTAGAACATAATTTTCAGAACAGTTATTTCTGTTTGATTTCTAAATTTACACGAATCACTATTCGTGTAAATTTAGAAATCAAACAGAAATAACGAAGGATTTTTTTTTATTTCTAAACGATTTTCTTTTCTTCAGCTTTTACCAAAATTACTGATTCCTCTGATACGGTCGAAGTGCACGTTGATTATTTATGTATTCTCAAATCCACATTTTAGAACATTTGGCTTTATGCGTAGTATTTCTAAAAACATATTAATATTGTGAAGTGGATTAACTGAACTAAACTTTTTAAACTAATGATTTTTAAACTAATCCTTGCTTGGGCCATATCTTTCGCCAGTGTATAACGCATAAATGCAAGCCTTGATAAGCAAAATATTCCAAGAATCCGGGCACGGGCGGACTCGGGCTTAGCAAACACATGTAATCAAAGAAAGCGGGCCGGGCCCGGGCTCCTAAAATTGAGCCAGAACTCATCTCTAGTATATACTGTATACCTTTTCAACCTGAGCTTCCCAATGCCCAAACTGTGACTTATATTTGCTCCACACTTCGGACGATAGGTGTCAGGGTTTTGAAACACAAGTATGATATCAAAACGGGGGCAACGTCTACAGCCATTGCACGTTTGGTAGCCGAAAACAAATATACTACACTTTCGGAAAACGTGAATCCTCTGGCTTTTACCAAAAATAAACGAGATATATTTTTCACGGAATCATTATTTATCACATGGTTTGACGATCTATATTGCAATGAAGGCCTACCCAGTAACTTACCATTACCTTGGCGTCAATACGTAAGAACATTGAAACCACCGGATATTTAGATGAAGTGTCGAAGCAGTTCATTTTCTGTGTTTGCAGTACATGTAAACCTGGAAGTTGCTATAGTTACAGATGCATGACGGTCGCTTGCTTGTACATATATGGTCTTCACTGCACATTGGGCTGCACTTTGGCTTGATAACGAGTCTTGTGAACACTTGAAAGATTTTGCCTGCATTTAAGGTTGCTTTTTTCTGTACACATTGGTTTTAAATGTAAATAAATATGTTATACTTCTGAGGTTTGCGTGTATTAGATAGAAGTGTTCTAAATCGTGCTGAGACGGCTTTGTGTAAGATTAAATCTTTGAATGGGTTGCGTTGAGGAAAAGACGGTAAAACGAATACCATGGAGTTACCAAGAAGAGGAAATAAACATATACTGAAAGGACTCCGTTTACATCAAGATTAGGTTCCTGAGAATTCCAGCGTAAATTCAGAAAACATTTATGCGGAACGCGGGCGTAAACTACGTTCCAAGATTTCCAAAATACGAGGTGTGATCAAAAAGTATCCAGAATGGTTGCATAAGTTCTAAATCGCGCGACACAGCAGGTAGCGGTTTAGCACAGGTAGACCTTGGGACCTCTATGCATGTGTTGTGAGTCACGTTTTCTCTGTTTGTCAGGTTTTCTTTTACAGTAGTGCTTTTTTCTTACGTGTGTGAATCGGTTTCTCGCATTTGTCATGTCGGAAACAAAAATGTTCGACGAATTTTCGTCAGATTTTGGCAAAAACTTTGCGAAATTTGCCAAGACATATACTTAAAGTTACAGAGATTATGTGAAGGATTGTATCAGTCGTTCACAGGTTTATGACTGTTACAAACATATTAAAGATGGTCGTGAAAGTGTTGAGAGTGATGAACGGTATGGGAGGCCAGCAACTAGCAAAAGTGAAAACGATGTCGAACTTGTGCTCATTTCTCTGCGGGAAAATCGCCGAATCACTATTCGTGAGTTATCTAAAGAACACAGCGTTAGTTTCGGTTCAGTTCAGTCGATTTTACGGATGTTTTGGGTATGAAGTAGTTCTCAGCCAAATTTGTGCTAAAATTGCTTTCAGCTAAGCAAAAACAGATCCGTGTTTCAACTGCTAGCGACCCGTTGAGTGCATTGAAAATGACGAAAATATTTTAAGAACTATCATAGCTGGTGATGAATCGTTGGTTCATGGGTATAAGGTCCAGTCTTCACATTGGTCCAGACTTCTCTAAGGTCCAGTCTTCTCTAAGGTCCAGTCTTCACTGAGGTCCAGTCTTCTCTAAGGTCCAATCTTCTCTAAGGTCCAGTCTTCACTGAGGTCCAGTCTTCTCTAAGGTCAGTCTTCACATTGGAAGACACCAAACTCTTTCAGACCCAAAAAAGCATGACAGAGCTGCAGCAACGTCAAGGCAATGTTGACCGTTTTTCTTTTAATCATGAGGGAATTGTGCATCATGAATACGCACCATTAGGCCAGACAATCAGTAAGGAGTACTACTGTCTAGTTTTGCGCTGTTTGTGGTACGCAGTTCGTCACAAAGGCCCACATTGCACGAGAGTGAAGGGTAGCAACTCCACCGTGACAACGCATCTACCCATGCACCGTAACTTGTGTGACTTGCTAAGCACCGCATTGCACAAATACGACATCCACCATAGTTCCGAGACCTCTATTCCTTTGTATTTTTCATCTTCCCAAAAATCAAGTACCGATTGAGGGGAAAAAGATTTCAAGATATTGGGGATATACAACAGAATACGACGAGGCAGCTATTCGTTATTTTAGAGCATGATTTCAAAAAAATGCTTGTTGCAGTGTAAACAGCGCTGGGCTAAGTGTGAGGGTTCGGAACGGGACTACTTAGGATGTGATTAAGTTTCAAATCTGTAAGTCTTGCACTTTTCTAATAAATCCAGTATAGATACTTTTGATCACACCATGTACTTAAAAAATGTCTTATTTTATGAAATTTACGAAATGAAAATTGTATAACGTTCAAGATTGTATGATAACACACATTTTGGGGGCATGGTAGTAGATATTTGAAAAATAAAGAAGAATGCAAGAGGTACCACAAACACACGAACCCCTAGAAAATTTTACAGCAAATAAAATTGGATAAAAAATAATGCAGTTCCTTTAAAGAGTGTCTTCTTTTTTTAGGATAAAAAAGAGAAGACAATCTTTAAAGGGACTGCATAGTAGGAACGGCCATCAAGGGTGGGAATGGCCTTCAGGTAGGGGTTGGTTTACTCAGCATTTATAATTTTGTTAGGTGCAAGCAGCTCCCAGTGGATTATACCCTTGGCTTAGCAATACTGTTCTCGGATGTTGGCCTCCTCTTGAAGTCGATGGAGCACTCCAACTCGGAATACGCTTTACATTTGTGTAAAGAACACACTTTTCATCACACGTAACTAATCGTTCCAAGAAAGGTTCATTTCTAAGACGCGCAAGCAACAAAAAGACAGGTGGTCATTCTGTCCGATTGATTTCTTGCGAACAGGTCACGTGGTACCCACTGGTCCAACTTTGTGGTTTATCCAAGCGCATGCATCCTTCTTCGTACTATTGATCTGTGTTTAGAAAGCCCTTCTTATAATTAATTCTTCAACGGTTAGATGTTGGTTATTTGATATGGCTTGGCTGTTATCCTCATCAGAAATCTCTGATGGACGTCAAGAACGTGGTTCATCTTTGCAGATTCTGTCTCTTTCACGGAATTTCCAGAACCAACGGCGACTTGTGCTTTCGTCTACAGCATCCACCTCATAATTTTTTCGGCAGGCTGTAGCTGCATTGTTACCGTAATTATAAATACAGCATACTGTGAACACTCAAGAGATGCATATAGCGTATTAAATCCGTTTATTTTTATGACGTAGTAAGCACAAAGATTCGCCAAGCTTTCGCACTCCACTGGGAGGCTTTTTCAAGGCAATGATAGACATAAAAATGCACGATGCAAGAGAAAAAAATGCACTGGATTTTTAATACATAAAATCCAGTGAAATGCGAAAGCTTGGTGAATCTTTTTGTGTACTACGCCACAGACATAAACGGATTTACCAATTTTGAAGATGACAATTCATTATTTGGTGCAAATATGACATGGATGGTAAGTCAGAAAATATCAAAAAACTTGAAAATTTCTTCGTCTTGGAGCGGAAATCGAACCCGCGTTTCCCAAATAGCGCCCGAGTATGCTAACTACTACACCACACAGAACGACCAAGTCTCAAATTTCCGATTAACTTGAATATAACCATCACAGGATTCGCTAGTCGAAGCAACCGGCATTCATGTTTAGCTAATCTGGAGGGTAAGAATTCTATCCAATGGTTACCCGGAGGAGCAGATAAATCATGAATGGAATACGGGATTACACCATATAATACAAATTTTGAAGATGACAATCTGTTTTTTGGTGTAAATATGGCAAGGATGGTAAGTCAGATAATATCCGAAAACTTGAAAATTTCGTCGTCCTTAACCTCCAGGTTGGCTAAACATGAATGCCAGTTGCTTCGACTAGCGAATCCTGTGATTGTTATATTCAAATTAATCGGAAACTTGAGACTTGGTCGTTCTGGGTGGTGGTGTGGTTAGCATACCAGGGCGCTATCTGGGAGAAGCGGATTCGATTCCCGCTCCAGGAGGACGAAATTTTCAAGTTTTTGAAGATTATCTGACTTACCATCCTTGTCATATTTACACCAAAAAACCGATTGTCATCTTCAAAATTTGTATTGTATGTTGTAATCCTGTATTCCATTCGTGATAAACTGATTTAATACGCTATATTTGTCTCTTGATTGTGCATTATTGCCTTTGTCGAACTCATAAAGCAATGTCTAATGTGATCCTTATTCCGTGACAAGTTAACCCTTGTGTGACTTGTTTATGAATGAGATGCACTTGCATAATTAGGGGCATTTTATAACATACCTGAAGAAGCATTTTGGCCATCACACGCGCCATATGTTACAGCACTTGCTCAAGATCGTAGCAAGATTTTTATGTAAGAGAGCGAAACTTGAAATTGCTTCCCTTCGAGTTCCACTCAAATAACAGGTGGTTTTGACTTTCTCACACACCGCAGTTATAGGAAAGTATCATGATCGTTCAAAAATCGCACTTCAGGGTTTTGACATAATTTTATTAAAAATGTAAAAACTAGGTAAATATCCAAGAGCCACAGGTTGCAAATTTTTATATCAAGTAAAGCGCAAACGTTATGTGAACGCCGACAGCAGAACATTCCACTGAAATGCAGAACGAAAAACAAACCTGCCCAGGACGAATGAGTATCGGATAGTGAACGTAACAATAGGAAGAAGCTTTAGGGGTAGGGCTTGGAAAAATTTCCGTTCAAGGTTAAACGCTCAGAGAACTTTCTGTAACAGAGCACAGATGATTAATTAACTCTTCATCTCAACGATGTTCGAAAAGGTCATGGAGGTTAGGCATATAAGCACATTGTTTTCTTTGCCTCCATTCACTGTTCTGGAAAATCCTCTTTAACGGACATGAGATGTTCACACCTCATAGTGTACGTTATTCTGTGCCCTGCTTAACTGCATGGAATACTGTATGAGACTAACTAAAGTTTTAAAAAGAAAATATTGAAGGGTGTAACTTTCTTTTTTAGTTACAATTTTCACTTTTTACATCACCAAGAGCGTGAATTTACGCCAGCTGGAATGACAATTATGGGAGAGCAACCGTCCTCCCGGTAGCTACGTCCCTGCACTTGCTACTTTACAGCACTCTTTTGTAAAAAAAGATCGTGCTTGTGTTATGGGTTTGTCTGTCGTTCTGTCCGCTTGTACACACCATATCTGTGTAACTATTAGTCCGATTTGAAAAAATATTATTTTATCTTTCGATATTATTTATGTCGAAGAGTATTTTAAGTATAATTCTTTTTTCAAGTTACGCATAGATCTTCCGCTAGGTGGCGTAAAAGTAAATGACGTTTTCCTTGATATCTCTTCTTTTAAAACTCCTATTTGCAATTTTTTTTTCTTTAGCAAATACAGCTCCTGATGAAAAATCTTTTGCATTTTGTTCTAATTTTTGGTAAAGAAAACTTTGGCCTCCAGGGGTCGTAAGTGGTAATTTTTGCTTATGATGTATTTGCCATAAAATCTTCTCTTCTAATATCTCGATTGAAAAAATTCGTTCGTGGGCCGATGCCACACACGTCCATAAACCTTTTCGGAGTATTTTCTTCTTAAAACATTGCATGGTTTTTTCGCCAGGGGGCGTAGATATATATATATTATTTTTGTGAGTATCTGTGCTTCTAATGGCCCTTTTTGAAAAATTATTTTGCTATTGGAAAGTCTCCGGTGTTTTTCTAATGATTTCGAAATTTTCAAATAAATCACAGATTTTCCGCTAAGGGAGGTAACGGTAAATTGCGTTTCCCCCGATATATCTACTGCTAAAACTCCGATTTGAAAAATTCTTTCTGCATACGATACAGCTCTTGATGGGAAATCCGTTGCATATAATTTCTAATTTTCGGTAAAAATGGTTCTGCAACCAGGGTGCGTAAGTCTTAATTTCCGCTTCTGATGTATTTGTAGCAAAATCATCATCATCATCATTGTCAACCATTATCAATATACTGTTGGACGAAGGTCTCCCCAAGTTTCCTCCACAACGGTCTGTCTTGTGCCAGTCTCCTCCATGTCACCCCTGCATATTTTCGAATTTCATCCACCCATCTCCCATGTGGTCTTCTTCTGGGTCTTTTCCTGTCCCTTGGAATCCAATCTAAAATTTCGGCTGTCCATCAATGATATGTCCTTCTGGCAGTATGTCCAGCCCATTGCCATTTCAGGGATTTAACTCTGATCATGATGTCTTCCACTCTTGTCATTTTTCGGATCCACGAGTTCCTCTTCTTATCTCTCCTGGTTACACCAAGTATGCACCTGTCCATGCTTCTTTGAGTTGTCTGCAGCCTTTGTATGTCTCTTTTAGTTAAGGTCCACGTCTCTGCACCATACGTAAGCACTGGAAGGATGCATTGATCAAACACTTTTCTTTTAAGACATAATGGCATATTGCTCTTTAAAATTATGCTGTTTCTTCCAAAAGCTCTCCAGGCAAGTTTTGTACGTCGATTAATTTCTTCATCAATGTGACCCTCACTTGATATCTGCTGTCCAAGATAAACGTACGTGTCTGTTATCTCCAGCTTTTCTCCATCAATCGATAAATCTTCATTTCTTGTAAAAGCATTGAACATCACTTTTGTCTTCTGAAAGTTCAAGACAGTAAGAAAAAGTATCACTGAAGACGTAAGAAAATTCAACTGTGAACTAGTAAGGAAAGCAATTGAAAACAACCAAAGCCTAAAGATAGCAAAGGGACATCTCAGTAAGGGAAGAAAACAGATTATGGCACTGAGAAAAGAAGATGGTTCTGTAACAAGAAATAGAGGCGAAATTTTCACAAGAGTGAAAGATTTCTACTCCAAATTAAATGAAAGGGATGATACATGCACTCCAGACATCATGAAAGATACCAGTACCAGAGTTCCTCTAGTCCTTCCAGCAGAAGTTGCACATGCAATCAAGAACATGAAGCGGGGTAAAGCTCCAGGAGAAGATGGAATTACTGAAGACATCATACAAGAAGCAAGTGGAGAAATCGAAACAGCACTCGCCCAAATTTTCACTCGATGCCTTAATGAAGGAAAGATTCCTGAGGATTGGAACACCGCTACAATGATCCTGCTACATAAGAAAGGTGACATTGAGGATCTCGGAAACTACAGACCTATCAGCCTCCTATCAGTAGTTTACAAAATCTTCACTAAAGTTCTTTCACACCGCTTGAAGGCAACACTGGACATGGCTCAACTCAGAGAACAAGCTGGATTCAGGAGTGGCTACAGCACAATAGATCATATCCACGTACTGAGAGAACTAATTGAAAGAGCGAGGGAATATCAACTTCCATTGTGCATGGCTTTTATCGATTATGAAAAAGCCCTTGATTCGGTGAAACCATCAGCAGTTACAATGGCTCTGAAAACCTGCGGTATTGAAGATGCATACATTAATATTATTAATAACATCTATGAAAATGCAAGTGCAAAGATTCGGCTGTTTGAAAATACAACACACATAAAAATTGGAAAGGGAGTGAGACAAGGTGCACCATATCTCCGAAGCTCTTTAATGCCACATTGGAGGGTATTTTTCAGTCGCTGAGCTGGGAAAACAAGGGGATAAAGATTAATGGAGATTATCTAACCCACCTTCGTTTTGCTGATGACATAGTTATTTTTGCAACTACCCCATCAGAGCTGCAGAGTATGATCGAGGAACTTGCTGACAAGAGTAAAGAAGTTGGATTAAAAAAAAAAAAAAAAATGTAGCAAAATATGAGCTAATAAATACAGACATTTAACGTGGACCAGGAAAATATAATATTTGATATTCCTGGTCCACGTTAAATGTCTGTATTTATTATTCATTCGCCTTCTAATTATTTCTTCAGTTGCTGCTTACCATCTTTGGTGAATTGTGCGGGTCTCCAAGAAGCAACCTGCCAAATTGGCTTGGCAGTTAGCGTGTGTGAGTCTGGAGGAATTCGAGGCCGCTGTGGTGTAGCGGAAGCATATCCGGCGCGTAACTGGAAGACCCTGGGTTCGACTCCCGGTGGCGGCCAATGAGAATTTTTCCGTGACTCACTTATAAACGAGGAAAGAGCGAAGATCTTTGTTTGATAAAATCTGAGCTTCTGAAATCTCGATTGAAAAAAATTGTATTGTGGACAGATACTACTCACGTCGACAAACCTTTGAGGAATATTTTCTTCTTAAAATAATGCATGGTTTCTACGCCAGGGGGCATAGATATATATATCTTATTTTTGTCAATATCTCTACTTCTACGAGTCCGATTTGAAAAAAATCCTTCTTTTGGATAGTGTTTCCGATGCGAAATGTTTTTCATATAAATTCAAAATTTTCAAGTAAATCATAGACTTTCCGCTAGGGGGCGCAACGGTAAATTGCGTTTTCTGTGCTATTTCTGCTTATAAAGCTCCGATTTGAAAAAATCGTCCGGTATCGCATACAGCTCTTGATGGAAAATATTTTTCGTATAATTTGTAAGATTTGGTAAAGAATGGTTCGGCCACTAGGGGTCATAAGCGTTAATTTATGTTTCTGATGTATTTGCAGCAAACTCTGAGCTCCTGAAAACTCGACTAAAAATTTGTTTTCTTGGGCCCATACCGCTCACATCGAAAACCCTTTTGAGAATACTTTCTTCCTAAAATAATGCATGGTTTTCCTGCCAGGAGTCTTAGATGCATATCTTATATTTGTCCATATCTCTTCTTTGAAAAGTCCGATTTGAAAAATTATTTCTTTGTTGGAGAGCGTTTGCTCTGCGAAATGTTTCTCATATAAATTCAAATTTTTCTTGACGCACAAGTCTGCAACCAGAGGGCGGAAGCTCACGATTCCATTTACAGCAATATCTGCGGGATTAATAACCCGACTGAGAACTTCTTTCTTCCGTCAGATACTATTATTTTCAATACCGGTTCCATTGACTTTGGATAGCTTTGATAAATTTAATTTGCGTCAGAAAGGATTCAAATGACGTGCTAATTACACCCGAAAATTTGGTGTCATCTTTTTTGTTTTTCCGTTGGAATTTGCATCATGATAAACGGGTAGAACTTTTGCACCCACGTAATACATTAGTCCATAGAACGTGTTTCCACAGATCCACTGTCCATTGGGGTAGAGCGTTTCACCACTTGGCGTTAATCTCACTGATGTTGGGCTTGTGTGTGCTCGTCGGTCATGAAAAACCACAACCTTCAGCACTCGACGAACGTTATGGTGCTGGCGTTGATTCCAGAGGCATTTGCGAACTTGGTGGTGGCTGCTGCAACCGAGTGCCATTGATTTTTTCAACCTGCTTCAGCACTCAGTGGTGTTTTGCTCTGTAATTTTAAGTGGCTTACAGGGTCGCGATTGCTCTGTTGTTGCTTCTAGGCGTTTTCACTTCATCATAACAACCCTTACAGTTAATTGGAGCAGCTGCAGCAGGCCAGAAATTTCCCGAACTGACTTGTTGCTAAGGTTTCGTTCTGTCACCCTGCCACATAGAAAGCACTGACCTCTGTCGTACGGGCCCGTTCTACTATCCCGCTTGCTCAGCATATTTGCCAAACAACCTGCGTCTTTTTACCACGTCTTTTGTTAAAAAAGAGATGTGTTTATGTTATCGGTTTGTTCATTCGTCCTCCTCTGGACACCATACCTCTGCAATTATTAGTCAGAAATCAATTTTTTTTTTTTTTTTTTTTTTTTTTTGGCGTTGGGAAGCTTAAAATGTGAGAATGATGATCCTTGCATTCTGGGTGCTTCTCGATGCACAACTTCGCCGCTAGAGGGGGCGATCCTATCGAATCCAAAATAAATTTTTTCCATATATTTACTTTTAAATATCCGATTGATTTGTTTTTCTTCCTTTCGATGTCAAATACACTGGTGTTCAAAAATTAAGGACGAAGAAGGAAAATTAGCATAACAGAGGAACGAGCGGGCAGAACGGACCAAAAGATAGACTAGGGGCCGGTACAGTAGGTCATGCGCATATATGCAGCATGAAGTAGAGGGGGGAGTGTTGGAAGGGTATAAAGCACACGGGCGGTGTACGCTCAGCAATTCGGTGAAAGCTACTGCACGGTGTACATCGGTTTGAACGACGTCGAGTTGCTGCCACCGTGTGATATGACCAACAGGCAATTCAGTAGACGACATCTGGATAACTTTACCCTAGGTCGCGTCATTGGGAAGTTGGAAAAAGGTCGAAGTGTGACTAGTGTGGTCGAGGAGTTCGGGATCGCTCACAGCATTGTTTCATGAGCTTGGAAAGCATTTCAAAGGGCAGGAACAGCTGTCCGAGAGTTTAGCAGTGGTCGTCCATGAGCAACTACGGCGGCGGACGACCGGTATATTGTCCTACAGGCGAGAAGAGACAGACGGCAGACAGCGGGAGAAATCGCAAAGCACATGCAGCAGACAACTGGACGTCCGTTATTGCGTTTTACCGTGGCCAGAAAGCTGCACAAAGGTGTTCTATTTGCACCACGACCAGTACGGTGTATGCCATTAACGCCTTCTCATCGGGGAAGGCGGTTTCTGTGATGAAAGGAACACAAGAACTGGGCACAGCAGCAATGAGGTCGAGTTCTCTTTACGGGTGAGAGCCGATTTAGTCTGACGAGCGATTCTGAACGTATACACATCTGGAGAGAGCCGGGAACACGCAATCACACCTCCAACGTCATCGAAAGTGACCGGTTTGGAGGTGGCGGAGTTCTCGTTTGGGGGCGGTATCATGTTTGGGGGCGGTATCATACTTGGTAGCCATACTGACCTCAACATCTTCCAAGGAGGTTCAGTCACTGGTGTCTGCTATTGTACCGAGGTTCTCCTGCCTCACGTTCGTCTGTTTAGAGGTGCTGTGGGTCCTGAGTTCCTCTTCATGAACGACAACGCTACACCTCATCGTACAGTGGCTATCGCAGAGCTGCCGGAGAGTGAAGATATTCAACGCATGGATTGGCCCGCAAGGTCTTTGGACCAAACTCCAATCGAACACGTGTGGGACCTTCTCAGAAGACGCTTGGCAGCACGTCACCAGCCGCCAGCAACGATTCCGCAGCTGCGATTGGCGCTACAAGAGGAATGGGCCGCGATGCCTCAACAGCTCCTTGACAACCTCGTCCTCAGCATGGACAGACGTTGTAAATCCTGCAGCGCAGTCAGGGGTGATCATATCCCCTACTAAAGACTGGATTTTTCTTGGCAGCCGCTTGTGACATGGACGTTTCTGTTTTCTGTCCAGTTATGCTCGAAGCTACCTTTCCAATAAAGTGCCTTTGTATCCTTTGGATTCCTTGTTTGGACGGTTTTTCTCACTTGTCCCATATTGTTACATCTTGGGGATCTTATGGTATGATTTGAGTCGATGTGGAGCACTTCGGCACGACGTTACATTCGAAAAACCGTCTCGTCCTTAATTTTTGCACGCCAGTGTATATAAAACACAAAACGTCTGTTTTTTTGTCTGAAGCAGCAAAAACTCTCGAACGCCGAACTGTGGCATCGTGAAATTTGCACAGCTTATTAATACTGGGATTTCTAGGTCAACGCAACTATTTTAAATTATTCAAGTTATTCCGTTCGCAAGTTATAAATTAATTAATAAGCTAATCAATAAAGGCAGCGTCGTTTGCTACGCCATCGTTATTTGTTCCAAATTTGAAAGCACGTGACTGCATTCATCGCCGGGGCACATCCACGCACATCCACGAATGTTTGTGTTCTTTGAGCATAAAAAAATGCAAAAACGAACTTTGCAAAATCTTAACGAAACGGGCTGAAATTTTTATCAGCACCATTAACGATTTATGGTGTTCATTAAAATTTCAGCCAGTTTCATAAAATATTCGCAAAGATACGTTTTTAACTTTTTTTATCCCAGAGCCCCTCAAAGACGTCTGAAACTGAAAGCACGTGATGTATTTGATCGTCGATAACAAATTGTTATCGAATTTTGTTCAGTAAGTGCTGTGTCTCCTGGACACGTGTTAAATAATTCGTAACGCTTTTGGTCCGTTTGATTCTACAGATTCCATACATTCTGTACCGGGCAAAGCCGGGTAGTAAAGCTAGTCTTTTTTATAACAAAGACTATTTTTGGCATAAGTTCTTTTTCAGTAATTTATAGATTTTCCACTAAGGGGCGTAAAGATAAAGCGTTTTTCCCCATATCAGGGCTTCTAAAAGTCTGATTTGGAAAACTATTCCTGCATCGGAAACAGCTCCTCATCAGAAATATTTTGCTTATAATTTCTAATTTTTGGTAACAAATGGCTTGTCCACCAGGGGGTGTAAGTTTCTATTCCTACTTCTGATATATTTGAAGTAAGATCTGAGTTTCTAAAAACTTGGCTGAAAAAATTATTTCGTCTCACCTCGGAAAACCTTTTGACAACATATTTTTCTTGTAGATATTGCTAACTACGAAAAACTCTTTGTGTGTATTTTCTTCCCAGAATAATGCACGATTTCGCCGCTAGGGTTGTTAATGTTTAATCGGTTTTTCTTCATATCTCCTGCTTCCAAATGTGCTATTTAAAAAATTCTTTCAACATCGGATGCCATTTACCCTGTGGAACACTTTAGATAATTATTTGAAGATCTTTATGGTTCACAGTTCTGACACTAGGTGGCGTTTGTGTTCTTTTGTTTGCAACTGTATCTCCGCTTCTAAAAACCCTATTGGGAAATTTCTTTTTTACTGCATGCCATTCGCTTCAGTAGAGATGTGGAACATTATTCTCTTTAAACAATGAACATATTTCCCACTTAAGGACGTAAAGGTCAAAGCCTTTTTCTCACTATCTCTGCTTCCTTTATACTATTTGAAAGGTTTTTTTTCCTTAGCATAGCTTTTTTCCATGAAGTATATATTTCGCCTATTTTTCACTTTTCCATTATGCAAAATTATGCCGCTAGAAGGCGCAAAATTTTATAATCTTCCCTTCTATATTTCTTATTTAACTCTTCGATTGGGAAATCTGTTCCTCTCTGTTCTTTCTTATGCTATGAGAAGCTTTTATGCGACATTTGTTAATTTTCGTAACAAACGTTTTAGCCGCTGGTGGAAGTAAATAGCTGTTTCTATTTCTGGGTGTTTTACGATTGTAGAAATCCGGTTGATTTTTTTCTAACCTGTTGCATTGACTTTGATAAATTTAATTCGCGTCAGAAGGAATTAACAAATTAGTAAAATCATGCAATGCATTAATTATCATACACTTTCCAACATACCAGGAATTATTACTCAAGCCATGAGGATAATGGCTATGGAATAACCCCATTTCGATGATATTAAACAGAATTGGTTCAGTATACCTTCGGAACAACATGATAAAGTTTTGTCGCAAAGGAAGCATTTTCACGTAAGTTATGACGCATAAAGACGATGGAATGGATCTCGCTCCGTTGTCCTGAACTTTGACCTCATTTCGATGATATTAAACAGAACCGGTTCAGTATACCTCCGGAACAACATGGTAAAGTTTTGTCCGAATCGAAGCATTTTTAGTCAAGTTATGAGGATAATGGCTGTGGAATAAAACTTGCTCCTGTGCACGGCCTTTTGACCCTATTTCGATGATATTAAACAGAATTAGTTCAGTATACCTCCGGTATAACGTACTAACGTTTTGTCGCAATAGAATTATTTTCACTCAAGTTATGAGGATAATGGTTGTGGAATAAATTCCGCGCCTGTGCGCCGACCTTTGACCCCATTGTGACGATATTAAACAGAACCGGTTCAGTGTACCTCCGGAACAGCATGATAAAGTTATGTCGCAATGAAGCATTTTTACGTAAGTTATGACGCATAAGGACGATGGAATGGATCCCGCTCTTATGTCCTGTCCTTTGACTCCATTTCGGCTATTTTCAATAGGGTTCGTTCCCAGGTTGTCCCCTACCAAATACTAAAATTTCATTGAAAACGAACCATTTTTATGCGAGTTATCGTGCGGAGAGACAGACGGCCAGACGGACAAAGCTGGAGCATAGACGCTTCTTCGACCTACGGTTGGAAAGCGTAAAAAACTCGTGCTCCTTAGAATCTAAAATTCGATCTCATCTTTCTTGTTATACCTATATGGGACATAGCTGTGATGTATATAGGCAGAACTACTACTCAAAGTTGTGTCTGGGTATTTTTGATCGTATGCTCTGCCTTTAAACAGAGAAATCTTGTACCACTAGTTATCGCCTTTTTCTTTTTACAAATTTTCTGAAAATCTTTTGATTGTAAACTTACAAAGTTCTTATTTTACTTCTATTCCCTAATTTATGGCCACTGGTAGCAATGGCTATAAATAAGGGACAGACGATTTCTTTCAGACTTAGACGCTCAAGGGAGTCATTAAACCAGGAAGCGATATAAATAAAATTAAATTGATATCGATCGTAGGTTGTCCGGCATATTGATTATTTTCTTGTTGTCTTCTCCTTGCTCTAATTAGTGCGATACCGAAATCAACAGAGCAGGGGTTATGTTGCAATATAGATGAAAATATAATAATCGCAGTTCATGCGAATTACGCAATACGTTGCTGCGATTTAGTAGCGAAATCTGGTATTACCCAAAATAAAATGATTAAGTGTGCTGCTTTGCTAATTTGTTACAGCAACAATAGACTTCCAATGAAAGTAAGTCAGCAGAAGAGTGTGAATAACTTTTATATGAAAAAAAATATCATTCAAGAAAAGTTTTACTCTTCCAAGTGGTTGTTTAACATTTTGTAAATCCACTGAGAATTTATTAGAATGGCTACATGAACAACATAACTATTTATAACGACCTATGTTGGTTACATTGCCAAAATAAACTGGTTTGTATAATAATTTTATTTTTAATTATACCAGACTGTGAATACTCATGAAATGCATGTAGCGTATTAAATCCGTTTACTTTTGTGGTGTATTAAGCACAAAGATCCGCCAAGCTTTCGCAACCCACCGGGAGGCTTTCTCAAGACAATGGTAGCCATAAAGATGATATTTTGAAAATAACGTAGGTGACATCACGAGCGTATAACACGAATTTTTATCAAGCAGTTATACGGTGCGTCGCTATGTGTTTTCATCTTTTAATAACGCATGCCAAACCCCTGGTACTTCAGTAGAAACTATATCATTGCATGCTAGTTTTCTGGATAGGATTGCGACTGTTTCCCCGATGGCAGTCTCTTTAAAGTTCGTGTAAAGGGCAATTCTTCTAATACTATTTCGTGCAGAAGCGGTCGATCAATGCATGACCGCTCTGGCGAGGGCTGTGTTCTGCGTGTCCTGTTTGACATTCGATCCGGCGAGGGCTGTATTCTGCGTGTCCTGTTTGACATTCGATCCGGCGAGGGCTGTATTCTGCGTGTCCTGTTTGACATTCGATCCGGCGAGGGCTGTATTCTGCGTGTCCTGTTTGACATTCGATCCGGCGAGGGCTGTATTCTGCGTGTTCTGTTTGACATTCGATCCGGCGAGGGCTGTATTCTGCGTGTCCTGTTTGACATTCGATCCGGCGAGGGCTGTATTCTGCGTATCCTGTTTGACATTCGATCCGGCGAGGGCTGTATTCTGCGTGTCCTGTTTGACATTCGATCCGGCGAGGGCTGTATTCTGCGTATCCTGTTTGACATTCGATCCGGCGAGGGCTGTATTCTGCGTGTCCTGTTTGACATTCGATCCGGCGAGGGCTGTATTCTGCGTATCCTGTTTGACATTCGATCCGGCGAGGGCTGTATTCTGTGTGTCCTGTTTGACATTCGATCCGGCGAGGGCTGTATTCTGCGTGTCCTGTTTGACATTCGATCCGGCGAGGGCTGTATTCTGCGTGTCCTGTTTGACATTCGATCCGGCGAGGGCTGTATTCTGCGTGTTCTGTTTGACATTCGATCCGGCGAGGGCTGTATTCTGCGTGTCCTGTTTGACATTCGATCCGGCGAGGGCTGTATTCTGCGTATCCTGTTTGACATTCGATCCGGCGAGGGCTGTATTCTGCGTGTCCTGTTTGACATTCGATCCGGCGAGGGCTGTATTCTGCGTGTCGTGGTTAACATACAGTGTCAACCAAGAAATGCAGAATACAGCCCTCGCCAGAGCGTTGCTCGACAGCTTCTGCATGGAATAGTATTAGAAGAATTGCCCCTTACACGAACTTTAAAGAGACTGCCATCAGGGCAACATTCGGAATCCAATCCAGCAAACTAGCGTGCAATGATATAATTTCTACTGAACTACCAAGGGTTTGGCATGCATTATTAAAAGATGAAAACACATCGCGACGCACCGTATAGCTATAGTGGCTAGAAGAGATTGTGTATCGTGCGCTTTTGCAGACCGGTTCTTAAAATCATGAAATCAGAGAGGGCGCTGAAGACAGCTTCGATGCTATTGCTGTAAATCATGTATGCTCATAGATAATATACGTGCTTCTCGTTCCGTGCAGTAAAGTAAGTTCCCTGAAAATTTGCCAAAAAATCTTTTTTTATCCTCCAGTTATACTACAAGTGAATAATGTCATACATGGATAAGCGAATATTCTTCCAGAAGGTGTGTTTTGGGGAAGCTTCGTCAACTTTATTCGGAAAATGCATCATCTCGCATTGAATCTACGTTCTACAATTCTGGTTAGTACAAATGCATTGTTTTACGCAAAGTTTCTCCGTAATTATTTGGATTTCTGCCCAATCATCGTATTGAATTCTGTTCTGATGCTATTGCAACTTTTTTATCTATCTCTACAGGACACAGAACGTTTAATTCGGTGTCATATGATAATGTATATAGGCCTAATCTTCCCATGATAAAGTTTACAGAAGTTTCGACAAAAGAAAAAAAAACACATATCAAATTCAATAATTTTAGACAAAGTGCGATGGTATATAAAAGATAAAAAAAAAGTGGCATACTTAACAAAATAATTATTGAGTGGCTGCCAATTTGATTTAGGACAAGTCAAAAAAATTTCATTCGTTCCGCCTTGTCTCATCTTTCGGCACAGAAAATAGTTACCTTTTGTTTACAGGACCTGTAATCACTTTAGGATCCAAGTACGAAACAAGTTCTCAACGTTATACTTATTACTACTACTTTTCATGACCGATCTAACAAATAATTCGCATTTTCAATCGCTATCCACCTAACACGCCATAGAAAAGCATGCTAATCTTTAGAAATCATAGCTTCAAAACTCACAGGGCCGCTATCTCGCGGTTTCATGAAAAATGGGAACTAAAATTTAAACAGTGAGGTATTGATGAATGGCACACTACCTCTTCTAGCCACTATTGTATAACTGCGTGATAAAAATTCGTGTAATATGCTCGTGATATCACCCCCGTTATTTTCAAAAAATCATCTTTGTTCCCTATGTGTTTCAATTCCCTGCATTTTTATGTCTGCCATTGTCTTGAGAAAGCCTCCCAGTGGAGTGCGAAAGCTTGGCGAATCTTTGTGCTTACTACACCACAAAAGTAAACGGATTTAATAATGCAAAAATAGGGCAACTGCAACAGAATGAAACTTCAGTAGGTAAATTCGGTCACGGCAACAGAGACCAGCTTGGAAATACTCTCGTTGAGTTTGCAGAGGCAGAAGTGTTTTTCATCTTGAACTCCTTTTTCAAGAAAAAGCCACACAGGAAATGGACGTAGAGACATCCAAATGGAACGACAAGTGAAATTGATTTTATTTTGTGTAACAAAAAATTCGTCATATAAGACTGCAGTGTGCTAAACAAGTTCAACACAGGTAGTGATCATAGATTGGTGAGATGTAAGATGCATCTCAACACTTAACTTGAACGTGGCAAGCTCATAAGACAAACAAAATGTATTGACATAACCAACCTTAAAAAACACCATAATACCTTAAAGTTGGAACTGAAGAACAGATTCTCCGCTTTAGAAGGCCTAACATCGGAAGAAATGGATATTTCTGAAGTTAACAGAAAAGTAACCAAAGCTCTTATGGAAACAGCAACAAAGTTAGCCGGTTCTAAGAACAAGTTGCGCGTGAACAAATTATCAGGAAAAACCAAAATGTTGATGCAAAAAAGAAGAGAGATCATTTTTGATTAACTAAAGAAGATGTGACTTCCAAAGTGGAATATATAGAGCTATGCAAGACAGCACGAAAAAGTATCACTGTAGACGTAAGAAAATTCAACTGTGAACTAGTAAGGAAAGCAATTGAAAACAACCGAAGCCTAAAGATAGCAAAGGGACATCTCAGTAAGGGAAGAAAACAGATTATGGCACTGAGAAAAGAAGATGGTTCTGTAACAAGAAATAGAGGCGAAATTTTGACAAGAGTGAAAGATTTCTACTCCAAATTATATGAAAGGGATGATGCATGTACTCCAGACATCATGAAAGGTACCAGAGTTCTTTCAGTCCTCCCAGCAGAAGTTGCACATGAAATCAAGAACATGAATTGGGGGAAAGCTCCAGGAGAAGATGGAATTACTGTAGACATCATACAAGAAGCAAGTGGAGAAATCGAAACAGCACTCGCCCAAATTTTCGCTAGATGCCTTAATGAAGAGAAGATTCCTGAGGATTGGAACAACGCTACAATGATCCTGCTACATGAAAAAGGTGACATTGAGGATCTCAGGAACTACAGACCTATCAGCCTCCTATCAGAGGTTTATAAAATCTTCACTAATGTTCTTTCACACCGCTTGAAGGTAACACTGGACGTGGCTCAACCGAGAGAACAAGCTGGATTCAGGAGTGGCTACAGCACAATAGATCATATCCACGTACTGAGAGAACTAAATGAAAGAGCAAGGGAATACGAACTTCCATTGTGCATGGCTTTTATCGATTAAGAAAAAGCCTTTGATTCGGTGAAACCATCAGCAGTTACAATGGCTCTGAAATCCTGCGGTATTGAAGATGCATGCACTAATATTATTAATAACATCTATGAAAATGCAACTGCAAAGATTCGGCTGTTTGAGAATACAGCACACATAAAAATTGGAAAGGGAGTGAGACAAGGTAACACCATATCTCCGAAGCTCTTTAATGCTTCATTAGAGGGTGTCTTTCAGTCGCTGAGCTGGGAAAACAAGGGGATAAAGATTAATGGAGATTATCTAACTCACCTTCGTTTTGCTGATGACGTAGTCATTCTTGCAACTACCCCATCAGAGCTACAGAGTATGATCCAGGAACTTGCTGACAAGAGTAAAGACGTGGGATTAAAAATGAACTTTCAGAAGCCAAAGTTGATGTTCAATGCTTTTTCAAGAAATGAAGATTTGTCGATTGATGGAGAAAAGCTGGAGAAAACAGACACGCACGTTTATCTTGGACAGCAGATATCAAGTGAAGGTCGCATTGATGAATAAATTAATCGGCGTACAAAACTTGCCTGGAGAGCTTTTGGAAGAAGCAGCATAATTTTCAAGAGCAATATGCCATTATGTCTTAAAAGAAAAGTGTTTGATCAATGCATCCTTCCAGTGCTTACGTATGGTGCAGAGACGTGGACCTTAACTAAAAGAGACATACAAAGGCTGCAGACAACTCAAAGCAGCATGGACAGGTGCATACTTGGTGTAACCAGGAGAGATAAGAAAAGGAACTCGTGGATCCGAAAAATTACAAGAGTGGAAGACATCATGATCAGAGGTAAATCCCTGAAATGGCAATGGGCTGGACATACTGCCAGAAGGACAGACCATCGATGGGCAGCCGAAATTTTAGATTGGATTCCAAGGGACAGGAAAAGACCCAGACGAAGATCACATGGGTGATGGGTGGATGAAATTCGAAAGTATGCAGGAGTGACATGGAGGAGACTGGCACAAGAGAGACCGTTGTGGAGGAAACTTGGGGAGACCTTCGTCGAGCAGTGGATTGATAATGTTTGATAATGATGATGATGATGTGTTTCATGAGTATTGTACAATAATGTTGCCTACAATCAATTAAGCAGAAACGATTAATTTAGGACATGTTACCTATTTTTATTATGCATTACTGTTACTCAAAATTTTAGTATAGATATACAGAAGGCAAAAAATCAGCAGTTCGTTCCTTATTTCATTGGACCATCGGCAGACAAACCATTACTTAGTTTTCTTTCATTTTGTAATGATATCTTTTCTGAATTCATTCTCAGATCTTTTAGTGATGTAAATTAATGCTACCGAAACAGAATAAGAGGAAGAAAAAAATTATTTCGAAGATAAAAATCCCATTAAAAATATTGAAATCAATGGAATAGCGTTGGTTCTGAATTTCTGAATAAACAGAGCTGTCGAACTTTGATCTCTATCCCCAAATCTCATATGAGCTGCTAATTAGATAATTAGAACCATTTCTTTTATTGAAGGAAGCCGAGATATTCTGTTAAGCAAGATATATCGTACATGTTAAGCAGTAAAGTTTAATTAAAGTTGGAAAATAAATCTGCAAATGTAGGGCTTTTTTGCTGTTAAATTATGCACTTATTTTGTGAACAAATAAATAAAAAAGGAATCACCTTGGGATAATACTATTATCGATGGATAAAATTAAGTTCTATCATTTCCTTCCACAATTTCCTCCAGCGATACACACATATAAACATGCTCTTAGAATGACTTAATTATGATCCTAGTGTAGATGTACGATAACTACACCTTGCTGTTCTCCACAAGCAACTCAATTTCATCGGAGCTTTATTATTGGGGAAAACTAATTGAAACTCAATGGGTACATATAATCTAGGTAGCAACTGTCTAAAGCTCTGGGGGAATATCTCTTCAGTCCACGTATCTTTATATCAGCAAAGTAAAAAAAAAAATATTTTCAATTATTTATCAACTCCGACTAATTCCAAATTCTCTTCGCTTCAGAAGAGAAAAAATGCAGTGTTGATTAAATTGCTTTTTCTCATCACTGATTGTAACCCATTCAAGTACTTAAAGTGAGAATTATACGAAAGCCGATATCAAATAAAATTCGCTACCGGGTTAGATCAATTGTCGCCTTTTCATGATACAAAGCTTCGCGCTCAGTAAAAATTATCTGTCATCAAAATCATGCCTAATTTCCATAAACATTATTTTCACAGTTTTAAATCAACCACCCGAAGAGTAGCGACGGCTGCGTTCATGAACAGGAGACGGCAGTTCAGGTCGCGTGTTTTCAGAATAAAGGAATTACGGCACAATTCAAAGCGAAAGAATCGGAAGATTAATAGATGCACGTGAAACAGAAAACTTGCTGACACAATGAGGAAACTCTTCAGAAATCTTTAAAACATGTAATCATCCAGCTTTCGTTTCTCGAGTGTTTCCACTCACTGAAATGATTAACCACTGCATTTATCATTTGATTTATGGCTCCCTTTCGCTGTATTTTGCCGCGCGTCAAATTTTTTTCAAGTAATTCTACTGAATTTACCACCACCGAAGACTAAGGATAGTCGCCTACCCTAATTCAGAACAATTGACACCAGGAAGAAGCAGATACAAAGAAAAGTTTTCATACATATGACAACGTGACTACAACTCGGGTCATCGCAAGATAGTCAACTTCATAACGTACCAATGTTAAAAATTTCAATACAACTCGGGTAGTTTCAATTTCTGTTGTCCTTTTTTCTTCCCTTTTTTAGCACGTATTTTGTAAAAAAAGATCGTGCTTATGTATCGGTTTGTCCGTACGTCTGTACGCACGAAATCTCGACAACTATTTGTCCGATTTGAAAAATTATTTTTGCACTGGGAAGCTTGAAATATGCAAATGATGATCTTTTATTTCGTTTTATTTTTTACGATGTGCAATTTCGCCGCTAGAGGGCGTAAACGCAGATGATGTCGAATTCAAAAATACGTTTTATTCCACATATTTGCTTCTAAACATCTGATTGAAAAACTTCTTTTATCTTTCGATTCCATTTATGTCGAAGAGTATTTTAGATGCAGTTACATTTTTAAATTACGCATAGATTTCCCGCTAGGGGGCGTAAAAGTAAATTACGTTTTTCCCGATAACTCTTCTTCTAAAATTCCGATTTGAACATTTTTTTCTTCAGCGGATACACCTCCTGATGGAAAATCGTTTGCATATAATTTCTAATTTTTTGTAAAGCATACTTTGGCCAGCAGGGGGCGTAAGCATTAATCTTTGCTTCTGATGTATTTGCCATAAAATCTGAGCTTCTAAAATATCGATTGAAAAAATTATTTCGTGGACTGATGCCACTCACATCGGTAAACCTTTTTGGAATATTTTCTTCTTAAAATATTCAACAGTTTCTCCGCCAGGGGGCGTAGATATATATCTTATTTTTGTGAATATCTCTACTTCTAGGAGTCCGATTTGAAAAATTCCTTCTTTGTTGGATAGTGTTTTCAGTGTGACATGTTTTTCATACAATTTCAAAATTTTCAAGTAATTCATAGACTTTCCGCTAGGGGGCGTAGAGGTAAATTGCGTTTTCCCCTATATCTCTGCTTCTAAATCTCCAATTTGAAAAAGTCTTTCAGCACCGGATACAGCTCCTCATGGGAAATCGTTTGCACATAATTTCGAATTTTTGTAAAAAAATAGTTTAGCCACCAGGGAGCGTAAATCTTAATTTCCGCTTCTGATGTATTTTCAGCAAAATATGAGCTTCTAAATTCTCGATTGAAAAATCGTCATTTGGAGACCAATACTACTCATGTCGACAAACCTTTTAGACCCATTTTCTTCTTAAAATAATGCATGGTTTCTACGCCAGGGGTCGTAGACGTATATATGATTTCTGTCAATATCGCTACTTCTAGGAGTCCGATTTGAAAAATTCCTTCTTTGTTGGATAGTGTTTCCAATGCGAAATGTTTTTCATATAAATTCAAAATTTTCAAGTAAATCATAGACTTTCCGCTAGGGGCACAGAGGTAAATTGCGTTTTCTGCGTTATTTCTGCTTCTAAAACTCCGATTTGAAAAATTCTTCCTGTATCGCATACAACACCTGATGGAAAATATTTTTCAAATAATTTCTAATGTTTGGTAAAGAATGGTTTGGTCACCAGGGGCCATAAGTGTCACTTTCTGCTTCTCATGTATTTGTAGCAAAATTTGGGCTCCTGAAAACTCGACTAATTTTTTTCTTGGACCGATACCGCTCATATGGAAAAACCTTTTGAGAATGCTTTCTTCCTAAAATAATGCATGGTTTTCCCACCAGGGGACGTAAAGTCATATCTTATTTTTGTCGATATCTCTGTTTCTAAGAGTTCGTAAGCTCATGATTCCGTTTACAGCAATATCTGAGGAATTAAAAACCCGATTGAAAAACTTCTTTCTTCCGTCAGATACTATTGTTTTCCATACCAGTTCCATTGACTTTAAATAGCTTTGATAAATTTAATTTGCGTGAGAACGGATTGAAAAGACGTGCTTATTACACCCGAAAATTCGGTGTCATCTTTCTTGTTTGAACCTGTCTCCATAAATCAGCAGTGGGCATCTTGTGCTTAACGTAATCTTATACGGGATGCAACAATATCGCCCTTAAAAAATTAAATACACTGATCAACAAAATTCCACATTGTAATTTTTTCTTAGACTTAAAAATTATTTTTCAATTACATACGGTGTAGAGTACACAGAAATGATGAAAACAATCTCTACTTGGTTCTTATTTTTTTTTATGGAGGATTTGTTTTTATACATTATTACAAAATAATACAATGTCACAATGCATTATTACTATATATGCATAAGATGATTCTTCATATGTAAAATATACATCAGAGGATTTGTTTTCATATGTTACTGTAATGTAATAGTATTTTTCACACATCACAGAATATTTCGTATATGTTACAAGTACGTAGCACTGAAACATTGAGACGTGTCAGATACGTTGCGCAATGTAACAGTAATGTTTCAGAAACCTTACGGTTACGTCAAAATGTCCTCAAACATTACATAACTTTGAAACGTTACCGATACGTTTCAGTGAAAGGTCTGTAATTTCAACATACCAACTTCATGTTACTGTTACGTATTGGAAAGATATTTGTGACATCATATTACTCTTACGTACTTACTACGTTGAACATTATAGTTTTAATAAACTTTGTATAATCACAATAAAAAATATTACGCTCCACAGCTGTTTCAAAAGCAAACAGCAGTCATATTACGAGTTGTTTACGTTTTCACAGGTTCAACGCAGTCCACTGTCCATTGGGAACAGTGGCGACGTTTATACTGTATATTTGACATTTCCACACTTTAAACATTTTTGTCCGCACACTGGGAATTCGCACGTGCTGACTTTTAGAAGTAATCCTGGTTCAGATTTCCACCCCATGACTCGGTAAATAATGCGCAGTAGAAGACCAAATCTGATAAAAGGTTTCTACCATATGGCAAGCCTTCTTAATGGTATTGTGGAATTCCATCTTCCGGCACCGTGGATTTTAAAATTTTCCTCTATTTTTACAGCTCCACTCAAAAATGTGATTTATTGCTGCATTCTGGTTACACCCACTTACCTACCGATCACTCTTTTTCAGTTTCAAAGAGAAAGCAAGGAACAGCGCTGTTATAAACAACTTTAAACAAAAAAAAGAGAGGAAGCTAGGAAATCTCCTTTAGTATACTTGTTTAAATCTACAGGGTGGTCGAAAAGTTTCCAGGGGTTTCGATTGACAACTGTACAAAAACGAACAGATCTACAGCAATGCGGTTAGCGGCATTTGAAAGTGGAAATATTCGAGTTTAATAATCTTACCTTAATACACCTCTACATGTGCGCCTTTGGTGGCACGTAACACATCCAGTCTGTATTCACTTTTTTTGCCATGTGCGCTCCAGCATGACACGGTCGATTCTATCAAACATTGCTGTAATGCGCTGTTTGAGCTCCTGAAGGCTGCTTAACCTTTCTTGGTAAACCATGTCCTTGACATAGCCCCAGAGGAAGAACTCTAAAGAAGTGATATCCGGTGATCGGGGTGGCCAAGGAATGGGACCATCTCTGCCACTCCATCTGTCGGGAAACTCACGGTTCAGATATTCACGAACGTCAAGTCCCAAGTGTGGGGGAACGCCACCTTGTTGCATTATGGCGTTTGGTTGCGAATCCTGTAGTTGAGGAACCGCAAAGTTCTGAAGCATGTCCAGGTAATTATTCATTTGCAATGTAGGCTCGGAGAAGACGAATGGCCCAATTACACGATTATGCATGAGTCCACAGCAAACATTCATCTTTGGATTGTACGCGACCTGCTCCCTGACTGAATGTGGGTTTTCACTACCCCATATACGGAAGTTATGAGTTTTGACTTTTCCGTACACGTAAAAAAGGTGTCTCATCCGAGAACATTAAACGGCGCAAGAAACTGTCATCAACTTCCAGCCGCTCTAACAAATCCCGAGCGAATGCTAAGCGCTGAGGTCCATCGTTCGGTTTAATCTGGTGTAGGAGTTTCACTTTGTATGCGGTTAGTTTCAGGCATTTGTGAAGCACTCCCATCAATGTGGATCGTGGAACATTCAGTTGTAAAGAGGCCCTTCTCGTGGGCTTGCTAGGACTGCGAGCGAAAACCACCTGCATGCTCTGCACAGTTTCTTCACTGAAAGGGGGTCTGCCACTTCTTTGCCGGTCCAGGACGATACCAGTATCCAGGAATTTCTTTTGCAACGCTCTGATACTAATAGTAATCATTGGATCTTTCCCATATGTCCGTCGGTAATTTCGTTGTACCGTAATCACAGACTTCGTCTCAAAAACCAACGCACACACATTGCTTTCTCCTGCGGCGACGACATTTTCAGTTGTTTTGCAGTCTGCGTCGGTATTTGTAAGCACGTAACGCCATCTGTTGGAAAGAGATGGCGTTAAAAACTCGAATATTTAGTCTTTCAAATACCGCAAACCTCATTACTGTAGATCCATTCGTTTTTGTACAGTTGTCAATCAAAACCTCTAGGGGACTTTTCGACCACCTTGTACATTTCCCGTTCTTCTAGTCGCTGCTCTCAAAATGTTAAAGTTTCATAATTGGATTTTTTAAATCGAATTTTCTGAAGTTAGGTTTTGCACGTATAAACTAAAAGTGCAGCATTTTCCTTCGTATAGTCCGCAGACTGTGAAATTCGGAATATTTTTCATTTTGTACATTCTGAATCGGCGTATAATCCACATGCCGTGAAATTAAAAAAAAAAATATTTTTTCTACGCATAATCCGCGACTTCATACAATTCATAGACCGTGAAAATCAGAAAAACGAAGCAATTTTTTCTTTCTTTAATCTCCCGCGGCGCCATCGCTACAGTTAAATTCAGAGAAAAATTGTCGTACGATCGGCATATCATATTGATCTCAAAGAGACTGAAAAATCACGATTCGTAGGAGTACCCAAAAGCCCAAAGAAGTAATAAAGAAATGATCTTATTAAAAAAAAAAGCAAATGTCATTTTTTAAGTACTCTGGTGTTATTTCCTTTCAAGTGAATAAAAAACAAAAATCTCTATTATTTTCACCACTACCGTAGTTCGTTAGTTAGGCTTAAAATCCGTGGAAACAAGAAATAATGCGTAGGACTTGGCTTTTCTGAAAATGTTTGAACTGATGAGCGAACAGTATCCTAACTAAAGAGCCTCCCCGGTGGCACAGTGTTCTGAGCGGTGGGTTCTGTTCATTAGTCTGAGATGGGTCCGGGTTGGAATCCCGTGAAGCATGGATGTTGTGTTTGCCTTACGGCGTTGGCTCTCTCCTTTCCCTGGTGTCAGTGACCCTAAATTAGGGACGAGCGACTGCTTATAACCCTTCGAGTTGCTCATGGTGGTTGTTAAACCTTCAAACAAAAACAAACTAATGCGATTAGCTCAGCAAAAATAAGGAATGCTGTTTGCAAAGCAATCAGACTGTCGAAACGGTATAGATTACGTGCTTCGTAAGAGCTTAGCGGGCTTCCCATAGCAGCACGTAGCCTTCGGCCAGCAGAAATACGTGCTACCACCTTCGTTACATCATATTTCCTGTCAAAATGCTCGCAAATAAAACACACACACGCACAAACATGTTTCTGTCTCTTTGCAGCCTTCTACTTCGTATTGGGCTACATTTTTCTGCTATTAACGCATTTTCGGTAGCTTTCCAATACCGGTTTAATCTGGTGTAGGAATACTGACACAACGTGGATTTTTTTAAAGTGCCGCAAAAGCTTTTTTACGCTTTCCAACCGTGGGTGAAGAAGCGTACATGCTCCAGCTTTGTCCGTCCGTCTATCTATCGGCACGATAACTCGCGTACAAATGGTTCGATTTTAAAGAAATTTTAGTATGTGGTAGAGGGCCACCTGGAAACTAATCCTGTTGAATATGGACGAAATTGGGTCAAAGGTAACGACATAGGAGCGAGATCCATTCCATTGCCCTAATGCGTCATAATTTGCGTAAATATGGTTCGATGTCGATGAAATATTTATGTGGTAGGGGACCACCTGGGAAGGAACCCTATTCAAAATGGATGAAGTGGGGTTAAAGGTCAGGACATCGGAGCGGGATGCATTCCATTGCTCTTATGCGTCATAACTTGCGTAATGGTTCGATTTCGATGAAATTGTAGTATGTCGTAGGGGACCACCTGGGGACGAACCCTATTGAAAATGGACGAAATGGAGTCAAAAGTCAAGACATAGGATCAGGATCCATTCCATTGCCCTTATCCCATACTATTAAAGGAGCACTTCTTGTACGTACGTAAATTTTATTTTGAAAACGGCTCTAAGGATTGTGATGAAAGTCGTTAACTTATCGTTTTCTGGTTCTAGAAATCGATTTAGCTTGATCTCAGCTTTAGGAAAATTCGTTTAGTGAGTTAAATGACCACCCCGAATTACCACGTTTTTAGTGTCATTGCGTCGTCCCATTAATGTTACCCATGCTTAGAAATCTTATGACGTCACAATCTCGCGATTGAGAATGTTGGCGCTCGGTCACGCCATCTGTCTCATTACGTCCCGTGTTGTGTGTGGATCATATTAAAGTTTTATGACGTCACACTCTTGCGAGCAGATGGTCGCGATTCCCATCTACCTCATTACGTCACGCGTTGTGTGCGTATGTCCGTCCGCACGATAACTCGCGTAAAAATCGTTCGATTTCGATGAAATTTTAATATGCATTAGGGAAACACCTGGGAAGGAACCCTAATGAAAGTGAACGAAATGGGGGCAAAGGTCAGGACATAGGAGGGGGATCCATTCCACTGCTTTTATGCGTCATAACTAACGTAAAAAAGGTTCGCTATCGATGAAACTGTAGTATGTGGTAGGGGACTAACTGAGGACAAACACTATTGAAAATGGACGAAATGGGGTCAAAGGTCAGGACATAGAAGCGGAATCACTTCCATCGCCATTATGCGTCATAACTTACGTAAAAATGCTTTGATTTAGATGAAATGTTAGTATGTTATAGAGGACTTCCTGGGGCGAATCCTATTGTAAATGAGCGAAATGGAGTCAAAGGTTAGAGCATAGGAACCGGATCTATTCCATAGCCCTTATGCGTCATATCTTACGTAAAAATGCTTCGATTGCGACAAAACTTTATGATGTTATTTTGGAGGTATACTGAACCGGTTCTGTTGAATATAATCGAAATGGGATGAAAGGTCATGGCACAGGAGCGAGATTTATTCCACAGCCATTATCCTTATAAGGTGAGTGATAACTTGAGTAATTATTTCTGGTATGTTGGAAAGCGTATTATAATCAATGCATTGCATGATTTTACTAACTTTGTTTCTTTTTTTCTGTTAAGGGATGTATCACCGGCAGAACCTAAGCTTATAACTTCTTAACAGAAAATCTGCGGATTATGCAACAAAACTTACATTTACTTCAAATTACGAAATTTCTGAATTAAAAAATTGAGCAATGGTGCCTAATTTCTAGGTGCCAGAGTGATATGACTCCAGACTTTAGCAATGTACTGACTTTCGTGCAATGATACGGACTACCTTTTAGCAAGTTACTTTAGTCTCAGCCGATGAACTATTTGGTTCTGACATCATTACAGTAGTGGTCAAAATTGTGGAAACCTTTGGGAAAAAGTGTATTTTTGAGGTTTGATGGCTCATAACACCACTTTGGTTTGGAGAAATACCATAAAATGATACATTGACGAGCAACTGAATTAGAGATAGCTGCGTTATGCAAATGCAGCGCTGTGGGCAGCTCTGTAAACGGAAACGACATGACGTATGCAGCGATCCGACAATACAAGGAGTGATGCGACAGGAATCAGTGAGAGTCGGACGCAGTATGGGTAAGACGAAGGATCTAAGCGCATTTGATCGTGGGAAAATTGTCGCGGCCCGCCGAGTGGGTCACTCCATCTCGGAAGTCGTGCAGGCACTGGGATTTTCACGAACCACTGTGTCACGGGTGCACCGTGAGTACATCGGATCAGGTAAAACCATCCCTGCAAGGGCCAACTGCCGTGGACAACAGCGTGTGGATGAGCGGGGCCATCGTCGGCTAGCTTGCATTGTGACAGCGGACAGGCGGGCCACAGTGCAAGAAATCACTCGGCAATTTAACGCTGATCCACAAAAACGTGTAGGCAGCCACACCATCCAGAACCAATGGGTACAGAAGCCATCGCTATGGGGTACAGAAGCCATCGTCCCACGAGGGTACCACTGCTGACCGCACATCACAGGGTGCAAAGATTAACATGGGCGCGGGAACATCGCCACTGCACCCTAGACATGTAGAAAAATTTGCCTGCACTGATGAGTCTAGAGTCAGGTTGGTACATGCGGATGGCAGGATACGAGTACGTCGCAAACTACATGAAGCGATGGATCCTTCTTGCCAGCAGGGTGCTCTTCAAGCTGGTGGGGGTAGCATTATCGTCTGGAGACTGCTTAAGTAGACTGAAATAGGACCCCTGGTACGTGTGACATCGTCCCTCACAGGTTAATGTTACCGGGATATCCTGGGCGACCATTTGCTCCCGTTTGTGCGTCTTCAACATCCCACTGGGGACCTCATCCTGCAACAAGACATTGCACCGTGCTATCGCTCCCGAATTGTATCCGAATGGTTAGATGAACACTCCACCGACGTGACCTCGCTTCCTTGGCCAGCTAGGCCACCTGACCTCAATCCCATCGAGCGCATCTGTGCTGCCATCGAGAGAGGTGTTCGAGGCTCTGACCATCAAATCTTCGTGAACTGTGGGAGCTTGTTCAGGGGTCGTGGATCCGTATGGCTTACCAACGCTTCCGGTGTTTTGTGGTGTCCATGCTGAGACGAATCGCCGCCGTCATCAGGGCGAAAGGTGGTGCTACACGTTACTAGACAGGTATCTCTAATTCAATTGTCTTCAGTGTATATCAATGGAAAGATAATTTCATCAAGAATGTAATGCAATAACGTTTGTTCAAGTATCAGTATTCTGTGAAAAGTTATAGCCAAATAACCAGAAAAAGTAAGCACAACTTGCTTAGGTTCATATGAAGTAGCTTTTCTTCAGTTGAATGTAGCCAAAGAGCATGAGAGTTTAGAGAGCCAATCAGGTGTCATCTTGTTGTGGCAATGAGCCAATCAGGTCACAGTAGGATTCAGCTATTAATGTCATGTATTGGAGCTGAGAGGAGGACATTTGTCAGTGTGTTATGTGATTGCTATCAAGTTGGGTTTTTTGTGTGTGTGTGTTCTCTTATTTAGTGAGCTTGTAAAACATAATAAAATTAAAGAAATGGGGCAAAAAGTTGACTGGTCACCCAAAAAGCGATATAAAATAGCACTATTAAGTGAACAAGGCTTCAGTTATGAAGAAGTTAGAAGAAAAATTGGTGGAAACTTAACCAATGGTGGCATTTCTAATTTTTTGAATAGGTATAAGGAGACTCAGTCGCTACAAAACCAGACTGGTAAAGGCAGGAAAATGTGCACAACAGCATGTGATGATAGAAGAATTAAGAGACTGCGCCTAGGTAGCAGAAGAAAATCATCTGGGTGTATACAAGATGAAATGGCGCAATGCAATGTGAAGTTGAGTGCAAGGACTGTTCAGCACATAATGCGGAAATTTGGTCTAAAAGCTAGAATTCCACGAAAAAAGCCATTTTATCTCCCAAACAAAGGTTGAAAAGATTAAACTGGTCTAAAACCCATGTTAACTGGACAGCGGAACAATGGGACAGTGCTATTTGGAGTGAAGAGACCAAAATCTCCCTGTTCGGTTGTGATGGCATAAAATACGTAAGCAAAACGTTCACCCAATGTCTTTTTACGGCCACACTGGTATCGTAGGTTGAAGGTTTTGCCGGAATTCTTGTAGTCACGGTACACCCTTGCAATGGTCGTCCGTGAAAATCCGAACTTCGTTTCTATCTCCGAATTACTATGGCCCATCTCACGAGCACCAACTATGACACGGCGTTGAAAATCGTTTAAATCGTTATTACTTGTCATTCTCATGCCGAAAACAGCTCTGACAGCTGGCAAGGATGTCTATCGCTTTATATACGCACTGGCGGACGCAACCGAGTACGCGCATAGGTGACGTTGCTATGTACTTTGCATAAGCTCGTCTTTTTTACAGTTTTTCTGGCACTTCAGTGTATATGTATGTATGCATATAATGTGTGTATGTGTGATCGGACCGCTACAGATTTTGAAACATGGTTACGACACTGCGTGGTAGTCTAAAAAGGAATCCTTTCTCCTGGTTTTTTCATCCAGTTAATCACGAAAAGTGCTTTAGCGCACACCTGTAGTCCTAGAACAAGGTTTATTGAACATTTGAAGTCCAGCATTACTGATCGAGGACATAATATCGTGTAGAACACTGATTCTCAATAGGCGGCTCGCGAAGGGTGTAAGTCTGGCCCGCTATAAAAAAAAATGAAATCGAGAAAAATTAATAAAATTCTTAGGCGGAAGAAAAAGAATGTTTATGAATATTTATAATATAAAACAGTACACAATTTTTTGTTTCATTTATTTTCATTGATTACAAACTGTTCACCACCGGCATAGCCCAGTTAGTTAAGTCGCTATGCACTGTGTGCGAGACGGACGTTTCTGACGAGTGTTCGAATCCCTGTCCTCCCGTCCATCCAGTCTGTGGGTTTTCCGCAAACTCCCCGTGTTTGGGGATGCGAATGCGTAGATGGTTCCCTGTGAAGTCGGCCCTGGACGCACTATGTTCTTTATCCCTGTGCAGCAGAGGAATGGCAAGCCAGCTGCATTTATTTGCCACTAACGCGCAAGAAGACATAGTCGTCTTTGCGGGACTCAACCCGCAATGGGCGAACGAGATGGATGGATGGATGGACAACTTGTACTCCAGATTTTAAACATATTGCAGAAGGACATCACCCCTCATTATTCTCATTTATTTTTTTATGACTAAATTAAAATTAAATTTTTTTTATAATTTTACCTTAATAAAAATAACTAATTTCTGAAATGTGTTATATTTTTTTCGTTTGCCCGTTATGTAAGGTTTATTTTATAATTTTCACATTACTTTTGATAAATCCTAAAATTAAAAAAATATTTATTTGAGTATCAGTATGATATGTAATTTACATTTACTAAATTAAGAGTCCACATCATGTGGTCCAGTTCATGAAAAACAAAAAAATGTGACCTTTGGTGAAAAGCAATTAAGAACCAGTGAGGTAGAATGAAAATTTTGCGAAGGAACAGAATGGCACGGAGAAAGCTTATCGCAAAAAAAAAAAAAAAAGAAAAAAAAAAGAAAATATATATATATATGCAGCTTACGACAGAACGTTGCTCTAACAACGCATTGGTACACAGCAGTGAGATGATGATCCTGGGGACGATTTTGTTAGCAAAACATTTTACCAAAAAGTACAACAGCAATCAACCGATGAAGTTATTGTGAAAGCGTTCAACGACAAATCGGAAACTTGAGACTTAATCGTTCTGGGTATTGTAGTGATTAGCATACCCCGGCGCTATCTGGTAGACGTGGATTTGATTCCCGCTCCAGGACGACAAAATTTTCAAGTTTTCGGATATTATCTGACTTACCATCCTTGTCATATTTACACCAAAAAACGGATTCTCATCTTCAAAATTTGATTCATTTTGTTTCTACTGTGGAATATTTCATTATTATGCACTTTGGACAACACGAGCGGTTTAAGTGCGAATGACTGTTACAGTGACCCTTCTGAATTAACCTCCTCAAAATAAGAAAATATTGATGGATTCCGGTAGAAACTCTCCCGAAACAAAAATTATGGCATGCTTCGTATTTATTATTTATTTTAACTTCATAAGGAGTGTTACGTATACAGAGGTGAAGCACGTGTCAAAACGACAAATCTGTAGCGATACAGTCCGTCGGTGTAGCTTAGTTGGTTAGAGAAACTCACTCCGGAGCGAGGAGACGCGAATTCGATCTTCGTCCCCGAAAAATTCCTGTTCCGACAGGAAGTGGAAACTGATATCATATGTTTGATTGGAAACTGTTTTAAATGAAGCACACTGCGCGTGCCACATAAAGTTCTTAATTACGTATGGTTAAAAGCAGTTTTTATTCCCTGAGTGCTGAGGAGAAAAATAACGAGATTTACAATTACCAGCTTGTCCTACAAACAGATAACATAACAATACCCTGTTTGTATCAAGCGTGATGACCAACATGCGGAAAATCCAACTTGCATGCTTATAACGTTGCAATTTAGTCACAACGCGATTGTTACACTTTACGGAACTGTGCGCAACATTCTGTATCTCCTTAACAAAATGTAAAACTTGTTTTCAGTTTATCCAATTAATTCAACCACCTGTGTAAAGCAATGTGAAAAATCTAACAAGTGCTACTTAGACATTAAGATATAGCAAACTCCAAGCAACAATAAGCGCGTTTCAGCGTAAATGTTTGGCTTTCCGTGTTTGGCTTGGGTATTCCGAAGGAAATGGCTGGGAGCAACAATGGGATTGCCTTGTGTCCCTTCGTTCCGGGATCGTAATAAATCACAGAAGTCCACGAGCAATGCGTAACCAGTTCAAAGACATGTACGCCGATCTCGCAGAGAAACCAGTAATTAAAGTGCCCGACAACAAGGAGCTGACGTGTCGTCTCTCCTCAAGCCTCAGGGAATTCATCCTTAGAAATGCCGCGCAATGAATGTCGTCCCTACTGAAACATTACAACTTTTCTGTTGTTGCATAACTCTTAATTACGATTAGGATTTGCCATTATGATACTTCCCGATGAAACATATGCTCCGCAAAATCTTAAATTTAAGAGGGTTGAAAATTTCACTTTAGCATTGTGAAAATTACTCATCACGATAATGTTGAAGCGATAGAGAAAGCATCAGAGTATAGTGAAACAATCATATTCATAAATACCAACCTAACCAAATATTTATAGCTATACAAAAACGACTGCAATTATGAAAGGAGAAACGGGAAACAATAATTTGAATTCTTTATCTCAAAGACTTACAGTCTTGTGACGATTATACGTATTAAGAGAATACAACATGGCTTGTCACAAATATATTTTTTTAAGTCGACCATGGTTTCGCTGGGTATTGACCTAGCTTCATCAGGACGAATGGCAGATAAATATCCAAATTGTGTATGATGTCATAAACAGTGTTTACAGTCACGGGTTTTTGTTAGTTGCTTCCACGCGCTTGATTGAAATGGGATGGATGCCATGTTATTAACAAATTGCATATCAAGTTTTGTGGTTGAATTTGGCTTGTCAATTCCAGCAATGAAGAATACTTCGTCGTGTGACGCGTTGAAATCGTCAACCCAGTTTCCCACTTCGTTACATGTTCGGAACCGTACAGCAGACAAACCATGCTGCATCGATTGGCACAAAAAATAGTCGTCAGGACTATACGCCTGGGGCTCTAGAACTTTCCAGCCAAGCGTCAATAACGTTTCCTTGACCGATTTCGCGACATGCGGCTAGCGTTGCCTTGCAGTAATTTCACGGGACGCAATCCTTTTCCTATGAATGGACGTTTCCGGCAGATTTCCTGGTTCATTCGCAGAAATTGTTGCTTGTAGTAATCAGCAGTAACAATTTGACTCTGTTCCAATAGTTCATAAAAGAGCACACCCTTCATATTCCCACCAGATCCACAGCAGAACTTTCTTGGAGTGCGTATTGCGTTTCAGAGTCGTCGCTTGCCGCCCCGGTGGCGCAGTGGTCTAAGCGATGGCTTCTGATCGTTCGTCTGAAAGGTGTCCGGGTTCGAATCCCGGTGAGGCATGGGTGTTGTGTTTGTCTTACGGCACTGGCTCTCTCCCTTCCCTGGAACCAGTGACTCTAAATTAGGGACGGGCGACTGCTTATAGCCCATTGAGTTGCTCACGGTGGTCGTTAAACCTCCAATCAAAAAAAAAAAAAAAAGAAGTCGTTGCTTCACCGGGGTCTGCACACACTGTTTTTTGCATTTGGGATTGTTGTACCATATCCACGTTTCACCACCCGTAAAAATTTTCCACAGGAAATACTTTCTGTGTTGTTTATTCAACAGATTCAAACACTTCATGACACGCTCGTCCTTGTACCTCAGGCTCAGGTATGTGGGACCCATTTTCCTTCCTTCTGAATCTTTCCCATTGCGCGTAAACGATTGGAAATGGTTTATTGAGTTACCCCCAGTTGTTCAGCTAGTTCGTTTTGCGAATCTTCTTCCAGCAATAAGATGAACCTTCATCCTACGTTTGAGACGGATCTTCATCCAGCAATGCTTGCAGTTCCTCATGTGCAACCTTCTGCGGGGCGCCGCTACTTTCTCGATCGCTAACATCAAAATCACCTGCTTTAAAACGTTTAAACCAAAACTCACACGTACTTTTCGATATAACATTCTCCTCTAGAACAGAATAGATCGATGCATATGCTTTTGGAGCAGTTTTTCCTTGATGAAATTCGTAACGAATGCAGTGTCGAATAAATGCAGTATCGCTTGCCGTCTTTCTCCTACCGATGCGCTAGTGCGTTTGACTGTTGGGCAAACTTCTGTGTCACATTTTATGCTCTGGACCAGTTAGGGTCACATGACAACAACGCAGGAGAATGTCGGATATGTAAATTACGGTATACGTCACACAAAAAACGCTTTGAGACTTATTTGTTCACTTAATAGAAAGAAACGGTCTTATGCTTTAAATATATAGCTTACTTATGAGAGTAAAAATTAGCGATGACAAATATGTCGGTCAGTGGCTTTCATTTTAGAAAAAATCATTAAATTCGCTCCAGTGGTTAGCGCTGGTGAATTGTAGAAACAAACAGTCTTGTGTTTTAAATATAGAGATTTCTTGCATAGCTGACCTTCCGAAAATTTGAAAATTTCACTGTTCTGGAACGCGAATCGAATCCATATCTCCCGACGTACGTTCGAGTATGCTATCTTTAGCGCACATCTGGAATGTTGATAAGATTCCAAAACTACATCTGCTTAGATTTAGTTACTTGGAAACCCGTTGCCCAGGTTGTTGTAATGGTAGCATGCTGTAACGTTCGATTCCCATTCCAAGGTGATGTAATTTTCAAGTTTCCAGGAGGGGTGGGTATGTGAGAAACAGTAAATAAAATGCGGCATCTAAATGTGGAATAATGAATTTTGCTGATTTCGTGCAGCTTTTATCAAGATGCGGTCATAATGAGATGTTAAGTAGTTTTCCCTAAAATATAATCTATTTAAAGATTTATAAAAGTTATTTATCTTCATTAGAAGATGCTTATTGTCTAGGGCAGCGTTTCTGAAACTGTGGGTCGCGACCCACTGGTGCTTTCCGAGCCAATTTTCGCTGGACCGTCCAAAAGTTTTGAAACGTAATAATTTTGTAATTATTTGAAAAGAAACTTCTTGCACCTGAAAATGAACCACATCAACGTGAACGTCAATGCAGTCACCAGCTAAAACCGGAAGCAAGGGCACTCTTCGTTATAAATATATTCAAAAATAAATTTTTGAAAAACATTTATTTGAAAACACGTACAGTGGGACCTCCATATATCGAAGTAGATGCTTAAAGGAAGGATATATAGAGAAGACACTGGTTGTATTAAGCTGAAACTCATGACGTTATGAAGTCGACTGCAGCGCACCAGTGACCTAAAACAGAACTACAGTTGATTGACAGCTGGTTTCCCAGGTAACATCCACGAACCACGTGATTTTTGTCAGTTAATGCCCTGTTTTTTACTTTGACTCTTGAATTTGGCTTGCAATCCGGTAGTGTTGAAGATTCTTTTTGGTTTTCATTTTCTCTAGCGTACTAATAAGTGGTATTATTTTGCTTATTACTTACTGATCGTATACTTTTCCTTACAGAATTCATAACTTTTGGGTTTTTACGTGTCTGTTGTTCATTTGATTGTTTCTTCCATACCCACTCTGCTTCACTTTCAATTCTAATTTGTATTCAATTGTCATCTGCTTCGACATCTACGTTATTGGATTCGTTAGCTTTTTGGCTTATCTTTTTTACTCGGCATTTGTGTAGCCTGTATTTCCATAATTGGCCAACATTTGTGAAAATTATTTTCCATCTTCGTAATTTTTTTGTTATTTCTGAAGTAAAGGAATGTCTTCCAAGAGGGTGCGGTGGCGCTGCTGTCGCCTGCGCTGGGTTGCCGTAGCAACTATTGCCGACGTCACGGAGTTACGTCACATTTTGCTTCTGCATGTTTTAGGTCCGTGGGGGCACCACTTTCTATGGGAGGAGTTTCCATGGGCTCCTATGTTTGTTTCCACTCTATAGATCCTTTCTTTATGAGTAGATGATTAAACAAAAAGAAATCGATATGCAGAAACTTCAATATATAGAAACGATCTTTTTTTATTCAATGTATTGTCTATTATAATGTATTGAAAAACACATTTCCTAATCAATTCACTCTTATAAATAACTTAAGTAAATATGAATCACACACACATCATGTACAAGCTATGTTCATATTGATAATTAAAAACAAGAATTAACAATAAAAAATGTGTTGAACGTACCTTGAAAACGTTCACGTATTTATGTTTTAAACATATACATTTACATGTGTGTAAAAAATTTGCTATCTTGTTGCTCTAAAATTTCGATCATGATTCATCATGAAAGTGTTCACACTTATTAAATCCGTGAAATACATCGTCAGAGGAACTTTTTCGGCGAATTAAAAGTCACGATGTATTGTATCAAACACGGCAAACATTTCTTTTTTAGAAGGCTTAGGGGGCCTTCTGTGTCATTCTCTTCGATGTTAGTCTGTTCTGTTTGAAGTGAGCTAGCTTACTGCGTCTTCGTCCGTCGGGTATTCTGAAACGATTAGGTCTTCGTCAACATCAAGAATTTCATCAAGGGAAATTTCTTCCCCGACCTTCGGTCTGCAAATCCTTCCAACATTGCTCGACTTGTGGCCATCACATTTTCTATTTCGATTTGAGATGATTTTATGAAGCCAGGTTTTGTAAAACAATTTTATACTGTGGGTTCTGAAGCATGGTTTTGCCACACCTTAACTTGTTCAGCTATACAAATCCTCAGACCAATCACCTTATCTGTAGATTGCTCATTTTCTAAGGCCTAGATGCATGTCTCCTGAGAATGCACTTCCGATAATGAATTTTCACATGGTTTACAATTCCTTGATCCATCGGCTGAAATTTTGAAATTGTGTTTGCGGGCAGGCAAATCATATTCAAACGGAACAATTTTTCTTTCCTGCCAAATCATTTTCTATTGAAATTTAAAATCCAGTCTTCAAAAACATCACTTGTCATTCATGTCTTTCTATTAGACAACTTCTAAAGATTTCACGCCTTTGAAGCGTCTAGGTTGCCTACTTTTCCTATCACCAATAATTTCAGTTTTTCTTTGGCGTTCATGTTAGCGCCCACCAAAACTGTTATCCTCTCTATCCTATTTTTATCTAAATGACAATCGTCGTCTTTAAAAGTAAGAGTTTTTTTACTTATCTCTCAGGAGTGTACTTTTCTAAAATCTTCTTCAAAATCGTATTTTTCCATTGTTCGCAATCGGCGTCACACACGCTTCCTCTTTCCTCGAAACAATCTATTCCTTTATGCCATGCCTCTTCTTATATTTATTCAATCGACCGTAACTAGTTTACAAATCCACTTGCTGCAAACAACTGGCAAAGTTTAATGACTTTTCTTTTATAAGAAGACCTGAGATTGGCAAGTTTTTATCACGAACGATTTTATTCCACTTTAAAACAGCTTCGTCCACTTTTCCAAAATGACACGTTTTAGAAGGTTTCCTGTCATTTTCGACAACTTCAAAAGTTTTCATAACGAACTTCCGATTTTTTAGCACGTCTTTTGTAAAAAAAAGATCGTGCTTATGTTACCTGTTTCTCCGTCCGTCTGTACCCACGATATCTCTTCAACTATTAGTCCGATTTGAAAAATTCTTTTGCATTGGGAAGCTTGAAATATGCGAATGATGATCCTTTATTTCGTTTGTTTTTTTACGATGTATAATTTTGACCCGCTAGAGGGCGTAAATGCAGATGATGTCGAATTCAAAAATACGTTTTATTCCACATATTTGCTTCTAAACATCCGATTGAAAAAGTTCTTTTATCTTTCGATTCCATTTATGTCGAAGAGTATTTTAGATGTAGTTACTTTTTTCAAATTACGCATAGATTTCCCGCTAGGGGGCGTTAGGGTAAATTGCATTTTCCCCGATAACTCTCCTTCTAAAACTCCGATTTGAAAAATTGTTTCTTCAGCGGATACACCTTCTGATGGAAACTCTTTTGCATATAATTTCTAATTTTTAGTAAAGAATACTTTGGCCACCAGGGGCGTAAGTGTTAATTTTTGCTTCTAATGTATTTGCCATAAAATCTGAGCTTCTAAAGTACCGATTGAAAAAAATTATTTCTTGGACTGATGCCACTCACATCGATAAACCTTTTCGGAATATTTTCTTAAAATATTCTACAGTTTCTCTGCCAGGGGCCGCAGATTTGCATCTTATTTTTGTCAATATCTCTACTTCTAAGAGTCCGATTTGAAAAATTCCTTCTTTGTTGGATAGTGTTTTCAGTGTGACATGTTTTTCGTATAATTTCAAAATTTTCAAGTAATTCATTGACTTTCCTCTAGGGGGCGTAACGGTAAATTTCTTTCCTCCCTATATCTCTGCTTCTAAATCTCCGATTTGAAAAAGTCTTTCTACACGGGATATAGCTGCTGATGGAAAATCCTTTGCACATATTTCTAATTTTTGTAAAAAAATGTTTGTTGGATAGCGTTTTCTTTCCGCTAGGGGGAGTAGAGGTAAACTGCGTTTCCCCCTATATCTCTGCTTCTAAATCTCCGATTTGAAAAATTCTTTCTGCACCGGATACAGCTCCTGATGGAAAATCGTTTGCACATAATTTCTAATTTTTGTACAAATATGGTTTGGCCACCAGGGGCCGTAAATCTTAATTTCCGCTTCTGATGTATTTGCAGCAAAATATGAGCTTCTAAAATCTCGATTGAAAAAAACGTCGTTTGTAGACCGATACTACTCATGTCGATAAACCTTTTAGAAACATTTTCTTCTTGAAATAATGCATGGTTTCTACGCCAGGGGGCGTAGATGTATATCATATTTTTGTCAATATCTGTGCTTCTAGGAGTCCGATTTGAAAAATTCCTTCTTTGTTGGATAGTGTTTCCGATGCGAAATGTTTTTCCCATAAGTTCAAGATTTTCAAGTAAATCATAGACTTTCCGCTAGTGGGCACAAAGGTAAATTGCGTTTTCTGCTCCTAAAATTCCTATTTGAAAATTTCTTCCTGTATCGCATACACGACCTGATGGAAAATACTTTTCACATAATTTCTAATGTTTGGTAAAGAATGGTTTGGCCACCAGGAGGCATAAGTGTTAATTTCTGCTTCTGGTGTATTTGTAGCAAAATCTGGGCTCCTGAAAACTCGATTAATTTTTTTTTCCTGGACTGATACCGCTCGTATGGAAAAATCTTTTGAGAATACTTTCTTCCTAAAATAATGCATGGTTTTTCCACCAGGGGACGTAAAGTCACATCTTATTTTTGTCGATATCTCTGTTTCTAAGAGTCCGATTTGAAAAATTATTTTGGTGTTGGAGAGCGTTTCTGGTGCGAAATGTTTCTCATATAAATTCATGTTTTTCTTAACGCACAAGTCTGCAACCAGAGGGCGTAAGCTCATGATTCCGTGTACAGCCATATCTGAGGATTAAAAACCCGATTGAAAAACTTCTTTCTTCCGTCAGATTCTATTGCTTTCCATACCGGTTCCATTGACTTTGAATAGCTTTGATAAATTTAATTTGAGTCAGAACGGATTCAAAAGACGTGCGTACCACACCCGAAAATTCGGTGTCATATTTCTTTTCATAATTGTCGACACTGTATTTGGAGGAACACCAAATTTAACTGCAGGACCTTTTTTGCGCATCCTACTGTCCACGTTCTTCAACAACTCCACCTTCTCCGCAACACTGAGAGATTTTCTTTTTGACATCGCGAACATACACCGTCGGTTAGAGAGACTGAAACAAACTGAACCTGTTTTACAGAGGGGGAAGGTTACTTGAAGAGAGTGGTGAAGAAAGACAATACTCCTCGCCCCTCCCGCTAGGCATGACCTTGATCACCTTTTTCTTTTTCCTTCTTCTTGCGACATCTCAGTTCTATTTTTTCTCACTTGTTTTTCTTATAACATCGTCATTACGGTGGGAAAAATCCCTATTTGTCTTGAAAAAAATCGATATATATAGAAACAGTTTTCCATGTAATGATAACGCGGATTGACAAAACTTCGATATATAGAGAATTTCGATATACTATATATAAATGTACGACTGTATTTAAAAAGAAAGTATTAAAACATAGTAAAAATAATTAAATTAAAAAATTGATGTTTTTGTAAAATTACATGGCATCCTGTTAGCATTCATTTTTGTAAAATTACAAAAACTGCAGTGAAGCGTATTTAAATTTAAAAAGACTCCCTCAAGGTAGGTAGGTCGCGAAAGTTTATCGTTCTAAAGTTTAGGTAGCGGTTTTAAAAAGTCTGCGTCTATGGTGTTTGAACATGTTACCTGCTGTTTACGAAAGCCATTTAACACAGTAAAAAAAAAAAAACTTGGAATTTGTGTCACTTTTGTGAGACCGTTGTGTTGAAACTGTTTAGATCTTTGTTGTTGTTGTTGTTTACGAAGGTAGTTTGGAAGATCGTAACTTAATACTTTAGAACTCCGTCAAATGTCGTTGTGTATGTTCCAGTGCTTCCAAGTCGGCGTGCTCTTCCCAGAACACTTGCCTCATGCGATATGTTTCTTGTAGTGACTCGAAGTCAGGAACGCTGGTGCATCGTGTTTAAGGAAGTCCTAAACAAAAGATAAATGCGTTTCCCTCACGCACATCGAATAACTGTACGTGCTACACGGCAATATATATGTCAGTGAACAAGTTTGGAGTTCTCTTCAGAGCAGCTTTCTGACTGCAAAATGCTCCGGTGTTTACATACTTTTGTTATCCGTCTTTTTCATAATAATACAATAATACGTAACTTAGCATTTTTTTCTAACTACGCGTGGCATCCTGTTAGCATTAATTTTGAAAATTTTTAACCCAAAATAAATTTTCATAATCCCTGAGCTTTCTCATTGACCTCATAAAAGAAGAAATTTTCGCGTCAGAATCTGTAATAAAAGCTCACTGCTACATTTTGCATAGAATGAAATAAAAGAAATTGCGTTTGAAACGCAATGCTTAATTTTGTGCAGTTTTGTTGTGGGTGTCATTTAATCTCTTACTCATTGATTTACCACAGTTCAATTTTATTGCAAGAGTCAAAGATATTTTCTCTACGACGTTCTGCTGGAAAATAATAAATACAGTAAATCTTCGTTAATTCGATTCAAAGTTAAGTGCAGTCCCTCATCATAAAATATCCAAACGCAGGGTTTTCTAAAGTACTTAATTCGAAATTTGACGTTGCATGCTAGCCCAGAAGTGGCTTAAATTTAGAATTATTCAAAATGGTTTTAGCCTGATTCCCTCAAATTTTAGAACACAATAAGAATAGCACTTTGCTCACCAATGACACAAAATGCAGAAGGTTTAGGCATTTGTGTGGAAACAATGTTGCCGGTAATACAAAAAAAAAAAAAAAAAAAAAAAAGGGTGACGTGAAGTCATTTATTTTCAACTGATTTTCATATGGAGGAAGTGTATTTTCCCGTAGTGTCCCCAGTTTGCAATGATACATTAATGGCAGTGAGGCCGTTAGGATCAATTTTAGGCTTAGCTAAAGAGGATGATAGGGCTATTAAAGCTATAGACGAACAACTGTTTTGCATCTGCAACAGTCTGAAACAAGTTTAACAAACTTGGATTTTTGTTTACGGGATTGAGTCTTTTTGGAGAAGGAGCTACAAGGATTAATTTTATTGAAGCGGGTAGCTGGTGGCAAATTTTTAGTTTAAATTTATTTGGAAATTATATACTCTTGTCATTCAGTTTTAATGTCTGTATAAGTCTTCTCTGCCGTTAAAATGAAAGAAACTAAAAAAGCTGTTTTTTAGTTTCTTTCATTTTAACGGCAGAACGATGAACGATGCATCCACGGAGACGCCATTTCAATGATTGAATAAGTGCTTGTAATATACGTAGTACTATTCGTTTTGTCACACGAGTTTTGGTATTACTATAACTTCATTTGTACTTTGCATTATATCAAAATTATTATTTTATACTATTTGTATTTGCATGTTTGATGGTTCATGCGTTTGTGTTAGTTTTATTATTATTCATATTTTTGCATTTATGTGCTACATTATTGCATTTCTTACATATATGTATTGTATTTATCTTGTGTTTGAATACGGTGCGATTAGTTTTTGGTTAACCTTTGTTTGGTACTAAAATTGCATGTGCGATTTGATTGTATGCTAGACAGTGTAACATGGCAAAATAAAATTCAAATTCAAAATAACATTGAGATTCAAAAATTAAATTCAAATTTAAATTCAAATTCAAAATAAAATTCAAATTTAAATTCAAATTCAAAATAAAATTCAAATTCAATTATTAGGTGTGTGCAAAAGTTCTACCCGTTTCTCATGATGCAAATTCCAAGTAAAAAGTTTACGTAAAAAGTTTACGTAAAAAGTGCAATAACAGATGGCTCGTGTGATGGCTAAATGCTTGGAGGAGTGAACTATAAAATGAAACCAAATATGCAGGTGCCTCTCATTCGGAAACAAGTCACACAAGGGTTAATATTTCAGGCAATAAATATCACATTAGGTGCTGTTTGCTTTATGAGTTTGACAAAGGCAACAATGCAGCTGAATCCTGCCGGAACATTTGTGAGGAGTATCGCGATTATGCTGTAAACGAAAGCCCATGGCGCCGTTGGTTTTGAAAATTCCATGAAGACAGAAGCTACAGAGGTCAACCACGTTCTGGACGTCCATCAAAGGTTTCTGAAGAGGATCTCAACCAAGTCATATCAAATGATTAACATCTAACCGTTGAAGAGTTATCAGAAAGGTTTTCTGTGCACAAAATAACAGTAGAAAGGAGGATGCATGCGATTGGATTTATCAGAAAGTTGGACCAGTGGGCACAACATGACCTATCCGCAAGAAATCGATTGGACAGAATGACCATTTGTCCTTCTTTGCTTGCGCGTCACAGAAATAAACCTTTCTTGGAACGATTAGAAAATGGGGTTGTTTACAGAAATGTAAAGCTTCGAAGGACTGCAGGCAGAGTTGGACGGCATGCTCTATCGATTACAAGTGGAGGACTGCATCCGAGAAAGGTCTTGTTAAGTGTATGGCGGGATGTCAAGGGGTAATCTACTGGGAGATAGATGCATGCACCTGATCAAACGATAAATGCTGATCTGTACTGCCAACAGTGGGAAAGCCTGAAAGAAAAATTGAAATCTAAGCGTCGAGCACTGTTTACTCGCAAAGCCGTCATCTTGCGGCATGACAACGCAAGACCCCATAGAGCTTTAGCCACTCAGAGAAAACTACTGGATATTGGATGGGAAGTGTTACCTCACACCCGTATTTCCCAGATCTTCAGCCTACGGACTACCATCTTTTTCTATCTCTTAAAAAAACTTCCTTTCTGACGTACTAAATAGGTAATGCACGTGTCAAGACGACAAATCTACAGCAATGTATTCCTTTCCTGTAACTTAGTCGGTTAGCACAACTCACTCCGGAGAGAGAAGACGCAGGTTCGATCCACGTCACGGACAAATTCGTGTTTTAACATTGACGCCCGAACGCAAATGTGGATCTATTGGACATGGGTTCTTCGAGAAATGTCTGGTGTTTGTTCCTCACGTCGTTTAGAATTAATAAAAAATTCCTTCATCGCTTCAAGAAAAAAAAATTGAGACGGAGGTGATGTGACGCATATTCTAATTTAACTTTCAATTTTAGTTACTTTTTCTATGCAAATTTGAGTTCATTCTCTTTTAGCATTTTAAAAACCCAACGCTATATCTTCTTTCTCGCGAGATGAAGTTGGCAACACTTCTGAGGTCAGAGAATGACGCATCCTTGTGACCGATAAGAACTGGAAGAGATAAAATTTTGGAGCAGCAGCAGAAAGTGTGGAGATGGTGGTATATGATAGTGTAAGCTGAGTTGTTTAATTGAAGTTGTATCTGTTTGAAGGCTTCGTATTGCGCTGTTATATACACTATATTGACAAAAGTCACCGGACACCCCTTCAAAACCAAATGAACGTATCCGCTGCGTTGTTAAAAACACACTACAGTTGCAAAAGGTATAAAAAACAAGCTTGCAGCTGACCGCGATCATATCGCTCTGTGAGGTTGAGTGAAAATGACACGGCGGGACAAAACTGACTTTGAGAAAAGAAAAATTGTTGGGTGTTATATTGGTGGCTTGCCCATGAGAGAAATCAATAGGCGTTTAAACATACCCAAGTCAACTGTTTTGGATGTACTGAACAAGTGGAAGACACATGACGTGCCTGAAGCAGCAAAACGTACCGGCAGACCAAAGACAATCAGTGATAGGGTACATCGAAGCCTCAGGAGAGTCGTTACAGCTAATCAACGGAATACTGCACAAGACCTCAGTGTACAGGTGAGTAAAAATGCTGGAACCTCGGTATGTACACGTACCATTCGCAGGGAACCTCATTCCATGGGTTACTGCAGTCGTGCGGCTACTCGTAAGTCTTTAATCTTCACTCGGAATGCTATCGTCCTTTAGCAAAGTGTAAAGAACAGTTCTCGGGAACCATAGATCAATGGAAACGGGTCCTATGGACTGATGAATCCAAATACACGATACATCAGTCTGATGATCGTGTGTGGGTATGGCGGCAGCCGGGTAACGTTATTTAAAACAGTGTACTGTTCCTACAGGCAAGTTTGGAGCTGGCAGTGTACTCGTGTCCGGGTGTTTTTCGTGGTTGGGTACAATTATCGTGGACAAACCTGTTAACCAGCACGTCTACCTCGATATTCTGGACAATTATGCCCGACCAACTCTGTGGCAATTCTGTGGAACCAAGCCTTGTTGGTACCAGCAAGATAATGCACCGATCAATAAAGCAAGGACTGTTACGGCATTGTTGGACGATAGTTCCGTATCGTGCGTGGACTGGCCAGCACAGAGCCTGATCTTGATCCCATGGAGAACCTATGGGATGAATTAGAGCGCCGCATAAGAAGTTTGGAACCAAGGCCTACTACTAAGCAACAGTAAGCGGCAGCATTTTGTACTGAATGGAAGCGCATATCTATCGCTGTGTTCCAAATCCTTGTCGAAAGCATGTCTCGAAGGGTCAGTGCATGCATTAAGGCCAAAGGTGTGACCAACACCGTACTAATGTATGTCAATAAATGCTTTGCTGTGTTTCTCTTCTAGGTGTCCGGTGAGTTTTGTCCATATAGTGTACATTTATCGTTCAGAGCCAAATGTTCTGCCTACTAACGTTGTTATTTAACAATGAACCCATATGCATGGAGATAACTCATTGAGCAGGAAAAGAAAAAAGAACTAAACCGAAAAACAAAACAAAAATAAACCTTTTAAATTCAAGACAGATACAGAATTGACTACTATGCGAATGATGCTGACACCAGACAACTTAAGATCTGGAAAGTGTAGAGACGCGTCCAATCCAGATCAAGCACGTACATGACGTAAAGAATGCGCAGTCTAACCAAGATAAGGATGCGCAAATGGTTCTGCCAACGTGGAACAGTTCGGCTTTGCTGCAGATTGTGAGACATTCAGCTGCAGGACAACATGCACGCTAACGAAAGGGTTAAACCCACAGATTAAGACTGATAGCCGAAACTAGTATGGGAATATATAGTGCAGCGGGAGACGAAGTCTACACTGTTATAAATAATCTACTAAAAAATGAGAACCTGAATCTACTCGTTTTTCTCTTTAAGTAGAATCTTATCGTAAACGAGTACATGACATGCTCAAATATAAGTAACCACACGTACGTACAAATAACTGCGTCAATAAATATAAATATAATCTCGTATTACTTCATTTTAGATACTGTAGATTGCAAGAGAAATTGTTTAATAAATGTGTAAAGTGACACATATAAATAATTAGTACAACAAAGTCACTGATCACAAGTAATTTAATTATGCATAAACTATATTTGTGCCAATCTCATAAATAATATATTTTCGCTTCATCACTATATTTTTTTCAAACAATTGTACGGTCCATTTTTCCAGCACATGAAAACGAGTATATCTATTTCCCCAGATGTGCCATCAAATAATATACACTGAAGCGCCAGAAAAACTGGTACACCAGTGTAATACTTGGTAGGTCCCCCACGTGAACGCAGGACTGCAGAAATACGACGGGGCATGGACTCCACTAGCTTCTGGAAATATGCTGTAGGCAATGTACACCATACTTCCTGCAGAGCATTCCACAATTCGGGTGCATTCCGAGGTTTCGGATTCCTGTGTTCGATAGCGCGTTGGGCGGCATCCCAATTGTGTTCTATCACGCTCAGATCTGGGGACTTGGGTGGGAATGGCAAAACCGCAAACTCAGATGAATGCTCCTGTAACCATAATGTGGCGTCCCGATACTTTTGTGGAGGTGCATTGTCCTGTTGGAACAGGCCCAACCCATCAGCATGAATGCAGGACATGAACGGGTACACCTTGCCAGAAAGAATACGCAAATAGCGTTGGCCGGTCACAGACTTTTGTAGACGTACCAATGGTCCCAGTGAAGTCCAGCTAAACACACCCCATACCATTACGGAACCCCACCAGCCAGTATAGTTCCCTGTTGACAGGCGGGATCCATGGCTTCATGGGGTTTGCGCTACACACGAATCCTTCCATCTGTTCGATACAGTTAGAATCGCGACTCGTCAGACCAGGCTACTTGTTTCTAGTCATCAAATGTCCAGTGGCGGTGTTACCGGGCCCAAGCGAGGCGCATAGCTCTCTGTCGTGCACCCATCAAGAGATCCCAAAGCCCATATCGTGCAGGGTATGTTGCACAGTCCGGACGCTGATGTTTGTTGAGGCTCCAGCATTGAATTCCGATGATACCTGCGAGAGTGTTGCACGCTTATCGCGTGAAATGATTCTTGACAGCCGACGATGGTCACGTTCACCCAATGTCTTTTTACGGCCACACTGGTATCGTAGGTTGGAGGCTTTGCCGGAATTCTTATAGTCACGGTACACCCTTGCAATGGTCGTCCGTGAAAATCCGAACTTCGTTTCTACCTCGGAAACACTATGGCCCATCTCACGAGCGCCAACTATGACACCGTGTTGATAATCGCTTAAATCGTTATTACTTGTCATTCTCATGCCGAAAACCGCTCTGACAGCTGGCAAGGATGTCTATCGCTCTATATACGCACTAGCGGACGCAGCAGAGTACGCAAATAGGTGACGTTGCTATGTATTTTGCATAAGCTCGTTTGTATTAGTTTTTCTGGCACTTCCGTGTAATTCCAGTTGATTCAATGAATAAATGAGCTTGTAGGATGTGCACGTATTCCAAATATCAAATAGAGCCGCGGATGGCTAAGTGGTTAGAGATTCAGACTACTGATGGAGGGACCCCATGTTCAAACCTAGCCTGATAGGCTTGAACCTGTGGGCTCTCCATGATGGTGTGAATTTCTAACAATCGCTGAATATCCGGCGTGCATCGAACGAGCACGTTAAGTGACGGAACCCGGGTAGGAATCCCCCTAATATCTCTCTGCTTTTTATGTGAAAAATTGTACGATTGTACGGTGGCTCCATCTAGTGTTCTATCTCTCTCTCACTTACAAACTATCCTGCCGGAATCGCTAGAATTTCTCTAACTTCATTCAGCTTCAGTAACCTGCCCGGAAGGGCACCGAAACTGAATGAAGTTAGAGCACATATATTAGAAATATATGGATTTTTTAGTACGTATATTTGAAATATATGTACTCAAAACTGAGTACATATATTTGAAATTAGAAATACCAGGTATACTCACAATTGATTCCCTGTATGTACTCAAAAATGAGTACGTGTCTTTTCAAAAAATGATACACAAGTACTCGGAGCTATTATAAGCCCAGATTGTACTCAAAAACGAGTACATTTTGCTTATTTTTGAGTACCAATTTTTAACAGTGTATGCTGTTGTCGAGACTGAATTATTTTATCTGATCGATTTTCCCTTCGACTTGAAATCTTGGTCATTTCTTATCAATTTTTTTTCAGATTTGTTTGTTGATTATATTCATGATTCACAAGGAAGGTAAATTACGCACCTATATATCAATTCACCATTTTGTGCATATTCGTAAATTGACTTCTTGAAATTTTAACAGACGACTTTAACGCAAATTTTTTGCTTATAGGCTGTCGAGCACGTCGACGAAATGCAAGCAGATTGTGAAATATCCAGAGGTTTACCGGTGAAAACGAAGCAGTGAGTAACAATTTTCATTTATATATATAATACTTAACCTTAGATTTTTAAATATTCAGTAGCATTCAAAAGTGTGAGTTTCCCGCGATAATTTAAATATTGATGCAAAGTGTGGAACAGTATAATGAAATATCACAACTATATAGTTGAATGGTATTTATAATATAATCATTTAACCACGTAAACGAACCTCAGCACCGAAGAGTGTAAGATGAACTAATATAGTTGTTATTTAGTTCTGAAGTATGCTACTAATGTGATATACGTTTGACGTCGAGGTTAAAGTGTTCTGCTGGAATATTACCGTTCGGTATGAACGACACGTAACATGTGTTGGCAGAATAAAGGAAACAATTTGTAAGTAACTACTTCTTTGGAATTTTCATTTGAATGACTCCTGTTTTGTGGTGTTCAGTAAGCCATGTATACACGAACATTACACACTGGAAAAATCCTTCGATGAATTTGAAGATGTGGAAACTGCATTTGAAGAGCTTTTTAACTCCAAAACGGAGGTGTGCTACAGAAGGTGAATTTAATTATTACCAGAAAGATGGAAAGAGGTTATAGATTGTAATGGCAATTACGTAAGAGAATAAAGATATCATTCTTTCAAAAAAATATTTTTCTTCTCTACTATAAAAACTGGTAACATTTTTACACACACCTAATGCTAGTTCATAGCCCGCGCCATGTACGGGTGAAAAAGCTGTGACTGAAAGTTTTATTACACGAATCCTAAAATACATATACATAAACCCTGTGGGGTTGGTGCAAATGAAATGTTCAGCAAAGGACCAGCACACGTGGACGGCAAGAACGGAAAAGTAGGACAACATACCTAGGCAAAATTATCCCCCTTGGCATCAACACATAGTTGCCATCTGTCCGGCAAAGCCATGATCCCGGAACGAAAAAAGTTTTGTGGCTGGGACCCGAAGAAATCATCAACTGCACGTTGAACCTCGTTGTCTGTCGTGAACTCTTTCCCGGACAGGAAGTGATCCACATGACGAAACAGATGATAGTCTGTCGGAGACATGTCCGGGGAATACACAGGATGAGACAGTGCTTCATAGCCCAAGGCACTTAGTGTCAGCATCGTTCGTTGTGCAACGTGAGGGTGTGCGTTGCCCTGGAGCAGAAAAACACCATGTCTGTTGTGGCAAAGTGGAATGCAACCCGGGTCTAAAGAGTGAGTTGGGGAGTCAGTTTTGGAAAAGACAGGGTGAGACATCGACACATAGTTGCCATCTGTTCGGCAAGGTCATGATCCCGGAACGAAAAAAGTCTTGTGGCTGGGACTCGAAGAAGTCATCAACTGCAAGTTGAACCTCGTTGCCTGTCATGCACTGTTTCTCGGACAGGAAGTGATCCAGGCGACGAAACAGACGATAGTCTGTCGGAGACATGTCCGGGGAATACACAGGATGAGACAGTGCTTCATTGCCCAAGACACTTAGTGTCAGTATCGTTCGTTGTGCGACATGAGAGTGTGCGTTGTCCTGGAGCAGAAAAACACCAGATCTGTTGTGGCGAAGTGGAATGCAACCCACGTTTACAAAGTGAGTTCGAGAGCCAGTTTCGGAAAAGACAGGGTTGAGATGCCATGTTGCATAATATGAAGCGAAGAGGCAAGAGGTAGAGAGGCGTGTCCAAAAAGCATCTTTCTCGCCTTGGTACGGGACGTCTTGCACGAGGTGACGGTTTCGGTCAGTTATGAGACCTCCGGAGTATGCATCCTGCAGAAAATGCACTGACGGGGTTGGATGACTGCGACGGAGCTGGGTGAAATCACATTTCGGGCAAGGGGCCCAGAGATTTTCGTGGGCATTCTCTTGTTTTTCATCCAAACTGAAAGATGTGTAAGATTTTCCCCTGATGGCTGCGGTCATCAGGCTATAGAGAATTCTTAGAGTGACTGAGTTCATTCTTTTAATATCCTCGTACATAGCAGAGATCACTCTGTAGTGCGGTACAGATAAATTACTAGAAAATTATTGGCGTCGTGGATTTATTTCAACACTGCACCTGCTGGCAGATTAATGCTCTGAAATTTTATGTGAGAGGAGCGATACCTCTTCCTATGAACTCGTTGCCGAACTGAGCATCCGTTGAACTCTCATGAATTCACTCAGTGGTATATAGTGAATGACTCATATGATTCGTAGTAGAACCAACGAAGTAGATTGGATTTGTGTATATGTATAAATAGTCTGCACCCCTCTGCAAACAGAGGATTTTGTAAATAAATGATGTACATAGAGCCAGTGAGTCTGCTTTCGTGGATCGAACCTAGACAACTAAAAAGTAAGTGAATGAAAAGGTTAAGTACTATCAGACCATGAAAAAGTTGGCTGGTGGCAGCAGCTGCTAGTGAACGAAATCTGAAATTCCAGTGATTCCCTGATTGCAACGCTACGCACCAAGGCTATACCACAATAAATAATTACAACCGCACCACATCTGTTGACAAAAGCAGGTTGTTTCTGCAGCAATTTCCGGTGCATCTGGTGTCATTCAGCACAATAACGTTTTGCAGTGATGGTTTGGCCTCTTGCCAAAAAAAACTCCGAAGAATTACCCCGGCTGTGGACCACCACACAAGGAGCATTATCTTCTTGGTGCGTAGGGGTGGCTTAGGATGCTGTCCAGCAGGCTGTGTCTTGCTTAACGATTGTGCAGATCGTTTCCACATTATCATGAAGAACCCACTTCTCGTCGCAGATGACGATGCGATGCAGTAGAGGTTCCCGTTTATTCCTGGCAAGCAGTGATGTGCAGACTTCCAAAGGCCTAGTCTTGTTGGCAGTTGCCAACTCATGCGGCATCCACATGTCCAGCTTTTTGACCTTGCCCAGCCAGACGGCAAACAACTGTCGTGCGGTGGACACCTACTTCTGCCGCAGTTTTGTTTTTCAGGTGTCCGCTTCAACCACGCGTAACAGAACATCGTCATAAACGGCAACATGTCGGTGACCACGTGTTTCGGTTTGCATGTCCGTATGTCCGCTTCGAAACTTCCCAAACCATCACCGATTGGTTCGTTTCATTGGCTGTATTCTCCCCAAACGCTTTGTTAACGTTTCGAGCGGAAATTCCAGCAGAATGGGCCAGTTTAAATTCATACAGGAAGATGACTCTCAAATCTGGTGTTTGAACGTTTCCTTTGCAAGCCACGTTACGTCCAAACAAACCACGCCTGAACCTTGTTCTTCAGATCAGATGCAGAGGATTTTAAGAAGGCAGTGTCTGACCTCATTCTTAAACAACCCTTAGAAATAGGAAGCTGGGAGATTTGGGCTAGAGTGCCCGATAGGAAAGTAACTCCGAAGCGAGGTAGAAAGGGGGAGGAAGACTTCCTTATTTATTACCGTCGGACCAGTACCCGAGGTCCGACGGCTTATGATGCCCATCCGACGCACGGTGGATATTTAGTGGTTCCAAGGTTCGTACCTGCGTGGGATCGAACCTGAGGTTATCTTCGTGGCAGTCACGAAAGTTGACCACTAGGTAGCCCGCGGCCCGAAACCTTGTTCTTCCCACACGTGCTAGCTATTTATAGAAACTCTGTGACACAATACCCGCAACACCTGTGGTTGGGGCCTGTCTCCACTGCTCGTTCGCTCCGGACATTTCATTAGCACCAAGCCAATATACAGGGTGTTCGTAAACTATTTTGACAAAAGAAGAGGGCTGATAGTACCCATCAAGACGAACAATATTTACAATGGAATCAAGGGTCGCATTCCACTCTGAGTGTCAAAAAAGTGTAACTTCGAAATACGTCCAACAAGCACACGTCGTCACCTCAGACGTCATTTCTTTCGTGCCGGAGAAGTAGAACATCGCCAGAACATCACCGTCAAGCATTTACCGTATGCAAATTGCCAAAGAAAAAGACGCAGCATCGACAGTTGCAGCTGATTGGCTTATCAAGGTGCAGTAGACACTTCCTGAATGCCACATAATCCGCACGATGGATTGGACGTGGCGGACCAGTGGCATGGCCTCCACGCTTACCGGACTTAAACCAACTGGACTTCTTCTTCTGGGGACACATGAAATCATTGGTGTACGAGACGCCTGTGGACTCCGTGGAAGTTGTTGCAGCGGACAGGATAAACACGACACCAGGAGTCGTCGAGAGGGTGCGCCAGTCTTTCATTCGCCGGTGTGAGTTGTGCAACGGCACCCCTGACCGCCACTTTGAGCATCTACTTTGAATCTGTCCCTGATCTCCATAAATGGGATTGTGCAACTTATGATGCCGTTAATTCTCTTTCTTTGCACTGTTGAAAGTTCAACTTGGACATCTAACTTTACTCTTATCTGACACTCAGAGTGGAATGCGACCCTAGGTTCCATTGTAAATATTGTTCGTCTTGATGGGTACTATCATCCCTCTTCTTTTGTCAAAACAGTTTACGAGCATCCTGTATAATATGTTAGGTCTGCAATATGTCTAGCTTGTGTTTCTTAAAAAGATTTCATAGGTTTTATGAAGATTGATTTGCATGCCATCGCCGTTGTCGATCTCTATTTAAGCAACGTTTTCTTTTAGCTTTATCTGCTCCTATATTGTACTACAAAGAAAAAATTCCATGGAAACAATATGTTTTTAAATTTCATCACAGTGAATCAAATTTAAGCCTTCAGTTACTTTCTTATAATTTTACTTGTTCGTTTTTATGAAATAAAATAACGCTGATTCCCATTTAAGAAATTACTCTGCAATGCAAATAAAATGAAATAAAGCACGACGTAACACCTACGTAACAGAACAAACGTCGCAGACAGTTGTTCGAGCACGTGCAGAGATGCTACAGATGAAGTCGTTTGTCTTACTAACTTTATTTTATTTTCGGGTATTTCTCCTTGATTTTACGTATCATGCCATAGCGGTGAGCTTAGTTCCGGTTTCGGCCACTGGAATAAAAGGAGATGACGCTGCAAGTACTGAATGACATCAACGCATCGACGTCACGGTATTTCTCCGTAAAAGCAGATGGCGCTGCAAGTACTGAATGGCGTCAGAGCGTTGAGGTCACGATATTTCTCCTTGATTTTACATATCTCAGGATACGTAAAATCAAGGTATTTGTATTCGGCCACTGGATAAAAGCAGATGGCGCTGCAAGTACTGAATGACGTCAGAGCGCTAGAGAGAGACTACTATATAGGTTTCATTCTAAGAACTACCGTCTACACCAAGAAGTTGACATTGTGCTAATCCCTGCTGATGCAAGTAGAGTCCTACCGCAAAATCAGAATATTTAGTCATATCATTGCAATACAAACATTTGACTGAGATACGAGTATTCTTACATATTAAAACAATATTCGTTGCTTTTTTCTCTAATATCTAATCATCCAAAACAATTTCTGTGTCCAGCTTATGCAACCAGTTAACCACGAAAAGTTCCTTAGCGCAGTTAAGCGTGAAAGTCAGTGCCATGACTCGAAGTGTTTTTTACGCTTTCCAACCGTAGGTTGAAGAAGCGTATATGCTCCAGCTTTGTCCGTCTGTCTGTCTGTCTGTCCGTAAAAATGTGTCGATTTCGATGAAGTTTTAGTATGTGGCAGAGGATCACTGGGGACGAACGCTATTGAGAATGGACGAAATGGGGTCAAAGGTCAGGACATAGGAACGGGATGCATTCCATTGCTCTTATGCGTCATAACTTGCGTAAAAATGATTCAATTTTAATGAAATTTCAGTATGTGGTAGGAGATCACCTGGGGACAAACCCTTTAAAAAATGGAAGAAATGGGGTTAAAGGTCAGGACATAGGAGTGGGATCTATTCCATCGCCCTTATGCGTTATACTTACGTAAAAATGCTTCGATTGTGACAAAACTTTATCATGTTGTTCCGGAAGTATGCTTAACCGGTTCTGTTGAATATCATCGAAATGGGGTCAAAGGTTAGGGCATAAGAGCGAGATTTATTCTGCAGCCATTATCCTCATAACTTGAGTAATGATTGCTGGTATGTTGGAAAATGATTCATAATCAATGCATTGCATGATTTTACTATTTCGTTAATTTTTTTTGTTTCTCCTGTTTTGAATCAACGATGTTTTGCGCTCTTGTTTCTTGGTTTTAAAGATGCCGCTATGATTCGTTATTTACTAAACTGGAAAATGATTGGATAAGAGTGTGAAACATTTAAACTTTCCTCATATTCAAAAATAACAAATGCCAGGGGCAAAAAAATATAATACTTGTTCACCAGTCAGCAGGAAATATCACCAGTCACATATTTCGGCATTTCCCTCCTCAGTAACAAGACTGCCGTCCCCATCAACTCCTACGACATTTCCCTTCCCCCACCTTAATGTTTCAAATGCGCGCACTTTTAGGACTGTCCCCCACAATTTCGCAACCGCCTCCATTACCCGCCTTCACAGATCAGGAAGCCGGGTAACTAGCTGGCTCTCCAGGCACAGCTGTTAGCATTTGCAGAACACAGCTTTCATTTTTGTTACTTTCCTTAATCCTGTAACCGGCTGGAACGAATTAACTCGGCGTTAGCAAAATAGGCTGAAATCAGCTCTAACGAATATATTCGCTGTCTGGAAAAACACTGCATCACGTGAACTTGCGGATCAGAAATCGCTGCTTTCCCCTTAGCTTTGTTGTACAAAGAAAATGGTCATTTTCGCCGATGACTGACACTAAATCTTTCTGACTGATTACCTACTAAAAGGGCTATAACAATGGCGACGAACCTACAAAGAGAGACAGATGTTTTGGTCACTCGTTTCTGCTCAGTAGCATGATGTCCGTGTCAGAGGAACTATCCATCCTTTCCCATCATGCCTTGGGTCATAGAGCAAAGAATATAGGACTAGAGAGAATATCTTCTGACGAATGACAGGTTTATGTCCCGTATCGCTGTGATAAGGGGGGGTTCGTTTTGCCGTACTTTTCGTAAAACCCGGCCACTTTGTGAACATGTCTCTTTGGAAAGTGTAGAAAATTTTGGGCACTATATAGTTCAGATACGTCGGCCACTTTAAAGGGTTAGTTCAGGTACTTCGGCCACTTTAATGCGTCACTATTCTATTCTGAAAGCTCCAGAACAATAACGTCATTAGTCATGTATAATGACTAATTACGTTCTTGTTCTGAGGCATGTTACAGAAAAAAAAAGCAGGAAATTAAAGAAATATGTATGACAACGATTAAAATCAGTAGTCTGAACTCGGCTAGGAATTAAAGAGAAAAAATGCATTCTTTGCGTCACTTGTCAGCTATAATTTCTTACTCGTCATGGATGAGTGTAACTTCTGAACCCCTGGTTATAATAATGATCTATTTCTGCCATAGATATTTTCTGAGGTATAGGAGATGAACCATCCCGCACTTATTTTGCGAAAATTCATTACCATTGAAAGGTTCTGTAGAATAAACGCTTACTGAAGAAATTCAGTGAAAAATGAATTACGAGAGAGTATGTGTGCTGTGCGCAACATACTAGTAAAATTAAAAAAAGTACACGTCCGGGGGGGGGGTTACTTCTCCTATACGAAAAATTACCCAGAAAACCATACTTGTTTCTTCCAAAAATAACTGTTTCCTTCTCTTTCGCAGTAAATAAATGGAAAATAAAACTTAAAGTGCTGAATTGTGTAACTTCTTGCTTTTCACCGCGAGTTTGTTTTCCAAAATGAGTTTCAGGCATTTTGTGCCAGGAGCAATGACTAATCCGACACGTGAAGTGATTAAATTAAATTGGGAGTTAAAGTATTCTCTTCACGGATTAGGAGAACAAAATCTGAAACAAAATGTTCAGAATGAGGAATTAAATTTGAAAAATAAAGTGTCTCTTTCAACAAACTGAGTAAAGTGAATAAAATAAAATGAAATTTAAAGAAAAACGTTTTTTCTTGTTTAAACCTTATTTTCGTCTGATGGCAATTACTCAGAGGATTAAGCAGAAATTGTATGAATAATGCACTTTGATAGAAGATAATGAAAATAAAAATTAATTGCAGCGGATTCTTTCGCACAGAGAGAGAGAGAGAGATATAGAGAGAGATTTATCTCTTTTACATAAGTGCCATAGTCTCGGGAAATCACTTTATTGCCAATTAGCGTAGTTTACCATTCCATTGAAGGTAGTAAAAAAATCTTCTCATGCCGTTTTCAGTTTATGTCCGATAGAAGTATTTAAAAATAAGTTTGGAGGAGCTTGGAGGAGCTTTTCTTATCAACTGATGGAACACGTGCCTTAAGGTTATTTCAGTTTTCTGAAAGTGGCTGTGGAGAAAAAAATTCAGATATGTCAGAATCATTACTAAGCACGGACTTTTTGATTCTCGTAAATGTGTTTCACAATGTGTCGTCTGATTCGTTGGCAATCAGGACTGATGAGACTCCGTCATCAGCCTTTGATCATTCGTCTGAGTTTTTCACCACAATGGTATTCATACCACCTCCTATTTTGAAAGTTTGGAGGAGCTTTTCTTATCAACTGATGGAACACGCGGCACTATCCTTCACGACAGGAATATTACATTGAACACTTTGCGAAACATTCTTTATTTCTTGCTTTCATAAATCTAAGTAATTTTAATATCACGTCGTGACATCGTGTGGTTGCATTCTAGCATTAGAGCATGTAAATTTCGAACAGGTCATTGGATGAAGAGGTAATAAATCATTTGTGCTTGGTCGCAGAAAGTCCGTCTTAACGTTTAACCTTGAACGGACTTTTTCCAAGACCTACCCTAAAGCTTTTTCCTATTATAAATAGATAAAGTCATCGCTCTTTCCACGTTTTTCTTTAATTAACACACAGCAACCGAAAAATTGTATTTCAACACAGCTGGATCGAACCCCAGATATCTCGATAACTAGCCGAGTGCGTTCGCCCTACGCTACGGTGGCCAGCAATCCACGGCGCTATGTGTGTTTATCTGTCAGCTTCTGACTTCACAAATCGGTAGGGATGGGCTCAGCAACTGAGACGTTTCCACCTGGTGGGGCTTAACGGCTCAAGCTATTGAATTATAGCTAATAAATCCAAAGGGCGCGAGAAATGATGAAAATCTTCCAAATACATTGAGACAATGTAAATAAACAAAGTCATCGCTCTTTCCGCGTTTTTCTTTAATTTTGATTTATTAGCTATAAGTAAATTGCTTGCGCCGTTAAGCCCCACCAGATGGAGACTTCTCAGTTGCTGGCAGATAAACACACATAGCGCAAGGTGAACGTAGATTAGGTTGAACGCACTCGGCTAGTTATCGAGAGATCTGGGGTTCGATCCCAGTGGTGTCGAAATGCAATTTTTTGGTTGCTGTCTGTTAATTAAATAAAAACGTGTAAACAGCGATGCCTTTGTCTATTTACATTGTATTCACGTATTTGGATGATTTTCACCGCTCCTTCCTATTGTTCTGTTCACTATCCGATACTCTTTCGTTCTGCGCCGGCTTGTTTTTTGTCCTTCATTTCTGTGGAGTGTTGTGGTGTCGACGTTCACATAACCTTTACGCTTTACAACCTGTGGTTCTTTGGTATTTACCTAGTTTCTACATTTTAACAAAATTCTGTCAGAAACTGGAAGTGCGATTTTTGAACGATCATAATACTTTCCCATAATGGTGGTGTGTGAGAAAGTAAAAACCACCTATTATTTGAGTGGAACTCGAAATAGTATAGTTTTGAACTCGAAGTGGCGTGATTTTGAACACGAGGGGTCGTAATTTCAAGTCTCGCACTCCCAGATAAGAAAAGCTTGCTGCGGTCCTGGAAACAGCTCGCAAGTTATTACGAGTCTGCCATTCAGAAACGACATAGGGGGTACCACTAACAATTTATAAATATCATCCAGGATTCATGTCCAAAGCATTACGACGCACATTTTTTTGCTTGTCATTAAAGAATAAGGGTCGCCCCGGTGGCGCAGAGGTCTAAGCGATGGCTTCTGATCATTCGTCCGAGATGGGTCCGGGTTCGAATCGCGTAAGGCATGGATGTTGTGTTTGTCTTACGGCGCTGGCTCTCTCCCTTCCCTGGAACCAGTGGCCCTAAATTAGGGACAGGTGACTGCTTATAGCCCATCGAGTTGCTTACGGTAATCGTTATTAAACCTCTAAAAAAAAAAAAAAAAAAAAAAAAAGAACAAGGTGTAAATTTTTGTGTGATTAAGAGATGTCGTGCAGGTGTTTATTGTTCTGCTATTCAGGAACAATGTTAAAGTACTAAAACGTGTTTCTTATTGCTATTATTTCATGGAAAGATGTATAAAGTATGTAGAACACCAGTGTTTATAATTTTGCCATTCACGAACGATGCGGATAGTTCTATCAACACGTATTTATTATTCTTTCTTTCAAGAGCCATTACTGAAGTACCACTACTATTATTGTCTGATTCAAGAACGAGGTCTAAAGTATGTGACGTGCTTAACTACGAGATGACGCGCATGTCAAGACGGAAAAGTTGTAGCGACAAAATTCGTCGGTGTAGTTTCATTCGGAAAGCTTTCGGCTCCTGAGCAGAAGCATGAGGGTCTTACTGCTACCACCGGCAAATGGATTTTAAGCTATATTGGCGCTCGAATGTAAAATGAATCTCCTTGCCGTTGGGCTCTTCGAAAAATGTGTGATGTTCATTCCACACAACATCTGGAATTAATGAGAATTCCTTCTTCTTCAGTGACCTCCTTGAAGTGTGGTTTGACGATTCCGTCCCATCCTTTTCTCAAGGGATGGATATATGTGATTCAGAGGTGTCGCACATGTCAAGACTGCAAAGACGCAGAGACAACTTCGGAAGCTTAATTGGGAAAGCATTCGGCTCCGGATCTGAAGGATGCGGATTCGACTTCAGCCTTCAGCCACAGGCAAATGGCGTTTACGCTATTAAGTACTATAACGAAGTAAATTTCTCCGTCATTTTTATCCGCGCCAGAATTCGAACCCGGGTCCCCTCATTCCGGAATAAGTTGCTCTACCAATTGAGCTACGCGGACATTTTATTCTGATTCCTATCTGCCTTTATGTCGTGTGCGTCCTTCGGGCAGGTACGTACATCTCCTGGTACGTTACATCATCTCCCCCTTATTTTTTTTTTTTTTTTTTTTTTTATCGAAGTGCTGGAGAAGGAATTCTCTTATTTTTCTTATCTCGCGGTGTGTAAATAACATCCCACCATTGCGAGATTTTGAACGGTCGGGTCATCCGGATAGTTCGGGCGCCATTATAACGAAGTAAATTTCTCCGTCATTTTTATCCGCGCCAGGATTCGAACCCGGGTCCCCTCATTCCGGAATAAGTTGCTCTACCAATTGAGCTACGCGGACATTTTATTCTGATTCCTATCTGCCTTTATGTCGTGTGCGTCCTTCGGGCAGGTACGTCACATCTCCTGGTACGTTACAGTACCTTCATATGTTTATTATTCTGTCATTCAGAAACTACGACATGAAAAATATCATGTATTTATATCAAGCTGAAACACATGGAATAATTAACACTGACCTGAATAAAGTGTTTTTTCCATGTAACATAACCACAGAAATTTGAAAATTCCATCGCTCTGGAACGGAAATCGAACCCGCATCTCCCGATTTGCGCTCAAGTAACGTTTTGACGTTTCAGATTAATGCTTCAGTTGTTTGGATTTCGTTGACCTGGGAAGTGTAATAGTTAGCATACTCGAGCGCAAATCGGGAGATGCGTTTTCGTTTCCCGTTCCAGTATGATGAAATTTTAAAATTTCTGTCGTTATCTTACATGGAAAGAACAGCTTGATTTAAGTCAGTGTCATGTGTTTAGTTTATTATTCTGTCACTCAAGAATGATGTATAAAGCACTGTCACGTACATATTATTCTTTCACACAGGAACGTTGGAAAAAGGTGCACCATCACTTGCTTATTAATTTATCTTTCAATACCGATGTCTAAAGTACCATCACGTGTATATTAACGCCATTCAGAAACAATACGTAAAGTGTTATCACGTGCACATTACTTTGTCATTCAAGAATTATGTGTAATGTGCTTCCATGTGTTCATTATTCATTCATTCAGGAATGACGCGCAGTTGCACCACTTTGTGTTGATTAGTTTGTCATTCAACAAGATGTCTAAAGCACCACCACGTGTATATTATTGTCATTCAAGAAACAATGTCTAAGCACCACCATCAATTCATTATTCTGTACTACAAAAACTATATCTAAACAGCTGCCTGTCGTCTGTAGTTCCTATGTGTGATGTATAACTTACAGGCGTGTCGGCTGAAAGCGATATGCAAAGAACAGACGTTCGCTTTTCCACCTTCTGCCAGCGACATACCTTCACATGTTCATGGTTACATTAATTAAAAGCGATATGCAAATTAACCCACAAGTTATCAAGCATGTAGCTGAAATTATTATTGAACCCCTATTATTTATATTTAATCTCATAATTAAAACAGGAATTTTCCCAGAGAAATTAAAAATTACTAAAATGTTTCCTAAACACAAATCTGGATCTAAAAACATTATAAATAACTACAGACCAATTGCAAACTTATCTACTTTTGCAAAGATTTTAGAAAAATTAATATATACCAGATTAATTTCATATTTGACAAAATTTTAAATTTTAAATCAGTATCAATATGGATTTCAACAAAATAAGTCAACAGAAATGGCAGTACTTACAATTCAAAATAACATACAACAGAATCTTGCAAATCACAGCTTAATATTAGCTATTTTTTTAGACATAACAAAGATATTTTATTCATTAAATCACGAAATATTATTAAAAAAGCTGATGCATATAGGGATAAGAGACACCTCATATACACTTCTTAAAAACTATATAACAGATAGACCTCAATTTACACAAATTGAGAAATACTCATCTCTACAAAAAAGATAAACTCTGGAGTTCCTCAGGGTTCTATACTTGGGCCTTTGCTATTTAACATATACATAAATGATATTTTCAATGTAAATAAAGAAACTAGTATAATTTTATATGCAGATGATACAACTATTCTAATTCATGACAATCATATTGATGAAATGATCAATAAAGCAAATATACTGCTCGAAAAATATTCTAACTGGATGGCAGCAAATAAAATGCTAATAAACTTAGAAAAGACTAAAGCAGTAATATTTACTCGGCAATTATCTCCTCTACAAATAATTGAAAAATTGGTAATTGACAAAACAATAATTCAAATAATAGATAAATTTCCTTATTTAGGAATTACACTTTACAAAGATTTAAAATTGACTAGACACATGGATACATTACTAAAAAAATATCTAAAAATATAGGAATAGTCAGTATTGTGATAAACAACCTAACTATTAAAACCTTAATGTTATTATATTATGCCTTGATTCATCCATATTTAAATTATTGCTTTTTGGCCTGGGGCCAAACAACGAATACTAACCTCAAAAAACTTCAAATACTACAAGACAAATACATTAGACTAATTGATCTCAAAATTAATAATAACAAGGATAATATTATACAAATAAATAATTTTAGGTACTCTAAGGTATACTCACAAAAATATAAAATATTAAATATTAAACAATTGTATAACTTCAATCTGGGAAAAGTTATGTTTAAACGTATAAAATCAGATAATTACAATCTCACTGAAATAATTAAAATAGTACCAATATTACATCTATATCACACAAGAACAAAAATGCCTTTACAAATATCTACACCAAGAACACAAGTGCCACAGCAAATTATTACATATAGTGGTCCAGTGTACTGGAATGCACTCCCTAACGAATTAACCAATATTAACAATTTCAATTTATTTAAGAAAAAACTAAAATCATATATACTTCAACAATAAGAAAATTGATTTTCAGATTAAAATGTTATATGAGCATGCAGAGAATTTAACACTGTACACAGTGCTTTAAATTTCCGTGTGAAGGAACACAAGACCTACGTACGGAATTGTGAACTGAACATGTCGTCTATAGACCTGCTTTGTCACGAAAACAACCATAAATTTCTTTTAGAAACGCTACGCTCATTTGATAAACCTGATTCAAAGATCAAGCCATAAAGGAAGGATCTATAGAGTGGAAACAAACATAGGAGCCCATGGAAATTCCTCACATAGAAAGTGGCGTCCCCACGGACCTAAAACAGAAGCAAAATGTGACGTGACCCTGTGACTTCGGCAATAGTTGCTACGGCAACCCAGCGCGCTTGTTGAATTACCTGGTAGAATCTTTGGGAAAACAGACTGAGCGACTAATTTCGAATTCTCTTGATAATTTTACCAATCCACATGCACAACATTTAGTGCCTTTGATATACGTGTGGTTAAGTGAGAACATAGTGAAAAATAATAGACCAGATATAGGAGAAAGGTTTTTAGTAAGTAGGATAGAGAACAGATAGGAAGAAAGTACTTCAGAAATAACAAAAAAATTACGAAGATGGAAAACAATTTTCACAAATGTTGGCCAATTATGGAAATACAGGCTACACAAATGCCGAGTAAAAAAAGATAAGCCGAAGAGCTAACGAAGCCAATAACGTAGATGTCGAAGCAGATGACAATTGAATACAAATTAGAATTGTAAGTGAAGCAGAGTGGGTATCTAAGAAACAATCAAATGAACAACAGACACGTAAAAACCCAAAAGTTATGAATTCTGTAAGGAAAAGTATACGATCAGTAAGTAATAAGCAAAATAATACTACTTATTAGAACGCTAGAGGAACTGAAAACCAAAAAGAATCTTAAAATTAATAAAGTATTGCGTGTATTCGTCTTAAACACTGCTGGATAGCAAGCCAAAGTCAAAAGTCAAAGTAAAAACATTCGTTCGGACAAAAATCACGTGGTTCGTGGGTGCTCCCTGGGAAACCAGCTGTCAATCAACTGTAGTTCTGTTTTAGGTCGCTGGTGCGCTGTAGTCGACTTCATGACGTCATGAGTTTCAGCTTTATACAGCCTGTGTCTTCTCTATATATTCTTCCTTTATGGATCAAGCTTAATGTATCAGAAGCTTTTCACATATACCGGAACTCTTCACTGCTTGTGAACGACATGACGTCGATTTCTTTCAAGCGCGTGGAAACAACTCACCAAAAACCGTGACCGTGACCGTTAGAACTCTGATGATGTCATAATGATTTGAATGATTACGCACCACTCGTCCTGACGAAGCCAAGCCAGAAACTCTGCGAAACTATAGTCGATGCTAATGAAGCTTTTAATTGTGAGTAAACGTTGATAATTTATTCTTAATAATGCGCAACGGTTTGAACATAAAAAAATACGTAGCCGGAGATATAAATACGTTTTCTATCACGATTTAAAAACTCTTACAGCAGTTTATAGAAAATCATTGTAAGGGCTATTTTGCTGCAAGACAATTTTTTATTTACAAGCCTCAAAGTAAAAAAGCAACGATAAATTTTAAGCTGCAGTTTGCGCCGTTCCCATTCGTGTATAAAAGGTATCCAAGTCTAATAGAGGAGGGTCTGTAAAGTGATGCGAGGCGAAGCGATTTCGACTGAAGGAATGTGGCAGAACCTGGAAAAGAAGAAACCGGAAATGGGGGTCGAAGAAAGTTTCCCCCAAGAGCTTTCGAAAGGAGAACGAGGGGTGATCGTCGTGTTAGCCACATATGTCCCTGAGCTTCTGGGCGTGGATATATCTCGCCAGCGTAGTTAACATTACGAATGAAAGAATAAATTTTGATTTACTCACAAATATGTTCATGTGTAGGGGAAACTTTTTCTTACTCGCGACATCACGCTATTCCTCTAGTACCTAAAAAATTAATTCCAATTTTTCAGAAAATCTGAAACTCTCGTTCAACCTCCGCCCCCTTTACCCCGGCTCTTTTAAGAAATGTGAAAACTCATATCGCATAGACCGATACGGTCCACTGATGTCCGACGGAGTAAATTAAGATACGAATGAAGAGCAGAAAGGTTCAGGGAAATAATGTAATAAAACACGAAGATTTAATGGATTGACAAAAGCCCATGCTTTTAAAGTAAACCATAAGGAGAAAGACAGCTTGAGAAATGGAAATAGTGGCGATGCGCGGAGAAGCGTAAGGTACAACAGAAGAGATACGAAACAATCGATAAATACAGATCGAAACTACGATACTCAGCTGAAACAACATACATGGAGAAAGGAATAATTGAATGAGTGGCAGTTTTAGGAAGAAGGAAATAAAAACGAAAAGGAAACCAAAGAGACACGCGGATCACACATAAGCGAAGAAACGGGAAAGACGACTCACGAGAGAGAGGGAGAAAAGAGATAGACTGAGAGAATGAGAAGAGAGGAAGCGATAGAGAATAGGATTCATTTCGCTTAATCGAATTTTCTGAATTCATCCCCACAAAGTAGGTATACTACTTCCCAAGTTAGCCGTTTCGCGAAATTATCTTTGCCCTGCATGCTGTGCAGTTGGGTACAAATACAATCTCTTCCATGCAAAGGATACGCAACAAGCATCAATATTTGATCCTTAAACGGAAGGGATTTTAACTTAACCTCTCGTCCTCCTCATATTGGATGCACGAAAATGAGTGATTTTCCTCGTAAAACTTAAGACAGATGTTGTCCCTGCCCTGAAGGGTTTATCATCTCAGTTGGAGATCATCCATTATTCAAGAAACTGGAGCCGACGTCAAAACCCTCGTCCCGAATCCTTGGCCTCCAGGCTATTAATTGAAAGCATCGAGCTCGAAAAGAAAATCCGTTTAATTGAATTTCTTTAATTTTTAATTTCTGCCTCATCATCATTAGCAGCTGCCGAAGACAAATGAACTTCCTCCATTATAAACTATTCCATAATGGAAGATGAATGATGTCTTCTAGAATATAAAAAATAGAGATGATCAAAACACACCATATATACTGAGAAGCATTTCCTTTTTAATCATGATTGCAGTCGAAAAGTAGATCAGGTAAAGAATGTTTACATTGCCGCCGTCGAAAATCAGTCATACATATATCTGACAAAGGGACCTTACAGCTGACCACCCGCGGATTTCGATGAATTTTTTTAAAGAAAGTAAAGGGAAAAAGAGGATATATATGCCCCGGCATTTGATCTAATACCTCTTAATTTCGGAATACAAAATTTTAAGGATCCGAGGATATCATAACGAAATTCGTGATTTCCTGTAAATGATACTTTACTGTAATATCACGAGGTTCTGCAGTAGTGCATTATAGCATATATTTCCTGTTATGGTGGATAATGTCGAGAAGTTAGGAATGAACAGTGAACTATCAGTAGCAGAAAAGAACGGAATGCCTGCATTTTCCCATTCTCCTTTAAAGCTCTCTCGTTCTCCCTTTTCAGAATTCTGTAAGAAGTTGCAACATTGTGTGATATAGGTATAGATATTGAATGAAACATATGTATTTCTGTGCAATATTTGCATGAGCTAGCTATGTCGTTAGCTGCAGGTCTTGTAGTGATGTGGACCTTACACTTAACATTGTATTGTGTCATTGTCAATGGCAATTCGGTGTAGTTTCACTAACAAATAATAAATAACTTGTAGAAGTAATCGTTGAGTAATGGATTTTAATAATAAATAGCACATATGGAGACAGAGGAATTGTTAGGAGAATCGAATTATCACATTTTAGCTTATAAAGTATAGTTACGTACTTTTATTTGTAGACCTAACATATTTGTTGTTAGGTATCACTTCCGGAGGTTTCACTATCGTTTATTGGTACACAAAGTTGCGGATGATAATTATAATAAAAACAATGAAAACATAACACTTCTCTACAACGCGAGCATTTGATAAAAGAACTGTTCGAGCACTTACATTTCGTTTGTCGAACGTCGTCCGGAGAACACATTTCGTTCACATTTCCAAAAATCTTTCTTTCATTTATTAACTTTGTAGCAAACCAAGCGTACTGCAACATATTCTTGAAAATCGGGGTAGGAAGTTGACGATGTATAAGTGAATGGATCTTCACGACATTTTCTCGCTTGTTTAAATGCCTATTTTGTTTTAAAAGTTCGACAGAGTTTTGTAATTGTTTAATAAAATTTTTACTTGACGGAAAAGGTACACATTACAAGGTTGACAGTATAGGGTACAATGAGGGGGAATGATTACACCAGTAGAAGAACAAGTGCAGTCGTTCTTTGGGAAGACACTATTAAAGAGTGCTGGATCTGTTTGACCTCAAAATGAATCCAAGATCAATAGAAACTTCTCTTTTCCTCAAAATGGTCAGATAATGTTTTTCACGAAACTGCTGAAATGCTCTTTCGTTAATTTCCCTGATTTCGACGATGTCACGAATACACAAGGGCGCCCATAAGGGGGGCTCCCCTACGGTTGGTATAGCCAATTTTTTTTATAAATTTAAAACACTAAAATAGACGAAACCTTTTTTTAAAGCATTTTTAAAAATAATAAGATATTAATGATTGATTGTATCAATTATTTTTGTTGTATTTTAGTATTTTGTACATTTAATAAAATGTTTGACAGCCCTGAGGGAGGTAAGGATTTTTCTTAGTCCCCCCCCTTAAAAGTACTCATATGGGCGCCACTGCGAATACATTTACATATTCCACCGTTAGTCTTTCCACAATCTGGGAAACAAGAGGTCCAAATTATCTCTGAGGCTCTTGCATACATAGAAAAACTTTTGGAAGCAGTGCTCTAGAAGCGGTCAATAAATACGGCGCAGTGTAACTATGCGTTGCTTTGTTAAAATCTCCCAAGAATACCTCTGTTGTTTTTTCTCCTTGCACAGAAAGTGTCCTGTTCACATCGATTCTACACTCACATCTTGTTTGATCAGTGTTAAGGACGTAATCCAATGGAAATTCTTTGATCAGTCCTGAAAGACGTTTTTGAAATTTATTTGCTTCCGCGATAATAGTTGACAAATACAATTCATTTTGTGACCTGATGTAGCGCGTCACTTTTCGCTGACGGGTGCCATGAACCAGTTTGAATTTTCCAACCCACCCTTATGATGCCGCAAAACAAAAATCGTCCGATTGATGTTGCACTGCTGCAGCAGAAGACACACGAAAATCAAAATCGTACAGCTTGCTAAACAGCATCCAAAGTGGAGTTTAAAACCTCTACATCGACGACGATGCACTGCTTTACAAGGGAAGGCATACCTGAAAATATGGGAGCAAGAAATTGAAGGGGAAGGTGGATTAAAGGGAAAATATGACGTAACCAACAAATGAAACTCCGATCGATATCGTGAAGCTCGAGAGAAAAAGCAGCCGGTAACCACCCGAATGATACAACAATGGGCTTCTGCTGCAGCGGTGCAACATCAATCGGACGATTTTTTACGGCATCACAAGGGTGGGTTGAAAAATTCAAACTGGTTCATTGCGCCCGTCAGCGAAACGTGACGCGTGACATCAGGTCACAAAATGAATTGCACGTCGTATTTGTCAACTATTATCGCGGAAGCAGAGAAATTCCAAAAACGTCTTTCACGACTGATCAAGAATTTCCATTGGGCGAAGCTTTACTTGTTTATTCATTGTTATTATTATAAAATATGTATAATGAATTAGTTTTATTTTGCTTTCCTACTGAGCTTCAAATAGTGAATTCAAATGGTTGTTGTTACTAGTTAATTAAGAACATGAATATAGTCTCCTGCTAGTAGTGTAGTAATTAGAATGTATAAAGTCTTAACGCTGGTTGTTAATGGTAAAAAAACTAACGATATAAACCTAACAGCCAGACAGAGGTCTGACAAAAACTATTAATTGAGAAAGACGTACTTACTCAAATCTTTTTATTATCACCTTCAACTGGTATCAACACACACCGCTACTCAAATACCACGTAAATCTCTCCGTACAATAACAAACGCTCTCCGTACAATAACAAACGCTCTCCCTCGCTATCGATGAACGCGCCTATATACACTGGCTACCACCACGTCATGACTTACACTCATTGCCAGATCTCATTCATCGGGTGAAATAATATTTCGTTCAGTAAGAAGATAATTTACATAGTAAAATAAAATAACCAGAAATAGTAAAATCAAAAGGAAAGTGAATATAGAGTATACGTTACATATGGAGGACATAAAATATTAAGGAGGGCTAGAAATAAGGTTTAAAAACTTGAGGGACACTATTAATCCTAGGAAGCAGTATTATGATGAAGATGTTAAGATTCCATACTCACATCTTGTTTGATCCTTAACACTGATCAAACAAGATGTGAATATAGAATCGATGTGAACAGAGGTATTCTTGGGAAATTTAAACAAAGTAACGCATAGTTACACTGTGCAGTATGCATTGACCTCTTCTAGAGCATTACTTCCAAAGGTTTTTCTATGTATGCAAGAGCCTGAAGGACAATTTGGACCTCTTATTTCCAAGATTGTGGAAGGACTAACGGCGGAATATGGAAATGTATTCGTGACATCGTCGAAATCAAGGAAATTAACGAAAGAGCATTTCAGCAGTTCCGTGAAAAACATTATCTGACCGTTTTGCGAAAAAGAAAAGGTAGAGGGGTAATCAGTTAGATCTTTGCAGTCTTTTTTTTTCTACTCATGGTGACAAAACGACTTGCAATTTTGTTTACCGGCAAGTCTTGCTTGTTAGAGGTATGACATAGAGAAAATGGGTGAAACTGGGTAATTCAATAATGAATTTTCCTTTGGGTGTTCGAAAGAAAACCCGCACTGTCGAAACGGAAAACATGTTGTGTTGTCTCAAGCAGTTGCTTACAAAAAGCAAATGGACTATCAGTAATCAGAATCGAATTCCGGGAATATATGCGGTTTCGAGACTGGCTCAAGAAAGAAAGTTGTGAAAGAAACTTGGGGAGATACTGGTCCATCAGTGAATTGTTAATAGTTGATGATGACGATAATGATATGCATTTTTTATTACATGTTTGCCAAGAAACAAAAATCGCTTTTCTTCCGTTTCTTTTTATTTTCAAAATTGTTCCTTCTAGAAACTGAACATTTATATTTCGAACAAATAGCTTGTTGTGACTGAAGATTTGAACAAAAAAGTGTAGTTAAGACTGGAAAACACTTTAATTTTTATTAAAACTACTGTATTAGTAACCACTAGACTGCCGAGTGGTTTGATTATTTATTTATTTGTTCAAATACCAAGAGTAAGTCGTGATATTGAAATAAATATAAGAGCTCCGTCTTAACACGATTTATTTTATTTTAAAAACGAACATACACTGGCGGAAAAAAATCCCAACACCACGAAAAAATAGTTGTAGAGGAATGAAATGGTGGCAATACATTTGTATAGGTAACATATTAAATCGATTACAGTTTCAAGATCACAGCTTAATGTAAGCGCGAGAAGAGCCATTTTAAATGTGAAATGCTGGTACATTAATAACCGGTGTAACCGCCAGAATGTTGAATGCAACACGCAAACGTTCATGCATTGTGTCGTACAGGTGCTGGATGTCAGTTTGTGGGATGGAGTTCCATGCCTGTTGCACTTGGTCGGTCAATACAGGGACGGTTAATGCTGGTTGGGGGTGACGCTGGAGTTGTCGTCGAATGATGTCCCATACGTGCTCGATTGGTGAAAGATCTGGTGATCTAGCAGGCCACGGCGACATGTCGACACTCTGTAGAGCATGTTGGGTTACAACAGCGGTATGCGGGCGAGCGTTATCCTGTTGAAAAACACCCCCTGGAATGCTGTTCATGAATGGCAGCATAACAGATGGAATCACCAGACCGACGTACAACTGTGTCATCAGGCTGCTTGGGATAAACGCGAGAGTGCTCCTGCTTTCATAGGAAATTGCTCCCCAGACCATAACTCCAGGTGTAGGTCCAATGTGTCTCGGCCGCAGACAGGTTGGTTGCAGGCGCTCACCTGGCCTCCTTCTAACCAACACACGGCCATCACTGGCACCCAGGCAGAACCGGCTTTCATCAGAAAACACAACAGATCTCCACTCTGTCCTCCAATGAGCTCTAGCTTGACACCACTGACGTCGCAAACGGCAGTGGTTTGGAGTAAGTGGAATGCACGCTACAGGGCGTCTGGCTCGGAGCTGTACTTCAAGTAACCGATTTGTAACAGTTATTTGTGTCACTGTGGTGGCAACCGCAGCAGACGCGGTACGCTGCGCCACGACCATACGCCGTACACGGCGGTCTTCCCTCTCAGTAGTGCCACGTGGCCGGCTGGAACCCGGTCTTCTTGAGGCAGTACCTTCCCTTGACCACCGCTGCCAACAATCATGCACAGTGGCTACATTCCTGCCAAGTCGTTCTGCAATATTGCGGAAAGAAAATCCACCTTCTCGTAGCCCTATTACACGACCTCGTTCAAACTCCGTGAGCTGTTGATAATGGCTTCTTCGTCTTTTTAAAGGCATTCTTGACTAACATCAACACACTACGTCGAATTTCAACGATAACTAACGCTCACGAGCGTTACAGCGCGTATTTACAGCAAACCTGCTTTGCATGTTCCGAGGAGCGCTACTAGCGCCACACGTATGCGCCGAGCGCGAAATTTGCATAGACGTCATCTTGCAGATGTACTCTCACCGCCTACCAACTGTCGTTTATCTAACACAACCCCTTCTTGGTGTTGGGATTTTTTTACATTGACGGCACAGTTGTACGTCGGTCTGGGGATTTAACCTGTTGTGCTGCCATTCATGAACAGCATTCCAGGGGTGTTTTCCAACAGGATAATGCTTGCCCGCAAACCGGTGTTGTCACCCAACATGCTCTACAGAGTGTCGACATGTTGCCGTGGCCTGCTAGATCACCAGATCTTTCACCTATCGTGCACGTGTAGGACATCATTGGACGACAACTCCAGCGTCACCCCCAACCAGCATTAACCGTCCTTGTATTGACCGACCAAGTGCAAAAGGCACGGAACTCCATCACACAAACTGACATCCAGCACCTGTACGACACAATGCATGAACGTTTGCGTGCTTGCATTCAACATTCTGGCGGTTACACCGGTTATTAATGTACCAGCATTTCACATTTAAAATGGCTCTTCTCGCGCTTACAATAAGGTGTGATCTTGAAACCGTAATCGATTAAATATGTTACCTATACAAATGTATTGCCGCCATTTCATTCCTCTACAACTATTTTTTCGTGGTGTTGGGATTTTTTTCCGTCAGTGTATATGTTCGCTTTTAAAATAAAATAAATCGTGTTAAGATGGAGCTCTTATATTGTATTTATTTGTTATTGTTCGGGGAGAGTAATTTGAAAATTATTATAAAAATACAAGCTTAGGCAGTTTCATCTCTGAGATCAAGAAGAACAGGGAGCAACTATGAGTCATTTTAATTTTTTCCTGTATGTCAGAAGCTGACGATTTTGTTCTTTTTCTTCGCAGAGAAAAGAAGTTTTACTTACGCATAAACAAAAGTGCTGAAGAGTAAAATATTCACAAAAATGTTTTTCCCTGCGCATTTTGAAGGAAATATCTTATCTACTGCTTAGAGCAAGCATAGCCACCTTTTAAAGAAAACCAGTTGTATGAGAAACGCTGCAGTTTGCTTCAGAGAAATTTAAAATTGGCGGAACAATTCGACCGCATGCGGTCTCTTGCCTCATTTTTTTCTTCGGCAAATGGCTTTCCTCGGAGTGAATGCAAATCATTTCGACTGTGGAAGAAACAATGGCTGGCATTCGAACTTAAAAGTCGGAGATCACAAAAGATTAAAATGATGGCTTCGTAAAAACGTTTTTCATTTGCAAACTAAAGATTTTATTTTGTTTGTGGAGGAAACGTAGAAAAAACACCCACACATTATTTATGTTTCTTGTGTATTTTCTGTCTAGGGTTTTCCAATACCTTTTTCACTTCGGGTGAGATGTAGATATAGAATTGTTTGAATAGTATAAACAAGTCGCTCTGAATTATCAAAAAACTATTGAAATCTCTTCAGAGCTTTTAGAGAATCTTAGAGGAATTTCGAACTGTGTTTAGAAACAGGGTATTTTCTTTCCAAAATCAGACAGACATATCTTGTACCCCCAGGAAAGAAAGCTTCCGAGTTGAGAGTTTTTCACGGGTATGGAGTAGCCTTAATGCAATTTTTTCTTTAACTAATTAACTGAAAGGGTAAATCATAAAGTAATGTCAATGTTGTCGTATATTAAAGAAACTAAGAGACATACAGATAACAATTACTTTAGTTCTCAACATTGATGTAAAATATGCGTTGAACGACAGGGGAACTATCTACAAACTTCTGGATTCTTGCAGAGAAGAATGTTTTGGGTTGTTCCTGCAGCTACGAATGCACCGCTTCCTGTACCTGGACATCATTTTCAAAACCGCGGCCTCGCAAAGCGTCTTTCAAAGGCTCGAAGACAAGAAAGTCGACGGCGCAAGATCGGGGCTGTAAGCAGGATGTGGTAACACATCGAACTTCAACTCGGTAATTGTTTATTGAGTTGGTAATGCCGTATGTGAGCAAGCGTTTTCGTGCCACAAGAACACATTTTTGGATAACATTCCCCGTCGTTTTGTGCGAATTTCTGGTTTCAGTTTGTCTTTCATCAAGTCACAATATGAGCGACTGTCTTCCTGTGCTTGATAGTGTTCAACAATGGGTCATTTCATGTCAAGAAAGAGGGTCAGCATTAATATCAAGTGCCGAAAGGACAACTTTGAACTTCTTTTTGCATGGGGAGCTCCGATGTTTTCACTCGTAATGACGCAGCATATGCTTCGTCCCAGTGACAATCCTCTCTAGAATACTGGGATCTGACTCATACCGCTGCAAAGAAAATTCTGCCAATTTTAAGGCGCTGCTGCTTGTGGGCATCAGACAACTACCGTGGCATCCATCTATGACATACTTTATGATATCCGAGATCGCCATGCACTATTGAGAATGCAAAAGCATAGCTAATGTTTACCTTTTGGATCATCTCAGACATAATAACCTAGCGATATTCTTTAAATGAGCGCATCGATGCGATACAGATGGTCCTTTGTGCCAGAGATCGACGAACAGCCCGAGCGAGCTTCATCAAACACATTCGTTTTACCTGCTTGAAACTTTTCTATCAACTTGTACACTTATCTTAGGATCATACACTTGTCCTCCCCATGTTTCACAAGCATCCTATCATGAATTTCAACTGGTTGCACACCCTCAGCCCATAAAAAACTCACTACACTTTGCTACTCGACGATGGAGCATTCCGACAAACGAGTGGCCAGGTTTACGCCCTTACAACAGCTGGGCAGCTGAGGTTAGAAGATTAGCGATTGCATCCGACATGTGTTAAGGTCACGTGCCCTCCCGTCTTCCGCAGTTCTGCTTGCTTACGTAACGAAAGCATTGATTCACCCTCGTATTTTTGATTCACCCTCGTATTTAGTTTAAAAATGCACTTCTTCCAAATGCATGAAAGAAGCACCTGTTTCTCTGAAAATTTATATTTGGATACATAAGTTCGCACGGAAGACGGCAATAATATTTCTGTATATTTGTTTTTCTTCTAGCAATATGTCCAGACATTGCCATTTCAGGAATTTTAATTTGATCATGATGTCTTCCACCATATCATTTTCGTGGTCTCTGATTTCTTTTTCCTTTCTTTCCCGATTACACCAAACATGCATCTCTCTATTCTTCTTCCAACAGCCTCTGTATGTATTTTTTACGCTTTCCAACCGCAGGTTGAAAAAGCGTGTATGCTCCAGCTTTGTACGTCTGTCCGTACGTCCGCACGATAACTCGCGTAAAAATGGTTCGGTTTCGATGAACTTTTAGTATGTTGTAGGAGATAACCAGGGAAAGAACCCTATTGAACATGGACAAAATAAGGTCAAAGCTCAGGACTTAAGAGCGGGATCCATTCCATCGCCCTTATGCGTCCTAACTTACGCAAAAATGCTTCGATTACGACAAAACGTTATCATGTTGTTCCGGAGGTATACTGAACCGATTCTGTTTAATATCATCGAAATGGGATCAAAGGTCAGAGCATAGGAGTCAGATTTATTCCACAGCTATTATCTCCATAACTTGAGTAATGATTTCTGGTATGTTGGAAAGCGTATCATAATCAGTGCATTGCATGATTTTACTAACTTGTTTGGTTAAGATCCATATCTCAGATCCATAAGTCTGAACTGGAAGGATTTATTAATGAAACCCAATAGGAGAAAAACCTTTTGTTGGTGGGCATTCGGGGGAAACAATTCAATTTCCAAGACCAATTTACAAAGATATTTCTTTTTCGATGTGACCCTCGCTTGATATCTGTTGTCCAAGGTAATTAGTAGGTATCGGTTACCCCTACATTTGTCCTATGAATCGCTAAATCTTCATTTCTTGTAAAATCATCCTTCATCAATTTTGTTTTCTGAAAGTTTGTTTTTAATCCCACCTCTTCATCCTGGTCAACAAGTTCAGAGTTCGCTCATACTCTGCTGCATGGAATGGTACTTGCAAACCCATGTCATGAGCAAAATCAAGGTAGTTACCGGAATTAAGCATGTAGTAACTTACAACTTCATTTCTGGTAACACCCGTCACTAATTTTCCCCTCCCCCGAATAATCTTAGAATAATGTCCAAGAAAGATTTTCGTTTAAGTGAAAAAAATCTTTACTAATGGAATAATACTATTATTCTCTATCTTAAATCAGTGATCAATCATAAAAAAAATAAAATAACAAATTTACATTTGACCATTCCATACTACCGACTGATGCCTAATTAACCACTTCCTGGTTAAGGACAAGAGCCGAGGATCGTCAGGTGTTTAGAGATGAGCTCGGGCCCGGGGTCGGACTGGTTCAGAATTAATTAACTACCGAAAATCCCGGGCCCAGGCTGTGCTCATAATTACACGTCTTGAATTTCATTACTGTAATTAATTCAACACGTGTAATTCCGAATCCGGTTGAATTTCATTGTGGATTTGTTACCATGGTGGAAGGATTTTCAATTTCCTAAGCTAGCTGCCATTGCAAGACAAATTTTGCTTAGCAAAACTTTCATTATGCATTATCCAAAGCTATAGCCTAAGCAAATATAAGTTTAAGGAGGTCTGGTATCCAAAAACTGGGAAAAAATCACATTCCCATTTTGTGTATTTTATTAAAAATCAAGAATCTTATCTTTAAAATGATCTATTAATTGCCAAAATTATGCAGTCAGAAGTATTGTTATTTATTTTTAAAACAAATTTCACTCCCGCGATTTTTGGGGTGTCGTTGGTTTTTAGTGCAGCAGGTCGAGTTTTAGAAAAAAGAAGATCAAGTTAAAGCACTGAGGCATTAGATGCAATTCTCTCTCTCTCTCTCTTTTCATGATGAACTTGATCTGGAAACTGCACACACATATGATAATATTGTGATTATTATACTATTAAACGCAAAGCTTTGTTAATGTTACAAAATGCAGAATAATCTGGTCTGGAATGCTTTTATGTTCTTTCTTTTTTTATTTTGAAAATTTCCCTACATGCTTTTTTTATATTCTGCTACAGCACTCTAAACTACCTTTACCAATTAGCATATATGTAAATTATATTGCAAAGATTAGTTTTCTAGAGTCAAAATTTCTAACACTTGCAACTGTCTGTACAGCGTTATATGTTTTATAATTCAATTTATTCAAAATAAACGTAAATTTAGAAAGCAAAAAGAAATAATGAATGGAAATTTTTATTTCTAAACGATTTTCTTTTCTGCAGCTTTTACTAAAATTACTGATTCCCTGATACGGTCGAAGGGCACGTTGATTATTTATTTAATTTCAAATCCACATTTTAGAACATTAGGCTTTATGCGTAGTATTACTAAAAACATATTAATATTGTAAAGTGGATTAACTGAACTAAACTTTTTAAACTAATGATTTTTAAACTAATCCTTGCTTGGGTCATATCTTAGGCCAGTGTATAATGCATAAATACAAGCCTTGATAATCAAAATTTTCCAAGAATCCGGGCCCGGGCTCAGCAAACCACATGTAATCAAAGAAAGCGGGCCGGGTCAGGGCTCCAGGCCTTTGGACCCGGGCTCCTAAGGTGCTCCTCTTGGACCCGGGCTCCTCTAAGGTGTATAATGCTGTTCGGTTTTTTTAATACTTTTCAACCGTTGTTTCTGTTTCAAGAGAAGGCAACACTCTATGCGCCTGGTGGAAAGGGACAGCAATATTTTTGGTCTGCTGAATTTCGTGTTTTAGGGCTGGTTTTCTTGCCCTGCTGTAGGCCACTTTCTTATTGTTATTAATTGTCCTTAACTTAGAATGCTCTGTCTGTATCCGAAGTCTGGCACCCCGAGAGTGGCGTTAACACCCTCAGTGACCCAGATCAACCTAGCACGCAGAAAACACATCAGATTCCCTATTTACTCTGTACCCTGTTTAAATTGCGAGGGCTATAAAACTAAAAGTTTGGTTTTCATATTTTCTTCATACAGAAAGGACACAAATAAAATTCCTCCGACCCAGAAGAAAGTCAAGCCCACTGCAACACTGCTCAAGACTCCTCACCACAGCAAAGCAACTACCAGCCATCTCTATATTCCCAAAAACCACTGAATATGGGGGAAAGATCAGCATTTAAAAAACTTTAATGATGAGGTGAAATTGTTATACTAGCGCTAAAGATCTTTGAGTTACATTGGTTGCAAGTGAACGTCAATTAAATACAAAAGTCACCCTGAGAGCAATGTCTCGTCCCTTATAAGATTTATACACTCACTTTCAAAAGTGAAGCACGGAGCAGTAAGATGTGAAAAAATGGAGACGTACTGCTTGGATTGACACGAAATATGGGAGGAACGTAGGAAATATGTTTATTAATGAATCAAAACAAAGAAATACAGACAGAGATGAAAATAATATTGAATTTTCAGAAATTTTAAGATGACGTCAAATTGGAGTCATTTACAAAGTGAGTAATAAAGTCACAACAAACAACAAAACCCGACATTAATAGGGTATGTGAGCATCCCTCATCTGCATACAAAGTTTACAACGTCTGACCATGCTTTTTATGAGGTGATCAACCACCGCAGAGTCCAGTAATCGCCATTCCTCCTGTAGAGCAGTTTCCAAAGCTGTGAGAGTGGTTGGGGGCGGGAGACGTGAGCACACAGCACGGCCGAGGGCATCCCAAAGATTTTCAATGGGATTAAGGTTGGGCGAGTACGCCGGCCACTCCATACGCGCAATCCCTTCACTCTCGAGGTAGTCGTCGACGATGGCAGCTCTATGGGGACGCGCTTTATCGTCCATTAAAACGAAGGCAAGACCAACTGCTGCAGCGTACAATCGCACAGTGGGATCTAGGACTTCATCCCGATACCGTACAGCCGTCACAGAACCCCGTCTGTAGATGTGGGGGTCGGAATGCATGATGCTTCCACCTCGGAATGCATGATGTTCGGTGTTTTTCTGGGGTCGATTGGGTGTGCCTTCTTCCCTCCACACCCGTACACGCTTGTCATCGGGTTGCAGGGCAAATCTGGACTCATCCGTGAATATAACGTTGCCCCAATCAGATACAGTTGACATGTTTGCGACACCACTTTAATCGTGTCCCTCTGGATTGGACGGATAGAGGAACACAAACCCGTGGTACCCGAGCGTACAGTCCCTTCATGTGTAGCCTTCGACGCACAGTAGTGGCAAATATCGTCTTATCAATGGCCGCCGTAACCATAGATGTCACACGTGTGGACGTCGCTCTTCGATTCCGCTTAGCTACAACAGCAATATATCGGTCTTCCGCGGGGGTCGTAACCCTTCGGCGACCGGCCACAGGTCTGCGGACAACTGTTTGGCTGGTTAGAAATTGTTTCCATAAACGTGAAATGACGGAATGATTCACGCCGAAGAAACCAGCAACATCTGTGATTGACTGTCCTGCTTCAATGCGTCCGACGGCACGCCAGCGCTCAGAATCTTCCAATCGTCTTCTGAAAGCCATAATATCAAGTCTGTCTTCAAAACAAATCCTCCGACAGTTCTCAACACCTTGTAGCAGCACTTGCATGCAACTCCTGTACCCCTTCAGAGTGCTGGCTTCTTATACGACTGCCTGTTTTGCATATTTCTCGGCAAGACACGGTGATTCGCTGTTACCTACCACATTTGCATACTTCCATCTACCGCTGCGGCGAATTGCAGCCTCTTCAATTCCGATTGGCTTCCGGAAATTAACTTCTCCCTCTGCGTGCTTAACTTTTGGAAGTGAGTGTATTTGTAGCAGCTAAAATGTGAACATTGGTGGCAAAATACTTGGACATATTGTTAATAATGCTAGCCTATTCAAAGTATTGTCCATCACTTTCTATTTATTTCCGCCATCTTTGAACCCATTGGTAAAATCCATTTTGGAAACTTTCCTGACGCTGTCGTATCACTCATGAGTTCACAGCCAGTTTAACGTCTGCCACATCGTCGAAACGTTCCCCACGAAGAGTGTCTTTCAAATAGGCAGACAGGAAAAAGTCTGGGGGAACAAAATCAGGACTGTACGTGGATTGGGGCATCACCGTCCACTCCATTTTGGCAATAGCCTGTGAAGTCTATTGTGGTGTGGGGACGTGCGTTATCATAGTGCAAAACAACACTATGAAGTGGAATACCACGTTTTTTTCTTCTGAAAGCTTCCTTTAGCTTCTTCAGTGTCTGCACATAGTGAACACTGTTTATTGTTGCATCTCCTGGGTGGTGACACGACGATCATCTGTGATGAGGTCTTGCACTCGTTGCCTGTTGGCATCTGTCACTGCATTTTCGGGTCTTATACTCCGTTGTCTGTCCGACACTGTACTTTCTCCCTCTCGAAACCTCTTCATCCATCTTCTGACATAACTGATATCCATTGTGGCAGGTCCATACATTACCAGGAGTCTTTTGTAGATTTCTGGAGCCTCACACCAGGAATCTTTTGGGGGTCTTTTACCAGGAATCGAATTACAGCTCGCTACTTTTCTCTGTCATTCGTGATCTTTATTTCCGATTCTGAAAAAACTTTGTTCCCACATTGGTAACATGCCATAGTACATGTCAGTGCAGTTTCCTTAAAATCATTTCAAAAGTAATTAAGAAGGATACATTACTTTCAGGATCCCCCATGTAATTAAATTATTTTAAATTTGAAATGCAATTAAATTAAAAGTAAGAACTATCAATTTTAAAACTCTGCAGCTTTTTTTATTACGGAGGAGAGAGAATTAGTGAGTACGAGGTAGTGGAAAAATTCAACCATGTTTAGCCACCCCAATGTTCTTCTAGCAATGCTTTCGCACGAAAATAACAGTATAGAATAAAAAATTGTGTGACTTAGTTTGAATCACTTTAAAAAGATCAATTGCATTTGCAATTTAGTGATAGCTTATAAACTATGTTTTAATTTTAATGACAATTTTTATAAATTTTGCTTTAGTCGTAATTACATAATACGTGCAGTTTTCAAAACGTTGTTGAATATTCAATATCTAAGGAACAAAGTTTATCAAACTATTGATTTCTTGACACCTGAAAAGAAAACTTATTATGCAAAAGCAGCAAGTCCATAATGCAATAGAATCCAGACTTCGTTTACGTACGTTAACGGAATTAAGTTTGTAAAGCATATTTTTGTGTGCCTAAGAATTTTTGCAACATTATCACAATTTGGCACGTCACGGAGATGTTCCATGTATTCTCGCACTACGAGCTACAGTCATGGAGAAAGAAAACAAGCAATACGACGACAATCTTTTATCCCAGTATTTGTTCTTTTAGACATTCTTCAAACTATTGAAATGAAAAGTAGACATTCGAGAAACATTGAGAAGTAGACATTCTTCAAACTATTGAGATGCGGAGATTGCAATATTTCGGCCATGTTAGGAGAATGTCATCAGACAGACTTCCTAAAATTTTGGTACAGTGGGAGGCTCCAAGAAAGAGGAAGACCAAGGAGAAAGTGGATGGAGCAGATTAAATCAAGTTTAAAAAATAATGGACTGGATGAAGTGGTGGTCTTGGATAGAGAGAAGTGGAGGAAGACTCTAGCTGAATTATATGGTTGAGGAAATCCGCTTAGTAATGGAAATTCCTGATGACGATGATTTGTTCTTTTGTTTATTCATTTTCTAAGATGATGTCTTGAAGCTTGTTGTTGTAGTCTCAAACTGGGAGTTGCTGATTAGAATGAAAATGCCTTTTCATGTTATTTTGTGCTAATGGACAAAAAATAACATGAAAAAGGAAAATTAGTAAATTTATTCTTCTCTTTTCTTTGCTTCTTCCTCTTTTGTGGAAGAACGAGGTTTTAATACCTTCAGGTCAAAAAAGTTCCTGAATCAGAAAACACAAAACCCACAAGTTGGATAGAAAATCTTCAGCCAAAGATGGAAAAGAAATGAGCTGTAATCAATTAAATAACTTCATGGGGCTTTTCTCTTTGCACTCCTCACGGAGGAATTAACAGTTTTCTTAAGGCAACGTAGGAAATATTTCATAAGCCGAGTCTACAGGCAGTTTGTTCGAAGCAGCAGCGATTATTTGTATCCAATTCTTACTAAAATATTCCTGAAAATATGTTTTTCGGTTATTTGCCATCCACGGATTGTTGACGAAACTTACTATTAAATGCTTATTTTTAACATTAAGTCACGCTGATCGAACTCCAGAGATTAGAATTCAGAAAAACTTTTGACATAGTGCCATTTTCTATTGCTTTACGTTCTATTTTTCTCTTACCGGTAATCCAATAGGGATTTCACAAGCTTAGGCTTTGACTACTGCTGCATCAGCTATGTTTTGCTGAGAGCTAATCCCCGGACGAATTGTCTGAGAGAAGAATTTGAATTTCCGGAGATAAATCCTCCCTCCTTGCTGCGGTTGTGTTGAATTCTGAGCTGCCACACAGCGGGAGAGAGAGACAAAAGATGTTCGGGCAAAGTGCCATTGGTGAAATTGCTTCTCAAAGCGAACAAACTGACAGAACGTGGAAATTCGATATTGGATGTTTGCCTCTGCAAAGCACTATGTATCAACAAAGCGTTTGGCTAATATGAAAAGCGTTTGTAATCTAACTGCAATGCTCATTTCTCTGGGCCCTTCTGGTGTACAATGTGTGTGTGCGTGTGCGTGTGTCGTTTACGTTCTCTGTGAACTTCCGGGAAATTTTGAAGTAGTCTATCAATCCTGCAATCAATACGAGTGACATATCTAGAACAACATGATAAGCTCTGCAATTGAACTCACTAGAGAAAGTGACTAATAGATGTATTTATTTAACAAGACTATTCAAATGATTCAGTTCGAACCTCACGACAAATACACTCATCGTCAAAAAAGTAGTTGTACGCAGAAGGAAGCAACAGACAGGAAGAAAACTTGGTGGGTAGGTTTGAAATCGCGAGACATAGAAATGATTCAAGTATCACGCTCGGTAGCGCATGTGACGCAAGCAAGTAGGGGTCGCAGCGCTGTGCCTCACCGGCTATAAAAGGTCGTCCCGTTGCGCGCGCTTGCCATTCTGACTCGAGCTGTTGTGTTCGTTGCATCTTTTGCAAGTGAAGTATGCCTCGGAGAAAAGTTCGGAAGCAATTCGAGCAGTTGGAGGAGTCCGAGAGGGGCCGCATCGTCGGGATCCATAAAGCTGGAGGGTCTTATCGCCGTATAGCACGCACTACCGGTCGTGAAGATATCACCACAGCACGCTGTTGGCGACGGTACATAGAACAAGGCAGGCAGCAGCGACAGGAAAGAGTCTTGGGAACCTAAACGAACCACGGAGAGAGAGGACCAACGGGTTGTCCGACATGCGCTGAATGGACACAACAGCCACGAATGCAGATATTCAGCGAGCAGTGGTGCCCTCCATGCATCGTCCGATTAATGCCAGCACCATTGGCAGACGGCTGCACGATGTAGGACTACACGCACGCAGATCGTTACTACGACTGCGCATAACTCCATTGCATCGTCGCCAAAGACTGCAATGGTGTCGTGCCAGACTGTCAAGGAGCCACTCAGAATGGCATCGGATGATCTTCAGTGACGAATACCGCTTTCGTCTTGGAGGAGACGACCAACGAATCCGTGTGTGGAGGAACCGTGGTCAGCGCCAAAATGAACTGTTTGCTGTCGAGCGTCACACGTCCATAAGGCCTGGTGTCATGGTGTGGGGTGCAATTGCCTACGATGCCAGATCACCTTTGGTGTTCATTACAAGCACTACGACAGCCTAACGTCACGTTCATGAGGTCCTGCAACCAATGGCCCAACCTTTTCTGAACTTTCACCTCGGTGCTATTTTCGCTATTTTCCAACATGACAACGCTCGTCCGCATACTGCTGCTGTCTCGATAGCTTGTCTTCAAGGCATCGACACTCTGCCATGGCCAGCGGCATCGCCGGACCTATCACCGATTCAAAATGTGTGGGATGCTATTGCACGCGCTATCCACACTCCATCCCTACCGCACAATCTGCAGGAACTGCGTGATAAGATTCAAACTGTATGGGATGGCTTATCGCAGGACACCTTTATGAACCTGTACCACTCTATACCGAGACGTCTGGAGTGCTGTGTGAGCAAAGATGGCGGCCCGATGCCATACTGAGAGGCACTACTTACTGGCGTGTAGCTCACTAAATAATGCCCATATCAGTCTAAATGTTTAATCATTTATTGTTTCTGGTAACCTTTACCTTCCTCCCGAATAGCACTGCAATCCGACACGTCTTTCTGGGTGCAACCAGTTTTTTTTTTTTTTTTGACGGTGATTGTATTTCTATCATTTAGATCTACAAAGCTCAGTTGGCGTCATAACAGAAAATCCTCCACAAGCCGTGGTTTTATGCTGCACACGAGACGTCATTTTATTTTATGTTCACTTGATCACTAGTCCGCTTCTGTTTACTGGTTATATGCCTACATTTATCACTTTATTTTTTCTTTCCAGTATTGCTATTTAGTAAAACAAAACTTACCACTGCATTGTTTGGATGTCCAAAACACCAACTTCTGCTTGGTGTCGGAAATATCACCTTCTCACGCTGTTGAGATCTTCCAGTAGCTCCACGTTTTAGTAACACACCTTTCATCTCGTAAATTTCTAATGCATAAAATAACACATGACTCACGTGAGTGTAAAATCTCCATTTAATGGTGTTAAATAAAAGAATCCCTCAATGATTGTCGAGCTTTCGCCCTTCACTGGGAAACTCCGCCTGGATTAGATTATCAGAGTCATCATGAAAGAAATACGGGATTACGCCATATAATACAAATTTTGAAGATGACAATCCGATTTTTGGCGTAAATGTGACAAGGATGGTAATTGATCGGAAACTTGAAACTTGGTCGTTCTGGGTGGTGTAGTGGTTAGCGTACCCGGGCGTTTTCTGGGAGACGCGGGTTCGAGTCCCGCTCCAGGACGATGAAATTTTCAAGTTTTCGGATATTATCTGACTTACCATTCTTGTCACATTTACGTCAAAAATCGGATTGCCATCTTCAAAATTTGTATCAGAATCATCTTAGAACAATAGCAGACATACAATTCAAAAATTACAGATTAATTTAAAAACACTCACTCAGTCATTGAGTGCGTGTTTTTATGTACGCCATTAAATGTAGATTTTAGACTTACGTGTGTCGTGTGTTATTTTATAGAGGTAGTGTAGTCTATTCGGTACATTTTAATGCATCTTTTGAAAATAAAAAGGAAGTTCTTCTCGTTTTCTCCGTCTGTTTGTAGATGAAACATCTTTGCATTTTTCTATCGTATTAGAAACTTTATTTTCTCTTTACGTAGAACAGGAACGAGGATGATGATACACGTAATTTTAAATATTTTATGATGCATAGTTTTCCCTCTGTGTGGCCTAAAAGTACGAATATTTTTTTTTACACTGCTGGTTACCCAAGATGCAACACCAAGAAGGACACGAGATAGCAAAGCCAGATTTACTGGACACATAACAACAGATACAAAGATGAAACTATTGAGCTTACAGGCCCGTGCGACTTGCGGAACACGCAGACATCAATAGTTCGTGTGGCCCCCATGGCTGGCAACAACGGCCGCTACACGCCGCGGCATCAAATGAACGAGGCATTGGATGTGGGCTTGGGGTATGTCGGTCCAGGCTGCTTCCACACATTGCCACAGTTCATCAGGCGTAGCCGCGGGTGGTGCTTGCCGCGCCAAGACTCAAATGTAATAGTCAGCACTGACAGTAATTTGTGGAGGAACGGCATGCTGGTAGACTACACCTTTGATCACAGAAAATCATCATCATCACCTTCCCAACTGATTCGGTTTGGCGGATTTTGTCAGAGGAGGTGAGACTGTGTGTTTCCAGAACTCGTTGCGCTCTTCGTAAAGTGGAAACAATAGTGGACTCATTTTGCATCGGCATTTATTACTGTATTTAGAAAGTTTGGTTCCCCTGAAATTATTTTTTTCCACTCATGACACACCTGAACTCTGGCTAACAATTGTTTGCCGCGTAGAATGCAAAATGCCAACATTTTTGAAATATTATAATAAATAAATCCATCGCTCTTTCCACATTAAGCAACGCACAGCAACCGAAAAATTGTTATTCGCCCGCCGTCGGGGAATTGAATCCCGAATCTCTCGATATGTAGCCGAGCGCGTTAGCCTTACACCACAACGGCCAACAATTCACGGAGCTATGTGTGTTTTTCTTTTTCAGTCAGCATCTGACATCATAAATCCGTAAGATGGGCTCAGCTACTGAGACGTCTCCATCTGATGGGCATTAATGGCACTAGCTATATATAATTATAGCATAATCCAAAGGGCGAGATCACTTGAAATATTAGGGAGAGATCACTTTGAAATATTAGTTGACGCCGCTATGTCTTCACACGCCATTTGTCGATCTTCTTACAGGATTGCCCAGACAGTGTTAACAATACGCTCCGTAACAAGACTTCCAAGTCGACCAGGCCTAGAAGCGAGTTCTGCCGACAAACGCCCTTTTCTGAAATCACGGTGCCATCTACAAATCGTTGACTCACTCAAACATTTATCTTTGTAAGCTTTATAAATTAAATCAACTGTTTCTGGAGCCGTTTTACCCAAACGATAGCAAAATCGTATCGCTCAACGCATTTCACTTCTTAACTTTGAATCACTCACCTCCATAGCTGTATGGCGAAATGCAGACGTACCTTAAACAACTGCGCAATAACAAAACCAGATTCGTTTGCCACGGCTAATATCTGTTGCCATAGATACTTCCTTAATTCAGTTAGTCGTCTGCGTGGTTATTTTTCCACTTCGCACTGTTGCCAATTCAAAAAAAAAATTATCTCAGTTTTTATGGAATGGCTTTTGTAAATCATTGCCTTATGCTTCGTGTTTGGAATTCTCCATTCACTTAGTGATTGACATGAACTTCTTGAACTCGAATAACTGAAATCCTGAGACCATCTCCGTGTTTTTATATTTCCAAAAGGTGTTCGAATACCAAAAACACTGTCAACAACAATGCCTTAATGTATCATGGTCGGGCTAAAAAACTTAAGCGACCTCTCTCCGTACATAAAAGATGACAAACTATTAGTTTTCGGCCACATTTTTCTCAGTTTATGTACTATTAATCATAAAAATATCTTTGACATGGTGTCTGAGAGAGCACGATAGTAAGAAGATCGTCCGCGTTCTGAAAAAGGTCTAAGTCACAGGCCGGAATCGACCATAGCTTTCTGAGCTCCCCGATGCTTACGAATCAATAACGAAAGAAAGTGTCTTAATTAAATATCAATTCGTGGAAAATGTCACCGTGAGACGGAAGGGCATTCTGCTCTTGGAACTCAAATCACGTGATGTGTGTACTTAGGTAGATATTTCCCCTGGATTTCACGGTGGAGTATTCGGTCAGGCACCCAAGTACCTAATCTAAAATGGATAGGAAATTTCGCGAGCTTCAAAATAGCGACCACTTTAAATCATTTGTCACTAGTTGGGCTTCGAGTATGAAGCAGGAAGTCAGCTGCAACCCCAGTGATTAACGAGAAGCCAGCCTTTTGCTTCGACTCACTTAATTTGCTTCTGATGATGAGGGAACAGCGTCGGCAGCCGCCAAGAGATCGAATTCGTCAATGTCTGCACGTTGCCGGAGCCGCAGTTATTGTCTGCTGCCGGCTTCTTTACAGAAGTATGCCATCTACACAGGCATCGTTAACCCTTTTCAGAATGAAGTCCATTGTGACCGGTGGGCGGCGATTGGTGGAGAAAGCCACTATTGTAAGCGATAGATCGAAGGCCACAAAGATACCGACCGTCATGTCCAGGGACGCTCGTGGAATCTCGATCTCTTGGCGTCTTAATGGAAATGCTAACCAATTAGTGAGAGTGAGAAATGGCAGATGCATTCTTGCCTGATGCAGGACTTTGCTTCAGGGCCACGACAACGTAGCGGCATGGAACATGTAACATCATTAGACCCCACGTCTAATTTTTTTGTTCCTTCTCCGTTAACTTGACGGCATTCAATAAATGTCTTCGAGGGATCGTTTCACAAGATGCTTATTATTTGAACACATACACTGTTAGTAGCATTCTGTCAGCGTTCTAATTGAAGTGCGAACCAATTAAAGTGGAGTGAGAAATCACAGAAACACTTTCGCCAGCAGAAGGACAAAACATTCTAATGTCAAGAGAAAATGGCGACTTTCGAGGTGAAAAGTTACTTGACGTCTGCAGTCATTGCATGTGACGTTAGACCGGTGGTCTCAAACTCACACTCTTGGAAGGGCCACTTTCCAGTTTTGAAGAAACCTAGAAGGCCGCATGAATATTAATGCGTTTCTTATGAATAAATACAAACCTTACAAAGCTACACCAATGGCTTGGCACTAGAGTGGAATATTATTTCTAATTATCGGTAAATAGTAAAAACAAATGCTTCATCAATCACCGAAAACAATCACTTCTACATAACAATTATTTTCACTTAAATCTTAAAACAATCACATTTTAACTACTGAACACGGTACATGGTAAACAAAATATAACATCTTCTGACCAGAAACTTGGCCTAGGTTTTCTGTCAGTAACTTATCGATATTTAGAATGATGTCCTTTGAACATGCTACTTTTAAAATTGAGCATAAGTGACTGTCACTCAATCTATTCCTTTCCAGATATTGTACTTGGTTCATTCTTGAAAAAACTGATCACATTAGCATAGTCGCCGACTTGAAAAATTATTGGGGGTTCCGAAAATTGTTAATCGAATTGCCCATGCATTTTTCAAAGTATTTAAGTCTAATTTAAATTTCATTCAGTCAGATTATCTTATAATAGGCGCCTGAAGTGCTAAAATGAAGCAAATTATAGTTAATTAAAAAAAAAAAATTCTGGATAATTATTTATTTCATTTATTTTGCTTTTGTAGGCGCGACAATATTATATACAATACACAGATACTGTGAATTTCCAACTCAATTGTCTTTGTAAAAGTAACAAAAACATGTGAAATTTATTTTAAGGTTTTTTTACCAATTTTAAAAACGCCAACAATGTTTTTTTTTCAAATGATTTCTGAGTTAAAATAGGAGGTTAGAACGGAGAGGTCATGTCATCAGCCGCACGCCCTGCGTTTTCTGTGGGTTCCACTTTGTATCAGCTGTGAATGATACGAAGTGGAGCATTTTCTATGGAGAAATCGTTGTTATTGAAGAGGCTTTAGAGGCACTTGTGCAGCATGTACAGTCAGGAAAATATGAGACTGAAATAAACATGCACATAGCTAAAAATTTGCAAAAAATTACGGAAATGCTGTTTAGTATTTTCTGAAAAAAATGTAAACAAAATTATGCTTCATAGAGCAGAAGTGCATATTACGCATTGGCCAATCACGGCCTTTCTAAAGTTGTGGGATCCTTGTTGACCTTTAGGGCCTGCTACAGAGAGTAAGAGACGGCCGCTATCAACCTATGCTGCAGCACAGGTCTTCGGGAAGTGACGTCACGTTACTGAACCCTCCCCACCCGGAGGGCGCAAGAAACCGGATGATCAGATTTGGCTTTACCAGCGGCTGCTGATGCCATCTGTTATCTCTTCTAACCACCTTCGTCCCCGACTGTCCGAAGATAGGGTGGGTCAACTGACTGTACAACATATTTCCGCCTTTATCACTATGACCTCGAATAGGTTCTCGTCGCCTAATGTAATGCTAGACTTTTGTATTTTGTGGGAACCCAGACAAACCGAAGGATTTTCTTTTATAAAGGATGCAGTTTTAAATGCTCCTAAACAACAGTACTTTTGAGGTATTGTCTGTCGCGTCAAATTTGATGAGCGCAAACAAACACTAATTCTTTTTTTAGGCACAATAAACAGTCTGAGGGGTAAATTTCTGTACACACTTTCTGTATATAGTAAACGGGGATGCTGACCACTAGGCTGATGGCCTAGTGGTAAGCGTTCGTGACTGCCATGGAGATAACCTCCCGTTCGATCATGGGCAGGTACGAACGTTCGAACCACTAAACACCCGCCGTGCGTCGGATGGGCACGTTAAGCCGTTGGACCCCGGGTACTGGCCCTCCGGTAATAAATAAGGGCGTCTTCCTCCCTCTTTCTACCTCGCTTCTGTGTCACTTTCCTTTTCGGGCACTCTAGCCCAAATCTCCTAGCTTCCTATTTCTAAGGGTTGTTTAAAACCTGGGGTCAGACAGTCCCTTCCTAAAATTCTCTACATATGATCTGATCTGATCTAATAAAACACTTGAAATATTGATAACAAAAAACAAAATTTATACATATACGCGTACGAGTATTTTTCCCACGAAATACGCGGAAAAATATTAGAGATCCGAGGAACCCACAACAAAATTATTGGTGGTTCAAAAAGTGTCTCGAAACCACGACGTCGGCGCCTACGCACATGAGTATGTTGTTCCGAACAAAGACCGAGCCCGTGCATCTTGATTATCAATGTTTACGTACTTGTCCTTTGAAACTAACTGGTAAAACTCTGTTAGAATGTAGCTGCTGAATTTTTCTTTTAGGGAAGAGTCATACTGAAATTCTGTTCATTCAAGTTCTTCAGGTGCGTTGTCAGCATTATAGAAAAATGGAGACTTGAATATACTGATAATATTTTCAATGTCTTTGAAACATTCAAACCGCCTGTTGAAACCCTCTTTTAACCTAACTATTTTCGTAGAAAATTCACCAAAGTTGGTTTCTTCTTCTTCAGCTGAATCTTTTAAAATTGAAAAGTAAGCAAAATTTCCTACTCTGAGCTCATCTTCCCAAAGCTGAAGCTTCCTCTGAGATGCGTTAACATTTTCAATAATATAAGTGACTAGCTTATTTTAGCCATATAGTTTGATATTCAGATCGTTTAAGTATCCAGTTATATCTGTGCTGAATGCCAGATCATGTAGTAATTTTGGATCGTCAAAAAGCGAGACGTCTTGATCTTTACTTTTAAGGATCATCTTTATTTCATCTCTGAAATCAAAAAACTTGTTACTTATAAAGAGGATGGCTTTGCTAAATATTACTACGTTTCTATTATATTTAATGTATTATAATATACTTGAAAAAAGGATGATTTATTTTTATTTTGTAATCATTCACGCGGGCCGCAAAACAGTTAACCGCCGGGCCGCGAGTTTGAGACCACTGCCTTAGACCGACGGAAAAGGATGTGCTTATGTCATCGTTTTGTCTGTCTTTTTATCCTTCTCTAAGTCTTCATTAGAGACTGTTTAAGGCGATGTCAACCACTACAACTAAGGAGGGACCCCGGCCACTTTGGAGAAAAGGTAGTAACTAGAAAACTTAAAGCTTATATAAGAATTAAAGAAAAATTTAACTTTGGATTTTTCTTTTTTAATTTATGGTAACTGGCAACATAAGCATTGTATACAGTAGATTTGGTTGTGTCTCAGTGTATGATTTTTCGACGTATGTGGCCAGTCACGTATACACAGCAGAGATGGAAATGGGTCATGCGTCAAGGGTCAATGGTTACTGGATCAACAATTTCTTGCGGGTCAAACGGGTCTGGTCAAGGTGTCCCTGACCAGATTTCGACCCGGGTATTTTTCTGTTTAATTTTTGAATAGACACAAAAAGTATTTCAAAGAACCCTTCAGAGGTCTTTGAAATTATACTTCAACGCTGCAGAGTATGATCCAGGAACTTGCTGGGAAAGTTAAAGAAATGGGGATTAAAGGTGAACTTTTATAAGACAAAACTGATGTGCAATGCTTTTACAAGGAATGAAGATTTATCAGTTGATGGGGAAAAGCTGGAGATAACCAACACCTACATTTACCTTGGACAGCAGATATCAAGCGAGGGTCACATTGATGAAGAAATTATTCGACGTATAAAACTTGGTTGGAGAGCTTTTGGAAGAAACGGTACAATTTTTAAGAGCAATATACCATTATGTCTTAAGAGAAAAGTGTTTAATTAATGCATCCTTCCAGTGCTTACGTACGCAGCAGAGCCGTGGACCTTAACTAAACAAGTTAGTAAAATAATGCAATACATTGATTATGATACGCTTTCCAACATACCAGAAATTATTACTCAAGTTATGTGGATAATGGCTGGGTAATAAATCTTGCTCCTGTGTCCTGACCTATGACACCATTTCGTTGATATTTAACAGAACCGGTTCACTATACCTCCGGAACAACATGATAAAGTTTTGTAACAGTCCAAGCATTTTAGGTAAGTTATGATGCACAAGGGCAATGGAATGGATCCCACTCCAGTGTCCTGACCTTTGACCCCATTTCGTCCATTTTCAATAGGGTTCGTCCCCAGTGGCTCCCTAACACATACTAAAATTTCATCGAAATCGAACCATTTTTACGTAAGTTATGACATATAAGGGCAATGGAATATATCCCGCTCTTATTCCCTTGCCTGACCTTTGACCCCATTTCGCCTATTTTCAATAAGCTTTGTGCCCAGGTGGTTCCCTACCACATACTAAAATTTCATCCAAATCGAACCAAATTTACGCATGTTATGACGCATAAAGGCAATGGAAAAAATCCGGCTTTTATGTCCTGACCTTTGACCCATTCCGCCCATTTTCAATAGGGTTCGTCCCCAGGTGGTTCCCTAGCACGTACTAGAATTTCATCGAAATCGAACAATTTGTACGCAAGTTATGACGTATAATAGCAATGGAATGGATCCCGCTTCTATGTCCTAACCTTTGACCCTGCTTCGCCCATTTTCAATAGGTTTCGTCGCCAGGTGGTCCCCTACCACATACTAAAATTTCGTCGAAATCGAACCATTTTCACGTGAGTTATCGTGCGGACGGACGGACAGATGGACGAACAAAGCTAGAGCATATACGCTTCTTCAACCTACGGTTGGAAAGCATAAAAATGACATACAAAGACTGCAGACAACTGAAAGCAGCATGGAGAGATGCATGCTTGGTTACATTAAGGTAAAAAGAGGAGCTCGTGGATAAAGAAAATAAGAAGAGTGGAAGACATCATGATCAGAGTAATATCCCGGAAATGGCAATGTGCTAGACATATTGTCAGGAGAATGGATCACTGAACAACAACAAAATTTTAGACTGGGTTCCAAGGAACAGAAAAAGACCCAGAAGAAGACCACGTGGGAGATGGATGGATGGAGGAGACTGGCCCAAGAGAGTCCGTTTTGTAAGAAACGTGGGGAGACCTTCATCCAGCAGTTGATTGATAATGATTGGCAATGATGATGATGTATTCGAGTTTATAGCTCAAAGCAGATTTGTCTGGGTCAGGCACAGGTCGGGTCCAATTATGTGACGCGCAGGTCCAGGTCCAAAATGTTTGACACGTTTCCAACTTTGACATACAGTGTCCCCAAACTTTGTTTTCCAGGCCCTCCCAAGATACTTTAAGCAGGTACTGATCCGGAATAAGACACGATATTTTTATCCAAGAAGGTAGACTGGCAAAATACCCTTTATAACACGCAAAGCTATACCTTAGAGTTTTCTTATGTAATTTCTGCTCATCGTAGTGAATATTTATTTCACCTACCAAATGTAATAAAAATGTATATTTTCTTTTGCACATCTCTGTTGTTAACAGTGGACCAGGAAAAATTCATTTAAAATAAGTAGAGAAACTGAAGCCGTTTTTTTTTTTTTACGTGTCATCCAGCTTTTCTTTGTGTACCGTAAATGTGCACTATGTCGCTATTTCATAAAGGGCACATTCGAGTTATTTCAATTAATAAAAACGCTCTTACATACTGTAATTGTTGAAGTAAGAATTGTATGCAAAAACTGCGCTCAGTAAAAAATTGCGTAAAACTCTCCCATTTAATACAACTTATCTTGTTCTAAAAATTGGACAGCTGATATACTGGGTCAGTTTTCTGTCTTATAAATTGTTACTAAATTTTGTAAAAATGGAGAAAATAGACAGACGATATTGTTTGCATGAAATCAAAACACGTGAACACATGTATGGTCAAGTTACTTCTTAAGTTCTGTCAGTATCTTGAGGAAAATCTCCGTGTCGTAGAAAGTCTTCGAATTTGAGCTTTTTGAAATTACTGCACAGAACGTAATTGTTTTATTGATCTGGCATATGAATAATCAATAAATAACAACAAATCAGTGGTGACGAGCGGAAAGAAAATTAATGTCAGAAAAAGTAAGAAATGAGAATGCTCAAGCTCTAGTGGAATTCTGTAAGAATTAATTAAAATCGTAGATGAGAAACAACCTAAGAGATGCTGTAGACAAATCAAGCGCATGAATGGGGAAAGTTGCCTAAAATTATCGTGGAACTATAGAGGGTGAGTCGAAAGTTTTTCAATATTTGCATAAACACATGTACTGCGGCGGGTATGTCACGTGTTTAAACTAGTTCAAGTCGCGCGCTGCAGTCAGTCGAAAGGGATATAGAGTGGTAGTCGTTGCTGTGAACAGCATTGCACGTCATCGTTCTGCTAGTGGTTGGTACGCCTAAAGGACGAACAGCCATAACCAGCTACTAGGGAGCTTTTGCCATTGCGCTGCTCAAACAACTCGAAACATTTGTCATGCGAAATGGTGTTTCTGACATTAAGAGTTGCTGGCAGACGGTCGTACACTCTGAGGTATTGAATCAAATAATGTATGAATGGTGTCATGTGGATTAGCCATGCAGGCTGTATTGACCCGCATTCGAAGTTCATTAAGGGTTGCTGGTGGACGGTCGTACCGCCGCACCCGTCGTTTGAGCATGTCCCAGAGGTTTTCTATGAATGATAAATCCGTGGATATAGCTGGCCACGGCAGAAGTGGAACGTTATTATCACTGAAGAAGACACGCGTTGTCATTGCAACATGCGGTGGGGCATTGTCCTGCTAATATGACCCTGGGAACATCCTGCCTGTACGGACGGCCAACGGGCTGTAGATTGTCACTGACGTAACGGACACTCGTTATGGTAGAACGGACTCTCACGAAAGGTGTTCTTCATTCGTACCCGATAGCATTCCAGGCCATAATACCACATGTTAATGCCGTATGTCTGGTACGAATACACTTTTCCCGACGCCTATCTCCCTATCGTTGTCGGACACAGATACGGCCATAATTTTTGCCTAAAAGAAGCACATTTGGTCCGAAAATACGATATTATGCCATTCGTCACGCCACTCCCTTACTTCGGTGTATCATTGCAACCTGGCATTCCGTTGCTGCGGCGTCAACGATAGACTAAGGAGAGGTCAACGAGCTTGCAATTCGAATTGTAATAATCGACGACCCACTGTTACAGTTAAAGTAGGAGAATGCATTACAGTACGTCACTGTTGCGCCAACGCGTTTGTTGTTGAGAGGTCACTGAAATACATCCTCATGAAATGATAGTTGTTCCCCGGCGTTGTCTGTGGACAACGTCCAAAACCTTCTATTCGTTATCTACGCCCTTCGTCGTCCCATTTCCTGCACACTCTTGCCACGACGGACACACTGCACTCTATACGACCGGCAATCTGCCGGAAGGAAGAATTGCAGTCTCTTATGCTGATAATGCGACCTCTGTCGAACGCCCTGATGTGACTGTACGACTGTCGTACACGACGACGAGGCATCCTTACTCACTACTGATCTAGCACTGATAAGCCGACTGAATCACGCGGTTCTTACTACAGAAAACCGGCCGGTTTCCGGTCTGTGACGTTGCGCGATCTGATTTGCGCATGCTCGTAACGCATGCACTTATGAACGCCGAAATTCTAATCATTTCTACGATATCGCCTGATTAGCATATCTTGTAAATATCAAAGTCGTAGCTCGACTTCTTTCAGATGTTGTGCATTTATGAACGTGATAGCATTAAATCTGATAAACATCAAGTTTAATAAGTAAGAACTATAGACCAATTGTACTCAAAATAGCATAACTAAGGTGAAAATATTCCAAATACGTGGCGACAGTTAATAAATAAATACATCGCTCTTTCCACGTTCCAGAAACACACAGCAACCGAAAAATTGTTTTTCAGCCGCCGCTGTGGAACCGAACCAACAGAACTCTCGGTATCGCGCTGAGTGCGTTACCTTTACGCAGCGGCGGCTGAAAAACAATTTTTCGGTTGCTGTGTGTTTCTGGAACGTGGAAAGAGCGATGTATTTATTTATTAATAGCATAACTATACTAATAATCCGAAATTTCTTGGCGTAGAAGAGAAATAAGAGAAGCTATCATTGTCACGTATTTGGAATTAATTCTTCAAATAATGCTGCGTTTTCTACATGGAGGTAGGAATGGTTTTCTACCATGGTACCGCGTGCCCAACCAACGTGACGTCATTTCTTCGAATTATTACGTTTGCGCCTATTCATTTATTGTCTAGTCAAGTCACCGCGTTCAAATTCTTGAAACGTTCTATTATCCAGTTTGCCGTTAGCTATCTACCTTCTCGAAAAAGCCATCTGGGTTGATGTGCGAAAGCTTGGAAAGTTTTATTTCCATTCTACGCCAAGAAACTTCGGATTATTAGTATAGTTGTACTATCCCGATAAGCATGATCCCCACCAAGCTGATTTCACTTTCTTTTCAGTTTAAAATTTTTCCAGTGTAAGACATTGACCCGCAGAGTATATTTTAAAAAGAAATGCTAGTTACTCAGTGTAATTCTGGAACTCTGTGGTATTTTCTACATTTCAATAATTTTGCTGAAATCTAAATTTAGAGTTTAAATTTTAGAAAAATTAGTTGAAAAAATTAAATATTGATAAACAAAACGAAAAATGAATGAGACTTCGATAGCATTACTCTTTTTAATTAATATCAAAATACTTTAAAGTTGTTATCTTTCCCGAAAGGCTATGTTTTATCTCTGTTATTATAAGTTGTGCATTTTAAATAAAGTGAGTAGCAAGGTCTCGATTTTCTTGCATAGAAGCAGATAATTTTTTTCCCTACTAAATAACGCTATTTTGGTTTTCTTATGGAGAAAGAGATAATCTTCTTTGTTTTCTGTTTGCTGCCGGAAAATAAAGAAACCGCTGAACTCTATGCTTTGCACAAATCAGAGCGTATGATCCTGGCAATGCATCAGCTCTTTTCCGCGTGAAAGGATTTCCATGAGATTTTTGTTCAAGCTTCTTTCAAGAACATGAGGCATAAATTATGTGTTTGGAGATTATATGGGTTGTTAAGTGATGCCAAAAGTCTTCTGGGAGATGTAGCCTTCGAGTAGATAAATGAACAAAAAATTGAACTGCTCTTCTTTAGAGAATGCTTTACCCTTTCACCCTCACGGAATGCTCGTCGTCTGAACTTTACTCCACCACTACGAACGAGAATTCTTAATTTCTCTTGTTCACTAGATGGGGTATTTTTTATGTTTTTTGTGTAACTTTCAGAAGCTAAATAAAACCTTTTTAAAATTTTTACGTTCGTTACTTTATTTCTAATATGCTCTTGTTCGTGATCACCGCAGTTGGAAAACGAAAAGGTGTTTCCCCCTCTGATCGTGTCGTCTACCGTTTGATATTCTGGCTTTATACCGCTGGACTTGGGTTCGAAATCTCAATACCACATGGATTCTTTCTTACGATACTGCCTGTCTTTCTTTCCATGAACCTATTGTTACGGTGTTGGAATCTATGGCACCACTAAGTTTGAATGAGCATCTAATAGGAAACGAGCACCACACATTCGGAATGTTCTGTACCATATGAATTATGGCGTTAAGTTAGAAAATATTTAATAAGAAACCAAATTTATATAAGAACACAGGAACGCCAAAGGAAGGTTAAATTAGAGGTGTACGTCCAGCATAAAATGCTTTACCTATGAACGAACATGTAATAAGTAAACATATTTACAGTCACCAAGATTACATCTCATTCCGACGACTGGAATATAACAACAGTTAGCTAGGTAGAAGATAGGATTGCGGGTTATACGCCACATAAAACAACACGTTTTAATACATTAATATATATGTATTTCATTTCGACCCGTTAATAGGCGTAAAAATTACAAAACTTTTGCAAGCTTTCACTGCTAACCGGCAGCTTCTTGAGGCTGCTGAATATACACATTCAGCAGCCAAACAGTGGTTGTCTGTGACGATCAGCCATTCTCACAGCTGATCAAGACAGACAACCACTGTCCACCCAATCCGGAGTATACAGCATTCCATTAGTATACCCGGACACATCCACAAGATGGTATATCGGAATGGCAAAGAGGTCTTTCCACCTCAGAGAGACAGAGCACAAACGGGATATAAAAAGCAGAAAACTGACTAGCGCCTTCTAAAGATGCCATACCCATCTAAGGATAGCAACCCATCTACGTAAAATCTAAGAATGCCCGACCCATCTGGAAGGATATAAGGAGACTAGCGCCCTATAGCGGCCCTAGGTCAACTGCCATTCGAAAATTTACCATGCAGTGATGTTTGTAACACAAGCACGACTACTGAAATTTCTCCTATTTGGCACAAAAGGTTAGGCATTAAGAGTGCCCGCTCGCTGGACAATGAATGAGCGCATGCGCATTACGAATCTGACACTGTGAAAAAAATGCAGGGTCAAATTACGGTACATATACCGGCAGCTGAGTGGCCAGTCAATAAACCGTAATTTTACAGTACCATACCGTAATGTTCATTAACATGTCTAATGACCATAATGCTGATTAACATGTCTAATGACCATAATGCTGATTAACATGTCTAATGACAAATAAATAATAATACATGTTATGTTCATTAACATGTCCAATGGGAAATAAAAACGTCTATTTAATGACCAGCAATAAATAATATGTCTTAATAATATAAAAACGTGTTGCCCATACACATGTTGCCAGTCGGCAGATTGTACATGAAAAAACAAATGTATAACCACTTTAAGAAGAATATTTCCAGATGGGCAATGTTAAAATACAGTAACAGTTCAAACAGTTTAAACACCGTGAACATGCAGTTTGTCTACCGAAAATTAATGGTTGACCTCCAGACGGCGTGCTTACGATCTGTAAACCGTCTTAATCCGGATGAAACGCTGACTATTCACGTCAATTTTTTACAGTGCATGCTATAAGTGATTTGAAATTGTTTACATTTCCATTTATTCTTAATCTATTCTGTTAACTCTTTATATCCAGCATCTCGAAGAAGCTGCCCGTTGGCAGTGAAAGCTTGCGAACGTTTTGTAATTTTTATGCCTACTAACGGATCAAAATAAAATGTACACTAAATTGACAAAAGTCACCGGACACCCCTTCAAAAACAAATGAACGGATGCGCTGCGTTGTTAAGATGCGCGGTACAGTTGCTATAAAATCCAGCCTGCATCTGACCGTGATCATATCGCACTGTGAGGTTGAGTGAAAATATCGGGGCGGTAGAGAACTGACTTTGAGAAAGGAAAGATTGTTAGGTGTTCTATTAGTGGGTTTTCAATAAGAGAAACTGAGAGGCGTTTAAACATACCCAAGTCTAGTGTTTTGGATGTACTGAACACGTGGAAGACACATGGCGTGCCTGAAGCAGCAAAATGTACCGGAAGACCAAAGAAAATCAGTGATAGAGGACGTCGAAGCCTCAGGAGAGTCGTTCAAGCTAATCGACGAAGTAATGCACAAGACCTCAGTGTACAGGTGAGTAATAATGCTGGAACCCCGGTATGTACACGTACCATTTGCAGAGAACTTCATTCCATGGGTTACCGTGGTCATACGGCTGCTCATAAGCCTTTCATCTCCACTCGGAATGCTACTCGTCGTTCAGCATGGTGTAAACAACATTTATCGTGGACCGTAGATCAATGGAAACGGGCCGTATGGACTGATGAATGCATCTACACGATCCATCAGACTGATGGCCATGTGTGGGTGTGACACCACGCTATTATACCACAGTGCACTGTTCCTACGGTCAAGTTTGGAGCTGGCAGTGTACTTATGTGGAGGTGTTTTTCGTAGTATAGTCCCGGCCTATTGGTTATCGTGGACAAACCTGTTAACTAGCGTGTCTACCTCGATATTCTGGACAATTATGCTCTACCAACTCTGTGGCAATACTATGGAACCGAGCCTTCTTGGTACCAGCATGATAATGCACCGAGCCATAAATAAAGTAAGGACTGTTACAGCGTGATTTGACGATCATTCCGTATCGCGTGTGGACTGGTCAGCAAAGAGCCCTGATCTTAATCCCATAGATCACCTATGGGATGAATTAGAGCGACGCCTAAGAAATTTGGAACCAAGGCCTACTACAAAGCAACGGTTAGCGGCAGCATTATGTACTGAATGGAAACGCTTACCTATCGCTGTGTACCAAAAACCTTGTCGAAAGCATGTCTCGAAGAGTCAGTGCATGCATTAAGACCAAAGATTGACCGACACCATACTAATGTATGTCAATAAATGCTGTGTTGTGTTTCTCTTCTAGGTGTCCAGGGACTTTTGCCAATAGAGTGTATCTATACACTAAAGATATAATACTCAGACGTCAAGAAAACACAACTTCAAGGAAATCAACTTTCGCAATTATAACATCACACCAGGATACCACACTTTCTGGCTGCTGCTTCAACATTATATCTCTTCCAGTTCTTATCGGTCACATGTATCCGTCATGTTGCCAACCTGATTTCCCGTGAGGGAAGATATAACGTTAAGGTTGTAAACTCTAAAAGAGAATGAACTCAAATTTACAAAGAGAAAGCAACTAAAAATGAAAGTTAATATAGAGTATAAGTCAGTGTACATCGATGGCAATCCGCAGGTGTCCACCATCGATGAATTATTTTTTTTTCCGAAGTTACGTTGAGTGATCTCTAGAAATTAGTGGACGGTATAAGCACAACATTCGATGCGTACGAAAGAGGAGCGATGCTTTTGGAAAGTTACGTCAAAAATTATCATCATTCAAAATCACTTGAATTCGTTTTACGCGGCTAGTCTAGTACGGGAGATTGTACTCCTCTCCTGTATCATTAAATGATGCATTCATCGAACGCAATCGTCACATTAAAAGATTGCGAGCTCTAGACGAAAAAGTTGAAGCCTGTAAGTTATCTGGCTCTGACGATTCTACAAGCCTTTCCGGAAGGTATTTGCTTTAAGTAGATTTATTATGCCAAAAAGCAAAAACTCTAGTATCTCCCACCTGATAAAGTTTTTGAGCGAAGAAGTTTTACTTAGGACTATGCAAATCAGAAGGACTCAATCATTCTTTTTATATCTTTTCCTTCCTTCCTTTTTTTAATTGATGGTTTAACGACCATTGTGAGCAACTTAATGGGCTATAAGCAGTCGTCCGTCCCCAATTTAAGGTCACTGGCCCCAGGGAAGGGAGAGAGCCATGCCGTATGACAAACACAACATCTATGCCTCCTCACCGGGATTCAAACCCGGACCCTTCTCGGACGAATGCTTTCATGCTATGGACAGCTGCTCTTCAGGCAAACACATAAATAATGTGACCGACTGAAGAACTTTCAAGCAAATACTGTAAATCCTACCCGCCCTAAAGCATCTTCGCCGTTCTTCCCGTTTTGCAAAGCTCCCAGTCATCGACCTCGTGACTGCATTGCACGGCAATAACTGTTATTTCGACTCGCATGTACAAAAGCTTAGAACAACTGTTCAGTGTTCATTGTGTACCAATCTCCTCCATAAAGACAAAAGATGTAGTCGGCAATATGGAGCACTTTGTGCGAAATGTAAAAGGAGGTACTGCTGCAAAATGTAAGATTTAAATAGCCCAAATACTGCTGCAGATATATATTTGTATATATCGGAAAAGACGTAAGTCCATACTTTCGCCTATTATGGTTCAGTTGTGTTTTCCAAAAATTAAAAGTTATATTCAAAATATGTATCATTATAAATTGTACTAACGCAAAAAGAATTTTCAAAACAGAAATTTTGAAGTAGAGATGTTGGGGGAAATGCGATGTATGTGTGTGAGCTCCCTATCGGGAAAACTATGCAGTATCTGAATAAGAAACTGAACGCTGAATGGTCTTTATTGAAAATGGCATCATTGGAAAGAAAATATATTGGAACATTCATATGAAATATTTTTTTAATTCAACATCAGCTCCATTTACGCCCCTGGGAGCGAAACTGTGCATCTGAAGGAGACCAAAACGAAAGGGTGATCGTTCTCACAGTTCAGGCTTCCCAACGCAAAACGAATTTTAGAAATCGGACTAATAGGGGCAAATATTAGGTGTGCAACTTAATTCTCGGCCACAGGCACGACACGTTGTCAACAAATTATAGCAAATCGAATATGTACCTAATCAGGGAAATAATCCCCGTCGTGTTGGATACATTTGAGCCATCGGTCAGGGAGCTGCCGAATGCCACTGCGGAAAAAAGAAGGGTGTTTCGAGTTAATAAAGTCATCAATACTTGTGTGGACCTCCTTGGCAGAAGTGAAGTGCATATCACTCAGGTAATGTTGCAAGGAGCGAAAGAGGTGATAATGCGATGGAGAGAAGTCTGGAGAATACGCCGAGGGGAGGGGGGCAAAATATCCCATCCCAGGTCGGAGATCGTGTTTAAAGTCGTTTTCGCGGTGTGAGGACGCGCGTTATCCTGAAGCAACAGGACCGACCTTCTGCCATTGCCGGTGTATGGCTTTTTCGCCTCCATTGCGTCACTCACACGAATGAGTTGCTAACAGTAACGCTTAGCATTGATCGTTTCATCAGGTTTGAGTAACTCATAGTGTACGACACCGCGCTGATCCCACCATATGCACAGCAACAACTTCCTGGCATGGATATTCGGTTTGGCGGTGCTGATGGTAGGCTGACCTTAATAAACTCACGATTTGCGCCGCTTAGGATTATTGTAGAAGATCCAGGTCAAAATCTTGTAAAGGAAATCCTTCTTCTTGATTCTGGAGAGCAAGGACACAGCAACATCGTAGCGCCTAGACTTGTTCGCAGCTGTGAGTTGGTGGGGCACCCAACGGTCCTCCTTGTGAATCCGTCCAAGCTTGTGCAGACGCTTTGCAATTGCTTGCCGTGTTACTCCGAGTTCCTGGGCGAGCTCTGACTGTGTGCGACAAGGATCCGCGTCCTACAGTTGTTCCAGCTCCTCATCGTCAACTTTATTAGGCTGTCCCGGACGTTCTGCATCACGGAGATGGAAATTTCCTTACTTAAACCGCTGGAACCACCTCTTACACGTACTGTAGGACACAGCAGCCTCACCCAAAGCAGCACAGATCATTTGCTGGGGTTCCGCTACACTTTTTTTCAGCTGTAACGCGAACAGGAGGCAGTGCCTCAAATGTAGTTTCTCGAACGACGTTGCTTTCACCTTCAACTTTCGTTCCTTCTGTCACTGCAGCTGTGAGCGGTTACGGTCACAGCTGCAGTGACAGCGCCATCCAACAGCCTGGAAAGTTGTTGGATGGCGCTGCAATCAGTCATTATCGCACACAGCTATTTGCATTTGCGGACGTTCTTTTTTTTTTTTTTTTTTTTTTTTTTTTTTTTGGTTGGAGGTTTAACGACCACCGTGAGCAACTCAATGGGCTATAAGCAGTCGCCCGTCCCTAATTTAGGGTCACTGGTTCCAGGGAAGGGAGAGAGCCAGTGCCGTAAGACAAACACAACATCCATGCCTCACCGGGATTCGAACCCGGACCCCTTCGGACGAATGATCAGAGGCCAACGCCTTAGACCACTGCGCCACCGGGGCGGCGGACGTTCTATGATCGCTTGCTGTTTGGGGCCGAGAATTAAGTTGCACACCTAATATATGAAAGACGGACGGACATAATGACAAGATACGGAAGTTCAGTTTTTTTCTCAAAAGATATGCCAAAAGGAACTATAATAAAATATTAGCCATATTTTGAATAGACGATTCCATAACTCGTGTTCCTAAGTGCCATGCATGTTCTTTATCGTATTAACAAATGATATCGCGCTTAAACGTTTTCCTTAGTTCCTTAAAGATGCTGCTCTTTGTAGCTTGTACAAGTATAAACATATCTCATTTGTATGCATAGAGTAAGATTTTAATGATCTTTCTGTTTCTTTTTAACTCTGAACACTTTGTTCTCAGAATGGATGCATGCTTTCCTTTATGTCAGCTGACACAGTAAGAACAGTAAATCAAAGCAACTAAAATCATGGATGTGAGCAAAGGCACGCAATACGAAGGAAATGGAGAAGAACGTTAGATCATTAAAAAATTCATCGAGTTGCTTACTTAATCTTGCTTTCTTGTTATTCGCAAAGGCAAACCACTAAACACTGGTCTCACGAAAATGAAATTATACGATCTGTCAGAATGTTATCAGAACTGCTTTTTAACATATCAGGCTGCGTCAAAAGTTCGTTCCGTTTTGAACTGCACACAATGTTTTGCCTCCATTCCTGTGCGAAACATGCGCATGCATCAACCGAATACCGCAATGACGTGGGCGACACGAAGCTGATGACGTGGGTTTGGAAGGGAGCCACATTCCGTTATCAGATGAGCAGAAGATGGAGGCCGATAAATGTTCTGTTCGGGTAATCTTACGTCATTATTGGAAAAAAAAATTTTAAACGCAGCAGTACAAGAGAAAGAAATTTGCGAAATTGGTGGCAAAGGAACAGTATGCAGCAGCACTTCACAAAAACGAGAACTGTTCCGTCGTTTCAATAACTGGGGACACCAGACTTGAAGACAATCCGAGGTCAGGATATCCAAAGACCACCAAAACTGACAACCTGGTCGAAGCTGTGACAGAGAACCCCCGTATCAGTTCACGATAATTGATAGCTTAGATGGGGTTTTCCCAATTCATCATCGTTCATCACCCGCACCAGTTGTTTTCTCCTCTAGGCGCCATGGAATGGTTTTCCACGAAATGACATCCAGCTGGTAGAACAACGTGTCGCTTTCTGTTGCAAACTGCTGTCAAATTCCCAGGACGATTGGTTTTGGCGCCGTATCGCAATGTATCCACAGTACAATGATTCTTCGATACATGACGATATGACTGTGATTCCTGGATACATGACGATTCCTGGCTGTGACCATGGCAGGAAATAATAACAGGATAACCCGAACATTAGGTTTATCTGGCTGAGACCATACCAGGAATCACAGCCAGTGGTGCAAAGATTGCTGTTTGAGAGAAAAGTCATGCTCTGCATTTGATGTAACTATGAGGGTCCTGTGAACCGCGATCACGTGCCAACAACTGTACAAAGGCCGTTCCGTAAAAACTGAGATAATATTTTTTTTTATTATGCAACAGTGCAAAGTGGAAAAATAACCACGCAGACGACAAACTGAATTAAAAAAGTATCTATGGCAACAGTTGTTAGCCGTGGCAGACGATTATAATTTTGTTATTGCGCAGTTGTTTAAGGTACGTCTGCATTTCGCTATACAGCAATGAAGGTCAATGATTCGAAATTAAGAAGTAAAATGCGTTGGGCGATAAACTTTTGCTATCGTTTGGGTAAAACGGCTTCAGAAACAGTTGCTTTAATGAAAACAGCCTACAAAGATAAATGTTTGGGTGAGTCAACGATTTTTGATGGCACCATGATTTCAAAAAAAAAAAAAAAGAGGACGTTTGTCGGAAGAACTCGCACCTAGGTCTGGTCAACCTTAAAGTGTTGTTAGGTTGCGTATGGTTAACACTGCTTGGGAAATCCTGCAAGAAGATCGACGAATGACGTGTGAAGACATAGCGGCGTCAACTAATATTTCAAAAACTTCGGCATTCTGCATTCTACGCAAGAAATTACTTCTGCATCATGTGTGTTCCAGATGGGTACCTCATCACCTGACGAGAGAACAATTGGTAGCCAGAGTTCAGGCGTATCATGACTGGAAGCAAATGTTTCAAAGGATCCAAACTTTCTAAACACAGTAGTAACTGCCAATGAAACATGGGTCCACTATTTTCACCACCTCACGAAGCGTGCAACGAGTGTCTGGGAACACATAGGCTCGCCTCCTCCGAAAAAAGTCCACCAACCTAAATCAGCTGGGAATGCGATGATGATAATTTCCTTTGACCATAAAAGTGTAGTCTACCAGCATGCAGTTCCTCTACAAATTGCTGTCAATGTTGAGTTTTACATTTCAGCATTGAAGCGTCTGCGACGACACGTATGTATTAAGCGACCGGAACTGGTGGGAAAGTGAACCCTACTGCATTTTAACATCCGGCTACATGTGGTTGATTGTGTCCAACAGTTTCTTACGAAATGCAGTATTGAAATCATACCACAGCCTGCCTGGAGTCATAGCCTCGTCCTGTTCTCGTTGTTTCCAACAGTGAAGAAGAAGTTCCGTCGCGCAACGTTCAACACAGGTGCTGATGTTTTTCAAGGTGTACAGGAGTCGCAAAGGCAGCTTTCACAAAATGCCTTCACCATATGCTTTGAAAAGTGAACTGAACGATGGGATCGTTGCATATCATCCAAGAAAAGATAGTTTAAGAAAGGATAACATATGTTTTGCTGTACCGTGTGTCGACAATGGTAACACAGCACTCACTAGGAACGTTGTATGCGGGACTGCTCAACCGGATTGGACTAATATCAAATTGTTAAATGCTCCAGCATAGATACACTTCTTACGCATTACAGAAAGTCGGTACATCAAGGCTTTTGGGGACCACTGTTGCAATGACAACAATCCCGTTGATTTACCTACAATACGGAAATGCCATATTGTGACTATGAACTTTAATGACAATAATCATAGCTAACGTATGTACTTTAATAACCTGAATAGGCCTATGTTATTGTATCACATATATACCATATCTATCATGTACCCACATTTGTATACGTTTATGGGTGTTTTAGCTGTGTTGCGATAGCAACAGCTGGAACACTCCTTTTCTGAAGCTTTACCCACAATACGCCATTGTGTTCCACTGTATATATTGGTGCACATATGTAGTACTACTCTTTTCCATCTGAAGACGGGGTGATTGTCATCCCGAAAGTACTCATGGGGGTTTTTAACTTGTAAATATTTGTCGTTTTTTAATATTAAATCATCGTGCATTGACGGTATGTGTCGTTAAGTTTTTACGACACATTAAAAAATTAGCTCAACTGAATGGAATGCGCTTTAAGAAAGTAGTATGGTGTGTACATGATTATCGGTAAATGTTGAGAGGCCGCCCCGGTGGCGCAGTGGTCTAAGCGATGGCCTCTGATCATTCGTTCGTAAGGGGTCCGGGTTCAAATCCCGGTCAGGCATGGATGTTGTGTTTGTCTTACGGCACTGGTTCTCTCCCTTCCTTGGAACTAGTGACCCTAAATTAGGGACGGGCGACTGCTTATAGCCCATTGAGTTGCTCACGGTGGTCGTTAAACCTCCGAACAAAAAAAAAAAAAAAATGTTGAGAGAATTTGTTTACCGCCGCTGGCACATACCCTGCAAGACGAATTCCCGATAGTTATGCCATTCGATTGCTCTACCATCGTACGAGGGAAACGAATGACTTCGAACCTACTGCTTCCAGTGACAAAGGACGCGTACATTCAGCAAGGATCGTTACTGCAGGAGACGAATTACTGAACATGGTTCAAGTTGATACAACAACTGGCAGAAACCACTTAGATTATCATTCCCGATATTCTTCATGACGAAGACCTCCATCCATACAATTTCTCTGGTGTCCAATGTCTGCAACATGCAGGCCAACCTCATCGCTTACAATATTTTAGGTGGCAAATGCAGTACTACCACAAGGATTCCGACTTCTTTGAACGTGTCCTAGGGAGCGATGAAACTCTTTTCACGTGTGAGAAGGCCTTCAACTCTTCGAATAGCCATGTTTGATCACTTGTAAATCCAAGCACCACAAGACGACGAGGTCATCAGTATTAACATATGAGCTGGATTGCTTGGCATCACCCTGGTAGGTACCTACATGCTTCCAGATCATCTCAATAAATCTAGGTATGAGTTTTTCATATATGCGAACTTCGGTGTGTGTGCGTGTGTGTGTGTGTGTGTGTGTGTGAATCTAAAAACTATAGTCAGTCGCAAATTGTTTACCAATTAACCGAAAGTAAATATCACTTGTAAAATAAAAACTGCAGCTCGCAATAAAAGTATAAAAGAGGTCTACAATACGCATAAAACATTTAATTAATGTAAAAATTAAAGTATATGCAAAAATTTGAGATTTCACCTGCTGCATTTGTTTCATTGTTTACACGTTCTGTCGCAAATATGAGTCTATCGATGTGTGTCTTGTGCTTCTTATGATAGCAACTAATATGTTTTCTCTACTTCCTCTAACGTAGCAAGGAAGATGTTTATAGATGCAAAATTAACTCTAAATTTTTTTAAACCTTCAGATAGCAAGCCTGTTCAAAATCGTGTTTTTTCTACAGTGATTTTTTCTTGATCGTTTGACTGTTCATCATTCTTCCACAGAATGAGCTCCATTATGTCAACATCTGTTAAAATTTTCTTTCGAAAATTTTATCTTTCAACACTCGACGAACGTACACTGAGTTTAGGCTGCACTTTATCCTTATTTTTTATCTTCAAGTTTTTAACACCTTCCTTTCCCAGTAAATTAATTGCTATAATTATCTCAAGGAACGTTGAAGGTTTAGGCCTTCTTAAAGCCACGATTTTTCAATTTTCGTAAACGCTATGTACTGACTACTGAGAAAATGAGCAGTCGCAGTCCAACTAAATTTACCAAATATGACAAACATCAGGTGAGATTACTTGAACAACACCCATTGAAGGGTGGCCCAGTCAGGAATCATATCGCTAGCGTGGCGCCATTAATCTAGTATTCTGACCCATACAAACAAGTTCGCCAAGGCCCTGAGCAGAAATTAAGTGACTGAAATGTAACAAAGATAAAGTTTAAAAGACAAGATTTGCCAGGAGATAGATGTGTATATGTTGCAGTGGTTGAGGAAATGAAAAAAATAAGAGCTGGATTGTTCTTGCCTCTATGCAAACTGATCTGCCCATAAGGGCAATCACAGATTATTATACATATACCATAATTCCTAGTTTCCCGTGAAAGAAGAAGAGGGAAAAACTCTGTTAATTTGAGCTATTTTGTTTTCTGATAACCGTGCTGAACTTCGTCGTATGAGGTTGCTCCAAAAATTATTGTTCGTATCATGCGGTTGAAATAACAAGGGAGGATACTGCGAAGTTCGAGGAACGTATACAAATTTCGGTTTATGCCAAACTTCGTATTATGCGATCTCGTATTTACTGCAACTTTCGAAAAAATTGCATATTAGGAAAAATAAATATTCTGGGAAATTTTGGTGATGCCTACACCTATTTGTATTAAAAAGAATAGAATTCTGAAATGGAGATACCTGTAGTCTGAGAGATTAAATGAGAAAATAAGTACCATTGATGATGCACTACACTATAGCTTTTGTTTCCGTGATATCGATATCAACGTAAATAACTATGCACTAGGAGTATTGATAGGTTTAAATAACTGTTGTGACGTGCCTACACCGCAGGACGCACATGAGATAAAGGCAGATAGCAGTGAGATCACATGTCCGCGTAGCTCAGTTGGGAGAGCGACTTACTCCGGAGTGAAGGGACCGGATTCGATACCCGGCGCGGACAAACTTGTTCGTTATACTGTGCACTAGGACTGTTGATAGGTTTAGATAACTATGCACTAGAAGTATTGGGAGGTTTAAATAAATATGCACTGAGAGTATTCATAAGTTTATAGGTATAAATAACTGTACACTAGGAGTATTGATAGGTATAAATAACTATGCACTAGCAGAATTGATAAATTTATAGGTTTTAATAACTATGCACTAGCAGTATTTATAAGTTTGTAGGTTTAAATAACTATGCACTTGGAGTATTGATAAATTTAAAGGTTTATATAACTATACACTTGGGAGTATTGATAAATTTTTAGGTTTATATAACTATGCACTTAGGAGTATTGTTTAGTTTATAGGTTTAAATAACTATGCACTTAGGAGTATTGATAAGTTTATAGGTTCAAATAACTATGCACTAGGAGGTATTGATAAGTTTAAATAATTATGCACTAGGAGTATTGATAGGTTTAAATAACTATGCACTAGGAGTATTGATAGGTTTAAATAATTATGCACTAGGTGTATTGACAAATTTATAAGTTTAAATAACTATGCACTAGATGTATTGATAAGTGTATAGGTTTAAATAACTATGCTTTAGCAGTATTGATAAGTTTAAAGGTTTAAACAACTATGCATTAAGAGTATTGGTAAGTTTGTGGGTTTAAATAACTATGAATTAGGAGTACTTATTGGTTTAAATAATTATGCACTAAGAGTATTGATAGGTTTAAATAACTATGCACTGGGAGTATAAGTTTATAGGTTTAAATAACTATGCACTAGGAGTAGTAGCAGGTTCAAATAATTATGCACTAGGAGTATTGACAACTTTACATATCTATGCACTAAGAATATTGATAGGTTTAAATAATTTTGCATTAGTTGTATTGATAGGTTTAAATAATTATGCATTAGGAGTATTGATAAGTTTAAATAACTATGCACTAAAAGTATTGATAGGTTTCTGAGACAGAGATTATAGTTACAATCTGAGAGCAATCAAAAAGAAAACATGCTTCAAACGATCTGTCATAGCTACATTTTATCGATAAACCTGACTGAAAACAAGGTGCTTTAAAAACTGCAATTAAGGGACGTTGTTTAACAGGCTAGAACAAATAAGAGAAAAAAAGGAAAGTGATATTTACATAGAATAAATAGCTCAAAGCCAAAAGAAGGAAACGAGGAAAAAAATAAGTCAGTACTCATAACGGAGTGCCGTTATCATTTAGGAAAGTGTACGAAGGAATTTATTGCCCGGCTGTGATTAACAATCTTGTGTTTAGATACTATGGTGCGCAGCTCAGCGGAATTCTGTGTCATTAAGCCTATGGCATCAAACGCTGGGTTTTAATTAAGAAGGTTCCAAATTATCCACTGTGAATGCATTAACTCGCACTGACGCCTGGCCAATATCACAGCCATTTGAGAAAGCTAGTGTGGACCAGCTGCTTCCAGAGTTTTTATGTCTTTTAATTTTCATGAAATTGCTGTCGAAATGCTCATTTTTTCAATCTCCGATCTACTTTTGTTTATTACTCTTCATCCTTTATTCATTAAAGACAGGAACAGATATTTAAGCTGATGGCCTCTTTCCCTAATAAGCGTGAAAACATTGTTGCTTTTTTCTTTGTCTTATATATATTTTTTTGCTTGGCAACGTCATTTTATACTGTTTAAGTGGATGTTACCTCCATTTGCAACACCAAGAGCATGATATTGTAATTTTCAGAATTTGAAAACGAAAAATGAGGGAAAAAAAGTTTTAAAAATGGAAAGTAAAAAAATAGAAGAAAGAGAAGGAAAATGGAATGACCCTTAATGGTGCATGAATGGCAGGGAACATCAATCAGAAGAAATCAGCGTCGCGTAAACACTTCCGTGACAAGTTGAACACTAACTGAAGAAATGGGGTAATGCATTGACTAAGTTTTGTTTCTTTCGTGCTTTCTTTGTAGGTAAAAACGCATATTAGACAAAAACTAAGTACAGCACATTTGTCATCCTTGTTGTCAAGCAACTTCTTGAAAAGGACGAAGGTCTACGCTTGCTTCGCAATTTGGAGCCTAAGCTTTCATTTACTGAAAGGGCAGTTATCAAGGCACAGACAGCATCCTTTGTATAACATTAGCAAAATATATGTTCCGGAAATACAGATATTCAAATGAAAATCGCACTTCTACCTTCCTTTTCTAATAAAGCAGATGCGAGATCAACTTTCTAAATTAACTCTTCAGTTACAAATACGGAGAAAGTTACTTTGTGATTTGCTCTGCATAACACAAATCATGTTTTAACTACATTGTATCGATTTTCACGTTTGGAAAATGACTGTGTTATGGAAAAGGGCTTCGTTTGCAAAGAAAATGATACTACGTAGCACATTCTGAAATTGAGAATTATGCACGATAGCTAACATTTTCTAATACACTACTAGACACAGAAAATGTATCACCATGAAGGAATTCCCGAAATGAAACGAAACACACCCCACATGTAGACAAGTATTGGGGAAGAAATGAATTAATTTCTGAGGGATTACGTGAATGCTATAAGCAAGGATACAGAATAATGTTGCTTGAGTAAGTAGGTTGTATGACCACCCGCAATACGGCGTACCATTGAGTGGAAAAGTCCCCGAAAAGGGGCCTGCAGTATAGCTGACCATATGTAGTTGAGCTGTGTCCACATTCGTCGACATTGCTACGGGGTCGGGCACAGGGGTTAGCCGTCTGCCAATGACGTCCCACACGTTCACTGCTGAGGGGAAGTAGGGGTTCGTGCTTGCCAGGAAAACATTTGGACACCTTGTAAGCACTGTCTGCTGATGTCGGCAGTGCGCGTGCCGGCATTAACTTGTTCAAACGGGACTTGAGGGATACCACGGCGATACAGCAAAATAAATCTGGCTACAGCACCTCATCGACGTATCGCCTTTCTCCTCTGAACCCACTATCCGTGAGAGCGGTGAACGGTTGTCAAAACTGATAGCGCCCCAAAATATGACACAAGGATGAGGAGCTGCTGAAACAGGCAGACCTTGACACTAATTTATCCTGGTGTCTTCGTCCTAAACGATGACACCGGGCTGGGGAGATATTGAATCTGATAGCGCGCCAAACCATGACACCAGGCTGGTGAGTTGTTGAAACTCATAGAGACCAAACCATGACACCAGGCTCGGGACCTGTTGAAACTGATAGCGTCTCAAATCATGACAGCAGCGGGAGCTGTTGAAACCGATAGCGCCCAAAACCATGACTCCAGGCTGTGGAGCTGTTGAAAATGATAGCGCCCCAGACCATGACTCCAGGCTGTGGAGTTGTTAAAAGTGATAGCGCCCCAAACCATGACTCCAGGCTGTGGAGATGTTCAAAGTGATAGCGTCCCAAACCATGACACCAGGCTAAGAAGCTCTTGAAACCGATAGCGCCCAAAACCATGACTCCAGGCTGTGGAGCTGTTGAAAATGATAGCGTCTCAAATCATGACACCAGCCTGGGGAGCTGTTAAAAGTGATAGCGCCCCAGACCATGACTCCAGGCTGTGGAGCTCTTGAAACTGATAGTGCCCCAAACCATGACATCAGGATGTGGACTTGGTGAAACTGATAGCGTCTCAAATCATGACACCAGCCTGGGGAGCTGTTGAAAGTGATAGCGCCCCAGACCATGACTCCAGGCTGTGGAGGTGTTGAAAGTGATAGCGCCCCAGACCATGACTCCAGGTTGTGGAGCTCTTGAAACTGATAGTGCCCCAAACCATGACACCAGGATGGGGAGCTGTTGAAACAGATAGATCATGACACTCGGTTAACTAGGTGTCATCGTCCCAAACCATGACCCCAGGCTGGAGAGATGTTAGTGCCACAAACCATGACACCAGGCTGGAGACCTGTTGAAACTGATAACGCTCCAAATCATGACCGCAGGATAGGGACTTGGTAAGACCGATAGCGTCTGAAATCATGACGCCAGCCTGGGGAGCTGTTGAAAATGATTGCGCCCCATGCCAAGGCTCGACGCTGTGGAGGTGTTGAACGTGATAGCGTCCCAAACCATGACACGAGGCTAGGGAGCGGTTGAAACTGATAGCGCACCTGATCATGACACAAGACTGGGGAGCTGTTGAAAGTGATAACGCCCAAACCATGACACCAGGCTGTGGAGGTGTTGAAAGTGATAGCATTCCAAATCATGACACTAAGCTGTGGAGCTATTAAAACTGATAGCGCCCAAAACCATGATACCAGGCTGTGGAGATGTATGACTCTCACAGATGGCAGCAACATCAGTCCGGTGGCCACGTGGTCTCCAGACTCTCAATCGGTGAACCTCGGCGCAGAAACAAAAGTGAGACTCGTCGCTGAGTACGACACGGCACACGTATCTGCTACGACACCACTGAAACCATGTGCCCCAATATGCTGCCGTAAGAAGAAGGCGTCGTAATGGTTAGCGAAAGCTGAAACATGTGTCAGTCAGTGCTGACACGTTGATGTTCGTAGGTGCCTATACATCTCGTCCAATGTCGTCCTCTGTGGATTGCGGAGCTGCTACAGTTTGCAATCGAATGCAGCGATTGAGATTTCGGATGTTTGAACGTCCTAGTAGGTGCACCAGCTCCACTATAGCAATGCACGTTACGTTACTTTCACCACCCAGCGGAACCGCATCAGGATGTAGTTGCCGCATCCTGATGCAGTTCCGCTGCGATGCGACTCACTCAGGGACCAACCAGGCATACCTAGCAATATGATAAAGCCTCTGATAAAGTTGTCCGATAATAGGATTCCAATTGACGTCAGCTAAGCATTCTCATTGCTTACACGTTCTTTCGTCACCCAGATCACTCCAATGCAGTGGTTCATAGACTTAGCTATCTATCCCTTTTTATCTCCCTGTCCTAATACGTGATTGGTTTGCGATTGTCAACACATGATCACTAATTTTCATGCTGCTCTGAAAAAAGCTTTCTGATGTGTCATTTTTAATGTCGAGCATTTTAAAATTTGGATCATTTTAGAGGAAAGAATTGTCACAAACACATCTAACAGCAAGTATCACAGCCAGAAATTTCATTTTTAATCATTTTGTTTCCTGTGGGGTGTACAAGTCAGTCTCGATGATCTCACATACCGAACTTAAACCGTTTAGGAGATCTACAAAGAGATCGTTGACGTTCTTTGAGACTTGTATCTTTTGCATTTAACAGTTACAGATGCACTGTAGACATTAGGATTAAATGCCTGAAGGATGGAGTGAGAGAAGCAGGTGATGGATCTGAATAAAAAGTTTCCTTCCAAGAAGAAACAAGTTTATTAGTTAGGGTCGTAAACTCTTTTGGAGTGCTTCCAGTGTTCAGAATGAAACTTTGAATCATCTACAAATCTGGCAAACACACTGCTGGCAAGCACAATAGAATTTGCCACGTTCTAACACTTCAACAGATGGATTCCTAATTAGACGTTTATCCAGATATTTAAATAAAATAATCTTAGCAGAGGATGAAAAAGAGTAAATGCCGAACATAAGGAGAATGTGTGTTTTTTGAGAATTTTTCGCTGAAGTAAATTTTTCGCCAAAAACAAAAGAGAAACAACAGTTCTAAACGTTTATAAGGTAAAGACGGAGATGTGTGAAAAGAGGTAGCAAAAGATGGCATGTTGATAGCCTGTTTTTATTTGCCTTGTACATTTGATTATGTAAATGCTTATCTACCTATAAAATCTGTTTCATTTCTTATAGCACATGTACCTATCAAAGGCATATCTACCTATCAAAGCTGTTTCATTTCTTATAGCATACATACCTATCAGTGACATATCTACCTATCAAAGCTGCTTCATTCCTTATAGGTTATTAGAACTATTTGTTATATTGCAAATGGTATTTTTTATTTCTATGACTCTGATCGTACTTTGTGTATCTGTTTGCTTCTCTGCTTCAAAAACTTGAAGTGAGAAGCCATAGGAAGTCAATTTTTCGTGCTGAAGGATATTAAGAACACAGTTTGCCGTCTTTACACGATTTTAAAAATTACGGTTAAAATGATATATACATTAGAACATGAGCACTTTCAAGTCCACTGTGGACCCGTCATCAGATGGTGTGGTTGCATTATGCCCTGGGAGGGTATATATTATGTAGTATGATGCACACTGACGAAACAGTATGTTTTGGCATGCGCATGCTCACTACACAATCATGTCATTTCATTAGAGCAGCCGGTATTGTCTCTTTCGCTGTAATAGTTACAAAGTTGTTTCCATGGCAACGGTATAATGATACGGGTATCGTCGTTACAGCATTCTGCCCTATGTTTATGTATCAATAGACTTTCTAACAGGAGGATAGATGAACAGGTAGTCGGCGTATTTAACATAGTAACATCGTCCCAGATAGGTTGGTGTTGACCCTTCAGGCATAGTCCTGAAAGGGCGGTGGAGGTAACACGTAAATTAATATCAAACCCGTCGCAATATTAATCAGCAGCGGTACCCTCGTGGAACGATGGCTTCCGTACCCCATAGCGAGGAAATGGTTCTGGATAGTGTGGCTGCTTACATGTTTTTGTGCACCAGCGTTAAACTCCGCTGTTATAACGCGAGCTAGCCGACGATGACCCCGCTCATCCACACGCTGTTGTCCACGGCAGTTGGCCCTTGTAGGGATGGTTTTACCGGATTCGATGTACTCACGGTGCATCCGTGACGCAGTGGCTCGTGAAAATCCAAGTGCCTGCACGACTTTCGAGATGGAGCAACCCATTCGTCGGGCCCCGACAATTTGCCCACGATCAAATGCGCTTAGATCCTTCGTCTTACCCATACTGCATCCGACTCTTACTGATTCCCGTCGCATCACTCCTTATATTGTCGGATCGCTGCATACGTCATGTCTTTTCCGTTTACAAGGCCGCACACAGCGCCACATTTGCATAACGCCAACTGTCTCTAATTCAATTGCTCTTCAGCGTATATTTGTTACGGTGTCACTATTTGGAGATGTCGCATTATAGTCATTTGCAGATCTAACAAAGATGAAGACAATCAAACCTAGCAATTGTTTTTCAAATGACGTGCATATGATATATCCATTGTCGTAGAATTTTTTTGAAATTTCTACGTGACTGAAATATTTCACAGCAGTTTAAATACGAATCTACTTTATTGAAGTGCAAGTACATTATATCCCACTACTCGGCAACACTCGCCTAAAATACTCTGTTTTCCGGCGTTTATTTTTACTCTAGAAAATTTTCTCTAGGAGTGAAGAAAATTATGGAGCTTTACGAGGTGAGGGCCGGGTAAGAATGTCGCGCGTAAAACATGAGACGGATTCCAAAAGAAAGAAAGAAACGGTACCGGAAGTTAGGACATATTTATGCTACAGGCTGTTGCGATGGTGCGAATGAGAATCAGTGACATCGCTGCAGCTTTGTCTCCTCCTTGAACTACGATATTAAGGCCATTTGTCTTTGAAGAGGGGATAACCTCCCGGAAAACCTCGTCTCTTGCTGAAAGCAACAAAGGAGATCAAAATTCTTCTCTTACTCGCATGCTGGATTCACTTTCGACAGGAAATTTCGCTATGCCCGTTAAGTGATGGCTTTGAATGCTTTCATGATATAAATGCTTATCTGCAATGTATTTATAAAATACACCACATAGACAAAACTATTCGAACAACACATATGCAAACGATCGTGCATTTTTGGAACCAGACGCGTACGTGCAGGATGTGTTGGTACACTATGTGGAGCATTAGCGCAATTGCCAGATCTTATGGACACGTTAGTCCCGTCGGTACCGCCGATTATCTTCCTCCACTCTGTGTTTACGGGCTTAGCCACCGGATTAAGAACTTGCTTGTGACGTAACGCTAAGCGACGGGAATGCCCACGGGTAGCTGAAGACATTGTGAAAATATTCATTATTTCCTTCAAATTATTTAAATTCTTTTTGACTGATGATTTTGAGCAATTATTTCATGTACAAAATGTAAAATTTGTGTTAAAAAACTTAGTGGCGAAGAAGGTTAAAGAGTTGAATGAAGTAAACGGAAAATGTTCAAAATGTAATCAAACTAAATTTGAACTGGGGCTAAAGTGCGCTTCTGTATTTTTAAAAATTAATAACTACTCAGAGTTGAAAAATGACTGCTTAAAAAAAAGGTCAGGGGAAATAAAATACGCTATGTTTTATGCAGTACTTAATGAATCTAGTCTCCCTGCGTGCCTCATTAACAATGGGAATATCTCCAAATTTCGGAAAACGCATTTGATAATCATCATTACAAGTGAACTGAATTTGAGCCCCAGTATACTTACCCTAAACCCCGTATAAATAAATATTTTATTTTAATCACTTTGTATATTTTCATTTTTGATTTTGTATATTTTCAATCTTTATTTCATATGTGGGGGAAAATTATCAAGCATGCATGTTCTAACATCTTCTAACACATGTTCAAAACCATCGGGGGAGGGGAGGGAAATCAGTACAAGCTAAGCTATATTTTTCATTTATTTATTTCTGTGGGTGCATCGTGCTGAGAGATACACATCGTAGTATCGAACCGTAACGAGCCCTGTTAAGTCTTGAACCCCTCACCTCATAATGTTCCAGTATTTTACCTTATGGCTGTCTTTGAAAAAGTCCTATATCTGCAATGTAAATTCTTTTGTACAAATTTTCTCAAAGACTGTTACTTTGTAGTGTTGGAAATTTTGAGCGCAAATGAAAACGACCTATAGCTAATATGTGCCATAGTTATTATTCCAAAACAATTGTTAGAAGTTTTTATAAAATTCAATTTATATGACTCGAAAGTGTTCCAATTTGGGCGCTAGATGGCGCGATAAGTTAGCTTAGTAGTGTTTCTGTGTGGAAGTAACGAACTCTCTCATTTCTGTCTGATTTGTTTTTAATTATCTAGACCAAATAGAAATAATTGAATGGGGCCAAAAGAGAGACTGGAATCTTGTCTAACATAAATCATTTTAAATCCTACTGTGCGTTCACTTTTTGAAGAGAAACTGTGTTCATTAGCAGAGAACCCCTGAATTTGAGCTATAGAAACTCCGCTTACCTACTAAGCTCCACCCCAAACAACGTTTACGAAAGCACTTTTTATAGTATGGTTTAACAAATTATGCTGTAACGATGACCTACCTTATGCCCTCCCTTTAACCTGGCAACGTTCATTGAAACCTCAATCGTTAATATGACTTTAATGTTAACCTTAAAATCTATGTTTATTCATATGCACATTACTGTTACCATCGCGACATCACGTGACTATTATAAAGCATATAAGTTGTCACCGCACCACATGTATTCACAGTTGGCTTGACAATGGGCACCAAGGGGCGACCCGAAAGATCTCGCCTCGTGTAATTTTATCATTTTAACTGTAACATACTAGTTTTAATTGTAGTAAATTTTCATTTCATCTTGCAACTAGTTTGTTGTGGTTTTAATGAAGTTTTATCGTGTTTTAGACAGCATTACAACCTAATACATTTGCCAAACAACGTTATTGGTTAAAACGTAACTGCGTGTATTTTGTCTTTTCATTGTGGAGCCAACGAGAGACCGCTTCCGTTTTGAATATGGCGAGGTCTGCAGTGATTCGCTGACGCCAACTTCTAGGACACTCCCTCAAGACGTAAAAGACAAGTCCAAGGAGTGATTTTTTGCGCCATTTACCGCAGAAGAGGAACTCTAACACTCATTCAAGGACAGCCTTGAGAGTCTCAAAAAAACAGTAAAAAAAATTAGTTTGGGTTGAGTTTGGAACTGGAAGGATGATTTCATTACAAACTGTGATGCTCACTCTCTTGCTCATGAGAGTGGATCCATGTTTTTTGTCCTGGTGATATTTATTTTCAAAAAGGCGTCAACTTCGTTACCAAGCAATTTAAAAGTCATTGGTCGGTATTCGAACTTGAGCCGTAACTAGGGTACTGCCCGTGTGGTCCTTGCCGTAGGCACCGACTTAAGGAAAGCGCAGTAGAGGATTTAAGATAGTTAAATAACTGGTAATTAGTAACTAAAAATGTCGAAACAGCAGGACGAGCAAGAACTTTCTACGTATTTGAATGTTTTCTTTATTGTTATACACTGAAGAACCAAAACATTATGGCCAGCCACCTTAATGCAAATCAAAGCAACTGCAGGTAAACTGTGGCGTGTGTGAAGGACGTGAAACGGTATAAATAACCCCTGATACTGAGCTCTGTTAAGCAGTGTTATTTTTATTCTTCAGTTGGGAAAGGCAGCGGACTTAGGGAGTTTGACAAAGGCCAAATTGTAATGGCCAGACAATTGGGTCAGAGCATTTTCAAGTCGGCAAGGCTTGTGGAGTGCTTACAGGCAGCCGTGTCAGTACAGTCAGCCGTGGGCAGTACGTGCCTGCCCCTCAGGACGCACATGAGATAAAGGCAGACAGCAGTGAGAGCACATGCCAGTGTAGTATAGTGGATAGCACTCAGAGCTCCGGAGCCGAGATTTGCGGGTTCGAATCCCGCCGCTGGCATAAAAATGATGGAGAAACTTACTTCGTCATATTGGCGCCCGAATTTCCACAATGGTCTGGCTGTTAGGTTTCTCGCAATAGTGTGATGTTCTTTCCACACCGTGAGACAGGGAAAATGAGAATCCCTTCTTCAGTGCTTCGAAAAAAATACATCAGTGTGGTGTTACATCCCACACATCAAATTGTCTGGGATTTCTCAAATGCACGCTTTTCATCGGATGACTGCCTACAGCGACACATGGTCCCGCCTGACCCGTGGGTCCTGCCCCCGGCCCTCTTTCTGGGAGGGGGATGAAGTGCCTGCGTCGCAGGACGCACATTAGATAAAGGAAGATAGCAATGAGAGCACATGCCAATGTAATATAGTGGATAGCACTCAGAGCTCCGGAGCCGAGAGTTGCGGATTCGAATGCCGTCGCTGGCATAAAAATGATGGAGAAATTTACTTCGTCATAGCCAACAGAAGAGATGCTGGAGCGCAACTCGCAAGTAATTTGAATGCTAGTGACGGAAGTAATGCGTCACAATACATGGAATCCTGCTGAAAACGGGTGTGCGTGGATGCAGGCCGCTCATAGTGCTCATGCTCACCTCAATTCACCACCGAAAGCGCCTACAAATCTGAATGATTGGAAGAAAGTCACCTATTTCCGATGAATCTCGTTTCCTATTGCACCATGTGGATTGCCGGGTACATGTGCCTCGTTTATTTGGGGAAGTGTTGGCACCAAGTTGCATCATGAGATGAAAGCAAGTTGGAAGAGGAAGTGCAATGCTTTGGGTAATATTCTGCTGGAAAACCCTGAGTCCAGTCATCGACGTGCTTAAAACCATGACGTCTACCACCTACCGAAACATTACAGACCTGGTGCAGCCTTTCATGGAACGGTATTTTCTTCTTGTAGTATCATTTTCCCAGCAGGCCGGGATTGGTTCGCGGAACATGAGAAAGACTTCCAGGTGTTACCCTGGCCACTAAATACCCCAGATATCAAGCGAATGGAGCATCTGTCGTTTTTGTTGGAACAGCAAATGCGATCCGCGGCGGCTTAGCCACCTAACTTTGAAGAGGTAAAGGATCTGTTCGTATCAGATACCAAGAGACACGTTTAAACATTTTGTAGCGCCTGAGCCTCTCCGGGTAAGAGCTATTTTGTCAGAACGTGGAGGACAAACATCATATTAGGCAGGTGATCATAATGTGTTGGCTTTCAGGTGTATATGTTTGAATTTTGTTTTTTGAATCTAGGGAAATTAAAGTCATAAAAATTCACGTTAATTTAATTTGCTAATAGACATTTTTTTGTAGCTTACATTGAGAATAGCAGTTAAATATTATCAGTACCAAGGACCATACACATATGATTTATTAGAGAAAACTGAGAATATATTTTTTGCGTTAGTAAAGATTTTTTATAATTAGTATTTAATTGTTATTTTTTTAAATTGCTCTATAATTAATAATTTTTTTTTCATTAACGCGCGTTTTCAATGTATGGTCATAAGTGCCTAAAATCCCAGATACGACTGTATTTCAAACGATTATCTTGTGCACTTCTGTAAAAAAAACTTGGGCCCCAGGGTGCACAAAATTTTTTAACTCTAACTCTGCTGCTGGTGATTTTGCAGGCAGAACTGTGACTAATTTGCATATGATTTGCAACTTCCTAAATATTAATTCGTCTGTTTGCCGGAACCATGGTACCGTCTTGTCCATCGTTGTCATCAACAGTGGACATGGACGGGTGTCCATTTCTTTTTTTGTGCGCTAACCTTGTGCGACTATTTTTGAACTTGTAAATACATTCGTAGGCAGCTGGCGAAACTTCTGTTCCAAAGTCTCTGATTTATTTGAAATGTAGCGCGACAAAACACGCAAATCTTGGCGTTACGTGGGCCAAAAATACGACATAGAAAAAGATAGAACATGTAACCAGAACAGACTGCGCAGAAGAAATGAATAGCTGTGCTCAACACTACCTGCGATTTAAGGAAATGTAACCTAAGTAAAAAATTTACTAAAAACGCTGAAATCCGTTTTAGTGGTGTAAAATTAGAAACACTAGTAAAAACACGCTAGCTTTCACCACCACGGGTGGCTTCTTCAGGCGTAAGTATTCCAATGCAAAAACAAAAACAAACAAAAAGCAGAGTTCCAGTCATGAATTCAAAAATAGAAGTTTGCGATAGATATTATAGAACGTGCGCGTCATATTCTTGATGTGTGATTAGGAGCGCGCGTATGAATGAGCGTGCGCCATACATGTGGGAGGTCCATTGACGTTTCCTCGTTACATATCCCGTGACTGGATAGGATTTCTATAGTTTCTCTGAGGAGGGTGGCTCTGGCGGCTTTGTATCGTGCTATTTTCTTTATTTGTCAACACAGAGGTGTTGCAGAGTTGTTGGCGACTTCACGCGCTAGTGCCGTAGTGAGAAGTCCTCTTTTGACATCTCTTTGATGTTCCTGGAGTCTTAGTCTCAGAGACCTCTTGGTCATGCCCATACCCGGACGGAACAAACAAGAACTCAACATAGTTCTTGTTTGTTCCGTCCGGGTACAAGAGGGGTATAGTGTATACTCCCGCATCTTAGTGTTTCTAATTTTACACCAATAAAACGGATTTCAGCGTTTTTAGTATTACTGGTGTATGTCTACCCAATCTTCCGTTAAAAAATTTAGCTATTGAGATGTTGATTGACAGGTATTAGATATTATCACATAGGATGCCTGGCACGCAAAAGTTCTAAAACTTCGCAACATGTTGACACTGTTAGAAACTTATAAATTTTTTGTACCATGTCTCTGGAGACAAAGTGCTAACCACAATATCTTCGCATTTTAAATCGTATTCTCTCTTATTTTTTATTTATTTATTTATCTTTGTTTTTGATCGCTGGGACAATGAAAACGATGATTCCAGCCTTTTGTTATGCTTAAAGAAAGACTTTTTCCCTAATGTTTAAAAAGCAATTTCTGTATTTTTAGTATGTATCCACTTTTAAAAATCAAACTGCGAAAAATCTGGAAGAGAAATCTAATTTTTGCCCGATTTTCCGGAAAACTTTGGATCGAAAAATGTAGAAATTGTTCATAGTTTGTTGACTTGCACATATAACGAAGTAAATTTCTCCGTCATTTTTTGTCTATGCCGGGATTCGAACCCGAGTCCGCTTATTCCGGAACAAGTCGCTCTACCACCTGAGCTACGCAGACGTTTATTCTGACTGCAATCTGCCCTTATGTCGTGTGCGTCCTGCTGGCAGGTACGTCACATCTTCCCCCCCGAAAGAGGGCCGGGGGTATGGCCCACGGGTCAGCCGTGACCATGAATCGTTGTAGGCAGCCATCCACTGTAGAACGTGCACTTGAGAACTCCCAGTCAATCTGGTGTGTGGAATGCAACGTCACACATTTTTATTTTTCGAAGCGCTGAAGAAGGGATTCTATGATTTTTCCTATCTCGCGGTGTGGAAATAGCATCACACCATTGCGAGATTTTGAACGGTCGGGCCATCCGGATAGTTCGGGCGCCATTATAACGAAGTGAATATCTCCGTCATTTCTGTCCACGCCAGGATTCGAACCCGGGTCCCCTCATTCCGGAATAAGTCACTCTACCAATTGAGCTACGCGGACGTTTGTTCTGACTGCAATCTGCCCTTATGTCGTGTGCGTCCTGCTGGCAGGTACGTCACACACAAAGCATAATTTTCCTTTTATATGAGGCAAAGGTATATTTCCACGAGGTGCAGAAAATGCATATTTTCATTTACCATAGCAGTTCTGCTGATTAGAACGAAACTGAGATTTGCAATTATGGAATACACGATACCATCTGTATATTTATTACACACAACTCATGAATCTAAAATCTCCTTTACTGGAGTAACTACAAACATTCAATATTTGCCGAGCTTTCGCACTGGGAAGCTCCGTCAGGGCTTTCTCACAGCTTAGAACGCTGAAACAATACACACATGTTTGATACATTAGGACAATCAGTTGTTCCGTTCATATGAAAGTCCGTAGTTGAGCTATCATGCCCGCGTAGTATCGCAAACACGAAGTTTCACGTAAAAGGAACAAGGGATTGTTCGAAAGTAAAAAGAAATCGCATTGTTTCAGCATAGTCTGTGACCATTCTAAGCTCTGAGAATTGATCTCAGATGAAACCTCCCAGCGGAGTGCGATCAAATACTGAAGGTTTGTATTTACATAATTAAAGTAGATTTAGACTCACATGAGTCTTGTGTTACAAGATTTGCCATTTAATATTTTCATTTTTTCCTACGACAACTGAGTTTTCATTTACATTTTTATTTTGTAGAGTATATTAGAGTCCATCTACACGTGCTCAAGATTAAAAGATAGAGTAAAAATTCGCCCATAACTCGAAGTATTTATGAGCAAATTAAATGAAATTTAGTTAGCAGGTTTATTATTATTATATCTTATGTGATTCTATCATAAAGTTCACATACCATTACGTGACCACAAGGCTCCTCAGAAAGACGCTTTGACGTCTGTAAGTTTTCTGTTTTACACGTTATGTAAAGTGGGTACAGTCTGCGGTTGTGCATTAAATTATTCAATTAAGATATAAATCGATTAAAAGTCCTAAAAATGTTACTCACGGAAGGCGTGTTCAGTCCGACGTCAGAAGACTTTTAACCAATTATATCTTAATTGAATAATTTAATGCACCGCCACAGACTGTACCCACTTTACATAACGTTTAAAACAGAAAACTTACAGACGTCAAAGCGTCTTTCTGAGGAGGTTTATTATTGCATTACTTACATCAAACAGAGGTCATCGCTCTTTCCATGTTTATAAGTGAGTCACGGAAAAATTCTCATTGGCCGCCGCCGGGAATCAAACCCAGGGCCTTCCAGTTACGCGCCGGATATGCTTTCACTGCACCATAGGCCAATGACAATTTTTCTGTGACTCACTTATAAACGTGGAAAGAGCGATGACCTCTGCTTGATGTTCCTAGTTTACGTCAAATGTCTGTATTCATTTGCATTACTTACGTTGAGACGTACTACAGAGTTTAAGCACATGTCAAGACGACAAACTTGCAACGATAAATCCCGTCGGTGTAGCTTAATTGGGAAAGCATTCGGCTCCGGAACAGAAGGACATGGATTTCAAATCCGCCACATGCACATTTGTGTTTTCGCATTGGCGCACTATTGTGCAAATGGATCTAAAAATGTGTGACGTTCCTTTGGTACATCATCTGGATTTAGTGAGAACACCTTCTTCAATACTGCTAAAATGTGTGATGCTTCTTCCACACATCGTCCGGAATTAGTGAGAATTCCATTTTCTACAGCGAGCTAGTTCAAGCATGGTTTGCCAACTGACCCAGAAACCTATGATTGCGTTCTAGCCATTTCTCAAGAGTAGGGGATATACACGGTCGTTATTTTTATTATTATTTGTATGTGTGTGTGTGTGTGTGTGTGTGAAACGTTTCAACCAAAAATAGGTAATTGTTTACAATAACTGGAACCCGAAATTTTCGTGTTTTTTTTTTTTTTTTTTTTTTTTTACGTGAGACTAGTACATACTTGACTGTAGTCAGTGTAGTACTCTAATTTCAGAAAATTCCGTTTACACTACAACATATCAAATTCTGCTTTAAATAACAAAATCCTTATTCCTATTTTTCAAAGAAAATTTAGTGACAACATCCTTCGGAATTTAATAGCACACTACAATGAACACTCATCAGTGCTAAACCTGTTAAACGTTCAGCAACCATTGAATTCCTGAGCCAGCGTCTTAACGTTGAAAAGCATCTTTCTGGGGCTGCAGTAGAACAGGGCAAGGTAGCAAGAATCTTCAAAAGTATTTTTCTAATTGGTAGAAACATATCGTCACAATCTGTAAGGGTCTTTACCACTGTTTCTGGCTTGCCATCCATCTTCAGACTGTGAATTCCATTTACACTGCCACATTTCAAACTCTGCTTTAAATCTTCCGAAGTTTTCATTTCACAAGCTTGCTGAAATATTTCTGACTTCGCATTTTTACATTTGAGAGGAAGTTGCAGTTGCAGTTTAGTTATTACTTGTTATGTTCTGAAAAAACGATCTTAGTTCAGTTAAGAAGTGATCAAGAAAAGGTGAAAATAAATTCTGACGATAGTATTCATTTACATCGCTTGCTGGGGCATTTTCACGCTTTGATTGTCGTCCAACTATTCTTGGTTTGATCATTTGACTTCCAACATTGTGCAGCGTGCATTCTGCTAACTGGTGTATTTCATTGAACGATTCTTCACTGTACTACATACTTTTTGTATAACATTAATGATTAAATCAACATGTTCGCAACATTGTACTAAATCTAAATTTACTTTTTGAAGATTTCTACAAAGATTTGTACTACAAGAAAATACCTTATTTAAAGTTAGCAAGGCAACTACAAATCCTGCACTAGTTATGCTGCATAAAAATTGATAAGCATGAGCAGAGGTTTCTTTAGCTACGGAATCTTAAAGTTCATGCAGAGCTTGTACTATCACAGAATACAATTGAGCAAAACGAGGTACTGAGTCATTCTTTTCAGTCCATCTGGTTTCGCACAGACCTAGGACTGTCTTATGAGATAGGTCTTCTTTTCTTTGGCAATTTTCTCTAGAATATTGCTTCTTTGCGGTGACATACGAAAATAGTTTACTGCCGTTTTAATGGTGCCAATACAATTTCTAATGATGGATAATTCGCAAGAGTGTGCAGTAACTAAATTCAAAGCATAGGCACTGCAATGCACAAATTGGGCTTTTGGGTACTTTTCCGATACTAATGTACGCACACTTCTGTACTTGCCACTCGTTACGCCAGCCCAGTCATAGCCTTGCCCAACCATGTTGTTTAAATCTACACCAAGCTGTGTTAATGTGGACATGAGAGTTGCAGCCAAACCTACGGCAGTCACATCACTTACAGAAATAAAACATAAGAAATCTTTGCGAGTGATAGTTTCTTTAATGCCAACATATCGAATACAAATTGCAAGCTGTTCTTTCCTGGATATGCCCTGTGTCTCATCGGCTAATAATGAGAAACACTTAACATTGTTTATTCGAGAAACAATTGCATCGAGTATTATTTCACCGCAAATTTCAACGATTTCGTTTTGAATCATTGGACTAGTATACACACTTTTGAAGCCAGATGATGCAGATAAATGATTTAAAAGTGCTGTATCCTTAGCTTTGGCACGGTATCGCAAAAGAGCCCTAAAGTTTCCATCATTGTAGTCTGGTTCTTGGAGATAAATGGAACCTAAATCATTTATGCTTCTTAAGGCTGTCTTTGAATGAGTTTTAGGCTTCATCTGCTGTGATAGATGACACACAATATCACTCCTTGGGCGTGGCTTTTACGTCTTGAGGGATTGTCCCAGAAGTTGGTGTCAGCGAATGACTGAAAACCTTACCATATTCAGAATGGAAGCGGTCTCTCGTTGGCTCCACAATGAAAAGACAAAATACGCACTGTTACGTTTTAACCAATGACATTATTTGGGGGTGGAGCTTAGTAGGTAGGCGTAGTTTCTGTCTCAAATCCAAGTGTTTTCTGGTAATGTACACATTTTCTCTTCAAAAACTGAACGTACAGTAGAATTTAAGATGATCTATAGAAGACAAGATTCCAATCTCACTTCAGTACCCATTCTTTTATTTCTATTTGGCCTAGATAATTAAAAAAATCAGACAGAAATGAGAGATTTCGTTTCTTCCACACAGAAACACTGCCAAGCTAACTTCTGGCGCCATCTAGCGCCAAATTGGAATACTTTAGAGTCAGATAAATTGAATTAAAAAAAAAACATTCTAACCAGTTTTTCGGGAAAATAACTGCTACACGTATCAGCTATGGGTCGTTTTTATTTGTGCTCAAAATTTCAAACTTTACAAAGCAACAGTTTTGGAGAAAATGTGTACAAAAGAATTTGCATTAGAGATATAGGATAGAATTTCTGTTCCACTCATTCAAAGACAGCCTTAAAGGAAACTCTTGGTGACCGCATAAACTTATTGTTTCCACTATTGGAATTAACTTTGCACTGTTTTCCATTACCTGACGTTTTCTTGCTGAATCTATCTGATACGCTACATTAGCTTGTTTTCCGCTTGCAACACTTAAAAAATTATCTGCTTGCATACTAGCATCAATGTGATATTTAGTTTTCTCATGTTTTCCGAAATATTATTTTGTATTCTTCCACTTTACATAAACTGTCGTTACCAGTGCCCCAAGTGCTTGATCTCCTCTGCCTCCAACTTGAAGACCAAATAATTCACAAGTTTTGCACAATGCCCTACATAATTGACTTGAATAAACTAACCATGGATACGATTCAGTGGCGGCTCGTGGTGTAAAATGCTGGTGAGGCGAACGGTCTTGATGTAAATGTAAAACAGTAACACATATGTTATTGAAAAATATATAAATTCGTATAACGTTATAGGAACATATATATATATCAGTGGCGTAGCCGGGGGTCGTGGTTTGCACCCCCTAAGTAGGCGAGACAGTTAGCTTTTTCTAAGCACGTTTTATAGATAATTTCCCTATTTAAATTCATTGATTTTTACATAACTTACAATGTAATACAAATAAATTACATTGATACATAATATCAATGCAATTTCTTGATAATAGAACAGAAAGTAAAGCAAAGCAGCCAAAGAAGTTGCTTTATTAACTTTTTATTAAAACAACTATAATTTATTGCATTTTCTTCATTTTATTAAATTAGCTTCGTTTTGTATTAATGTCCAAGATGTGCGTACGTACCAATAGAAAAATATTTGTCGAAGCGCCCCCCCCAAATTGTTACATGTACTTATACACAGTTATACAGCATAAATGCAGAACCCCCCCCCCCCCCCTCAAAAAGTTTCATGTCAAAGGCAGTATCACCCATCGGATATCTTTGAAGTCCTGGGTTCGAGTCGGCTGAATCATTAAAATCTACTGAGATTCGGAAGTCTCGTTAAGCCATTGGTCTCGGTTAGGCGCCTTGTTATAAACAGCTGTAAACCCCATCACTTAGGGCTTCAGCCCATGCCATTTAGCCCTTATATACAAATATTATTCAACAGTAATGGAATAAAATTATAGAAATATATGAAACACGGCGTGGGAGTCTTTCTTCACGAAAAAATACAAAAATTTTAGAGGAAAAATGTGCATATACCACTATATATATATATATATATGTGTGTGTGTGTGTGTGTGTGTGTGTGTGTGTAATATACGCTACTTTTGCAACAATATTTTTATGAAAACAATTATTCAATAATTTTACAACAAAGAAAGAAATATTTCACCTGTATTCTTTTATGTAATACACTTGAGCGAAAATACGCAATTTGTGCGGTTTCTTTAGCTAGTCAATGTGTCACTCACATCCCAACGCCAGTCGGGATGTGACTTCTTAAAAAATTCAAAGTAAATCATTTGAATAGAAATTGTTTTCTTACGAAATGTTTCTTGAGCTTGAATAAAAGTCACAGTTCGATTGGCATATTAGTGAAGGTGCATTTAGCACGGGTCATAAACTGAAGTCCAGGCTCGTGATAATTATTAGCTTCGTTTTGTATTAATGTCCAGGAGAAGTCAAGGAAGCACATTTCTATATAAAAAAGTATTAGGTAATTTAAACCTGGAATTAAAAACAGAGGAATGCGATATTAATTTGCTTTGGTCTCGAACAGAATGCTTTCAGTTTATGTTTTATAAATAAGTTCAATTCTGCGATCCTTTTTGGCTGCAAATTTGTCTATGATCAGATCATAAAATGGTTGAGTGGACATTAGATGGTTCAGCAATTCTTTCTCGATTGAAATTTTAGCGAGTGAAGACAAACGATCTTGTGCCGTTGTATTACGGAGGTAAGTCTTAATTCTCTTCAAACAAGAAAAACTCCTTTCAGCAGAAGAACTTGTTGATGCCAGTGTCAATACAAGAGAAAATAATTTGTAGGCTTCTGGTAACACATCTTTCAGCTCGTTTTCTTTCATTGTTTTCAAGGTTTTCTGAACACTGAGTTCCCTGAAGTTGTGATCATTATATAAAAAATCTAATTCGTTTTTTAGTCGTTGTGTGTCTGTAAAAATGTTTGGATAAATTTTTTTGAGAGTGTTAAGGGCACTGGATGGAAATGACTCTGAATAACTATGGTATTTTGAGCTGTCAACTAGCTGCAGAAACTCGAGCTTTCCCATATCTTCAAATCTGGTATTTATTTGGACTATTATGCTGTCAACGATTTCGTAAAACAAAATTTTGTAATAGTTTTCCACTTCTTCTTCAGTCAAATGTTTCTTTTGGCGACATTTAGGACCTCCACTCAAACTAATTGCTTCACTGAAATGTTTCAAGTAAGTGGTTACATTCCTTTTCTTATTTATTCGTTCGCAACATTGTTTAATTTGTCTTTGGCAATAACTGATATCTAAAGTCTTTTTTTGTAAAACATCAAATAATACATCCGTAATTCCAAAAATGTCATCAAAAATCAGTGATAAAAAAGCAAATTCAAAATTAGTGAAATTTTTCAAATATCCTATGGCTCCGTTGATTGATTCTGCCGTTGATTCCGGGTCATTCATTATGTTTTCAAACACATTCTTTAGTTTGCCCCATTCGCTTACAATTAAACGCAAAATGTGTGAAAGTGATGCCCAACGTGTTTCCGCTATTTGAGGAATCCGTTTCCCAACAACTGAATCTGCTACGTGGGTTCTCTTGGCAGATTTATTAAAAAATGAGGGCATGCTGGATACAGTTGCGAAATATATGCGACAATTTACAATACTTTTGCACCCCTGTTGTAGGACAAGGTTAAGGCGGTGGGCGAAACAGTGGGTAAACAAAGCTTGCGGGGCTTCTACCTTGACTCTTTTCTGCAGACCGCTCAACTCTCCAGCCATAACGCTTGCACCATCATAACACTGGCCTACTAACTTTGATTTAAAATCAAACTCCTCCAAAACCGATGCTAGCAGATCATACAGTGCCACAGCAGTCCTGTCAGTGCTGATATCATAAAAACCAAGGAAGCGCTCAACTACTTCACAATTTGAGTCCAATATGTATCTGACAATTATTGAACACTGTGATTTTTGAGTAATATCAGTTGTATCATCAACTTGCACTGAAAAAAATTTTGACTCATTAATTTCGCTTTTCACACATTCGTTTATATATTCATGAATACACTCCAGTAAATCATTCTGTATCGTTTTAGATTGTCCAGAAAATAAGCTTCGTATTTCTTCAAAATGTGCTTTTAATTCTGGGGTGCTCCTACGAAGTAACAAATGGAACATCTCCTTGAAATTACCTTTATTTAATGAGGAAATAGATTCATCATGTCCTCGAAAAGGCAGTTCTTGCTTGCTTAGAACGACAACTAAATCGATTATATGTTCCATAAAAAGCCTATTTAGTCTGACCTTTTCATTAAACTTAGCTTTATGAAGAGCAGCATTTTCTTTGAGCATATCAGAAATAGTGTTTATATTTTTTTCCATCCGCCCCACAGTTTAGTAAATAAAAACAAAACTATTTTCGGCAGAAATCTTTTTATTTATGAATATTATTATTACTATTTTAAGTTTGGGGACGCGAAGCCCTTAAAAATATCATTTATGTTGCTGTTTTTTTTGTGTTTTTCTTTAATTTCCAGTCCTCCGATAGATACTGAAATTTGTTCGATGCCCATCAAAGATCTCTGCACGGCTAAATTTTAAATGGTTATTATAAGCATCTAAATTTCTTCCGCACTCATGAAATTGCAAATTAAATTAAATCATTTTGTTTGTTGTTCTCTTATTTTATACATTCTATTGTTTGTATGCAAACCAGAGACATACAATATCAAAGTTATTTTGTGGCTGTAAATGAAGGCCAATTCTTCAGTGACTTTAAAAGCAGTACTGAAAATTTAAAATAGCAATTTTCATATATACGAGCATAAAAAAGTTAAGCAAAGTCACTAACTTGTCAGTTACTCTACTATACGACAAAAATCAATCACTAAAACATGTATCTTCAAAAAGAAAACAAACTGTTTACACAAATTTATTTTGAAGGAATCTTCTTATTCGCTACAAAAAATATTAACTACTCTGATTAGTTATCTTTTCATCATTTCGTAGGAAAGTTTTTTTAAATATCACAATGCAACCTCTCTCCTCAGAAAGGAAATCGTGCATTTCAACACTTTTACTTTCTCTCTCTCTCTCTCTCTCTCTCTCTCTCTGAACCTTTAATTCCCATTATTTTCTTATTTTCTTTTAAGCTTAAAAAAAAATACTTCTTTGACATAATACTTTTCCTTTATGTTATTTTTCATATTTGTTATTTACGGACGACGTTTTTTACATGGCCGCTTTATTGAAGTATGAAATCTAGGGCCTGTAAAATTTTGCTCCAGTTTCTTAAATGAAATTTTGCCGGGGCCCTCAATGAAATTTCACCCCCGGCCCCGCAAAAGTACCATCCGACCCTGTGCATAAATATATATTAATTGCACGGCACTTTGATTGCCAATCCTCTTCAGGAGTTTGGCAGTAAGGAGCAATTGGAATTTCTTTATCTCTCCATTCGTCTGTCGGTTAGAACGTGAGCATCTTCTCTTTTTGTGGTTATAACATGGTACCGAAAATCATAATTTAAGTATGTCAAAAATTTTACGCATTTAATATAGTTCATAATTTTATCGTTAAAAACTTTTGATAGTCGGAAATTTGAAAAATTTGAAATGGGGGGTGGGGGTAGTTTCAGTAGAAAAACAAAACAAAAAAATTGTGGTGCCGGTTAGGTCACGTAAAAAGCTGAATTTTTGCGCGTTTTTAGTTTCCAGTTACTTCTCACATTTATTTCCTGGTGGACCCGATTCAAAATCAAATCCATACATGTTTTTTGCGTGGGGGTAGTTTCAGTAGAAAAACAAAACAAAAAAATTGTGGTGCCGGTTAGGTCACGTAAAAAGCTGAATTTTTGCGCGTTTTTAGTTTCCAGTTACTTCTCACATTTATTTCCTGGTGGACCCGATTCAAAATCAAATCCATACATGTTTTTTGCTGCAAAACACTATTTTAATCATTAAAAAAAAACCTGAAGGTTAGTGAAGAACTTGCACACAAACATACGCGCGCGCGCGGGTGCGCAGGAGTAATGCATGATACAACTACTGGAGCTGATGTATTTTAAGAGCTCTTGTGAAAGTTCCAGAGGAGGATTTGGGTCTTGCCCTGCACCGTACACTTCTAAATTCGCCGCCCCACTACTTCCAGTCATGGTACAACTACTCCGTAGCGCACCCAGGATCATTTCATCGGAGTGGCCCAAAATATTGAAAATGCAAATAAAAATACCATGGAGAAAATATCTCCCAAAATATTGGAAAGCGATAAAAATATCTCCGTCATATGAAAGTGCTTTTCCAGTTATTCGAAAACTGTATATTTAAAAGCATAAACAAATATATTCAAAAATAAGCAACCAATAACACAAAACGAAAGACCAAGTGATACCTCATGGAAAAGGCCCAAGGCCGCCCCCACTCAGTGTCTTCTTCAAGTTTCAGCTTTGCAACCAAAATTTCATAAGGGCGTAAAAAAGCGCTCAGCTCCATAGAGAGCCAAGGGGAAAGAATAGAAATTATAGCAACGAAGAACGAAAAAGAAAGGAAAAATAATCAAAGTATGTAGTCAGTTTAAGATAGCTGACCAAGTTTATTTATTATTTTATAGTCATCAAATTCAACACTTTATTTCTTCCTTGCGAAAGTAGCCCTGAATAGTATAACCCCCGTTCCTCGCCCTTTCCTCCTTTCTCTCGCTATCTTCTGTAGCCACCCAAGTGGCGCAGTGGTCTAAGCGCTGCCTTACGACCATTTTGTCCGCGAAGGGTCCGTGTTCGAATCCCATCCCTGTGATCTTTAGAGCTTTCGTGCAATTTTGCACTACGAGAAAAGTTTTTCAGATCAAAATAACCCGTTGTATTCCACACATTTTTCTTATTGCTCAAAAGTAAACATGGCCAGCAAAAGAGAGTTTGCTTGTAATAGCTACCAGAAAGTCAGGGGAAAATCTCGTACCATGATTTATTGAAAGACCTAAGAAACGATTTGCCGCACTTCTTATCTTTAGATATTGAACTTATTACAGGTGTCGGTCTTCCAGATATGAGAACATCCCTTTTATTATAATCTTTCCAATGTTTAAAAGGAATTTCTTCCAGAACACAAATCACGTCGTTTATTGGGCCATTCATATTTTCCAACCCAAATCAAAATATGCTGTTTAGTAACAATAACAAAATAAAAAAGAAGAAAAACTCAACATTACTATGAACTAGCCAACACCCGCAAAAGAGAGGATTGAAAACACACTACAAAAAGTTAGACTCAAATATACTCTGACGAATAGTTAAAGCTACGTAGAAATCATCCTACTTCAAAGCATATAGAGGCGAACGGCGTCATCGCCTGTAAAACCACTTTTTACCAAGGTCATCTGCTCATTTTCCCGCGCCCATTGGATACACAATCCTTGGGTTCTCCAATAACAGCAGAGATGCGATTCCAGTTTAAGCGAAATGGAGGGTCGCCTCAGAAATTTCCTTTCTCTTACTGGAAGTCCGGCACCTCCTTAGGTAGACCTCGGACCGTGGGGGTGGGGGGTTCACTCTGTAGGGCTCTTCTCTGATCCCCAGTTCCCAAAACCGGTTTCTCATCGAGACGATTCAGCCGGTCGCCTCTAAGCGCTTAAAACATGCAGCTGCTTTGCAAAAATAATGATTCATTCCTCTTCTTGAAAGCCTTTTTTTAACCTAATTCATGAATCACAATGTAAATTTCAGTGTTTCATTTATCCTGCAAAGTTCTTATATCTTCGTTACTGACCGAAGTTTTTTTTTTTTTTCACTTCTCATTCTGCGGAATTTCAGGTGAGGCGGCGCCTCACTTGCCTCATCTGACGGGCCGCCACTGATACGATTTGAGCCACTTTAATTGAAAAGTTAGTTTTCTCTTAGCTGAAACAGAGAAAACGTAGTCATCAGAAGGTGTCCCTGGGTTTTTAAGTGCTTGGTCTTTTGTGAAATCATCCAAAATAACTCCTAAAAACTGCCTATGTCAAGCTTGTGGCACATTTCATTGTAATTAACACAGTTTTCACTACCCGGATTGTTTATGTTGTGTTCATTTTTTCCATAGGATTAAATTTCACATTGCTCGCACCAGTTATAACGAAACTTGATGACACTGATTCACTCTGAAATTCATTTTCTTCTTTATTTATGTTTGCGTTACCAAACAGGAACGGAATCTAAATATTCTTTTACTTTTTATTCGTCATAAAGGCTGTTAACGATGTTTGTTTTATTCTCTTCATTATTCTTATACAGCAGTTTTGCTTTTCCAATTAATTGTAAAGTACTTACCGTTTAATCGGTTCTGTTTACATACAAATATACAATGCAAATTTCTAAGGTATGTACTACTGTAAAGCCTGAAGCTACTTTCTTCACTGACTAGTTATGGAATACAGTTATTTGTGTCTGGTGTGGGAGCGTTGCGTTCTACAACCGAACATGCTCCGAGCGACGCTAATGAAAGATCAGCAGGAAGTGACGTCACTGAACGCTCTCCACTAGAGGCCTGCAACGTCCAGCTGCTTAAACTCCCTTTCTTTTTCTAATCTCTTTGAGTGAGGTTTAGTGGGTCTGCTGAATGTGAGACATGGAAATTGGAATGCTACTGTTGCAACCATAAGCTCACCTACAGGCTTTCATGAAATGATAATAGTAAATACAATTTCCGTAAATAAGATCGTTGGATAGATGTAATGTAACGTAGTATCCCTTTTGTTTTCTAGACCAGGGGGTGACCCACCAAACCCCACCCTTATATAGGGCCTTGGTTGTGCTGCAAAACATATTAAAGGGAATTCGAGCATGAAATGAAATATGGACTCCACTACCTAGCAAAAATGACATAACGACAGGTGCCTATTTACTTATGTCATGTGTGTGTATATATGCGGTTGGTTTCGTTCACTAGCGAGAGAGGTGACAGCCCCTCGTTGCCCAGGAACCAGACACATTATGGTTTCTGTGCACTTAGTGTATGTACTTTCCGATTTTTCTGCTAAGTTCTTCTTTTTTGACAGTTGAAATCCTGACTCAGAATATCCACAGATCTCCTTTTTCCTGAATTTTATTAATATGTGAGGTTTTCGAAATGCTGTGTTTATTTTGTTTGAAAATTCAATGTTAGTCTTTTTTTCTAGATTTAAGTGGGATTTAGCATGAGAGTAGTTCACGTGTTTTCTTTAATGGGTTGCATCACCCGTGAAGAATTAATCTATTGTCAGTGGCTGCGGAATGCAACTAATGGCTCTCATCCCTTTCTCACTCGGTACAGAAAGACCAATGATTGGGCAGCAGCAGGCTGGATAATTTCGGAATCTCTTGTTGATAAAGAAGGAATGATGACAGAGTAGGCAGGGTAAGCCATAACGGAAAGCCCTCCAAGGATTCTGTCATGAGAGGAACAGCCCGCATCCGTCATGCTGCTCCCGAAGCATGACGGACGGGCGAAGATCTGTCAGCAGAAGGAATTGTCTGCCGACGGATGATCAAAACAGAAAAATTAGCAGAGTATAAATAAAAACACTGGGTCACGGAAGATAAGGGATTAGTTTGGAACTGGATCGATTGCATTTCGTTCCACGACCAAATATTTTATAGAGATGGGCACTTCATCAAGGCTTATGGCACACTGCCTCAGTACAACTGACATCTTATTTCCGTTTTTCCGTCTTACTTAATGAAGAAAGCGAAATATGCACACTTCTCTTCAAACTACATTCTAACAAAACAAAAAGGGGTCGACAGCAGTGTTGCCAGAGACATTTACCTGAAATAAGTATAGACCAGAGCTCAAAAAACCAGTAGATCTTTTTCTTCTTGAAATACGCACAGCCTCACAAGTGTTATGTATTGGACGCAATATCAGTACGAAAGAACACTTATATCTACTAGTATGTCAAATGTTACCAGTATTCCACAAATTACGGTTAAACAGCAGAAATGAAAATTCAAATTAAAACAATCCGCAGTCGCTTTTTTATAACATACTAGGAGGCGAATGAATAATCAATGCACACAATTAACGTGGATTAGGAACATCAAACAGAAGTCATTGCTCTTTCCACGTTTATAAGTGAGTCACGAAAAACTTTTCATCGGCCGACACCGGGAATCGAACCCAGGGTCTTCCAGTTACGCGCCGGACATGCTACCACTGCAACACAGCGGCCTTGCATTATCCACACTCCCATACATATTTTTAAAAGTTTTTTTTGTTAAATAAATTTAGAACAAATAAAAAACCTTGATATTCGACATGTCAAACGATAATAAATGTTTAAATGCAAAGCATATTATGATATAGCGCTTTTAAAGTGATTTTTAAGGTTTTTTGTTAAATAAATTCAGAACAAATAAATTTAGAACAAAATATATAAATAAATACATCGCTCTTTCCGTGTTCCAGAAACACATAGCAACTGAATTTTTTTTAAAAAATGCAAAGCATATTTTGATGCGGCTGAAAACAATTTTTCGGTTGCTATGTGTTTTTGGAACGTGGAAAGAGCGATGTATTTATTTATTTACTGACGCCACGTATTTGGAGGATTTTCACCTTGGAACAAAATATATGCTAAGCAGGTCAACTCAAGTCATTCAAAACTTAGGACGGGACTTCAGTTGCTGTGCAACAGTGGCTCGATCATGGCAAAACGTCCTAGCGTCATCAAAGCTGGGTAATTTAAGTAACTCATTTCGACCCACTTAAAATTATCGTAGGAAAAACTCCTTTCTTAGTGCGCCTCTATGTTGTAAAAGGAACATTCCTGCCAAATATGAACGTTTTAAGTTCAGTAGTTTCTGAGATTCAGTGATGAGTCAGTGAGGGTTTTCAGTTCTATATGTACAGACTAGCTAAATACCCGTTCTTCGAACGTGATGATATTAAAAATATTTCTATAATAAAGGATTTCATATCATACGAAAATATAATTTGTACCATAAATTAGTGTACTAATAATACACTTGATCGGTTTGTTCTATAACTTTATTATATCATATTGGTAACAAAATGGATTCAAATACAGAATGTTTATAGCATGAATTTCTGCATCCTTATAAGCTGCGGAGTGTTGTCTTTTGTAACTAAACAATTTTATAGCGATGAACGAATGGAAAAATAAAAAGAATATATTGACTTATGTTAGTACTTTTTTGTACACTACTTTGGTTGTTCTGGAATCATCCGCCAGTATTACCAAACTGCTAGGAGAACTAACTCTTGAGCACGCAACGTAAACCTGGCCATGAGAGAAACATTTTTCTCTTAAGTCGATACCAGCTATTTTTAAGGACTGTCCTTGTGATTTATTGATCGTCATAGCAAAGCAGACCTTCAAAGGAAACTGATCTCTTGAATTCGAATGGGTAATCCGATGGCATAAGAGGTAAACGTGGAATAAATACAAATTCACCGTATGCGCAACCAGTAAATATGGTGACCTCAATGACATTGCGATTTAGGGCATTGATTTGAAGTCTTGTGCCATTGCAACGTTTGGGAGGATTTAAATTCCGCAACAACATAACTGGAGCTCCGATTTTTAATAGAAGCTTGTGAGGTGGCATTCCTGATATATTCAGAGTGTTCAAGAATTCAACAGGATATTTAATTACTTCGTCGTTGTTAAGTAATGTATCAATTGATTTGTATGTCATTTCCTTGGCTGAAAAGCTCTTTACCAGGGCATCATTTAATTCTGAAGCCTTGTCATATTTTAGTGTTAGGAGAGCTCTTTCACGAAGCCAAGTCTTTTAACTGCTTGATATGAGGATAAACCATTGATATTAAATTGTGTACATTTGTAACAGTTTTGAACAGGTTTTGTGGAATATCAATATTTCATTCCTTTTCTTTAATACGGCCATCCCCAATCTTCAAGAGCAACTCCGCAAAATCACTGCATTTGTTGTCGCCATTTAAATGAAGGCGCATGTTTGTTGTCAACGAAAGTTTATCGATGTGAGGCCGTAATAATGAAGATTTCAAGCAGGCATTGACTTCATCTGCATGGGTTCCCCTTAAAACAACTGGTAGAATTTGACGAAAGTCCCCTGCAAGCAGCACTGTGATACCTCCCATATTACTGTTATTTCCATTGATGTCTTTTAAACATCTATCAAGTGCTTCGATTCATCCTCTGTGGGACATAGTGCACTCATCCCAAACGATAAGTTTACAATGTTTTAAATCTTCAGAGAATTCACTTTGCTTCTAAATGCTGCATGTAGGATTTTCCACATAATTCATGTTTAGTAGAAGTTTAAAGGTTGAATGAGCAGTTTTACCTCCTTCAAGGAGATTTGCAGCAATCCCTGAAGAAGTAAAACAGCTATTGCAATCTATTGCAATTTCAGAAAGAACAGGATTGAAGGGCACCACCCAACGGTTGTCTAGTATCATACCGTTTATTTTGCACAGTAAAACTACCATCGTTTGGAGATCTTCGTCGATACTGAGGGTGGCCGTCATTACCAGTTTGACTGTTGTTGATCAGAGGTCGAAGATACCTTTTGGTACAAACGCCTGCTGACATGCAAGGCGAGCTTTTGTTCACACTACCACAGGGCCCGTGTATCATGCTACTCTTTACTATGTCGTAAAGAATTGAATTTATTTTTGGATCTGGAATTTCAGCACTTATCACGGAATCAATATTATCTGGTAAATTTTGGTTTTGTAACCAAAGCAAAATATGTATATGAGGTAGTCCACGTTTCTGCCATTCTACAGAGTACATGTAACACTTTATGGGGCTTCAGTTGCTGGGCAACAATGGCTCGATCACTGCAAAACGTCCTAGCGTTATCAAAGCTGGGTTATTTAAAAAACCCATTTCGACCCACTTAAAGTTATCGTAGGAAAAAATCCTTTCTTAGTGCGCCTCTATGTTGTAGAAGGAACATTCCTGCCAAATACGAAAGTTCTAAGTTCAGTAGTTTCGTAAATGGAAACAGTAGTTTCGAAGATTCGGCGATGACTCACTGAGGCTGTGAGGGCCTTCAGTTTTATATGTATACTGTAGATTACTGATGATTAGCTTTATAAAATAATGCTCATCATTAAAACTGATGTTCGTCTGAATATGAAGATTTCGTACTTGATAGATGAAAATGAGGAACACAAGTTTGCAGTCTGTAGTACGATAAGTTAAAACAAATCCCTAAAACTGCCAAATAAAACTCAATTTATTTACAATTTTAAAAACCTATTTACATAGCTAGCACTTTCGGTGCTCACATGGCCCCACTTTCAAGCCCAAAAGCCCCGGAACACAGAGGCAACGACTATATACTATAGTTATTCGTGACTAAGCTGATATACGTCATATAAAAATAATACAGGTGATGCCATTTACATTAAGAAAAAAGAGGAAATTAAAGTCCAAAAACAAATACAGAACATGTTCAAGTAAGAGTCTCAACTGATGTTGGTGGAAATAAGCATAGCATTTGGCTTTTAATAATCTAGACACCGGTAGATCGGTCCCACTTACTGTCTTTCTTACACTTCTTGCCAAACGATACCCAGATGTTCCCAACGTACATAGAATAAATGCTATTCTCAAGAAATATCATTAATACAAGTATCATACCCTAGATATTTTCCCAGTATTCTGCGTTTTAATAAAATTAGAGAAAATACTTCAATAGCAGACTACTTTGTTGTCTCGAATAAAAAAAAAAAATTCGTAACAAATATGCATTTTAAAAAAATAACAGGTAGCAGAGGTTGAATAATTTTTGTCTTCGCCAGCTTTTTCTCTTGCTTAATGAAGAAAGCGAAATATTCACAAATAGCCTCATTGTATAGTGATTTGTATTTTGATTCGTGCAGTGATCTGTATATTGGCTTCACTTGTATAGTGATTTGGAGGCCTTCGCCGCGCGCATGTCTCTGTGGTGCCCACCGATTAAGCTCACCATTGAAGTTGAACAATCTGGAACTATGCCATATTTGGATGTTCTATTATGTCGTAACCAATATGACCAGAGAATTACTTATTCTGTGTACCGTAAGCCTTTATTTGACCCGGCAGTTATTACCATGAAATCCGCCCATCCTATGAAACACAAATTGGCGCCCTTACATTCTATGATACGTAGAGCCTACACACATTCGTCCAGTGTGAGCTCCATGCAGGTAGAATGACGGTATATTCGTTCAATTGCGGACACATTTGGATATCCGGAAGATTCTGTCACCAAGTTGGTCAAAAAATCAAGAAGCCGGCACTCTCCACTATGAAACGTGAGAACTCAATTAATAAAAAAATTCTGGAAACTGTAACTTATATTCCTAGAATTACTGCTAATGTCCTAATACAGACACCTTTGAAGTCCACCGGCACATGCAGCTGAACTTCGCGGCTTAAAGCGCTGACGGACACGGCATCTCACGTCGCGGACGACCGTATACTCTCGTAGCCTTAAGGGGATCGTAAACAAATTGGAAATGTAAAAATCACATAGAAAATGAAGACGGATTCTTTTAAGAGGCCATCTACAAATGGAAATGTGACTCACTACGGCCACACGAAAGCATGTATCGGATTTGCACGCAAATGGTGTCATTCTACTCAGGAACGAATCACCCATGAGATACGATACAGAATTACGTTCCTCAGTCCTCTATCTGTCAGTCCGTCAGTCTGGAAGAATAATATACGGAATTTAACGTAATTTTCTATTATATCTGATAGGCGTGGTCCATCTCCAATGACAGTGTTTCCATGCGAACTGCAGGCATCGTTTTCGATGGACCTGGATTAACATGGAAGCCTTGACGCAGCATGGACTTCGGAGACCCATTCGTAACAGGGTTCGACTCCACTGTTATCGGGGACAGGTACCTGGGTGTCCCCACCGTTGATTTGCGTGGGCAATAGCTACAATGTTGCACGTCGATTGCTCTTTACCAGTCGACGGAAGCGACGTTATCATCTGGGGTCGATAATCTTTGGGGCTCCACAGTTATGACGTCAGAGGTACTCGGTGTGCCAGCGGTCCATTCTTGATACACCCTTACTACAGTACCTTGTGAACAGCCCACGAAGTCTGCTGTTTTTGAGATGCTTCCACCCTTGGCGCGATAACAGATGATCATTCCTTTTTGAACGCCCGTTAAATCACTACCTCTGCCCATTGTGCTGGCGTTACGAACTATGACTTATCTATCCTGGCCAGCCACTTATACGAGGTCCGATCAAAAAGTTCCGAGACTAGGTAGATATACAACAAAGTACTTACGTTACTTAAGTCTGGTTATGATTTCCATCAAAGTAGTCCCCTTGGGCAGCGATACACTGCTGCCAGCGTTTCTGCCACTGTTGGAACGTCCCCTGGAAGTCCTGTTCGCGAATCGTGTCAAGCACCGTCTGCGATTCATGCTGCATCTCGTTCACGGTTTCAAAACGGCGACCCCTGAGCTAGAGCTTCGGGAACAGAAAATATTCGCAGGGGGCCAAATCCGGCTCCTAAGGCGGGTGAGGAAGGCTAGTCATGCTGTTGCGGCTGCAAAACTGGCGTGTTGCTAACGCTCTGTGAGCTGCTGCATTGTCGTGATGGAGCAGGAAATCGCCCCTGCGCCACATTTCAGGTCGTTTGCGGCAAATGTCCTCCCTAAGATGCTACAGAACATCGCATTAAAAATGAGCGGTGACGGTCTGGCCCTGGGGGACAAGCTCACGGCGCACAACCCCTCGAATTTCGAAGAACACGATGAGCATGCTTTTGGTTGCGCTCCTGACCTGTCGGGCCCTTTTCGGTGGTTGAGAGGCCGAGCTCTTCGCTGCGACAACTGTTGTTTGGTCTCCGGGTCGTAACCGTAGACCCAAGTCTCGTCCCCAGTGATGACCCGCGAATGGAACGTTGGATCATTCACCACCTGCTGACGAAGATCTTGACAGAGTTCGACATGGATCGCCTTCTGTTCCAGGTTCAGAATCTTTGCCACAAACTTTGCAACAATGCGGTGCATGTTCAAAACTGACGTCAGAATTTCTTACACTGTTTCGTATGACACATTGACGATGGTAGCAATGTCTTGAATGATTCTCCGACGATTTGCACCCACCAGTTCCTTAATTGTGTCCACATGTTCGGGGGTTTTGCTCGTGGAAGGTTGCCCTGACCTCTCGTTGTCTTCCAGTGCCATTCTGCCGCTCTTGAAAAGCGAGTGCCACTCAAAACACCTAACACGGCTCATTGCTTCATTACCATAAGCCTATCGCAACATTTCATGCGTCTCCGTTCCCGATTTGCCGAGTTTGACGCAGAATTTGATGTCTGCTCGCTGCTCTAGTTTGCAGTCCCTACCGAAATCGCAGAAGTGTTCTTCACTTAGTCACCAAATATCGTGTAGCACAGCTGCCAATGTTCACCAAACGACGGCATTGGGCACAATAACGCATGAAGGTCACTGTCCTCGACCGCTGCTCGTGCGTCCGTGTACTGCCATCTGTTAACGTCACGTACCTAGTCTCGGAACTTTTTGATCGCAGTACGTATCTCTATGTGATCGACCTTGTCACGTACGCTCTGTGATGCGCCTGGGCTGGTACAGTGTGATTCCGTGGGTGGTCATATTATTTTGATACGACCGTGTTTTTCCTGTGTCTGGAAGTTTGTCCCACTTTATGATACAGTAGGAAGAGCGCTTGCCTGTTTTAATTGTGGAACTCCCGCCTCAACTAATGTATCTTTTTTTTTTATTGCTGTAACTAGGTGAAAACCTGTGAATAATGACGGGGGTAATAAGGTATGTAGAGTAATTTTTTAATAAAGATATCATTTTCTTTTCGTGATATGTAAAAATACGCTTCATGAACATCACAAAAATAACATTACAACAATAAAAAAGAATATATTAGCTGAGGCAGGGATTCGACACTTAAAACAGGGAAGCGCTGTTTCCACTGCGCCACCAAAGTGGGATATACGTTCAGACAAAGGAAATTATATTGTTTGCGTTGTTCATTGTTGTAATGTTCACGAAACATACTTTCACATTTGGACATCACAAACAAAATGAATACTTGGTTATTAAAACTCACTCTACATACACTGACGGAAAAAAAAATCCCAACACCAAGAAGGGGTTGTGTTAGATAAACGACAGTTGGTAGGCGGTGAGAGTACATCTGTAAGATGACGTCTATGCAAATTTCGCGCTCGGCGCATACGTGTGGCGCTAGTAGCGGCCCTCGGAACATGCAAAGCAGGTTTGCTGTAAATACGCGCTGTAACGTTGGTGAGCGTTAGTTATCGTTGAGATTCGACGTAGGGTAATGATGTTATCCTAGAATGCCTTTAACAAGACGAAGAAGCCATTATCAACAGCTCACGGAGTTTGAACGAGGTCGTGTAAAAGGGCTACGAGAAGGTGGATTTTCTTTCCGCAATATTGCAGAACGACTTGGCAGGAATGTAGCCACTGTGCATGATTGTTGGCAGCGGTGGTCAAGGGAAGGTACTGCCTCAAGAAGACCGGGTTCCGGCCGACCACGTGGCATTACTGAGAGGGAAGACCGCCGTGTACGGCGTATGGCCGTGGCACATCGTACCGCGTCTGCGGCAGCAATTCGAGCTGCAGTTGCCACCACAGTGGCACAACAAACTGTTACAAATCGGTTACTTGAAGGACAGCTCCGAGCCAGACGCCCTGTAGCGTGCATTCCACTTACTCCAAACCACTGCCGTTTGCGACGTCAATGGTGTCAAGCTAGAGCTCATTGGAGGACGGAGTGAAGCTCTGTTGTGTTTTCTGATGAAAGCCGGTTCTGCCTGGGTGCCAGTGATGGCCGTGCGTTGGTTAGAAGGAGGCCAGTTGAGCGCCTGCAACCAACCTGTCTGCGGCCGAGACACACTGGACCTACACCTGGAGTTATGGTCTGGGGAGCAATTTCCTATGACAGCAGGAGCACTCTCGTGGTTATCCCACGCACCCTGACGGCACAGTTGTGCGTCGGTCTGGTGATTCAACCTGTTGTGCTGCCATTCAAGAACAGCATTCCAGGGGTGTTTTCCAACAGGATAACGCTCGCCCGCATACCGCTGTTGTAACCCAACATGCTCTACAGAGTGTCGACATGTTGCCATGGCCTGCTAGATCACCAGATCTTTCACCAATCGAGCACGTATGGGACATCATTGGACGACAACTCCAGCGTCACCACCAACCAGCATTAACCGTCCCTGTGTTGACCGACCAAGTGCAACAGGCATGGAGCTCCATCCCACAAACTGGCATCCAGCACGTGTACGACACAATGCATGGACGTATGCGTGCTTGCATTCAATATTCTGGCGGTTACACCGGTTATTAATGTACCAGCAATTCACATTTAAAATGGCTCTTCTCGCGCTTACAATAAGGTGTGATCTTGAAACCTTAATCGATTAAATATGTTACCTATACAAATGTATTGCCGCCATTTCATTCCTCTACAACTATTTTTTCGTGGTGTTGGGATATTTTTTTTCCGTCAGTGTATATCTCATTTCCCCATGCCATTATTGACAGGCTTTCACCTAGTTTCTATAATAAAGAGAATGGCTGTTTGTATATGTGTTTGGCGCCACAACTCATTAAGAAATCCTCATAGACATTTCAAAATTTGTCAAATTGTTTTTCATTTTGATCGAGTTGTAGCGGCGAGCTTCAAGTGGTAATTGCAAACGGCGGACTGCTAGTAGTAAAGGTACAATAGAGCGTTTCTTATTTATCCTTAAAATGTCGCCGGTCAAAAAATTTTGAATTGCCCTTAATGGTATTTTTTTAATTACACGTTAATCGAATTACCATTCTTCTCATCTATACCTTTAATTGCGGTGTTACGGTGTCCCGAATTAGAAATTTAAACCACGCGAATTCCGTTTGCCAAACTATCTTCCTACCCTTGCCCTTCACCCCGAATATCATTTCTCGTTTTTCAATTTTCTCGCTTCCATCCGTCTTTTGCTCTGCCTGTTTCCTGTCATCTACGTGATTTATGACTTATTCTGCGAAATGCGTGCACTCCTCCTGAGATACCATTGTTCACCTCAGTTGGCACCTGTAATAGACATCTGTTATTGCTTGACGTTGTCTCGTTCCTTGAGACCTTCCTTCGTATTCGATTTCCCGACGAATTTTCTAGCCAAGAAAATATCGTTTCGCGATCTGACTGGATTGCTATAACTTAAGACGAAGATGAGTTTAGCTCCCAAGATCATGTCGTTTGTTACGCAAATTTGGCGAAGGTACCACTTATGACTTTAGATGAAATGACTTCGAACCAAAAGTGCAATGAGAATGTCTCCAACGATAAGCATGATGATGATTCCCAGGCATCATTACCCAAATTTAGCGATGTGCTGCAATCGTTCTGAGTCATTAGGGACCTTTTTATAGCCATACTACTGAATGAGAAAACAATGCAGGCTCTAAATAGCTTTGAAAATGTATAGTTTCAATTTAAAAGTCAACGACATTCAAAAATTAATATTTTTAAACTGTGTGTTCGTACTTTTCCTAATATATTGCAGCATATTTCCATGCGTAAAAAATGGTGATGCTTAATATATAATAAATAGTGATGCTTTACATACAATGTACGTGTAGTGTATGTTCTTACTGTGTATTTACAAGCGATGTAACTCTAAGCAGTGTGATTGGAATCAATAAGTTAAAAACAAAAAAAGCTGTGAAAAAAAGGAGGGTAACTGAAAATATTACTACACTAGACTATGTAGTATAAATAATAACACTAACGGCTACGTCATACGTTGCAACAGAAAAATGTGTAGCGTTTCGTTTATACGTTTTTTTTTCAATAATACTTTAATTTAGCTTGGTTCCTTGTAAGAACAAGCCACCAAGTAATTAATTTATGTGTTACACTGTATTTACTATGTTTTGCTATTTCTGCGGGAAGTACATCGATAAGCCATTCCATTATGACCTCCCCCAGCCTAGAGAAATGAGCGCTCCTGGGGACCGAACGGTGGCGCAGAGGAAGTTCACAGAGCAGTATATTTACAACCCGAGGACTGGCTATTTCTGTTAGTAGAGTGTTCGGAGTCAGAATGGGAAAAGATGACGATTTATCGGAGTTTGGTAAAGCACAAATTGTGACGGCACGGCTCCTCGGAACTACGATCTCGGAAATGGCGCGGCTTGTGGGTTGTTCACGTGCCGCTGAGTGAGTACGTAGGAAAAGTGGTGCACATGTGGCCAAACGACGAACCGTCCTACATTCGTGTGTCGTCGGCAGTTCATTGATGCCAGATGGCAGCGGAGACGGTCGTACCTTGTTCACAGCGAGAACAGGCCCAACAGAGCGACAAATCACCAGCAGCTACAACAGTGGTTATCAGGGCAATGTGTCACAGCACACAGTTAATCGCAGCCTTCTGCGCATGGGCCTGCGTAGCCGAAGACCCAGCCGGGTCCCCATGCTCACTGCACGTCATCGCCAACAACGCATGAAAAGTGCCCAAGATCATCGAGATTGGATGTTGGATGACTGGAAGAAAGTGGCTGGGTCTGACGAATCAAGATTCCTGGTGCATCACGTAGACATCCAAGCGCGGATACGCCGATTACCAACGGAGGCTGTGGGATCTGGATGCACTGTTGGGCGGAAACAGGCTTGCGGCTGCGATGTTATGTTGTGGGCGACGTTTTCTTGGGACACTTTAGGCCCGATTATCCGATTAGCACAATCCCTGAGAGCTGTCAGGTATCGGAACATTGTTGCGGACCAAGTTCATCCATTCATAGTAACTACGTTCCCTGCTGGTGATGGCCATTACCAACAGGATAATGCGCCATGCCATACTGCCAGAATCGTCAAGGAATGGCTCAAGAAACATGCAGGTGACTTTCGGTTAATGCCCTGGCCTCCGAATTTACCTGACTTCAACCTAATCGAACATTTGTGGTTCGACTTGGAAATACGGGTTCACGTTAAATCACCACCACCCTGAAATGTATGGGAACAGGAAGACCTGCTGTTGATATTATGGCATCAGATACCCCGGGATACCTGTCGCCACCTCATCGAATGGATGCCTCACCGAGTGGTCGCTAAAGGGGGTCCTACAGCTTATTAGGTAGGTGGTCATAATGTACTGGCTCATCGATGTATGCCCTTAATGGTACCAAAACGGGAGGTATCCTCGGGATTTATTTGTTTTCTTTCTTTTTAGCACGTCATTTGTAAAAAAAGATCGTGCTTATGTTATCGGTTTGTCCGTCCGTCCGTCTGTACCCACGGTATCTCTGCAACTATTACTCCGATTTGAAAAATTCTTTTTGCATTGGGAAGCTTGAAATATGCAAATCATGATCCTTTATTTCGTTTTTTTACGATGTACAATTTCGCCGCTAGAGGGCGTAAAATGCAATGTCGAATTCAAAATAACGTTTTATTCCACATATTTGCTTCTAAACATCCCATTGAAAAAAATCTTTTACTTTTCGATTACATTTATGTCAAAGAATATTTTGGACATAGTTTCTTTTTCAAATTACGCATAGATTTTCCGCTAGGGGGCGTCAAAATAAATTGCATTTTTTCCAATAACTCTTCTTCTAAAACTTCGATTTGAAAATTTTTTTTTGCAGCAGATACATCTGCTGAAGCACAATCTTTTACATAGAATTTCGAATTTTTGGTTAAGAATACTTTGGCCACCAGGGGGCGTAAGTGTTAATTTTCGCTTCTGATGTATTTGCCATAAAATCTGAGCTTCTAAAATATCGATTGAAAAAATTATTTCACGGACTGATGCCACTCACATCGATAAACCTTTTCAGAATATTTTCTTCCTAAAATACTGCACAGTTTCTCCGCCAGGGGCGTAGATATATATCTTATGTTTGTCAATATATCGACTTCTAGAAGTCCGATTTGAAAAATTCCTTCTTTGTTGGATAGTGTTTCTAGTGTGACATGTTTTTCCTATTAATTCAAAATTTTCAAGTAATTCATAGACTTTCCGCTACGGGGTGTAAAGGTAAATTGCGTTTCCCCTATATCTTTACTTCTAAATCTCCGATCTGAAAAATTCTTTCTGCGCCGAATACAGCTCCTGATGGAAAATCGTTTGCACATAATTTCTAATTTTTGTAAAAAAAATGGTTTGGCCACCAGGGGGCATAAACCTTAATTTCCGCTTCTGATGTATATGCAGCAAAATATGAGCTCCTAAAATCTCGATTGAAAAAAGTCTCATACTCATGTCGGCAAAAATTTTAGGAACATTTTCTTCTTGAAATAATGCATGGTTTCTACGCCAGGGGCGTAGATGTATATCTTATTTTTGTCAATATCTCTACTTCTAAAAGTCCGATTTGAAAAATTCCTTCTTTGTTGGATAGTGTTTAGGATGCAAAATGTTTTTCCTGTAAATTCAAAATTTTCAAGTAAATCATAGAGTTTCCGCTAGGGCGCACAATGGTATATTGCGTTTTCTGCTTCTAAAACTCCGATTTGAAAAATTCTTCCTGTATCGCATACAAGACCTGACGGAAAATATTTTTCACGTAATTTCTAATATTTGGTAAAGAATGGTTTCACCACCAGGGGTCATAAGTGTTTATTTCTACTTCAGATGTATTTGTAGCAAAATCTGGGCTCCTGAAAACTCGAATAAAATTCTTTTTGGACCGATACCGCTCATATGGATATATCTTTTGTGAATACTTTCTTCCTAAAATAATGCATATTTTTCCCACCAAGAGACGTAAAGTCGCATCTTATTTTTGTCAATAACTCTGTTTATGAGAGTTCGTAAGCTCACGATTCCGTTTACAGCAATATCTGAGGGATTAAAAACCCGACTGAAAAACTTCTTTTTTCCGTATTGTTTTCCATACCGATTCCATTGACTTTGAATAGCTTTGATGAATTTAATTTGCGTCAGAACGGATTCAAAAGACGTGCTTATTACACCCGAAAATTCGGTGTCATGTTTCTTGTTTTATTTATTTTAGAATGGAATGATTCCAAAACTGTTTAACCAATCAAGATGAAATTTGGAGGTTCCAAGCTTTGTTTTAAAAAACATGTTTATTTTCGAATGAATGAAATACGAGATTACACCATTGCACAATACGAATTTTGAAGTTGTGTGACGTACCTGCCAGCAGGACGCACACGACATAAAGGCAGATAGGAATCAGAATAAAACGTCTAAAACGTCTGCGTAGCTCAGTTGGTAGAGCGACTTGTTCCGGAATAAGCGGCCTCGGGTTCGAATCCCGGCGTAGACCAAAAATGACGGAGAAATTTACTTCGTTATAGTTGTGAATCCGTTTATTGGAGTAAATATGACATGAATGGCAAGTGAGATAATATTCGAAAACTTGAAAATTTTGTCGTTCTGGAGCAGAACTCGGAAGGATAACGGTTCGCGCTCTAGAACGGCGAAATTTTAAAGTTTTCGGATATTATCTAATTTACCATTCATGTCATATTTACTCCAATAAACGGATTTACTTCAAAATTTGTATGCTTATAGTCTGAAATGGGACAAAAGCATGAAATACCGTTTCTTGTTTCCTCTAGGCTAGGAGATTTTAGACAACTTTATCGAAGTGCTTATGAGAACTTCAAAGAAAAATCTTTCAAGAAACAGCAACAACAACGTACTGATTAATTTTCATTTGATAATACGTTAATTAGCTATAAATTTAAATTTGTATTAACCGGAAACTGCACAAAATTTAATTTATTTCACGGAGAAACGTGGTTTTGAACTGATACAGGTGTATGCAAAAGGCATAGCTGCCCCAATGGCGCAGTGGTCTAAGCAATGGCTTGTGATCGTTCGTCCGAGTTGGATCAGGGTTCGAATCCCAATGAGGCATGTATGTTGAGTTTGTCTTACGAAAGTAGATTTCTCTTATTCCCTGGCCCTAAATTAGGGACGGGCGACTGCTTATAGGTCACTGAGTTGCTCACGGCGGTGGTTAAACCCCAATCAAATAAAACAAGAAAGATAACATCAAATTTTCGGGTGTAATAAGTACGTCTTTTGAATCCGTTCTGACGCAAATTAAATTTATCAAAGCTATTCAAAGTCAATGGAACCGGCATGGAAAACAATATCTGGCGGAAGAAAGAAGTTTTTCATTAGGGTTTTTAATCCCTCAGATATTGCTGTAAACGGAGTCGTGAGCGTACGCGCTCTGGTTGCAGACTTGTGCGTTAAGAAAAACATGAATTTATATGAGAAACATTTCTCACCAGAGAGGCTCTGCAACACAGAAAAAATTTTCAAATCGGACTCTTAGAAACAGAGATATCGACAAAAATAGGATGTGGCTTTACGTCCCCTGGCGGGAAAACCGTGCATTATTTTTGGAAGAAAGTATTCTCAAAAGGTTTTTCCACATGAGCGGTATCAGTCCAAGAAAAAAAAAATTTAGTCGAGTTTTCAGGAGCCCAGATTTTGCTACAAATAAATCAGAAGCGGAAATTAACGCTTATGCCCCCTGGTGTCCAAACCTTTCTTTACCAAACATTAGAAATTATATGAAAAATATTTTCCATTAGGTGCTGTATGCGATAGAGGAAGAAGTTTTCAAATTGGAGTTTCAGAAGCAAAAAGTAACGCACAAAAGGCTATTTACCCTTGTGCCCCCTAGCGGAAAGTCTATGATTTACTTGAAAATTTCGAATTTATAGGAAAAACATTTCGCATCGGAAACACTATCCAACAAAGAAGGAATTTTTCAAATCGTACACCTTGAAGTAGAGATATTGACATAAATAAGATATACATCTACGCCCCCTGGCGTAGAAACCATGCATTATTTCAGGAAGAAAATGTTCCTAAAAGGTTTATCGACATGAGTAGTATCGATCAACAAACGACGTTTTTTCAATCGAGAATTTAGAAGCCCATATTTTGCTGCAAATATGCATCAGAAGCAGAAATTAAAATTTACGCCCACTGGTGGCAAAACCATTTTTTTTTTTACAAAAATTAGAAATTATGTGCAAACGATTTCCCATCAGGAGCTGTATCCGGTCCAGAAATATTTTTTTAAATCGGAGATTTAGAAGCACAGATATAGAAGGAAGCGCAATTTACCTTTATGCTCCCTAGCGGAAAGTCTATGAATTACTTGAAAATTTTGAAATTATAAGAAAAATATGTCACACTGAAAACAATATCCAACAAAGAAGATTTTTTTCAAATCGGACTTCTAGAAGTAGAGATATTGTCGAAAATAAGATATACATCTACGCCCCCTGGCGGAGAAACTGTGGAATATTTTAAGAGAAAAATATTCCAAAAAGGTTTATCTATGTGAGTGTCATCAGTCCACGAAATAAATTTTTTAATCGATATTTTAGAAGCTCAGATTTTATGGCAAATAGATCAGAAGTAAAAATTAACACTTACGCCTCCTAGTGGCCAAAGTATTCTTTACCAAAAATTTGAAATTATATGCAAAAGATTTTTCGATCAGGAGGTGTATCCGCTGAAGAAAAAAATTTTCAAATCGTAGTTTTAGAAGAAGAATTTTCGGGAAAAATGTAATTTACCTCTACGCCCCCTACCGGAAAATTCTATGCGTAATTTGAAAAAGTAACTATATCTAAAACACTCTTCGACATAAATGGAATCGAAAGATAAAATAATTTTTTCAATCGGATGTTTAGAAGCAAATATGTGGAATAAAACGTATTTTTGAATTCGACATCATCTGCGTTTACGCCCTCTAGCGGCGAAATTGTACATCGTAAAAAAAAAACGAAATAAAGGGTCATCATTCGCGTATTTAAAGCTTTCAAATGCAAAAACAATTTTTCAAATCGGACTAATAGTTGCAGAGATATCGTGGGTACAGACGGACGGACGGAAGGACAAACCGGTAACATAGGCACGATCTTTTTTTACAAAAGACGTGCTAAAATTGGTATACATGTCTTTCTGTCTAATGAAGGAACATTTCGCGTTACGTTTCTATTGTGTCAAACATTTTGAGACATGCAGATTGTCCTCCTTTCACACATAACTAGTATAACTATATCCATTGAGTGTATAAGTTTTTCATCGCATAACATGACACACTTCATTTGCTTTTCAGTGTTTGGGTTCCTTTGCTTCATATTTTTACGTTCTAGCACCTATCTTGTTATATGTCCGAAATTTTGCGATGACCCTCACTGAATGCGAAGCAGTTCGAAAATCACTAATTGCAACGAGAACGGGAAAACGAGCATGCATACGGTGTACGATTGCAACAGATTATCGTGGAAGTCAGAGCAACAAGTTGATATGCGAACTCTACTGCTGTGTTTTACGCAAACTTAACTGAAAAACACTTAGATGTTTTAGAACTTTCAATTTACATATTTATTGCTCGAGATACATGATCTTCAATCAGCTGATCTACGGGCTTTTCCTCTCAATCAGATCTATGTATAGCGCTTTAGGTGTGATACTGAAAATATTTTTCGTTAATTTTTATTCCAAATATGGCCTGTGGTAATAATTAGTAAGTTCGATGTGACTTTGATAAGGGAGGCTCAAAACATTTTAGGGAGTCTCCCCCAATCCACGGCCCTGCTCTGGCTTCTTCCGAACAGAGCCACTATCTCCATGGATACGGGATAATTCCGTGCATTTATTAATTTATAGACTCATGCAAACTACTTCCCTAGGCATTCGAAAGCGGAACTCCCAATCACTCAACCTTACCATAATTTGTACTTGAGGTAAGACTTTATCAGACCTACTCTTGTGTGTATGTGCGTGTATCTTCCGGGAAGACCTTTCTCTCCAAAAACCCCGCTTGGATCCCCCTGTTGTCCTTCTGTGCCTCGCTTTCGAGTTCCTTTCTTGTTGCTATGGTGTCTGTTCTACCTCATATATCATTTTAATTACAACAAGGCTTTAAAAATACGCAAGATCGTAATGGCACCCACTCCGTGTCCGAAATATGGTGGTTTGAACCCGTTTCAGTGATATGAGCCTTAAATCTTAGCTAACACTTGCTCTCTTCCTTTTTGTTGTCCCTTTTAACTGCGCCCCCATCTGCAAAAGTAAGTAACTCTCTCTGGCTGAAGGGCCACCAAGCGTTCTTACTCCGAAATGCGGGGTCCCGTCAGACCCATTCATCAGTGAATTACATTCGCACACATTACCAAGCTTCTTTAAGGGTTTATTTTCTTTTGCACTGGCAAAGTCACGAGCCGTTAATTTTTATTTACAAAAATTAACGGCTCCTTAAAAGAAGCGAGTTAGAATGAGCCAAGTTAATAAGGCACCCAATGCACGTAACAATAGTTTCGATGCTCACAAAATCCATGCACATTATGAAAACTGTGTGCGTTAGTTTCAAATTGCTTCACTGTAGTCATGCAGCAAATCTCAGGAAGATAAACATAAACATCAACAACCATGGGAAAGATACCCGCAGGCGTTCTAGTGCCATGGGGCACCAGATTTCAATCGTCTTGTATTGTTTTACTACCATCTGGTAATCCCAGTCAACCCAGGAAAGCGGGTTACAAGTACAGAGTGCGTCCGGGGCCGACTTGAAGGGGACCGTCCACACAATCGGGTCCTCAAAAGCGGGGATTCTGCGGAAAATCTGCAGAATAGATGCCCGGCAGGGCCGGGATTCAAACACCCGTCAGAAACCTCCGCCTCCCATACACTGCATAGCGACTTAACCAACTGTGCTATGCCTGTGCTCAAATAATAATGATAATAATAATAATCAACCACGAAGAAAAGCTTTTTCCAAAATAAAAAAAATATATATATTATTTCATTATCTCTGGAAGCTGAGCATTTGTCTTCCAAACAATTATTTCAATTCTGTTGCAAACCAACTCAGAAGTGAAATAATTGCTTGGAAGATAAATGCTTATGACTCATTGCTAAAAGAAAAGCATAAGTGAGCTTATAGAATGATCAGCTTCAAGAGAAAATAGTTCTATTCACTTTTACAATCTATTTACGTTGTCAAAGAAGGGTACGTTCCCACAGAGTTTCTTACTGTCCATGGTTCGTGTTTCTACCCAAACAAATCATCTTAAACTTGTGAAACTTATTTCACATACAACATTTCTTCGTGCTCTCATCCTTTCATCTAAAACTCGCGATTGAATTCTCTTTCCCTTATTCCTCATCTGTTCTCTGTTTTATCTGAGTAAACTCTCTTCAGTTTACAACACTCTAAACTTTTCTTAGCTGGCAACAAGTTTCCGTCTCCCTGGGCAAACCACGCAACCCGTGGCTGAATATATGCATCTCCAGCAGGAAACACGTACCAACTTTCTCACAGAACGCCTACCTCGACGAGAGCAAAGGTTTCTCAGTTCCCATCGGTGTTAACAGGAAATGCAATTGCGTGCAGTCTGATAAGAATTACTTGCCTCTCTGTACTATAGAAAGGCTTTTACAAAATTCCAAGACTACGAATGGAAAGAATACTTCACACTTCAAGAAAATGAGTACTGTAGCACGAGCTAATTAAATAAAAAAGGGAAAAAGAAAGAAAATGAAATCTATGATATCATCAAAATCTTAGGTGCGAAGACCATGTTTTTGTCACAAATAACACTTAAAGTATATCTAGAAGCATCTGCTAAATTCAGTAAAAATGAGGTTCCTGAATAAAATCATGTGCTTTCATTTATTTTGCTTGATAGTTTATTGTTATCTCACCCTTTAGGGGCCAGTAGGTACAAGTGATCCGAATTTCCTGGTGTAGAATAGAAATCAAGGTTTCCAAGCTTTTGCATATCAACCAGATGGTTTTCTTTAAAGGAAGGGAGACGGCAAACTGCGAATTAAACTTAAAGGCAGTTTGCTGTCTGCATACCTTCCTTGAAAAAGCCATCTTGTTGATGTGCGGAAGCTTGGAAACTTTTATTTTTATTCTACATAAAAAAATTCGGATCACTAGTGTAGTCATACTATTTTAAATATAGTAGTTGGTGAACAGTACCTTGTTATTAATTAAGTACAAGTGACTTTACCTGAGCCTTATAAGTGTTTGAGAGCCAAAAAACTCAAAAAACAAGGAAGATGATTTGGAACTTTCGGTGTAAGCAGCATATGCTTTGATCCTAAAGAAGTTGCAGTACGATGAAATATAGTATCCGCCAAACATTTATTCCTACTTCAATTGTACAACAAAGAGTTTATGATAACTAACAAAGGATTTGTTATCCGAAATGAAGTCTTATAGATTTCTTTTGCTGTCGCTTTCTCAGAAACAGATTGGTTCGGAAATGCAGATATATGCAGTTATGTCTTATGGTGGAAAAATATTGTACCATTAGAAAATTAAAACGTGTCTAAAGTTTTGTAAAAGTGACTGACATCAGGTGCGAAATATATTTTATGAAAGTTGTTTCCGATACGAAGTTGGGCACAAATGCAAATTTTAAGCATCGCATCAGAAATATTCATTATGGAAAAGCAGGAAATGTGAATAAAATGTTTCTTCTGGTATACTCTCTCTCTCTCTCTCTCTCTCTCTCTCTCTCACACACACACACACGCGCACATAGAAATCTTCATTCGTCAGACCAAGCAATTCTTCCAATCATCCACGGTCCAATCTCTATGATCTTGGGCCCATTTCATGCGTTGTTGACGATGACGTGCAGTGAGCATGGAGACGCGGCTGGGTCTGCGATGAACTGTGAGCTGTGACTCGTTGCCCTGATTACCATTGCTGTAACTGCCGGCGATGTGTCGCACTGTGGCCCTGAGGTCGCTGTGAACAATACGCGACAGACTCCACCACCTTTGGCATCAATGATCTGCGAAAGACACAAGGCTGGGCGATGGTTCGTCGTTTGGCCATCTGTGCACCAATTTTGATACGTACCCACTACAGAGGCACGTGAACACCCACAAGCCGCGCCGGTTCCCAGATCGTAGTTCCGAGGCGACGTGCCATCGCAATTTGTCTTCCATCTAACTCCGATAAATCGTCAGATTTCCCATCCTGACACCGAACATTCTACTAACCGAAAGCCGGTCCTCGAGTTGTATATCATCATCATCATTGTCAACCATTATCAATCCACTGCTGGACGAAGGTCTCCCCAAGTTTCCTCCACAACGGTCTGTCTTGTGCCAGTCTCCTCCATGTCACCCCTGCATACTTTCGAATTTCATCCACCCATCTCCTATGTGGTCTTCTTCTGGGTCTTTTCCTGTCCCTTGGAATCCAATCTAAAATTTCGGCTGTCCATCGATGATCTGTCCTTCTGGCAGTATGTCCAGCCCATTGCCATTTCAGGGATTTAACTCTGATCATGATGTCTTCCACTCTTGTCATTTTTCGGATCCACGAGTTCCTCTTCTTATCTCTCCTGGTTACACGAAGCATGCACCTCTCCATGCTTCTTTGAGTTGTCTGCAGTCTTTGTATATCTCTTTTAGTTAAGGTCCACGTCTCTGCACCATACGTAAGCACTGGAAGGATGCATTGATCAAACACTTTTCTTTTAAGACATAATGGCATATTGCTCTTGAAAAGTATGCTGTTTCTTCCAAAAGCTCTCCAGGCAAGTTTTATAAGCCGATTAATTTCTTCACCTATGTGACCCTCACTTGATATCTGCTGTCCAAGATAAACGTACGTGTCTGTTATCTCCAGCTTATCTCCATCAATCGATAAATCTTCATTTCTTGTAAAAGCATTGTACATCACTTTTGTCTTCTGAAAGTTCATTTTTAATCCCACTTCTTTACTCTTGTCAGCAAGTTCCTGGATCATACTCTGCAGCTCTGATGGGGTAGTTGCAAAAATGACTACGTCATCAGCAAAACGAAGGTGGGTTAGATAATCTCCATTAATCTTTATCCCCTTGTTTTCCCAGCTCAGCGACTGAAAAACACCCTCCAATGTGGCATTAAAGAGCTTCGGAGATATGGTGTCACCTTGTCTCACTCCCTTTCCAATTTTTACGTGTGTTGTATTTTCAAACAGCCTAATCTTTGCACTTGCATTTTCATAGATGTTATTAATAATATGAATGTATGCATCTTCAATACCGCAGGTTTTCAGAGCCATTGTAACTGCTGATGGTTTCACCGAATCAAAGGCTTTTTCATAATCGATAAAAGCCATGCACAATGGAAGTTCATATTCCCTCGCTCTTTCAATTAGTTCTCTCAGCACGTGGATATGATCTATTGTGCTGTAGCCACTCCTGAATCCAGCTTGTTCTCTCGGTTGAGCCATGTCTAGTGCTACCTTCAAGCGGTGTGAAAGAACTTTAGTGAAGATTTTATAAACTACTGATAGGAGGCTGATAGGTCTGTAGTTTCCGAGATCCTCAATGTCACCTTTCTTATGTAGCAGGATCATTGTAGCGGTGTTCCAATCCTCAGGAATCTTTCCTTCATTAAGGCATTGAGTGAAAATTTGGGCGAGTACTGTTTCGGTTTCTCCACTTGCTTCTTTTATGATGTCTACAGTAATTCCATCTTCTCCTATAGCTTTTCCTCGCTTCATGTTCTTGATTGCATGTGCAACTTCTGCTGGAAGGACTGGAGGAACTCTGGTACTGGTATCTTTCATGATGTCTGGAGTGCATATATCATCCCTTTCATATAATTTGGAGTAAAAATCTTTCAGTTGTATATATATATATATATACAGGGTGAAAAGAAAAGTCCCGCTAGCCTGGAATAACTTGCGAACGGAAAGAGGTACAGTTATGCAAGTGAGATATCGGTATAGTAAAGCGACTACGCCCGATCGAATGCAACCAATAGAAGCGCCCCTAGTGGCGAAATGCGGAAGTTATCCATTGCAAATCGAAATCGAAAAGAGATAGAGCAAAATTTCCAATTACAAAGTTGTAGAGCATCAATTAATTAGTACAAAACGATATTTGTTCCACACGAATAACATAAATTGTCGCCTGAATACCCGAAAATGTCCGAAATCGATGCACGACCTTTAGTGTGAACATTTGAAGGGAACAGGCATAGGTATGAGCAAATACAATTTATTACATAAATGCGTACTTATGTTAATACATTTTGATGACGTCAGACAAAACAAAAACAAAAAAAGGCTAACTGGCGCACAGTGATAAAACGTTAATGTCGAGTATGTTCGAAGAGTTCGCCATTGCCCACGATACACATTTGTATTTCTGAAAGTAACTCTGCATGCACATTCCTCATCATGGAAGGTGTCACACTACTGCAAGCATCTGTAACACGACGACGTAGATCCAGCATACACCTGATTTTTTACGTAACCGTAGAAATCCAAGCTCGCCATTCTCACACTGCGTTCGTAGACCTAAACTTCTGATGAGGGTACATCCTGCTACTGGTTTTTATATCGTAGGTACGGTGTAACGTCACAATCTGCATTTGCATACGGCTACATTTGCGAAATGTGAATATGCAGATTCGAATCGTCGCGCTTCGATTTCGCACATTTTAGGGTATTCAGGCGGCAATTTATCTTATCCGTGTGAAACAAATGTCGTTTTGTACTAATTAATTGATGCTCTACAACTTTGTAGTTGGAAATTTTGCTCTGTCTCTTTTCGTTTTCGATTTGCAATGGCTAGCATCCGCATTTCGCCACTAGGAGCGCTGCTACTGGTTGCAATAGATCGGGCGTAGTCGCTTTATTATATCGTTACCTCACTTGCATAACTGTATCTCTCTCCGTTCGCAAGTTATTCCAGGCTAAAGGGACTTTCCTATGCATCCTGTATACTGCTCTGTGAAGTTCAGCTGCGCCACCGTTCGGTCTCCAGGCGCGCTCATTTCTCTAGGCTGGGGTGGTCATAATGTAACGGCTCATCGCTGTATACATATTCATTAATGTGTTATTCTGTCATTAAATGATCGGATTCATAAAGTTTACTCTTGTCTTTCCGAAGCTTCACGCTGTGTAACAACTAGAGTACTCTTCTCGTTTTGGACTTCTTTTGTTTCTTCCTGTGGACGGCGAGTCTATGGCTGAGAATCTAAGATACGTTTAACTAAAGTTTCTGATGGATTTTCGAAACACGATTTGAAATATTCTCATCAGTTTCTCGCCTCGAACGCCAGCATGTGTCTTGGCTTTGACATCTTCCCCTTTCACACTCTTTCAACGTTTGTTGTCTATTTTTGTTTCAATACTTTGAAATATTTGTGTATCTTAATTTCACTTGCAACAATTTAATCAACTATTAAGAGATGGAAAAGGGTCACGGGTCAACGTTTCAGCTGGTTAACGCGTCGACAATTTCTAGCGGGTCAAACTGGTCGTGTCAAGGTGTTCCTGAGCCGATTTCGGCCTGGTTTCATTTCAGTTATATTTTTGAAAAGAAAAAAATGCTTCAAAGACGAATGCGCACTGTGGAATTTTGTGCTCGATACTGGTGCCCGCGGATCGAAAAAAATATTTGTCATGCGGTATGAAGGAAGAGTGTCCTCAGAAGGAAAAGCGTCTCTTCCTTCTGAGGGGCAATGAGGAAACTCTCAACTCATCATGAACTTGTGAAAAATGGTGTTGCTGTAAAGCATATTTTGAAATTCGCTATGCTATCAAGAAAACAGCAAAAATTAAAATTAAACAACAAGTTGCTTAATTTAAAACTTTCGACTGTATCTCCATCAAAATTAGGTAAAACAGCCTTAATAATACTGCGGGAAGGGGGGGGAGGGATTTTTTAGCTCTCGCAGATGTGTTTGAAAACAGGTGTAAAACAGTTTGATTATGTCCGGCAAATGAAGGACGAAAGAGCCACCCCGGTGGCGCAGTGGTCTAAGCGATGGCCTCTGATCATTCGTCCGAACGGGGTCCGGGTTCGAATCCCGGTGAGGCATGGATGTTGTGTGTTGTCTTACGGCACTGGCTCTCTCCCTTCCCTGGAACCAGTGACCCTAAAGTAGGGACGGGCGACTGCTTATAGCCCATTGAGTTGCTCACGGTGGTCTTTAAACCTCCAAAAAAAAAAAAAAAAAAAAAAAAAAAAGGACGAAAGTTTCAATACTTCCTGTAAGAAAGAGAGTAAATTAGACGTTCCTATAACATACAGGGTGTCCGAGAATTATTGGACACATTACAAAAATTATATAAAACAAAACATTAAACAGATAGAAAGAAACCGACTGTACTAACTTACAATGTAACTACACAAGTTAAGAGATTTCGATGAGAGATCCCTTGGTTGCTCGTAGTACGTTCAAGCGATACTCGATTTCATGCCATGCATTTGCAAGCATCTGAGGAGTTATGGAATTAATAGCAGCTGTGGTATGCTGCTTCAGTTCCTGCAATCAGTACAAGGCGTCTGATAGACACGATCCTTCACATAACCCCACATGAAATAATCCAATGGAGTTAGATCTGGAGAGCGAGGAGGCCACGGAATGGGATCACCACGCCCAATCCATCTGTTGGGAAAATGCTCATTTAGGCACTTACGTACACACGTTGACCAATGCGGAGGCGCGCCGTTTTGTTGGAAAACGACGTTGTCATATCTTTTTATCTGGGGTATAGCGATATTTTCTAGCATATCCAAGTAAATGTCCCCATTTATGGTTTTTTCGCAGAAGAAGAAAGGACCAATCACTTCTCTTTTTGATAGGGCGCACCACACATTAACTTTTGGAGAATCACGTTCCAGTTCAATAGCAGCATGAGGCGGTTCACTGTCCCATATCATACAGTTGTGACGATTCACAATATCTGATACATGAAATGTGGATTCATTACTAAAAATTACAGTACTGAGAAAGTTTTCGTCGTTTTCCACTCGATTCAGCATATCCAGAGCGAAATCGTATCGCAGAGTATTATCATTTACATGCATCTTTTGCACTATTTGAAGTTTATAAGCATGAAACTTTAATTTCTTGTGCAAGATACCGTGAACTGTCGATTTCGGAATGCACAGTTCTCTGTTTGCTTTACGAACGGATTTCCTGGGGCTTCGTCGGAAACTTTCATCAACTTGGTCAACCGTCTCACCGCTTATGCTAGGCCTACCGGCTCCTCCACGATGTGCCACATTGCCAGTTTCTTTAAACTGTTTCATGCACCGCTTAATTGAATTCGTTGACGGAGGATTTCAACCATACTCTAAACGGTACCGTCTTTTAACTTTAATGACAGACTTTAATTCCGCAAGCCATAACACACACATCGCCTTCTGCTGTACGGATGACATGACTACTTATTACTCATTTCTCATACATTCCTCATCAGGCCACACCTAGCGCCATCTATCAGATTCTGGGAATAACAATTTTGCAAAACAAAAATATAGAAACTGTGTTAGTAATACGTGACATAGAAAAACAGACAATGCTCATAGTTTTTTTTTTTTTTGTACATAATTTTGTAATGTGTCCAATAATTCTCGGACACCCTGTACATTTGTTTGATTTCCATATAACCTAAGATACCCACTGTGAAGATACGTTTTGAACGCGCTCTTTCTATGTATATTATGGTTCAAAGCAGATTTGTACGGGTCGGATCCAGACCAGTTACTCCGAAATGGGTCCTGGTTCGAATCCCCGTGAGGCATGAATGTTGTATTTGTCTAATGGCACTGGCTCTCTCCCTTCACTGGAACCAGTGGCCCTAAATTAGGGACGGGCGACTGCTTATAGCCCATTGAGTTGCTCACGGTGGTCGTTAAATCTCAAATAAAAAATAAATAAAAAAAGTTAGTAAAATCATGCAATGCATTGATTATAATACGCTTTCCAACATACCAGAAATCATTACTCAAGTTATCACTCAAGTTATGAGAATAATGGCTGTGGAATCAATCTCTGTCCTGTGCCCTGACCTTTGATCCCATTTCGATGATATTCAACAGAACCGGTTCATGTACCTCCGAAATAACATGATAAAGTTTTGTCGCAATGGAAGCATTTTTACGTAAGTTATGACGCATAATGGCGATGGAAGTGATTCCGCTCCTATGTCCTGACCTTTGACCCATTTCGCTTTTCAATAGAGTTTGTCCCTAGGTGGTCCCCTACCACATACTAAAATTTAATCGAAATCGGACTTTTTTTACATTAGTTATGACGCATAAGAGCAGTGGAATGGATCCAGCTCCTATGTCTTAACTTTTGACCCCATTTCGTCCACTTTCAATAGGGTTCCTTCCCAGGTGTTCCACTTCCACATACTAAACGTTCATCGAAATCGAACAATTTTTACGCGAGTTATCGTGCAGACGGTCATGCGCACACAACGCGTGATGTAATGAGGCAGATGGGAATCGCGACAATCTGCTCGGCCGCCCCGGTGGCGCAGTAGTCTAAGCGATGGCCTCTGATCATTCGTCCGAAAGGGGTCCGGGTTCAAATCCCGGTGAGGCATGGAAGTTGTATTTGTCTTACGGCACTGGCTCTTTCTCTTCCCTGGAACCAGTGACCCTAAATTAGGGACGGGCGACTGCTTATAGCCCATTGAGTTGCTCACGGTGGTCGTTAAATCTCCAGTAAAAAAAAACCAAAAAAAAAACCAATCTGCTCGAAAGAGTGTGACGTCATAAAACTTAATAGGATCCACACGCAACGCGTGACGTAATGAGACAGATGGCGTGACCGCGCACCAAAATCTCAATCGCGAGATTGTGACGTCATAAGATTTCTAATCATGGGCAACATTAATGTTACGACGCCATGACACTAAAAACGTGGTAATTTGGGGTGGTTATTTAACCCATTAAACGAATTCTCCTAAAGTCGAGATCAAGCTAAATCGATTTCTAGTTCCAGAAAACGGAAGGTTAACGACTTTCATCAAAATCCTTAGAGCCGTTTTCAAAATAAATTTTACATACATACAAAAATTGCTCCTTTAATAGTATGGGATAAGGACGATGGAATGGATCCCGATCCTATGTCCTGACCTTTGACCCCATTTCGCCCATTTTCAATTGGGTTCGTCCCCAAGTGGTCTCCTACCACATACTAAAATCTCATCGAAATCGAAACATTTTTACGCACGTCATGACGCATAAGGGTAATGGAATGCATCCCTCCCCTTTGTCCTGACCTTTTACCTCACTTCACCCATTTTCAATAGGGTTCATTCCCAGGTGGACCCCTACAATATGGTAAAATTTCATTGACATCGAATCAGATTTACGCAAGTTGTGGCGCATAAGGGCAATAGAATGGATCCCGCTCCTGTGCCGTGACCTTTGACAACATTTCGTCCATTTTCAATAGGGTTCGCCCCCAGGTTGTCTCCTAGCAAGTAGTAAAATTTCATCGAAATCGAACCCATTTTACGCGAGTTATCGTGCCGACAGACGGACGGGCGGACAGACAAAGCTGGAGCATATACGCTTCTTCAACCTACGGTTGGAAAGCGTAAAAATAAGGTCAGTTACAGATCTGTGTCGGGTCCAATTATCTACATGACGTCCGAGACCAACATGTTTGACCCGTTTCCAACTATTCTACTAGTAATTACGTATTATTCGTAGAGGGAATTATGCTTTTTTTAGAATTAAAAGGTACAGGTTTAATTTTTCAAGTTATTGAGGTAAACTTTTGCTTGGAGAATACAATGACAAAACTCCAGCAGTGTCGATTAAGTCAGCAACGTTTATGCATATTAAATATTTTATTTCGATATCTACTATAGTTTCGCTAAGCGTTCGGCTCGGTGTCATCAGGACAAATAACAAAGGTCAGCAAAACTACAGTAGATATTAAAATAAAACATTTATTGTGAATTAACGTTGCTGATTTAATCTACTTCAACATCATGAGTATTTTTAGTCATAAAGTATTGTATTTTCATATCCACCAGTGTAACGGTTCATACTTTCCAGTGAAACTTCATTTTAGCAATTTGAACGATTTATTCTCGACTTACTTTCAAGAAATACTTTAGTTTCGCAAAATGTAAGCAAAACATTTCGTATGTTTACATTACTTGAAAGCTCTTAGATGTCACTTGAACAGTTCCACTTCTTCGAAACTCTGTTTAGCTGATATTTATTTGTTTTAAGTGCTCCAGTTGCGTCTATCTCCGAAGTCTACGCTTGCTTCTTCTTGAAGCATCCGTTTTGAGAACGAAACAGTTTTGAATTATCGTTGCCATTACACTTATGAAACTTCACCTTTGTAGTCTGAGTACTGCACTTGAGTCACTTTAAGGCACTAGCCGAAAATTTTACTCTTACGAGAGAAAACGTGTACTCCTTTAGTAGTAAGCACACGACTGAGTTTTTATTTACGTCGTGCAAGCAACAAACCAATAATGAACTTATATATAGTCTGCGTCAGAAGTATCCTCTGAACCCTTCAACAAGTTGGAAAGAATTAACTCGGAATTAGCAAATTCGCATGAAAGCAGCTCGAACGCATGCATTCGCTGTCTAAGACGTGCGCAGAACGCGACTCGAACGAATTCATTCGGGTTGTCTTTAGTGGACCGAACACAGTTTGAACGGAATACCTGCAAGTTCAGAGCACCAAAAAGGATTGCTCTTCCACCTTGCTATGTTACTAAATGTGGTCATTTATGGGGACGAAAGGCACTAATTCTGTCTATATTACCTGTAGAAAATGCCATACCAAACGCAAAGAACATAAAAAACAAGATATAAGATGTTTGAGTGGTATAATGTCCCTGTCAGAGAGACTAGACCTTTCCTGTTCATGCCTTTGGTCATGGGGTAGAGAGTACAGGGATTGAAGGCAGAGCTGTGACAGGTTCATGGTCAGCAGCGAAAACAAGCAGCTTTCGTAAAATCTGGAATCTACATGACCATTTCTGTTTGGTGAGCATAGGTGGAACCACCTTAAACGAGCGACCATTTCTGTTTGGTGAGCGTAGGTGGAACCACCTTAAACGAGCTATCAATCAACCTGCGGCTGATTGATCGTTCGTTTAAGGTGGTTTCACCTAAAACCTTTGCCTTATGTTTACAATGGTAAAAACTTCTGTAGACATTTTCTTCGCAATTAATGCATTCCCAAAGATGAAAATGTGCATAGCGATAAAGAAAGGTGTATATTATAGCCTAGTTTAGTTAATACTTTCTAAAATTTAACCATAATTGTATTAATAACCACTAATGTTTCCTTCAGTGGTGTACAGACCTGCACATAGATGGTGCCAATTGTACATATGACTTACTAAATGCAATCACGGCTCACATTTATTTCAATAATCTGATTAATTTTCGAAATTGCATCAAAATTTGAGTCTATCCATGGGATATTCTGGAATGTTTAGAATGGTTTGAGCCACTTAGATAAAATGTTCTGACAATAATTTACCTTCAAATGTTAACAGAATTGTAGGTACTGCTGATTTTGAATTCCCAAATAAACCACCTGTGACATTTTGAGCTAAATTATTGTCAAAAAAAATTAATTTAAGTAGCTCAAATCATTCTAAACGTTCCAGACTATCTCATGGATAGACTCAAATTTTAATTCCATTCCAAAAATAATTAACATTCTTGAAAAAAATGCAACATGATTGCATTTAATAAGTTACATGTACTATTTTCCAGGTCTGAGCACCACCAAATAGAAAAGTTATTGATTCTTAATATAATTATAATTATGTTTTAGAAAATATTAGGTATACTAGGCTATAATATAAAGTTATTTTTATCAGTGTGCAAAGTTTCATCCATGGGAATATATTAATTGGGAAGAAAATGTCTACAGAATTTTTTGCCATTGGAAACATAGGGCAAATTGTTTAGGTGGATCCACCTTTAAGACGTTTTTAAAGCATTACAAACTGGCAAACCAGTATCGTTAAATTCCATAATAATTTAGTCATCACTGATGACAGACACAGCACAAAATAAGTTCCAATGGCGGCTATTGCTCCAAGAGACTGAAAACGAATTAGCGGGTAGACAAAGACAAGGAATGAGTGGGAGTTCGCTGGGTTCAATTGGTGGGATCTCTGGCTCGAATTCGTGCAGGTTTATGCACTGCATATGAGAATTCCTTGCGTTGTCTCCTGGAGCAAAGTATTCTTATGTGCAGCGCACATGAGAATACCTTGCTCCAGGTGATAACGATCTCCAAAAGAATATAAAGCTAAAAGAAGTCGCCCGTCCACCATTTCAAGCCAACACCAAAGCATCCAAGAAAGGAAACCAACAACGAACGCCAAACACAAAATACATGTCTTGCGTTTGGCGAATCAGGCACAACTGCATCAGTGCGAGTCAAAAGCACATACCTCCCTGTGCTTTTTAAAGACATCTCTTGAGAATATAATTCTGGGGCATGTAAATGTCCTATTAAATTGCTACCATGTAGCCCTCACCTCATAAAGCTTGAAACCTGCATATTCATGGAGCAGGAAGCGAAGCCACATCTTATGATTTGCGTTCGAGCGTTATACCAGGAATGTACCGAAACTTATGCAAAAGTGGGCATAATAGTTTTATTAACTGGCAGCGGTCGTTCAGATTGAACATTTTGGTAGAATAACACTTCCTTTACAGTAACCCTTCTCCTTCATTGCTGATTTGAAGGAGAGAAGGCTGAAAGTCTGCTTTGATCAGCTAGAAGCGTTTGAAGCCAATGAAGAATTGTTTCTTTTTTCGATCTGGTGACAAGGGATGAAAGGTGGGCGTATCTTTACGATTAGGAAACGAAGAATCAACCCATTGAATGGCGTCACACCTCTTCACCAAGGCCTTAGAAGCTCAAGAGCCAGCGATCGGCACAGAAAGTCAGGATGACTGCTTTTTAAGGTGTCATTCTCCTTGATTTTCTGAAACGTGACCGTGCCGTGACCAGTGAGTGGTTGATTGAGATACTCAAGAAGTTTAGAGAAGGCCGAACTAGAATCTGAAAAGGAAGGACAAGACCAAACAAGAATCTGAAAAGGATCCACATTCACCATGACAATGCAAAACCACACGCATTTTTGGCAACAAACTGCACGATCAACAAATTAGGTTGGGCGATGGTCTCTCATCCACCGTACAGCCCAAATCTGGCACTCTTCGACTTCCACCTGTTCGGTTCAATGCAGGACAGTCTCCGGGGATAACGATTTGATGACGCAGACGAAGTGAAAGTGGATGTGAAGAAGTGAGTTCAACAGTCCATACCTGAATGTTTTCATCAAAGATGATTCGAGAGTTGGCTTAAACGACGGCGCAAATGCATCACATGCAATGGAGACTGTGTTGAGTAGTACCTTTATGTAGAGAAAGATTTACTCTACCAACATGTGCAATTTGAACAACCTCTGCCAGTTAATAAAAAAGTTATGCCGACTTTTGCATTACTTCCCGTACAACCCTCGTATTACCAGAACAAGTATCTAAACAAACAAACGTCAGATTGCAATGCCTCCTTGAAGGGAGAAATGGTTCAAGGCGTGCACCTCCTATGTTATCAGAAAAAAAAATCCTCGTAAATATAGTCAAGGTGTACGAACGCATTGTTATCTAGCTGGTATAAATGCTATAATCACCTATCACCTTCTCTTAAGAAAAATTTAATCTCATTTTTTTAAGACTGGAAATTTTCGGTTTTGGGAGGAGTAATGGTGGTGAACTTCGAATAAAAATCGAAAAACGGTGGTTATATTCTCCTCCTTGAAAGATGCAGTTTTTTAAGTTTCGTAAAAACATGGCTACATGAAAACAGTTGAATACGGATTTTACGCTGAATCATCATATGTCTCTGCACCTTCACTTAATCTGCGATTTTTTCATCAGTTTCTAATATATCTTTTTGTAAAGTTTTTATGAGATCCCTAAACCTTGAAAAATTACCGTCTATGCTGTTTTTATGTGAAATTTTGTTTTAGATGGCTTTTATGTCTGAGTTCATCGTAAGACATGTTAACATGAGCCCGTGCTTCAATTTTTGAGCAACTGGTTCCTTCACGAAAAGAATTTTCTAATATGACAGGAGAAAATCTCTGAAACGAAATACTCCACTGGAGTTTTTCCTTTTTTCTCAAAGACCCATGTCACGTGAGCTAGTACTAAAAGCAACTTGAATGCCTCTGAAATTTGCCGACAAAGTCAATTTCAGCGAGGTCTTTCCCAGTGAAACTGCCGATTTGTGCTTTCCGGCGACTTCTGTTGGATCATCTTAGAAGAAAAGCAGTTTCCTTTCCGAACTTACTTTGACCTAAGAGATAAAAGGTGGATGTTTTCTTGTTTCAAACAAAATTTGTCCGATGCCTTTGTCTTCACCAATTTCCTTTTCCATTCCTTTTTCTTTATGCAGTTTTGGAAATACTAGAAATATTGTTCTCATCTCATTTGAACAACCTCTGCCAGTTAATAAAAAAGTTATGCCGACTTTTGCATTACTTCCCGTCTTTAGGTTTGCCTATCCTCGAGAAATAGCATCAGATTTGATATTAAAAACGATGGTATTACGTAATGGTAAGTTTTTTCCTCACCGAATGAAATAAAGAAGTTAAAACCATCAATAGTGAAAACAGCCGTTGTAGCACAATGTGTGATAGTGAAATCTAAAACCATATGATGTTTAAAACTTTAATGAGAATTAAAACAGCTCATGGGTGATACATGAACATAAGATCTTTCGGGGTCGCCTGCGACTTCCATCATCAGATGAATGACCAACAGAGCGAGGAAACATACAGGGTTATATAGTTAAATTCAGTGACGTAAGGTCAGGTATTTGCTCATGCGCAGGTCCAGCGAAAAAAGAGATGTATTTCTTAGCGTAAGCATAGGAAACAATAAACAAAATTAAGTTAATATATCACGCTCGATGAGCATTTTCAAGCATTTTTAGAAGATAAAACTCCGGCTGGACTTAGCACTATCTGATCTGTAGCGCTCCTTACTATTTGAAACGTGTATATGTGGCTTCGGGAACACTACGTAAAGTGTTTTCTTCTTATTCACTCACTTTAATTGAAACAGGAGTCACTCAAATAAAGTTTAAGAAAGAATTATTTACAGTTCGTATTTTATTTCAGAGGAACTTCACTAATGGAGACTTTTAAGTAATTATTCCAATCACAACAATAGTTACTTAGTCGAATTTAGTAAACACAATAGAAATTTAACCACACTCTAATAGGAAATACACATTCAGATCGACAGACTATCTGCATGAACAACACCGCTCACAGTTTCCACGACATCCGCTAATGAGCCGTATACAGCTCTTAGCTTAAACATTATATTTGGTGTACAAATAAGTTTTAAAGCGTTTTAAGACAACGCAACATGTAATTTGAGAGAAAACAAAAATACATTTACGAATCAAAATCTGGGCCGTCATTATCTATCCCCTTCTGCCATCAGTCGGGCAGTTGACGGATTCCAGCCACGAAGAATTCGTCGTGTGACACGATGAAGTCGCCAATCCATATTTGCACTTCGTCACATGCCCGGAACAGTGACCTGGACCCGACCCGGACAACATGATTTATCTTTTTGCAGCCAAGCGTCAGTAACGTTTCCTTGACCTATTTCGCGACATGCGACCTATCGTTGTCATGTAGTAATTTCACGGGACGCAATCATTTGATTGTGAATGGACATTTCCGACAGATATCCTAGTTCAATTACAGCAGTTGTTGCTTGTACTGATCAGCAGTAACACTTTGACTCTGTACCAGTAGTTAATAATAGAGTATACCCTTCATATCCCACCAGATGCACAGTAGAACTTCCTTGGAGTGAATATTGCATTTCGGTGTCAAAGTCGTTGCTTCACCGGGATGGGGTGTACCCAGTGATTTTTTGCGTTTGGGATTGTCGTACTATTTCCGCTTTTCATCACCCATAAGGATTTTTCACAGGAAAGACTTTCTGTGTTGTTTATTCAGCAAATTCAAACACTTCATGACACGCTCATCCTTGTTCCTCTGGCTCAGAACATGTGGCACCCATTTTCCTTCCTTCTGAATTTTTCCCATTGCGCGTAAACTATTGGAAATGCTTTGCTTGAGTTACCCAGAATTGTTCAGATAGTTCTTTCTGCGTTTGAGACGAATCTTAATCCAGCAATCCTTGCAGTTTCTCATGTGCAACCTTCAGCGGGGCGCTGCTACGTTCTCGATCGCTAACATCAAAATCTTCTGCTTTAAACCGTCTAAACGAAATCTCACACGTGTTTCTCGATACAATATTCTCCCCCAGAACAGAACAGATCGATGCACATGCTTTTGCAGCACTTTTTCCTTGATGAAATTTGTAATGAATGCAGGGTCGAATAAATGCAGTATCGCTTGCCATCTTTCACCTACCGATGTGCAAGTGCGTTTGACTGTTGGGCAAACTTCTGTGTCACATGACAACTATGCAGGGGGGATTTCGGATATGTAAATTGGTGGTATGCCTCATTCAAAAAACGCTTTAAAACTTATTTGTGCGCCTAATATATGCAAACGATCTTGCTTGTCAACCATGCATACGTCATTTACCCTTGCCCTCAACACTGTTGCCAGGTAACATTCATTGAGTGAGAATATAGCATTAAGGTTGAAACGCTAAACAAGAACAAACTCAAAATTTACATAGAGAACGTCAACTAAAACTGAAAGTTAATTTAGACTACACGTAATAGATCTAAGCACAATTTTCCCAGTTTGCCTTCTAGAAGCAAGAGTGTCGTGACAGAACACTAATATACCTTTTATTGCTAGGAAAGTCGGCACCAAAGAAGAAAAAAGATTATTGAAAAATCTTGGATATTTCTTTATAAAGAAATATCGCTACAGACACTATTTTACCTTCCCTTTTTGGAAATTGTGTTTCTTAAGCATCTGGAAAGCATATGGAAAATTATACAATAATCTGATTTGTGTGAATTCTCGAATTTTTGGAAATTGTATCTCTTTGGAAAATATGCATACAAGTAACAAAACATTGTGCTCCACTGAAAAGGAAAAGGTAAAATAATGTCAGGTATATGTATAATTCTAACCAATATAAAAATAATTTCGCTATGTTAACACCCGGAAGCGTAGATATCGTGCACCCAGAGCGACAAAGCGATAAGTTCTTTCATTCTTCTTTTTATTTTCCAGAATAAGTATCAAACAGGCTTCTAAAGCCAATACTCCTACTATTGCATCACGTTGGTGAGATGATTACGATGAAACGTAAGAACGTGGTGGGTCAAGCAATGTGCCATTGGTTTCGTCATCTTTGTTTCGGCTGTGGAAGTTCTTGACATATATGTATCACATGAGTCAAATGAAAATCTTAAAAGTGCGATAAAAAATTCAAAATACAGTGTCATTGTCCTGTAACTTGGCAATATTGTTACCAGTTACTAAAATATTTTCTTACAGGTGGCAGCACGGTGCACACAAGCTTAGTGACGTCACAGTAGCAGTGTGTAAAGATGGCCTCACCACTTGAGACATGCGCCAAAGAAGAAAAACGTTCTGTCATCCGTATTTTGAGCAGTGAAGGCGTGAAACCTGCTGAAGTTCATCGTTGAATTAAGTTGCAGTAGGTGTTGAACGTCTGTCACTCCAGCAAGTGTATGAATGGAATAGGAAGTTCCTAAACGGCAAGAGTTCTGTGACTGATTCTCTTCGACCGGATAAGGCACACAGAGTAGTGACACCAGAGCCCATTACAGCACTTGAAAGCAATGTGATGGGTAATCGCAGAGTGACGGTGGGTGAAATAGTTGTACTTTTAAACATCAGTCATGGTTCAGCGCACTACATCATTCGTGATGTTCTCCAGTTCAACAAAGTGTCTCGCAAGGTGGGTGCTACGCCAGCTGACTCCAGAATTTAAACAACTTTTGCGGCGCTTTGAAGCAGAAGGTGATGGCTGCCTACAGAGATGTGTTGCTGGAGATGAAACCTGGGTTTACTATCATCAGCCAGAAACCAAGAGAGAGAGACAGAGAGAGAGAAAGGAATGGCGCCATCTCTCCTCACCAAAACCAAAAGGTTCCGCACGCAGCCAACTGCAGGAAAGGTTATGCTGATCTATTTTGAGATTAACGAGGCGTATGTTTGGTGTATTATATGCCCAGGGGGAGGACTGTACAAAGTGATACGTATGCGGATGTTACCAGGAATTATCTTCGACCTGCCATTAAATCCAAACGACGTACACTTCTGAGTACTGGTGTTCTGTTCCAACATGAAAACGCTCGGCCCCATAGTGCCCGTGCAATTGTTGCAACCGTGCAAGACCTGCACTTCGAGTGCCTTCCACATCCGCACGTATTCACCAGAGCTTGCCCTCAAGTGATTACCAAACCATTCGACCACTCAAATATTCAACGGGAGGAGCGACTTTCAGGTCAGATGATGAGGTGCAGCATGTGGTGCATGAGTGGCTGCACACGCGACCGAAAGAAGTTTTTCTACAGGAATCGGTGCACTTTGTAAGCGTTGGAGAACTTGCATTGCACAAAATGAAGATTGCATTGAAAAATAATACAGGTGTATACCACTGTTGTTGAATAAATCGGGAGAAAAAATTATTTAAGGTTTTCATTTGACTCTCAATTGCATTTGCAATGTTCTGCAGAACTATTTCTTTCTGTGTGGCTTTTTAAGACTGTTCGTTGTTTTGCAACATAGTGGTACCCGACGGTCGAGTATGGGTATACATCATGCTATGGAGCTGTTTTTCCTAGTTCCGTCTGAGCCTCCTGGTTCCAGTGCAATGTGGCATATAATGACATTCTCGACAATTCTGTGTCCCCAACTGTATGATAACAGTTCGGTGAAGTACCTTTACTTTACCAAAATAATAATGCTTCGTTCACAAAGCGAGGTACGTTCCGTTCAGAAATGATTTGATGAGATGGTTGTTGAAGAACTTTACTGGCCTAAACAAAGCTCTGATCCCAACCCCATGGAACACATCTTGGATGAATTGGAACGCCGACTGCGAGCCATGCAGAACCGTCCGACATCGGTTAACGGATGAATTGGAACGCCGACTGCGACCCATGCCGAACCGTCGGACATCGGTTAACGGATGAATTGGAACGCCGACTGCGAGCCATGCAGAACCATCCGACATCGGTTAACGGATGAATTGGAACGCCAACTGTGAGCCATGCCGAACCGTCTGACATCCGTTAACGGATGAATTGGAAAGCCGACTGTGAGCCACGAAGAACCGTCCGACATCGGTTAACGTATCAATTGGAACGCCAACGGCGAGCCATGCCAAACCGTCCTACATCGGTTAACGGATGAATTGGAACGCCGACTACGAGTCATGCCGAACCGTCCGACATCGGTTAACGGATGAATTGGAACGCCGACTGCGAGCCATGCCGAACCGTCCGACATTGGTTAACGGATGAATTGAAAAGCCGACTGCGAGCCATGCCGAACCGTCCGACATCTATTAACGGCTTGAATAATGCTCTTGTATCAGAATGGATGGAAATTTCCGTAGAAACTTACCAAAGTCATGTGAAAACACTTCCCAGAAGTGTGGAGGGCGTAGTAGTTACCACAGCAAAGGGTGTTGGTCCACACTGTGTTGCGACCACAGCAAAGGGTGGGCCAAGACCATATTAATTCCTTGCCTATTACATGGAGTTTGTGGACAATTAAGTGTCTGGATACTTTATATCAGTTAGTATATCTGAAACGCAACGACGGGAACGTGGACACCAAGCCTGCTTGCAGAATATTGCTGTCTTCGTATTATGGGCATTTCCGAATCCAATAACAAGCGAGTTTTCCAGAAAAAAAGTTTAAACGTGATTAAAACACTGGTTTTTTTTTTATGTTTTTTTTATGTAGTAGAAATCTACCACCGGTATGACGCAGTTGGTTAAGTCGCTGTTCTTTGTGTGGGAGGAGGACGTTTCTGACGCGTGTTCGAATCCCGGTTCTGCCGACCATCTTATTTACAGTTTATTCGGGGCTTTCCACAGACGGTCTGCGGACGCGAATTCGTAGATGGTTTCCTGTGAAGTCGGCTCTGTACGCTCTCTGTCCGGATATGTAGCAGAGGAGTGACGAGCTGGCTGCATTAATTTGCCAAACCACCTCCTGGATGGATTATTTGTCTTTGAGGTACTCAACCCGGCCTGGGCGGAAGAGGGAGACAGACAATAGAAATCTCATTTTTGATTCAGCATATCATTTTAATTGGAATGAACTGCGTATTTTTAACCCTTAAAACGACGAGATTGTGTAAAAATGCTGCAGTGAAAAAAAATCAGAAAATTAAACTTGATTTCCCTAAAAATTAATAGGTGATACAACATTTTAGATTTCGTACTGGGAAGCAAAGCGTGCAAATTAGTCAAGATCACCTACTTTTGTCTCTGGGCAAGAAAAGATGTTCAAATTTGTTGTTCAGTATATCCGTAAAAGGTCATGAGACGCTTAAACCTCAAAAATAAAATAAAAATAGCCCAATATAGCACAATATAAATTTTGAAGATGACAATCCGTTTTTGTTTTTTTTGTGTAAATATGACAAGAACGGTAAGTCAGATAATATCCCAAAACTTGAAAATTTCGTCGTCTTCGAGCGGGAATCGAATCCGCGTCTCCCGAATAACGTCCGAGTATGCTAACCATTACACCACCCAGAACGACCAGGTCTCCGATTAATTTGAATATAACCAACATAGGATTCGCTAGTCGAAGCAACCGTCATTCATGTTTAGCGAATCTGGAGGTTAAGAATCCTCTCCCGTGATTGCCCGGAGGAGCAGATAAATCCTGAATGGAATACGGGATTACCCCCATACAATACAAATTTTGAAGATGAGCATCCGTTTTTTGGTGTAAATATGACAAGGATGGTAAGTCAGATAATATCTGAAAACATTAAAGTTTTCGTCGTTTTAGAGCGGGAATCGAACCCGCGTCTCCCAGATAGCGCCCGGGTATGCTACTCTCTACACCAACCAGAACGACCAAGTCTCAAGTTTCCGATTAATTTGATTGTAACCATCACAGGATTCGCTTGTCGAAGCAACCGGCATTCATGTTTAGAGAATCTGGAGGTTAAGAATCCTATTCCATGATTGCCCGGAGGATCAGATAAATCCTAAATGGAATACGGGATTACACCATCCAATACAATTATTGAAGATGACGATCCGTTTTTTTTTTTTTTGTGTGTAAATATGACAAGAATGGCAAGTCAGATAATATGTGAAAACATGAAAATGTTTGTTGTCTTGGAGCGGGAAACGAAGTCGCGTCTCCCGGTTAGCATCGAATATGTTAACAACTACACCACCCGGAACCAAGTCTCTAGTTTCCCATTAATTTGGATATAACCATCACAAGATTCGCTAGTCGAAGCAATGATTTGCTTTCACTAGCGAATCCTGTGATGGTTATAAAATTAATCGGATACTTGGTCGTTCTGGGTGGTGTAGTGGTTAGCATACACCACCCAGAACGACCAAGTCTATCTGGGAAACGCGGGTTCGATTCCCGCTCCAGGACGACGAAATTTTCAAATTTTCCGAAATTATCTGACATACCATTCTTCTCATTTTTACACCAAAAAACGGATTGTCATCTTAAAAAGTTGCATTACATGGTGTAATCACTTATTTCATTCATGAAGAGCACAATACTTAATTCTGTTGGCTTTAAATTTTCTAGAATACCGTATTACATTGCAGAACATTCTACACTTTAGTTACTTTTGTCAAAGGGCGTGGTTACTGTATATAATTTTTTTTTTCTAGAGGTCACAGTTGGAAGCGAGAATGCAGTAACTGTAACCCTGATTTGCTGTGTTTACGTGAATTCCATAGAGAAGCTCTGGCTTAAATTAGCAATTAAGGTAATGACAGCATGGAGGAACACTGCTGACGATATCGATAGGTTGGTTGACTCAGCAGCTGACAGGGACATTATGTTGTAGCCTCTGAACAGAGGCATTATGCATGAGCATTCACGTATTCGCTTGACTCTCTCTCACACACACATGTGCCCCTGATACGTAGCCAGCAGATTAACACAGCCATCTCTCAATTTGGCGCTTTTAAGTCGCCATTAAGGAAATGAATTCCTCGCCTGAATCAGTTCAGGAGGTTTTAGCTTCTTCTATTTATTGTAGGAGTTGCTGTACTTTCACGCAAAATAGGCGTATTCCAGAAATAGAATCTAATTTAGAATATTTCAAAGCAACAAGCCAGTCTGCCAAAATAGTTTTCTCAGGTATTCTATTAATTTAGCGATTAAAACTGTTCGGCAGTAGGATTTCTTTAAATGCAGTGAAAACAAAAGTATAAATAAGTGATCAATTAGTCACGGCAACAAATAATATAATTACGTGTATGACGAATCTATCGCAGTGCGATGTCATTAGGTACCAAAAACTACAAATCTTTACCATAAGAAGTCTGGATTCTCTAAGGAAGAGTTTCCTTAAGAGCACAAAGGTCGAAAGTAAATTACAAATTCTTTAAAACTCAGCACAGTTTCAAATGTATTTCGAACACACTACTGCCATAATAATCAGTTAAAATAATTATAATTATGTATCGACTTTAAAGCACGTTATCTGTATTACTGTTCTTTACACCTAAAGGTTCATAACAATTCACTGCAGTATTCTTCATCCTAAATATAGAAAGAGAGGTGTATTTTGGATTTTTTAAAATATTTAAATAAATTTGCGTCAAAGAAACGAAAAGACAGTACGATATAAAAATTGGAAAACATTATGGTGTCTAATCCTAACTGCGCCGCCCTGGTGGCGCAGTGGTCTAAGCAATGGCCTCTGATCAATCGTTCGAAAGGGGTCAGGGTTCGAATCCCGGTGAGGCATGGATGTTGTGTTTTTCTTACGGCACTGGCTCTATCCCTTCCCTGGAACCAGTGACCCTAAATTAGGGACGGGCGACTGCTTATAGCCCATTGAGTTGCTCACGGTGTTCGTTAAACCTCCAATCAAAAAAAAAAAAAAAAAAAAAATCCTAACTGCCATTATGAATATCAGAATCAACTGGGAGGGGGGGGTCCTCAGCAACTAATAGCCGATGAAGAGTATCAGGAATAAGTCAGTTTTTTAACTACATGGAACATTTGACCAATTTTCATTTTTTGAACGCATGCAACTCTTCCTGAGCAAGTTAAATCGTTTTTTGAGTTACCCTACTTTAGTTACGCTATATTAAGATAACCTTTTTTTTTTATTTTACAGTTTTCTCTGACATATATTTCGACAGTGTGAAAGTTTCAAAAGTAATCATTCTTAGTGTAATGAATGACATTTTCTCCTATCGTAAAAGTTAATTGAAGTTGCGAATAATGAGGGAAAGGGTATTATTTGTTCTGCCGTTCTGCCTAAAATTTACTTCCTTATATATTCAATGTGTTTCCTTATTCCTTGCGCCGCAAAAAAAAACACTCTTTATTAAGCATTTATTTATGTCTTTTGAATTAAGCTACGGTGACTGGTGGTCACGAAGTTTTGCCAAGTTGTATAGTTTTTTTAAACGTCGATATTAGTTCTTAATGTTTGTAAATCTATGTTTCTGATGTATGAATACATTGAAAATGTGTAATTCTCCAAATCAAAGACGAAGTTCCTGTGGTTAAATTTTCTTTTTTAATTGTATACTAACTTTACTACCCGGCTTTGCCCGATACAGAATGTGTGGAATCTGTAGAATCAAACGGATCAAAAGCGTTACGAATTATTTAACACGCGTCCAGGAGACACAGCATTAGAACACTGACAGAACAAAATTCGTTAACAATTTGTCATCGACGAACAAATGCATCACGTGCTTTTAGTTTCAGACATTTTTGAGGGGCTCTGGGATAAAAAAAGTTCAAAGCGTATCTTTGCGAATATTTTATGAAACTGGCTGAAATTTTAATGAACACCATAAATCGTTAATAGGAACATGACCTCCAAATTTCGCCTGAATCGGCAAATAACTTTTTAAATTAGTCGTCAGAATTTTATTAACCATTTCTGTTTACCGATGAATTAAAAATTCCATGCCTATTTTTAAAAGTTTTGATCGGATTCCGGTGAAATTTTGAGGGACTCCTTTTATTACCAATTCATGATGTTGATAAAAATTTCAGCCGTTTCGTTAATATTTCGCAAAGTTTGTCTTTGCATTTTTTATGCACAGTTCTCAAAGAACAGAAACACCTGTGGATGTGCGTGGACGTGCCGCGGCGATGAATGCAATCACGTACTTTCAGATTTGGAACAGATAACGATGGCATATCAAACAGCACTGACTTTATTGATTAGGATAAAAAAAGTTAAAAACGTATCTTTGTAAATATTTTATGAAACTGGCTGAAATTTTAATGAACACCATAAATCGTTAATAGGAATATGACCTCCAAACTTCGCCTGAATCGGTAAATAACTTTTTAAATTAGCCATCAACAATTTATTAACCATTTCTGCGCATATATTTCTGTTTACCGATGAATTAAAAATTCCATGCCTATTTTAAAACGTTTTGACTGGATTCCGGTGAAACACAGCTCTCAAAGAACACAAACACTCGTGGATGTGCCGCGGCGATGAATGCTGTCACCTGCGTTCAGATTTGGAACAGATAACGATGACGTAGCAAACGACGCTGACTGTATTGATTAGCTTATCAATTAATTCATAACTTGGGAATGGAATAACTTAGAGATTTTGGAAATAGTTGCGTTGACCTAGAAATTCCAGTATTAATAAGCCATGCGAATTTCACGATGCCACAGTTTGGCCTTCGAGAGTTTTTTGCAGCTTCAGACAAACAAACAGACGTTTTGTGTTTTATATATTAGATATTGGGTTGGAAAAAAGTGATGTCTGAAAATGCAAGGCAATAGAAAAATGCTAATTATCACATATACAAGTACACATCAGTCCCAAATGTAATCGCCATCATTTGCAACGACTTGCTCTCATCATCTTAGCACACGTTGGATACCGTCCGTGTAGAATTGTGTCGGCTTAGACACCGCCACAAAAGAGTAAGTGGACGTTTGACATCGCTCGGTTGCTGAATCGTTATCCGTCCAGGAAATACTGTAACGACCGGAAAATGTGGTAGTCGTTTGGGACTTTGTCTCCGGAATAGGCTGAATGCCGCAGCAGCTTTCAGTTTAGGTCCCTGATCTTGTGACAAATCACCTGTGCTATGTGAGGTCTCCCTAAACCTTGCTGTAGGAGAGCGCCCTTCCTGTTCAGCAGTGCAAGTCGTTTCGACGTGAGCAATGTATGCAAATCGTCGAGCTGAAAGCAGCACACATCGGCGGTGATTGTGGTGTTGTCCAGCAGCACCCCACATATCCCACCAAACAGACAGTAGGGCCTTATGTGGATGTAAGCCGGATTTGGAGATCGTCATGGGCTTCTGTTTAGGGTCCAACCACTGCTTCCGGGCGCTGACATTATCATACAGGACCCACTTTCCGTCAATTGTCACAATGCGGTCCAAGAACGGCTCAACTTCGTCACGTGCAAGCAGGGAAACGCATGCACTCATGCGACTTGCTTTCTGCCCAACTGTGAGTTGATGAGGTACACAAACTCCCCCTTTGTGCATCTTTCTAAGTTGACGCAGGTATGTGATAAAGCTCGTGTGCTCGGCCAACTCCCGCATGGACACATGTGTGTCGGTCTCCACTAAGGTCTTCAGCATATCCATATCTAGTGTTCCGGGTCTTCCGGCTTTGAGACGGTCTGACAGGTCAAAATTTCCCTCTCGAAACCGTTCCAAACAACGACAGCACTGACCACATGATATGGCATTAGGGTACACACTGGTACTGTTCCATACAGCACTTGTGGGAATGCTATCGCGACAAAACTCATAGAGCATGCCATAGCGGATGTTCCCTTTTATCCACTTTCATGTTGGCTGGCGCTTACACTCTTCGCCAGTTGACGGTTACATGCCACTGACTTAAGCGACCTACCTGCTGATATCATAGCGGTCTGCTGCGCAATCTAAATGTACGCCGTGGCCGGGGCTTCGATTTCGGGAACCTCGTCATCGGATTTTACTTTCTTTTGAACCATATATATCGACTGAAGAGCAATTGAATTAGAGATACCTGTCTAGTAACGTGTAGAACCACATTTCGCCCGGATGACGGCAGCGATTCGTCTCGGCATGGACTCGACAAGACACCGGAAGCGTTGGGAAGACATACAGATCCACGACCCCTGAACAAGCTCCCACAGTTCACGAAGATTTGATAGAAGGGGGGGGTCAGAGTCTCGAACACCTCTCTCCACGGCATCCCAGATGTGCTCGATGGTATTGAGGTCAGGTGACCTAGTTGGCCAAGGAAGCGAGGTCACGTCTTTGGAGTGTTCATTCAACCATTCGGATACAATTCGGGAGCGATGGCACGGTGCATTGTCTTGTTGCAGGATGAGGTCCCCAGTGGGATGTTGAAGACGCACAATAGGGAGCAAATGGTCGTCCAGGATATCCAGGTAACGTTGACCTGTGAGGGACGATGTCACACGTACCAGGGGTCCCATTTCAGTCCACGTAAACAGTCCCCAGACGAGAATGCCACCCCCACCAGCTTGAAGAGTACCCTGCTGGCAAGAAGGATCCATCGCTTCATGTGGTTTGCGCCGTACTCGTATCCTGCTAACCGCACGTACAAACGTGAATCTCGACTCATCAGTCCAGGAACCAATTTTCCACATGTCTAGAGGCCAGTGGTGATGTTTCAGTGCCCATGCTAATCTTTGCTCCCAGTGATGTGCGGTCAGCAGCGGTACCCTCATGGGACGATGGCTTCTGCACCCCATAGCGAGGAGATGGTTCTGGATGGTGTGGCTGCTTACAAGTTTTTGTGCACCAGCGTTAAATTGCTGAGTGATTTCTAGCGCTGTAGCTCTTCTATCCGCTGTTACAATGCGAGCTACCCGACGATGACCCCGCTCATCCATACGCTGTTGTCCACGGCAGTTTGTTACTTGTTAGAATGCGAGCTACCCGACGATGACCCAGCTCATCCATACGCTGTTGTCCACGGCAGTTTGCCCTTGCAGGGATGATTTTACCGGATTCGATGTACTCACGTTACACCCATGACACAGTGGCTCGTGAAAATCCCAGTGCCTGCACGACTTCCGACATGGAGTGACCCATTCGTCGAGCCCCGACAATTTGCCCACGATCAAATGCGCTTAGATCCTTCGTCTTACCCATACTGCGTCCGACTCTTACTGATTCCCGTCGCATCACTCCTTATATTGTCGGATCGCTGCATACGTTATGTCGTTTCCGTTTACAGGGCCGCCCACAGCGCCACAATTCCATAACGCTAGCTGTCTCTAATTCAATTGCTCTTCAGTGTATAATTAATACAGGGTGCATAGGGAAGTCCTTTTAGCCTGAAATAACTTGCAAACGGAGAGAGGTACAGTTATGCAAGTGAGATGATGGTATAGTAATATTATTAATAACATCTATGAAAATGCAAGTGCAAAGATTCGGCTGTTTGAAAATACAACACACATAAAAATTGGAAAGGGAGTGAGACAAGGTGACACCATATCTCCGAAGCTCCTTAATGCCACATTGGAGGGTGTCTTTCAGTCGCTGAACTGGGTAAACAAAGGGATAAAGATTAATGGAGATTATCTAACCCACCTTCGTTTTGCTGATGACGTAGTCATTTTTGCAACTACCCCATCAGAGCTGCAGAGTATGATCCAGGAAGTTGCTGACAAGAGTAAAGAAGTGGGATTAAAAATGAACTTTCAGAAGACAAAAGTGATGTTCAATGCTTTTACAAGAAATGAAGATTTATCGATTGATGGAGAAAAGCCGGAGATAACAGACACGTACGTTTATCTTGGACAGCAGATATCAAATGAGGGTCACATTGATGAAGAAACTAATCGGCGCACAAAATTTGCCTGGAGAGCTTTTGGAAGATAACAGCATAATTTTCAAGAGCAATATGCCATTATGTCTTAAAAGAAAAGTGTTTGATCAATGCATCCTTCCAGTGCTTACATATGTTGCAGGTACGTGAACTTTAACTGAAAGAGACATACAAAGGCTGCAGACAATTCAAAGAAGCATGGAGAGGTGCATTCTTGGTGTAACCAGGAGAGATAAGAAGAGGAACTCGTGGATCCGAAAAATGACAAGAGTGGAAGACATCATGATCAGAGTAAAATCCCTGAAATGGCAATGGGCTGGACATACTGCCAGAAGGACAGACCATCGATGGACAGCCAAAATTTTAGATTGGACTCCAAAGGACAGGAAAAGTTACAGAAGAAGACCACATGGGAGATGGGTGGATGAAATTCGAAAGCACGCGGGAGTGACATGGAGGAGACTGGCACAAGACAGACCGTTGTAGAGGAAACTTGGGGAGACCTTCGTCCAGCAGTGGATTGATAATGGTTGACAATGATGATGATGTCTTCAATACGGTGATGTGACATCGCTTAAAGAAAACTGCATTTGGCTCAACCAAGAGAGCAAGCTGGACCCAAGAGCGTCTATGGCATTATTTACTGAGAGAACTAATTTAAAAAATGAATGCATATGAACTCCCGTAATGTATTGCATTTTAGTGACTACGAAAGAGCCTTTGATTTTGTGAAACCATCAGCAGTTTTAATGTCTTTTAAAAGTTCGGTACTCAACATTATTAATAACATCTGTCAAAACTGAAAAGCAAAGGTTCTGCTGTTTGAGAACGCCACACTTATAAAAATTGAAAGGTAGTGAGACAAAGTCACAGCATATCACTGTAACTCTTCAATGCCACGTTGCAGGATGTCTTTAAATTATTGCTCTGGAAAGACAAAGGTAATACAAATTAATGGAGACTGTTTAAACTACCTTCGTTTCGCAGACGATATCGTAATTTTTGGAAATACACCATCAGAGCTACCGTGTATGATCCAGGAATTTGCAAAAAAGAGCAAAGAAACAGGTTTAAAAATGAGCTTACAGAAAACCAAATTGATGTACTATACGTTTACAAAAACTGAATATTTGGAAGTTGATGAGGCAAATCTAGGAGAAAACGATGCTTACATTTGGGCAAGAGATATCAAGCCAAGCATGTGTAAAAAAGAAACAAATAGGAGATATAACTTGGTTGGAGAGCTTGTGGAAGAAACAATACAAATATATTAAAAGAAAAATATCTGCCTTAAAAGAACAGTTTATGTCTTAAAAGAAATTAGTTTAATCAATGCATTCTTTCAGTTGTTCCTTACTTTCGGATCAGAGACATGGACGTTAACTAAGAAAGATATTCAGAGGCTGCAAAGAACTCAATTAAACATTGAGAGAACCAGGAAAGATAGGAAGAGGAATACACACACACACACACACACACACACACACACACACACACACACACACACAAATATTATATATATATATATATATATATATAGATTATTCAAACTTATGCACCCACCACAAGTCATCCTGAAGAAGAAATTGAAGAATTTTATGAGGAAATTCGTCATCTAAATAATAAAGGTAAGCAGCACTTGAAGATAATTATGGGAGATTTCAATGCAAAAATAGGGCAACGGCAGCAGAATGAAACTTCAGTAGGTAAATTCGGTCACGGCAACAGAAACCAGCGTGGAAATACTCTCGTTGAGTTTGCAGAGGCAGAAGGATTTTTCATCTTGAATTCCTTTTTCAAGAAAAAGCCACACAGGAAATGGACATGGAGACATCCAATTGAGACGACAAGTGAAATTGATTTTATTATGTGTAACAAAAAATTCGTCATCGAAGACTGCAGTGTGCTGAACAAGTTCAACACAGGTAGTGACCATAGATTGGTGAGATGTAAGATGCACCTCAACACTAAACTGGAACGTGGCAAGCTCATAAGACAAACAAAATGTATTGACATAACCAACCTTAAAAAACACCATAATACTTTCAAGTTGGAACTGAAGAACAGATTCACTGCTTTAGAAGGCCTAACATCGGAAGAAGTGGATATTTCGGAAGTTAACAGAAAAGTAACCAAAGCTCTTATGGAAACAGCAACAAAATTAGCTGGGTCTAAGAACAAGTTGCATGTAAACAAATTATCAGGAAAAACCAAAATGTTGATGCAAAAAAGAAGAGAGATGAGGACAACTAAAGAAGATGTGACTTCCAAAGTGGAATATATAGAGCTATGCAAGACAGCACGAAAAAGTATCACTGAAGACGTAAGGAAATTCAACTGTGAGCTAGTGAGGAAAGCAATTGAAAACAACCAAAGCCTAAAGATAGCAAAGGGACATCTCAGTAAGGGAAGAAAACAGATTATGGCTCTGAGAAAAGAAGATGGTTCTATAACAAGAAATAGAGGCGAAATTTTGACAAGAGTGAAAGATTTCTACTCCAAATTATATGAAAGGGATGATACATGTACTCCAGACATCATGAAAGGTACCAGAGTTCTTCCAGTCCTCCCAGCAGAAGTTGCTCATGCAATCAAGAACATGAAGCGGGGGAAAGCTCCAGGAGAAGATGGAATTACTATAGACATCATACAAGAAGCAAGTGGAGAAATTGAGACAGTACTCGCCCAAATTTTCACTCGATGCCTTAATGAAGGAAGATTCCTGAGGATTGGAACACCGCTACAATGATCCTGCTACATAAAAAAGGTGACATTGAGGATCTCAGGAACTACAGACCTATCAGCCTCCTATCAGTGGTTTATAAAATCTTCACTAAAGTTCTTTCACACCGTTTGAAGGTAACACTGGACATGGCTCAACCGAGAGAACAAGCTGGATTCAGGAGTGGCTACAGCACAATAGATCATATCCACGTACTGAGAGAACTAATTGAAAGAGCGAGGGAATATGAACTTCCATTGTGCATGGCTTTTATCGATTATGAAAAAGCCTTTGATTCGGTGAAACCATCAGCAGTTACCACGGCTCTGAAATCCTGCGGTATTGAAGATGCATACATTAATATTATTAATAACATCTATGAAAATGCAAGTGCAAAGATTCGGCTGTTTGAAAATACAACACACATAAAAATTGGAAAGGGAGTGAGACAAGGTGACACCATATCTCCGAAGCTCTTTAATGCCACATTGGAAAATGTCTTTCAATCACTGAACTGGGAAAACAAAGGGATAAAGATTAATGGAGATTTTCTAACCCACCTTCGTTTTGCTGATGACGTAGTCATTTTTGCAACTACCCCATCAGAGCTGCAGAGTATGATCCAGGAACTTGCTGACAAGAGTAAAGAAGTGGGATTAAAAATGAACTTTCAGAAGACAAAAGTGATGTTCAATGCTTTTACAAGAAATGAAGACTTATCGATTGATGGAGAAAAACTGGAGATAACAGATACGTATGTTTATCTTGGACAGCAGATATCAAGTGAGGGTCACATTGATGAAGAAATTAATCGGCGTACAAAACTTGCCTGGAGAGCTTTTGGAAGAAACAGCATAATTTTCAAGAGCAATATGCCATTATGTCTTAAAAGAAAAAGTGTTTGATCAATGCATCCTTCCAGTGCTTACGTATGGTGCAGAGACGTGGACCTTAACTAAAAGAGACATACAAAGGCTGCAGACAACTCAAAGCAGCATGGAGAGGTGCATGCTTGGTATAACCAGGAGAGATAAGAAGAGGAACTCGTGGATCCGAAAAATGACGAGAGTGGAAGACATCATGATCAGAGTTAAATCCCTGAAATGGCAATGGGCTGGACATACTGCCAGAAGGACAGACCATAGATGGACAGCCGAAATTTTAGATTGGATTCCAAGGGACAGGAAAAGACCCAGGAAAAGACCACATGGGAGATGGGTGGATGAAATTCGTAAATATGCGGGAGTGACATGGAGGAGACTGGCACAAGACAGACCGTTGTGGAGGAAACTTGGGGAGACCTTCGTCCAGCAGTGGATTGATAATGGTTGACAATGATGATGATGATGATGATATATAATAAATATTTAAGAACGCGAGAAAATTTTAAGACTGTTACTGAAGTCCAAAGAATTATAACTGAAATACGATGAAACGAAACTATAAAATTACAAAGCTAATCTCTCGGTTGCGCAATATGCAGCAGACATAAAGAATTAGGGAATTATAGAATTATGAAACAACAACAAAGTAATATCGAACAAAAAATGTGAAGACAGGAACGTAGAAAAATAGAAATAAAAATAAAACGAAACTGGAAAAACCAGGTTGCCTTCATCAGGAGAGCAACAACCCGGGGATTGGCTTTTCTGGTATCAGTAAACGACTAGGAAAAACCAATAGTCGACTGATCCTGCTCCCGAAGCCACTAAATCCAGATCAGTAAGAATGAGAAACATCCGAATGCTAAAAAACTGTAGAGAACAAAAAAAAAAAAAAAAAAAAACACTGTAACTTACGCAAAGATGGTGCGAATCCTGCAGCCGGAGTAAACAGCTGAGCAACCACTGCCACTGAAATACGAAGGGAAGGAACAAGAAAAAAATAGTTAACACGGAAATGTTGTAATAGAATGTTAAACAAAAACAGGGACCTAATTGGTCGAACCAGGTGAGCGTAGCAATAGATGCAAGACTGTGTATGTAGATGTTCTTCAGCCACAGGGGACCTGTCCAGCGGCATTTGGTGTTACCTGCCGAATTTAAATTTGTTAGGTCCTATGTTAGTACAGAGTGTTGATGTGTCTAAATTAAAGCTGAGGGAGGTAGAATTAAAATTAAGAATTAGTAGAAGTATGTAACGTCTGAGAAAGTGGACTGGAGCATTATTATTTTTAAGTTTAATGATTAAGTTGTTGAAGTTCTTTGTAATGTTTTCAGTGTTAGAACATATTCTGGCAATGCGGTGAAACTGAGAAATAAATACGTTACGGTGTATATCATTAGAGACATTAGAAGACCAGTGGATGAAGAATTTTATATCAAAATTAAAATCTTGTCTTTTATTGTAGAGGTCGATCCGAAAGCCCATTTTTTTGTTGATGAAAATGTCAAAGTCCAGAAATTTCACATGATTAGATGTACTATTAGTTTTTTCCAGGGATAGGTATTCGGAATAAATTGCTTCACTCATTTGTTAGAAACGAGGGCTATTGAATACAATGATATCATCGATGTATCTCATAATGATCCCGGGGTCATCGGGTTGAGTATGGATGCAGATTCGAAGTGGTGTAGGTAAAGATTTGCCAGAGTGCTTGAGAAACTGCTACCCATTGGAATCCCGCGAGTCAGCTGGTAGAGCTTGTTTCCTACGACTGCATAATTATGGCTAATGCAGAAGTCTGTAAGGTAATGCCAGTATTGTGAAGTGATGCTGTTATCCAGTGAAAACAACAGGTCTTTCGTTACTAGGAGTAAGCCCGATAGTGAGATTGAAGAACCTGTTTACATCCGTTTCACTAGATTTAAAGAACCTGTTTACATCCATCTCACTAGATTTCAAGAACCTGTTTACATCCATCTCACTAGATTTCAAGAACCTGTTTACATCCATCTCACTATCGCCTATCGGGCTTACTCCTAGTAACGAAAGATCTGCTGTTTTTTTTACTGGATAACAGCATCTCTTCACAATACTGGCACCTGTATTCACAATCTGCTAACTGCATAATCAGAAATTAGTTTCAAGTGTATTTATTTTGGAGACAACCGTTTCCAATATTTATCTGAAAAAAATTACCAATATTATTTTTCCCATATTTTGAAAAATATATTTGAGTTAATAAACAGTTATAGGGAGCGATGCTAATAAAAATTAATTTAACAAACTGGTTCCTTATATTGTTAAACGAGTCGTTTTTAACTTTCCTAAAGATTCCATTACCTAATAAGCGTCTCTTAAACTGCACAGTTTGATTTCTTTTACAGTAAACGACGATAGTTAATGGCCATCGCGTCATCAGGGTAATAAACATTGATTTCAATCCATAATTTGTCGAACTACATAAACCAAAGCACCCATATTTAAGTTAGTTATTACTGCCTCTCGTGCATTATTTCAGAATTGCAATGGGCATCCATGTTTATTTCCATCTGTGTTTCAATAAAAGTTTTATGAAAATTGTCGCTTCCTTAATGAAACTCAGTACCTCGTACTGCAAACCGAATGCTGCATTCATTTTCTTGCATTAGCACACGCATATACATTTTTAAATTTGCAGGAAGGCGTTTTATTAGACTTTGCTGAATATCTTATGTGTTTCAGGAACCGTTCGTTGTGGGTTATTCTTGTGGACGCTTTCTCTCAGCATTGGGTATCTCGGCTAAATTATGTAAAACGCTATTACGGATTTGAAGAATGGCAAAGCAGCAACTTGCGCTGGCACTGCCAAAATGCACGATGACGTAATAATCACTTTGTATCCGGTGATTAAGCTCCGTTCTAACCGGTTTGCTAATATATTTACTCCTGACTCATCAAAACTTTGTAATTCGTTACCTGGTTATGTCACCTAAAATAATTCAAACACTCAACTCCACTGTTCTATATTGAAATTTCCCTACGCAGACAGAGTGAGCCAATGAACTGAATATCGCCAGAGACAAAGAATATGATGCGAATAATACATGATTTAATTCCCAAAGCAGTAAGTCAGTTTGACAAACTAGAAGTCAAGATAATGTTACATCAGGCAGCACCCTGTGTGGCCACTATGTGCTGCAATACAATTAGCACACAACCGGTATAGAGTGATACACCTTTCTAATGGCGTCCGAGGGTACTTGGCAGGTGGGTAATTAGCGGGCGCAAGGCGCAAAATGAAACAGTAATTTTTTGCTCTGCGACAAGTATTTTCATCACATCCGCAAATTCGCGGCTGCACAAATTAAAATTTATTTTCTGTTTTGATTTTTTTTAATTTATTTTGATATGTTTTCCTTGGTGAAGGTAAGAGAAATCTATTGGCTATGTGCAAAAGTTCTACCCGTTTTTGTAATAGATGCAAATTGCGATCGGAGTAGTTACGTCACAGATTGACGCTGCGATGCCGAATTTTCGGCCAATAATGCGTGGAGCAGTAGAGCATATAGAGCCACTAGGTTTGTCCGAGTAAGTCATTCGTAACGGAAATCACGGACGGTGTAACATGGCATGCGATAAGGAGCACATTAGACATTGTTTACTTTACGAGTTCGATAAAGGCAGTACTGCAGGACGTGGTTTACCTCAACATCTGTCAAGTGCATGGGGAGGATGCAGTTGATGATAGCCCATGTCGCCGTTGGTTTCGGAAATTCCGGGACGGAGACAGAAGCTGTAAAGAGCAGCCACGTCCTGGACGTCCATTCGTGGTTTCTTACGAGGATGTGGACCAAGCCATAACAAATGACTCACATCCAACAGTTCAGGAATTAGCGGAAACGTTGTCGGCACACAGAACAACAGTCAGAAGACGGATGCATGCGCTTGGGTTCATCACCAAGTTCGGTAACTGGATTCCGTACGAGCTTTCTGCAAAGCAACGAGAGGAGAGAAACCGTACCTGTGTTCCTTTGCTTTCTCCTCACAGAAATGAACCGTTTATGAATGAATTGTAACGGGTAATGAGAAATAGGTACTGTACCGTAATGTAAAGCGTCGACGGGCTGTGAGCCAAGGTGCGAAGCCTACTACATCAACTACAAAAGGAGGACTGTGTGATGATGTAAAAAAATATTGAAGACAGGGAAAATGGGAAAAATCCAAAATGGGAGGTGGGACGCCATTTTATCCTTGTAGGAAGAAAAATGACTTCAGGTCGGCCATATTGTGTGCCCAGGGTCCCACGGAGAGGAGAAGGGGAAAGGAAATTCTTTCCTTGGTGAATTCCATGCTGAGGCAGGAGTTTACAGAACATTGGGATGTTTTACTGGCGCAGAAAGTTTGAAGCAGCGAGAGACAGCTGAGGAGGGAAGAGAGATTTACCACATGGCCTCTTGCTCCGAAGATTGCGTGGTCGGGATTGGCTGTGCGCTATCCGGGCTTCAGCAAGTTTAAGCGGGAAAAAGTTGTAACGAACTTTTAGAGCACCTTTCTCTTTTTGTTCGAATAGGAAGAGGATGTTCGTTTTGTAGTCGTCGCTCGAGATGTGCGTACACTAGTCGGCTGCGGCTGACTAGAGAGTTATTAATTAGGTGCCTACCTGCGGGTTAAGGCCACTAGAGTATATACGTTGCATTACCTGTGGGTAATTGATTATAATTGTGTAATACTACTACATGCCAGACTGCGGTCTGCCAGGGAACTACTCCACCTGAGTGAGAAATCTAGCCACCTGTGAAGAGCATATAATTGATGTATAAACAACTGCATGATGCTATGTGCATACTCATAATGCAAAGACTGGACTGTGAATGAACTATGATCGTGCTGGAATGTCGACTTGCTCAAGTTCAAGAACCGTTTTTATCGTTTGACATGTATCTTCAACCTACTCGTCACCAAAGTTGTAAATAAACCTGTACATATTTTTCAGCTCTAAGTCTGTATTCTACAAGTCGTATTTTCCTTCACCATGCCTCTGAGGAGAAAAACAACGTAAGTTTGACCGGAACTGAAATATCCTGGTCTGGTGGCAGCGAATTACCATAAGCAAATATATTAAAAATACGTATAAGCATAACACCCCACAAGGGCGATTATGACAGACTGCATCCCAAAAAGGTTTTGTTGAGTGTTTGGTGGGATGTCCAGGGAATAATCTACTGGGAGGTGTTGGCACCTAACCGAACGATAAATGCTGAGCTCTACTGCCAACAGTTGGACAGATTGCGAGAACAACTGTCATCGAAGCGGCCAGCACTCGTCAATCGCAAAGCCGTGATCCTTCATCGTGATATCGCCGGACCTCATGCTGCTTTAATCACTCGTCAAAAATTACTGGACTTTGGTAGGGAAGTGTTACCTCCCCCGTTGTATTCCCGTGACCTGGCACCTACGGACTACCATCTTTCTCGATCGTTACAGAACGCCTTCGCAATCCAAACCTTCGATGATGTGACGATGTGGTATTACATGACGTTTTTGACTATGAAACACGAGTTTTTCCGGGGTGTGATTCACCTACTCATAGACAGATAGCAAGAGATCATACAAAGGGATGGAAATTATATAAAATCTTAAGTACGTTATTTGTGTGTTCTCCTCCTTTCTTTGTAGCCTACAAAAACGAGTAGAACTTATGTACACACCCAATACTGTAAAACTAAAGTAACTGTGTCAAAAGTTATAAAATATCGTTAAAAAATACAACAGTCAACAGAATTATCAAAGCTCAAAGATCTTCTGGAATTTTAAGGACCCTAAAAGGCCGTAGAAATGTTAATGAATCTTCCTTTGCGAAACATATGCGTAGAAGGGTGTCTGAAACACTTACACATAGTTTGGTAACTATAACTTAGTCGTAAGTTTTGACGCTGGGACTAAGTATGTTAATTTTTGTGACTCATGTAGTGTAGCTAATGAAATCTTAGTAAAGAACTGAAGATTTTCGGCCCCTCTTCATTTTATTTAAAACTGACAAATCTGTTGAATTTGAGAAATATGTGAATGCAGTTTATTTTAAGAAAAAGAAGCTGAATATGATGATCCTCAATTCCCAAATTATGAAAATACAGCAACTTTCAATTTAGTTTACGTGTTCACGGTGTTTATTATACATCTGATGGAGGAAATAAAGAACATTTTACTGGTAAAATAAGAGTTTTAAACTGCACTTAACAGTGAGGTTTGATAAAACATGGTTCAAAAACCTACAAAAATTATCCCCCACCCCATGCATGAAATGTTTCATTCACATAGGTCAAATAAATTTCAAACAGGTAAGAGATTCACCAAATACCCTATATTAATTATTTAATTCACAGTTTCTTTTAAATGCATGTGAGCTTATCTGTTATATGCCTTTCATTCGAAAAACAGATTCTGCACATGGTACAGTAAGATTTGCGTCTAGAATTTTAGCTACAGGTGCGATTTTGCTCATGCCAATTTTTTTCTAATTTGCCACCCTGTACCTGGGACGATACAACATAATCTTAGTGTCATAATTCAGCGGTATTCCGGGAAGGACCAGGAAAACCTTGCAAGCGTCGTCCAATGAGGTCCCATATATGCTTGATGGGCGATAGGTACTGAGTTCTCGCTGGCCATAAAAACATATGGATCCCGTCTGGGTACGATTGGGAGATGCTAGCGTACATATGTGGCCTAAGCGTACATATGTGGTCGATCGCTGGTTTTCTGGAAACTGCCTCCAGGATGAATGGCAACACCGGCAGGAAAACATCATCCACGAACAGACGGAATGTCACAGTGCTCGTTATTCGTATCAGAAGTGATGGGTTATCTTGACTAATGGCATCCCATACCAGACTGCGTGGTTGGCGAGCAGTGTGCTGTTTGTGGACAACAACTGGATCCTCACTGTCTTCATGCAGTCTCTAGACTCGAGCTCGACGGTCGTGTGCACTGAAAAAGAATTGGGATTCGTCGTTGAACATGACAGGGTGTCATTCTTGTCTGCACGCAGCTCTATATGGCAGCACTGTAGCCGAGCTCGGAAATACCGTACAGTAAATGGTAGTTTGCACAATGGCGGCCAGGAGCATAGATCTGGCGCCACTAATCTTCACTTCACCGTCAGAGTAGTGATGGAAAAGTGCATGGTTATAGCTACAACAGGTCCAATGCTCTCAGACGTAGCTTGTAGCTCTGCAATTCCTTGGTGGCGAATGTTCCGATCGATGCCTAATTGCACCGGTCCCGTTGCAGTGACTGGAGATACCTTTTTCCACCTCTGTTGCCAACAACGCCGAACTGTTTTGATATCCGGATGCACATGGGCCGCAACTCGGCGAATCGACCAACCGGCTTCTCTGAATCCTACGTTCCTTCTCCTCTCAAACGCATCCAGCTGGTGATACGATTGGTGATGCAGTCTATGAGGCATCTTCGATCCTTGGATATTCTGTAGCAGCCCCCAACAGTCCGCTGCTTTGTTCTGTACGACCTGCATCCCGGGACGCCGCATGGTTTCAGCGGCCCGTGTTTTCCCCTTTAGCTTTTGCACATCTCACGAGATTATTTATATACTCGAATCATTTGCATACTCCACTTACACGCACACACATTCTAAATTGCATGTGGATAGGCCGACTCCTGGGTGCGCCAAAGTATTTAGAATAAGGCACATATATATTTTTTCTTCTTCGGTGGAGGTTTAACGACCACTGTGAGTAACTCGATGAACTAGCAGTCGCCCGTCCTTAATTCAGGAGCACTGGTTCCAGGGAAAGGAGAGAGCCAGTGCCGTAAGACAGTGGCTCTCTCCTTTCTCTGGAACAACACCAGGATTCGAACGGGAACCCATCTCGGACGAATGGTTAGAAGCCAACGCTTAGACCAGTGAGGCAGCGAGGGTCATGTTCCAAACTATGCCTTGACCTTAACGCCGGATTCAAATTCCATACAAACGACTTTGGCTGCCGGATTTAATTTTGGCATGCTTTAATTTATCGTCATCCTCGACAATGGAAAGATTTTCCAAATTCGAGGTTTCTCAGAAGTTGATCCCTTGTGGCTATTAAGATGCTACTGTATTAGTTAAAATTGTTGCAGAAGATAAATACTTCACTTCTGCAGAAGACATTCAGAACTCTTTTGTATGCTGGAGAGACGCGTCATTAACGGGGTGCGTGTGTCAAGACGCGTTCTGATTATGTGAGGAATGAAAACGTAATATGAAGCAAAATGTTAGTAGAGAGGCGACAAATATTCTGTGCAGGTTTGACCTCTATCTAAGAGTATTTATTTAGCTCAAGTGGCAGAAAACAAAAATGAAAGACGGCCGAGGAGATCATGGAAAGATTCAGGAATGACTGAAAAAGAAAAAGATAATCAGCAATGTATAATGTGGAAGAAATATTCCTCTCATAATACGTGGAAAATACGTCATGATAATCAGACCACTCTGAATTGACTGTTCTTCATGTAATATTAGTCACATCAGAAAACTTAAAAATTTCATCGCCCTATAGTGGGAATCGAACCCGCATATTACCTTCGAGTATGGCAACCGTTACTTCCCGCTCCAGGGCGATGAAATTTTCCAGTTTTCTGATGTGATTGATATTACGTAAAGAACAGTAAATACAGTCAATTCAGAGTGGTCTGATTGCTGTGCTGATTATCATGAGGTATTTTCCACGTATTATGAGAGGAATATTTCTTCCACATTATATATTTGGACGACTGGTGATATGCTTAACAACACTAGATGGCAGCACAGTTGCTTCGATTAAGAATGCGGTCAGACTACTTACCGATGCTCTTAACACTCAGATACTTGTTACTTTCTCGTCCTCTGTGGTGTAACGGTTAGCATACTCGGACAGTAATCGATAGATGCGGGTTCGACTCCCGCTCCAGGATGATGAAATTTTAAAGTTTTCTGATGTGATTGATATTACGTGAGAAGAAGTAAATACAGTCAATTCAGAGATGTCTGATTGCTGTGTTAATTATCATGGTAATCAGCAAGTAGTACAACCTGTCTTCTATGAGGCGTGCAATGGATGTCAGCGAGGCTCGAGTTGTATGCCAAGATCGCTGTAAATGGAGACATTTAACATTATGATTAAATTTGATTTGACGGGTCATCTTGCTTCCAGAATCTAACCTCTAAAGCAGAGGAAACAACTTAATCATAGTGAGTACTTTTCGCATGCTGCTATTACAGAATGAATTTGAAAACTCATTTACTTCTAAAATATATAAAAGCTTCGTGAAAGTTAAAAGACTCTGTCTCATATCGGGCTGTAGGGAATAATAAAAAAATACTAAAATTCCACTGTCACCTGAGGTATATGAAAAGCAATATGAAGTACGACTGTTAAACAACAGTAGAACAACACGGAATATTCGATAACTACAACTTTAGTACAGATCGCTTCCATTTTATGTCTACACTTATGAGTCCTCAGAGATACACTCACGGACAATGAAATTTGCGCACCTACAATGCAAATTTTATTGTCCGTGAGTGTATCTCTGCAACCGCGAAACTTTGCAAATCGCTAGAGTGTGTGCTGGTACGCAAATGATCCACGTTTGGTGCGAGTGCGCATGGCCGCACACGCTGTGGTGGCGTTGCAAAAACGAACCGGAAGCCTTATAAACCGGCGTGTGGTCGATGCCCCATGAAAGCGAAAAGCACCGGCCGACGCAAGCGAGAGTACAGAGTGACAAGAATGCCGGGTAGACGCCACAGACGTCGATTTACGCAACTTATGGACTTTGAGAGAGGGCTGATCATCGGGCTGAAAACCGCAGGGTGGTCGTCGCGCCGTACAGCCCGCCACGTGGATCGTTCTGACCATACCGTCCGACTGTGTTGGGCGCAGTGGACAAGTGACGGCACTGCGACACGGCGGAGCTGCTCCGGACGGACCAGGAGGACCACCGGTAGGGAGGACCGACGGATCGTGCACCAGGCAAGAACGGATCGTGCATTAGGCAAGAACGGATCGTACGGGGACCCGGTTCACTATACAGGCAGATGTAGCGGCTCCTGTGTGCCCACGAACCATTTCCCGACGCCTCGCGGAAGCGAATCTGCGATCCCAGCGCCCCCTTACGTGTGCTTCCATTAACACCAGAACATCGCCGGCTCCGTGTGCAGTGGTGCCAGGCCAGAACAACGTGGAACGCCACAGATTGCCGACGTGTGGTGTTTAACGATGAATGCCGCTGCCTTTTGGGGACAGATGGCCATCGTCTCTGGCTGAGGAGGCCCCTGGTCGACGGCACAATTCCAACCCCGCTATCGAGCACCACACCTCACCCACTGCAGGCATTATGGTCTCAGGAGCCATTACCTACGATAATCGATTAGCTCTAATAGTGGTATGTGGATCATTGACGGGCCAGCGGTATGTGGATGAGATCCTATGGCCCCATTCCTGGCCGGGATTCCAGGTGCGCTCTACCAGCAGGTTAATGCCCGCCCGCACACGGCCCAGGACTGCCTACGTCATGTCCGGACACTTCCATGGCTTCCCACTCCCCGGACATGCCCCCTATTGAGCATGTGTGGGACCGGTTGAAACGGCGGCTGCCGTAGTGCCGTTCAATCCGGGATTTGGAGCACACCGTCCAACACGTGTGGGCCAGTCTGCCGCAGGACAACATCAGGCGTCTGCTCGCCTCCATGCCGGACTGTATTGCAGCATGTATCGCCGCACGAGGCCGTTCTACGCGCTATTGAAGATGACCGGACTGCGTGCCACAGATCCCTCTGCAAATGTCTTGCAGCTCTGTTTTTGCCATCATTTGTATCATTCATCTGTATCATTACGTCCATAAAATTTCAGTTTAATCCGATGCTCCCTTCTTGGTGCGCAAATTTCATTGTCCGCGAGTGCAGTTCAGACGTGCGAATAACAATTTGTCAATAAACAATGGAGTGAAGTCGAAACCTCTGCCATCGGCAGTGTATTGTTTCTGTTTGAAGTCTTCAGTGCTTTAAGGTCTTTCAATGCATAACTTATGTAAAGAGAAGGATGTTGTTTGGCTACCTTAATTGTGTTCCCCAATGAAGTACATTGTTATTCATAGTGCAAATAAGACCTGATTTCGTTGCAATGCGGCCACATACACTTGGTTGTCACATCACTTATATGTTCGCTTTGTTTCTATTTTTATTTTTATTTATTTATATTTGGGGATTTAAAGAACACCGTGAGTAACTCGATGGGCTAAAAATGTCGCCTGTCCCTAACTTAGAGCCACTGGTTTGAGGTAAGGGAGAGAGCCATTGCCTTAAAACAAACACAGATTCGACGTCTCACCGGAATTTGAACCCGGATCCATCTTGGGGAATGGTCAGAATCCAGAGCTTAGACCACTGGCTTACCGGGGTGGCTCCCTTTGTTTAAACAATAAGTAACGATACTATGTTCCCTCTGCAGTTATTAAATGAAAACGCACGATATCCTCTTGCTTATGCGTATACTGAAATGTTTACAATTCTTTTCAGATTACTTTGAAACAATGTTGCATTGACTTATAGTATGCGGTCCCGATCGATCCTATGTAGAGGATTTTAGGAAGGGAATGTCTGACCCAAGATCTTAAACAACCCTGAGAAATAGGAAGCTAGGAGATTTGCGCAAGAGTGCCCAATAAGAAAGTGACACGGAAGCGAGGTAGAAAGGTGGAGGAACATGCCCTTATTTATTACCAAGGTGCCAGTACACGGGATCCGACGGCTTAACGTGCCCATCCCACGCACGGCGGATATTTAGTGGTTCTAGCGTTCATATCTGCCTGGGATCGAACCTGAGGTTTTCTCCACCCCACAGTATTCGGTCCCGTGTTCGTCCGTATGTTTATACAGAGAGAGGGAGAGAGAGAGAGAGAGAGAGAATTATGCAGTAGAAAGCTAGAGAAAATTTATAGAAAGTGTTCTTCAAGCTTGCATATCTCATATACTGAGCTATCATGAACATACGTACAATATACATTTACATTACATTGTAAAACTACAGAAAGAAATGAGTCATTTTCCCCAACGAGAAGGAAACTTCTGCAATATGTAAGTAATATTATTTCATAGAGAAAAATCGTTATTTTTGGCCATTACAACGATTTTTGAAAGTGAGCGCCCTTTACATGATTTCACATGTCAGTTTTTCGGGTGAATTTAAGGTAAGTGATTGAGCTATGTATCATATTCCCATTAATTTTGCTACAGTCGTCTTATATTGCTTGTTCAGTTCGTCAAGATTTTCTGGTCGTGAACTTCAGATGATCCAGCTGAGCCGAAATTCGTTCCATCACTTGCAAGAAGTAATCTCCCAATCGACATCTGCATGACAGAAATTTGTCCAAACTAAACGGCACTCACGAGCATTGTACAATACCAAAACTTCAGGATCATTTCACATATGTCTTCTATTCCTAAAGCTCTTGTGGCAACAATACCAACAGATGTCCCGACTCAGAGCCCAATTCAGAGTTCTAAGGCGGTTGAAAATTTTAAATTGCTCTTCTCTAATGCTTTCGATGAAACTCGGCCGAAAAAGTGAAAAAAAATGTATTTTCCTTCAGTGACGGAGAATACCGTTTGAAGAAACATTACCCGAAGTCCTTGGTCAGACGTGCAATTCACGCGCTCGCGGATCACTTTTCTCACCCCATTTTAAAAAATCAGTTCGCAGATCACATTGCTCTCTCCTTCTTAAAGAACCGGTTCGCGGATAACATTATACATGAATTCTCAAATAATCTGTTCGCGAATCACTTCTTTTTTTATTGGAGGTTTAACGACCACGGTGAGCTATAAGCAATGATCCGTCCCTAATTTAGGGCCACTGGTTCCTGGGAAGGGAGAAAGCCAGTGCCGTAAGGCAAACAAAACATCCATGCCTCACCGGGATTCGAACCCGGACCCATCTCCCACGAATCATCAGAAGCCATCGCTTGACCACTGCGCCACTGGGGCGGTTCGCGGATCACTTTACTCCCCCACATCGTAAAGAATCGGTTCACGAACCACTGCACTTTTCGCTCTTAAAGAACCGGTTAGCCGAACACTTTATTGTCGCCATCTCAAAAACTGGTTTGTGGATCACTTTATCCACAACATTTTAAAAACCGGTTAGCGGATCTCTTCACTCTTTCAATCTCAAAGAACCGATTTGCAGATCATTTTACTCACCACATCTAAAAGAATCGGTTTACGAACAACTGTACCCCCTCCATCTTAAAGAATCGGTTCCACGATTATATTAATCTCGAAATCTCAAAGAAAGTCAGTTCACACATCCCATCATAAAGAATCGGTTCGCGAAAGAAATCGTGTCTGCTCATCACTACTCCTGAAAGTGTTTCGTCCCAGGAAGTGAACGAAGGGGAGAGCAGTTCCTTTTCTTGACATTCGACGTCACTCGTGCAGCTGCAATCCCATTAGTGCAGTGTTTGTCAAACTTATGGTCGATCATGGACCACTTTAAGCATTTCTGTACTTATCGTGGACCACCAAGCGGAGGAGCCTGGGGAACTTCCCTGGGAGAAATTTGAAATTGCAATATATATTGTCTGAAACTGGGGGCAGCCGGTGGCGCAGTGGTCTAAGCGATGGCTTCTGATCATTCGTCCGAGATGGGTCCGGGTACGAATCCCGGGGAAGCATGGATGTTGTGTTTGTCTTACGGAGCTGGCTCTCTCCCTTCCCTGGAGTCAGTGGCCCTAAATTAGGGATGGGTGACTGCTTATAGCCCATTGAGTTGCTCACGGTGGTCGTTAAGCCTACAATAAAAAAAAATAAAAAAATAAAAGAAACTGAGGTTGCCAACCCTGGTTACTAATATTAGGACCTACCAGACACACCCTCATCGGCCGGTGAGTGGTGCCCCCACCCCCCACCCCCCAAGGAAAGGCACAACAAATGTATCTCCTGATTTATGTGATTTATAGACCGGCTTATGAGCTCGGGCTCGATTTACCTCCCCTCCCCCTTAAAATGTAATTTTTTTGTTCATTTTAGCTTCCGTTGGTGCATTTTAAGCTTTTTATCAGCAAATTGTGAGCTATTTTTTTCTTGAAAATAATACCGTCCCCAAATAGGGCCAGTAAGCAATTACCACCCGCCTTAGGTAGAAAATCGCCAAACATTCCGACTAGGTGCTTAAAATACCAGTCGGCTGCCAATTCTATCTGAAACAAAATAATTTTTAGAGAACCTATGTTTCATAAAGAAAGAAAGAGTTTGTTTGGTGAGTTATGATTTTATTTTGACAGTTGTATAACGAAAAAGAGATCATTCGCTTAATTAAATAATTGACAATGTATTCACAGCATGGGCGTAGTCAGGGAAGGGGGTTTGGGGGTTCAAACCCTCCTCGAAACGCCAAAAAGTAAAATTTAAAACAAGTAATTTATGGGAAATTACTTAAACATTTTCCAAAAATCGCAACCTTCCTCCCAACCTACATTCGAGCGCCACGGCAAAAAAAAAAAAAAAAAAAAAAGAAATCCATACAATTCAAATTACATCATATACGAAAGGTGATATGGACAATTATACTTTGGCTTTCTCGTTTGATTTTAATACATTTCTGAAAGTCCACGTCTAAAGATTCAGCAATTAATAGAAAAAATAATAAGTACAAAAATAATCATAGTATATATGGAAGGATGCTGTTGCTTGCGATCTTTTACAAAGCTATCTATTCTATGTCCGGTTGAATGATCGATAGTTTGATTAATAGAGTAGCTTCCACATCTAATCATTTCTTTTCTTGGTCTTAATTTCAACCAAATCCGAAAATCCAAACTCACAGTTGTAAGGAAAATGATTAATGGGTTTGGATATTCATGTCGAGCATGCACTCAAAACTCAAGACGAGAGATTCTCACATTCGTCACTAATTTTTCTTCTGAAATTCCATGCGGACCACTTGATAGGCTCCCACGGACCACACTTTGAGAAACACTGCACTAAAGGATGACATACTACACTGTTGGACAATTGCTAAGCACGGATCATAAACGGCTATATAGCGCTTAAAAAGTAAGTGTGGTTGGATGCCAAGTGAAATAAAATAATGTCAGAATGCCAGGACATTACAAGAAAGACAATTTATTGCGCTCTGAAATCCAGAAGTCTTTGGAACGTGTTCAAGGGACAAACAGGCCATTTTGTGCAGAATACGTAAACGTGAAAAAAATGCAATTACCGTCCGCAGGCGTTCCGGCGTAAGATGTCAATACGGGATATGGCCACCATGGAGGGCGATGCAAGATTCCACACGTCGTGTCATGCTTTGCACAACATTATCAAGCAGCTGTTGGGGTAATTTATCCCATTCCTCTGTCAGTGCACGGATGAGGGTGTCCTTGTTTATTGGAGGGCATTGGCGACCAACAAGACTCCTCCTCAAAGCATCCCACACATTTTCAATGGGATTCAGATCTGGAGAACGTGCCGGCCATAAGAGGCGTTTAATATCCTCGCTCTCAAGAAACTCCTGGACAGCGACTGTTCGATGACATGTTGCGTTGTCGTCCATGAAAATGAATCCATCACCGACAGCACCACGGAACATGCAAACATGAGGTAGCAGAACATCATTAATTTATCGTTGGCCAGTCATAGTCTCAGTTGAAAGCACATAGAGGGACGTACGGCCATTAATCATGATGCCAGGCCATACCATGACGCTACATGTCAGATATCGGTCCCTTTCCTGTATGTTTGCTGGACAATATGCAGTACCACTATCACGCCAGATCAGTTGTCGTCGACAATCAGACGACAGACTGTATCTACTCTCATCTGAGAAGCGGATAGCAGACCAGTCGTTATCAGTCCAATTGCGATGTTAATGGCACCATTGCAAACGGGCGGTACGGTGACGTGTGGACAATGGGATGCACACAACAGGACGGCGGGCGTATAGTCCTCTTTCATGCAAACGTCTGGCGACAGTTTTTCGGGAGATCCGCTTGCCAGTAGCAGCCATAAACTGATTTGCTACCTCACTAGCTGCGCTGCGCCGGTGTCTTTTTGTTGATAGCACTATGTACCGATCTTCTGAAGGTGTCGTACTGCGAACACGACCTCCCCCGTGACGTTTGCTACACTCTCCATTTGTTTGAAATGATTTCCAAAGCCTTGAAACAACACTGTGGCTGACGTCAAACTCCCTGGCAACATTTGTTATTTTTCGCCCTTCTTCAATCTTGCCAATAATACGGCCCCGCGTAAAATCATCTAGGTCATGTCGGGAAGACATACTGAAAATTGCAAATTCGTCAATTGATTCTTTCCCTTTCAACTTTGCGTTTGAACAACAACGGTCAATACGAGTCAAATCCTTTATATCTCTTATCAGCGCTATGACGTCACGAACAAGTTCGGCAATCCAAAATTTGCATACGCACAACACGTCTTACTGTATCCCGCACTTATGCTAATTTCCACATTTTCCTGCCTTCCATTTTATGGTTGCTATCGTTGCTATTGTCATCCATCCTTAGCAATTGTCCGGCAGTGTACCTAGCATATGCAAAATGTAAGCAGTGACAATGGCCTTCCACGGGTGGTTCTATGCTCACTTGAACTTCGCTAGAAAAAATAATCAGTCTTTCGTAATGTTAAGTCGCAAGAGTTACGTTCTCCCTTCCCTGGAACCAGTGACCCTAAATTAGGGACGGGCGACTGCTTATAGCCATCGAGTTGCTCCTCACGGTGGTCGTTAATCCTCCAATCAAAAAAAAAAGAGTTACGTTGCTCACCAATGTATAATTTAAGAATGTTTGTCTTAAAATATTTCAGCTAAATTTTCTGAGTACTTGAGTTCAAGTCGTGAAGTTTTCACAGTCACCAGAAAGTTCGCTTAATTATTCGGCTGTGGAAATGCACTTAATTGATCTTTCATGAAAATGAAGTTAACTTTAATATACGCACACTGTGAAAACACAAGTTTGTTCGCGACGGACATCGAACTCTTGTCCCCTCATGCCGGAGTAAGTATCTCTCCCAACTGAGCTGCACGGACAGAATATCTCGCTGCAGATTTGTCTTCTTGACACATGTTTTCACCTCTGTAGTACGTAACAACTTTACACACATTCTCTTTTCATTCAGTATCCCCTGCATTCTCAGAAGAACTGGTGAAATCTTCGTTCTTTATTAACCCCTCCCCCCCAATGAGTAGATTTATTTCGATATCTAGATCCATAGGTTCATCAGTGAACACCAGGCTTGTCATTATTACTGACTGCCAACGATTTCAGTCTGCCCTCATTACATTAACAGTTTTGTAACAAGACACTAGCTAGGATCGTCTTGTCACAATGATTTTAGTGAAATACTTCACACGGCCTCACCTTCTTCTGACGTTCGCCTTTAACACGCAGCAACAGTAGTTTCATATTCTCGGTGCTGAATTTTCCTATTTATACAGTAGCGATTACATCAGGCGTGTATTTAGGTGAATGGACTTTCGCTACCTCTATACATTGAGATCTTGGTCAAAATACACTTACCCGACCGCCAAAAGAGAATCCTTTATATCCATCATACCGAAACAGAGACGCCACAAAAAGTAAGAACATTCATTAAAGTTACATTTACATTTCTCATGATTAAATGGGTGCCTATACTCAGAGGTTTTATGATAACACCCAATTAACTTTACATATCATAGCTGGATAATCTTTTACTAGGAAAAATGGGAAGATTATCCGGAAAGTCTTTCGCATGCTTACAATTATTCGACGCAAATAAAATTTTTACAAGTAGCGATGTCATATTCATTGACGACGCGTCGGCTCCAAGTGATTACACACACATCAATTGTTCACACGAATCTGGAATTACCTTTGTTTCCGAGTTAATGACCAGTTTAAAGTGGCTCTTTCTTTAAAACAATGAACGAATTCCAAAAGGATGAATCAGCACATGTGATGTAAACAGAAAGTTTTTGTTCCTTCTGCGTGGGTCTTTCTCCCTAACCAAAGCGCGTTTGTATTTCCGCAGTAGCATCCTATCTTCATTCGTTCAGAACAGAGACCCGGATGTTATTCCGAAAGACACGGAGCATTCCTTTCACTCATTCATTCCCTCTGTGCTCTCAAAGTTTTCACTCACCCCAGTAGGAGTTCCCTTCCGGACGTTCGAATACAAGCGTAGGTTTTTGACACGCTGCATTATTCTGGAGATGTTCCCGGAGGTGCAGTGCATTGCGGCACAATAAAAAAACGTGAAAAGAATGTGGTACGTGGAACTCCCACAGGATCTGGATTTCCGAGAAACATTGCATATGCTTCTCGCTCCTGTGATTGAATATGGGAAGAATCGGGAGATTGTCGTAAGCAGGGTTATAGTGTATCCTTTCATTCTTCCGTGAATACGCAGATCCTGACATGTTGGACCGAAACAAGCTTTCTTACATGCGCACGTGGGGGGGGGGGAGCTTGAAATTACGCCCCTAAAAGTTTTCTAGTGCCACACACACAGTACACAATTTGTTTTTTTCATACCTATCTTATAGTAAAAATCGCACTTTCAGGGGTTTTGACATAAATTCACAAACGCTAAAGATTGTAAATATCAACGTTCTTCAGAAACGCTAGAGAATAAACGAACCAGTACAGAATAAATGTGTATCAGATTGCGAACGTAACAAAAAGATGTAGTGCTCGAAAAACTTTCATGCAAGGTTAAATGTTCAGAGAGACACTTTGCGGCTGAGTACAGATGATAAATTAATGCTTCATCCCCTCGGTGTGTTCCAAGTGTTTACAGAGTTAGGGAATATACACATATGTGTATAGTTTCACATGCATCTCTCAGCAGTTTCGGACAATTCCTTTCATGCATATGATGGGTCCACACCTCACAAAGTTGGTTAGTCGGTACCCTGGTTTGCAAAATGTTGAAGTGTATAACTTTCTTTTTTTGAGTAACAATTTTCAGAAAATTTATTAATACATCGTGCATCTCAGAGCATGAATTTACACCACTTGTATGACACTTCTGGGAAGGTACTGTCCTCCTTTGTAGCTACGGTCCCGCACACATACACTATATTGACGAAAGTCACCGGACGTCCATTCAAAAAGCAAATAAGCGCGATCAGCTGCAGGCTTGCTTTTATACCGTTTGTAGCTGTACCGCGCATCGTAAGAACTCAACGGATCCGTCTATTTGCTTTTCAAGGGGTGTCCGGTGACTTTTGTCAACATAGTGTACATATATTATGACAAAGTAAATTTCTCCATCATTTTTATGCCAGGGGAGGGATTCGATCGAATTTACAACTCTCGACTCCGGATCTCTATATATAATATATACACTGAAGAGCAATTGAATTAGAGACAGCTGGCGTTATGCAAATATGGCGTTGTGGGCGGCCCTGTAAACGGAAACGACATGACGTATGCAGCGATCCGACAATATAAGGAGTGATGCGACGGGAATCAGTAAGAGTCGGACGCAGTATGGGTAAGACGAAGGATCTAAGCACATTTGATCGTGGGCAAATTGTCGGGGCCCGACGAATGGGTCACTCCATCTCGGAAGTCGTGCAGGCACTGGGATTTTCACGAGCCACCGTGTCACGGGTGAACCGTGAGTACATCGAATCCGATAAAACCATCCCTGCAAGGCCCAACTGCCGTGGAAAACAGCGTGTGGATGAGCGGGGTCACCGTCGGCTAGCTCGCATTGTAACAGCGGATAGACGGGCCACAGTGCAAGAAATCACTCGGCAATTTAACGCTGGTGCACATAAACGTGTAAGCAGCCACACCATCCAGAACCATCTCCTCGCTATGGGGTAAAGAAGCCATCGTCCCACGAGGATACTGCTGCTGACCACACATCACAGGGTGCAAAGATTAGCATGGGTGCGGGAACATCGCCACTGGACCCTAGACATGCAAAAAAATGTTTCCTGGACTGATGAGTCGAAATTCACGTTGGTACATGCTGATGGCAGGATACGAATACGGCGCAAACCACGTGAAGCGATGGATCCTTCTTGCCAGCAGGGTACTCTTGAAGCTGGTGGGGGTGGCATTCTCTTCTGGGGATTATTTACGTCGGCTGAAATGGGACCCCTGGTACGTGTGACATCGTCCCTCACAGGTCAACGTTGCCGGGATATCCTGGACGACCATTTGCTCCCGTTTGTGCGTCTTCAAAATCCAACTGGGGATCTCATCCTGCAACAAGACAATGCACCGTACCATCGTTTCCGAATTGTATCCGAATGATTGGATGAACACTCCACCGACGTGACCTCGCTTCCTTGGCCAGCTAGGTCACCTGACCTCAATCCCATCGAACACATCTGGAATGCCATCGACAGAGACGTTCGAGGATCTGACTCTCCTCCATCAAATCTTCGTGAACTGTGCGAGCTTGTTCAGGGGTTCGTGGATCCGTATGGCTTCCCAACGCTTCCGGTGTCTTGTCGAGTCCATGCCAAGGCGAATCGTCGTCGTCGTCAGGGCGAAAGGCGATGCTACACGTTGCTAGACAGGTATCTCTAATTCGATTGCTCTTCAGTGTATATATATATATATGCGTAAAAGTTTACGTGTGGCTTACTCTGACCGTAAACCAGTCGCTCGCTTTTTTTTTTCTCACCCAAACCCTCACTTAGGGTGAATGTGATTCCAAAGCAATTTTTTTATCGGGAATTGTGGTATTGATTTACATAAAATAAACACGATGTAATACAATACATTGTTTATTAATATAATCAGAAATCCAAAATATTATATGTTCCAAAATGAAATGTTACTAAATAAACAAGTATAGCTGTATAATTATAAGGTAAGCCTATTATTTAAAAAATTCTGCGATTTTTTTGTGGCTGAAGTCTTCAATCAAATCACTATAGTCCAGAGTAGATGCCACGCCGTTTTCTATGGACAGAAGAGCGAGAGCTGACAGCCGATCTTGGGTCATGGTGTACCTTAGGTAGTTCTTGATGAGCTTCTGCTTAGAAAAGATCGTCTCGGCTGACGAAATATTAAAATTGGTCATTTATTTATTTATTTGTATATGATTGTGAACGACAACTACAATATTTTAGGTGACGCCAGGCAAAAACTACTAATTAATTAGCGGCGGTGCGGGGCCCCTCTGGGCGCGGAGCCCTGAGTGATTGCCCGTTGTGCCCGTACCTGGGGCCGTCACTGTGAGCTGTCGAAGTATAACGACCTGAGATATAAAGTCAAGAAAATGTGGCGTGTGGAGAAGGTCACCAGCGTGCTCATAATAACAATATCAGCCGCAGGATTTGTACCTAAGAACATTCATAGCTCTATGCAGACACTAGACCTTCAACCTAACACCTACATGGAACTGCAGAAGGCAGCTATACTGAATACTTGTAGGGTAGTAATTAAGTTTCTGGACACGTAAAAAGAAATACAAGTACGACTTCTTAGACTTTGTACGTCGTAGCCGTCCGGAAGGAAGAGAAAAACATCTCCCCAGAAAGGGGTGGAATCATCTAATAGCAATGAATTCTTCTAATATAAAAATGGTTCTGTTTGGCCTTTACCTCCTGATTGTTCATTGTGTTATGTAACATAGTAAACAGTCGTATTTTAGCAAGCAGAATGATCTAAAGAGAACTGCATTCTTGGGTCCCCATATGTTTAAAAAAAAAAATGGGGTTGTCTTCTATGGTTTTAACTGTCCTGTTGCTTTTGTTTTAGTATAATATTTATTTTTTAAGTAAACTTTTTGTTCTATTTCATCGTACTTTTTATCATGTCCATCTCGTGGAAAATATACAAATATATGAAGATTTGATTTTTTACGCTTAGGTATTTAATTATTTTGGGATGTGCTACCTATACAAATAAAATCTATATAATAAAGTGTTGACTCAATACAAATTAGTAGTTTTTTTGTTAATACTGAATATGAAATCGTTTTATCTTTGAGAATTCTGATGAATAAACACAATTACCACGAGGAGCAACATAATAATTCTATGTCATAGATTATCTTAGAAAGTGATGATTGAAAATTACATATGCTGCATATAAATTCGCATAAACAGCCCATTTCTCATTCTAATGAACACTAAATTTTATTTTAAGTAACACTGTTATTAAACTCATTGACTATCACCACTAACTGAAAATTATAAATTTCTCTTCTATTATAAAAATCGAAAACACAATACAATACAAATTCTATTTCAGACTTCTCTTTAAAATTATTTCCTTAAGAGATTAAAAATGAGATTAAACTCAATTCAGTTTTTATTTACTCGTCAAGATAATAATAGCTCCAGCAACACTATTGCTTATATACAGTAAAGAGCAATGCGGTATTAAGAATGTTTACATTAACCGCCATCTATTAACATACTTTTTTCTTTAATTATGACAAATATTTTTCTTTTTATTCTTTTACCGTTCCTTAAAATCTTTAACCACAAGTTTCTGAATAACAGAAAGTTATATTTGCTCCTTTGTTTCATAAGAAATAAGAACTTTGTCAAAATTCTGCCATTGCTATTTTCAGTAAACTGACAAATAATTCACAAAACTTGTAACAAATGCTCATGCGTGTCGAACGCGAGTTTTCAAATAAAACTGAAAGTACCTTGTTTTGATTCTTTTGCAAGCGAAAAGGGATTTCCAAAATACGTTTCACCTTCTTAAGATTATAAAGCAAACGTAGTAAATAAATGACATTAGCGAGATTAATATCCCCATTATGAAAGAAGATTTATCTTAATGTTTGTGAGAATTTCGCGTAGTAGGTATACATTTTCCCTAGTATTTATCTCGTTTTCGTATAATTCAGTTCTCTTATCGTTTTTTGCTTTTCTTTTCTGATGTAAAATAAAACTGGAGGAATGTGTACTTCATTTTAAATCAAAGATGACGGAATAACTATTGCAATTATAATTATGTAAAGGGATACAATTACTTAACTGTGACGTTTCAAAGAGGTACTGAATTTGTTTTCCTTCCCCCAAACCCTGTAATTAGTCATTAAAATATTAATAAAGTTATTTGCAGATTATTAAGATATACAGCTTTTTCAGGCATAGTATAAATGATGCGGTTAAACCGCAGTGAAACAAAAAGACAACTCCGGCACAACTTACTTTCAAAGAATTAACAATAAATTGCCTATTTCTACTAATTCGAATGCTTTCCAGCAAAATAAATAACTAAATAGCAGCTGCAACTGTTCAGTAAATTTACCAAATTTTCACAGGAGTACACTTCTAAAGTCGAACGCTGAAAAAATTAATTTCAAACTCCCTTAAATTTTGCACTTTATTTCCTCAGTATGGAGTAGTTCTGATAATTCGTATGCTTCCCGGCAAGATAAATAACAGATGGTAGCTGTATTGCCTGCCAATTTTTCCTCAAAGTACACTTTTAAAGTTGAACTCTGAAAACATTGATTTCAAACACTTCCAAAATTTTGCTCTGTATTCCATTCGAAACGAAATTAAATGTTACTTTGTTTTTTATTACTCACCAATGCGAATAACTTCAGGTAAGCAGTTCCCCCACTTCACAAGGAAAAGGAGGATCCCGAAGATGCAAAGTACTTCCCGCGTGGACACGCATCCGTTGCGGGTCATGATGGGCGCACAAACACACGAAATCCGTTGAGTTTAGTGGCGCAAAGGAAACCTGCTTTGCACAGAAAGCAAGAATGCGATCAACTCTGCTTGCGTGTTAATGCGAGAGAGGAAGCGGAGGAGGAGGAGGAGGAGGCGATGCGAGGGAACATCCGGGATGGTTCCGACTGCCAAAATTCTCGCCGTCTAAAGTCACAGCTGCTGTTGTGGAAAATCAGCTTACTCATGCTGTTGGTGCAGGTGACATACGCCACGTGCTCTAGCGCTTCATTCTTTCTGCCGTCTCGGGGATGTCCGGGATGAGGAGAAGCGACTTAAAACCTCTCCACGCGCCACCTTGCGATAAATGGCGTAAACAGAAGCACCAACTTCGACCACAGGGAGACTTCCCGCGCTGTACTTTCTCAAAAAACAAAAGCACTTACGTGGCCTAATTCCGTTTTCAGAAAATGCCTGGAATATCAAGCGCCTGCTGACAAAGAACAGCGACGGGGCACAGAATTAAACAATAACTTCATGCTGTATCTATGAAAAGATAAGCCGACAAAGTTTCTGAAAATTGCATTTCTTTTAATTTGTTATTTAACAGTAATAAATACGCAGTTGACGTGGATTAGGAACATCAAATAGAAATCATCGCTCTTTCCACGTTTATAAGTGATTCACGGAAAAATTCTCATCGGTCACCACCGGGAATCGAACCCAGGGTCTTCCAGTTACGCGCCAGATGTGCTTCCACTGCAGCACAGCGGCCTCAAAATTCTCCAGCCTCACAAACGACAAACTGCCAACCACCTGGCAGTGTTTGTTCAGTTGCTACTGTTCGTCTTTGGTGAATCCCCAGCATTGTGCGGGGCTTCAGAGAAAGCAACCTGCCAGGTGGTTTGCAGTTTGTCGTTTGTGAGTCTGGAGAATTTCGAGGCCGCTGGGGTGCAGTGGAAGCATGTCCGGCGCGTAACTGGAAGACCCTGGGTTCGAATCCCTGTGGTGGCCGATGATAATTTTTCCGTGAATCACTCATAAACGTGGAAAGAGCGATGACTTCTATTTGATGTTGTAATTTAACTACTTGCTGTGAATCGAATTCTGGATGGAGTTGCTCATCTTGCATTTGAGGTAAGTTGTCTCAAAGAACGGTTCGGACCTCAACCAAAGGAAGAACATCGACCCTCGGCAGAAGCAAAAAACGTTCGAATTACAATATGACAAGCAGAAGACAGACGTTCATGAGGGAAATGTTGTGACGTGCCTGCCCAACAGGACCCACACGACATAAAAGCAGATAGCAACGAATACGAACGTCCGCGTAGCTCAATTGGTAGAGTGACTTATTCCGGAATGAGGGGACCCGGGTTCGAGCCCCGGCGTGGACCAAAATGAAGGAGAAACTTACTTCGTTATAATGTATAATTTACATAACTTCAAAAAGAATGCAGAGGCAAGAAATGTCATAAAAAGTCACTTTTCCAGAAGGATTTTTTTAATGGAATACCATGTTAATAAGCACAACGATACCAGTAGCATTTATCAAAATAAAGTTTAACAGAAAATTTTTCCTGTTATCTGTACGACGACAAGAAAAAATTCTGGGAACATCAAGTTCTACTAAGAAATATGCAGTGTAGTACCGTCACTTTATGAAAGTAGCATCTTGCAAAAAGGTACATTTTATATAATGTTACTGCAGGACGTGTACGAAGACCCATAGCTTTTTTAAAATTAATATCTTTTTTTCCAAAATCTGATATTCTGTCTTTACTCATATGGACTCACAACAAAATTTTTCTTTGATACAGATTCAAAACAATCTGACAACAACACTTTTAGTGAAGGATAAATTTTGTATTCTGTCTACGCAGGCGACAGAACAAGTTTAAGACATAAGAAAATGGTAGCATGAAACTGAAGTTTAAAAGTAAATATTCGTGAGTGCAGTATCCAATAAGTGTTTTTAAGAAAATAAGCAGCTCTTAAAAACAAATTACCAAACCGTATCTACTGCGACACAATCTAGAAACCTTTCTAAAAATTACAGGCTGAAGATGAAAATTTTTGTGTTCATTGCAACTCATGCAAAATTTGAAGATATAATTTTCTCAAAGTTATATTTTTATTGTACCAAAACGTTGGTGTTATGTCTAGAGTAAGGCACATGCACAGTCCAACAACTTTTCTAATACTGCGAGTTATGTGGGAAACATAAAATAATAAAATATAAAAAATCTGAACTATGCAAAGTTGGAAATTAAAAGCTAGTTATTTATCAAATTAATTTAATAAGAACGACCGCACTCGTGAAACAACTTTTCAGAACAAAACTAAGTATTTACTATGTTTGATATATTCATTTCTGTTTAATTCTTTACTTTCTTTCAGCCGGCTTTTGAGACATAAATGAAAAACTATTTTAATATCAAACTTTTACTATAATTTGATGTACAGTGAAACCTAAGGATTGAATATTCACTTAAATTTTGCAAAGCTGCTGTTGTTTTCGAGGCATTTTATCGCATGATACTTCAAGATACTTATCTGCTTTAGAATGAAATGCTCTGCGTATCCCTTTTTATAGGTGAAGAGAACGATAAAATACTTTCGACAGCTCCGCTGTTTATTCCCTCAGCCTATCCTCTCAACACGAAATCCAAACTATATAGATTGAAAGTGATATAAACAGCTGATTAGTTTGATACACTTCAATGAAAATGATAACAACCATTCTCTGTGCGTAAAGGTGTTCTAAGTAGAAGTGCATAGAATCATTTGAATCATTTAACATTGTTTCGGATATGTCCATAGCATTTTCTCTGGCACTACCAGAAAAAAAGAACTCTGTATTTAAAAAAAGAAGCGTTAAGTGAAAGACGTACAATCTTTAAATTGCTCTTATTGTTTCGCTTAGTGGATACGTGAAAAGTAATAAGGACGAAAAGTTGGTCTTTATTATTTATACCTAGATTTTCAAACTAGCAATCTATCATTTTAATTATATCATAAGCACGTTTTACAGAAATACTGTATCTCAACAGGTCAGAAGCCTATTTTAGAATTCTGTGCTTAACCAATAACTACGCAAGCAATTAGAGAACTTGTCTACGCCACTTTCAATGCACTCAAAATGTCAACATAGGAGGTCCGATCAAAATGTTCCGAGACTAGGCCGATATACGTACAACAAAATACTTACGTTACTTAAGTCTGGCTATGATCTCCCTCAAAGTAGTCTCCTTGGGCAGTGATACACTGCTGCCAGCGTTTCTGCCACTGTTGGATCGTCCCCTGGAAGTCCCTTTCGCGAATCGTGTCAAGCACCGTCTGCGATTCGCGCTGGATCTCGTCCACGGTTTCAAAACGGCGACCCTAAAGCTTCAGCTTCGGGAACAGAAAGAAGTCGCAGGGGGCCAAATCCGGCTACTAAGGCGGGTAAGGAAGGGTAGTGATGCTGTTGCGGCTGCAAAACTGGCGTGTTGCTAACGCTCTGTGAGCTGCTGCATTGTCGTGATGGAGCAGGAAATCGCCCCTGCGCCACATTTCAGGTCGTTTGCGGCGAATGTCCTCCCTAAGACGCCGAAGAACATCGCAGTAAAAATGGGCGTTGGCGGTCTGGCACTGAGGAACGAATTCACAGCGCTTAACCACACGAATGTCGAACAACACGATGAGCATGCTTTCGGTTGCATTCCGGGCCTGTCGAGCCTTCTTCGGTGGTGGAGATGCCGGGCTCTTCCACTGCGACGACTGTTGTTTGGTCTCCGGGTAGTAACCGTAGGCCCAAGTCTCGTCCCCAGTGATGACCCGCGAATGGAACGTTGGATCATTCACCACCGGCTGACGAAGATCTTGACAGAGTTCGACACTGAGCGCCTTCTGTTCGGGATTCAGAATTTTTGCCACAAACTTTGCAGCAATGCGGTGCATGTTCAAAACTGACGTCAGAATTTCTTGCACTGTTCCGTATGACACATTGACGATGGTAGCAATGTCTTGAATGATTCTCCTAACTTTGTCTACATTTTCGTGTTTTTGCTCGTGGACGGTCGCCCCGTCAACGAGCAAAAACCCGAATATGTAGACAAATTAACAAATATGACTTAATATCATTGAAAGAGCACGTGAAGCTAACTCTGAAAATATCTCGTCACCTTTTATACACAATTTGAAACGAGGGTTTCGTCGTTTCATCTTTTTGTTTACGCTTTCCAACCGTAGGTTTAAGAAGCGTACATGTTCCAGCTTTGTCCGTCTGTCTGTCTGTCTGTCTGCCTGTCCGCACGATAACTCACCTAAAATGGTTTGATTTCGATGAAATTTTAGTATGTGGTAGGGGGATAACCTTAGGACAAACCCTATTGAAAATGGGCGAAATGGGGTCAAACTTCAGGACATAAGAACAGAATTCATTTCATAGCTCTTATGCGTCATAACTTACGTAAATATGCTTCGATTGCGACAAAACATCATCATGTTGTTCCGGAGGTTGTGACGTGCCTGCCCAGCAAAACGCACACGATATAAAGGCAGATAGCAGAGATAACGAACGTCCGCGTAGCTCAATTGGTAGAGCGACTTATTCCGGAATGAGGGGACCCGGGTTCGAGCCCCGGCGTGGACAAAAATGACGGAGTAATTTACTTCGTTATAATGGCGCCCGAACTTTCCGGATGACCCGGCCGTTCAAGATCTCGCAATGGTGTGATGTTCTTACCACACCGCGAGAGAGGAAAAATAAGAGAATCCCTTTTTAAGCGCTTCGAAAAAAAATGTGTGTGACGTTGCATTCCACACACTAGATTGACTGGGAGTTCTCAAGTACGCTCTACAGCGTATGGCTGCCTGCGACGATTCATGGTCACGGCTGACCCGTGGATCATGCCCCGGCCCCCCTTCGGTGGTGGTGGGGGGAGATGTGACGTGCGTGCCCAGCAGGACGCACACGATATAGATATAAAGGCAGATAGCAGCGATTACGAACGTCCGCATAGCTCAATTGGTAGAGCGACTTATTCCGTAATGAAGGGACCCGGGTTCGAGCCCCGGCGTACACAAAAATGACGGAGACATTTACTTCGTTATAAGGTATACTAAACCTGCTGGCAATACACAATATATATATATATACACACAACAGGATCCCCTCTCAACATAATTAGCGTGATCGCTGGGAGGAGTCAACATAATCCGAAGTTTGATTGGATATTGAAGTTGTTGACGTCAAAGAGTTGTTTGTATGGAAATTCCTCCGGAACAATGGTGGGTAGAATCGGGAAGTGCCGATTTCAAAAGAAGCAATATGAGTTCCGGTGTGTCATCGTTACACACCCTATCCCCAAAGGAATGAATGAAAATGCCATGTGCGAACCTGAGCTGTGATCTGGAGAATGGAACGTTCAGTACAGAAACATGATCCCAAACTGGAACGTGGTAGCCCTGGTTGACTAAACGTGACATCGCGGTCGAATTTGCTTTCATTTTTTATGTCAAACTTGTGTTCAGCCAACCTAGTCCTGAGAGTCCGAAAAGTAGATCCTATGTATACTTTTTTCTGTTTCCGTGGGCAGCACAGGCTCCAAGGGTATTATGTATACTCCATGCTTATGAGTTAAGTCCACTGAATCACGATCGCTCTTGATGGAAGAGAACAAGTTAATAGTTCTTTCCTTAAAATTAATTAGATGTGTTTTACAGATCCTTTTTATGGCAAACATTATCGTAAGATCATACATAACTGATCCTACAAATTTCTTTGGTCGCTCATTGACTAGTTGTAATGTAGATAAGTTATTCCTCTGTAGTCTACGAAGCAGTCCATACACCATCTGTGCTGTATATCCATGTTTGTCAGCAATATCAACTATCTTGCCGATATCTTGACGTCGTAGGAAATCGACACTTCCGGATTCTACCTACCATTGTTCCCGGATGAATTTCTATACAAACAACTCTTTGACGCCAACAATTACAATATCCACTCAAATTTCGAATTATGTTGACTCCTCGCAGCGGTCACGCGAATTATGTTGAGGGCTGTTCCTGTTGTGTATATATATATATATGTTGTGTATTGCCAGCACTTGTAACATCTGATGATGGATCGTATTTTACGATCCGAAAGTCTTATGTAAGGTTTTATCTAGATCCATTAAATGTTTCATAGGTGTTTACTCTTATTTTAATCGTGCATAGACGGTAGTCAGTTGAGCATTATTGATTGAATGGCACGAATAGTTTTTTAGACAAATAAGGGTGTCTTCCACCCTATTTCTACCTCATTTCCATTGGCCATCCCTGTCGGACACTCTAGCCCAAATCTTCTATCTTCTTACTTCTAAGGGTTGTTTGAGACCTGAGGTCAAAAACACCCTTCCTAAAGTCGTCTACACAAATCTCTAAAATTTCTATAGAGGATTGGTAAAGAGTACTTTAGAAAGATGTCTCGTTTTCAGCGGATAGGAGGGCCTGGAATTGGAGCTCAACAAGCAGGACTACATTATCCCAATTGCAATTTCTAGTGGTGAATGTGTGGTGGTGTAAGTTACTTTTTGTGATATAGAACTGGTTTCTATCTGTACGACTGTGAAAGAAACGTTGAATCTCGAATTCTGGAAAAGCACCCATTTCCTGCACTTAGGCAGTTTTACGGGGAAAGACCACATCTATTGCTTAAACACACTGATTCCTCTCACAGAATAAAGTTAATGGCTTGATTTTAGAATTGAAAACATATTTGTAATAAACTAGCCCTCTTAGATCACCAATCTGAATCCCATTGAATACTTATAGGGCGGATTGTAACAGCGTGTAAAAACTCGTCTGTGCAATCCAAAATCACTGGAGGAATACAAAATGATTCTGCATGGAGAAGAGTCCAGTTTAGCTCCAAGACTTGTTTTACGCGGGATTTCAACTGTAGTTTGTGATACGAGCCAAAAGTCGAAATACGATTTCTTAAAAAAGTTCATATTTTGATATTTGTCTGCACTTCACGCCTTAAATCATATAATGTTCGAAGTGCGTTTTCTATCTTTGCTTCGATGCACCTGCTGCACATATTGTGACAAAAATACATCCCTGTATTGTGTTACAAGGGAAACACCAACATAAAACGAATAGAAAGACGAATGAAGAGAAGGAAAGTTTGTCATCCAAAGATTGATTACGCCTGTGATTGAGGATCCCCTAAAACGAAAACATAAAATAAAATTAAACGGGAAGTGAATATGTTTTGCGAACTGCGTTCAGAAGTATCGTCATCCGCTCAGAAATTCACCCAACAAGGAGGCATCCATAAAGAACTTTATTTCAGGAGAACGAAAAGATAAATGGCTTGTTGTTTGTTGAGAAGTTGGTGCCACGAACTTCATGTAGCTTTAGATAACAAATCTTCTCCATTGGACAGAGGATTTGTTTTCACCTGATTGAAGGCACTCAAATGTTGTTCATTTGTTATCCTCATAATTGTTCTTTTGCGGCTTCGTTCTTCTGCATCCTAATTATTTACCATTCTGCCTCACTGACAATAATTCATTATCGTACGTGCTCCACTGTGAAATTATTACCTGACTTACATTTATTTACTAAATTCCATTTCCATGACCAGACATATTGCGAAAGTTTGGAGTTCTGTAAACTTTTTCGCTAAATATATTACTTTTAAATTTGAAGTTAAATGATTCAAATTTTCTTTTCAAAATAAACAACTTCTTTCTCAGATTCTGAGCAACCAGTTTCAGGTAAACTAAAGAAATAATAGCGGAGGAACAAAACCGATCAGTTTCTATACCTTTCTGAGACACAAAACCAGAATTTTCGCCCAAGAAGTCACGCCCCAGAGCATGCGACGTTAAGAAATTTTTGTAAGAAATGTTACATGCAAATAGTAAACACTCTGCGGTTCATCTTTGCTGTAAGGGGGTATTGAGAGATTTTATATCCCCTGAGGTGGGTAATGGGGAGGAAGGAACTAATACTAACTTTCTTTTATATGTTTCATTGCAATATATTTTTCACTGTTCAGTTTCCTGCTGGTTTTGTGTTTGGCTTAATGTATTACACAGTTGAGTCACATTATTGTGATCACCAGCTAATATCCAGAGTAACCGCCGTGTGCTGCGCGGACAGCAGCTAGACGGGCTGGAAGTGTTTCAATAAGGTGCTGGAAGGTGTTCACAGGTATTTGGAGCCATGTTGACTCCAGTGCATCTGACAGCTGCTGGAGGGTGCGTGGTGGAGAATACGTAGGGTGAACAACACGATCGATGTGATCCCACAGATGCTCAACTGGGTTTAAGTCTGGGGAATTAGGGGGCCAGGGAAGTACTTTGAAGTCTTCATCGCGCTCTTCCAACCACTCTCCCGACATTTCCAGCTGTGTGACACGTTGCATTGTCGTGCTGGAAGATCCCATCCACCCCAAGGAAGACAATCAGCATGTATGGGTGTACGTGGTCTGTAAGGATGGATTCATAACGCGTTTGGTCCATAATGCCTTCTACAGGTATGAGGTGACCCAGAGAATACCACGAAAACTTTCCCCAGACCATAACGCTGCCCGCGCCAGCTTGTGTTCTTCCAGGATTGGTTGAAAAGTGTTTGTTCTCCGATGTTTCTCGCCTTATACGCCAACGTCCAGTCTTTCGATGAAGCAGAAAACGTGACTCATCGGAGAAGGTAATCCTGTGCTAATCAGCGGAGGTTCAATTCTGATACTGCCGTGAAAATGTCAACCTTTTCTGCCGGTGAACCTTCGTTAGCATTGGTGGAGTGACCATCCGTCTGCATCGGAGCCCCATACGCAGCAGGCTTTGCTGAACTGTTGCTTTAGACACACTTCCAGTAGCCCCCTGGTTCATTCGGCCAGTGAGTTGCTTCACTTTAGTGCGTTGGTCGGCGCCCTTACTCACTTTCGAAGCCGACGTTTACCTGTCACATCAATGGTACGCGGTCCTCCGCAGTTTTCACGTCGCTTATTCGCAATGGTGCCATTTCTACAATCACGATACACTTTAACCACAGCAGCACGCGAACGGTTCACAACTGTGCTGTTTCAGAAATACTGCCACCCTCGTCCCGAAAGCCAATAATCATCGGTTTTTGCAAATCTGATAAATCGCTCCTTTTATCCATAACAGCAACGAGTGATATGTTTTCAGATTGCCTACAGCACACCTTATATACCCTCCAAGCCAGCTCACGACACGTGCCTTTTTTCATTGGCTACACGCTGTTGACGTCAAAAGTAGGAAGTGGTCACAATAATGTGACTCGACTGTGTACAATCTTCCTTTCAGGGAGAAGAGGACTATGTCAGGCCAATTGGCCTTTTCCCTCTTTCTTTCCAGTTGTCTCAACAATCATTAATTGTTAAGTTAATATAAATATGACATGTAGTTTGATGTGACAACTGGAAATAAAAATGAAATGTTGTGAAAAATCATTAAAATTTGTCATACTGCCTTGCATTAATGCTAATTGATGTAAAATTAGCTGTAGGAAAAAGAAGAAATTCGGCAGATTTTTTGCAATATTCACAGGTTTCTGACTTTTTCTGAACTGTTGCAATCAAATGTTTGTTCAATAAAAGAACCACAAATATCTTTAAAAATTCTTGAATTTTTTTCCGACATAGGAACAATCAATTTAAGGTACCTAGTGATAACCTTTAAAGATTGTGACAATGTTTACACCTTCTAAGAATTGTTTTAATTTACGCAAAGAAACATTTCTGAACGAAGTGTAACAATTGAAACCTCTACTGCTCTAAGTGGATAACGCACAGAAAGAGCTATGGGTATCGGAAACTTGTAATAGGTGTCTCAGCATCTTCAAATTTATTGACTTGGTCACTAATACTATAGCTTCTACAGTTTCCAAGGACAAGTATATACACAGAATAATGGCGCTCCGATGGAATCCTCACTTTCACCCGTCCTTGCAGAAGCAATATTTCGCCCAACTGAACGGAATATATTCTCCGGCATTACCCCACGGCCTACCACTTGGCTGCGTTATGCAGACGACATGTTTTTTGTATGGCCTAACGGAAAAGAGACTCTTTCGATGTTCTTTGATAAAATCAATGATATGCATCCTACGATCAATTTCACGATGGAGCTTGAACACAACAATGCTTTACCTTATCTGGATGTTCTATTGTGAAAATCGCCTGACAACCGCCTCGGTACACAAGTCTACTACAAACCCACGTCCGTCCCCAACCTGATGTCCCGCAGAATACAAAACAGCTATCTTCCGTTCCCGAATTCAAAGAGCCTTTGGCGTTTCCTTCGATACCCATTCTAGACAACACGAAATTGAAAGCGTCATCAAGTTAGCCACTGATGCAGGATATTCGTTGAATCAGATACGTCATTTTATCCAAAAAGCCAGGGTCAAACATTCTAATCTTCCTGTGCTGCAGATACGTTATTTAGGCTCAATTCCTTAAATACCAAATGTGTCTTAGAAACTCAAAAACGCCCTGCAAAAGATGAACTACGGCGTCGGCATAAGGTCTCCTGCATCTTTATATACGCAGGAGAGAGGTGAAAAACCACCTCTCTCATGCGACGCAGGTGTTTATGCGATCCCTCTACAGTATCCGGACGGCTCTAAACGTTAATACATTGGAATGACCAAGCGTTCGTTCGGAACCAGAGTCAACGAACATAAAAGAGACACAAAATACGGTAAAGTAGCCACGGCACTATCCAGAGAAGTGGAATTCAAGTCCGCTACTCCTATGTGGGACGATATAAAGAAATTAGGTACTTACTCTACCCCTAAAGGTACAGCCATTCGGGAAACCTTGGAGATCATTACCAACAGCGACACTTGCAGTGATTGCGCCTCATTCGAGTTGCCACGAATTTGGAACCAATTCTTCAAGTAAAGCCTTCAGCCTACCAGGATACCGAGCGTGCAACCAACGTGATGCGTCATATCTTTAAATGAATATAATGTCGCATCTGTTGTTGTCAAGTCAAGTTTCCGCGTTCAAATTGTTAATGCGTTCTATTTTTCAGTTGCAGTTTCTGTCTAACTTCCTTCAGGAAGCCATCTGGTTGATATGCGAAAGCTTGGAAACGCTAATGTGTGTACTTTCTACGCCAATAAATCGGATCACTAGTACAGTGTTACTATTTACTGTTTTCCGTGTTGTTACTCAAATGACAATTTAACATTCTGTAGCCATCTGAACGGTTAGTTCCTCCAATCTGTACGAGGAAATCTGGATCATGCAGTATTTCGAAGATTAAAATTGATTTCCCTTGTGGTAGAGTAGTCAGAAATGTTAGTTTCTGGCTAGTAATCAATATTGAGCACCAGGGCCGTAGTTACCGGGAAGACAGGGAAGGCGGTTGCCCTCCCAGAATGGTCATTTCCGGGGAGTAAATTCATGCTCTGGGGTATGTAAAAAAAGGGTAAAAATTGTAACTGAAAAAGAAAGTTACAAACCCTTCAGCATTGGTAACGAGTAACAGTACACCAATTATGTAGGAAATAGTAACACTATGCTAGTGATCCGATTTATTGGCGTAGGAAATAGACACATAAGCGTTTCCAAGCTTTCGCACATCAACCATATTGGCTTTTTCTGTCTAGCTTCCTTGAACAAAGCCATCTGGTTGATGTGCGAAAGCTTGGAAACGCTTATGTGTCTATTTCCTACGCCAATAAATCGGATCACAAGTATAGCATTACTATTCCCTTCAGTATTTTCTTTTTAAAGACTTCAGTTAGTCTCATACAGTATTCCATGCAGCTAACCAGGGTACAGATTGACCTGGGGAGTAAATATATCGTATCTATGAAGGGAAGTTTTCAAACCAGCGAAGGCGCAGTGGTCTAAGCGATGGCCTTTGATCATTCGTCCGAAAGGGATCCGGGTTCGAATCCCGTGAGGCATGGATGTTGTGTTTGTCTTACGGTACTGGCTCTCCACCTTCCGTGGAACCAGTGACCCTAAATTAGGGACGGGCGACTGCTTATAGCCCATTGAGTGTCTCACGGTGGTCGTTAAACCTCCAATCAAAAAAAAAAAAAAAAAGACGAATGGAGGCATAGAAAACAATATGCTGATATGCCTAACCTCCATGACCTTCCCCAAACATGTCGTTGGGATGAAGAACTAATTAATAATTTGTACTTTGTCACAGAAAGTTCTCTTAGCGTTTAACCTTGAACGGAATTTTCTTTAGCCCTACCCCTAAAGCTGCTTCCTATTGTTACGTTCACTATCCGATACTCATTCGTTCTGAGCTGGTTTGTTTTTCGTTCTGCATTTCTGTGGAGTGTTGTGTTGCCGGCGTTCACATAACGTTTACGCTTTACATCCTGTGGTTGCTGGGTATTTACATTTTTAATAAATTGTCAAAAACCTGAAGTGCGATTTTTGAACGATTTTCTTTTCTTTTGATTGAAGGTTTAACGACCACCGTGAGCACCTCAATGGGCTATAAGCAGTCATCCGTCCCTAATTTAGGGTCTGGACAAAGATCTCTCAAAAAAAAATTCTGAGCGTATTTTTTTCTTTCTTGATGAACGATTTCGTAGTCTCTGCAATTTCGTAGCGCTGCTACACAAGTGGTCAAAAGGATCAAATCAACGACAAAAATATTTCTTTATTGGCCTACCATGCTGTCTAATTTTATTTATCCATTTATTTTATGAAGTTTTTCGGTCCAAACAAATTTATTTGTTGATAGTGCGATAAGGGATTGTATAACAAAAAGACAGAGGGAAATTTGTATACAAGGTGTTTGTACATGTATTTGTTATTGTTAGTTACAGTTTGTGTTAGCCCCCTCCTGGAAGCGATGCTATGGTCGCCCATGCTGAATTCTACTGTACTTAAATCAATGCGTAGTGAACTGCTTTTGTAAAGTTTAACTTTTTAAACAAGAAATTGAAATTAAATATGTTGCATCGCATCGTACGAAGTTTGCATAATATTCAAACTGAGTATTCATAAGGGAAAAAGCAAAGTTATGGTTTTTGAGAGAGGAACTGGTAGTACTGAATGTAATACAATAAGTCCAACTGGCACGGTGATTGAACAGGTGAATAAGTTTGTGTGTTTAGGAAGCGTATTTGACCGATAACAAATTGGATGATGAAAATAGTAGGCGAGTGAATTCCTCATTGAAAGTCATGGCTGCTTTGGGAGGTTTTCACAGGAATAATGGGTTCTCAAGAAAGTCCCGCATGGATGTGTATGAAAGTGTAATTGTTCCTACTCTGATGTATGGCAGTGAAACCTCTGTACTACAGAAGAAACATAGCAGTCGTTTGTGTGCTGGAGAAATGCGTTACTTACGCGGCGTTTGTGGCAAGACACGTTCTGATCGTGTGTGTGAGGAATGAGGATGTGTTGCAGTTGCGTAATAATGTGAAGCAAAATGTTGTTAGCAAGGTGGAGACTAATATGCTTCGGTGGTTTGGCCATGTTGAAAGAATGAGTAATGAGATGCTTAATAAGAAAATGTTTTTAGCCCAAGTGGCTGAGAGGAAAGGCAGAGGAAGGCCAAGTCAACGAAGGCTGAAAATGGACAAATATAAGAAATAAATATGAAAGTTTTGAAACGTGGCCGACTTGTTTATAGGTATCTAGTGAAGATTATATCAAAAGTCCTGACGAATCAGAGGTGAGCTCTAGCCGCCATCTTGAAAAATAGGTATTTTGTTTGGGTTTTCGTGAATATCTCGAAAACGGTTGGTCGTAGCCCAAACATACTGGTGACAAATTGAAGCTTACAAAATATCCTACAAAAAAGGTTGGATTCACGTTTTTTTGTATCTCTAATATTTTCTGAGATAATCGGGTGTCAATGTTGTACTCTTTCGCTGATCGCTATGTTATCACTAGGTTATTTGTATGAAAAACCGTAGTGATAACATAGCGATCAGCGAAACAGTACAGCATTGACACCAGATTATTTCAGAAACTATTACAGATACAAAAAAAGTGAATAGAACCTTTTTTGTAGGACATTTTGTAAACTTCAATTTGTCACTAGTACTGTATTTTGGGGCTACACCAACCGTTTTTGAGATATTCACGAAAAAACGAAAAAGCGTCCTTATTTTTCAAGATGGCGGCTAGAGCTCACCTCTGATTCGTCAGGACTTTTGATATGTATAATCTTCACTAGATACCTATAAACAGGTGTGCCAAGTTTCAAAACTTTCATATTTATTTCATTTGAAAACCGTATTTTGACCGGACTAAAGGATGTCATAGGAGGATCAGATTCAGGAGTGTCTGCATGAGAAAAAGTTTATGAGTGTGAAGTGCAGAAGGTCTTATGTACGTCGTGTGATGAATGTCAGTGACGCCCGAGTTGTGTATCAAGATCGATGTAAATTGAGAAGTTTGATACGGCAACAGTAAGTAAGTAATCAGTAAAAAATTTGAAATGGTGAAAATCTTCCAAATACGTGGAGACAATGTAAATAGACAAAGTCATCGCTCTCTTCACGTTTTTCTTTAATTAACACAGAGCAACGGAATAAATTGCAAATTGTTCATAACTAACCAAGTGCGTAAGGCGAACGCACTGGGCTAGTAAGGCGAACGCCAGGTGCTCTAGTGCCATTTCCGTACACAGAAATATAACTTTTCGGTTGGTGTGTGCTAATTAAAGAAAAACGTGGAAAGAGCGATGACTTTGTCTATTTACATTATCTCCACGTATTTGGAAGATTTTCACCATTTCTTTCGTCCTTTGGAGTTATTAGCTAGAACTAAATAGCTTGTAACGTTAAACCTCACCAGATTGAAACGTCTCAGTTGCTGAGCCCATCCCTAAGGATTTGTGAAGTCAGATGCCGACAGATAAACACACATAGCACCGTGGATTGTTGGCACCGTAGAATAAAGCGAGCGCACTCGGCTAGTTATCAAGAGATCTGGTGTTCGATCCCAGCGGTGTCGAAATACAAATTTTCGGTTGCTGTGTGTTAATTAAAGAAAAACGTGGAAAGAGCGATGACTTTGTCTACTTACATTTATTTAGATAAAAATTTATCAGGTAGTTTGTATTCCTTTGTGGAGCTATCTCAGAGAACAGCTTAGTGATATGTATGTATGTATGCATGCAGCTGATCGTCCTGAAAACCATAAGATTTACCTTTCATGATGAATACCTTATAAATAAAAAATGTCCTGCTAAATCTTTAGAAACGTGAAAACGATGAATTAACGACTGCATTATTCCGGTGACGGAAATTTTATAGATAGCATCAAATAATAACGGACTCTGATGGGCCTTCCAATTTCTTAGTCGCCCCAGGAGTAATAGAAGATGGGCAATTCGTGAAAGGATGCTCCGTGAATCTCTCAGTGTGCTCGTCCGAGTCCAACCATGCGTGGCGATCAGCCACAGCATTCCCAAAGTAATCCTCTCTCGCTGAATACTCAGAATCTACAGCGGTAAACTCCCGAAAACGAAATCTCTAATCCCGCAGTGAGTTCACGCCAAAAGCATAGGGGTTCGCAACGAATACGGTTCCAATTACCTCTGGGAAGCATTCGACACAGAAGTATTAGGCTGCTAGGTGAGTTCTGCTATGTAGTCTATTACCTTCTCTCTGGAATTTCATGGAATCAAGATAAACAATTTCACAAACAAACAAAAATATCCTCGCATCATTCTCCCTGCGGGTAATCTAGGAGAGCGTCTTTGCGCTCAGATAAAATCGGGAATTTTCGTTCCAAATCTTCTCGACAACTTTTAGTGACGTTAAGAAACTTCATCCAGACCGTAGCCCCCAAAGATCTCCAGGTCTGAATTCCTACCCCATTGCGAATATAAGTTGGATATTTAGTAATAGGTATCCATGACTGCAAAGTCATAAGGGCCTAAAAATATTCCTCTTTCAGAAGCGGATTGAACTTTTCAAAAAAAGAAAAACTAAGAAACGAGTAAAAATCTGAATGCAAAAACCCTATCATGAAAAATATTTCAAAGTCGTGAGCGTGAGCGGAATGCAGTGCATAAAATATGAAGTTAAAATAAATCCGAGGGGATTCTCTCTCCTCTGTATGTCTGAATATGATCCTGAAGACATAATAATTTATGAATCAGATTTCCTTTAATCAATGATATGAAAAATGGGTATGTTTTTCATCTGGCGATAATTTTTTTCGCTGAAAGAAAAGAAATATGAATTAGGGGTGATCTGCTACGTTGCTTGAAATAGTCCAAATAGGGAAATATACACTCTGATGCATTGTCTTATTGTGCTCATATTCTATCTATCCTCTTCTAATTAAAAGTGGTGCTAAGATCAGAGATATTAGCCCTACTTTTGATCATTTTAGGAAATTAAATTGAAAAAAGAGGGGGAAACGAGTACATCTGACTGCTCAGTCTCTCCGTCTAATCGTCATAAGTACAGCGGTGTGATAATTTGCCTCTTGGGAGTACATATGAAAAGGTATTTTTGTATTGAAAAGTGGATAGCCTGACAAAGGAACTTCACCTCTTCCCCGCTTTATCCTAGCGTAGAATTTTTCACCTGGTATTCATCGCGACTTAACTGTTTATAGCACGTCTTTTGTAAAAAAGAACGAAATGAAGGATCATCATTCGTATATTTGTCCGTCCGTCCGTGGACACCATATTCCTTCAACTAATAGTCCGATTTGAAAAACTATTTTTGAATATAGAAGTTTGGAATGTGGGAATGACGATCTTTGATTTTGTTTTTGTTTATTCACGATGCACAATACAATTTTATCGCTAGAGGGCGTAAATGCCGATGACATAGAATTCAAAATTCATTTTATCTCATATATTTATTTGCTCCTAAACGTCCGATTGAAAAAATTCTTTCAGCTTTCGAGTCCATTTATGCCGAACAGTATTTTAGGTATTTTTTTTTGGGGGGGGGGGGAGGTTTAACGACCACCGTGAGCAACTCAATGGGCTATAACCAGTCGCCCGTCCCTAATTTAGGGTCACTGCTTCCAGGGAAGGGAAAGAGCCAGTGCCGTAAAACAAACACAACATCCATGCCTCACCGGGTATCGAACCCGGACCCGTTCAGACGAATTATCAGAGGCCATCGCTTAGACCACTGCGCCACCGGGGCGGCGATTTTTTAGGTATAGTCACGTTTTCAAGTTACGCATATATTTTCCGCTAGTGGGCTAAAAACTAAACTTCGTTTTCCTCGATACCTCTGCTTCTAAAACTCCGATTTGAAAAATTCTTTGTGCAGAGGATATAGCTCCAGGTTCGAAATCTTTTGCGTATAGTTTATAATTTTTGGTAAAAAATGGTTTGGCCACCAGGGGGCGTAAGTGTTAATTTCTGCTTCGGTAGAATTTGCAGTAAAATCTGAGCTTCTAAAATCTCGATTGAAAAAATTCGTTCGTGGACCGATACCACTACTTTCATAAAAAATTTCGGAATATTTTCTTCTTTAAATAATATATGGTTTCTCCGCCAGGGGCGTAGATGTATATCTTATTTTTGTCGATATCTCTGCATAAGGGTCCAATTAAAAAAATCCTTCTTTGTTGGAGAGCGTTTCCGTTGCGAAATGTTTCTCATATAATTTCAAGATTTTCAGGTAAATCATACTTTCCGCTAGGGGGCGTAAAGGTAAATTGCCTTTTCCCCGATATCTTTGCTTCCAAAACTCCGATTTGAAAAATTCTTTTTGCACCGAATACAGCTTCTGATCAAAAATGTTTCACTTTTATCAAAAACAAAACCCCACAAACTCTCGTGGCACCGTCTCAGTCAACCAGTTCACAGGCAGAAGATAGATGCGTTGGTGTACGGTTTCTTTCTTCAGACAGTCCATTTCGCTCCCTCGCACCAGGTTCTCCCTCTGCCACCGTTCTTCACCCTACAGCAGCAACTTTCTCTCTTATCAACCCGGTGTCGTCTCCCACTTCCGTACCTGCCATTTCCGTACAAATGAATTTTTGTACCGTTTCCGTACACATCCAGGTGCTCTAATGCCATTTCCGTACACAGATGTGATGATCCGGGAGCAGCGAAATATGCGTGAAGGAAGACAGAGGATCGGGGACGTACTGATCGCCCTCGTACCTCTCCCCTCCTTCTCCCCACTGTGGGAGGGTCACGGCTATTAGAACATGTAGCCTTACGCAAAAGATTTTCAAAATCCTTTGTGGAAACTTTATACGAAACTGGTTAAAGAAATAGCCCGGAATTTTTGACGGCAGCTTTGAACAAAATATTAAAAAGAAAAGCAGTTTTTCCCCCGCGGTTTTGAAATTAAACATCTGCGAAGACTGCTGAAGATTGTAAAGATGGAGTTAATGGACCGCCTGTTTACTCTTCAGTTTTTATTGCTTTTCTTTCCCACTATCTGGACAACCTGTTTAGTCTTCAGTTTTATTGCTTTTCCTACCCTATCATGAGCGCCTATTGGTTGACGAAAACAGTGAATGGAGATCTCTATGACGTCGGAGGAACTCGAAAGGGAATCAGCATTTACTTTCGTCCTTAGATTCTCCACGTCTGATACCAAACGCAGTGAAACTGTACGGAAATGTCACTAACCGATTTGCTGTGTACGGAAATGGGACAAAATTCCTTTTGTACGGAAATAGCACGTACGGAAGTGGGAGACAATGATCAACCCAGCCCGAAGAGCACAAAGTCGTCCTTCGTTCCTTCTTGCCTCAGTGTGCTTCGGAGGAGGTAGACGGGGAAGGGGTCGCCCCGTTGAAAAGTTCGGGGGAAAAGAGGGTCTCTTGAACAATGAAAGTAAAGACTGCTTCCAGTTCAGAAACGTTGGAAGCGTCAGGAATTCGCTAAGGGGAATTCCACTTACGCTGAAAAAAAGGGGATCTTGCTTGCCAAGATTTGTTTCCGATAAAATTTACGAGGAGTTTTATTTAAAAAATTCGATTTATACAGTAAGGCTGCTTCAACTCGTTCGGTATAGGAAAGTGCGTTGCACATTATTTTGAAGCTATTTTGATGCAGATTTCCAAAAGTTCGAAATACGTAATAATTCGTTATATCCGGGTTCGATATAAACGGTTTCGACTGTATATTGCGTTGCAAAAATCAACCAAAACTATCCAGAAAGAAAGCGCCATTTACCTCAAAACAAATCTCAGCTTTCTAAAACATTAGCAAGGAAATGTTTGTAGTCCCTGTAAATAGCTATATACAAAAGAGCATTTCCTGCCCGGTGATCGAGTTATCATAGGCTTGGGATTCTGGCTAATCATGCGAGTTGGGCTTGAGTTTATTTCCTAAATTAGCATGGATTGTGTGTTTGTCTCAGTATTATTTCCGTTCGTTTCCTGGAACCTGGAGACCTAAAATTGTCTGATGATGGGCGACTGCTCATTGGTGCCTTTACAAAATGCGTAAACAAACAAATAGTATACAATAAAACATCAAAAAGACGCCCACTGGCAAGCTACAAACCATGATCCTTTGTCTTACTGGGATCTTGGATTTCTCACACGGTACGCGGTGTCAATCCAATGCAAACAGCATATAACACAACTGTTTTTTTCAAGCAACACGTTTCCAGTCCTGAGTTGCAGTTTCGTAATTCCTTTTACCCTCATGAGACGACGAAAAGTTTTCGAGAATTTTTTTCGCTCTTAATATTCATATACGGGCAATTTCCCTACTCATGTGTGTTGTTGAATGGACGCACAGAAACAAACTGGACACAACGAGCTACCTAAATGTTGCAGCTTAGCTCTGCCTGGAGATGCCTCACGATGTATGATCGTACCCTAGCTACTCGGTAATGGTATTCCGTTACATTTTCTTCGCCCTGTTGATCACTTTTGTATTTTGCTTTATGAAACACCCTTGAAAGTTTCTGCACCCTAGATTTTCTATAAGTTCCATTACTATTGCTGAAAATTCCTCAGCCAGCGAGATTTAAACGATAAAAGGTTCTTCAAGTCCCATCAGATCTGCCTTTTACCTGTTTGTTGCCCTTGTAGTTTCACCTCGTTTTACCGCCATGGTATTTATAAGGCTGTGAGATCACGTATTCTATATATCGGGTCCAGGACATCCCAGTAGTTCGAATGGCCAACTACAGTTGAGTTGGGCGAGGACTTGAAACCAGCAAGTCTGCTCCAACCACCACAAAAGACCAACCGTGCTTCTGAGAGTACGTCAAGCTGTACATTTAGCTGAAAATTCCATCTCATTCCAACTGCCCCAACCGCCATCAAATAACCCTCCGTGATTCGGAGCGTACGTCAAGCACGCGACCGTTTAATTGGTCAAGGGCTCGATCCCAGTCTGACTGCCGCAACCACCACAAACCCGCCAGCCAGCCGCCCAGATGTACAGAACATCCCTCTAAAAATAACATCATTTCCTTCAAATAATATCATCTCTTTCAAATAATATCATCCCTCTAAAAATAAAATCATTTCCTTCAAATAATATCATCTCTTTCAAATAATATCATCCCTGTAAAAATAAAATCATTTCCTTCAAATAATATCATCTCTTTCAAATAATATCATCCCTCTAAAAATAAAATCACTTCTTTCAAATAAGATCATTCTTTTAAAGATAAGGTAATTTCTTTCTCAGTGTGTCCAAAGTCAAACTGATTGACGGACACAGTGATACCAGTATAATGGATATTTGGAAATTTTCATAAATCACAAGACATACTAAAATTTTAAAACGAATTGTCTTGTACACCAATTAGCCATTACATTATGACCGCCCCCAGCCTAGAGAAATGAGCTCCCCTGGAGACCGAACGGTAGCGCAGATGAAGTTCACAGAGCAGTATAGATACAATCCGAGAACCGACTTTCGGTTAGCTGAGTGTTCGAAGACAGAATGGGAAAAGCGCCGATTTATCGGAGTATGATAAAGGACTAAATGTGATGTAACGGCGCCTCGAAACTACGATCTCGGAAATGGGCCAAAGGTCATCGAGATTGGACCGTGGATAATTGGAAGAAGGTGGCCTAGTTTGACGAATCACGATTACTGGTGCATCACGTAGACAGCCGAGTGCTGATACACCGATTTCCAACGAAGGCTATATCACCTGGATGCATTGTGGGGTGGAAACAGGCCTGCGGTGGCTGGGTTATGCTCTGGGCGATGTTTTCTTGGGACATTTAGGCCCTATTATCCCAAAAGCACAATTCCTGGCAGATGTCAGGTATCTGAATATCGTTGCTGATCAAGTTCACCCATTCATGGCAACTGTGTTCCCTGCTGGTGATAGCCATTACCAAAAGGATGATACGCCATGCCACACTGTCAGCATTGTCAAGGAGTGGTTCGAGGAACATGCTGGTGACTTTCTGTTAATGCCGTGGTCTCCAAATTCACCTGACATGAAGCCAATCGAACATTAGTCGCTCGACTTGGAAAATCGGGCTCGCGCTAAATCACGACCACCCCGAAATGTACGGGAACTGGAGGACCTGCTGTTGTCATTATGGTACCAGGTACCCCAAGATACCTGTCGCCACCTCATGGAATCGATGCCTCGCCGAGTGGCCGCTGTTTTGTGGGCTAAAGAGGGTCCTACAGCTTATTATGTAGGTGGTCGTAATGCAATTAATTTAGAAGAGATAATGAGTTTACTATTGCTCATCGGTGTATCTGTTGCAATACTCTAATCCTTCCAAAAATATTATTGGAATATCTATGAAAGGATTCCTGATTAAGAATAAGTGGCAAACATCTGTGTTAATACAGTTAATTTATGCTATTCATACTATTTATTTACTTTGATAATGGAGCAAGTTCGGGAGACAAAGGATAACAAATATTAAACTGCATTAATTTCCGCATGTGTCATTTCATTTCATTTATTGCATTTTAGTTGTTACAGACATGGTATTACATAATCATAAATATATAACACAAATAATATATTTTTGTAACTGTAACAGGGAATGAGGAGGGAAAAGGCCTGATAGGCTTGACGTGCCCTTTTCTCCCAAAGTTCAAAATTTTCATGAAAATAAAAAAAATTAAAAAAAAAAGATAAACAAGTCAAGTCCACACAATATCAAACACAGCTAGGGTGGTACTATCAATTAATAAAGGTAATAGTAATTATGAGCTTTTGGTCAGTAAGAAATGCCTGAGTTTTCCTTTAAATATATCAATTTTATTAAGTGATACAATATCAGTAGGAAATGTATTCCATAATGCAGGACCAGTATAATTAACAAATGATCTAAATCGTTCTGTTAGTGGAAACATGGGATTAGTGTTTTGTCTCGTGGAGTAATCATGACAGTACTTATGGTAATTAAATCTTTGTAGTAACCATTTTTAATTCTCAAAAACATTAGTTTACCTATACTGTAGATATGCAATTGTTGAATAGTTAGTATATTAAAATCGAATGATGCAAGTACACATTTTCATTGTGTACTGGAATTACCGTGCGTTATAGCATTCATTATTAATGTTTCACGCAGATATTTTATGTGCAATTATTTAGAATGTAAAGCAAATGATTTCTCTGTCATTTGTTTAGTTAACATAAAATCACACCAAATCAGAGCAAGTTTAGTTACAACCGCACTGTATAGTTCAGCTGTAAATATAGGCATTTTCCTAAGAGTCAATATCACTCCTTTTGAGAAGTCAAAATAATCTAACAACTCCTCTTTCGAAAACAGTTATGCTGCCCATGATTGAAAACTTTTTCGGAGAAGCCATGTTTCCGAATGTTTAGTCTGTCCTTTCAAATGCTCACTGGAATGAATTTAAGCAATTGTTCTAAGAGCTTTTGTTTCCACTTTTGCGCATTGCCAATTTTTTCCCCCATTTTGTTATTAATGGTGGAGCCAGTCGATGTAATTAGCCGCCATTCTCAGACATTTTTCTCACAAAACATTTTTCACGCGCGAACTTCAAGGGCACATTCTTTAAAGAGTTAGTCTTCTTTGTTCAGTTGTTTCCGAAATTCAACTTTCGTTTGTTTGGATAAGCGTCGGCCGCAAATATTAGCGTCAGATTTGAAACCTTGCGACATTGTAGGTTGCACTTTTCCGTATAGTCGGAGCTGTAGCTGAAACCGAAAATGAAGTGTTTATTATTCATTTTTCCATTGTTGTTAGGCAGAAAAGCGTTACTCCAGTATGAAAAATAAAAATTGCGTGTGTTATTAGTTTGTTGTTACGAATTCCAGTAAAGTTCCAATGTAATTTTCAGATGCATAAACACAGTTAAACAAACTAAAGAGCATTTTGTAAAGCTTAGTAATTTAAGAGCGTATGCATTTTTATCTTGCACAGATCAAACGCTTTTTAAACGCAACTGCATATTGGAATTGAATCTGTAAACTTTTGTCTTTGGTTCAGTATACGCGGTAATGCACTGTTTGAAACAAGGCGTCTCGATTTCTTCCATCTGAAATATTCATACAGTAATTAATTTACAAGAGATAATGAATTTACTAAGGCATGACTAAGTGTAAATCAAAACTGTCATTTTAGTACGTCTTTAGAAAAGAGAAAGCGCGTGATTTTAGTTTCAATTTATCCGACATCCACATCTGTAAGGCAGATTCGAAAAATTACTTTTCTACCAGATGGGTCGAAATGAAAGAATAAATTTGGTAATATCAGGAGCGAATTGGCCCACTGACACAGTGGGATATTTCTATGTGGACCACTTGTAAAACTGCCGGCTTTCTGTTATTCTTTTTGTCTGTATTTTGACGTAGAACAACGCATTATGCAACGATACAGATTAAGAGTGGACGCGACATAATTGTGTGACCGATTTCAACTCGCAATAACTCCGGGTTTATCGGGGGCGTAGCAGCGGCGCTAGTATGCTTGATAGCGCATAGATTACATTTAGTGACATTTATAAGCGATGGGGTTGGAGGATCAATGGCAGTTCGTGACTGCGCGCCGAAATGGAAGGCCATATTTGTGCTCTGCGCCGCGAGTATATTTTTGTTTTCGTTTTCAATACTTCCGAACTAAAGGTGTTTGAACAATGATTTCCCTATGTAATTAATATTAACTTAATTGGCTAGTCGTTTGAGTTGAAAAAAATACAATTGCAACTGTTAACAATAAGAGCAGATGGTAATGTAACTAGTGTACTTTATTATTATTACTCTGCTGAAATGGGCAAAAACTGCTTGATCGTCAATACGCCTATCTACTTGACGCCGCAGATCACACCTAAGTGAGCACGACAGTTCATGCTGCGAAACTTGGTTTGTTACACCCGCAACTTTGCAATGACTTCGACGAGTTACGTTTGTGGGACCTACCGATCATTCTTAACGGAGATTTCAATATAGACATCAAATAATCGGACAAGGATTGGTTTCTCGAGTTTATGCACTCAGAGTTCCAGATGAACTTAGCTACTGATCCGGCTCAACACACAACGCTGGGCTACACGACTAACGATGCGATATTCACACGCGGCGTACAACTGTTCCGCAGAGTCAACTATATTTCTTACTTCTCCTATCATCGACCACTGTTTGCTATAATTCACAGCCCCATAGACTTCAAGATCAGCAACATCGATTTCCGGCACAGCAGCAAGTGCAGGTAATAACATAAGTATTGCGGATAGAGATTCAAACGATGATTCTGACCTACACATGTAAGACAAAATAAATAAGCAATATTACCAACACGCACTGTGTATTTTATTGACGATCTTATAATAGACACAAGACAGGATATACGTAGTTCCACGTTTAAACACAGCGGGCGAATCCACTACGGACCCATCGGTTTTTTGGAAAGGACTAATTATTATTATTATTATTATTTTTAGTATATTTAACGACCACCGTGAGCAACTCAACGAGCTATAAGCAGTACCCCGTCCCTAATTTAGGGTCACTGATTCCAGGTAAGGGAGAGAGCCAGTGCCGTAAGACAAACACAACAACCATGCTTCACCGGGATTCGAACCCGGACCCCTTTCGGACGAATGATCAGAAATTCAGAAGGTCTTTATTGCTCATAAAATTATGTACAATAAAAAACGTCGCCAGGAAAAGACACTTCCGGCGTCACAATCAAAAAACATAAATAATAAAACATTAAAAAAACCTGCCAATAGGCAGTATGTAACTTTCAGCATATAATCACTTGCAGTATTAAAAAGATTGTGCCTGGGGAAAAAAACACATATTGTAATAGAACAAAAAAAACAATAAAATAAAAAAAGACCAAGTCATAGCACCTAAAAAAAAAACACATAAAAACCATTACAGAAGAAAGGAAACACGGCCTTGACCAATATCGCACCATGTCTCATCAATTTTCCAGGTTTGAAAAAAGGACAACACACGATCAGCTGATTTGGAAATATCAAACTCAGTTTGAACGATAGAGATGATTGATGAGCGAAATTGTCTGCAGGGAAAACGGCGAGAAGCATGATAGCGACGCAATGCTGGATCATCAACAGAAGATTGATACAAGTGATAATAGTAAGTTTAGCCTGAAGGAGGAAAAAAGCACACAATTGATTATGATGAATTGCAGATTGATGATGACGGCGAAGGTAGAGAAAGTGCATCATGGTGTGAAGTGAGGGGAAAACTTTTTCGGTAAGTGAAAACATCAAGGAAAATAAAGGCTGTAAAACCAAACAAAGAGAGTAGGAGTGATGTACATCAGCAACAGTGGAACAAAAAAAAAACAATCCGGAGAAAGAAGATGACGAAATCGATGAAGGGGACGTGGAGTAAGAAGACGTTGATGAAGATGGAGCCAATGAATATCTTTCGCACGTGGTGTAGGAAGAGAAATATTGGTACTCATCCAGGTAGTATTTATCTCATCAGCTGGAATGGTACCAATCGGGATTGGAGCAGTGAAGTATATCAAGAAATTATAGTAAAGTGGCTTCATAGATATTTTGTGCAAAAGATAGGGAACATCATTCAAATAAACAAGTAAGGGCAAACAGTAAGCAGCTGAAAGGGTGAAAATCAATCCATTTTGATCTGCACGGGAAGGGTAAAGAGTTTGGATGCACTTTTGAATAAAACGGAGTTGAGAACGTGAAGCTGATGTGTCAGGCAACGGAGGAGATATAGACTGAAACGATGTTCAACGGAGTGCAGAATCAACGAGCTGATAAATCTTTACCACTCCACACGCAAGCCAAGTGGAGAAGTGAAGGTAGGGGTGTTAGAAGAATGGATAGCAGAGGAAAAGAAGAGAGGTTCTGCCAATAAATCATTTGTAGTGGAGGGAGGGAGCCGGAATGGACATAAGGAGCGCCAAAAGGAAAGCACAGAAATGTAAGTATCGGGGAAATGTCTGGGAACAGAAAGAAAAAGTCCATCTGCAGAAAGGTCGAGACAGTAAGAAATGGGCTACGGGGAAAAGTAGAGTATCGATAATGGTGTGTGAAGAAGATAGAGGAAGGGAGAGTTCACGAATAAAATTAAACAGATGAAAGGATTGGAATTTCAGAGACACATCAGCAAGGCCAAGGCCGCCAAACGACAGAGGAAGAGTTAAAGTAGATCGGTGAGCCCAATGAATGGTACTCCAGATGAATTCTGTAAACACGCGTTGAACATTCTTCAAAAAAATCTTCGGTGGCGAGTTGGCAATCCAGGTATGAAAAAACATCGGTAAAATAAAAGTATTGATTAAGTAAGCTCGATTGAAGAAGGAAAGTTTAGTTTTAAGGTAACGGAATGGAACAAGACATTAATTAATTTTTTGAATAATCGGTGTCCAGGTTGCCGCTGTAACCGCTACCGGAGAGCCCACGTAGATACCAAGCACTTTGATTATCGAAGATGACCATTGAGCTCCCCATGGGCATTCTCCTTGGGAAGTCCACGTACAGGTCCAGAGTCTTGAGCATTTTGAGACATTCAAAGCAGAACCAGAAATGGCGGCATATTCTTGAACGTAGTACTTGAAAAGAATCAGTGGAACGGAGAAACATCGTGAGGTCATCGGCATAAGCTGTTAAAACAATATGATGGTGTCGCTTGGTGGAGATATTTCGTGGAATGGTGGAAGAAATGCGGAAACGAAGAGCAATCAATAATGGTTCAAAAACAAGAGAAAAAATTTGACCAGGCAGGGGGCAACCCTGCCTGGTCCTGTTAGTAAACGGAATGGTGGAAGTAGAAAAATTGGCGGTACGAACACGAAAGGAAGCGTCAGTATAGAGATTTAGAAATAGCAGTAATGAAAGTAGGAGGAAAGCCAAAGTGGCGTAGAACAGTGAATAGATAAGATTGGTTATTTGAGTCAAAAGCTTGTTTTTGGTCAAGGGAGAAAATTGCCAGGGGTTCCGAAAGCCTGGACGCCAGTGAGTAAAGGTTACGTATAGTGAGGATATTAGAGGCGATCGAGCTGGAAGGAACCGTGTAATTTCGGTCTGGGTGTATAATGTCAGAAAGAACAGGATTAAGACGAAGGGCGAGAATTTTAGCAAATATTTTGTAATCAGTATTAAGAACCGAGATGGGCTGCCAATTAGTTAGAAAATTGAGGTTACCGAATTTGGGGATAAGACGGAGAGTTGCAAAAGAAAAATTGGAAGAATCAAAGTGTGGAGTAGAAAATAATAATCATAAGCAGCAACCAACAAAGGAAAAAGGATTGGAAGAAAGAATTAAAAAAAAAGGAAGGGGGAGACCATCTTCTCCCGGGGCAGATCTGTCATTAAGGTTGTAAACGGAATTTCGAATCTCGGCTGGAGAAATCGGAGAGGAAAGTTGAGTAGTGAAATGATCAGGAACTTGCGGAAGATGTTGAATGAATGGAGAATTGACTGCAGAAGAAGTCAAATTAGGGCTGAAGTGTTGTCTGTAGAAATCAAGGGTGGCTTCACAAATTTTGAATTGGTCATTTGATTCGGATCCATCGGGAAGAGTAAAAAAAGTAATGGTTTTATTTTTAACAGCAGAGCGTTCCAACTGGCGAAGATTTTCAGTGGAGTTATCATCAAAACGAAGCGTAGCATACTTGAGTCGGGTAAGGGCAGATGAAACAGAAGAATTGTGAAAAAGACGAAGTTTAGCCTTGAGTATCTCATGATTTGGCGACGTTAACGGGGTTTGAAGTAGTTCTTGATTCAAAGAAGCAAGTTCCATGAACTGAATCGTGCGACGCTAAAAAGAGTAATCCCGAGAAAATAAAACAATTTGATTTTTCGTGGCAAGCCACAGAGCAGTTGGGTCATCGATGGAAGACAGAACAGAAACGGCATTCGAAATAATAGTCTTAACTGCTGGAACAAAAACTGGGTCTTTAAGAATGGAATTATCAAAATCCCAAACATGAGGGTGCGGGGTGACGGAAATAGAAGGAAAAAAGACAATAACAACTGGCCGATGATCTGAAGAAACGCTGAGAATATGGGAAACAGAACTAATAGCAGAATGGAAAAAATAAGAAACATAAAACCGATCAAATCTAGCAGGAACACAAAAAGAAGCAGCGGGGGAGGGGGTGACCAAGTAAATTATTTTGCTGTAGGATAAAGTAATCTGAAAGCATCCTGAAGGTTGAAATTAGAAATAACAGGTTGAAATTAGAAATAACTTGAGTAGGCTGGGAAACAAGTAAATGACGAGATTCTGTGGATCCAACTCTGTCATATGTAGGATTAAGAGTGCAGTTGAAATCACCGGCAAAAAGAATACTATCAGCAGGCGGAATAACCGTAAGAATAGAAACAACATGAGTAATAAGAGATTCAGCTTCAGTAGAATTTTGGGGTACATAAATATTGAGCAAATGAAAATAAACTGATTGGAGACGAAAGGAAATATATTGAAAAATACCCAGCCTGCTCTGTGACTCATGAATATCAGAGATTAAAGAAAGAAAACGACTATGAAAGTCAATAGATGTACCAGAACGGAAATTATGAAAGAACTGATATGGCCAACGCCGCCAACAGGAGGTATTGGTGGTAGAAGAGAACGTTTGTCTCTTGCAACATGATTATATTGGCCTTCAAGTGTCTGACATCCTCAAAAACCAGAGCATTCGCTGCCAAACAGGGAGACCCTGGCAATTAAAGGTTCGCCATTACGGTGGCTGTAAGTGACTATCAACATACCAGTTGAGCACTTTTAAAACATATTTGGTGCGACGACCATATTGAACCGACCAATCTGGCAGTTCAGTATTGTCAAACAATTCATCAACAAAGGATAATTGATGAATGACTTCTGGCAAATGACTTAGATGCTTTCTAATGTATGTCGATTTGATTAGAGAGCATTTATTTTGGACAACTATATAAAGACATCAATTCAGCAAAGATTAAATGGTGAATTGTGAAACTTTCCAAATATGTAGGAAGTTCGAGGATCTCGTGCGGAGGAACACATTCCCCTGTGTCCTCCTCTGGCTCACTCGTTGTAAGTTCAGTATCAGAAATAACAGAAGTAATGTCCATACAGTCATCAGCATCACTAAGTAGGGTAAATCTGTTTGAAGTGGTTAAGTTTGAAGAATCGCTGTCAGCTATGGAAGAAACAGAAGAACTGCGTGAAGAAGAATTAACTTTGTTGGGCCTTTTTTACCTCTGGTTACGGTTCGGAACAGGGTTTGTGGAGGTGAAACTAGCTGGACAGAGCGTTTAGCTAGGATAACAAAAGCAGAGGTATGTTTTAGTGGAAGGAGTGGAAAGTCAGTGTCCATGGAAGCAATAGGCAGCACTTCAGACGTTGGAGATAATGGTTTGAGGACCCGGTTGAGGCTTGTCAAAGAAAACTTCAGTTCTTCAGTTGTGGTCGCAACCTCCGTGGGCAAAGCAGTTAAAACAGAACTGGCATCATGAGCTGGAGGGGTGAAACTCTATGAATTAGAAACTGGTTGGTCAGGAAATAACGTTTTAGGAGCAGAGGTGCAGGCTTGATGATTTTCAAAACTATTAGCTACTGGAGAGAAACGTCGTGGGCATTCTCGTACTACATGCCTTCAGCTTTGCAGCTGAAACATTGGACTCCTGCAAATAAATTTATTGTAAGTTTATGGGAGTCAAAATCCAACAAAAGCGACGAAGGTCTCCGTAAAAAAGTTCATCGCTGGGAAACACTACTCGGTATTGTCGCCTCCCCCTCCCCCTTGCACGTTCGCATAGGGAGAGTCTTTCCCAACTGCTGACAGAATCTTAGTATGGCCAACAATACGTCCCAGTGATTCCAAAGCAGTAATAAGGATTGAGTCCGGGACGGCAGTAGGAACTGGTAAAATCTTGACCGTAATCGGTCGCTGTATGCAAGGAATAGATGGAAGATGAATTGGTCCAATGTCAATGCCCAAGAGTAAGATTTTCTCAACAGCAGGTCCAACCTTGAAGTGAGCAGTCACTCCCCCTCCCATACGTATCACAGAAACAACACTTTTAGATGTCGTAACATGTTGGCAAATAGCAACAAGGTATAATGGGAGGGGGGGGGTCACGCAATGTAGGAAAATATACGTTCAAACGTAAAGCATTAGAGTAGCTCTTACCTTCCTCAGACATCTCTGGAACTTTGACTTTAAGCACAGCTGCATCACGAGAAATTATCCCCGTTGTAGAACCAGCCTTCATAGAATGCACATTAGAAGCACTATTACGTATTACCAGCAGCTGCAGCATGTGAAGAAACAGGGAGTGGGAGGGGAGTGTTTACACCAGCCCCAACACCCAAAACTTGCGGCACAGCACTATATACAAGATTAGTAGAAGGACGAACAGTAGACATATCCACAAGCCTGACGTTGGTGGGAGCAGTAGAAATAAAAGCACTTGATGATCCACATGCAGCAAAAACACTAAACGAAGACGAAACTGGAAGCTGGGCTAAAGCCATCTCAGCTTCTAGCCCTAACGAAGTTGAGTGTTGCAATTCGCAACAGCCACAAGAGCAAAAAAAGGAACAACGTAATTGCAGTGATCCACTAACACAACTAATGAACTATAAGGTAAGCAAAAACTCAAGAACACGAAGCAATTAGTATAAAACTGTCAAAAATCACGAAATCCCAAAATAATCTCGGTAGCTCCGAAAAGTGCGACTGCTCAGTTATCAGAAGCCATCGCTTAGACCACTGCGTCTGCTATTCCTTCAAGATTGCGTCTGCGGTGTTGATGGCCACATATTTTTGTCCGTAGTTTCCAAGCGCTCAAAGAATTGAGGGGAAGATATATCTTTGTAGGCCTGTCTGTCGTCTGTGTGTATCCCGGAATCACTGGTTTTTATAAAATCCTAAATCAGGAAATCCGGGTTTTTCAAGTTTTTTTTTCGTTTTTTTTTTTTGTAGGAATTTGAGAATCCTCAGTTATGTCATTTCTAAAAATACCGTGAAGTGATATTTAATTAAATCTGCGTTTCCAGATTGAAAACTGTACGTAGTGCATGCTCAAAGGAATGCTACTTTTATCATTTTGGCAGCTGCATCTGTAACAAATAATTTTGTTTCTTAAGTTCCAATGAATACAATGAGCTAATTGTAGAATTGACAAAAAACACTGTAGTATGTTATAGCGCCAGGACTTAAGCATCCAGAGCTGAATTAATCTCCATAGTTTGCCTAAGTGCTCTGAAGTGCAAAATTTGACTTCAGAAATGCAATATTTGAAGCCTAACGTTGCAATTTTTGAGAGATTTCTAACATCGCAAATAAAGTTCAAAAATGCATTTTGGAAAGATTTCTAACATACTGGAAAACACATTTTACAAAAATGGTGCGAAGTTAAACTGCACAGGCACTAGTGGTTAGTTGTTGTGTAGCTAGTTAATATTATGTATGTAATACACAGGGTCTCTGAATAATGACTGTGCACTGAATGTACGAATTGCAGTAATTTAATAATAAGAAATGTTGAATGGAATTAGAGTAGAAGTGACCCGTCATGTGGAAATGATGGGGCCGCGGGTGGCCTAGTGGGCAACGTTCGTGACTGCCACGGAAAAGACCTCAGGTTCGATCCCTTGCAGGATACGAACGCTCGATCCACTAAATACCCGCAGTGCGTCGGATGGGCACGTTAAGCCGTCGGACCCCGGGTACTGGCCCCTCCGGTAATAAATAAGGGCGTCTTCCTCCCCTTTCTACTTCGCTTCCCTGTCACTTTCCTATCAGGCACTCTAGCCCAAATCTTCTAGCTACCTAATTCTAAGGGTTGTTTAAGACCTGGGGTCAGACACTCCCTTCCTAAAATCCTCTACAATCAATCAATCAATCATGTGGAAATGCTGTGTGTCTGGCAACCTGCATGTCTCCCCACCGCGAGGCACGCGTAGCTGTCATTCTGAGCGAAGATCATTTCCGAGCGCTTGGTAGACGGAGGCAGACATATCAAATGATCACTCGTCTCTGCACAAGGAAAATGGTGTTGACGGTTGAGCAGAGAGTGTTTTTTGGTGGAACACGTCTTTCGCCATGACGACAAGCACACGGACAAAATGTAAAAACTGTTCGCTGGGATATTTCGTGATGCAGATGTCCCGCACCATAATGCGGAACATCAGTTCATAGCGGAGTTTCGGGAAACTGGCAGTGTTCTGGATGCCCCCGTCCTGGTAGGCCATCTACGACAGACAAGACCGTACAGGATATCCAGGACAGGACACAAAGGAGTCCACACAAGTCCGTGAGTCGGCTGTCACAACAAGCTAATGTGCCAAAGAGTACACCACACGATATTCTGAAAAGGAAGTTGCGTTGCCACCCGTACAAAGTGTTTGTCGTACATCAGCTGAAAAAAAAACAGACCAGGATGCCCGTGTTCCGTACTGCAGATGGTTCCAAGAGTTCCTGTCTGAAGAAGGTGAGGACAATCTGGACGTGACTTTCTTGACAGATGAGACATGGTTCCACCTGTCCGTGCACATATACAGCCGAACCACTCATCTATGGGGTACTGAAAATCCTCACGAATTTAAGGAAGTGCCTCTTTACAACCAGGAGGTCGGTGTTTGGTGTGTCATGACTAGTACGCGCATTATTTGGCCCATTTTCTTCAATGAAAACTCAGAACGTTATCGCGCCCAGATTATCCAACTATTCATATCGGAACTCACGCAACGAGAAATCAACGAAGGATGGTTCCAGCAAGACAGTACTACTGCTCACACCGCTGGAGCGTCAATACACTTTCTGCAGGAATTTTCCGGAAATAGCATCATCTCTCGGAGACTGTGTTCTTCCCAGTCACCGGATCTGACACCACCTGACTTTTTCTGTGAGGAACACTAAAGGAGGAGGTGTACGCAGATAATCCGCATACACTTCAAGAGCTGTATGCTGCAATATCGACTCACATCCAATACATCACACCACATATCCAGCGAGAGGTCTTCACCAACATGTACAAGCGTGTGCAGACATGTCTGGGGCCCATTTCCAACACCTGCTGTAAGAACCAGTTCCACATGGTAAGTGTTACTTTCAGTGCACAGGATTTTTTCGGACACCCTTTTTTAAAAAATGTGTATTTGTATTGTACACTTCTTATACACTGAGCGGCCACTTTATTATGATTACCTGTGAGTTTTACGCAAATGAGCTATGGCTGCACGCTGTTGCCACAAGAGAGCGAGGCTAGTATAGCAAGTTTGTAAAATCATGCAATGCATTGATTATAATACGCTTTCCAACATACCAGAAATCATTACTCAAGTTATGAGAATAATAGCTGTGGAATAAATCTCGGTCCTGTGCTCTGACCCTTGATCCCATATCGATGTTATTCAACAGAACCGGTTCGGTATACCTCCGAAATAACATCATAAAGTTTTGTCGCAATCGAAGCATTTTTACGTAAGCCATGATGCATAAGGGCTACGGAATAGATCCCGCTCCTGTGTCCTAACCTTTGACTCCATTTCACCTATTTTCAATAGACTTTGTCCCCAGGCAGGCCCCTACAACATACTAACATTTCATCTAAATCGAAGCATTTTTACCTAAGTTATGACGCATAATGGCGATGGAAGTGATTCCGCTCCTATGTCCTGACCTTTGACCCCATTTCCAATAGAGTTTGTGGCCAGGTGGTCCCCTACCACATACTAAAATTTCATCGAAATTGAACCTGCTTTACGTTAGTTATGACGCATAACAGCAGTGGAATGGATCCCGCTCCTATGTACTGACCTTTCACCCCATTTCGTTCACTTTAAATAAGGTTCCTTCCCAGGTGATACCCTACCAGATACTAAAATTTCATCGAAATCGAACGATTGTTACGCGAGTTATCGTGCGGACGGACATACGCACACAACGCGTGACGTAATGCAGCAGATGGGAATCGCGACAATACGCTCGCAAGAGTATGACGTTATAAAACTTTAATAGGATCCAAACACAACGCGTGACGTAATGAGACAGATGGCGTGACCGTGCGCCAACATTCTCAAACGCGAGATTGTGACGTCATAAGATTGCATTGGAAACATTAACGGAACGACGCCATGACACTAAAAATGTTATAATTCGGGGTGGCTATTTAATACACTAAACGAATTCTCCTAAAGTCGAGATGAAGCTAAATCGATTTCTAGTACCAGGAAACGGTAATTTAACGACTTTCATCAACATTCTTAGAGCCGTTTTCAAAATAAAATGTACATACATACATACAACAATTGTTACTTTAAGGTAGACGTCAAGTAATTTTGCTTCCTATACTTCCAATGGAAAAACTTCTGTACACATTTTCTTCACAATTAATGCGTTCCCAAGAATGAAAATTTGAACATCGATTAAAATAGCTTCATTTCATAACTTGGAATACTTAATATTTTCTAAACCATAACCGTAACAATATTTTCTAAACCATAACCGTAATAATATTTCCTAAACCATAACTACAGTGCCTAGAAGAATTAGCGTGTCGTGCTCCCTAAGATGTCCCTCACGGTTTTGTGACCAATCGTCATGAAATGACAGAGGGCGCTGGCATCGGAAGTTACGTTAGGATGCTTCATCGGCTTCATGTTATTCAATGGTGGGAAGTTTGTTTACCAAGGATTTGCTGCCTTACAGAACTTCAAATTTTCACAAAACAAAGGTTAGTGGAGGGAAATCTTTTTGGCAGTATCTTTGCTAACTTGTTGTAGCTCGATCATAACAGTAATGCACTAGGTAATTCAACAGTTGATCACTGAAACGCAATAGGCTTATTCCGGTGTTAGTTTTATTCAACTGTGAACTGTGGATTGTTTATAACGAAATTTATTTCCGAAATTAGTAACTTTTTATTCGTGAAGATGTAGAAGTTGATCAAGTATTGGCTGCCACGCGTTAAACCTACTGTGTGGTTAAACTTAAGTGCAGTACTGAAATCGACTGCAACAGTTATAAGATCATAAGGAAATAATGTCAGCTGTGAAAGGACTGGTAAATTCTGCATTAGCAAATAATAAAAAACATAGAAAACGGAAAAGGCAAAGCAGCTGTTTTGTGCCAGGATATAATACTGGCTATAAATCCTGCAAAAATAAAATATCACTCTTTGCTGTCCCCGAAATACCTGATATGTTGAGCAAATGGGATAAGGCAATCCCAGAGCTGATAAGAAACTTGATGAAAGTTGTGTTGTATGTGCCTTGCACTTTGAATCTAAATTCATGGAGATGCATTATCGTTCCACTATTCAAGGTAAGGAAGTTCTAACATGCCGAGACAAACCATTACTCAAGCCTGACGCCATACCTACTATTTTCCCAAATTTACCGAAATATTTAAGTAAACCTTTACCAAACAAACGTTCTACAAGGATTACATCTTCTGTACCAGAAAAAAAGAGAAAATTGGAGGACAATCCTCGTTTAATAGATACCAACACAAAAATGAATGAAGACCTTATTTCATTTGAAGAAATATGCAACGTTACTTTGCCAACAAAATTTTGGGTAACTGTTACATATGAAGAATCTCCAAATGTTGTGTGCTTTATGAAATGGAAAACATACTCGAAAGAACATACCAGTCCTGATACAAAAATTGTTGTTGAAAAATGTTCAGAATCTGAAATTTCATGTATTGTGTACCATAAAGGTATAGAAATTGTTAAAGAGAAAGTAAATTCATGTAAAAGTTTGGAAACCATACTGGAAAAGGCCAATTCCTATCATAGCTGTCGTGGTGTTGGAACTCTTCAAGAATTTCCAGAAATACCTAAGCACAAAACAGGTGAGCAACTCCTTACTCGAAATCGGAAGTTTTGGCAAAACAGGAAATGTGTTGGTCATGTTAGTGAAAATGGAGCAATATGTTAAGCATGTCAGTACCAGCGCAAGCTTTTATTAAATCACAGATCTGTGTTAAAAAGACGAAGAAATGGTAGACCTGTTCTGACATGTGGAATAAAGTTAAAAATGGCACATCAAACTTCAAAGCGATTAAAACAACATACAGTCTTTTTGAGAAATAAAATTAAAAACTTAAAAGTTAGAAACAAAAAATATACATCTAATAACTTGACTAACAAGTTGAAATATTTATCTCATAAGCAACAATTAGCCATAGGTGAATGCATTAAAGCTTCAGAGCGGAAGAGTGTAAAAGGTATGAGGTATGACAGCAGTTGGTTGTTAGAATGCATTATAATGAGAATGAAAAGTCCCCGGCTCTATGAGCACATGAGGTTAAACAAATTACTTATTTTGCCTAGTCGAACCTGTTTGAAAAAATATGTAAAATCATATCAAGCTGATTATGGATTTAATAAGAAAATGTTTGAAACTTTGAAAGGTAGAACTGCTGAATTAAATTCTTTCGAAAGGCATGGTTGCATAGTTTTTGATGAGATGAAACTTTCTGAGCACCTGCAACTAAAGTCAAGTGGGACTATTCAGGGATATGTTGATTATGGATTGTTTACACCTGCGGAGAAAAAACATGAGTTATGTGATCATGGTTTGATATTTCTATTTCAGCCGTTTACTGGGGATTGGACCCAAATTTTAGCAGTATTTGCCACAAAAAGTAATATGAAAGGGGATATGCTCAGTAAATTTTTAACTGAAGCAATAATATTATCCGAAAAAGCTGGATTATTTGTGGATGGCATAGTAGGTGATGGAGCATCATGGAACAGATCCATGTGGCGTAAATTTGGCATTGGCGTGACTAGCGCAGGAGACATTAAATGCAAGGTGCCTCATCCTGTTGATGGACACAGATATCTGCACTTCTTTTCAGATTTTCCCCATTTAATCAAATGTGTACGTAATGCATTTTTAAAAAATGGATTCAGTCTTTTAGAAGGTCGAGTACATTCAGAATTTATAAAAGCTGCATGGAAGTTGGATCGAAACGCTCTTAGTTTAAGAGCAATGCCAAAAATAACTCAAGCTCATCTTACTCCAAACAATTTTGAAAAAATGAAAGTTGACTTGGCATTTCAGATATTCAGTTTAGAAGTTCTTAAAGGCCTGTTTATTTATAAAGACCAAATAAGTTTTCAATACGGGGATCCAGAGCCAACTATTATGTTCATAACAAAAATGAATGCACTCATTGACGTAATGACATCAAGAACTCCTTATAATTATTTATACCTGAATAGCTCAAAATATGAACTTCTTAAAGAGTTCTTGCAGTTCTTAGATATTTGGGAGATGCATGCCGAAGGTAATGGTTTCATCTCTGAAAGTACTGCTACAGGTTTAAAGGTATCGATTAGCAGCGCTTTATCCCTTGTTGAATACTTGACGCATAGTGCTCATTATTCTTACCTTTTAACATCTAGACTAAGTCAGGATAAAATTGAAAACCTTTTCAGCATTATTCGCCAATGCAAAGGATGTAATGATCACCCCAATAGCACTGAATTTCTGACAATTGTAGAAATGCTAAGTTTTTATAACCTTGCTAAACCTCCAAGAGGTGGTAATGCTCCACCTTGTGTAGTAAATTCACTAATCAGTGTCCCACCAAAGGAACCAGAAGAATCAGCTCTTTCGGTTATTGATTCATTTTTTGAAACTGGAAGTCCTAATGAAAATTCTTCTGACCTTACGCGCAAAGAAAGCAGTTTGGAGCATAATATTCTGGTCCAGCAAAAGAGTGATGTTCGTCTCATATATTATATTTCAGGATTTGTGGCTCGTGTTTTAAATAGAAAAATTGTGTGTGAAACTTGTAAAAGCCTTCTTCAACAGGATAAGGTGTCTATCAATAATGTTAATGCAGAATACACAAAACATTTTGATCAGGGAGGGCTGATATATTCGTCAAACAAACTTTTTGCCTTGATCTATGAAATTGAAGAAAAATTTACTAAGTGCTTCAGTTTTCTTGAATTGCACCGAGATAGCATTTTGGACATCATACAGGCTTTACGTGGTTCCACCTTGAAAACAGTTGGTTGCAAAAATCATGAAATAGAGACCACTAGTAAAGTTATTCAGTATTACATTATGACAAGACTTAATTTCTATTTAAAACAACAAAATAAGAATCGTTCATCCAAAAGGGAACGGCAAAAACACTTAAAAATGCGAGGTGCAATTGATCCTGCAATTAACAGTTTACTAAATTCAGTTTCATATGCAAATTGTCAAAAAAACTTTTTGAGTCAGTCCATTAAATTTATACTGGAAATAGTAACAGAGAGAAGGCATTCAAATACAGTAATAATATAATTGTGATACTTCGGTTGTAATTGTGATTATACATATGGATTCCAAATACTGCATGATTAGTTTTATATCCCACCTACTTTTATATCTGTGCTGATATACACAGTCATAGGTATTCTGCATATAATACTAAACTTGCAACATGTTTCTAATTTCTGAAAGAAACCGAACAAAATTATTGTGTTAACATGTACTGCATATCGGATACTCCTGAAGAAATGAAGCCTGTGCTGATACACATAACTAGGCATTCTTCGAACCAAGTTTGAAACAAACTGTTCAAGTGTAATTTTTTTATTTATTCATAACAAACTAATAGATTTAGATCTTGCATAATCTTACAGCTTTGTTTATTTAATTGCAACAGATTATGGTAAGCTTAACTATCCTAAAGATTCAGTAGTGTTAACTACCATTGCCTGCTATTGTATTTTCTTGTGGTTGTTAAAGGAAGAACATGAGCAGAAATTTATTTCTCTCACATCAAAAGGACATTATCAGTTAACTCTGCATCAGCCACAAGACTGTGTGAAAGTGCAATCAAAAGCAGGACCACAATTAATTATTACTTATTGCAGGGCTGGGAGTGAAATATGTGATCGAAAAGCAGAACATCTATTCAATGTTACATATTGAAAGGGGGAAATGTGCAGGTTGAATGGAAACAATCTTAGCTATGTACATTTTTTCTGGTCGTGTAGAAAATAGATCTGTGAAGGCATTACAAGAAGAGGTAAGCATGAAACAAATTCATAATAATATTTTTTATCACAAATGTTTAAAACCAGCATTCTGTGTCCCACTATTACATGGAAGTTGGCTATGTATTCTAATAAAACATCACTGCCTTGAACTTTAGCATTGAGTCACCCTGAAATTTCTGTGCTTAATCTTTTCAGTAACAATTCATTAAGAATTTTTTCTCCTGACATGTATGCACATAGGCGTAGTGTGACCAATTTTTTTTCGGTTGGGGGGGACGGATAAGTGTAAACTGGTGTTTTCTTGAGTTGGGAGAGCATTTTTGAAAATAATTTTTCTGAAAAGGCACCTGTTCAGTTGCCATTGGTGCCAAACCTGTAAGGTGTGCCAGGATTTGTTGATTCACCTTAATGAATACAAAAAAAGCAACTCCTTTCGAAGCACCTCATGCATGGCCATTTTAGGGGTGGGCCAACGGGGCTGGTGCCCAGGGCCCCTAACGTCCCAAGAGTCTTATATGTTTACAAAAGTCAAAATCTTTTACCACTCACCAGCAGGTTTTTTATTTAAAGAAAAGAAGAAACACCAATCCAGAAAGTTGGAAGTTTTTTTGGCTTTTTTTTTTAAACCTTGCTCATAGCTTCGATTTCCCGAGGAGGCAGGAAGAAAGTTCGGGTGGATCTTTTGTGACAAAATAAAAAACAAAGCCGGCATCCCTCCCGATCTTAAATGCAGGTGAGGCCTGAGGGCCACGCACAAATTGCATTTTTTTCGGAATCATTTTTTAACTTTTAAACCGTCATTTGTGTTATATATATGAAAAAGCGCACATATGTTTATCACTAGGGTTTGCCCACCTGGGCTACTTTTATAATTTTTTTTACATCGTCGCTGTTTACACAAATAACTGCTGGGGGCTGCATATCCGCATTTTCGTCCGGTGCGTCATGTCTGAAAAGGGCGCTGGTTGGTATCTTTCTTCGGTTTCAATTTAATTTTCGTTTAATAATTTGTAAGATAGGGAAGAAATATTATATCTTCCAGCACCCATTTTCTTGTAATTTGCTGAACAACAAAATGTGAATGCAATTTGGTACACTTCATGAAGTTCTACAATTTTTGTCATGTACCATTTTTCCAGTGATCGAAGTGGCACAGAGCTACTGCCGATATGGTCGACACCAAGATTTTAAATCGAAAGCCATTCTGCTTCAGTATGTTAAGTGCTCTGCTGCTACACTAAAACTGTAGTGTAACAGCAGAGCACTTAACGTCTTTTCAGTCCCAGCTGCTAATCATTTTTCAATTTCAGCCATTAAAAATATCATTTACTGATTTTTGCGTTAAAATTTGTGCTTTCAACCTAATTTCTTTACGTAGTTTGTGACGGGTTTATAATTTATTACATACCAGGATGGGTAAACAATGTTTTTTTAACTGCCGGTATGTTCACTTCCATTTTTGTTAACTACCAGTATGCCATACCTGCCCACTTCGAACACGGCATTTTTCGTTCAAGTGGTATTTCAAAAGTTACTGGATATTGAATATTGCTTCTCATAGGGGGGGTAACATGGTAATGGTGGTGTATATAATAATTCTGATACATTGTATATATATATCCATATGTTGTATATGTTCTGTATATACATAATCGGGGGCCTCGAAAATTATGACGGCGCAGGACCCCCAAAAGCGTTAAGACGGGCACTGACCTCATGCTGTCATCTGATGATGAAACCCATCGTAAGATGACTGCATGCTATTGCGCATGAATTTCTGCTGGAAAGCAGTCATAACAATGATGGCTATTACGTAGTGTTCCCTTCGCTGTATATCACACTTTATGGCATTTAAAAGGAGAACGACTAATTAGTTTTTCCAATTTTTAAGTGGGGAGAGGGGGGCACTTGCCCTACTGTGCCTTCCCCATGCTACGCCTGTGTGTATGCTACATTAATAATTTCCTTTTTTTTTAAGGGTAAAAATAGTTTACAAGGACTGCATAGAATTATCCCATTTAGACAGACTCCATGAACACCCACTTCTTAATTTTTACCTTATTAAACTTTTTACTTAAGGTGCAAAACAATTTTCCTCTCTTCACTGCAAACCCATTTGAATAGCAAATTTAATCACATAATTATTATAAGGTGAAGAAAAGTAAAGAAAAATGTTATAATTATTTTTCTTTAAAAGAATGTCATCATATACATTCAGGTTTTGTATATTTACTTCTGTTCAGTATGATTCATTTTGTTTATAGTATCACAGGCAAAGTTTTTTTTAGGAATGATTTTTATAAATGGATTACAGTTGGTATATTATTAGAAAATAGACCAATTTTAAAAATAGTAATCGCATTTGTGGTATTCTATTTTTAACTCATTAAAAGGCTTCTTTTCAAAGCCACACTCTGCAACTAAATGGAAAGCATTAAGTTTCAATATTTATTTTGATCCCATGTTCTTACCAAGAAATTTAGTCACTCATTGCTCAAAAATGAAGTACATTATTAAATAATTTTAAGTTTTTGGGTTACTGAATTTCAAGACCTATTTGGATTATTGGAATGCAAATTATAAAGCCCATGTCTCATTGAGAAAATATTTCCCCCTTTTTTTTCCGGTAAGGTTTTGAGGGGCAAAATATTTTCTTTTTTTTAATTTTTACTTTATACTGTAAGTTGATGTTTCAGTGATTGTAAACTGCATATTGGTCTCCAGTGTTTTTTCATAATGTAACCCATGTATGACTCTAAAACTTCCGAAATATCTAACATTAATGTTGACGTTAGCACAATGCAAAGCTTAACTTAAACTACGATACCCTTATTAATGAATCTTGAGCACCCCGTTCGTTCTTTTTCTTTTTTTTTTTTTTTTTTTTTGGGTGAGAGGGTGGTGAAAGTGGTGTGTCGATTATTTCGTAAATACTTAAGTTATCTGCTTATAAAATATCGTTCAAGGAGTACACATAATGCTGACGAGCTGGGTGTGTGTCATAGAAAGATGTGCATTTTCGTCGTCCTTCCTCTCGAAAAGCGACGTGACATCCGATCGCAGCGCCATCTACCGTTTTCATGATTGCGGGCAGCAAGATTTTCTGCGAGCACGACACATTAATTCTTCTAGGCACTGTACCATAACCTTAATAATATTTTCTAAACCATAAACGTAATTATGCAATCCAACATTTATTTGTCCACTGACGTCATCAAAGTACAGGTCGCGCCATCTTTTTCTGGTTTAAACACCACCGAAGGAAACGTTATTGCTTTTTAATAAAATTATGCTTATGTTTTAGAAAATGCTAAGTATTCCAAGTTATAATATGAAGTTATTTTAATCGATGTTCAAATTTCCATCCTTGGGAACACACTAATTGTGAAGGAAATGTGTACAAAAGGTTTTCCATTGGAAATATAGGAAGCAAAATTACTTGACGTCCACCTTACTAGTGTGGGATAAGGGCGATGGAATGGATCCCGAACCTGTGTCCTGACCTTTGATTCCATTTGTCCCATTTTCAATAGGGTTCTTCTCCAGGTCGTCCCCTACCACATACCAAAATTTCATCGAAATCGAAACATTTTTACGCACTTTATGGCGCATAATGGCAATGGAATGCATCCCGTTCCTATGTCTTGACCTTTGACTCCACTTCACCCATTTCAATAGGGTTCGTCCCCAGTTTGTCCCCTACCCATACTAAAATTTCATTGAAATCGAACCATATTTAAGCAAGTTATGACGCATAAGGGCAAATGAATGAATCCCGCTCTTTTGGCTTGACCTTTGACCCCAATTCACCCATTTTCAATAGGGTTCGACCCCTGGTGGTCCCCTACCACATACTAAAATTTCATCGAAATCGAACCATTGTTACGTAAGTTATCGTGCCGACAGACGGACAGACGGACGGAAAGAGCTGGAGCATATACGCTTCTTCAACCTACGGTTGGAAAGCGTAAAAAAGGCAAAGCTTAGTGCTTGCGACAGTAGTACAAGTGATTTTTGGGTGACGAGATGGGTAAAAAATGTGATTTGACGGACTTTCAACGTGGGCTGATTGTAGGAGCTTGGAGCCATGGAGGTAGTATCACCGAAACCGCCGCATTCGTGAAATGTTCCAGAGCAGCTGTTGCTAAAGTGTTTAAAGACTGGACTGTCAGCCAAAAAACTGGGTCTCTACGTGCAACGTGTGGTCGTCATCGACTAGTGACTGCTCGGGCGGAACGGAGAGTGTCCAGAACGAGCCATCAGACAGCTGGATCCACAACCCTGCAATCTCACACTCCTGGAAAGTGCTATTCATCAAGCATGGTCTCAGATTCCACAAACCACCTTTCAACCTTTCGTGGAGTCCATGCCACGTAAAATCGACGCCGTATTAAAGGCAAAAGGTGGCCCAACGAAGTACTGAGGGGTGGTCATAATAAAGTGTCCACTTAATGTATATTGAACATAGATTGGACTTGGTTGAAAGATATATACAGTACAGACATTTTGTGTTTCAACGTCAGCAATGTAATATATAGGTGAACAAGGAACTCAGCGAATAAACCTCGAAAGACAAACACAAAAGCCATGCCTTACTCGGGATTCGAACCCAGTCCCCTCCGTTGGGCGAATGATCAGAACCATCGCTTAGACCACTGCGCCAAATACTGTGACGCGTGAAGATCGCGTGAAGAACAGTGGTCTAAGCGATGGCTTCCGAATGATTAGGATCCATCGCTTAGACCACTGCTCTTAGATACTGTGACGCATGAAGATTAACGGTTGTTCATCAGGATTGAGACTTTATCTGGCTAAAACACAACAGAGATTCACAGTGCTCTGCGTGAGGTTTTTGGTGATGAAACAGTAGGCCGGGGTACAGTTCTCCGATGGGCTATTCTTCGATTTCGCGAAGGACGTTTAAGCATAAACAACGACCCGAAGTCAGGGAGGCCGAGCGAAGTGCGAAACTTGTCGCGGATTGTTTTGAACAAAGCCGTCAAACAATTTCCTCTTGTAGGCCACTGTTTTTATTCCTTTATTCCAGGACAGTGCGCATCAGTTTATATCTGTCTTCTTAGATATGGAATTCCATTAAATTTTGTTACATTGCTTGTTAAAAATGATAGTTTTAGCTTTCTCTCGCGCGTTAAATTCCGGGACTTCCTCAAATTTTGTTCGTTAAAAACGATCAAATTAGCTTTGAACAAACATTACCAAACTAAAGTTCATAATTAATAACAAGGAACTGTGCAACCATTACAGTTAAAATAGTATAACTACTGGCAATCCGAATTTCTTGGCGTAGAATATAAATAAAAGTTTCCAAGCATTGGCACATCAACCAGATGGTCTTTTCAAGGATGGTAGACAGTAAACTGTAGAGGTTGATGGTAGACAGTAAACTGCAGACGTTCTTCGTGATGGTAGACAGTAAACTGCAGACGTTCCTCGTGATGGTAGACAGCAAACTGCAGACGTTCCTCGTGATGGTAGACAGCAAACTGCAGACGTTCCTCGTGATGGTAGACAGTAAACTGCAGAAGTTCCTGTTTGCTTCTTTAAATCCGAAACCTTGCATTATATGCGGGTTCCGCTGTATTCAGTTTGCGAAATTTGTATACTTAAGGATTAATTTCTTGAAATCGGGATGCTGGATTTACAGTTGATAAGCTTTCGTATACTACTTTTCTTTCTTTGAATTTTATCAAAGAAATAAAAGTAGTATACGAAAAGTAGTATATACACTGGTGTGCAAAAATTAAGGACGAAGAGGTGAAATTAGCAGAACGAGCAAGCAGAACTGACCGAAAAACCACTCAGGAAATAGACTAGGGTCCGGTACGGTAGGACCGGACCCTAGTCTATTTCGGTGGGGAGTGTCGGAAGGGTACATAGAGTGTCGGAAGGGTATAAAGCACACGAGTGGTGTATGCTAAGCAACTCTGTGAAAGCTATTGCACGGTGTACATCGGTTTGAACGACGTCGAGTTGCTGCCACTGTGTGATATGGCCAACAGGCAATCCAGTAGACGACATCTGGATGACTTTACCCGAGGTCGCGTCATTGGGAAGTTGGAAGAAGGTCGAAGTGTGACTAGTGTGGCCGAGGAGCCCGGGATCGCTCACAGCATCGTTTTACGAGCTTTGAGAGCATTTCAAACGACAGGAACAGCTGTCCGAGAGTTTAGCAGTGGTCGTCCACAAACAACCACTGCAGCGGACGACCTGTATACTGTCCTACAGGCAAGAAAGGACAGACGGCAGACAGCGGGAGAAATCGCAAGCTACATGCAACAGACAACAGGACGTTCGTTATCGCGTTTTACCTTGGCCAAGAGGCCGCACAAATTTGGTCTATTTGCAAGGCGACCAGTACGGTGTGTGCCATTAACGCCTGCTCATCCAAGACGGCGGTTTCTGTGGTGCCAGGAACACAAGAACTGGACACATCAGCAATGGGGTCGAGTTCTCTTTATGGATGAGAGCCGATTTAGTCTGACGAGCGATTCTGGACGTATACACATCTGGAGAGAGCAGGGAACACGCAATCACACCTCCAACATCATCGAAAGGGACCAGTTTGGAGGTGGTGGAATTCTCGTTTGGGGCGGTATCATGCTTGGTAGCCGTACTCACCTCCACATCTTTCAAGGAGGTTCTGTCACAGGTGTCCATTATTGTACCGAGGTTCTCCTGCCTCACGTGCGTCTGTTTAGAGGTGCTGTGGGTCCTGAGTTCCTCTTTATGGACGACAACGCTACACCTTATCGTACAGTGGCTGTCGCAGAGCTGTTGGAGAGTAAAGATATTCAACACATAGATTGGCCCGGAAGGTCCCCGGACCAAATTCCAATCGAACACGTGTGGGACCTTCTCGGGAGACGCTTGGCAGCACGTCACCAGCCGCCAGCAACGATTCCGCAGCTGCGGTTGGTGCTACAAGAGGAATGGGCCGCGATGCCTCAACAGCTCCTTGACAACCTCGTCCTCAACATGGACAGACGTTGTAAATCCTGCAACGCAGTCAGAGGTGATCATATCCCCTACTAAAGGCTGGATGTTTCTTGGCAGCCGCATGTCACAATGGACGTTTCGGTCTTCTGTCCAGTTGTGTTCGAAGATACCTTTTCAATAAAGTGCCTTTGTATCCTTTGGATTCCTTGTTTGGACGGTTTTGCTCACTTGTCCTATATTCTTACATCTCGGGGATTGTATGGTATGATTTGAGTCCATGTGGAGCAATTCTGCACGACTTTACATTCGAAAAACCGTCTCGTCCTTAATTTTTGCACGCCAGTGTATGAAGAAACAGGAGTACCTCGTGCTCTTTCATCACAAATCAATTCATTTTCTGGAAGTAAACGTTTATCGAGCTATGGAAGAATTCTGTAGTTCAGACTTTTCGCGTGTGCTTCGTGTTCCTTCAAATCTGAACGAAAGGAATTATCTGGCTCAAACCAACAATACAGTTATCCCAGAATTCTGTTTGAAATTGCAAACCGACAAGCCCATCTAAATGTTAAGGCATTTCACGTTTACCCAAAGTCCTTATGACTGGTTAACGATTTACAGGACTGATTGCGAGATGCAACAAAAAACACTGAACCCTGAAGATAGTGCTACATATATAAATAATGCATATCATTTATGGCCACTCAGTGCTGTATACACTGAGTGGCCACTTTATTACGACCACCCCTCATTACTTCCTTGGGCCACCTTTTGCTTTCATACTGCGTCAATTGTTCGTGGCATGGACTTCACGACATGTTGATAGGTGGTTTGTGGAATCTGAGACCATGCTTGATGAATAGCACTTTCCAGGAATGTCAGATTGCAGGATTGTGGATCCAGCTGTCTAATGGCTCCTTCAACTTCATCCCACAAATTCTCAATGGGGTTGAGATCTGGAGATTGTGGGGGTCACCTAAGCAAAGTAAACTCACCTGCATGTTCTTGAAACCAATCCCGTACAATACGAGCACTATGGCAAGACGCATTGTCTTGTTGAAAGTAGCCATCGCCATTGGGATATACCATCCACATGACAGGACGCTCTTGGTCCGCAACGATGTTTAGATATGATGTGCCAGTCAGACGTCGATCAATACGAATTAAAGGGCCCAAAGCATGCCAGGAAAACATTCCCCAAACCATAACGTTGCCTCCACCAGCTTTAAGGGTTGTAGCAATGCATTTGGGGTCCATGCTTTCGTGCTGTTTCCGCCAAATTCTCACTCGGTCTTAGGCATGGTGCAACTGAAAAAGTGATTCATCGGACCACATAATTTGTTTCTAATTATCGAATGTCCAATCCTTGTGCTCCTGTGCGAACTGGAGACGTTTGATCTTGTTAACTGCAGACAGCAAAGATGTTCGAACAGGCCTTCGCCTGCCATATCCCATCCGATGCAGTGTACGGCGAACAGTGCGTGCAGAGATCATTTGAGAGGATTATTGATTAAGATGGTCTGTAATTTGCTGTGCTGTTGCCCTCCTGTTGTCTGTTACCAGTCTAGACACTCTCCGTTCCACCCGAGCAGTCACTAGTCGATGACGACCACACGTTGCACGTAGAGACCCAGTTTTTTGGCTGACAGTCCAGTCTTTAAACACTTTAACAACAGCTGCTCTGGAACATTTCATGAATGCGGCGGTTTCGGTGATACTCGCTCCATGGCTCCGAGCTGCTACAGTCATCCCACGTTGAAAGTCCGTCAAATCGCATTTTTTACCCATACCTTCACCCAAAAATCCCTTGTACTACTGTCGCAAGCACTAAGCTCATCCGTTTTATACTAGCCTCGCCCTCTGGCGACAACAGCGTGCAGCCATAGCTCATTTGCTTAAAACTGTCAGGTGGTCATAATAAAGTGGCTACTCAGTGTATATGTCAATGTATCTGTCAACCGAGTCCAATAAATAACTTAAAACAAATTTGAAATCCAAATTAAAAAAAAAACCCTTATGCGTCTGCAATGCCATTTCTAACCCTCGTGAATCCACAGCACCACGCAATGAGGGAGTAATGAAGTCACGTGCGGGGTTTCAACATTGTTCATTTCATATGAAATCACCCCCGTAAATGTAGGTAAAACAGAGATGATGATCAGCACAAGAGGGGAACAAAAAATAGATTAGTATATGATGAAGAAAGTAAAGAGCTAGGCGACAAGTCTTTCCCACAGGTTCAGATCCCAACAAACTACAGTTCGCATAGCCTTTGATGTTGGAAAATAATGACGCATTAGGATGTGGGACAGGGTAACCTGAATGGGAAGCGTTAATGAAGAGGGTGCTACTGTATAAAGTACACCGATACTCGGTTATAACGCGGGTTTGCAGAGTAGGGATCCAACCTTCGTTATAAGGCAATCGCGAAACAACCGACAGCTACAATATCATAGCGTCGGGCACGGGAAACAGGAAATACCCGGGGCATATATGAATCTGTGGTATAAACGACGGCCTTATCCGGGGAGCACTGTACCCACAGTCTTGGCTGCACTGCATTCAAGCAAGGCCGTCTAGAAAGTACAAGGCCATGACATTAGAGAGATGAGTTCCCTTCGTTTTGGACATCTCTCGCATGTTACACGGACTGATACGTCGGTATTGTGTTTGACGTCACACACGACAGCTTTGGAAACCAATCGGAAGCCTTGATTCCCGCGTGACGTCACTAAAAGAGGAAACTCATCTGTCTAATATCATGACCTTGTGTTTTCTAGAGGGCTCTGATTCTAGAGCTTCTTCCCTCCACGACACTGAAGAAATTAAATATCTGAGCTCGCGCTTACAGAGGGATGTCAGCTGCAAGAATGCGGTAAGGAAACAATTAAGAGCAGGAGTGAATAACGGCTTAGGTAGTTTATGACAAGAAAGTATCAATGAAAGTGAAAAAAAAAAGCACTAGCTGTAAGACCTGCTCTTTGATGTCGGTCAGAATCTTGGGCAATCAAGAGAAAAGAAGTGGAAAGAACAGGAAAAAAGATGCTTAGATGGATGAAAGGTATATCATAATGGGCCGGCATATGTCTGAAAAAGAGGGAAAGCAAATGGAGGTAGGACAGAAGAAAGACCACGAAAAGTATGTTAGCGGGAAAAGACAAGTATGTAAGGAACTCAAAGCCAGAAGGTATAATTTACAGAACAAAAGAAATTGGGAAGTTTCATGATTGTAACACAGAAGGTAGAAATCCCTGAACCTAAAACACCCGAAAGGTAGAAAAATTCAAAATTTCGAAAATTATGGAGAGATTGGTCTCAAAAACTATGTATTCCCACATTTGTTGAGACTAATAAACATCAAGTGCTGGAGCGTCAGGTGTGTTATACAGGGTGTCTATAAATGAAGTATACAACTTCAGTACGCTATAAAAAATACGATAGAAAAAAAATTACTTTAAACGTCAAGAGACGAGGTAAGTGTTACGGTTTTTTAGTCAGATGATAGATGGCGCCAGGTGTCTCATCTGATGAAAAATCTCGTCAAACACGGAATACAACAGACATTGCTTCCCCAATGGAGAAAACAGCGTGCATGTTTTGGTTTGCGGGTCACAATATTGAAAAAATAATAAGTAAGAATTATAAATTATATATTAGTTTGCGGAGTTACTCAAATAACAAAAGTTCAGCGTAAATTCAGAACGGAGTACAAGAGAAGCCGCCGACAGGAAGAGCATCGAACAATAGGTAAATAAATTCAAATCAACAGGAAATGTAAGGAAAGGCAAAAGCACAGACTTTCTGTTTCGGACAAAAAGATGGAAGACGTACATAAGACTTATATCTAACGAACCCGAAGTCCGTCAGCGTCGGCAGTCATGAACTCGAAATACCGCGAGCAACGGTTCGCAAGGTTCTGCATAAACGTCTCGCCTATATGCGTATAAAGTGCAGTTAGTGCAAAAACTTCGACCAAATGATCAACCACGTCGATAAGCATTTGCGGCAGACATGCTGCTTAATCGCATTGACGAAGATCCCACACGCCTTTCACGGATCTGTTTCAGCAATGAGTCGATATTCCATGTTTGTGACAGAGTGAATAAACATAACTGCCGAATCTGGGGCATAGAAAATCTCCATAAGGTCGTATCACAAGAGAGGGTCAGCCCGAAGGTTAATGTCTGGGCTGGCCAAATGGAACACAGAGTGATAGGGCCCTTTTGTACGTTTTCCGACCGTATTTTGAAGAAGCGTATGTGCTCCAGCTTTGTCCGTCCGCACGATAACTCGTGTAAAAATTATTCGATTTCGATGAAATTTTAGTATGTGGAAGGGGATCACCTGGGGACAAACTCTTTTGAAAATAGACGAAATGGGGTTAAAGGTCAGGACATATGACCGGGATCCATTCCATTGCCCTTATGCGTCATAACTTATCTAAAAATGCTTCTATTGCGACAAAACTTTAGTATGTTGTTCCGGAGTTATACTGAATCACTTCTGTTTAATATCATCGAAATGGGGTCAAAGATCAGGACACAAGAGCGAGATTTATTCCTCTGCCATTGTCCTCATGACTTGAGTAATGATTTCTGGTATGTTGGAAAGCGTTTAATAATCAATGCATTGCATGATTTTACTAACTTGTTATTCGCTGAACCAACCGTTACTGGCATAACGTATCCGGACATGTTAGAACAATTGGCAATTCCACAACTCCAGGATATTCAAGACATCATTTTCTAGCAAGATGGAGAACCTCCGCACTGGTCTTTGGATGTACACAGATCTTTAGACCACCATTTTCCAGGGCATTGGATTAGACGTGTGGGTCCGACGGCATGGTCATCCCGTTCTCCCGATATTACCCCATGCAATTTTTTTCTTTAGGGCTTTATTAAGAACACTGTGTACAAGAAAAAGGTTACATCTATCACTCAGCTCAAAGAACGTATTACTACAACCTTCCTCCTTGTTACACCTGATATTCTGCAGCGTATGTGGGTGGAACTGGACTATCGTTTAGACATCATGCGAGCAACCAACGGAGCACATGTGGTGACGTACTGATCAGTGGCGGCTCGTGGCAACTGAAACAGGTGGGACCAGTAGCCGAAGTCAAACAAGGAAATAAAAAATCTCTCATTATTAGGCCGACTATTCAGACACCCCCCCCCCCAAGATTCCTTTACTCTGCCTCTGTTTACACCCTTTACTCACAGTAATGCCCAAATCAGGTAGGATTGTGTCAACTATTGTATTGCACACGAAAAAAAATTCCTCAGAATAGAATGCATAACTATTAACAGAAAAATGTTAAAACTCCTTAAATAAATGTTTTACCTTAAAATATATGAGCATTGATTTATGTTAGTTACGCTTTGCGTTTCTTCAGATTTCTCAACTGAGGAATAATCACAGGATTCACAGGATAAAAAAATGTAGTGAAAAAATAATAACTCCAAACATATGCAGGAAGGGAATGTTTCATGAATTTCGTCCCATATAGAATGAGTACCATACTATCATTTGCATTATTTGAAAGGTTTAACCTTTTTTTTAAAGAACTTGTGAAACCTAAAATCATATATGCACTCATGTGCAAATTATACTTACAGGTTTTTTCATTTATTTATTTATTTTTAATATAGAAAATCATCTTAGTTAAAATTAAAATTAGATCTGCAAAGCGCTTTGTAAATTTCAAACTTTTGGAAACTCAAATTCTTGGGCTGATAAGCACCGAGTATTTTTAAGTGAAGCTTTTCGACTCAAATTCTTGGGCTGATGAGCACTGTGTTTTTTTAAGTGAAGCTCAAACTAAAAATTCTTAGGGTGATAAGCACTGAGTTTTGTTAAGTGAAGCTTTTCTTCCAGATTTAAAGCAAAGAACGGAGATTTTTACAAAATATCCACTCCATTCATTGTACTCGACAAGCAAAGGCAAAAAAAGTCACGACACAAAGGAACAACACATCACCCAGAGAGACACACAGAAAAAAACAACTAACTGACCTTTTCTACGACATTTGAAATCCTTCCGCCACCCTTGAGCTTGGTCGGGGTAAGCTTCTCTCTCAACCCACGGCGTTAAGGAAATGGATACTCTCGCGGACAATCAAATTACCTGGACCCACAGCTTTTTTGCACACGCGGTTAAGGCAGTGTTGTATGTAGGTCATCATACTGAATGAGACTGGGAGGAAATCGTCTCCTCTTTGCTTGCGTAGTGATGTTACTGGGGCCTGTTGAAGCTGGTCCCAATAACCTCACACTCTGAAAGTGATCTCTTTCCTCACGGAATAGTTTTTCGTTTTTGAAGAAAACCTTTCCCGTTTTTGAAGAAAACCTTTGTAATGGGTTTTGAAGGGAAAGATTTATCACCATGTAGTTAAGAGAGAGAATAAGAATCACTGCAAAAAAAAAAAGATATTTCTAGAAATATAAATTTTTAGGTGGGGCCCGGCCCCTGTGGTCCCTAATGACGAACCGCCTCTGGTACTGACATTTTTTAACTTTCACAGTTACCATGTGTTTTGACATTAAATGTAACTTGTTATTTATTGTAGTTTTTTTTTCAATAGCATACTGATGTTGTATACTTCACTTATGGACACCCTGTATACAGTTTTACAAGACTTGGGTGCATTTCTTCTGCGATAGCTGTTATTTAAAATGTTGCACTGGTTATAAGCGATTACAATCATTACATGATCCTAATTAAGTGTCAGCTTGTATGAGCCCTAACTGGGAAAAACGGAAACATCAGCGCAAAACATTTTTTTAGTTGAAAGTATTTCTACCTATTTTTTGTGTTGCAGTGCTGTAGCGACGTTTAATAAGCAGTAACCGGGAGCCAATATTTCTGGCGCCAGCACTGTAATTGCACTTGCCTTATATTCGAATGCGTGTCGTGTTTCAAATAACAAAAAGTTCATCAGCAAAAACACTTTCGACAGAACGAGTTTTCTGCATCTTGAAACGCTTCATGACGTCAGTTATTTCCGCACCAACAGGTTCGACCCTACGGAGATTTTCCGTCTTACAAAAGCATCGCAAACCCAAGTCATTTATGAGTTTCTAAAGCGTTCTATCTGCTTCGGTACTTTTATCACTCTCATCTGCCTCAGTGTTCAACAAGAAATTCGATCTCCGATGGTGTAATGTTGCTTTATTTTTTATTTGTTTAATGCACTTATCATCTCATGGTCATTAGGAAGAATCTTTTTTGACACAACGTAAAACTCTTCCTTGCACGCACGCCAGAAAGAATCTGCTCCGGATAATTAAGAACTTTTTTTTTTTTTTTACTTTTTTCTCCTTTTGTCGTACCTTTCAATCTTTTCGCTTTCTTTGACGAAAAGCTAAAAAGAAACTGCTTAATTTCTCAATGACCTGCTTCTTCCTTCAAATTCTTTTTCCTTCTTCGATGAATAGGTTATAGAAAGCAGACATAAGAGGAGTCAAATCTCGATCTAACAAGAACTTGAAACTGTTGAAAATATACTTTCGTGAAAAACGCAGATGCATTTGGTATTTTAATTGTCTAGAAGACAAATTTCAACACCGTTACTTTGGAAGCGGTGTAAAAAATTTTATGACCACCCACAGACTAGAGAAATGAGCGAGCCTGAAGACCGAACGGTGGCGCAGGTGAAGTTCAAAGAGCAGTATATATACAACCCGAGGACCGGCTTTCGGTTAGTAGAGTGTTCGGAGTCAGAATGGGAAAAGCTGCCGATTTATCGGAGTTTGATAAAGGACAAATTGTGATGGTACGGCACCTCGGAACTACGATCTCAGAAACGGCGCTGGTTGTGGGTTGTTCACGTGCCGCTGTGGTGAGTACGTATCAAAAGTGGTGCACAGATGGCCAAACGACGAAACGTCGTCCAACCGTGAGTGGTTCGCAGATCATTGTCGCCAGAGGGCAGCGCAAACTGTCACTCATTGTTCACAGTGACCGCAAGGCCACAATACGACATATCCCTCGCAGCTACAACAGTGTTGATGAGGGCAATGTTTCACAGCACACAGTTCATCTCAGCCTTCTCAGCATGGGCCTGCGTTGCCGAAGACCCAGCCCGGTCCCAGTGCTCACTGCAGGTCATCGCCAACAATGCATGAAATGGGCCAAAGATCATCGGGATTGGAACCGTGGATGATTGGAAGAAACTGGCCTGGTCTGACGAATCAAGATTCTTGGTTCATCACGTAGACGGCCGAGCTCGGATACGCCGATTACCAAAGGAAGCTATGGTACTTGGATGCAGTGTTCGGCGGAAACAGGCCGGCGGCGGTGATGTTATGCTGTGGGCGATGTTTTCTTGGGACACTTTAGGCCCCATTATCCCAATAGCATAATCCTTGACTGCTGTAAGGTATCTGAACATCGTTGCGTTTGATAAATATTGAAATTTTATACCTCAATTTCGATAAGTAATTAAGTAAAGTTTTAAATTTGGCAACAACTTTTGAATAATTCATTATCAAAATATTGATAGTTAATTTTTCGTGTTTTAGTGATTTGTTATTCAATTGTTCACTTATCTGTAAAATTTTTGATATTCACTCCAGTTGAGCAACTATTTGCGTATGTTTAGTTAATTAATTAGTGAAAGTGTGCAAAACGTAATATAGAAAATAAAGACAAGAAGTGGGTATTCATAGCGTCAGGACTGCCTTTAATTTAGCTTCACTGTTGCGGCAGGGATTAGAAGTTAAACTCAAATGAAAAAATAGTGACATGTTTCATGCAATATAACAAGCACTGGAATCAGACTGCTTATATTTCATACTAACAGCTGTAGCTCATATCTTCTTAAGGGTTCGATTTTGCAAGATTAGGATTCATAAACTTATACGTAAAAAATATTCTCAAGGGTAATTTATGCGCATTTGATGATCTGAGGAAATTTCCACGCACACACACAAAAAAACCCCTTTAAACTTTAATGTTAAGTACTTGTATCAAGAGGAACTCGTAAAAATATTGTGCTGTTATTTATAGTCGGTTCGCTAGGCTTTCGAGTAAACAGAAACTTTAAAGAGCCCGTAGAACTGAGTTTCTAACAATATTAATTGATTCAGTTTCACACAGAGATTTCTGTAAAACACGTTAAGTAGAAAATGTTATGTTAGCTATTTGTGACCTCGGTGACCAAAGCTCATACTCTTCTGCAGTTGTTAAAAAACTAAAACAAAGTTCGAAAAACATCAATAAAAATGTATCATACCCAGCCTAAAACGTTTATTATACACTGAAGTGCCAGAACATTTGGTAAACCAGTCTAATACTTGGTAGGTCCCCCAGGGGAGCGCAGGACTGCAGAAATACGACGGGGCATGAACTCCACTAACTTCTGGAAATATGGCTTAGCAATGCACACCATACTTCCTGAAGAGCGTTTCACAATTCGGGTGTATTCCCATGTCTCCGGAATACACGCGTTCTATCACGTTCAGATCTGGGGACTTGGGTGGGAATGGCAACACCCCAAACTCAGACGAATGCTCCTCTAACGATAATGTGGCATTCCGACACTTATGTGGAGGTGTATTGTCCTGTTTTAACTGGCCCAACCCTTCAGCATGAATGCAGGACATGAACGGATGTGTACCTCGTCAGAAAGGATGCGCACATAGCGTTGGCCTGTCACAGACGTTTGTAGACGTACCAGGGATCCCAGTGAAGTCCAGCTAAACACACCGCATACCATTACGGACCCCCACCAGCCGGCACAGTTCTCTGTTGACAGGCGGGATCCATGGCTTCATGGGGTTTGTGCCACACACGAATCCTTCCATCTGCCCGATACAGTTGGAAACGCGATTCGTCAGACCAGACCACTTGTTTCAGTCATCAAGTGTCCAGTGGCGGTGTTGCCGTGCCCAAGCGAGGCGCATAGCGCTGTGTCGTGCACCCATCAAGGGGACTCGAGTTGGGCGTCGGCTCCCAAAGCCAATATCGTGCAGGGTACGTTGCACAGTCCGGACGTTGATGCTTGTTGAGGCTTCAGCATTGAATTCCTACGGTACCTGCAAGAGTGTTGCACGTCTATCGCGTAAAACGATTCTTTACAGCCGAGGACGGTCACGTTCACCCAATGTCTTTTTACGGCCACACTGGTATCGTAGGTTGGAGGTTTTGCTGGAATTCTTGTAGTCACGGTACACCCTTGCAATGGTCGTCCGTGAAAATCCGAACTTTGTTTCTACCTCCAAAATACTATGGCCCCTCTCACGAGCGCCAACTATGACACAGCGTTGAAAATCGCTTAAATCGTTATTAACTATCCTTCTCAAGCCGAAAACAGCTCTGACAGCTAGCAAAGATGTTTATCGCTTTATATACGCACTGGCGGACGCAACCGAGTAAGCGCATATAGGTGACGTTGCTATGTATTTTGCATAAACTCGTCTGTACCAGTTTTTTCTGGCTCTTCAGTGTATGTTACCTAATAATCGCTAGCTTTTTTTTACTGATCCACATACTGAAATTTAAAGATATAGGTCGAAAAAGGCAGCCACATCATCACTACTCAATGGGATATTATGATCACAGTCGTCTCACCAACATGGCAGTGAAGGTTGTGACGTCAGAATCGTGAGGTTTCGCTGGCTTCATTTTGGTCACACCGACGGCCAACCCTTACTCCATCTATTCTAACCTCCTTGGCTCACACTATGTAATTTCAGAAGAAAGTGCATGGGGGGTTAACAAACGCCAGATCGGTTACAGGGGCCCCCTGATGTTACAACAATTCAGATTGAGTTCATAACTTAATTTTAACCAATTATCTTCATTAAAAGTTTTATTTTCAATTTTCTTCGGTTTCATCATCCCCTCCCCCTTTTTTTTCATTTTCCTGGGCCCCTGCAAATCCCGCGGCCCCGGTGCCTTGCACCCGCTTCACCCCTATTGTGGCCGGCACGGATTGGAATAATAAATTGAGAATGAATGCAAACTTCGCATGTTGAAAGTCCTGTTTTCAGGTGTGAATTTAACGCAACCACGAGCATTGAACTCTATAAAGAAATCGCCCGTCAGTGATTTGAGGCCCGCGGTTCCATAGAAGAGTCAGAGGGACGGGCGCGCACTAACGTGTCATCCGGTTTGGAAGTTACGATGACGCATGAGTGGGAGTTGTCCAGCGACCTGGGCCAGTGACAATTTGTCCACCACGATGGCAACGTTAGTGTTAAGAGATATGTACATCAGAAATTAAAGTTCGTGAAAGAACATGGTTGTAGCTTTTCTAAGGGAAAGATAAATATTCTCACAGTCCATATACAGTGATGAGCCATTACATTATGACCATAAGTCTAATAAGCTGAAGAACCATTTTAGCTCATAAAACTGCAGCCGCTCGGGAAAGCATCGATTTGATGACCTGGCGATAGGTATCCTGGGGTATCTGGTACCATAATGTCAACAGCAGGTCCTCCAGTTCCCGAAAGTTCCAGGGTAGTGGAGATTTAGCGCCAACCCTCTTTTCCAAGTCGAACCACAAATGTTCGATTGGGTTCATGTCAGGTGCATTTGGAGGCCACGGCTTTAACAGAAAGTCACCAACCAGTATGTTCCTCGAACCACTCCTTGACGATTCTGCCAATGTGGCATGGCGCCTTATCCTGTTGGTTATGGCCATCACCAGTAGGGGATACCGCTGCCATGAATGTGGAAACTTATTCCGCAACGATGTTCAGATACCTGACAACTGTCACGGATTGTGCTGTTGAGATAATGAGACCTAAAGTGTTCCAAGAAAACATGAAGTCTTCTGCTACGTACTCCCATGCGCAGAAGGCTGCGATGAACTGTGTGCTGTGACACATTGGTCTGCTCACCACTGTTGTAGCTGCGAGTGATATGTCGCACTGTGGGCCTGCTGTCGCTGTGAACAATGCGCGACAGTCTCCGCTCTCCTCTGGCATCAGTGAGCTGCGGAAGACACGCGGCTAGACGACGGTTCGTCGTTTGGCCATCTGTGCACTCACTACAGTGGCACGTGAACAACCCAAAAGTCGCCCCGTTTCCGACATCGCAATTCCGAAGCTCCGTGCCATCACAATTCGTCCTTTATCAAACTCCATAAATCGGCAGCTTTTCCCATTCTGACTCCGAGCACTCTACTAACCGAAAGCCAGTCCTCGGATTATATATATACTGCACTGTGAACTTTACCTGCGCCACCGTTCGGTCTCCAGGTGCTCTCATTTCTTTAGGCTGGGGGATGGTCATACTGTGATAGCTGATCGATTTAATTTCAAAGTTAATTTTCTTCTTATTTTAAAAGCGCATCTTTGGTATTTCTGGGGCAAAATTATGTGCAGTTCCACTGAACGAACACGTTTCACAAACCAGACAATACCGACACAGCAGTTATCTGTTCTAACTGTGAGGCAAAGCCGCTCACAAGGGTGATGACGACTTTAGTCATATGACTGACCATTGCTTCAAGCTGTGCTCTCTATTTTCTGATGCTGGCGAAGTTCTGTATTCCATTTTCTTTGCTATCGCAGCTTCTAAAAGTCACATTGGAACTATTTCTTTTTTTTTCAAAGGGGAAAGTATAGGCAAACCTTTTGCATATACTTTCTGCTCCTTCATAAGGAAAAATTCTGCCACTAGAGTGCGTTCTTTTGTGTTTCTATCTCCTCTTCTAAAATCGGATGGATATTTTTTCCCAAACATATCCATTTGACTATGGAAAACATTTTGGGCACATTTCTTGATTCCAATAGTATACAATTTTTCCGATGAGATGCGTAAAGTTGCATAATGCTTTCTACGATACGGCTGCTTCTAAAAGTTCAATCTGAAAGATATCGGATATATTCCACCGTAAAAAACATCTTGTATATATGTTTTGACTTTCCTGACTGTCATGAGTTGGTATAAGTGCATATTTGGAAATGATGAATGTTTAGCTTGCTAATATGTTTCGCTTACAAATCGCTGGGTGAAATAATTCAATTTGTATATGGCACCATTCACTGTGAAGAATGAACTACATTATGCATATTAAGTAATACGCAGTTTCCCACCTAGGGACGGTAAATACATATTCCTTCTTTTTAAGATTGTCGCCTCTTCCAAAATCCCAGTTTGACAAAATCTATCTTTGTTAGAAAGCTTCGCTTATGGGAATCGTTTGGTGTACAATTTTTACTTCTCAATAATGCACACTTGTTTCACTGCAGAGTGGAATTGCAGACTCGTTTTCCGAGTGATCAGATGTTTACATTTCTAGCTACTCGACCAGAAATCGTTTCTCCCTTCCCAGGAACCGGTGGCCCTAAATTAGGGACGGGCGGCTGCTTAAACCCTTAGAGTTCCTCATGCCAGTTGTTAAACCCCGATACAAAAAAGGAGAACGAAAATTTACATTTTGCATATGAAATGGTAGCTTCACTTTTAGAATAACGAATGAAAGAATTTGTTGTGAGTACGATATCAGTCACAATGACAACGATTTCTGTACATTTCGTGCTAATAATGATATTTAGTTTTTCGCAAGGGGAAGTAAGTATTTGTTTTTACAAACACTGGCGGAAAGTGAAAAACGAACACCAAGAAGTAGACGTCTGATACCAACGAAATTTATACAGCATAATAACGGAATACAGAGGATAACGTAATCAAAGCATTATGGCAAAATACAGCTGTATTTGCTGGTAAACTGAAAAATAACATTTCCATGTAACATGGTTAGTACGAGGTTGAACCGCCATGAACTGCGTCACTCTGCGCAATTCTGACATGGAGTCTGTCGTACAAATGTTGGCTGTAAGTTTGGGGTATTGAGTTCCAAGCATCCTCAACCTGGACGCGTAAATCTGGGATGGTCGTGGCTGGCCGTGTAGACCGGATAAGCCGTTGTCCCATAAAATCCCACACGTGCTCAATGGGGAACCAATCCGGTGAATGTGCAGGCCATGGAAGTTGTCTCACACCCTGAAGTGCATATTGCGTTGCAAGTGCCGTGTTTGGGCGTGCGTTATCTTGCTGTAAAACACCACGATGGACCGACACTACAAGTGGCACAACAACGGGCTGAATGATGTTGTTGATGTAGGAGGTGCTGTTTAACGTACCCGGTACAAACACTAGTTGTGTACGGGAGTGATAGCTGATCGCTCCCTACACCAGGAGACCAGGTGTAGGCCCTGTCTGTCGCTGGCGGATGCCAGAAGGGTGGAGACGCTTCCCTGTGCGTCTGCGAACACACATACGGCCATCGGAGGCTCCCAAGTAGAATCTGCTTTCATCGGTGAGCAAGACAGATCGCCATTGCGTTCTCCAGTGCAGACGTTGGCGACACCACTGCAGCCGTTCCTGACGGTGGGCTGGAGTGAGAGGTACTCATGCCAGAGGCACACGTGCACGTAGTCCTGCATCCAGTAGACTGTTGCGGATTGTTCGCACAGTCACCTCAGGTGCAACGGCAGCTCGGATTTGCGTTGCAGTGGATGTTCTCCTTGACAACGCCGCTCTTCCTATGCGTCGATTGGTCCGCTCATCAGTCCGTCTGCGTTTTCCGGTTCCACGTCTTCTCGTGTGGGAATGTTCCTCGGACAATCTACGCCACCATCGTACCACCACCGATACTTCCCTTCCAATTCGCTCCGCAATACGACGATACGACCACCCGGCCTCCGACTAGACGACCTCGCTCAAAGTCCGATAACTGCTGAAATCGTACACGTCTTCCATGTCCAGGCATTGCAGTTTATTCAGGGTCTTCGCACGTGTCCGTACGCCGACGACTGATTACATTCACTTCGCCGTACTCCTTAAATATCACCGACGATAATTTGCATATTATGCCGTGCTGTGGACTAAGCGCTCACCGGTTGGTACCGAAATTAGCATCACACCTACGTAAACTCGACCCCATTAACATATGTAAATTTCATGATCGTCCGCCAATTCCTTCTTGGTGTTCTTTTTTCACTTTCCGGCAGTGTATTTGCGACAAAATTTCAGGTACTGAAAGTCCGACGAAAAAATGTATTTAGCCTCGGAAAAATTTCTTTGTGGGAACATATTCGAGAGGAGGTCGAAATGGCATTCCAAGACTTTCTTATATCCAGGGAGCCTGATTCCTTCCGTACTGGTATTGAAGCACTTGTCACTCGTTGGCAGAGGAGTATAGCTGCTGAACGCGCTTATTTCGAATAAAACAAAGTCGTATCCTATGAGGAAGATCTCTCTCATTTTTACCCTCCAATTAGAAAATTATTTTCTGAAGGACTTGGTATTTTACAATATCGCACATACTTTTGTGACTGCTCATTACAATACGATAATTTTTCATGGCTTTTCTTATCAAAACTAAATTTATTCCATTGTTCGAAGATACACCGAATCATGATTCTTCATGATAATTTCTTCTTTTTAACCGATAATAGGAGATTTAAAGGATTTGGAAATACAAATCAAGGGACTTTTTTTTAGTTGGTATTTTCAGCTCTGTAAATATCGCAATTTCAACGAGAGAGAGAGAGAGACAGACAGAGAGAACAAAATGAATTCAGGAGTTGTTACAGCGCTAGATTATATTCATGTACTGAGAGAACTAATTGAAAGAGCGAATACGTGTTAACTCCCATTATGTACGGCCTCGTTTGATTATGAAAAACACTTTGATTCCATGCGATATTGAAGTTGCGTACATTGATATTATTAATAACATCGATGAAAATGCAAGTGTGCCACCCGGATGGCGCAGTGTTCTATGCGCTGGCTTCTGACTATTCGTCAGAGATGGTTCCAGGTTCGAATCCCGAGTGAGGTATCGATGCATTTATCTTACGGCATTAGCTTACTCCCTCCCTTAACAGGAACCAGTGGTTGCAAATTAGGGGCGGATGACTGCTAAAGCCCACTGAGTTGGTCGCGGTAGTAGTTAAACTGCCAAATTAAAAAAAAACAAAAAGAAAGGAAAAATAAAAGCAAATGCTATTGCAAAGGTCCTATTGTTTGAGGACACAGAACTTATAATACCAAGTTAGTAAAATCATGCAATTCTTTTTTTTTTTTTTTTTTTTTTTTTTTTATTGGAGGTTTAACGACCACCGTGAGCAACTCAATGGGCTATAAGCAGTCGCCCGTCCCTAATTTAGGGTCACTGGTTAAAGGGAAGGGAGAGAACCAGTACCATAAGACAAACACAACATCCATGCCTCACCGGGATTCGAACCCGGACCCCTTTCGGACGAGTGATCAGAGGCCATCGCTTAGACCACTGCGCCACCGGGGCGGCAATCATGCAATTCATTGATTATGATACGCTGTCCAACATACCAGAAATCATTACTCAAATTATGAGGATAATGGCTGTGGAATAAGTCCCGGTCCTGTGCCCTGACCTTTGATCCCATTGCGATGATATTCAACAGAATCGGTTCAGTATACCTCCGAAATAATATGATAAAGGTTTGAAGAATTAGAAGAATTTTTACGTAAGTTATGATGCATAAGGGCTATAGAATAGGTCCCGCTTCTGTGTCCTAACCTTCCACCCAACTTCGTCCATTTTCAATAGGATTCGTTCCCGTACCACATACTAAACTTTCATCGAAATCGAACCATTTTTACGCACGTTATGACGCATAAGGACAATGGAATGCATCTTGCTCTTATGCCCTGACCTTTGACTCCACTTCATCTTTTATTAATAGGGTCCATTCCCAGGTGGTCCCCTACCATATACTAAATTTTCATCGAAATTGAACCATATTTACGCAAGTTATGACGCATAAGGGCTTTGGAATGGTTCCCACTCCTATGTCGTGATCTTTGACCCCACTTCATCCATTTTCAATAGGTTTCGTCCCCAGCTAGTCCCCTACCACATAATAAAATTTCATCGAAATCGAACAATTTTTACGCGAGTTATCGTGCGGATAGACGGACAAAGCTGTAGCATATACGCTTCTTCAACCTACAGTTGGAAAGCGTGAAAAATTGGAAAAGGAGCGACACAAAGTGAAACCATATACCCAAAGCTCTTCAATGGCAACTGCAGAATGTTTTGTTTTGGATTGAAGGTTTAATGACCACCGAGAGCAACTCAATGGGCTATAAGCAGTCGCCCGTCCCTAATTTAGGGCCCCTGGTTCCAGGGAAGGGATAGAGCCAGTGCCGTAAGACAAACACAACATCTATGCCTCACCGGGATTCGAACCCAGACCCCTTTCGGACGAATGATCGGAGGCCATCGCTTAGACCACTGCGCCACCGGGGCGGCAGAATGTCTTCTAATCACTGAACTATGAAGACAATGGAACGAAAATTAATGGAGATTATTTCCCCCACCGTCGGGTTGGTGATTATTTAGTCATTTCTGCAAGTACCCCCATCAAAACTGCAGGGTATAATCTAGGAACCTGCTTACAAGAGTAAAGAAGTAGGCTAAAAAATGAACTAATAGAAAAATAAAACTGAAGATTTTGGATTGATGAAGCAAATCGATAAGTAAGGAATGCGTATATTTAACTTGGACAACAGATCTTAAGTAACTGCCGCATTGTAGCAGAAATTATTAGATAAATAAAACTTGGCTTTAGAGCACTTGTGGGAAACAGTACAATTTTCAGGAGCAATTTCCCATTATCTCTTAAAAGAAAAATGTTTAATAAATGCATCCTTCCAATTCTTACTTATAGACCAGAGACGTGGACCTGAACTACACAAGACATTCAAAAGCTACAAACTGCTGAAAGTAATATGGAGACGTTCATGCTTTTTATAACCAGAAAGAACAGGAAAAGGACCGCATGGATCGGGAAAATAATGATGACATCATGATCAAGGTAAATTCCGTGAAATGGGGATGATCTAGATCAGGACCGTAGCACGCTTTCCTTATCGGTGAGGGCGAGACTTGAAATTACGCCCCTTCGAGTTAAAAATTACGCCCCTTCGAGTTAAAAATTACGCCCCTTCGACTTCCACTGAAATAACACGTGGTTTTTACTTTCTCTCACACCGCCGTTATAGGAAGGTATTGTGATCATTCAAAAATCAACTTTTTGATATAATTTTATTAAAAATGTAAAAACTGGTTAAATACCCAAGAACCACAGGTTGTAAATACCAAGTAAAGCGTAAACGTTATGTGAACTCCGACAACGTTGAACAGAAATGCAGAACGGAAAACAAACCAGCGCATAACGAATGAATATCGGATAGTGAACGTAACACTAGGAAGAAGCTTTAGGGGTGGGGCTTGGAAAATTTCCGTTCAAGGTTAAACGCTCAGAGAACTTTCTGCGACACACAAATAATTAATTAGCTCTTCATTCCAACGACATGTTCGGAAAAGTCATTGAGATTAGGCATATCAGCACATTATTTTCTATGCCTCCACTGTTTTGGAAAATCCTTTTCGTGGATATGAGATGTTCACACCTCATAGTGTATGTTACTCTGCACTACTGCATGGAATACTGTATGAGATTAAATCAAGACTTTAAAAAGGAATATGCTGAAGGGTGTAACTTTCCTCTTTAGTTACAATTTCTGTATTTTACGCCCATGGAATTACCATTCTGGGAGGGTGTCCGCCCTTCCTGCCTACTCGGCAGCTACGGCCCTGGTCTAGACGTATTGCCAAGAGAAACAGACTGCCGTAGGGCTACTGAAGTACTAGAACGTATTCCAATGGACAGTAAAAGACCATGCGGAAGATGAGTGAATGAAAGGCTAGATCAAGATATAAGTTGTGAAAGAAACCTGGAAGAGAACTACATCGAGTAGTGGGTTGATAATGGCTGTTGACGATGATTAAAATAACTCCATTTCTCAAATCAAATGAAACTTGTAATACTCTTAGTTTAAAAAATCCGAAAGAAAATTTACCTGCCAAGAGATCACAGAAGCCGTTTGACATTCCTGGTATACACGGTATTCTGCAAGTATCTTTCAGGTCGTCTAGTTTCTCGTACTTAATAATTCAGGAGTCACTGAGAAATGGTTCTCAATCTTAATAAAGAGTTCTTCAGTTTCTGTGTTAGGCTCTGGTCTCTTTGCCAGTGAAGACATGGTAAGTTTCAATTATTTCTCTTTTTAATGTTCTTCGGCGAACAAACAAAAAAGGAAATCGATAGGGTTTATAATATCAACAATCATCATCATCATCATCATTGTCAACCATTATCAATCCACTGCTGGACGAAGGTCTCCCCAAGTTTCCTCCACAACGGTCTGTCTTGTGCCAGTCTCCTCCATGTCACTCCCGCATATTTACGAATTTCATCCACCCATCTCCCATGTGGTCTTTTTTTGGGTCTTTTCCTGTCCCTTGGAATCCAATCTAAAATTTAGGCTGTCCATCTATGGTCTGTCCTTCTGGCAGTATGTCCAGCCCATTGCCATTTCAGGGATTTAACCCTGATCATGATGTCTTCCACTCTCGTCATTTTTCGGATCCACGAGTTTCTCTTCTTATCTCTCCTGGTTATACCAAGCATGCACCTCTCCATGCTTCTTTGAGTTGTCTGCAGCCTTTGTATGTCTCTTTTAGTTAAGGTCCACGTCTCTGCACCATACGTAAGCACTGGAAGGATGCATTGATCAAACACTTTTCTTTTAAGACATAATGGCATATTGCTCTTGAAAATTATGCTGTTTCTTCCAAAAGCTCTCCAGGCAAGTTTTGTACGCCGATTAATTTCTTCATCAATGTGACCCTCACTTGATATCTGCTGTCCAAGATAAACATACGTATCTGTTATCTCCAGTTTTTCTCCATCAATCGATAAATCTTCATTTCTTGTAAAAGCATTGAACATCACTTTTGTCTTCTGAAAGTTCATTTTTAATCCCACTTCTTTACTCTTGTCAGCAAGTTCCTGGATCAAGTATATCAACAATACTGATACAGAATTACGTAAAATGAATGCAATTAGTAGTAATTTAAAAACGTGAGATGCGGTTTTTCCGTTGCTTTTGTTACAGAGCCAAAGACAGAATCTATTGAGGGCTAGTTGATTCAAAAGAGCTTTAAGAGTGGGTGGAATAATAGCAGTCTCAAGATCTATAGATAGTGTGCTTAGCTTGTTTGCTCAGGTGCTGTGCCGCTGTTGAATTCTTTGAAGCGTTCGAAATTCTTTCGAGAGAGATGAGGGATATTTCTTCATTCTATGCTGAATATTTCATTCGACAGTCGCTTTTTTCTGTTTTAGTTCTTTCTTTTCTTCGTCGATCAATATCAAAAGATATAAGAGCTATTGTGGAACACTCCGCTCTCGTATATTTTACTACAAAGGGCCGCTTTGATAACGAAGAGACATTCATGTGACAATGTGTTACACCAAAATGGATAGTGACCATTATAAAACAAGAAAGTACGATCCCGTACTGGGCAGTGGAAAGCATTGGAAATTCAAATAAAACCACGAGAAAGCATGCATTAACGGCAATTAAACTGTTTTGAATGTTTGTAGATGTTTCCGCTACGTTTGCTGAAAAAATATTAAATGTTTAGCAGAAAATTTATACAACATCTAACGGGTACAGGAATCGATACAGCAAGAAATGGAAGTTACAGTGTAATTTTTATTTACTTTCCGGTTGGTGACTTGCAACTTATTATCCACAATACCATTTTAAACAACTAAAAAAGCTTCGTTGATTTAATCACAATGTCAGTCTCGTATAAAAAGCTGATTCAGCGTACAGCAGCGTACAAACGGTTAATCATCCTTCTTCGTACCACCACCGCACACCACAGCGTGGTATTTTCATTACCTTCAACTCACTGTGAGTGTTGCCAAAAGCATAAGGAAATTCAGAAAGCTGAAGTGCCGTTCAGGAAGAAAATCTATCGGATAAGGAATATACACTGCTGGCCACCCAAAATGCAACACCAACAAGGACAGGAAACAGCAAAGCCAGATTTACTGGACACATAACAACAGATACAGAGATGAAACGATAGAGCTTATAGGCCAGTGAGACTAGCGGAACACGCAGACATCAATAGTTTGTGTTCCCCCAATGGCTGGTAATAACGGCCGCTACACGCCGCGGTATCGAACGAAAGAGGTTTTGGATATGGGCTTGGGGTATGTCGGTCTAGACTGCTTCCACACGTTGCCACAGTTAGCCACGGGTGGTGCTTTCCGGGCCACTCGGTTGCCGATCAGAGACCAGACGTGTTCGATGGGCGACATATCGGGAGAACAGGCGGGCCACGGCAGCAGTGACACCTGGTGGGCCGTGAAAAATAATTGCACGATGCATGCCACGTGCGAGCGCTCATTGTCCTGTTGAAACGAGGCCGGCCGCCCCGGTGGCGCAGTGGTCTAAGCGATGGTCTCTGATCATTCGTCCGAAAAGGGTCCGGGTTCGAATCCCGGTGAGGCATGGATGTTGTGTTTGTCTTACGGCACTGGCTCTCTCCCTTCTCTGGAACCAGTGACCCTAAATTAGGGACGGGCGACTGCTTATAGCCCATTGAGTTGCTCACGGTGGTCGTTAAACCTCCAATCAAAAAAGAAAAAAGCGTGGCCGCTGTCAGGTCCTGCAGGTAAGGAACGACTACAGGCTCCAAAACGTCGGAGATGTAGCGGTGGCTGTTGACTGTACCGACGATGCGTACCAGAGGGGTGCGGGAGTCATATCCAATTGCGCCCCACACCATAATGCCAGGCGACGGACCGGTATGGCGATGCATAATGCAGGTGTCATACAGTTCTCGTCGCGGTACCGCCACACGCGGATCCTACCATAGTGGTGTTGCAGGCAAAAGCGGGATTCGTCGGAGAAGACAATGTCGTGCCATTCCGTAGTCCAGGTGCGGCGTTCAACGGCCCACTGCCACCGCAATCGCCGGTGGTGTAACGTCAATGGTAATCGGAGCAATGGGCGCCGTGCGACAAGTTCCCGCTCCTGCAGACGACGTCGAACGGTACGTGTTGACACAAGTTGTTTTGCGCAACACACCCTAATTCCTGCGCTAACGTTCGTGATGTGGTGGTGCGAGCCGTCAATGCCCGCCACATAGCATGCCGGTCCTCTCGTCAGGTGGTGTGCCGTGGCTGCGGCAATCGCTCACGTCGGTCCGACCGTTCCTCTTGCACCCACCGAATCCATACTCGCCTCACTGTGGCTGAATGTCGTCCCACACGGGCGCTGATGTCTCGATACTATAAACCGCTGTCGCCATAAGCCACTATTCGTCCTCTGTCGAACTCCGAAACTTGCTGGAATGACGGCCGTATACTGCGACGAGGCATCAGGAAGCTTCCCACACACGGGTCCGGCAGCACAACGCACTTCCACTACTTACACCCCGCCTTCTGTGTACCCTTCTTATAGTGCTTCTCGGTGGCGTGCCGGGCGCACATGGTTTGCATATGCCCTGCAATGCTAATCGTTTGCATGTCCTCTTGCTGGCGACGCATGCTGCGAATTTCAGGCCAATCGGATGCTTCCTTCTTGGTGTTGCATTTTGGTTGGCCAGCAGTGTAGTTTACACGAAAAGAAACATTCAGAAGGAAATTTAAATTACAGATACACTTCACAAAGTACATATACACCCTATATGTAACTGAGCCAGTGCCATCTCTTTTTCGCACAGTGTACAGTAGTGGCCGAAATTGTGGACATTTCTTGAAAGTTTTATGTTTTGCAACTTCGCAGGGTTGTACGAAATGTAATGTTTCACTGAATGGAAATGTTTATGTATCATAATGATCGGCGAAGAAAATTCGTGCCCAATGAGATGTACATAAATAATGACTGCAAACTGTCGAAAGCACGATGAAAAACCCGCTAAGTTTCACAGTAAAAGATGTCAATTCATTTACAGATTAAAATACATAAAGTTAAAAACCTAGTGGAGCGAGACCTTTCAGAACTACCATAGTTCCATCCTCAGGCCGCGAGCGCCGGATTTCTCAGACAGGGTGATATACAGTATATAGTCGAAAATACAGTTCATTCAACCGCGGATAATACCAGTGTTGCCACATACAGTAAACGAAAAATTTTAACTGTCTACTCTGTGGTTAAGTCATTCGTGGTGGTGTAAAGCCTCTTGAGAAGTGTAAGCCAGGGTCGGAGTACGAACATAGGCAAGTCTTCATTACAGCAACCCGATGAAGACTTTCCACAAGCAGCAAGGAATGTCGATTGGTCGTTGTAGTCAGGATAACCGTCTGGTTCCAATCCGGCTCATGATAAACAATAGCAACGGTACGTGTCAAAGCTGTAGAAGTCAGTCCAACACATAAGGCGTATTTATGTTATAACAGGTGGATTTGAAGGGAGCCTATGTAATTAGTGTCACGTCTCGCCGTGTGGTGGAAAATATCATCTTGCCTTTGGAGTTCAATCTACAAATATCTTTTTTCTCGTTCTTAAGGATAGGAATCCTCCGGACCCTCTTTCTAGGTTTGGAGTTTATAGTATACCGCTTATTTCCACCACTCCGGGGGTACGTAACACTAGTTATATAGGCTCCACGTTGCGTAAGCTTCAAATCCGCCTGCCAGAACATACATACGCCTTACGTGTTGGACTGACATCTGCTGCCTTGACACGTACCGTTGCTATTGGTTCTCATGAGCCGGATTGGAAAAAGACGGTCATCCTAACTACAACTTCCAAACGACATTCCCTGCTGCTTGCGGAAAGTCTATGTATCATTAAATCTTCATCGGGTTGCTGTAACGAAGACTTGCCTGTTTTCGTACCCCGCCCCTGACTTCTCAAGAGGCTTTACACCACCACGATTGACTTAACCGAAGAGTAGATTGTTAATATTTTTCGTTTACTCTATGTGGCAACACTGGTGTTATCCGCGGTTGCATGAACTGTGTTTTCGACTATATATTGTATATCACCCTGTCTGAGACATCCGGGGCTCGCGGCCTGAGGATGGAACTATGGTTGTTCTGAAAGATCTCGCCTTACTAGGTTTTTAACTTTATGTATTTTAATCTGTAAATAAATTGACATCCTTTACTGTAAAACTCAGCGGGTTTTTCATCGTGCATTCGACAGTTTGCAGTCATTATTTATGTACATGTTTATATATCAACTAAAATAGAATTTAATGCTAAATTCAATACAAAAAATACAATTCAAATATCTGCAGTCCAAAATACACTGGTGTGCAAAAATCAAGGACGAAGAGGAGAAATTGGCATAACATCGGAACGAGCAGGCAGAACGGACCGAAAGGCCGTTCAGGAGATAGACTACGCCTAGGGTCCGGTACGGTAAAGCATGCTCATATATTCAGCATTACGTAGAGAGGAGAGTGTCGGAAGTGTAAAAAGCACACGGGCGGTGCGGTGTACGCTCAGCAATTCGGTAAAAGCTATTGCATGGTGCACATCGGTTTGAACGAAGTCGAGTTGCTGCCACCGTGTGATATAGCCAACAGGCAATCCAGTAGACGACATCTGGATGACTTTACCCGAGGTCGCGTCATTGGGAAGTTGGAAGAAGGTCGAAGTGTGACTAGTGTGGCCGAGGAGTTCGGGATCGCTCACAGCATCGTTTCACGAGCTTGAAGAGCATTTCAAGCGACAGAAACAGCTGTCCGAGAGTTTAGCAGTGGTCATCTACGAGCAACTACGGCAGCGGACGACCGGTATATTGTCCTACAGGCGAGACGAGACAGGCGGCAGACAGCAGGAGAAATCGCAAGGCAAATGCTACAGACAATTGGACGTCCGTTATCGCGTTTTACCGTGGCCAGGAGGCTGCACAAAGATGGTCTATTTGCACGACGACCAGTACGGTGTGAGCCATTAACGCCTGCTCATCGGAGACGGCGGTTTTGTGGTGCCAGGAACACAAGAGCTGGAGACATCAGCAATGGGGTCGAGTTATCTTTGCGGATGAGAGCCGATTTAGTCTGACGAACGATTCTGAACGTATACATCTCTGGAGAGAGCAAGGAACACCCAACCACACCTCCAACATCATCGAAAGGGACCGGTTTGGAGGTGGCGGAGTTCTCGTTTGGGGCGGTATCATGCTTGGTACCCGTACTGACCGCCACATCTTCCAAGGAGGTTCAGTCACTGGTGTCCGCTATAGTACCGAGGTTCTCCTGCCTCACGTGCGTCTGTTTAGAGGTGCTGTGGGTCCTGAGTTCCTCTTAATGGACGACAGCGCTACACCTCATCGTACTGTGGCTGTCACAGAGCTGTTGGAGAGTGAAGATATTCAACGCATGGATTGGCCCGTAAGGTCCCCTGACCTAAATCCAATCGAACACGTGTGGTACCTTCTCGGGAGACGCTTGGCAGCACGTGACCAGCCGCCAGCAACGATTCCGCAGCTGCGATTAGCGCTACAAGAGGAATGGGCCGCGATGCCTCCACAGCCCCTTGACAACCTCGTCCTCAACATGGACAGACGTTGTAAATCCTGCAATGCAGTCAGGGGTGATCATATCCTCTATTAAAGACTCGATTTTTCTTGGCAGCCGCCTGTCATATGGACGTTTCTGTCTTCTGTCCAGTTGTGCTCGAAGCTACCTTTTCAATAAAGTGTCTTTGTATCCTTTGGATTCCTTGTTTGGACGGTTTTGCTCACTTGTCCCATATTCTTACATCTTGGGGATCTTACGGTATGATTTGAGTCCATGTGGAGCACTTCTTCCCGACGTTACATTCGAAACCCGTCTCGTCTTTAATTTTTGCACGCCAGTGTACCTTATGCTACGAATACCGTAAACATGATAAATCTACACTACAATTCGATAAAATGATATCAGATACTTACGATTGTAATGTACTATCAGTATTAATTAGGGTTGTCTTTATTTTTTAAAGCAGCAGCACAGCGGGTTCTCATTGATCTATCAGGTGTTGAAAGCTCTGCCTTCACTATTATATGGTGAAAGGAAGCAATTATAGCCTCAATTAATTGCCATGTTTTTGTTGGACGCCTCATTCGTAGAAGGGTTTTCAAACGGTCCTACAATTTTTCTATTCGGTTTAGATCAGGCTGTTTCCTCGCCAGGTCAACAATAGAATGCCCTTTGCTGTGAACCACTGTTTGCATATTTGTGCTGTGTGGCAGGGAGTTGAATCCTGTTGAAGAATAAATGGTGCATTGTTGGGAAAGAGATCGTTGATCGAAGAGGTAGCAGTTTAGTTTCATGATGGAGACAATGTATTGTCTTGCGTTCAACGAACCGTCGATTACATGAAGGAGGCCAATACCATCTGCTGCCATACATGTCCAAATCATTACGCTTGTTGGGTGCTTTACATTTGCCTCCATGCAGTCAGAATGTAGCTTTTTCCCACACCACGTCTCACACATTTTCGTCCCTGACTGCTTCCACTCATCTTCTGTTCATTCAATGTGTTATTTTGCCCATTGCAGTTGTTACTTGGGCTGCTGTAGATTCAGATATGACTTTTTTCCCTCGGAATCGTACCTTTTAGTCCCATATCTGATAGTCTTCTTTCTGTCGTTTTTAAACTGGCAAAAACACCAGGTGCACCTAGTGCACCTCTTTCGGCCTCAGATGAAATTCTCGTGTCCTTGAGACAACTTTTTTAACACGTCTTTTGTAAAAAAAGATCGTGCTTATGTTATCGGTTTGTCCGTCCGTCCGTCCGTCTGTACCCACGATATCTCTGCAACTATTAGTACGATTTGAAAAATTAGTTTTGCATTGGCAAGCTTGAAATATGAGAATGACGATCCTTCATTTCGTTTTTTTTTACGATGTACAATTTCGCCGCTAGGAGACGTAAATGCAGATGATGTCGAATTCAAAAATACGTTTTATTCCACATATTTGCTTCTAAACATCCGATTGAAAAAAATCTTTTATCTTTCGATTCCATTTATGTCGAAGAGTATTTTAGATATAATTACTTTTTCAAATTACTCATATTTGTTCCGCTAGGGGGCATAAAAGTAAATTACAGTTTCCCCGATAACTCTTCTTCTAAAGCTCTGATTTGAAAAACATTTTCTTCAGCGGATACACCACGTGATGGAAAATCTTTTTTTGCTTCGGATGTATTTGCCATAAATTCTGAACTTCTAAAATATCAATTGAGAAAATTCTTTTGTGGACTGATGGCACTCACATCGATAAACCTTTTCGGAATATTTCTTTTTAACATATTCCACAGTTTTCTCCGCCAGGGGCGTAGATGATTATCTTATTTTTGTCAATTTCTCTACTTCTAGGAGTCAGATTTGAAAAATTCCTTCTTTGTTGGATAGTGTTTTCAGTGTGACATGTTCTTCATATAATTTCTAAATTTTCAAGTAATACATAGACTTTCCGCTAGGGGGCGTAAAGGTAAATTGCTTTCTCCCTATATCTCTGTTTCTAAATCTCGGATTTGCAAAATTTTTCTGCACTAGATACAACTCCTGTTGGAAAATCCTTCGCACATAATTTGTGATTTTTGTAAAAAATGGTTTGGCCACTAGCTGGCGTAAGTCTTAATTTCCGCTTCTGATGTATTTGCAGCAAAATATGAGCTTTTAAAATCTCTATTGAAAAAAAAGTGGTTTGTTGACCAATACTACTCATGCCGACAAACATTTTTGGAACATTTTCTTCTTGATGTATATTTTATTTTTGTCAATATCTCTACTTTTAGGAGTCCGATTTGAAAAATTCCTTCTTTGTTAGATAGTGTTTCCGATGCGAAATGTTTTTCCTATAGATTCAAAATTTTCAAGTAAATCATAGACTTTCCGCTAGGGGGAAAAAGGTAAATTGCATTTTCTGCGTTATTTCTGCTCCTAAAACTCCGATTTGAAAAATTCTTCCTGTATCGCATACAAGACCTGATGGAAAATATTTTTCACATAATTTCCAGTGTTTGGTAACGAATGGTTTGTCAACTAGAGGGCATAAGTGTTAATATCTGCTTCAGATGTATTTGTAGCGAAATCTGGGCTCCTGAAAACTCGACTAAATTTTTTTCTTGGACCTATGCGGCTCATATGGATAAACCTTTTAAGAATTACTTTCTTACTAAAAGAATGCATGATTTTCCCACCAGGGGACGGAAAATCACATCTTATTTTTGTCGATATCTCTGTTTCTAAGAGTCCGATTTGAAAAATTATTTCGGTGGTGGATAGCGTTTTCGGTGCGAAATGTTTCTCATATAAATTCATGTTTTTCTTAACGCACAAGTCTGCAACCAGAGGACGTAAGCTCACGATTCCGTTTACAGCAATATCTTGGGGATTAAAAACTCGATTGAAAAACTTCATTCTTCCGCCAGATATTGTTTTCCGCACCGGCTCAATTGACTTAGAATAGCTTTGATAAATTTAATTTGCGTCAAAACGGATTCAAAAGACGTGCTTATTACACCCGAAAATTCGGTGTCATCTTTCTTGTTATTATTTTGTCATTAACAAATTTTCAATACTTTTGGGGAGGGAGTTTTTCCCAGCTTTGGTTTTCATTGCCTCTGTTTCCGGAAAACCTTACCACAACATTCGTACTCCAGATGTCAACGCTGTCCCACCTACTTGCCTTGCAATTTCAGTATAGTCAAGACTCGATTCATGTAAAACAGCAATCCTGCTTCTTTTCGTGGGTGTCCAATCAACTCTTTTCTTTGTTTCCATTGCTCTATTTATTGTCACACCTTATAAATTTCAAGAAATACTAAAAGTATCGGCACAATCTCTAATTGCGTTTCACTTTCATCGATAACCCGCTTTCTTCTACTGAACAAACAGCAAAACTAACTTTCCCCAACTTGACACATGTTGTATCGCAGCTACTGTCATTTTATTGGTCCCCAGAATAAGGACTGCGATTGGCCAGTAGGGTTTGGACTCACATTCCGCTTCTTAACTGAATCACACCTGTGATTGGTTTTTAGACTAAAGTAAGCATAACTATTTTGTACTATAAATATTTGAATTCTGTTTTTTGCATTAATTTCAGCGTTAAATTCTCTTTTAAACTTTCAATTGATAAACAAACATTTGCATTTATGAAACATAACATATCTTATAAGCTTGCAAAGTTGCAAAACATGAAACTTTCAAAAAGTGTCCACAATTTTGGCCGCCATTGTACTTCTAGGTGAGACAGAAAAATCAATGAAGTAAAAACTCGAAACATATAACAGATACAGAATAAGCCACCTTTTATTTTACTAAACCTGCAACAGGTAATTTCAGAAATGGTCTTACGTGTTTTTAAACGTCATATTCATACCCAAGTGTATTTAACCACACCATTCACATGCTACTAATCACATCTGAGGAAGGGTTCGGTGAGGACTTGAAAGGTCTTATGTGGTTTTAAACGTCATATCCATACCCAAGTGTATTTAACCACACCATTCACATGCTACTAATCACATCTGAGGAAGGGTTCGATGAGGACTTGAAAGGTCTTATGTAGTTTTAAACGTCATATCCATACCCAAGTGTATTTATCCACACCATTCACATGCTACTAATTACATCTGAGGAAGGGTCCTGTGCGGACTTGAAAGGTCTTATGTGTTTTTCAATTGTATATGATTTTAACTAAAGTTTTTAATATTAAATATTTTATCCTCCAAGAACGTGCTAAGACAGTAGATGTCGTTTAATATCGATAGAGAGAGAGTGTGTAGTGCTTTGGGTAGTATTCTGCTGGGAAACTCTGGGTCCAGCCATTCATGTGCAGTAAATGATGGTGTCTATCATCTACCTAAACATCATTACAGACCAGTTACATGTTTTAATGACAACGACATTTCCGTCTAGTAGTATCTTTCTTTAGCAGGATAATGCGCCATACCGCCCTACCTCTATTTTTCGAGAATATTTTGCGCAGGATGAGGAAGATTTCAAGTACTGTCCTGGCCTTAAAATCCCCAGATATCAATCCAATCGAGCATCTGTGGTTTGGGTTGGAGCATCAAATCCTATCTCCAGCGAATCAGCCACGTAACTTACATGAGTTAAAGGATCTGCTAGTAACGCGTTGGTTCCTGGTACAAAAAGACACCTGTAACAATCTTGTAGCGTCGATGTTTCACCTGGCAAGAGTTGTCTTGGCGGCACTTGGAAGACCAACAGCTTATGAGGCAGGGAGTCATAATGTTTTGTCTCTTGGGTGTATATCCGGGTAAGAGCTGTTCTCGCGGCACATGGAGAACCAACATCATATTAGGCAGGTGATCATAATATTTTGGCTCTTCGGTGGTGTATATAATAGTTTAACATGCAGTTAACTGAATTTCGAGAAGTTTGACAAAAATTGCTTAGGGCTTAGAACTCTATAAAAAATTTTAAAGATAATATTATCACTTCCTCGTTCAAGAAACGTCTTAAATTAATTCAATTTAACTTTTCTTGCAAAACAACAGACTGATGAACTGATTATTAGGTGAATGACGTTAGTTGATTCAATACATTATTCCTGATAACATACGTTACTCTGAACTACTTGCAAGCTGCTGGGAAAACATCTGGTGCAGTACACACTCGGTTTGCTTAGAAAGAAATTTAGAAAGTTTTCCAAGCAAAGGTCTATTCTTCGTACTGCTCAAGACGTTTTATTTAAGACATCATACGCGTGTCCGTGTGATAATCTAGAAGAAAAACATATCCTTAACATAAGAAATTGATGGGCCTAGACTCATTCGTAAAGTTAATGACTGCATTCGAGCGTCGTGGAACAATTTCAATTAATGTCGATGGAAGAATGCAGATATTTATCTCCTTCCATTTAGCACTGTGGCTGTATCTATTACTAAAGAGATTTGATTCCGAAGTGCTCCGATGCTTTCCCCCAACTTATTTTAAATATATTCTGCAGGGGCTGAGATCCAACAATTAAGATTGGCCCCTGCTGAACTCCAACTTTCTTCTCTTCAAGCCAAATATTCGTCGTCCGTAATGTGTGGCACGCAGCGTCAGCTTACTGAAAGGTAAACGGTCAAATTCAGTTCCATAAAATTTCCGCAGTGTAGGGTATGGAAAATTGATCAGAATACCAATGCAAGGAGCAGTGGTCTTTGTTCTGTGAAGTTCTATGATTGGTCTTGGTTCGTAGCGCGAGAAATGCGCTCATACCATGGGGCTTTCAACTTCAAATTTCACGAGTGGGACAACACACTTAGGTAATGATCGATCTCCGTGTATTCTCCATATCTTAACCGGCCGTCAAACCAGAAAAGCGTGGAACGTGTCAATCAAATCCAATTTTCCTTCTGTTCCCCTTCTTGATCACCTTCATAAAGCTGCATCTGATGGTTAAGGTATGCTTGCGGAATCTTCTCTTTCAATTTTATGATTAGCTATATATTTCCTGTAAAAATTTTTACCTTTTATGCGCACACATGTATGCCCTCTAGATATCGATGAAGAACTAATATCAAGTTCAAAATCTGGTTACTTGTAGAATTGATTTTTAAAAACAATGAACACGTGTATTTTAAAGAAAGTTTGATGCTTGCATAGGTAGCATTTATACAGCTCTTTGAGAGTAAATGAAGAAAAACAACTGTTGTACTTGACTCAGTTTCTCTTAAGGGTACGTTAAATCAATTGAATATTGCATTTTTGAAATTGCAATTGGATAAACTGAAGATAGCATTATGGATCGAAATGTGGTGGATTCACATTACGAGGTAGACTATACACAGTGTACACTGAAGAGCAATTGAATTAGAGACACTTGGCGTTATGCAAATGTGGCGCTGTGGACGGCCCTGTAAACGGAAACGACATGATGTATGCAGCGATCCGACAATATAAGGGGTGATGCGACGGGAATCAGTAAGAGTCGAACGCAGTATGGGTAAGACGAAGGATCTAAGAGCATTTGATCGTGAGCAAATTGTCGGGGTCCGACGAATGGGTCACTCCATTTCGGAAGTCATGCAGGCACTGGGATTTTCACGAGCCACTGTGTCACAGGTGCACCGTGAGTACATCGAATCCGGTTAAACCATTTATTGTCCCACGAGGGTACCGCTGCTGACCGCACATCACAGGGTGCAAAGATTAGCATGGACGCGGGAACATCGGCACTGGACCCTAGACATGTGGGAAAATGTTGCTTGGACTGATGAGTCGAGATTCACGTTGGTACATGCGGATGGCAGGATACGAGTACGGCGCAAGCCACATGAAACGATGGATCCTTCTTGCCAGCACGGTACTCTTCAAGCTGGTGGAGATGGCATTCTTGTCTGGGGACTGTTTACGTGGACTGAAATGGGACCCCTGGTAACGTGTGACATCGTCCCTCACAGGTCAACGCTGCCGGGATATCCTGAATGACCATTTTCTCCCGTTTGTGCGTCTTTAACATCCCACTGGGGACCTCATCCTGCAACAAGACAATGCACCGTGTCATCGCTCCCGAATTGTATCTGAATGGTTGGATGAACACTCCACCGACGTGACCTCGCTTCCTTGGCCAGCTAGGTCCCCTTACCTCAATCACAACGAGCACATCTGGTTGGTTGGTTGGTTGGTAGATTTGTAATGGCGCAAGGGCCATAGTTGGCCAAAGAGCGCCAAACAAAAGACATCAAAACGAAACAAAATTAATAAAAAACGTACACAAGGTTAAAAGCAGGCTGATGCGGTAAAAATGAAACATGAGAATGAAGAAGTTAAAATCTAGACGAGTTTATAAAAGTCAATATCCCGTAAAAATGAAAACACTGCTCTCGTATCGCAGGCTTCACCGATAATAGTTTGCAGCGTAGCTGCTCCTTCGTCCAACAGATGAGAGTGAAAATGGCGAAAACGATGAGCACAAAAACGAACACAAGTACACAAAACATGAAGGACGGTGAGACGACATTGGCACGCCTCACACATCGGGGCACTGTCGCCACACAGCAAAAAGCGGTGAGTAAAACGACAGTGCCCAATGCGGAGACGCGCAAGAACAACCTCCTCACGACGGTTCTTCCGCAAACTAGACTTCCATAGTCCGATGTGTGGTTTGATGGCATAAAGTTTATTGCTGCCCTGCTGAGACCACAGGGACTGCCACTCGTCCAGGAGAAATGTCCGGATCAAAGGTCTAAAATCACGGAAAGACAGTGGCAGCCGAGCTGGCGACATGGAGGAAACAGACCTGGCAGAGATCTGCCAGCTCGTTACCCCGGATCCCAACATGGCCAGGAACCCAACAGAATCGGACCAGGAAACCATCACCCTCCAAAGTTCCAAGAAGACGACGGACATCAAGGATGACAGGTGAGTCCGTGTCCTCCGGAGAAGATAAAACATGGATGACGGACTGGGAATCAGGGAGCAAACCATAGCGCGACGAAGTGATCGAGACTGTATGTGGCACAAAGCGAGGTGTACAGCACGCATCTCTGCCGAAAAGACAGTGGATTCAGGCGGAAGCCTCTCAGCATGTGAGGCTTCGCCACACACAAAAAGCGGATCCAACGACATCCCCGGACCTCGAGCCATCGGTGAACACAGGCACGAAATCCGGGTAGACAGACTGTATTTCAGCAAAGAGCTGCTGGTACACCAGAGCAGGAGTGGAAGACTTTGGCCACACACAAAGAGAGAAAGGTCAGCCGTTGCTAGAACGGACTGCCAAGGAGGACGGTTGAAAAAGGTGGTCAAACCAATCCTTGACAAGTTCAGACCAGCATCGCGCACTATGGCAGACATCCGAATCCCGAACGTCGGAACACAGGAGGGGCGGTTGGAAGACAAGCGGACACAGTCCGGTTGGAAGATGGAACCATGCAGGGGATGATCAGGAAGAGATTTCAGTTTTGTGTAAAACTGAAGAGACAGCTGCTTACGACGGATGCACAACGGCGGCTCATGAGCCTCCGCATACAGGCTATGCACGGGAGAGGTACGGAAAGCACCAGTACATAGCCGCAATGCCTGGTGATGGACGGGGTCCAAAGGCTTTAAAACCGAAGGACGCGCTGAACCGTACGTAATGCATCCGAAGTCTAACTTTGACCGAATCAGAGAATGGTAAATGCGAAGCATTGAGCACCTGTCGGCCCCCCAAGATGTTCGGAGAGGACCTTCAGGATACTCAATGACTTCGTGCACTTCACCTTCAAAGACTGAATGTGAGGCCGGAAGGTGAGCGCTCGGTCAAAAGTTAGCCCAAGGAACCTGGCTTCTGACACCACAGGGATGGTAGAACACCCCAGACGGAGGCTGGGGTCTGGGTGAACCCCGTTTACGACAAAAATGCACGCAAACGGTCTTCTGCGTCGAGAAGCCAAAGCCATTTTGGGAAGCCCAGTGAGAGATCTTGGTAATGGCAGACTGGAGCTGTCTCTCGATGGTGCGCATGTTAACTGACGCGCAAGAGATCTGCAGATCATCCACGTACATGGTTCCACGAACCGTCGGAGGAAGCAGGTGGAAAATATGGTTGACACGAAGGATGAACAGAGTGACTGATAAAATGGAGCCTTGAGGTACACCCTGTTCTTGCGGGTACACCGCAGAGAGGGTCGACCAGACGCGCACACGGAAACTCCGGTCCTGGAGAAACCCGGCGATGAAAGATGGTAAGTTTCCCCGCAATCCGCACTCATGCAGATCACGGAGAATGCCGTATCTCCAGGTACGGTCATAGGCTTTCTCCATGTCGAAGAATACGGAGACCATGTGCTGACGTCGGACAAACGCCTCCCTGACAGATGTCTCAAGGCGAAGATGATTATCGGTGGTGGATCGAGATGTGCGAAATCCACTCTGATGAGGTGAAAAAATGTGATGAAACTCCAGATAAAAAATGAGACGAAAATTAATGATACGCTCGAGTACTTTGCAAAGGCAGCTCGTCATAGCAATTGGCCGGTAGTTCAACGGGTTAGTGGGATCTTTACCAGGTTTGGGAACAGGAACGACAATGGCAGTGTGCCAAGATTCGGGAAAGACATGCTCTTGCCAAATCCTGTTAAACAGGATTAGCAGACATTCAAGAGGACGGAGAAAGGTGCTTCAGCATTTCGTAATGGATGTTATCCGGTCCGACAGATGTCCGGCCGGACCGATTCAGAGCGGTCTTCAGCTCCACGGCAGTCAGCGGGCTGTTGTAATCTGTGGCAGAAAACGGTCCAAAGGAAATCCTGGACCGTTCAAGCCGCGGCTGTAACTGCCGGAACGAAGCAGGGTAATTGCTGCTGCTGGACACCGAAGAAAAAGCGGCGCCCAGACAGTCAGCAATACCCTGAGCGTCAGCAACCGTCCCTCCACCACTCTCAAGAATGGAGATTTCCCCAGATGGGTACTGTCCCCGAATCGTACGGATCCTGTCCCAAACGATCTTAGGGCTGGTATTGGTGTTAATCCCGGATACATATTGTATCCAGGACTCCCGTTGACTACGCCTACGAACCAATCGCGCGTAGGACTTGGCTTTCTTGAAAGCAAGTAGGTTCGCGTCGGTGGGTACCGACGAAACCTACCCCAAGCCCGATGTTGGGCCCGACGAGCTGCCATACAAGTGGAATTCCACCAAGGTCTCGGGCAACGTGGAAGTTTAGTCGACGTCCTGGGGATGGTAAGTTCTGCCGCTTGCACAATACAATCCGTTACCGCCGCAACAGCGTCATCGACCGTTCCCGAGGTCACCACAGCTGGAGTAATAATCGCTGAAGCCGTGAATGTGTCCCACTTGGCACGATCAATATTCCATCTAGCAGGGCGAGTAGGGTAACGGTACCCGCCACCCGCGAGACGGAGAAAGATGGGAAAGTGATCGCTGCCTAGGGGATCACCAGACACGCTCCAGGACCAGTCAGGATAGAAGGATGGTGAACTCAGAGACAGATCAATGGCTGAGTACGAGCGGGTGGGTTCATGAAAATAAGTGACTGCCCCGGTGTTATGGAGACAGAGGGACGTGTTGGAGAGAAGGGACTCAACAACACGGCCCCTGGAATCACGAGTGGTAGAACCCCACAACGGATTGTGTGCATTAAAATCTCCTAAGATGAAGAAAGGAGGCGGCAGCTGGTCAACTAAATCTTCCAGATCCGAAAGGCGTACTGCTTCATCTGGTGGTAAGTAGAGGGAACACACCGTGAACAATGTGTTCACAGATAGTCTCACTGCCACTGCCTGCAAAGTCGTCCGAAGGGCAACCGCAGTGACAGGAACACCATGAGGAACAACGACGGCCACTCCTCCGCAGGCGATAACGCCGTCCTGGCGATCTTTGCGGTAAAGGGAATGTCTCCGCAGCGAAGGGGTGTCCATCGTGCGAAGCTTTGTCTCCTGGAGACACACGCACACAGGTGTGTGCGAAGACAGTAAACCTTTCAAATCATCAATGCGTGATCGCAGACCTCGGCAATTCCACTGAATGAGCGTGGCCATAAAGAAAAATGAAATGAAATGAGAGAATGAAGACAGACGACTAGAAGGTCTCAGAGTCGTCCATCACCTCCAAGCCATCCGCAGTGTCTGGAGGCAACACAGGGCTGTGTTTGCCCCTGGTGGTAGGAGGTGGTTTTTGCCTGCTCTGTTTCGGGGAGGAAGAACCTGGTTTCATCTTCTCCGGCTTCTTCTTAGCAGTGCCCTGGGTCCCAGTGCTGACAGATGTTTTCGGCATAGAGGAAGGTATCGGCGACGATGTTGATGCCGCCTTGGAGGTAATGCGGCGAGACTGCAGTGCCTCCAATCCAGCAGCAACGATGTCCGCAAAAGCATAAGGACACCGCGCTGGGAAGGGCACCTCAGTCTGGACCGCCACAGAGGCCTTCTGCACCACAACTGAAGCATAGGACCGCCGGCCTGGTTGTAAAGGGGCGATCCGCCGTCTAGCTTCGGGATACGATAGATGCTCAGTTGTCTTCAGGCGTTGGATTGCCTGCTCCTCTATCCACTTTGGACACTGCTTAGAAGATGCAGGATGAGTCCCTTCGCAGTTGACACAATGATCTGACTCTGCTGAGCAATCTGCCAAAGAGTGTTCTGTGGAACCACAGCGACCACACTTAGCAACATTACGGCAAGACTGCTGGGAGTGACCGTAATGCTGGCACCTGAAACAACGCAAGGGGTTCGGGATATACGGCCGAACATCAAGCCGTAAATAACCTGCCTTGATGGTAGTAGGCAGGGTTGGGGAGTCAAAAGTCAGGATGATGTTACGGGAGAGAATAGATTTCCCATCCCGCCTGAAAAGAATCCGTCGAACCCCAATGACATGCTGTTCACCAAGTTCCTCCAGCAATTCCTCATCGCTGCACTCAAGCAGGTCGCGGGAGTTGACAACACCGCGAGAGGAATTGAAGGTAACCATGTGGAGAAACCTGGACAGGAATGCCAAGCAAAACGGACGTCTCCAGCAAGGTGGCACTGTGGCGTGGATGAGATGTTTCCACAAGAAGATCCCCTGAAGGGAGCTTCTTCACACTCTTTGGAGAGCCAGCAACGGCTTGCAGAGCCTTGTTGATCCAGAAGGGACTCTTCAAACTGAGTGACTGTGAAGAGTCAACAGATTTGATCAAAAGAAACAGAGCATTGCAATTTGATGTGACAAGTTTCTTTGTGGAGGAAGGTGTACTTTCCTCCACAGGGCGCTTTAAATTGGAAGCATGGGAAACACTTTGTGTTGCCATGAGGGAGAAAAAAGATTCGTCCGCCAACCTCCCCACCCACTACCGAGCCCAACGAGGGAGAACCGGAGGTCCGCAAGCCCAAGAGGACGCAGGACACGGCTCTAGGGATAGTCAGCGGATATAGCAAGTTGGTAGGGCAGACACACGCTCAGCGTGCACCCAGACTTTCCCGTGCCCGGAGAACACCCCTTTGGTATGCCCACCCTACCCCCCAACTCACCCAGCCGAACAGAACGACAAGCCGCTAGAAGTCTGGACGCAACTCGGCCTCAGACTTCCTGACCAGGAGTGGGTTAGCTCCCAGCCTCCCGTTTAGGGTGAAGCAGAGGGCAAAGAGGAGTGTTGGCATCTGGAGACACTACAACCCGGCCCCCAAATACCTCAGCCTCCAGCATCCTCATTTCCACCTGTACGGGTCACCGCACACGGCAAACATGCAGGTAGGTCTAAGCTAACCAGCTCCGGAAAAACAGAAAATGTAACATAAAAGAGAAAAGACAGGGAAGTGAACGAGGAACAAAAACCCGGAGCTGGCGCCTCATCACAACCTCAGCAGCCTACAACTGGGGCGGGTACACGTCAAGATATGAACTGAAGACAAAAAAGCAAAACAATAAGAGAAAATCGGCTCGGGCCGTGGGGACGCCAACCCCCATCAGCTGGATGAACAGCTGTCCCTTCGGTGATGTTATCGTTCAAGAGCAAACGAAAAGTACTCCGTCACAAGGTGAGCTCGGGCCGTGGGGGCGCCGCTCCCCAAATAACTGGAAAACCAGTTATCCCCGTGCGGGACGAGCACATCTGGGAGGCCATCGAGAGAGATGTTCGATGCTCTGACCCCCTTCCATCAACTCTTCGTGAACTGTGGGAGCTTGTTCAGGGGTCGTGGATCCGTATGGCTTCCCATCGCTTTCGGTGTGCTGTCGAGTCCTTGCCGAGACGAATCGCCGCCGTCATCAGGACGAAAGGTGGTGCTACACGTTACTAGACAGGTATCTCTAATTCAATTGCTCTTCAGTGTAATTTACAATGTTCTACATAACAGCCTGGAGCTATCCAGAAATTTTCCATGAGTGTCTGCCGATCCTTGGATGTAAAGAACACGTTCAAAGTGTCAACCAGAAGATGCAGAATACAGTCCTGGCTAGACAAATGCATTCATCGGCCGCTCCTGTATAGAATATTACATATAAGAAGAATTGCCCCTTACACGAACTTTAAAGAGACTGCCGTCATAAAAACAGTTGAAATCCTATCCAGCAAACTTGCATGGAATTATATGGTCTCCACTAAAGTACCAACTGTTTGGCATGCGTTATTAAAAGATGGAAACACTGCACCATATGTGTAATTGCGTGATAGAAATTCATGTAATATGCTCGTGGTGTCACCCACGTTATTTTCAAAAATCATCTTTGTTTCTTACGTGTTCCAATTCTCTGCATTTTTATATCTACTATTGCTTTAAAAAAGCCTCCCAGTGGAGTGTGCTAAAGCTTGGCGAATTTTTGGGCTTACTACACCACAAAAATAAACGGAATTAAAAAGCTATATGCGTTTCTTGAGTATTAAGATAACGATTATTTTCTGCTATTTACATGTGATTGCTTCCAAGGGCCAACAATGTGCACTGCAAAGAACTAAATAATTTTTAATAATTACGAGGTACTGTACACCAACTGCACTTAAAATAGTATATCCATACTAGGGATTCAAATTCCTTGGCGTGGAGTCTTCACTCTTAACTGTTATGCTTGCCTTCGGACAAACAAACAAAGCAGACTATGAAATGTTTGTTATGCGTTGGCTTATTTCACCAAATATCTTATTCTCGAATTCACATTTAGAAATCTGAGAATCAGTATCAAGTAAAAATGCGGAGTTATGCCTACTTTGGAGGACACTCTGCTTTGTATTATCCGAAAAATGTCAGGCGATATTTGGGCATACTTACGAAAATCGTCTCTTTCGGTCTGAAACTGAGATTTTGGTCGAACAGAAAAGGAATTCGAGAAATAGTCTTTTGTGCGATGCAAAACGGATTTTGGGGAGTAAATTCGGGAAAGTAAGATTAGCGAAAAAGACAGACGAATAGAAAAACGGCCAAAAAAGAGAAGTTTAACCCTTTAAGTATCCAATGTACCTGAACCAATTGGTGACCAAATTTTCTGCGTTGCAACTCAGTTCCGTCCCCCTCACGTCTCAGCAGTACCGACTATAAACCTGTCACTGTGATAAGTGCTTCCTTTTAATCGTTTACTGACTGTTCCAACATCCAAGGCATGATGGGGTATTGCTAGACCCTTTGACATGGGCATCATGTCACTGGATAGGAACAAATGACTGAAATATTTATTTATTTCTCGGTTTTTGATTTCGTTGCCGTTGTTATAGTAGCCTTTTAGCAGTTAATGAGTCAGAAACGATTAGTGTCGCTCATCGCTCCAAATGGCTAATTTGAATAATAAGCTAAGGGAAAGCAACTGTGACGTATATTATAATTTAACTTTCATTTTTAGTTCCTTTTCCAATGTAAATTTGAGGTTGTTCTCTTTTGCATTTTCCAAACTTAACGTGATATCTTCTCTCTCACATGAATGAGGTTGGCAACACTCTTGAAGTAAGAAAGAGTGACGTATGAATGTGATAAGAACAGTAGATAACAAGTTAGTAAAATCATACAATGCATTGATTATGATACGCTTTTCAACATGCCAGAAATCATTATTCAAGTTATTACTCAAATTATGAGGGTAATGGCTGTAGAATAAATCTCGCTCCTCTGACCCAAACTTTGACCCCATTTCGATGATATTCAACAAAACCGGTGAAGTATACTTCCGGAACAGCATGAAAAGTTTTGTCTCAATAGAAGCATTTGTACGTAAGTTATAACGCATAAGGGCAATGGAATGGATCCCGATCCTATGTCCTGACCTTTTACCCCATTTCACCCATTTGCAATAGGGTTCGTTCCCAGATGGTCCCTACCACATACTAACATTTTATCGAAATCGAACCGTTTTTATGCACGTTATATCGCATAAGGGCAAATATCAGGAACACCAAGCATCGCTCTGATAAAGGGGTGATGAGGGCACAAAAATTATGTATTTTGATATGTTATTTCCAAGTATTGCAATGCTAAGTCTAAACCATCAAGATTAATAATGATAGACGAATTAGAGACATATTGATTTAGAATAAACATCAAAACAAAGATGAATGATAATTTTTTATTTGTGTTAGTGTAAGAATTTTTTTTAAATTACTTTTATTATTTCCGAACATGAACCACCAAACAATAAATGTCAACATGGGGTTCTTCATTGAAAACCATGGTAGCAGTGGTTATTCCTCGCCGTCTATTTATTCGCCGCATTTGATCGAGGTTTTCTTCCGATATAGATTCATTGTGGGTTATCATATAGTCGGACATTATTTCCATACTCTTCGCCTTAGCTGCTCGGAATGGTCTTTTTGTAGGCTGATCTTCTTCCAATGGAATGTCATGTGTTTCGAGACTGGAATGTAATCGGAAATCAGCGCCACTTGAATGTCCAAGCTGTTCCATATTTACTTCTTCCGCTTGTTCTTGTTCCAACAATGCCGTAATCTTCTTATTATAATTAAAGTTGAAACGTGCACGTTTCGTTAGGGTTTGACCAGCCATATTTTATATTGTTTTACCATCCACGGGACACTCTGTTTATAGTAATTAATAAAAAATGAACTAATCATATTTTAGCACAGCAGATACGCTCGTCATCAAGTGACTATTCAAAAATGTAACGAAAGAAAATGCTGTATTAAGTTTAAATGTTGAAGGGAAAAACATGCAAAATCAGTGTTCCGCTGCTTATACGCATCAGCTCCAAGCAACTGGCACAACTAGCTTTTTGTTCTAGAAGGAAATAGAAGTAATGCGTAATACGCACACAACGCGTGACGCAATGAGGCAGATGGTCGCGAGAGTGTGATGTAATAAGACTTTAACAGGATCCACAAACAGTGCGTGACGTAATGAAGCAGATAGCGTGACCGCGCGCCAACATCTCAATCGCGAGTGTGACGTCATAAGATTTCTAAGAATGGGAAGCATTAATAGGACGACGCTATGACATTAAAAACGTGGTAGATCGGGGTGGTAATTTAACCCACTAAACGAATTTTTCCAAAATCGAGATCAAGCTAAATCGATTTCTAGTACCAGAAAACGGTAGGTTAACCACTTTCATCTAAATCATTAGAGCCGTTTTCAAAATAAAATTTACATACATAAATGAATTGCTCCTATAATAAGATGTAATGGAACGCATCCCGCTCCTATGTCCTGACCTATGACCCCACTCCACCCATTTTCAATAGATTTCGTCCCCAGGTGGTCCTCTACGACATACTAAAATTTCATCGAAATCGAACCATATTTACGCAAGTTATGACGCATAATGGCAATGGAATGGATCTCACTCCTATGTCGTGACCTTTGACCCCATTTGTCTCATTTTCAATAGGGTTCGCCCCCAGTGATCCCATACGACATGCAAAAATTTCATCAAAATCGAACCATTTTTACACGAGTCATCGTGCGGACAGACTGAAAAAGCTGGAGCATATACGCTTCTTCAACCTACGGTTGGAAAGCGTAAACAAGTTAGTAAATTCATGCAATGCATTGTTTATGATACGTTTTCCAATATACCAGAAATCGTTACTGGAGTTATGAGGATAATGGCTGTGGAATAAATATCGCTCCTGTGTACTGACCTTTGACCCCATTTCGATGATATTCAACCGAACTGATTCAGTATACCTCCGGAACAACGGGATACAGTTTTGTCGCAATAGAAGCATTTTTACGTAAGTAATGACGCATAAGGGCAATGGAATGAATCCCGCTCCTAAGTCATGACCTTTGAACCTATTTCGTCCATTTTCAACTTAATTCGTCCCCATGTGGTCCGCTACCACGTACTAAACTTTCATTGAAGTCGAACCATTTTCACGGAAGTTATGACGCATAAGGGCAATGGAATAAATCCCGCCCCAAAGTCATGACCTTTGACCCTATTTCGTCCATTTTCAACATAGATCGTCCCCAGGTGGTCCCCTACCACGTACTAAAATTTCAACGAAGTCGACCCATTTTAACGGAAGTTATGACGCATAAGGGCAGTGGAATGAATCCCACTCCTATGTCATAACCTTTGACCCCATTTCGTCCATTTTCAACAGAATTCGTCCCAGGTAGTCACCTACCACGTACTAAAATTTCATCAAAGTTGAACCATTTTAACGGAAGTTATGACGCATGAGGGCAATGGAATGAATCCCGCTCCTAAGTCATGACCTTTGACCCTATTTTGTCCATTTTCAACTTAATTCGTCCCCAGGTGGTCCGCTACCACGTACTAAAATTTCATTGAAGTCGAACCATTTTCACGGAAGTTATGACGCATAAGAGCAATGGAATGAATCCCGCACGCTCCTAAGTCATGACCTTTGATCCCATTTCGCCCATTTTTAACAGGGTTCGTCCCCAGATAGTCCCCTACCACATACCAAAATTTCATCGAAATCGAACCATTTTTACGCGAGTTATCGTGCAGACAGACAAACGGACAAAGCTGGAGCATATACGCTTCTTCAACCTACGGTTGGAAAGCGTAAAAGGACGATACAGCAGTTGCTGGATGTGTGTGGAGATGTTTGGTTGTTATTGAGCTAGATTATACGATAGAAAGTTAAGGTATTATACGTGAAGTATAAAACTAGCAGTGATATATTGTGGATTTCATCAGTTGTTGCTGGACCAATAAAAGGTTATCGTAAGTTTGGTTTTGTTTATGTTTCGTCTGGCCGTAATTTGAGCTATCCCGTGCAACTATTGCATCGTATTTTAATACAACATTTCCTTAGTCATGGTTTTAGACATAGCGTAACACCAATCTCGCACACGGAAGAAAGTTACGTTATACAACGCTTTTGGATTTACAGGTTCACTTGCTTCAGCTGCGTTCGACGCACTTCTTAGACAGCGAATGCCTTTGCTTGCCCCATGTAAACTTGTTCCAACTCGTTAAAGGAATTTTTTATTGGGGGTTTAACGACCACCGTGAGCAACTCAATGGGCTATAATCAATCCGCCTGTCTCTAATTTAGGGCCACTGGTTCCAGGGAAGGGAGAGAGTCAGTGTCTTAAGCCAAAAACAGCATCCATGCGTCCCCGGGATTCGAACTCAGGCCCATGTCGGGCGAATGATCATAAGCCAGCGCTCAGACCACTGCCACCGTTCAGTTAAAGGATTAAAGTTTGGGTTTTAGTTTTTTTCGTTCGTAATGCAAAGAGATTTTTTTTTCAATCAGTCAAATTTTCGTTTACTCCAATTACTGAAAAAATTGACCAGAAAAAGGGTATGTAGATTATTTATAAGAAAAATATCGGGTATGTATTATATCCGATGCAAAAATAATTTTTCGACGCCGATGGTTAAGAGCCTGGATATTGTACTCACGAATTGACGACGTAACAACATAAGCGTATTATTGCTTGGCATGCACATTTATTTTAAAGGTGTGGTAACGACATCCACGATATTTTATGCAAAATAAATAAGTTCATTGCACTTTCCCTTTCTATCCGCTTTTTCCAAGTTCTGTCTTTCAAAAACTTACCCGCCTTCGAGTTCATATTTTGTAGGTGGTTCATCGCATAGAAAAATTTTTTCCATAAAGATGTTTGTGAAAATCAGAGAACAAATAAGGTAAAAAGAAAGGAGTCTGAAGTTTAAAACAGCATAACTTGGGAGCAGGCCAACTTTACTCCAGTCAGATGAAGGTGATAAACTACAGAAATAATGGCGAACTGTCTGAGATCGAGAAGATACATTCAAAAGTACTTGAATTATCTTCGTTTTGCATAACAGATTGCGTGCCGTTTCTCAGTGCTTCTCTCGACTCATTTTCTTTTGTCTCGAAAGTATTGAATCGATCATGCAAAATCACTGCAGCAAACCTCTTCGAAATCTATGTGTGAAGGAAAACGTCTGCCGCCATTCTGTACTTCTGTGTATTTACAGTAAGAGAATGTACACTGAGTGGCTAAGTTAATAGCACCAGTAGATCATTTCATAGCAATAGGCTTATACGTTATGAGCTATGTCATGTTACTGCAGATACGTAACGAAGTGTACAAGGACACTTCAAATAGCAGTTTGAAACGCGTCAGAGTCAATCATAAATACTTAAGGTAGCAATTTTAAAAGCACGATAATTAAAACACTACGCAATGCTTTCGATGAAGTGAAGAACTTATTTAATGTATAAGAGTAAAGAATAAAAATAAAGCCATAAGAACTTTCGGTCTTCCTAAAGACCATCATCAGATGGAAGTACTGAAGGTGCATTTTTGTGTGGGGAGACATTTAAGTAGCCTATAGGCGTGACGTACAGAACAGGTGATCATGTCGTCAATCCAAATATGATGATTTTAAATCGATATATGAATACATACAATCAAATGGTCAAATTATCAGAACATTAACATACAAGACAAGTAAGACGTAGAAAGAGACTTAATCTAACGGACTTAGAACGTGTTATGACATTGGGTGGTCGGAGAAGTGGTGAAAGTATTAGCAAAAATCCTCCATTTGTAAAATATGGAAGAGAAGCAGTAGTAACAGCACATAGAAAGTGGTTGACGCGCTAAAAATCCTGCAGTAAGCGCATTGCTTGCATCCCGATAGTGCGAATTTACGCCCAAAGGCATCGAAGCACAGGCATATTGTACGAACCCGCAAATCAATTTTAATAACAGAGAATTTTGGATAAAAATGAAATGCCAAACGACATCCCAGTGCTCGGTGGGCGTAAATTAAGTCGTATGATTTACAACAGCGGAAGACCTGTTCGTACACTATTGCCATCTGCCGGAAACAGGACATAATCTCCAGTGCAATCGGGAGCACCTGAATTTGTCTCTAAGTGATTGGATAAATGTCGGGTGGCCTAACGAGGTACGTTTTCAACTTCACCATGCTGACGAGAAAGTTGGCATTTAGATAAAACTACATGATGGCATGGATCCATAATGCATGATCATCACTGTCAGGCTTGAGAAAGCGGTGTAAAGGTGTGGTCCACACTAGATTTTCAGGAGAGATTTTCGGCCCCTTGATTCGAGTGTACGCACGGCTAAGAGCCCATGCGCATTTAAAAGGTCACACGTATCAAGTTCATCAAACCCATATCACCCCCCCCCTCTGGTGATGACTAGTTCCAGGAGATCAATACACCATGACACGGTGCCCACTATGACACTCTCTATTTCTGTGGTAATGGATACTTCCAACTGGACAGAACTCAAGTCCTACAATGTGTCTCCCTACCCGTGTGGTGATGGATATTTCCAGTTCGACTGTAAATCATGCCACAATGCCCACGTTGTCACTCTCGGTTTTCATGGTGATGAATATTTCGAGAACGATAGAGAACCATGCCGCAATGCCCACACTGTCATTCTGAATCCCCGAGATTATGGATACTTCCAGTTGGAGAAGGCAACATGCTATAGTGCTACCATTGTCATCGTTCTACTCTCGTGGTTATAGATACTTCCGAAAGAACAACGAACCATGCATTAATGCACACGTCGTCACTCTTTGTCTTCTGGTGACGAATACTTTCCGATGGGCAATGCCGTATGCTACAATGATCTCTTTGTCACTCTCATCCCCGTGGTGTTGGATACTTCCAGTGCCATTCCACAATGTCCATATCGTCGTTTCCAATCCTCGTGGTAATGGTAACATTCTATAGAGCACTGTATGATGGCCCTTATTTTGAAGTGGTTTAAGGAACATGCTGGAGATTTGCTTCATTGGGCCACCTGAGTTCCAGTTCCCAGATCTTAAGTCAAAAGAGACCATTCTTTAACATCAGAGAACTGGAGAATGCTTTTTGGCATGCTTGGACCGATATTTCGCTGGATGTTTCCAAAACATATTAGGATTAGTACCGAGGGAAATCGCTGCTGTTCTGAAGGCTAGTGCGGGTTGAATGCATTACTAGGTACGTGGTCCTAGTGTATTAACCCCTCAGTATTAATTTCAATCGAGAATAATGAAGAAATAGGTTGGAACTACATGAAGCATGTTTCAAATATTGAAAATTCGTCAAAACTCTGTATAGAGTTTGAAATATGCTCATAATTTAATTGACAAAGCAAATGTACCCAGAGATGTCCTTAACTGGAGAAATTACTATAGAATACCGTCTTACTGCCAGCCGAGTTACTGCTTACCGGCCAAAAGATAAACTTCCCCACAGTATCAGAAATAAATAGTAAATATTGTGATTGAGTAATGTGTGAACTTTATCCAAAATACAGTGTGGCGTATCTTTTTTTTAGCTTTGCTTTTTTAATTTCTTTCTCTTTCATAAAACATCTTACTCCTTAACAACTACTAATTTTCAATGGCACATAGGTACCTCCAAGTATCTCCGTACATTTTGGTGTCATAGGGTAAATAAGAGGTGACAATCTCGGTGGAGAAAGTGGACATCAGGGTTGTCCAAAATAAAGGAAACACCTCGCTAAAAACAGTGACTTTGGTATGTGCGGCTTTTTTGATTAAAACAAACATGTAGCTACAATTTTTTTTGTGACAAAGTGTTGCTTATAGTCTCAAGAGTCTGTGCGATTGCATTGTAAATCGGTGTCTGCATAATTTCGTTCCGCCGCCTCGGTGGCGCAGTGGTCTAAGCGATGGCCTCTGATCATTCGTCTGAAAGGGGTCCGGGTTCGAATCCCGTTGAGGCATGGATGTTGTGCTTGTCTTACGGCACTGGCTCTCTCCCTTCCCTGGAACCAGTGACCCTAAATTAGGGACGGGCGACTGCTTATAGCCCATTGAGTTGCTCACGGTGGTCGTTAAACCTCCAATCAAAAAAAAAAACCTTCAATCGAAAAAAAAATTTCGTTCCAGGTGAAGGCACAATGAGTCACTTGTCGGAGTTCCAAAGAGGGCAGATTGCAGGAGCCCGTCTGGTTGTTGTGTCGGTAACCACAGTGGTACAGGTATTGGGGGTATCGAGAGGTACCGTGTCGAAGGTCATGACAGCATACAATGTTCACGGCCCAACATCATCTTCGAGACACAACTGTGGAAGGAAAACCAAACTCACTGCGAGAGACAGAAGATCATTAAAGAGGATTGTGACCGCAAGGAGGTAGAATACGGCGACGAAAGTTACTGCTGAGCTTCATGCACATCTCCAAAACCAATGTCGACCCGTACCGTGCGAAGGGAATTGCATAGACACAATATTTACGACAGAGCTGCGATTCCAAAACCCCTGGTGTAACAGGTGAATATGTAACGGAGACCACATTGGTGCCAGGAACATAAAACGTGGACTGCGGATCAATGGAAACATGTCTTGTTTTTCGATGATTCAAGTTTTTCACTATTCCCCACCACAGGACGGGTTTACGTGTGGAGAACCCCGGCAGAAGCCTACAACCCAGACTTTCTCCTTCCTACATTGAAGCATGGAGGTGGTTCTGTAATGGTTTGGGCCTTGATCTCGTGGTTTGCCGCAGGTCCCATTATCACCTTACACCGACGGATCGCCAGCGGTGACTATGTCACCCTTTGGCCGACCATTTGCATTCAATGGCGCACACATTGTTTCCGTCAGGGGATTGCACCTTTCAAGATGATATTGCGCCGATTCACAGAAGTCGAACTGTTCAATCATGGTTTGAGGAACATGAGGGTGAAGTTGCACCCCTTCCCTGGCCTGCACAATCACCGGACTTAAACATCATTGAGCCCCTGTTGTCTGTGTTGGAAAACAGAGTGCGATCCCGTTTCCTCCTCCGGCGTCTCTCAAGGAATTGAAGCAGTTTCTGCAGAAAGAATGGTTCATCATACCACTTATCGCCATCCAGGACTTGTTATGCGTCCGTTCCAAGGAGGATTCAAGCAGTTTTAAATGCCAAGGGTGCTCCACATTAGGTGCGTAACACCTATTGTTTCAAGGTGTTCCCATCATTTTGGGCTGCCTCTATCTCTATTTTAGCCTTGCTTTTTTAATTTCTTTCTCTTACGTAAAACATCTTACTCCTTAGTTTATTTTCATTCTCAATGGCACATAGGAACCTCCAAGTATCTCCGTGCATTTAGGTGTCAGAGGGTAAATCAAAGGTGACAATCTCGCTGGAGAAAGTGGACATCTCTATAATCTATGAAAAGTGTGAACAACGATACAGTCTGAAAAAAGATGTGCGTCTGCTGTTATACGACGAACTGTTTTAATGTTTAATAAGAGCAATGAGAGTGAACTTACCCTTACCAGTAGGACCGTTCTCTCAGAAAAGCATACATTTCTTTGCACGTTAACTTCCATTTTAATATCCACGATTGGTTTTGGCCGTTGGTGCGGTGGTTTTTTTATGTTTTCTTCAACATGTTCTTTTATTTGACTGAGTGAGCAATTTATTAACCTATACTGCAGAACTGATACATTGGTCCAAGAAACCTCTTTTATACTTTAAAAACCCTGTACTTACATTGACTTTGAATAACCCTAACCGGTAATCTAATTGGCTTAAAAAACCCTAATTACATGAACACTCAGAAACCATAAACAAACTTCCTGTTTACAAACACCAAAACATCTAAACAAAACGTTTAAAAGCCTAAAATTCAATTATTCACAGCGAACTTATCTCATTGCCCTCTATTTACAAACTCATCTCACATTCTCATTCATGCACCACACCTCTGCCGTTCCCAACGTAGATTGCCCCGAGCAGTTTTCCACCCATCCAGGGTCGTCATTTAATGTGTTGTTAAAAAGCTATCTATACCTGTGGAAAGTTTAATTTAATATTTCAGGTTGTTTCCAACTAACATGTTTCAAGTAGTGTCTTACAAGTGGACTTGTAAACTTCAAGGAAGGACAGAATAAAAATGTAAGCTATTCACTTAGCCGTTTGTGTATTCCGGGTGTTAATGTACTGTTGTAGCAGTATACAGACTTCAGTGACTGCTTCACAACGAGTAAATAACAAAAGAGTAACTTCAAAACATTATTACTTCCAGTTATTGAAATGGTTATGAAAAGACATCCTATTGGGAATAGAAACTGAATTCGCTCATTCTCTGCCCGACTTGGGCCAAAAAGCTCTGAAGCATGAACATCTTCATCGATGGTGCACAGTAAGTTAAATTATTGCTAATATTGTAAATTACCCTACTATTTTACCTCTGTTATACATAAAATTTATTATTTCTGACATATCTGTTTTGTAAAACACTATATAGATGTTGCTTGAGCAAACTTTATGCCAACGTCTTTTCTCGATTGGCAATAACTGAAATAATTGTAGTAGAAACCACTAAACGGTAAATTGCACTAGTTCAAGTAGGCAAATAAACTAAGGAACATTTTTAAGACTTATAGAATGATTCTATTGTCTTATTACTTTGAAATAACAATATGTTATGCTGATGAAACAGGGCAATAATGTCAACAAGAAATCGGGCAGTAGGTAAGATTCCCTCGCAGATCACTAGGAAAATACTGGAAGTAAGAGGCTGTAAAAAATATCATTAGCACAAGCCGCCAACGGGGACAAATAACTCGGGTACAGTTGACAAACTTTGAGCCAAGCTATTGCAAAATCTAAGCCCATTAAGGCGTCTATTATAACAAATTCTAAAACACGAACGCGTAAAATTTATGACTTCCAGAACAAAAGTACGAAACATTCTAAAAGAGAAATACCTAAAATTTATCATGAACTACTTTCCTTCACGCCTTCACGTTGGTTGTGATCAGGTTGCATGTAAATAAAGCGGAAAGACAAACTCGGATGGGGAACCACGTTTTTCATTTTGTATCGTGAAAGACAGACCAGACACACACACACACACACACACAAACTTCCTCTTACTATTTATAGATTAAGCAAGCGTTGAGCTAACAGACGCAGTCTTTCCATTTCTTCGTTTTTTCAATTCAAACGATTTTTTTTTAATTAATGTTAATGAGCCGATTTTCGTGAAACGATTGAAGTAAAAGGCCATCTAGTTTTAATTCAAATTTTTCAATGACTCGGAATTTCGGGAATTGGAAGTCGTCAAAACCTGACCATGGAGGATGTCCAATCGTATGCCAAAAATCATGGTGATCGGTTGTGTCATGTCGTAGCTACTCCCGAACAACTAATTGTCCCGAGTCTTGTATAGAGAGTGGAGTTTTTCAATTATTATTAAAGTTGCTCAGTATTTTAATGGTCATTATGTTTATACGACAAGACCAATTATCGTGATACCAACCCGATGTCATTCACCATGTTCTTCCCTTTCTCTGTGGCAAGTGTCACCGCGATCGGCTAAGGATCTTTGGAGGAGATAGATAACAAACGACCCCTTCTCAAAACCCGGAAAACCCCCTAAAAATGCAAGTTTTTGGACAAGTATTCCTCAATGACGCTGAATTTTGGGAATCGGAAGGCGTCAAAAGGCGACCATCGGAGATATCTAATCGAATGCAAAAAACCACGGTGATAGGATGTGTCATCTCGTGCCTATGGCCGAACAACTAATTGTCCCGAATCTTCTGAAGAGAGCTCCGCTCGGCCTTCGATCTCGCCTCGCTCAATGAAAGAAGTTTTAACAGATATCATCTTTCTATTCATTTTAAAAGTTGGACTCTAATAAAAAAGAGTCTAAGTAAAGAAGCTCTCAACCCTCTCTCTATGTTAAATAAGATGAATTTTCAGCGGTCACCAGTTCTGTTTCTAACTTAATTGGTTTATTCTTCAAATCCGCTTATTTTACGAGATGGAATATGTCCTGAATTCTTTTGTCCTGCGAGGTTTGTGAATGCAATCGTACTGGTAAATGAGCTGCACTCTCAACAAAAATAAGCGAACAACTCTGGGACTACGGAGTAATGCGTATCAGAGCACTCCTCGAAAAGTGGATTTTACGGTAGGAAAAACACTGATTGATCTTGAATTTCCGATCTTCATTTTCTACATTGCGGTTACTTTTATGACAGGCAAAACTGGATTGGCAGCACTATAGAGGAGCCTAAATTCTCGGCCGGGTGATGAGTGATACTTTCATAAAATGGAGTTTAGTACTGAGTCAGTACCAGAATGTAATAAATGAACACTGATCAAACAAGTTGGGCCAACGCTACACCTAGCCTCAGCCGTGTGAATGACTCAAATTGAAAGAAATGATTATTTCATTCAGAAGATAGTTTTTCGCTCTTTCTGACCGAATTCAGTTTGTCAAGAAAAATCCTCCTTTTTGGTAGAAAAATCAGCAACTCAGAAAAACCAAGACAAAGAACAGTTTTATTTGCGTCTTCAACAAAACACGAACTACAGTATAAGTGAACGCTGAAACAGCGGTTAATTGCTGCTGAAGCTCTAAACAAACGGGAAATTGCAACTGAAATTTGTTTGTTGATACAAATTTCAGTTGAAATTTCCCGTTCTGTATAATTTCGACTGCATAAAATATAGATAACTTCCTTCAATAGTTCTGTATAATTTCGACTGCATAAAAATATAGATAACTTCCTTCAATAGTTCACAACAGAAAACAAAATCACCCAGGTACAGGTGCTATGTTCAATATGAAAGCCACAATCAACCATCTTTGAGAGTGAAGCGTTCTTTTCTTCTAATGTAATAGAACATTTACGCGAATTTCAAGAACCAGGATAAACTTGTGTATTGGGTAAGAGGAGGAAATAACATCTGAGAGTTGTGACGTATATTTTAAATTAACTTTCCTTTTCAGTTTCTTTCCCTATGTAAATCTTGAGTTTGTTCTCAGTTATACTTCATATTTAACGTGATATCTTTTCTCTCAAACGAATACTGTTGGCAACACAATTGAGGTTGAATGAACGTGACGTATGCCTGTTATGAGATAAGAACGCGAGATATAAACTACGATACAACAGTTGCTTGGGTGGTGATGGAAAGTTAAATGTGGAGCGTGGAGTATTGATTTGTGTTATGTGATTTCTATTCTATCCTGAAGTGCTGTAACCTGTGCTGGAGAAATAAAAGCCAATTTCCGTAAGTTTGATTTCTGTTTTAGATGTTTCGTATACCGTTAAGGTTTAATTTAGGAACTATTTCATCGTATGGTTATGTTTTTAAAATAACGTATCAGTACGAAAAGACATTTACGTTATAGAGTGCTTGCAAGAATGAATTTATTTTTCATTCAGAGTAAAATTGTACGAATCACACAGCTTGACTGACTGTATGACTGAACCGACAACACCGGAATTGACACGCCCAGTACGAGGTGCTAGAACAGTACGTATTGCTCTCAAGACAGTATCGAAACAAAAATTCTGATTTTAGGTTATTATTCTCGAACAGAAAAAAATGTTTAGTTTTCCGTCGCTGTTTATACTGAATTTCATTCAACAGTGAAAACAATTGATCTCTACGTTGCATTTTCTTTAATCTACTTCATCTTTTAGGTTCACAATGTTTTCCTCCTCTGGTTGTGGATGTCGATCGCTTATTCTCTGCAAGCACTTAGCAAATAAATTTCAAAAGAAAGAAGTAAGTTTACTTTTCGTTCATCTTTTTCTTCCTGGCATTTTTTTATTCTCATCAATGGTTGAAAACGTGGAAGGTGAAAGCCACATTTCATTGTCCCAAGAGAAGTTGAACCCATTAATTCTTAATTTATTCGAGGTAACCCATTAAAAGGTAACAATGATTTTTTGTTTTCTTTCTGTTCCCTTTTTTCTTTAGGTCTTTTCAACGCTATAGGGAAATGACGCATAAGAGATGGAGGAAGTAAAATAAAAAAATAACTTTCTGAGCTTTAAGCGAATGACTAAAAGTTAGATTTCCTTTATTTTTGCTGTATTTAAAGATTGTCCACACAGTGCTATTATCGCAAACGTTTTCTATCGTTGAAGCGATGTGAAGTTGATGTCGCATGATCGATATATAAAGTACTTGGGGATTTCCTAAACTAGTACTTCATAAGAATTTTTCTGCATTAAATATTATGTGTGAGTGCTTATTTTTTCCTATTCCCTAATTAAAGTTAACAAAGAATAACTTTATTCTGGAATCTATTCTTTACTAAAACTGAAAGGTGCGTCATGCTGAACAAGGCGAGCCATAAACCTCGCGCCATATGGACAAAGTCGAGCACCATATACACTGAATGGCTAAATTATTATGACCATTTTGTGCAAAGATGCTGTCACACTCATGTTGCTGACGCAAGATGGGTGAATCAGTATAAAAAGGTAACGCTGGAGGCGTGTAGAGTGTAATGAAGTGCATTGCTCAAGAAATAATGTGTAAAAGAGACGATCTGTCTGACTTTGAACGTGGAATGTTCGTCGGTGCTCGAAGCATAAGCAAAACGGACTTTGAACGTGGAATGATCGTGGGTGCTCGAAGCATTGGTGCGAGTATTAGCAAAAGGGAGTTTGAACGTGGAATGATCGTGGGTGCTCGAAGCATTGGTGCGAGCATTAGCAAAAGGGAGTTTTAACGTTAAATGATCGTGGGTACTCGAAGCATTGGTGCGAGCATTAGCAAAACGGACTTTGAACGTGGAATGATCGTGGGTGCTCGAAGCATTGGTGCGAGCATTAGCAAAACGGACTTTGAACGTGGAATGATCGTGGGTGCTCGAAGCATTGGTGCGAGCATTAGCAAAACGGACTTTGATCGTGGAATGATCGTGGGTGCTCGAAGCATTGGTAAGAGCATTAGCAAAACGGTCTTTGAGCGTGGAATGATCGTGGGTACCCGAAACATTGGTGCGAGCATTAGCAAAAGGGACTTTGAACGTGGAATGATCGTGGGTGCTCGAAGCATTGGTGCGAGTATTAGCAAAAGGGAGTTTGAACGTGGAATGATCGTGGGTGCTCGAAGCATTGGTAAGAGCATTAGCAAACGGTCTTTGAGCGTGGAATGATCGTAGGTGCTCGAAGCATTGGTGCGAGCATTAGCAAAAGGGAGTTTTAACGTGGAATGATCGTGGGTACTCGAAGCATTGGTGCGAGCATTAGCAAAACGGGCTTTGAACGTGGAATGATCGTGGGTGCTCGAAGCATTGGTGCGAGCATTAGCAAAACGGACTTTGAACGTGGAATGATCGTGGGTGCTCGAAGCATTGGTGCGAGCATTAGCAAAACGGACTTTGAACGTGGAATGATCGTGGGTGCTCGAAGCATTGGTGCGAGCATTAGCAAAACGGAGTTTGAACGTGAAATGATCGTGGGTGCTCGAAGCATTGATAAGAGCATTAGCAAAACGGTCTTTGAGCGTGGAATGATCGTGGGTGCTCGAAGCATTGGTGCGAGCATTAGCAAAAGGGGGTTTGAACGTGGAATGATCGTGGGTGCTCGAAGCATTGGTAAGAGCATTAGCAAAAGGGACTTTGAACGTGGAATGATCGTGGATACTAGAAGCATTGGTGCGAGCATTAGCATAAGGGGTGCACTGGTGAAATGTTCGAGAGCAGCGGTTGTTAAAGTTTACAGGGAGTGGACCACTAGCCAAAAAACCGGGTCTGATCTCAAAGCGTGTGGTCGTCAACGTCTACTAGATGATCAGAAAATAAATTATAATTAATGGGCAAGATTTTAAGAACAATCATACACAAAAACTGTATAAATAAAGCTGATAAAGCTTTTATGTGCAGTTTACAGTGTATTTCTATCATACGTACAGTACATCCACAGTTATCAGCGTTTAAAGTTGCACAAGGTGTTTGTAAACACCCTGTATGTATGTATGAGCTAGCAAACAGATACTACGACAAAGCTAAGATCCACCCAAATCCTTTAATAAGAAAGAACTATAATTACGATATTAAAGCTCCGATGAAATATAAAAGGCCAAAACACATCTTAGAAAATGTACCAGAAGATATCCTACTTAGAACTGGACCAAAAAACCTATTTAGAACTTGGCCGAAACACCAACTTAGAACTTGACCTAAAAAATCAAAATACTCGGCAGCTAACTGGCATTAGGTTAATTAGTATTCTCAAACCTTTCGACAATTTCGTTGGTGAAGGCGGAAAAATGGGGAAAGTATTTTAGTCAATGCGAAGGAAACGCAGAAAAAATTCTGAATCCAAATAAGTTAGAAACTCCTAATAAGGAAGAAATTATGTCCAGATAAGTTAGAAATTCCTGGCGGTGCTTCCTCCCGTTTGCAACTACAACTTCGCACTTGGCGAGCAATGTTTGTGAAAAGCGAGATGATAAAAAAAGGCTTCTTTAAGGATCAACTGTAAAAACTTGGTGCTTTACGCGTACTTCTTATCCTCTTTTTTTTTTTTTTGGATACTATAACGTAATGCTTTCGTACTGAACTTTTATCGTTCTTACGTTTTATTAAATTTTAAAACATAACCATACGATGAAAGAGTTCCTAAATTAAACCTTAACGGCCAGATGAAACATTTAAACAGAAGTCAAACTTACGGAAATTGGCTTTATTCCAGAACTATTTCATCAGCACAACACAGCACTTCACATTTTACTTAACAAATCAGTGTCAACCACATTTTTATTTTTTACTTTTAGGTTCTCCCTCTCCTTGATCCTTTTCCCCCGTATCCTTTGCCAGATATGACAATAGTTGAAAGCTAGTTCCTGTCAGCTAAATATGTAAGGGTAGTTTATACCTTCAGCATTTAACGGAAAACCGTACACTTCTTAAAACTGTCATTTTCCACTGCTTTTATTTTGGGACCTTACCTATCAGGGCATACTGTTCCAGCTTCTGTTAGTTTTACATCTTCTCCAATCAAAAGTCTCAACGAATTGCATATTTTGGGAAGCAAGCCTACTTTAGGATATTGGAGTCATCATCGTATGCTTTGATGTTTTCTCCGCTGGTCAGTTGGGGGCAGTTTCACTCTCTCTTCGAGTTCAGCTCGCGAGGAAATCAACCAATGTTCGCGTGTCACACAAGGCTCACTTCCTGATGGAGGTTTCTGTTACAGAGGACGTTCGCGCGATCTCCTTCTTTCTTTTGCTAGCCCTCGGTCTTAAACTTGGAACTGAATCACTTGTTTTACAAATGCTTCGCTTTGAAGATCTGGTTCCACTCTAATTTGTGAGTTCTTAGTTATCCTAGGAAAATTTCCATGCCATACTCATCTGATATTTCACCACTCAGCTCATTACTCATTAGGACACAGGCCAGAACTGCCCTTTTTCGGACCTTTTAATGTTAGCAAGCTCCCCGGGTAGTTCCCTTCGAGATTTCTGCCCTTTCCGACGATACCAACACAACTGAATTTTTTTCTATCTCCTTTTGTCTGATCTTTCCGCTCTGTCAACAACAAACTACTTGACTTTTAATGTACGGCCTTATGCTTCCAACTTCTCTTCCGTAACTTAACTAGTGATTACGTCTATTGAATTACCCCAGACACATTCCTTCCATGTTACGAACAACAGTCGAGACGAATTTCTGGGAGATGCCTGACACCGCAAGCATTTTCAGCATTAAAACTCTCTGTCTTGGAATCTCCGCCAAAATGCTTTCTGCCTTCAATTTTCCTAAAACTAATAATTGTGGTAACGTAATTACCACAATTATCTGAATCACTGTAATGGTGAGCAAAAAAAAGGGGAGGTGCTCTTATTTTTGTAGCACCCATGTTTAACAGCCCTCATGTTTTCACCTACATAAGAAGTGTATTAAAAAATACCCAAGACTATAGCAGTAAGTTTAAAGAAAAACGGGACTACAGTTGTTGTGCTAAGTGTGCGAGGCTGGAATTACACTAGGTTGATACGAAGGCTGCAGGATTGCTCAAGATCGTGCACAATTTCAAGTCTGTACCTACTTGCATTCTCGCTTATTACTCTATTGAGTTTTGTTGTGTTTAGTAGTTTGAAAGGTTTTACAATGACCGATGTGAACGAGCAGATAGTGTGATCAAGTTTTGATCTAATACTTGGAACAGCCGTCAGAATATGATCACGTTTTGGTCTAATACTTAGGACAACTGTCACACTATGAGCACGTTTTGGTCTAATACTTGGGACAACTGTCAGAGCATGATCACGCTTTTGCAAAACTCATTTGCAGGAAAAGCTCTAAGGCGTTTGAAACTCTTAAATGATTGAAGAAGTTAAAAGTAGGTTGACAAAATCGATTGAAGATGAATCTCTCTTTATTATCACATGAACTTCAAGAACAGATGATTTCATTGCCCATGTGAATAAAATAGTCAGAAGTTACAGACGATTGATTGTTTACGTGGTATACCGTGAAACTGTCATCTCAATTGCGTCATGTCACGCGATTTTACATGGCATTTGTAAATGAGAAGAATGACAGTAAAGTTTGTACTTTGGCTGCTCACAAATGACCAAACCGGAGCACCGCGTTATAGTTGTCAGGACCTAAGCATTCGAGCAAAACTGGATCCAGATTTTGTGTACAATACTATCACAGGTGACCAATCTTGGTCAGGAACCTAGAAACAAAATTCCAGTCATCCGATTAGAAGACAAGAACCCTTTTTTCGACCTAAGAAACCCGGAAAGTAAAATCAAAGGTAAAGGTAATGCTCAGTGTTTTCTTTTGAATTAGACACGTGGTGCATTTTGAATTTTCTTCTACTGGGAAGGCTATGAACTAGATATATCACAAAGAGATTTTCGGAGAAATAATCGAAAACATTGGGTGCGAACGGTCACCAAAATGGAACAGTTATCCTCGCAGTCGTGCCATGATGATAATATACCTAAACATTCAGCAGTGTCGATTCGTCACCAAACACTTAAGCTTAGTGCAATACACCCGCCATATTCATAAGATTTGGCCCCTTAAGACTTCTTTCGTTTCCCAAAGTCAGAAAACATCTCTTTAAGGCCGAATATTTAAGAGATTTCTTGCAACGATAAAATAGCCGGCCCCGGTGGCGCAGTGGTCTAAGCGATGGCTTCTGATCATTCGTCCGAAAGGGGTCCCGGTTCGAATCCCGGTTAGGCATGGATGTTGTGTTTGTCTTACGGCACTGGCTCTCTCCCTTCCCTGGAACCAGTGACCCTAAATTAGGGACGGGCGACTGCTTATAGCCCATTGAGTTGCTCACGGTGGTCGTTAAACCTCCAATCTAAACAAAAAATGATAAAATACAGAAAAAAACGAAGAAGGAGAAGGATAGAATTGTTAGAGTGCAATTACCAATCTCTTTTTACTGGCTTTCGTGTTTACTCACTGTTTTAGAATTCACTAAAAATATGGAAAGAAAAGGAAAAAAATAGGACAGCCTGTTCGATTGTTAACGTTTTATCTATATATCTGCAACACGAGTTATCCCTGCCAAAGAGATGTTTCCAACAAAGAATGCGAAACAGATTAAAATGAAGAAAAACCCGCAATAACCGTTTTTATTTATATCTATAGCGTTGTATCGCCAGTTATTGCATCAGTCTTGCCTGATATCCGAATGTCATTTTTCAGCAGCATAATAAGACTCCCATATATTGTTGTCATAAACAGAACATATCTAAAAAGTCTTCAAATACTTCAAGATAATCACACTTCTTTCCCGTTGAAAAGTCATGCGATATCATCGGTCATCAATAGCAAGCCGATCTTCAATCGTGCCGAAAGCATCTATACTATAGCAACATAGTGCGCCAGGAATTCTGAGAGATCCCTCAAAACACCCTCAGATCTATAGCTCTGCTCAAAGACTTGTCGCTGAGTATAGTGTAAACCATGGTTGTTAAGCAACGTATTGACATATCTTTCTTTTTCTGCATTTCTTTCGATTAACCTCGGCGGAAAATTGAATCACGGCTTATCATCTATTCATCTACGTCTGTAATGGGTTTCGGCTGACAGCATCACCAAATTCTTAGAGAAGTATTTTTTGTGTCCATCAGTGTGCATTCATGCACATATGTATAAACTAACGAACAAAAGTACACAAGAGCATATATTTGTACTTCTGCGCCAGTTCATTAAGACTTCCTTCATGTTATATCATGTGAGAAGGAGCACTCACAGATGGTGTAATTATCCCAATAGCATAACTGGTACGAACTATGCTTGTACGAAAAATAACTGGTACGAAAAATGCTGAATAAATGAATTATACCCAAAGCACTCATATTTATCATCATTTATTAATGATGCATCAGGAATACAGGAGCTAAAATATAGTGAATGAGCTTTCTCCATAACAAAATCTTATAAAAGATAGTTAAAAGCAATTAAAGCGTTGGTTTCATAATTTTAATGCTTGTGTGGTGAATATAAAAAGCGCTACAGATGCCACTGGAATCGCTCAGCAAAGAGAAAGTCATGATTGTGTTCCGGAGCGCCCCGTTCAACGTTGAACTTCGTATCCGCAGAGAAACATAATAGGAAGAGATAAACCATAGATGCAAATAACGGCAGTGCACCTCATGAACAGAAGCACAATGCCAGATGTGGACATGAACATGACGAAAAAGAAAAAATAATCAAAACAACAAAGACAAGCCTTATGTGAACTAAAGGGAAAACCGACCTCACTCTAGAGATGGGAATATCGGTGCCAAACATCGATGTTGGACGTCAGTAGCTATTCATTCCCGAAACATCTATGCATCGATAGTATCGGTGGAAATTTCCGATATATCGATGAAATCCTTGATGGTTCGATGTTTTTGCTGATACGTCGAAGAATTTGTACTTTTCAATATGCAGGCAACCGATGGGTAAAATCTCTGTTCAATATAAGAGTGTTTGCTCACCAATTTAACTTCGAGTGACTAATAATATTTCTTGAAATGCTCGATGTACCGGTGGAAACCTCGATGCTTCTTCGATGCATCGGGTTACTCTGGATGTTCCGATGTTTTGCTAATAAACCGAAGAATTCGCACTTCTCCATCTGTCACAATGGATGGACGCTTGGGTTGGTAAAATTTCTGTTGAATATAACAGCGATTACTCACCATCTCCACGTAGAGTAACTAATAATATTTATTAAAACACTCAATGTATCGGTGGAAACCCTGATGTCTTTCCTAATACGTCGAAGAATTCGTACTTTTCAATCTTCGGCAGTAAATAGACAATCGGTGGATAAAATCTCTAAAATAGAAAAAGTCATCGCTCTTCCCACGTTTTTTTAACCAACACGCAGCAGCCGAAAAATTGTTGTGTGACACCACTGGGATCGAACCCCAGATCTCTCGATAGCTAGCTGAGTGCGTTCGCTTTACGCTACAGTGCCAACAATCCACGGCGCTTTGTGTGTTTATCTGTCAGCATCTGACTTCACAGATCCGTAGGGATGGGCTCAGCAACTGAGACGTCACCATACGCTACGGTGCCAACAATCTACGGCGCTATGTGTGTTTATCTGTCAGCATCTGACTTCAGAAATCCGTAGGGATGGGCTCAGCAACTGAGACGTCTCCATCTGGTGGAACTTAACGGTACAAACTATTTAATTATAGCTAATAAATCCAAAGGGCGAAAGAAATGGTGAAAATCTTCCAAATACGAGCCCATCATTGCTGAACCGGACCCTACGGATTTGTGAAGTCATATGCTTATAGATATACACACATAGCGCCGTGGATTGTTGGCACTGTAGCGTAAAGCGAACGCACTCCGCTTGTTATTGAGAGATCTCGAATTCCATCCCAACGGTGTCGTATAACAATTTTTCGGCTTCTGTGTGTTGGTTAAAGAAAAAACGCGAAAAGAGCGATGACTTTGTCTATTTATATTGTCTCCACGTATTTGGAAGATTTTCACGATAAAATCTCTGTTCCAATATAACAGTGATTACTCACCAATTCATCATCGAGTAACCAATAATATTTATTAAAATTCTCGATGTATCGGTGGAAATCTCGATATTTTTTATGTAACGGCAGTCGTACCACCGCGAAAAAGAACTCTGTTTTCACCAACGAATCATCGACCAAAACAGTCAACAGATAGATGATACTTCCTTCTTTTTTATAAGAATGCTACAAAGAGAAGTTCATTTACTTTTCGTAGAAAATATTCTTTACCAGTTTGAAACATTAGTCATAAAACCTCGATATTTTTTAGATGTATCGGCTTCTACAACAACGCGTTAAAGCATCGACCATCGGTGGCAAAAATTCGATAGTCGAAAATATTGAGGTTTTTGCCATCTATACTTCACTCAGTACTCACTTATAAAAAACGTGGAAAGAGCGATGACTTCTATTTGATGTTCCTAATCCACGTCAACTGTGTATTTATTATTCATTCGACTTCTAGTTATTTGTTCAATTGCTGCTGTTCATCTTTGGTGGATCCCCAGCATTGTGCGGGGCTCCAAACAAGCAACCTGACATATGGTTTGGCAGTTTGTACTGTGAGTCTGGAGAATTTTTTCGAGGCCACTGTGGTGCAGTGGAAGCGTGTCCGGCGCCTAACTGGAAGACCCTGGGTTCGAATCCCGGTGGCTGCCGATGAGAATTCGTCCGTGACTCACTTATAAAAACCATGGAAAGAGCGATAACTTCTATTTCACTTCACTGTCTCCCAGTCTCAGTTTGATTCTCTTCGACTCAATTATTTTGTGTAGTGAAATATAAATTGAACTCAATTATTCTTAAAGCGCGCTTTGAAAAATCCTAACGAGCAAAGGATTATTCCATTCATCATTTGTGTTTGTTGATCAATGCAAACTGTACATTTGCAACAGCCCTAGACGTAAACACATGAGAACATCACAGTTCAAAAATCGCTACCAGTGATTCATCTCCTTATGCTGAAAATCTGCAATCCCTGTGTTCGAGTAGTCAGAGGCGTAGGTTTCTGGTTAGGCATTCGCCCTGGACGAGGGGTCCGAGTTTCCGATGAAGCATGAGCGCGCCTTCTTGGAAATAACGTCTCCAAATTATGGACGGGAGACTGCTTATAGCTTTGAGAACTGTTCATACCAGTCGCTAAGGCAGGTCCTGCAAAAAGACGCCCCAAAAGAAAGCGCAGTTATAAAACATGTTTTAAATGTCATCAAAAACTAAGACGGAAATCTGTATTCTTGAGAAATTCCTTTGACAAGTTTAAATTCAAATATTCCTTTATGCTGAAGAAAAATATTGTGAAAACACAAGTTTCTCAGTGACGAGGACCGACTTCGCGCTCCCTCACTCCGGAGTAAGTTGATCTGCCAACTAAACTACACGGACAGAATGTATCGCTGCAGATTTTTCGTTTTGATACATGCTTTTTACTCTGTAGTACGTCACATCATCTTCCTCTCTATATATTTTCTTTACGCTTTCCAACCGTAGGTTGGAGAAGCGTGTATGCTCCAGCTTTGTCAGTCTACCTGTCTTTCTGTCTGCCCGCACGATAACTTGCGTAAACATGGTTCGATTTCGATGAAATTTTAGTATGTGGTAGGGGACAATTTGGGGACACAATCTATTGAAAATTCGCGAAATGGGGGTCAAAGGTCAGGACATAGAAGCGGGATCCATTCCATCGCCCTTATGCGTCATAACTTACGTAAAAAGGCATCGATTGCGACGAAACTTTATTACGTTGTTCCGGAGATATACTGGTCAAACGTCAGGGCACAGAAGTGAGATTTACTCGAGAGCCATTATTCTTTTTTTTTTTTTTTTTTGATTGGAGGTTTAACGACCACCGTGAGCAACTCAATGGGCTATAAGCAGTCGCCCGTCCCTAATTTAGGGTCACTATTTCCAAGGAAGGGAGAGAGCCAGTGCCGTAAGACAAACACAACATCCATGCCTCACCGGGATTCGAACCCGGACCCCTTTCGGACGAATGATCAGAGGCCAACGCCTTAGACCACTGCGCCACCGGGGCGGCGCCATTATTCTCATAACTAAAAATGCGTCTATTGTGACAAAACGCTATCATGTTGTTCCGCAGGTATACTGAACCGGTTCTGTTTAATATCATCGAAATGGGATCAAAGTTCAGGGCACAAGACCGAGATTTATTCCACAGCCATTATCCTCATAACTTGAGTAATGATTTCTGGTATGTTGGAAAGCGTATCATAATCAATGCATTGCATGATTTTACTAACTTGCTTAATTTTTTAAGCAAAGAACGAATTTTCATTCATTCTGGACGACGTGTGGAACAAACATCACACATTTTTCGAAGAGCCCAAAAGGCCAGTAGATCCGTTTTTCCGTTCGGGCTCCAATGTGAAAACACAAATTGGTGCGTGACATAGATCGGATCCGCCTCACTCCGGAGTGAGCTGCTCTCCCAACTAAGCTACACGTACGGAATGTATCGATGCAGATTTGTCGTCTTGACACATGCTTTACCTCTGTAGTACGTCAAAACACAGATTCTGAAGGCTTCAAAAGTTCAAGTCTCCATAATTTTTGTCACAAATCAGTAACAGGAGCCATTTTTCGATGTTTAGATATTTTATACGAGCGGAAGTCAGAACGTAAGTTTCCATATTAGTAGAAGAACTTTACTGCATGTATCGAAAATGTTATTTTACTGACGTGTAAGTTGACATGTTCATTTTTAAGTGTCTGCAGTTCGAAGCTCCAGAGACATTACGTTCCTGTAAAAGAGATTCAAAATGGCTACGGTAGTCATAAGAGAGTACAACTATACTAGTTATCCGAATTTATTGGCGTATATAAAATCAAAGTTTCAAGCTTTGGCACATCAACCAGATGGCTTTTTCAAGGAAGGTAGACAGCAAACTGCAAACTGGATAATGGAATGTTTCAACCAGTATTATCCAGTTTGCAGTTTGCTGTCTGTCTACCTTCCTGGTTTATGTGCGAAAGCTTGGAAACCTTGATTTTATCAACGCCAATAAATTCGGATAACTAGTATAGTTGTACTCCCTTATGTATAGTATGTGTAAAGTACCTTTGTGTTATTATTTAGACTACTGTACTCGTTCAATGGACAAAGGAAGAAGAAGAGACATCAGTAGCTTCTAGGAAGCAAAATGGACGCTACCTATTGAAATTTACCGTGAACTTCTAGCTGCACTATGATCACATTTGTGTACGGCCCGTACACATCTAGAAGTTCACATCTACAAGTTTGCCTTCAAAAAACCAGTGACTTCTCTGACTTCTTCCTTCGTCCATTCAACCAATACAGCAGCCATTTTGAATCTGTGCAGTACAGAAATGTAGTGGTTCTAGAGCTTCGAACTGCAGCAACCTGAAATAGAACATGTCAAGTTACGCATCAACAAAAAATATGTTCTATGCATGTAGTACTTTTAAAGTTCTTCGATAGGGAAATTTACTTTCTGACTTCTTCGTACCAACTTTATATTTAACTTAGCACATTCTGTTTCCCAAAATTGTTGTTTAAAATGTTATAATTAAACCGACTATACACCGATAAGCCATTACATTGTAACCACTCCCAGCCTACAGAAACGAGCGCGCCTGGAAACCGAACGGTGGCGCAGGTGAAGTTCACAGAGCAGTGTATATACAACACGAGGACCGGCTTTCGGTTAGTAGAGTGATTGGAGTCAGAATGGGAAAAGCTGCCGATTTGTCGGACTTTGGTAAAGGACAAAATGTGATGGCATTAGGCCTCGGAACTACGATCTCAGAAACGGCAGTCTTGTGGGTTGTTCACGTGCGGCTGTAGTGGGTACGTATCAAAAATGGGGCACAGATGGTCAAGCGACGAACATTCTTCTAGCCGTGTGTCGTCCGCAGCTCATTCATGCCAGAGGGGAGCAGAGACTGTCGCGCATTGTTCACAGCGACCGCAGGGCCACAGCGCGACAAATCACCCGCAATTACAGGAGAGGTGATCAGGGAAGTGTGTCACAGCACACAGTTCATCGCAGCCTTCTGCGCATGGGCCTGCGTAGCTGAAAACCCAGCCTGGTCCCCCATCGTCACTGCACGTCATCGCCAACAACGCAAGAAATGGGCCCAAGATCATCGAGATTGGACAATGGATGATTGGAAGAAAGTGGCCTGGTCTGATGAATCGAGATTCTTTGTGCATCACGTAGGCGGCCGAGCGCAGATACGCCGATTACCAACGGAGGCTATGGCACCTGGATGCAGTGTTGGGAGGAAACACGCAGGCGGCAGCGGTGTTATACTGTATGCAATGTTTTCTTGGGACACTTTAGGCCCCATCATCCCAATAGCTCAATCCCTGATAGCTGTCAGGTATCTGAACATCGTTGAGGAACCAAATTTCCCCATTCATAGCAAATGTGTTCCCTGCTGGTGATGGCCATTACCAACAGGATAATGTGCCATGTTACACTGCCAGAATTGTCAAGGAATGGTTCGAGGAACATGCTGGTGAATTTCTGTTAAAGACCTGTCCTCCAAATTCACCTGACATGAACATAATCGATCATTTGTGGTTAGACTTGGAAAAGCAGGTTCGCGCTAAATTACCACAACTCCGGGATGCACTGGAACTAGGGAACATGCTGTGGCGTTTATTTTACCAGATATCCCAGGATACCTAGCGCCACCTCATCGAATCGATGCCTTGCCAAGTGGCCTCTGTTTCGTGGGCAAACGGGGTCCTACAGCTTATTAGGTGTGTGGTCATAATATAATAACTCATTAGTTTAAATATTAATTTTCATAAGAGCATAATAAGAGCTATCCAACTCATGCAGCCAAGGAAGTGTATATTCATAATTTCGCTTATTTGATATCGTGGTGGGAAAGCAGAAACTTAATGCCATATTAAGGGAAAATATTTCCACTTCATTTCAGGGTTTCATTAAATAAAAATTTTCGTAACATATTCAAGATACAAAACCGGAGCTTTCAAATAAATGCTGTTTGTTACGCGCACGTACATTTCAAGGTCGGAATTTCTGATGCTTCAGTTACTTTTTATGATTATTGATTTGTCGCGTTAGGCGCGACATCAGTGCATGGGAAGTTTCTGCTACTTGAGTTTCCCCGATTTGCAACGCAGAACATCTTCGCCATTTTTCTTTCCCTGCATGTTCCTATTTCAAGAGGGATTAAAGCATGCATCTAATGTACTCATTTGATAAAAAATGTTCGTCATCACTATTCCATCTTATTTTTCGTGCCACACCTTTCCGCCTCGGAGGAGAGCCATCACGTGACAGAGGCGTTCCTTTGCTCTTCACAAGTACAGCTGTGAAGTTAAAAATAGTCTTCTTGTCCGCAGAGGGGTTTTTCACGGGAAAAGATAAAAATACTTTCCAAACCAACAACTAATGCCTCAAAGAAAACTTCGAATTACGAGTTCCATCAATGGACGGCGCCGTGAAGTTTATTTACCCGAGGCTGGCATTTCTAATTTACTGACTGTCGGCCTGGGTTACATTTTCGCAGAGAGAACTTTCGAAATTTAGAGGTTATTTTAAAAACCATTCGTATATGTTTCCTCTTTTTTCGCTTCTTGTGTCAAATATTCCAATAATAATTTCCCCCTATCGTTTTTCGTCAAATAAAATCTGTTTCAGTGGAACGGCAGTAGATTTCAGGAAGAAAGTATTACGGACATCACAATACAGGCACTTGGGAATGAAATAACTTTCAGGTAATCAAAGGAAGTTGAATTACATAACGACTTTGACTTTATCGGCGAAATAAATGGCGTGGATGAAAATACTGCGGCAATTTATTCGAATGTAGCTATGCAATGAGGAAAGTTGACAAAAAATGGATTGGAAAGAATTGCGAAGGAATTTATTTGTTTCTTCTTTCAACCATGTGTGATATAGAGAAACACATCTTTCAAAACAGTTAAAGAATAATGGTGTTTGTGTATAAAGTACGGGACTTCAAATGTGAAATCTCTTGAAATAATAAGGTTACGGTAGAAAAAAATCCTTGAGAAAACTGTTGTAAATAATCAGAATTTGTTCAGACCCACACAGGCAGTAATTCTATCTAAGACGTCACTTCGAGGTTCGGTTAAAACATAGATTTTATACCTATTAGGGACCGTCCATAAAGTGCGTCCGTGATTTTTACTATTTTTAGACTCCCCCCCCCCCCCCCATGTCACATTTTGTCCGATTGTTGACACCTCCACCCCCCCCCCCTAAAAAGTACGCCCTACTTCCCGCAACCCCCTTTATTTTTGACAACCGCTTTTAGAAGTCCGTTAAGAAACAGACAGAAAACATGTAATTATTTAAAGGAATCTTCCATATATTTACAATTTTTCTTCAGAAATATTTATTATTTAGGCATTAATTTATTCCCAAATGCTGCCCGAACTTTATCATTCTGAAATAAAGATCTACAAACGAATGCACGCATTCAAGGTTGTAACAGTCCCGATCATACCATCTACCAAACACGATAGATTTGGTAATACAAATACGAGAACTTAATATTCTGATTTAGCTAAATATCATCAGAAATCTGAAATATTTCATACCTTTTTTAACTATTAGAAGAAGAAAAAAGAGAACAAAACGAAGACACACACACCATCCACTATATTTTTGCCGCTGGACGTCCGAATTACTAAACCTCCCTCTTCCCCCCATGTCACCCTTGGTACGGTTGTCAGGAACCCCCTCCCCCTTTAATCTCGGACGTACTTTACGAACGGCCCCTTATCTCTCTTTCATTCGACTTTCTTGAGACAGCAGCCCTAAATTAGGGCTGGAGACCACCACTTTTATCTCGATGGTTGGACTATCTTATCCTACTTCTCCGCGAAAGAAGATAAAAAAAAAAAAAAAAAGGAAAGCACATTTCAGTATTACAGGTATATCGAGATAAAAGTGGTGGTCTCCAGCCCTAAATTAGGGCTGGAGACCACCACTTTTATCTCGATGGTTGGACTATCTTATCCTACTTCTCCGCGAAAGAAGATAAAAAAAAAAAAAAGGAAAGCACATTTCAGTATTACAGATTCCTGATTATATATCGTTAGTTCACATTTAAAGCTCGTCCCTCTCCTACACGTGTTTATCAAAAAATGTTCTTATTTTATTCCTTTGCTTGTTGGCCTGTCCATCTGTCTTTACATATGATACCTCCGTTTCCAAAAGTGTAATTGCCTATATTATTTTCTAAAGATTAAGCAAATCACAAACACATAAGATTTTCGATATTTTTTGCATCTGTACATGTGCATTGTGACGTATATTCTATAATAACTTTCATTTTTAGTTTCTTTTCCTATGTAAATTTGAGTTTGTTCTCCGCTATACTTTCAAACTGAATTTGATATCTTCTCTCTCACGAGAATACTGTTGGCAACACAACTGAGGTCAGAGTGAACGTGATGTATGAATGTATGAGATAATAACGATAGATAAAGAGGACGAGATAACAGTTGTTGGTGTGGATATGATAGACCTTTATTGTTAAGTAAAATGTGAAAGTGCCATGTGAGATGTTCTATGACTAAGTGCTGGAATAAAAATAATTCCCGTCAGTTGACTTGTGTTTTATGATTCGTCTGGCCGTAATAATTCAATTACGAACTATTGCATCGTATTCTAATTCAGTGGTTTAAACATAACGTAAGAACCAACATCTCTGCACGAAAAAGACAATTACGTTATAGCGTATAAAATCAAAATGAGATTCACTCTCAATGCTAATCACGAAAATAAAAAAAAATAATGAAGTTTTTATAAAAGTACTAGCATGGGTACTCGGTATTTCCCGGGTAAATATTACTATGCGTGGTATCACCAAGTTCAGCGGGTAAAAGTTAATGAATGAAAAAGATATTCCTGTAATTTTCCAGTAAATTTAGTTTAATTCATTTAAGGTTATTGCTTTTTGGTAAACAATAATTTTGGTTTTTCCATTAGAAACAAAAATGTATAGATTTTTAGGATTGCCAATCCTTGAGCAGGCGACGTAGAGTTGTCCGTGTGAAAAGCAGAGTTCCTCCTAATGACTGCCTGACGCAGTTATATTTCTGCCAAGAAAAAGAAAAAAGAAGGAGCCTGGATAGCTGCAAATGTGAATTTTTTTTATTTAGGTAATTTACTTTTACGAAACAAAAAGGAAAGGAAGAGGAATGGAAATACTTACCTTCGAGTAGACATCTATAGAAGTGCTGTACATATGGCGTGCGCTTCTGAGAATCCCGCGACACTAAAATGCAATGTACCTATGTCATGTCACGTACATGCGACTTGACATTGACATTTATCATCCTTTTGTTTATCGTTTTGAATTTTGAATATCTGGAACTCTCTACTTACATCATATTGTATTTCTTCCTGATGAAGCCGCCCGTTGGTGGTGAAAGCTAATGTTTATTCATTTGTGTTTTTAATACACAATTAAACGGATATTTCATGAAAGAAATTAGGGTTTACACCATATAATACAAATTTTGAAGATGTCAATCCGATTCTTGGTGTAAATGTGACAAAAATGGTAAGACAGACAATATCCCAAAACTTGAAACTTTCATCTTCCTGGAGCGGGGACTCGAACCCGCGTCTCCCAGGTAGCGCCCGGATATGCTAACCATTTTACCACCCAGAACAACCACGTCTCAAGTTTCCGATTAATTTGAATATAACCATAACAGGATTCGCTAGTCGAAGCAACCGGCATTCATGTTTAGCGAATCTGGAGGTTAAGAATTCTATCCCGTGATTGGCCTGAGAAGCAGATAAATCATGAAAGAAATACGGGATTACACCATATAATACAAATTTTGAAGATGTCAATCCGATTTTTGATGTAAATGTGACAAGAATGGTAGTAAGTCAGACAATATTCGAAAACTTGAAAATTTCATCGTTGACGAGCGGGACTCGGAACCGCGTTTCTCAGATAGCGCCCGGGTATGCTAACCACTACGCCCCCAGAACGACTAAGTCTCAAGTTTTTTTAAAACTTGTCTCAAGTTTTTGCACCAGGATGATGAAATTTTCAAGTTTTCGAATATTATCTGACTACCATCCTTGCCACATTTACACCAAAAATCGGATTAACATCTTCAAAATTTGTAAACGGATATTTTTGCACTTTATTGTTATCTATGGTCTCTAACTTAGACCATAAGACGGGTATTGGAGTCCTGAATTGTGTTGCACTTCTTAAAAGTAAAATATTGAACTTCTTACGAACATTTTGTATGGGCGCCCCTTCACCCCGGGTCTAAGTTAAAGTACCATGAGATACTATAACGAATTTGGTGGTTCTAAATTGAAAACTGTAGATTTTACGGAAATTTTGTGTAGGGGCCTCTGACCGCGGGATCCGACCGCTTCCAAAACCCCTCTATGGTCTAAGTTAGGGTACTATGAAATAATATGCTAAATTTGGTGGTTCTAAATTGAAAACCGTAAATTTTACAAAAATTTTGTATGGGGGGGGGGGCTTCGATCCCTGGCTCCGACCGACCCCTTCCAAAAATCCGTCTGCGGTGTAAGTTACAGTACCATGAGATAGTATACCAAATTTGGTGGTTATAAATTGAAAACTGTAAATTTGAATGGCGGACATACAAACAAGCATTCAATTTTATATGTATAAATGCATATTCCCAAAATTTCGGGATTGCAGGAATAATGATTCTTTATTTCTTTATTTCTTTTTTTTTTTTTTTTTTTTGGTGGGGGAGGGAGGAAGGGGTTTGATGATGCAGTTCTAGTGTATACCGGTTTGGAACCGTCTGCGTGTGTACCTGTGAAGTCTCTACCATGATTTTCCAACGAGTATGCTTGTGACAGCCATAACTCCTCGGAAAATCGTGGTAGACACTTCAAAATTTGACAGGTTACTTTTAGTTTTTGTCCAACTTGCAGTTGTCGGTTTCACATTGAAATTCCAAATGAGGGACTTTCTACAAGCAAAATTATTTAAGTAGCTACGCTATTTCTATGGGAAACAGCGAAACTGCTAATACCGAGCATGTGATCTTCAATGTGAACGCTTGAAACAGTGCACTGCCATTGGTTCATTGGACATACTAGTGTTAGGAATTTAACAAGATTTATGAGCACTGTTGGTTAGAAGTTATCCATGGCTAACCATCACGCATACCTCAATCTGGAAGTACATAGTCATTCTAATCGTCGTCCATAGAGTGAATTTTTCCGATGATGTTAAAGATACGTACTCGCATTCAGATGTATTATATCAGGACACCTGCTAACTGATGCCTCTGCGTCTAGAAGGAGAAGTTAAGTCAAACATTTGGTTCCCATTCTGCCTATTTTTTCGTCTGCATGATCAGGCGGTATTTCAACTTCTCGGAATCATACTGTACAAGTCGCTTTTTGTATAGAGCGGGCTGAGCATGTAGGAAATATTCCAAAAATTTACAGCGTGACATACTGTGATAAAGGTTTCCTCTACTGTCCGTTTTTCTCGCTAATTTCTGGGAATATATGATACATATAGGTAAAAATTCCACCATATTGTCTGACTGTTTAGATATCTTATAGTGTCACACAAAATTGGGGGACATAGGTGCGTCGTACGAACTTGAGATATGCTCATTTTAGATATCTTGATCCCAAGAATTGGGGGAAAAATTTTCTTCTAAATTTAATCAGCTGATTGCTGTACGTACCACAACACTCAGTCTGACTTCATCATCGCAACGCCAAGTAGACGGGTAGTCGTACCACCTTGGGAGATGACGCCAGCAGGAGCCATTGAACAAGTAGCAGATTGGCTGTTTTCAAGGTTGCACATGCTTCCACCGCTATTCAACTGTAAACTGTGTTACAGTGACGACGGAAACAGGGTTCTGAGTAGAGTTGGAGGGAGTCCACCCAAACGAGGACATGATTTTTGTAATGTGCGTGAGCAAAGGAATTTTAAAAGTACACGTAGTGATCGCAGTAATACACGCTGCAGCCCATCTTCCCGAAAAACTTTAATGGATGAAATTTCCATATATGAGCACAGCTTGGGTGCGATGAATATTGAGTGTGCGCACTTCCACGCTTTGCATTTCGCTAATGAGGAAACTAATGGCTATTTTTATTCCTTTTGTCATATCGGCCTTATTCCCCTGCCACAACTACAGATAAATACGAGACTGAAAGACTTACTTCTTGACAGTCCTAATTTTGTCCGACGCATCCCGAAATACAATAGTGCAATGTCATTCCCTTCTCTCTCGGCCATAAAAAAAAAGGAGATTCCAGGCAATGGTCAGTACTGCTTTAAAATCTTGGGACTGATTCACAGGTATATCTCTGATTTATTACCACTTACTGGTGAAAATTCTACTTTGTAGATTCCTCGGCAGGTCGTAGTGAAAACAAAGAATTAAAGCGATCGATATTGATAGCACTGGTAGAACTTCTGGTTACCATTCCTTACGACCAAGCATACAATACTGCAGCTGAGGCGACTGAACGCGAAGTAGCAGTACACAACCTGGACATGCGTTTTGTTGATAACAAATTTACACATTCTCTACATTCCAACTCAACAGAATACACAAAGCACGGAAAAATAGCGCATTTTTTTAACCACTTTACTTTCTTAAAAACTGTGAAAATACTTCTTACTATATTGGGTCTTTTGCCCCACCAAGCATATCTAATAATGAAGTTCCACCCACAAATTTTGAAGCTGGCAATCCGTTTTTTTTTTTTTTTTTTTTTCTTTTTTTTGGTGTAAATGAGACAAGGATGGTAAATCAAATAATATCCGAAAACTTCAAAATTTCGTCGTTCTGGAGCGGGAATCGAAACCGCGTCTTGTCACATTTACACCAAAAAACGGATTGTCAGCTTCAAAATTTGTATTGTATGGTGTAATCCCGTATTCTATTCATGAAGTTCCAACTTTTCTGTGAAACATTCTAACTATGAGAGGTTTGGTTTCAAAGATTTAAACTATATTACATCTTCTCTGCAATAACGCTTATCTGGATTACAATCAATTTAAAAACGATTAATGGATGTATTTTCCTCTCATCGAAAGAAAACTTTGTTTTTAAAATACACCTCATCGGTGGAAATTTGTGTTCATCACATAGACTGGGAATTATCATTCAGACGTCAGTCCTGTTTGCTACAGCGTATTCAAATTTCAGTCATTTGGTAATGAAATCGTTTCATCCTGTCTTGGATCGTTTTCTACCTACTCTGAAAGCGTATTAGACGTGAGAAATGGCAGGTATTGCCTTTTTGGCGGACTTTATGCTACTGAGAACTATAAAATACAAAACTTGGTGGAAATAGTTCTAGTCAGTCGAAGAGGTCTTATAAATTACGATACGCACGTAAACATAACTTCGAAGTTAAACACCATCACGTTTTGTTTTCTCCTAATTCATAGAAGTTTATTACAGGAAAATAACATCAACATTTTGTTTGTACGAAAGAAAAACCTTTGCATTCAATAGTATACGGATTGACAACTTTAGCATCATGTGTAAGCATTAATTTTGTACGAATTACATTAGGTAAAACATCGGTCTTTCCACGTTTTAGCAACGCACAGCAACCGAAAAATTGCTATTCGGCCACTGCCAGGGAATCGAACTCCAGATCTCTTCATATCAAGCCGAGCGCGTTAGCCTTACACCACGGTGGCCAACAATCTACAGCGCTATGTGTGTTTTTCTGTCCGCTTCTGACATCATAAATCCGTAAGATGGGCTCAGCTACTAACTCGTCTCCCTCTGGTGAGCATTAACGGCACTGCCTATACAGTATATTAATTGTAGAAGTTAAATCCAAAGGGCGAGATACAAAGTGAAAATCCTCCAAATACTTGGCATCAGTGAATAAACAAAGACATCGCCTTTTTTCACGTTTTAGCAACACTTTGTTTATTACTGAAGCCACATATTTGGAGGATTTTCACTTTTGATCTCGCCCTTTGTATTTAACTGCTATAATTAATATATAACCAGTGCCGTTAATGATCACCAGATGGAGACGTCTCAGTAGCTGAGCCCATCTTACGGATTTATGTCAGAAGCTGACAGAAAAACACACACAGCGCCGTGGATTGTTGACCACCGTGGTGTAAGGCTAACGCGTTCGGCTAGATATCGAGAGATCTGAGATTCGGATCACCAGCGGTGACGGAAAAACAATTTTTCGGTTGCTGTGTGGTGCTAAAAGCGTGGAAAGAGCGATGTCTTTGTTTATTTACTGACGCCACGTATTTGGGGGATTTTCACTTTGGATCTCGCCCTTTGGATTTAACTGCTATAATTAATATATATCCAGTGCCGTCAATGCCCACCAGATGGAGACCTCTCAGTAGCTGAGCCCATCTTACGGATTTATCATGTCAGAAGCTGACAGGAAAACACACATAGCGCCGTGGATTGTTGGACACCGTGGTGTAAAGCTAACGCACTCGACTAGATATCGAGAGATCTGGGATTCGATTCCCCGGCAGTGGCCGAATAGCAATTTTTTTTCGGTTGCTGTGTGTTGCTACAACGTGGAAAGAGAGATGTCTTTGTTTATTCATAGCATCCATGCCTCACCGAGATTCGAACCCGGACCCATCTCTTACGAAGGGTCCAGCACTTATAAACTAAAAGGGCATAGATTTCTGTAAATAAATTAAAAAAAAACGTGCACCACAATATCTTGAGAATCGATGAGGGCAAAGATTGACCAAAAATCCTGCTAAAAACACCTGATGTCAACATTTCCTTTTAGCTTTAGGTCTTTATAGCAAACTATGAAAAGCACAGGAAGAATGTAATGTTATTTTTTTAGCTTTTCTTTACCACGGATACTGTGATGTTTTAAAAATACAAAAATGTAGGTCGGAGCGATTTCGAAACAATTAAGGAAAAACGAATTCGATGTTTCCATTTTGTTTGAATTACAGCCCTAGCAATGAAAGAAAAGGGGTAATTCACCTTATTGTATCATCAAAGCATCTTTATGATTCATTTATTATTCGTCCGTATTTTCTTTTCTTACAACGGTGTGGAACTCTCATCACAAATTACTGTCTCAGCAAATTGCCAAAAATTGCTTTGTGGTAAGGTTCCTCGAATTGATAGCTGATGAGTCAGCTGGACGTATGGAAATGTCACTGGTTTCGATCGTGCCTATCATTAGCGCTGATGGCGTGCTCATTTGTGTTAAATTGAACGGAGCAATTCCCAAATAAACGACACATTTACCAAATTAGCAAGCGTCACTTATTAGCCTTGATGACGACTGCAATCTGTGCGATGTTCTTGCCGTGGATTTTCAACGCAGTTTCCCTTCTTAGCTATTGAAGATAATCAGTCACTTTTTGGTACTATTATTTAATCTGCCACCTATTATTATTATTATTATTATTATTATTATTATTAATCTGGCACTTTTTATTATTATCTTTCAGGATTTTAGCAATCTCCATTAGCGTATTAGGCAAGAAGGAGACTCCCATTTATAATTTAGCGTTACTATATTGGGCTAAAGAAGGGAGTCAGAATTGAAGATTAAGTTGAAGATGGATTTGAACCAAAGCGCTCGAAAACACAAGCTAAATCTGTGATGTAGGATGTGAGATGTTATAATGGAAAAACTGGGGTTTATGCTTTATTAGCTGGAAGCATTTGTATTTAGTAGCTCATAAAGAATATGCTATTCCTGAATATTCATATCTGATACCATCTCTTAACACTAGCATTTAGCAAAATGTTTAAGCTACAAATTTTGAAGATGACAATCCGATTTTGGCGTAAATTTTCAAGTTTTCGGATATTATCTGACTTACCATCCTTGTCACATTTACGCCAAAAATCGGATTGTCATCTTCAAAATTTGTATTATATGACGTAATCCCGTATTTCTTTCATGATGTTTAAGCTAATTGTTTGCCAAAGTAATAGCATGAGTGTTACAATAAACACTGATATAAAATGCATTCTTCCATTTATTTGTAAATTTACGTTTATTTCATTCGTGGTTTAATAATTTATGCTTAAATTCCAACCGATTTCATTAATGAACAAAGCTAATTTTTCAACCTGATTATTTTTCTGATCCTTGTCTTTCTGAAAGAATTTCGTAGATTACAAACCCATTAGTGATAAAAGCATATATATGTAATAAATATAAATAGAACATTTTCCCCTTTTGTTCTCTTTTCAAAGCGAACATAGCTCAAATTTAGGGGCTTCTCTTTTTCATCGGCTAGTCCCGAGGAGCCCTCATAATGTTAAATGCCAAATTTGGCTAAAACTAAATTCCATAATCCACTGCACTTCATAATTACGAAGCAGACGCTACATTCTGTTTCTTGATCGCTTCGATTCATCGTTTGTGCAAACTTACCAACAGTTGTTAGTTCCAAATGTAAGATAAAATGCATCGGAGTTAAATTATTATCAATATACCACACTTTTTTCTCCATCCAATAATACAGAGGTTCGGCGATCATTTTTTTCGGTAGAGAAATTGTGAAACAACAGTTAATTTTGTTTTTGTTTAACTATATTAGTAGAGGATCGCACCGAATCCTAAAACACGAAGAAATGCCAGAACACTTTTGTTGTCAGTTTTAATGAGTTTCCAAGTTTTCCCTAACCGACAGCAATCTGATTTACATTGATAATAATGCGAATCCTTATATCGCAAAATCTTAAAGTCTGCGAACATTGGTGATCATTGGAATGTAGCTGATTCTGGTCAGGCGATCTCGCGTGCCGTTCCCTCCTATGAATATCCTCACTCTTCAGGTATTCATCGATTAGCCAGATACTATGGAGACGGGCGTTATCATTCATAAACAGGAACTGAGGACCGACAGCTCCCTTGAAAAGCGGTACTAGGATGTCATTCCTGTAATGTGCTTCAGACAGGGTGCCTCCTGGAAACAGGAGCAGTGGCGTGTGTCCATCTAACATGATGCCAATCCAAACCAGAAGTTCTCTACCACCGGAGTGAGAGTGGCCAATATCCCTAATGCAGGAGGAAAGATTTCGGCTTCCTGTCTCTCTCCAAATGTCCACACGTTGAGAATCCATATTTAGGCTGCATCGCGCCTTGTCACTGAACAGAACACAGGCCCATTGATCAGGAGTCCAGGGGGAAGTTCTCGGGTATAATTTAGACGGATCCTTCAGTATGGTATGCGGCGAGTGGGATATAGACCATTCGTCTTCTTGGACACACACCTCTCTCGTGGAGTCTTCTGGAAAAAATTTGCCTCGATATCGCTGCTCCCGTAGTAGAGGAGAGTTCCTGCGAGCGTTGCTTGGCTGTCGAGTCCTCTTGTAGACGAGCTGTTAGAGAAAAATATATTTGACTTGTTGTGGCTTGTGAGCGTCTTTGTCACGGCCTTCCAGTTGTTTTTCCGGTTTCATGTAACTATCCCCAGAGATGGGAGAGCATTCACCTCCGTACATTCAGCCATCTTGCTATCTCAGTTTAGGTTGCCCTGCTTCCAATCTACCGATCACGCTCAGAACAACTTTTATTAAGATCGCGTGCCTGACAGTTGGATGACGCACAGTCGTCATTTTCATATTTCCATAACAGCTATCACCATGTTGCTTGGGTACCTCGACTTAGCGTTTCCCCTTGCACATGTCTGTGAATTTTTGTTTTCAATCCGTTGTCTTGTTCTGGACATATTCTTTAATTTCTGTTTCTCACGTTAATTTTGGAAACTACCCAGGTAGCACAGCCTTGCAATTTAACGTACAACAATGAGCCATCGTCTTTTAGGAACAGAAGACGGTATTTCAAGGTTGGGCCTACGTTATATTGCAAGGCTGTGCAACCTGAGTAGTTTATTTAGAACTGTTCCTCGTCAGTAATCGTCAGTGGTGTTGATCACAATAAGAAGAAAGAAAGATGACACCAAATTTTCGGACGTAATCAGCACGTCTTTGGAATCCGTTCTGACGCGAATTAAATTTATCAAAGTTATTCAAAGTCAATGGAACCGGTTTCGAAAACAATCAACTGGTTCCAACAATCGATAAAACATCCAGAAATACAAAGTTTGTAGAAACATCTACTTAGTTCCACCAGCTGCTAAAAAGCATGTTACGAAAATTAACAAATGGCGAACAAAAAATTACACATATTACAAGGAAGGTACCATAGACAAAGAGATTTTCAAATCGAACAGTTAAAAGGAGAAATATAGAAGGAAACATAGTATAAGTCTACGTCTGCTAGTGAAAAAATTTTGCATAACGGAAAATTTGAAAATGGGCGAAAAATATTTGTCATGGAAAAAGCTATGCTAAGGGAAAATAACTTTTCAAATACGTCCCCGGGAAGCAGATATAGCGAAAAAAAAGGTTCCGGCCTTTACGCAGCAAGCGGGAAATCTTTGCTTTATTTAAAGAGGATAATGTTCCACATCTCTGTTATAGCGAATGGCATACAGTAAAGACGAAATTTCTCAATAGCGCTTATAAAAGCGGCGATACATCGGCAAACTGCCAAAACACCACCTACCGACAGAACTGTGAACTACAAAATTCCTCATACACTAGCCTGAAGTGTTCTACAAGGGAAATGGCATCCGGTGTTGAAATAATTTTTTAAATCGTACATGTAAAAACAGTGATATTGAGAAAAACAAATTAAGCATTTGAGCACCTAGCGGTGAAATTGTGCATTATTTTGAAAAGAAAATACACGCACAGAGTTTGCATAGTTGGTTGAAACTGACGGAAGAAAGAAGTTTTTCAATCGGGGTTTTAGTCCCGCTGATATTGCTGTAAACGGAAACGTTACCTTACGCCCTCTGGTGGCAGCCTTGTGCGCTAAGAAAAGTTTGAAATTATGTGAGAAACATTCGCCACGAAAACGCTCTCCAAGAAAGAAATAGTTTTTCAAATCGGACTCTTAGAATCAGAGATATCGACAAAAATAAGATATAACTTTAAGCCTCCTGGTGGATAAACCGTGCATTATTTTAAGAAGAAAGTATTGTCAAAACGCTTTTCGATGAGAGCGGTATTCGTCCACGAAAGAATTTTTTAAATCGAGTTTTCAGGAGCACAGATTTTGCTGCAAACACCTCAGACACAAAAATTAACGCTACGCCTTCTCGTGGATAAACCATTCTTTATCAAATATTAGAAATTATATGCAAAGCATTTCCTATCAGAAGCTGTATCCGGTGCAGAAAGAGTTTTTCAGATCGGAGTTTTAGAAGCAGAGATATCGAGAAAAACGCAATTTACCTTTACGCCCCCTAGCGGAAAGCCTATGCATTACTTGAAATTTTTGAAATTATATGAGAAACATTTTACACCGGAAACGGTATCTAACAAAGAACGAATTTTTCAAATCCGACTTTTAGAGGCAGATATATTGACAGTAATCCGATATATGGCTACGCCCCTGGCGGAGAAACCATGCATTATTTTAAGAATAAAATATTCTCAAATGTTTATCGACGTGAACGCTAACGGTGCAGCAAAGAATTTTTTCAATCGAGCTTTTAGAAGCTCAGATTTTGATGTAAATACTTGCAAACCAGAAATTAACGCTTACGCCCCGTGGTGGCCAAACCATATTTTATAAAAAAATTAGGAATTACAATCAAAACATTTTCCACCAGGAGCTGTATCAGGTGCAGGAATTTGTTTTCAAATCGGAGCTTTCGAATCAGAGATATTGGGGAAAGCGCAATTTACCTATACTCCCCCTAGCAGAAAGTCAATGATTTACTTGAAAAATGTTAAATTAAAACATGTCGCACTGTAAACTCTATCCAACAAAGAAGAAATTTTTAAAATCTGACTGTTAGAAGCAGAGATATTGACAAAAATAAAATATATATCTACGCCCTCTGGCGGAAAAACCATGCTTTGTTTTAAGAAGAAAATATTCCAAAAAGGTTTGTCGACGTGAGTAGTGTCGGTCGACGGAAGATTTTTTCAATCGAGATTTTCGAAACTCCGATTTTGCTGCAAGTACAACAGTAGCAGAAATCAACACTTACGCCCCCTGGTGGCCAAACCGTTTCATAGCAAAAATTAGAATTTATACGGAAAATATTTCTCATCGCGAACTGTAAACGTTGCAGAAAAAAATTCCAATCGGAGCTTTAGAAGCATAGTGTTATAGGGTGCAGCCTAACTTGTGGAAAATTTTTATATTTCATTTATGCGGTAAATTTGTGTTTCGATGTAACTGCAAGGCAGCACTCATAGTTATAATTAATTACGGTAATTGATCCTCTAATTTGTTCATCACTGCCATTGTTAAAATTTGTTCATTATTTGATAAGTGCATAATTCGTAGCCTTCTGGCAAACGAGAAGTGTGAAAGGCCACATGGCGACAGACCATCTCTATTTCGGACTCATAGCAACAGTCGTGTGCATTTTCAACTAACGAAAGACTGCAAAACTCACCCCCAAAAGTCCCTCTGAAAGCCAAGAGACATTCGGTGGTTGCAGTTTTTCTCCGAACTGAACGGGATAAGGGAGAACCGACTATCACCCACAGTTGAAAACAAGGTGATAAATCCCTTTTCAAGTGGCTAAGAGAAGCCCGGTGACAGGACAAAGAGGAGAGAAACGAGGAGAAGAGAAAAGCAAGCGGCATTCATTCGGACTGCGGATTCGAAAAGACACGCACGAGACCAGCACCAGCGAGGGGCATGGAACCAAGGCCGGAGAGCTGACCGCTGGGAGAGCTCGGAAAAAGAAGCAGAGAGGCAAGTAAGGATTGCTATGAATGATCCCCTCTTAAACGAGGACATCTCAGTCCTTTGGACTTCTCGACCGATACTAGGTCGACTTTAGTGCACTTTTGCCTAGGCTGTCTATATACCAAAAAGGCAGGACATTTCTTGCCACTTCTCTGCGCTGAGGACCTCAGACAACGGTTGCCAAGGTATGTGGTCTTTATACGAACTTTTGCTCACGACGTACAAGTGCCGTCGGACAGTGAACAGCATATAGAACTCTGTCCCCTGTGAAAATGAATACGCACGACAGCGGAGGCCTCCAACACATTTTATTCGTGATTTTTATTTGTGTTATGGCCATAAGTTTAAGAGCTCTTCCCTGCTAATTTGGCATCAAGCCTATGCAGGTATGTGTAATGGTATGAAGATATATATAGCTTATAATTAAACTGCGGCAGTCATGATAATTACGGTATCATTTTAATTGCTGGTACCCACGCTCGTACTCAATTATAGTTTTCTAAAGTGTGTATTTAAAGGTTTTGGGTAATCTCTTACATGTTTCCTTCGCTCTATTTGTTTATTGTGCATACTAGAATTTAATCAGTGAACAGTGTTTGAATCAGTGTTAATTGTTAAATCAGAGTTAGTTAAATCAGTATTATCGTTTAATCAGTGATAAAGTGTTTAAATCATTGTGCATTATTAAGCTGTCGATAGAGCAGCCCACCATACATTCATCTCAGCAGATTTTTGTGCCACTTCATGGATAAAGGTGGCAGTGTATATAATATAACGTTGGATATTAAATGTCAAGCGTACGTGAAATGAGCGTTGGGTATCTTTTCGAGTGTGTGTGTGCGTTGCTGTGATTTTCGGTAGATTGGGACGTGCTGGAGTTAAATCCAGACATCCACGCCCAATCGCGGTACGGGTTTTGCGGGAAGTTAATAATTAATTTGTTATAATTAATTATGGGAGGTCATTATTAATTATTGGAATCAGATAATTAATTTGTTGTTGCAGAATTTTCGGTTGTCAACGCAAGTAGGAAAACTCCTTGCAAGCCATTAGCAGCAGAGGAGGAGAGCAAAAATTTTGACAAAATTTTCTTTAGTTTTTTTTTATTTTTATTTAGATATTTATTTTTTTTCGGTGGAGATATCGGGTGCTTCACTGCAGGCGATACTTCACCTGGTGCCGCTGCTGAGGGGGCTTTTGGATTGCCCCGCGTCATTATTAGTAATAAGGGTAATCACTCGAATCTCAAAAACTATGTTTTCCCAGTATTAGAGAAAACACAGGCTCGCTATTCGAGGATGGGCGTTGTGTTTCACCCAGCCGACGTTCCGTGTATCGGGGTCCGCTGAGTGCCGCAATGTTTTAAAGTAATCGTCTAGCTTTTCATTTCTTTTTGAATAATTCGTTAACTTACAAATTTTGATTTGTTTACTAGCACTGATGCGTAAGTTACTCAGTATTGCACTGGAGGATTTTTCTGAACATTCATCCCAAATCATTTATTCACACATCCAACACTCAATCGTTATTAACCTTTTTTTTACTTTACAAAATTGTACACTCAAATGAAATGTAGCAGACTCATAATAACGGGAAAATAAAATATGTTTATTTTGCCTGATGAAGGCTTGAAATCTAGTAAAATATACACTCATTCATATGAAAATGTTTGAAGACCCTTTTAGCAAAATTATTTATTTAAAGGTTAACTTTAATTTCTTATTTTCATTTAATATAATTCTGAAATATTTCGAAACATAATTTACTAAAATTGATTCCCTATACTACACAATTTCCTGCTCTGATCAATGGTATTTACTTTACTCAACCATTTCATTATTCTTCTATTTCTGCCCTACTTTTCTCAGCATTAATTTAGAGCTGGTTTTACCTTCAACCTTAACTTAGTCTATTTCTGCCCTACTTTTCTCAGCATTAATTTAGAGCTGGTTTTACTTTCAACCTTAACTTAGTCTACTATGCTCTTCTTTAATTTTCGGTTCAACATACTAATTATGTAAACAAGAGGAAACTTTAAGGTCGGATTATCCTACCTTCTATCCCACGATGAGGGCTGGAATATCATTCTAGCGAAGTTTTTATGCTATCTCCTCTCTTCCTGAAGTGCTTATGCCAACTCTGACTTCTGTCATCCTTCTTTCGCAGTATTCATGCTATCTCCTCTCTTCCTGAAGTGCTTATGCCAACTCTGACTTCTGTCATCCTTCTTTCGAAGTATTCATGCCGACTGATATAATTCTCTCGCTCCTCTTCCTGACCTACCAAAAATTTTTTCTTCCCGGATCCTCCTACCAATTTACAGATTGGTCAAACAATTATCATTTCCCGATCTGATTTGCTCTGGGTTTCCCGCCATTTCTCTGACTTGCCATCCTTCGCCCCGTCCAAAATCTGTGTCCGCCCTCAAATTCTAGGAACTTCGTTGCCTACGGATCTCTGAGGTCGTAAATCTTACTATCATAAAACTGCTATAGTTTTCCTTGGCCTGGCGTCAAGCTATTCTTTTCTTCCAGACCTGGTGTATCAAATCTCAAGACGACTGGCGCCGAGCTCCAATAAAATGTCTACCCGCTATTTCTCTGACTTGAATTACTATGTCTTACCCAATATTGCTGGCTCGTAGCAGTTAGGGAAAGGATGCCCCGCGGTCCCATGCCACAGCAAGCGGACTGCTGTAAACCCTTCGACTCTGAGAGAAAGAGAGAGAGGGTGGGGTGGGGGTGAAGGGGAAGAGCGGTACTTTCCTGACCTTCCTAGGCGCGAACCCACGGAAGAAAATCTAAGGGGAAAATTAAATTGTGAAATGCAGAGCGTCTGAAGAGCGTGAAGTTTATAAAATCCTTATTTTAATAATTCTTACACCAGCTCCCCAAAATCTCTCCCATTCATTTGATTAATTTTTTTTTTTTTTTCCATTTCTTTTCCGCTTTTCCGATTACTTCTCAATTTCCAATACAGTGAAAAGGTGCGCACTCGCTCCCGAGTGATGCAACATTATCTCCCTTCGCAGAATTGAAAGACTGAAATCAGGGCAAGAAGACCCTGAGTTAGAATATCCCGTCTTCATTATTTCTGCCGATGCCCTACGTTGATCAGAGCAAGTAAATAACATAATCACATACATCACACTGCAATACATAAATGCACAATTTTAGAGTTAAATGACTATAAAGAATGGTTATATGCATAAATAATTGAAATATATGTACAGGTAGTCACTTTTTTTTTTTTTTTCATTAGTAATTGACGATGACAAGTAACACACTGCTTAGGTATGAATCATCTAAAAAGTGTTTTTTTTTTTTTTCGTGAACGCACCATGCGCTTATCAGCATCGCACAACAATTAGAGTAGTGTTTTTTTTTTTTTTTTCTTTCACTTTATCTGGTGCTCAGATTCAGCACAGAATTCGAAATCAGTGGACACTACGGTCACACTTGGAATGTCACACCACCTATTCCATAAATTCCAGGATAAGTGTACTTCACAGTTTTATAATACAATGTCCAAGACCACCACATTGAGTGGTCCGAGGTAACGTCATCTCCGTTGCTCAGTTCCACACAGGATACACGAAATTGTCCGCTCCAGTCACTCTGAGTAGCATTTGCCGTATTCCGTCCGTACCTTCCCGCAGTTCGTTGATCAGTTTGAATGCAGCGACGGTTGTTCAGTTCGAATGAAGCGTCGGTAACTTCAAGTGCCGCTGAAGTTCCTGGTTAATGTTATTTGCACAAATTTATAGCACTCGCTCCTTCAGGCGAAGCCTTTTTACGAAAACCGCAGACAGTATATCGTCTACACCAATGACAGTAGAGGTCCTTTATACCTCCACAAATAGCAGTAACAACGCGAACTGATGCTGCCAACACTACATAGTTCATGCACTGTTGATTCCGAACGGCTTGCACAACACTATTATCGTAATATTTCTACTGGAAGCTCCTTCTTTCGACGCTTTTCCGTCCTCGGATATTGACTGTCAGAGGAAAGAAAATTTTCCTCTTTTCTTTTCGCTGCGTCCAGAGTCCTGGCAGACTCTCTGCGCTTTGTACGCAAATTCCACTGAGAGGATGAGATCACTCACTTTCACAAGTCCCTTTGTCATCTCTCTGTGGCGCTTCCACTGTCCCCACAATAGTGGTAGGAACGCTCACACTCTGGAGAATTGATTCTTTCATTCATAAGCAATGTCTGTCAAAGGGCATTGTCCCACAGGAATGTATATTTAGTGTTCTTTTCTCTTTTTTTTTTTTTCTTTCAAAGCAGCGGTCCGAATACCTCGACACGGACAGCTATTGGGATGAAGCTGCTATATGTGCCTGCACATAGTCTCTGCTTTGCATGTAGCCACTACTCTGGTTGTTGCTGACCTAGCCCTGTAAAAAAAACTTCAGCATAGAAATAGGACACTCCGCCATACGGTTCCTCTTTTTTTTTTTTCTCGATTATTGTTAGAATTATGCCTAATCTGTTTAACCTTTCCTTCTGGAAATCAATATGAGCATAGTAGAACAAGCTTATATCAAACTAACACATATCTTTTTTTTTTTTTTCGTGAATCCGTGGATTCTTAACATTACCTTGGCGCACGGCCACTAATCTCCTCGTTTTGACTCGGCTCTCCTTTTCTCTTTGCTTCTATTTTATTTTATTCACTTATTTCTTTTTATTATTATTATTATTATTATATTGTATTTTATTTTTCTTTTATCCTTTCATGTAAGTGTGCATTTTTGCGATTACGATTACAAGGAAATGACAAGAAATTTCGATGCTCTATAATTAAGCCAAAATCACTCAATCATTCACACACACACATCCATTTCACACATCACCTTCACCTAAACAAAAATTTATTCCTGAAACTCCCATCGTCGGCGCGCAGAATGTACACGACCATGCTTCCGAATCAACACTGAATTTTCGCATAAGACACTATTTCTTCCATTTAACTACTTTCCCCTTTTGTGATTTATACTTTTACTTTAAAATATTCTCCTTTATTTGTTTTACTAACTGCTTAAGTGTTTAGCCCTCTACATCGATTTCGCTCTAAACACCCTTTTCTTTAGCTGGGTCTGAGAGAAACCCTTTGCTTGCGTTCGGGGGTCATATGAAGTCACCCCTTTCGCTCAGGTACTCACGCCAAAAGCTGGGAGTCAATCTTGACCTTTCCACCCAAGGTTATTACAACCCGTTTCCTGCTTGCCTTTTCTGGTCCTTTGAGGCTTGGGGGTGTAGGAACGATAGGAATTACTTCCTGTCGCCGTTTCCTGTCTTTACTCCTTCGCTCCAGAAAGGAAGCCCCGTTGACTCTGCCACGCTTTTTTTTTCATTCTTCTAAAAGACACGCCGCATGGTCTTACGTTCTGGTACGTTATGGTCAGATACCCTTTGCCAAAGTGCCTTGACCATAATGTCACCCAATATATTTTTTCTTTCTTTCTTTTTTTTTTTTTCAGCTACATTATTTGGATTACACTGGATACACACAAGGTAAGTGAACCTTTATTTTTCGTAGGGTATCCCAGGCGTGCTCCGAATTATTATCTCTCCCATTCATTATTCTTAGCCTAGTGAAACCACTATTTTCGGCTTAACTGCCCTAAGCAAATCTCCCAAAAGGTAATACTCTCCTGATATCCTCTACTCACGTGCTTGTCAAGAAAATTACTAATTTGCTTTACAATACCGAGAATATATATCATTACTGAACTGATCGAAGAATTAGCGATGAATTATTCATTCGCTACTGTAAACTGCGAAATGCTGTCGAGAGTTGACATCGCTAACTATTCTTACTATCTTTACTACTCAAAATTGATATGCAACTGAATGTGCTAACTTTTAATAAGTATTGGTGACAATTATTATTCTATTATATAAGTGCCTCCCACAGCAGAATGTCCATCTAATAAAATTCCGAACACTACGGATACTACTCTGATGCGAATTACTGTTATTACCTTTATTCTTATCTAGGTAACTGAAATTTACGCATAAATAAGTTGATACTACTTAACCCATTTGGACAATTATGTTAATCAATAATCAACGTAGCGAACATAATTTTAACCTGAAAGCACTGAACTCAAACATTTTTCTCCTGCAACTAAAGTACCTAAACTATTCCTGGCTGATGAGTACTTGCCTTTCACGTAATCAATATATGCACTGATAGAACTGTTGGCTATTCAAAGTTACACCTTCCCAATTTATCGCATGAGAATTAACAATTACAAGTGATATACGCAGTGAATTAGAAGAAATATACCTGAAGTAAAGTGACAATTATCATAAAGTGTGAACAAATCATTAACATTATTTGCAAAAATGTTTTCAGAGGAAAAAAAAAATATTTTCTCTAAATTTTATCCCACAAGTTACCCAACCTTTACGAATGCGTCCGTGAAGACAAAATAACTCTGACACACAGGTTTTTTTTTTTTTTTACAATGAAATTTGATACCATACTCTGGTTATCAATAATACCCTGCTGTGCTAAACCTGCTGAATTGCCAATACTGAGTGCGATTTAAAATGTAGGCTTCTACTGATTTTGAATTTCAGCGTTCACAACCAAAATTGAGCACTCAAGTTTTTTTTTTTTTCGGCTCTCCGCTTCTGCCTAGCTCTCCATGCTATACCCAAGATTCCTGGGATGTTCGTCGTACCTCAGCATATTTCGGATACACATACCGTACAGTATCATCATTCGAATTTTCTGCTGTCGAGTTCTCGCTTACGTTCTGAATATCCTGTAAGCAATTTTCCGCCTGCTCGATCCACGATTCTCCCGATGATTTAGGTGCTAGCTTCAGTTGAGCAATAAATTTCCCTATTAACTCAGCCTTGTCCGTGGCTCCAAACTTTTGATTCCTTTTAGCCATCTCCTGCTGCTCTGGTTTTGTGACACTCACACCTTCCGGTATATTGCTATATACTGGAGTATACACCGTTTTAGGCTTCGTAACATGATTCACGGTCGGCTCTGGTTGCGAGTTACGGTTTCTCAGCATGTACGGTTCTCTAAGGAACGGCGTCCTTCTCACCTTTTCGGCGATCGGATTGCTAGCTTGCTGAGGCGTGCTCTGCACTGCCACCGCTGTCGGCGTAACCTCCAAATCAAATTGAGGAATAAATTCGTACTCTTCTGTCGAATCCGAATGAGCTGTTAAATCTTCTAACTCCTCATTATCGTTTTCTGCTTCTTCGACGTGCTCTCGCTCCGGTGAGTTATTCTCTAGGTGATGTCTCCGTAGAGGTGCTTTGAATACGCGGTTCTTATGCACTACCTGTTGTTTCCTCTCGTCCTTCAAAGATACTAGTCGCACATTGACGGCTGATGGAAAAGACACAATTTTCCACTCACCGCTGTTTTTTCTGGCAATTTTATCAGAAAGACCACGGTCGATATAAGGCGTATGCAAAAATACTCTGTCACCAATTCTCAGGTCCTTTTCTCTGGCAAACCTGTCTGCATACTTTTCCTGCTTTGCTGCAGCCTCCTGCAGATTTCCATGAACCAACTCGTAGGCTTTTCTCATCTTATTGTTGAATGCCTCTACATAATCCTCTTCACTATAATATGTTTGTCGGCGAGGCGGAAGTAAAATGTCGGATGGAACCGTTAAATCTCTCCCAAACACCAAATAGCTTGGAGCATATTTGGTTGCTGAATGGTTTGTAGTATTATATGCTAGTCTTATCATAGGAATGTAGGTGTCCCAGTCGTCTTGTCTCTCATTAACTAGACAACTTAATGATTTGTTAAGAAACCTGTGGCTAGCTTCGTTTTGGCCATTACTCCAGGGTGCAAAGGATGTCGTATTCAATCTTCTTATGCCCAATCTTGCCAATAAATTGGTGAATACCTCAGAGATGAAGCATCCACCGTTATCTGACAAATTAGTTTCCGGCGTACCATAAATACTTATGACATGGTCGAAATATGCCCTTGCGACTGTAGTTGCTTTTTGGTCTGGCATAGGCACTAAAACAGCATACCTGGTGAACGAATCAATCATGACAAGTACGTATTTATTTCCGTCAGCAGTTGTAGGATACGGGCCACAAATGTCTAAAGAAATTTTTTTGAAAGGGGTAAGAACCCGTTTCCACTCGCTGCAGTTTCTCTACTCCTTTTAGTTTGTGGTTTGTCCTTTCATTACATTTTTCGCAAGAAGCTACATAATTTTTAACATCCGCATACAAGTTTATCCAAAAATAACGTTTTCTAACATAGGAGACAGTTTTGTCTCCGCCGAAGTGTCCTACCGAGGGAATATCATGACAACGTTTTAAAACTTCATGTATCATAGCGTGAGGAACTACAAGCTGCTCCCAAAATTCATCTCCAGATGCGCTCCTGTCAGGATATTGGAAATGATATAACAATCCTTCAGAGTTTAGGAAAAAACTATCCTTAACCCTATGTTTGCCTACTGGGATGCGTTGTTTTTCCAGCATGTCAATGATCGGAGCGAGATCGGCGTCTGCTCTTTGCAGTGCTTTAACACGAGCTGTTTCTGATTGGTCCTCTTCAGCGGTCAGAAGAGACACGCCCCTGATTTCTCCTTCAGCGCTCTCCGGTGACTCAACTCCGTGCTGCCTGCTCAAATAATCAGCCACGACATTTTGCTTCCCTTGTTGATACAAAATTTTGTAAGAAAATTCACTAAGAGCCATTCTCCACCGATTCAATCTGCTATTTGCGTCTTTGATATTTTGAAGATACGTAAGAGGACGATGGTCGCTAATCACATAGAACTCTTTTCCTAGTAAATAATGTCTCCAATGCTTTAGGGCACAAACTACGGCCAACATCTCCTTTTCGATAACTGGGTAGTTCATTTCGGCTGGATTTAATTTCCGTGACATAAATGCGATTGGCTGCAATATGCCATCAGATGAGTATTGTTCCAAGACCGAGCCCACTCCTGTATGACTTGCGTCACAGTGAAGGTAAAAAGGTTTGCTGTAATCAGGATGAATTAATACCGTGTCACTTAATAGATAATTCTTGATTTGAAGAAATGCTCGGTTGGCTTCTGGTGTCCATTTAAATTTCCCTTGTTTTGTCAAGTCGGTCATGGGTGCTACAATGTCAGAATAGGATGGTATAAATTTCCGGTAGTAATTGCATAAACCCAAAAATCCCCGTAAGCTCCTGAGAGTCTTAGGAGTTCCAAAAATATTGACCTTATGCAGATTACTGGGATCTGGACGAATTCCTTCTCCACTAACCACATGACCCAAAAATTTTACTTCCGTTTTCATAAATGAGCACTTGTCCGGCGTTAACTTCAAATGGTGTTCTCTGAGACGTTTAAAAACAGCTTCCAATTTGATAAGGTGTGTCTCTTCATCTTTTGACGCGATAAATATATCATCTATGAAACACATTATGTTAAAATCTGCCAATCCGTACAGAAGAGCATCACTCAATCTCTGAAAGCTATTCGGAGAAGTTTTGTAGCCAAAACACAACCTCTCGAATTGAAACAAGCCCCATGGGGTAGTGAATGCTGTTTTGTGCTTGTCGCGCTCCGCTATCTCCATCTGATTAAAGCCTGCTTTCATATCTAACGTGGTGAAGAATTTGTTGCCCTGAGCCTGCTCGAATAAGTCTTCTATTCTAGGCAAGGGATAGCTATCGGGTATAGCTGCTTCATTTAAAGCCCTGAAGTCTATACATAAACGAAATTGATGGGATGCTTTTTTAGCAACGAGCAACATTGGTGCTCTGTAGGGTGAAGCGCTCTCCGTAATAATGCCGGCATCCAACAAATCCTTGATTTGCTGTTGAGCTTCCTGCCTGAGGTGATGTGGAACTCTATACATTTTTCCTACGATTGGCACGTCCGTGTTCAGATTGATCTCATGGTAGAGTAAATTGCATTTACCCAACTCGCTCATAGAACGGGCAAAAACGTCTTTATAATTCATTATAAGAGAAGCGAGTGGTCGCCTCCACTTTGGATCCACTTCTTCAAGATTAAAATCCTTAGGAGTAAGCGGAGGTAATTTTTCTCTTTTACCCTCCTGGAGCGTCCCCGCATCAACGATAGGCTGAATGTACACTAACTTCGTGCTTTTGTTAAGGTGGAAGGGTTGCTCTGTTAAATTAGCCATTAAAACTGGAATTTTACCCGAGGTTCCTAGAGTATTCACTGAACGCCCTACCCTAACACATCCTTGACTAAATTTTTCCACTGGCTGCACTAACACTTGCCCTAAATAATTCCTCGAAAAAGGTGGGCAATTGACCCAAACGATTTTCTCTGCGCTCGGAGGAATTATTTCCTTCCTAATTAGCTTTCCTGCTTTGGTTTCATCCGGAGGATAAGTAATCTCTTTCCTCTTTATCTGCTCTTCTCTTCTCACCACTGGTGCAATCTTATTCACACGAGCTGCCCTACGTTTCTCTTCTCTACGCTGCTTACGGGCCCTCCTCTTCGATACCGGCGTTCTTCTCTCTAAAATCCCTGACCCTGCATCAAATGCAAAACCGTGGGCCTTTAGAAAATCCCACCCCAAGATAAGCGAATAATCTGGGTGCAACTTCTTCCGAGTAACGTGATAGGTATGTTTAACAACATCCTTCCCTATCTGTATTGGTAACTCATAACAGGCTGCTATTTCTAAAGGGGTTCCAGTTATTCCTGAGATTTTCATTAATGATTCCTGAGGCCTGCACTGCATTCTCTTACAAATCTCCTGCAACGCTGTAGGACACAAAATTGACACCCCTGCCCCAGAATCCAGTAAACTGCGATATCGATGTCCTGCAATTTTTACTTCAATCAGTGGCAAAGCTTCGTGCTCCTGGATTGAACAAGTGGTTAACACTACAGAGACCTTTTTCTTTCTATTTCTCCGGCCGAGAACGGTCCCGTTATCCCGACCTCCACCTAGTTTAAATTCCTCTGTCCTTGCCTCCTATCATTTGCTCTGCCAGAATAATTATCCTGGAAGTGCACCTGCTGATTCTGCCTACTATATCTTTCCACATAATTTCTCCTTGAATCGTATCCTCTATCCCGGAAATTTTCGTGTTCTGCTCCTCTATCGTAATTCGCCCTGCGCCCGCTAGGATAGCTGCTGCGTCCTCGAGTTCCTCTTACATCTGGCGGAGGAAGGCGAATGCACCGAGCGCCCTCCCGTAGGGAAATCCTGCTCCCGATGGCTGCCTTGGCTTAATGGGTTAGCCGTTCGCCTTTCCCCGGAAAAACCTTGCTCCCTAAAATTATTGTCTCCAGCATATCCATATCTCCTTGAATTATTTCCTACGTATCTATTACCAAAAGATGTCGGATTGCTAAGAGAACATTCCTTTAAAAAGTGGTTTGGGCTTCCACACCTAAAACAAATTTGGTTCGGATCCCTTCTATCTACTCTTTGCTGATTATTGTTTTCCTCTAGCCTTCTAATTCTTTGCACATGCTCCCGGTGTGCCCTCTCCGCTTGTTCTAACCTCCTGTTTAACTCCGTTGCTTCATTTCTCAACGTATTGACCTGTGATTCGTGGTCGGCCATCTGACGGGCAAGCAAGTTGCATAATTCAGATACCGCACTATCTGTGTTATCTTTCGGTACTCCTCTCCGAACTCTATCTTGGTTCCACTCTTCGGTGTCTGTTACGTTTACACTAGAGGCAATAAGTTCATTATTCTGCTCCTCTAAGGTCGCCCGCTTGACTGCTTCAGCGAAAATGTTCGGTGCAAATGATAATACCGATCTTTTTAACTTCGGGTCTAGCCCGTTAAGGAATTGGGACATTTTTGCCTGGTCTGCCATTTCCCTTACCTCACGGTTCGACTGATCTACCTGCCCTAGGTATTGGTGAGCTAGCCCCCTCAATCTGGTCACGTATTCCGAAACTTTTTCTCCTGCTCTTTGACGGCACGTTGTAAACTTATGCATACGGACCATCACCGGTTGCTGGGATTCGAATCTTTCAATAATGGCTTCTTTGAACTTCTTATAACTGGTCTCCCTCCTGATATCAGCTACGTCTGTCAGAAATTGGCTCGCCGCTGCCCTGCATTTTGCTTTCGCCGCCAGAATTTTAACGGCGTCCGTCCATCCTGCTACCTCAGCCACACTATCAATCATCTCGAAAAATTGTTTTGCATTGATTCCCTCATCGGTATTTCCTGAAAAATTTGGCAAATAAGATAGCATTCCCGCCATTGATTGGATGGTTCTTTGAGTATTTCTAGTTGCGTCTACTTGTCTATTGCTGTCTTCTTGAATCTCGTTACTTTCTGCTCCCCTAGCTTCGTTTGAATTTTCCTCACCATCACTATCCCCCATCTTGATACAATTAGAATTCTTACTGTTCCACCGACACTTTATTCAATAACAAAATTCCTTGCTACTCACTACCACATTTGCTACGCATATAAATACTCTGCAGTTACTACCCAACTAACTTCCTGCCTTGCTTACTAGTACCCAATTATTTTTCTCAATACTTACCTGAGGATCAAAACATAACTCTTAGGTCACCCCTAACCCAATTCGACATCTGGGGAAAATTCCCTATACTTATCATGAAGTACTGCACTTTACACACTATACAGAAATACAAATTATATACATACACTTATCAACTGAATGAAAAATGAATTTTTCTCTTCTCGTTAACTCGTCGCCTATATATTTCCATTTAATCTTCATTTGTTATTCCTATGTTGATTATTCCGAACTATTATCGTGAACTGTATTCTCATCACTAATATCAACCAACAAACAAATTTTTATTTTTTACTTTTAACTTCTAATATTTCCTTTCCAGTCCGCTATAAGTCATGGTTCGAAAAATCCTGGTGACACGGCACCATTTAATGCTGAGGGGGGCTTTTGGATTGCCCCGCGTCATTATTAGTAATAAGGGTAATCACTCGAATCTCAAAAACTATGTTTTCCCAGTATTAGAGAAAACACAGGCTCGCTATTCGAGGATGGGCGTTGTGTTTCACCCAGCCGACGTTCCGTGTATCGGGGTCCGCTGAGTGCCGCAATGTTTTAAAGTAATCGTCTAGCTTTTCATTTCTTTTTGAATAATTCGTTAACTTACAAATTTTGATTTGTTTACTAGCACTGATGCGTAAGTTACTCAGTATTGCACTGGAGGATTTTTCTGAACATTCATCCCAAATCATTTATTCACACATCCAACACTCAATCGTTATTAACCTTTTTTTTACTTTACAAAATTGTACACTCAAATGAAATGTAGCCGACTCATAATAACGGGAAAATAAAATATGTTTATTTTGCCTGATGAAGGCTTGAAATCTAGTAAAATATACACTCATTCATATGAAAATGTTTGAAGACCCTTTTAGCAAAATTATTTATTTAAAGGTTAACTTTAATTTCTTATTTTCATTTAATATAATTCTGAAATATTTCGAAACATAATTTACTAAAAATGATTCCCTATACTACACAATTTCCTGCTCTGATCAATGGTATTTACTTTACTCAACCATTTCATTATTCTTCTATTTCTGCCCTACTTTTGTCAGCATTAATTTAGAGCTGGTTTTACCTTCAACCTTAACTTAGTCTATTTCTGCCCTACTTTTCTCAGCATTAATTTAGAGCTGGTTTTACTTTCAACCTTAACTTAGTCTACTATGCTCTTCTTTAATTTTCGGTTCAACATACTAATTATGTAAACAAGAGGAAACTTTAAGGTCGGATTATCCTACCTTCTATCCCACGATGAGGGCTGGAATATCATTCTAGCGAAGTTTTTATGCTATCTCCTCTCTTCCTGAAGTGCTTATGCCAACTCTGACTTCTGTCATCCTTCTTTCGCAGTATTCATGCTATCTCCTCTCTTCCTGAAATGCTTATGCCAACTCTGACTTCTGTCATCCTTCTTTCGAAGTATTCATGCCGACTGATATAATTCTCTCGCTCCTCTTCCTGACCTACCAAAAATTTTTTCTTCCCAGATCCTCCTACCAATTTACAGATTGGTCAAACAATTATCATTTCCCGATCTGATTTGCTCTGGGTTTCCCGCCATTTCTCTGACTTGCCATCCTTCGCCCCGTCCAACATCTGTGTCCGCCCTCAAATTCTAGGAACTTCGTTGCCTACGGATCTCTGAGGTCGTAAATCTTACTATCATAAAACTGCTATAGTTTTCCTTGGCCTGGCGTCAAGCTATTCTTTTCTTCCAGACCTGGTGTATCAAATCTCAAGACGACTGGCGCCGAGCTCCAATAAAATGTCTACCCGCTATTTCTCTGACTTGAATTACTATGTCTTACCCAATATTGCTGGCTCGTAGCAGTTAGGGAAAGGATGCCCCGCGGTCCCATGCCACAGCAAGCGGACTGCTGGAAACCCTTCGACTCTGAGAGAAAGAGATAGAGGGTGGGGTGGGGGTGAAGGGGAAGAGCGGTACTTTCCTGACCTTCCTAGGCGCGAACCCACGGAAGAAAATCTAAGGGGAAAATTAAATTGTGAAATGCAGAGCGTCTGAAGAGCGTGAAGTTTATAAAATCCTTATTTTAATAATTCTTACACCAGCTCCCCAAAATCTCTCCCATTCATTTGATTAATTTTTTTTTTTCCATTTCTTTTCCGCTTTTCCGATTACTTCTCAATTTCCAATACAGTGAAAAGGTGCGCACTCGCTCCCGAGTGATGCAACACCGCGGCCACATCAGCCTGTAAAGGTAAGATCCAACAATTGGTTCCGATGACCAGGATTCTTACTTGTTTGTACCTCCAAAGCAGAGCAACACACACAAACGTTCGGAATATTGCGAATTGACTGCCATATCAAATTTATTTCAGTACGAGCATATTTTAGCATATCATAAGTATTGTAAGCCTTAAGCATTTTTGTGTAAAAGACTGCCTTAGGTTAAGTGTATTTAAATATGGCAAATAAAGGAGAGAAGCCGAACACCAAACCTACTGACTCAGATGATTCTGATCATCATGATGGGGAGGAACATAGCATTCCCACAGGAGAATCAACTGATCTGGTAACTAGTAATTCAGTAACAAGTATCGCAGGAGTGTCAGAGACTAGAATGACAGCTCCAGGTATGTTAATGTACGGCGGTGAACAGATAGCAGGATGCATTAATATGCTCAGATATTTTACAGGCACAGATCCTCTATATCGTGCCAAACATTTTTTTTAAGATGTAGAAAATGTAGCTACAGTAGGGAGATGGAGCGAACAAACAAAATTGGCAGTAGTAAAGTCGAAATTCAGGGAAAGGGCTGCAGAATTTTTGTCAGATAGTGATGAGCTGAGATTAGAAGGAAATTATGAAAATTTTAAACGTCTAGTGATCGATCGTTTCCAAGCGGAAGAACCTCTTGTTACCCGTATGAAACAATTCATGAGTTGTGTTCAAATGCCGGGACAAGATGTAAGACAGTATGCAACGCGACTCAAAAGTGCAGCGGCAAAATATTTTGGTCATACAACTGATATGTCAGAAGACATCAGGCAGCATAGGGATCAGACAGTGATGTGTCAGTTTGTATCTGGTTTATCCGAATCTATCAGGCGCTGGGTTTTAACGAAGTGCCCAGAAACTCTAGAAGCTGCTATTCTCACAGCAATTCAGGAAGAAGATAATTTGGCGCTCATGAGTAAGAAAGCATCAGTAAATGCAGTAGAGAGATCGGAAACAAACCCAGGATCTGATTTATTAGCGCGTACTTTGGAAGAGATGATGGCACGAATGGAAGCGACGGAAAGATCAGTGGGTCAGTTAGCCGTAAATTTTCAGGAAAGCGAAAATCGGAGACGAGAAAGAAACTCCAGAGAGGAAGAAAGTTTGCAGTTACCCAGGTTTCAGTCATCTGGACTCGAACTCGTTCAACAGTATGGGGCAAATAATAATGAACGCAGAGAATCGGGTACTCGAAATCGCTCGCGTGCTGAGAACCAGCAAGCGCAGTACAGGAGCAACAGGATTGTGTGCTACGGATGCAGACAGGAAGGTCATGTGATCAGGCTATGCCCGAATAACGGTCGAAATAGGGATAGGGCAGAAACAACACCGAAACAGAGGTTTAGGAATAACAACGACAGAGATACTCATTATCAATCAACAGGAAAGTTTAGTGCTCAAGGACCCGAGCGTAAGAACAAACAGTTAAACTGAATCGGAGTCGAACTGTGAGAGGTAGTGCGGCTCAGAAATATTTAAAACCCTCTAAAGTGCGGTACGTGTCTATGAAAAATGGGAATGATTTACCAATCATTAATGCGGATCTGGATGGGGATAAAATTAAAGTGCTAATTGACACAGGGTCATCTGTCACTTTATTAGCTAACGATGCTTATCGTAGATTAAAATTTCGCAGAAAGTTAAAATCTGTTGATTTAAATGTAAAAATCAAAAGCATCACAGGAGAAGTGATTCAAACGCTGGGTTGCTACGAGGTAAATCTGCGAATTAAGGGAAGAGACATATGGGTCAAGGCATTTGTGACAAAAAATCCCCTGAGTCAAAATTACTCAGCTTTGTTGGGAATAGATGCTTTACGAAACCACCGTCTTACGTTCGAAGCAGATACAAACCAGCTTCACTTCCCTGACCCCCATCTCAGCCACCCACCCCACAGGAGCGGAGAGGTAATGATGTTTCCAACAGACACCCCAGGATAGCAGCACTGACTCGTAAAACTTGCATTCCCCAACAGCGAAACTTTTCTCCAAGTGGCGCTTAGTAAACCCTCAGTGGGGAAAACAGAAGGAAGTATTTTGTTCGAGCCATTACCGAGAGCACGCAGAAATAGGTTACTCTTAGCACGGTCAGTTAATAATGTTTCGGCAAGCGGACTGTATGATGTAAGAGCGGCTAACCACAGTGATTCACCAATTTGGTTAAATAAACATACGAAACTCTTTCAGGCAGAACCAGTGGAAGTTAAGCATTGTTCGCAAGGAACATCCCGAAAATCTCAACCAATCTCGGTGGAAGATTTTAAATTAGACCACCTGGAATTTAGCGAACGAAAGAAAATGCTAAAGTTATTGCAGAAATATTCTGATGTTTTTGCACGGAATTCTTTAGACTTAGAAGGTACGGATCTTACAGAGCATGAAATTCATCTCACGGATGATAAACCTATTAAGTTGCGTCAGTATACTGTACCACATGCCCTAAGACCCGAAGTAAAAGCTCAGGTAAACGAATTACTTGACGCAGGAATCATATCAAAATCAGATAGTCCCTACAGCTTTCCTATTGTTCTCGTGAGACGCGGAAACTCTTATCGTTTCTGTATTGATTTTCGAAAATTAAATGAAATTACCCGAAAGGATAGCTACCCTGTTCCCCGAATCCAGCAAACTTTATCCTTACTGCATGGATGCAAGTATTTTTCAAAAATTGACCTTTTGGCTGGTTATCACTAAATTAAAGTTAGAGAACAGGATAGGCATAAAACTGCTTTCTCATGCGAATTCGGACATTTCCAGTGGAATCGCTTGCCTTTTGGACTTTGCAACAGTCCGGCAACATTTGAAAGAGCACTTGATTCTCTATTTATGGACAAAAGAGATGATGGCATTTTGGTATATGTGGATGACATCTTGTGTGCCTCCAGGACATTATCTGAACACCTTGAGAAATTGGAATTAATTTTCCAGAGATTAAGGAAGCACCATCTAAAAATTAAGCCCAGTAAGTGTGAATTTTTGGCGGAAGAAGTGACATACCTAGGGCACCTTTTAGATAGTCAGGGCATAAGACCTAACCCACAGAACGTGGAAGCTGTTCGGGAATTCCCTACTCCACGGAAAGTGAAACATGTTCGAGCATTCCTGGGAATGGCAGGATATTATAGGCGCCACATCAAAGATTTTTCGTCCATTGCCTTACCGCTAACAAACCTTACTAGGAGAAACGTGAAATTCATTTGGGACGAACACTGCGAGAAATCTTTTCGAGAGCTGAAACATGCACTAGTGAGTGAGCCACTATTAATATTTCCTGATTTCAGCAAGAAATTTTTCGTCACCACAGACGCCTCCAAAGTAGCGATTGCCGGTATTCTCGAGCAGGAGGATGACGAAGGACACAGACATCCCATCGCTTACTTTAGCAGGAAACTTAATCCAGCTGAGAAAAATTACAGCACGACAGAACAGGAAGCACTGGCAATAGTATCATCCATCACCCATTGGCGCGAATATTTGGTAGGTCAGCAGTTTACGGTTATTACCGACCATAGACCTCTAAAGTGGCTTATGAATTTGAAAACTCCTAATTCTAGACTGGTCAGATGGAATCTTAGTCTGTCGGAGTATAACTTCGATGTCCAATATCGACCAGGAAAGAAAAACACAAACGCCGACGTTCTATCTAGGCACATTGCAGCAGTGGAAGCCAATGATACAGTCGCAGTTGGACCACTTAATAACAAAACTCTGAAATCAGCACAAAGAACAGATCCTAAATTAGCTGAAGTAATTGATTGTCTTGAAGGGCGTGATTATTCAGCAGTCGACAAAATTACTGACACCTATTTTATGAGGGACGACCTTTTATTTCATTTTGCCTTACCAGCAAAAAACAGCCCACGGAAATTGATCGCAGAACAGTTAGTGATACCTGATAAGTTAAAATCAGAAGTGATGAAATCAGAACATGACGGACTATGCGCCGGTCACTTCGGTTTTGAAAAGACCCTTGGGAGAATTAAACAGAAATACTTTTGGATTAACATGTTCTCAGATATCAAGAACTACACGGCGAGTTGCGAACAATGCCTGAAACGTCGTGGTTTCAAAAAGAAGCAAAAAGCGGGTCTAATTACCCCGGAAATTGTATCTGTCCCATGGTCCAAAATTTCGATGGATATCGCTGGACCTCTTCCACTGACAGAGGATGGAAATAAATATTTATTGGTTGTCACCGACTCATTCACTAAGTACATCGAGCTGATTCCATTAAAGACTATGCGATCTGCAGAAATTGCCGAAAAATTTGCTTCTAACGTGATAGCGCGTCACGGTGTCCCACATCTGTTACTCACGGACAGAGGAACAAATTTTTTGTCCGATTTAATGACCGAGTTGTACCGTAAGTTTGGCATCAAAAAACTGAATACATCTCCACACCATGCACAGACAGACGGACAAGTCGAAAGACAAATTCAGACAATAATGCACTCTTTAGCAATTTATTGTTCCCCTAAGGGAAAGGATTGGGACAAGTATACAGAATTTGTGGCCATGTCCTACAGAAGCGCGACACACAGTGCTACTAAAGAAACACCCAACTTTCTCATGTTCGGAAGAGATCTGAACATGCCAGGACAGTTGTTGAATGAAGAAATCCCTTTTAACTACGCTGAATCCCAGAGCTACGCCGAGAGCTTAGTCACGAGGATGCAAGAAGCGTATAAAATTGTCAAGGATAATCTGGAAGAGGCAGCCCAAACTTCCAGGGAATATCGAGCAAAGTCGGCTGTAGACAAACAGATCAAGATTGGGGACATAGTGTACCAGCACGACCCATCAGCATCCAAAAGAAGGTCGCGAAAGTTGGCAAAACCCTCTATAGGACCTTTCAGAGTAATTGAGAAAACATCCCCAGTGAACTTTAAAATCGCCCCAGTAAATGATATGAGACGAACTCGACTCACACACGTAGACAGGATTTTCAAACCACCACAGAGAAGGGTGTTTGACACAGGGCAATTTCAAGATGAAAAGGGGGATGAGGAAATTTCGTTGAGCATAGGTAGGGCAACCGCAGACGAAAGACATCATGAAGAAGAGTTCTCAGAGCAGGATGATGACTGGGTGACGCCCGCTTGGCCGGTGATCGCAAGGGATATGCGCTGTTTTCAGCCGCATGAATCGGAAACACGTCAGGGGTTGGAAGAGACCGGGACGGCGGCCCAGCCTGCTCCCATGTTGAAGGACGCAGCAGCTCACGAAGGAAACGCAGAGGGGAGCAAAGAAAAAAGTCCCCCATCATAACGAGAGCGTCGTTGAGACCCCGAGACGAGCACGGGAGAGTGGGGAAACCTCTCAGCTTTGGACATCAGGCTGAAGAGGAAAAATCCAGCGAAGAAATGGTTGCAGACGAGGAGGATAGTGATAGCACAGAAATATACAGTTGTGAGGAGGAAGAAGATTTCGCGAGCCAAACTCAGGACCGCGCAGAAGTGCAGACCTAGATAAGAGGAAAGGCACGTTGAGTCCAAAAGGGTTTTGGTCGGACGCACATTGGCTCTCACCTGTGTAACTTATGTTTATATTCTTTTCTTGTTATGGGCAATGATGAATGGATCAGAGATGTTATCGAGACTTTCCCATTACCCTTTATGTGTCTAAAATGCGGAATTAGACATGTCATGGAATATAGGAAAGAAGGAGATATCCATATTCAAAATTTCCCATTCTTCAATGAGAAAAAAAAATACATTCATATTTTTTTCTTTGGAAGGTAGAAGGATTGTTATAGGGTGCAGCCTAACTTGTGGAAAATTTTTATATTTAATTTATGCGGTAAATTTGTGTTTCGATGTAACTGCAAGGCAGCACTCATAGTTATAATTAATTACGGTAATTGATCCTCTAATTTGTTCATCACTGCCATTGTTAAAATTTGTTCATTATTTGATAAGTGCATAATTCGTAGCCTTCTGGCAAACGAGAAGTGTGAAAGGCCACATGGCGACAGACCATCTCTATTTCGGACTCATAGCAACAGTCGTGTGCATTTTCAACTAACGAAAGACTGCAAAACTCACCCCCAAAAGTCCCTCTGCAAGCCAAGAGACATTCGGTGGTTGCAGTTTTTCTCCGAACTGAACGGGATAAGGGAGAACCGACTATCACCCACAGTTGAAAACAAGGTGATAAATCCCTTTTCAAGTGGCTAAGAGAAGCCCGGTGACAGGACAAAGAGGAGAGAAACGAGGAGAAGAGAAAAGCAAGCGGCATTCATTCGGACTGCGGATTCGAAAAGACACGCACGAGACCAGCACCAGCGAGGGGCATGGAACCAAGGCCGGAGAGCTGACCGCTGGGAGAGCTCGGAAAAAGAAGCAGAGAGGCAAGTAAGGATTGCTATGAATGATCCCCTCTTAAACGAGGACATCTCAGTCCTTTGGACTTCTCGACCGATACTAGGTCGACATTAGTGCACTTTTGCCTAGGCTGTCTATATACCAAAAAGGCAGGACATTTCTTGCCACTTCTCTGCGCTGAGGACCTCAGACAACGGTTGCCAAGGTAGGTGGTCTTTATACGAACTTTTGCTCACGACGTACAAGTGCCGTCGGACAGTGAACAGCATATAGAACTCTGTCCCCTGTGAAAATGAATACGCACGACAGCGGAGGCCTCCAACACATTTTATTCGTGATTTTTATTTGTGTTATGGCCATAAGTTTAAGAGCTCTTCCCTGCTAATTTGGCATCAAGCCTATGCAGGTATGTGTAATGGTATGAAGATATATATAGCTTATAATTAAACTGCGGCAGTCATGATAATTACGGTATCATTTTAATTGCTGGTACCCACGCTCGTACTCAATTATAGTTTTCTAAAGTGTGTATTTAAAGGTTTTGGGTAATCTCTTACATGTTTCCTTCGCTCTATTTGTTTATTGTGCATACTAGAATTTAATCAGTGAACAGTGTTTGAATCAGTGTTAATTGTTAAATCAGAGTTAGTTAAATCAGTATTATCGTTTAATCAGTGATAAAGTGTTTAAATCATTGTGCATTATTAAGCTGCCGATAGAGCAGCCCACCATACATTCATCTCAGCAGATTTTTGTGCCACTTCATGGATAAAGGTGGCAGTGTATATAATATAACGTTGGATATTAAATGTCAAGCGTACGTGAAATGAGCGTTGGGTATCTTTTCGAGTGTGTGTGTGCGTTGCTGTGATTTTCGGTAGATTGGGACGTGCTGGAGTTAAATCCAGGCATCCACGCCCAATCGCGGTACGGGTTTTGCGGGAAGTTAATAATTAATTTGTTATAATTAATTATGGGAGGTCATTATTAATTATTGGAATCAGATAATTAATTTGTTGTTGCAGAATTTTCGGTTGTCAACGCAAGTAGGAAAACTCCTTGCTAGCCCCTAGCAGCAGAGGAGGAGAGCAAAAATTTTGACAAAATTTTCTTTAGTTTTTTTTTATTTTTATTTAGATATTTATTTTTTTTCGGTGGAGATATCGGGTGCTTCACTGCAGGCGATACTTCACCTGGTGCCGCGGCCACATCAGCCTGTAAAGGCAAGATCCAACAATAGATATCGGGGAAAACGTAATTCCTTTTACGCCCCTTAGCGGAGAATCTATGCGTAACCTGAAAAAGTGACTATACCTGAAACAGTCTTCGAGATGAATGCAATCGAAAGGTAAAAGATTTTTTAATTGGTTGTTTACAAGCAAATATATTTAATAAAATGTATTTTGAATTCGATATCATTTGGATTTACGCCTTCTAGCGGCGAAATTGTGCATCGTAAAAAAAAACGAAATATAGCATCATCATTCGCACATTTCAAGCTTACTAATGCAAAAGGAATTTTTCAAATCGTACTATTAGTTGCAGATATATCGTGTCTACAGACGGACGGACGGACAAACCGACAACATAAGCACGATCTTTTTTTACAAAAGACGCTAAAAACCGTGGACGGAGTTCGATAGAGGGCTTAATATGGGTGGCTTGAGCGACGATTCTGAAAACAGCAGAACATACTGGTTTCTCAAAAAGTGAGATATCGCGGGTCTTTATTCAGTGGATAAATAACCGACATTGCTTGTCCAAGAGCCGTGATTGTGGCAAGACGACAGTCGATCAGAAACGAGATTGCTGTGGTCTGAGAAGTCCTGTATGGAGAAAACGGATTTTCTGTGTGCAGCAGTTCACCGAGGCATTCAGTGAGGGCTGTTCTCGACCCATATCTTAGCGAATTATGCGCAGGGAATTAAATAGGATCGGTATTGGCAGTTGCGTGTCTGTTCGGAAACCACTGATTTGCGAAGAACCTGAAAGTTCGTCAACAGTGGTGTCGGCAGTACTGTGAATAAACACTGGAGGAGTGAGAAAATGCGATGTGCTCCAACGAGTCCCGGTACACTTTGTCCTGTACCTATAGTAGGCAGAAACTTTTCCTGCAGATTTATGAAGCAATGGACCCAGCTTGCTTCGTAAACACAACTCAAAGTTCTGGAGGTGGTGTCTTTGTATGGGACACGTTCTGTTGCCATAGAATGGAAAACGGAAGTCCTGATGTTGCTGGAAGTCGGGTCTCCTCCAAGGATTATCTGAATATTGTTGCCGATCAAATTTATCCGGCAGGTGACAGGTTTTTCATGGACGATGCTAATGTCCATTGCGCAAGATGTGTTCTTCAGTGGTTCAGCGAGCACGACAGCGACTTCCACCATCTTCCCTGGGCACCACAAAGCCCGCATCTGAACCCCATTGAGGATATATAGGACAAGTTTAAAAACAGTTCCGGGAGCAAAGTCCTCTTACGTCAAATCTGAGCCAGTTAAAGTACTGTCTGGTGAATGCTTGATATGCTGTAGACGTAGATGCACTCCAACACCTTGTGGAATCTATGCCAAATCGGATACGTGCTGTAATTCGGGCTAAAGGAGGTTCAACCCGGTATTGAATAAAAGTTTCGAATTCTTATCATTTTTTTTATTGGAGGCTTAACGACCACCGTGAGCAACTCAATGAATGGGCTATAAAGCAGTCACCCGTCCCTAATTTAGTGTCACTGGTTCCAGGGAAGGGAGAGAGCCAATGCCGTTAGACAAACACAACATCCATGCCTCACCGGGATTAGAACCCGAACCCATTTCGGACGAATGATCAGAAGCCATCGCCACCACCGAGGCGGCATTCTAATTCAGTGGCTGGTATGTGTACAACAATGTTCAATTAATAAAAATACTGCATCATTTATAACAGCTCCAAATTCTTCTATTTTTCTCCGTACGTGAGAGTGTTAATAAAAGCCATAATTCCTCAGACATGGAAAATTGCACTATTTACAGAGTTTTGTTTGTAATTTACAGCTACGTGACGCTGCTAATCACATGTAGAGAAATCTCCTTAAGTTATGAGACAAATATCAATTTAAATGTATGAAATTTTCTATTTTCCAGTTCGTTGGCTGCTCAATATCTTTTAACTTTAATTAGATTCAATAAGTAATTTTAATATTTTGAATTTTCTGATGTATGATTTGTGGAAATTCTAAAACAACTGCTAGTTTTGGCATCCATAATTTTAAAATTCGAAATTACATGTCTTTGAAGAGTATGTTCACCTTACCGTTTTTCAAGAAAAAAAAAAGCCATTGCGTTTTCTTGGAAATTTCGATTCAATATACCCCCGAAATTTCTCATGGGAGGCACAAAGTTCCAAGTTCCTTATTTTTAATTAATGTTCATCGGAAACTATCTCTTTTCTAATTCAAAAACTTCTATGTGCTGTCTTTACAAATCAGTTTCGAAAGATGTCCTCTCTTTAAAGAAAAAAACAAAAAAACATCTGTTTTCAGAAATTCTGAACCGTGAAGTTAATTCTGAAATAAAGGAGCATTTTAGCAGCAGTAAGATGCTTTTCCATTTTTTTTTTGAGGGATTTAAGCGGATTGTTTTTAATTTTGTTTAGTGATTTGTTTAGATGTTCCATTGAACGAAATAAAATTTATGTGTTTTATTTTTCGCGCCGTTCACTTTAATACCTAACTTAATTTAATAAGAAATACTCAGTAACTTTACAAAATATAACCTAACGGCTTTTACTCTCTTGAAACGCGTAAGTTCTTTTGTAATTAAACAATTTGATTTTTTGGTGCGTTTCTTGGGGTAAAGTGTTAACTGCTCTTTTGAGTGATTTCATCAAAATATTTGGACCAATCGGTGTTGAAGATATTTTCGTTTTTTAACAACTATAACGAAGTAAATTTCTCCGTCATTTTTGGTTCACGCCGGGGACCGAACCCGAGTCCGCTTATTCCGGAACAAATCGCTCTACCAACTGAGCTACGCAGACCTTCGTTCTTGTTGCTATTTGCCTTTGTGTCGTGTGCGTCCTGCGAGGCAGGCACGTCACACAACGCTATGCAGGTTTCATGAAATTCAGACACTTAAAATGTGGATTTCAAAGTTCTGTTGCGCTATCGAAAAGTCTGTTTTGATATCATATCACAAAATTGAAAATTTTCACCGGAATATCATTTCATTTAGAAAAAATGTTCTCTGCATCGCATTTACGCAGAAACGTCAAGCTTATTGAATTTTGTTGCGTTTTATTTAATTACATTCTCGTACTTACTTTAAATTTATGTTTTGGTTGTTTTTAATATGATACGCAGCGTCGAACGTCGGTAATTAAATACCAAAGGATATCAGAATGCATGAAAGCAGAGAATTTCATTAATTCTGGCGCCAGTTAAATTCCCAACAACGTCGAAACTTCATGTCAACAACAACATTAAAAGTAACCGAAATCTCGAGAATGAATGTTTAGGTTAAAACACGCATTGATTTCGAGGTGTTTTGTGAAGTGAAAACATCCCGACCTTGAGACTCGGAGTTTCTCTCCTAACTTCACAAACATGGTAATGATGTTGCTTAAGTTGCTTCAGTTTGCCTAGTACCAGCTGGCGCCGGGTCGAAAGCCTCGCGGTCTTTTTCCTTATTTTTATTTTTTATTTCGCCTTATTGATTTTTCATCATGATTGTCCTCAAGGCGCTGAAACGCCAAACAAAAATGTTCTCCTTTAAATACGCTGCTGGCATGGCAGTCTTCGAACAAACACATCTGATACTGTACTTTGGAAGTTACAACTGTAGTTGTCATCGCAGTAGGAAAAAATCGTATTCTCTGAAAAGAAAGTGCCTAAGGTAAGAGCAAACTTTTTTTGACCTCAAACTTGCTTACATTTAAATCACTTAAAATGTTACAAATAAATCAATAAGTAGTAGAGCACAATTCTGACGACTTCACATATAATTTGAGCTTATATCACTTAGCGGAGGAAATTATAGAAACCCCTCAGATTGTTCGATCAGATGAAAACTAAAATATTAGCTTTACAATAAAATATTAATTAAAGTGATAATTAGGGCTAGGATTTTTATAATTTTGCATATCTTGTTCTGCCAGTACTGAAACTTTGTTCAAGTATATACAAATGTGTTTCATACAAAGATAAGCTGATTTAAAAGTACCATTGTTAAGTCACTTTTTTGCATTTTTTCATGATGTTTACCCGATATGGCATTTTTCAAGGTTTTTCGGTCATTTTAAGGCACTTTTTTGGTTATGTTCGTCATTATTTGCATGATTTGGTATTTTAAATAAAAAGAGCATTTTTTGGATGAATTTCTCTTGGATGAAGAAGATCGACTCGTTTGACAGTAATGAAGCGGCCTCAATTAAAGTTGCGCAGAGACTACTTTCTGATTCTAAAATATCAGGTAAATTTTCCTACATAAAGTCGAATTTTGGATTTTCGCCTAGGCGATTACTTTTTTTTTTTTTTTGAGAAGTCAGCTATTAGTGCATCATATAGATTGATGAAGAAAATTGTGAATAACCTACACATTGTGACTACAAAAGGGGGAAAGGCCCAAATAGTGGGATTAAAATACCGTCTAGGCACGTTAAAAATCTTATTCGTATAAATACACTATCGCTTTCGAAATCGTTAGCAGATTTCCTCATCAGGTGTGATACTTAAATAGGTACAAAAGCACTTCACATAATAACTCCATGGTGGCTGGGTGACCAGCGAGACACACACTTGACGTAGAAATCTAATGAGGTCTTGAGTTCGGATATGCTACATCGTAGATGACACAGATCAGTTGTTGCCACAGAACAAGTCATTAAAAGGAAGTAACGAAATGCAGTTACAAATAAGTTAAGTTAAAGATGCACTGGTAGGTAACTTCGAGGGAATTACCAAAAGAGGTTGATGAAAGTTAGTCCCTGCCTTAATAAGAAACTTCCAAGGATGAGGTAGTGTAACGGGTTGTTCGTCGTTACAACAGGTATTTAGGTGTTGATATATTACGATGGCTTCACTATATCTCAGGGACCATTCACTAGGATAGCATGTTATTAATGTTATATGATCCCAAAGTGCTGTGAATTGGTTACTGAAGCAGGTTCTAGCTAAAGCTGTTGAGGTGCTTCCGTTTTTAATAGTTCTTTGATGTTCAGTAATTCCGCAACGTAATCTACTTTTAGTGCTTCCGATATACCCGCCCTGAATAACAGCTGTGAGAGGGGAAGTTTGTTTAACCAAAGGAATCGAGTGGACACCTACTGAGGTGAGAATATTGTGTTGGTCCCTGTTCTTTCTGGTATGCGAGAAGGTATTCTTAGTGCTCAAGCCAAAGTTCAAAGAATGTTTAAGGCAAGCTTGACGTAACAAATTAGTGATAGCCGGTATATAATGTACAATCTGATAGATTTTTTAGATGGTTTGAAGGTTGAATTGAAAGTTCTTAAAAGGCTGTGTTCTGTTATGTGGAAAAGGCTGTGCAAAAGAAAACTGAGCAAGTCTGAAATAAAAATGTAGGATATGAAAAGCTGTGCATAATTGCAGGTGGGCTATTGGCGATGAACCTTTCCCTTGGTGAAATTTCAGGAGACTTTGAGCAAAGTGACGCAGTTTATTTCAAGTATGCCCCTGTGGTGTCAGTAGAAGTGGAAAGGAGCTTTTCCGTGTTTAGAGCTTTGTTGGCAGACAATAGAAAGTCATTTTCTTTTAAATCTGCATATGGTTTTTGTTGTACATTGCAGTTCTGGACTGATGAAATAAAAACTTATATTTTGCCATGGCAAACTGAAAATATTCAAATATTTTTTTTTTTTTAGTGAAATTCAAACTTTCAGTTTGGCACAGGAATTGTCAAAAAATGTAAGTTGCGCTTTTATTCCTTTTCTTGTTTTGTTTTATAGGGATTTTTTTGTTAACAATAAAATGACTTCGTTTGGCACAGAAATTATAAAATGTTAAATTGTATTTTAAATGGATTTTTTTTTGCCTCTTATAGCACATGTTTTCGAGCACTGAATTTTTAGTTTGGCACAGAAACTGTAAAGCAATTAATTTGTATTTCTTGTTTATTTTTTTTTTACGCTTTCCAACCGTAAATTGAAGAAGCGTATATGCTCCAGCTTTGTCCGTCCGTCCGTCCGCACGATAACTGGCGTAAAAATGGTTCGATTTCGATAAAATTTTAGTATGTGGTAGGGGACCACCATGGGACGAACCCTATTGAAAATGGGGTCAAAGGTCAAGACGTAGGAGCGGGATCCTTCCATTGCCCTTATGCGTCATAACTTGCGTAAACATAGTTCGATTTCAATGAAAGTTTACTATGTGGTAGGGGACCACCTGGGGATGAACCCTATTGAAAATGGGACAGATGGGGTCAAAGGTCACGACGTAGGAGCTGGATCATTCCATTGCCCTTATGCGTCATAACTTGCGTAAATATGGTTCGATTTCAATTAAATTTTAGTATGTGGTAGGGGACCGCCTGGGGACGAATCTTATTCAAAATCGGTGAAGTGGGTTCAAAGGTTAGGACATAAGAACGGGATGCATTCCATTGCCCTTTTGCGTCATAGCGTGCGTAAAAATGGTTCGTTTTCGATGAAAGTATTGTATGTGGTAGGGGACCACCTGGGGACGAACCCTATTGAATATGGACGAAATGGGGTCAAAGGTCAAGACATAGGAATGCTATCCATTCCATCGCTCTTACGCTCTTATCCCATATTATTAAGGTGGACGTCAAGTAATTTTGCTTACTATACCTCCAATGGAAAAACTTTTGTACACATTTCCTTCACAATTATTGTGTTCCCAAGGATTAAATTTTGAACATCGATTAAAATAACTTTATTACAACTTGGAATACTTAATATTTTCTAAAACATAACCATAATTACATTAAAAATCAATAACTTTTCCTTTGAAATTGTTGAAACCAGAAAAAGTATGGCGCGACCTGTACTTTGATGACACCAGTAGACAAACAAATGTTGGATTGCATAATTATGGTTATGTTTTAGAAAATATTAAGTATTCCAAGTTATAAAATGAAGCTATTTTAATCGATGTTAAAATTTTCATCCTTGTGAATGCATAAATTGTCCAGAAAAAAGATGGCGCGACCTGTATTTTCATGACGTCAGTAGACAAACAAATGTTGAATTGCATAATTATGGTTATGTTTTAGAAAATATTAAGTATTGCAAGTTATAAAATGCAGATATTTTAATCGATGTTCAAATTTTCATCCTTGTGAACGCATTAATTGTCCAGAAAAAAGATGGCGCGACCTGACCTGTATTTTCATGACGTCAGCAGACAAATAATGTTGGATTGCATAATTATGGTTATGCTTTAGAAAATATTAAGTATTCCAAGTTATAAAATGAAGAAATGCTAATCGATCCTCAAATTTACATCCTTGGGAACGCATTAAATGGGAAGAAAATGTGTACAGAAATTTTTCCATTCGAAGTACAGGAAGCAAAATTACTTGACGTTCACCTTAAAGGAGCAATTCTTGTATGTATGTAAATTTTATTTAGAAAACGGCTCTGAGGATTTTGATGAAAGTCGTTAACCTACCGTTTTCTGGTACTAGAAATCGATTTAGCTTGATCTCGACTTTAAGAAAATTTGTTTAGTGGGTTAAATAACCACCCCGAATTACCAAGTTTGTAGTGTGGTGTAATGGCGTCGCCCCTTTAGATGTTGGCGCGCGGTCATGCCATCTATCTCATTACGTCACGCGTTGTTTGTGGATCCTATTAAAGTTATATGACGTCACACCTTGCTAGCAGATGGTCGCATTCCCATCTGCCGCATTACGTCACGCGTTGTGTGCGTATGTTCGTCCGCACAATAACTTGCGTAAAAATCGTTCGATTTCGATGAAATTTTAGTATGTGGTAGGGGAACACCTGGGAAGGAACCCTATTGAAAGTGAACGAAATGGGGTCAAAGGTCAGAACATAAGAGCGGGATCCATTCCACTCTCTTATGCGTCATAACTAACGTAAAAAAGGTTCGATTTTGATTAAATTTTAGTATGTTGTAGGAGACCACCTGGGGACAAACCCTATTGAAAATTGGCGAAATGGAGGTCAAAGGTCAAGACATAGGAGCGGAATCACTTCCATCGCCATTATGAGTCATAACTTACATAAAAATGTTTCGATTTGGATGAAATGTTGATATGTTGTAGGGACCTTCCTGGGGACGAATCGTATTAAAAATGGGCGAAATGGGGTGAAAGGTTAGGACACAGGAGCGGGATCTATTCCATAGCGCTTATGCATCATAACTTACGTAAAATTGCTTCGATTGGGACAAAACTTTATCATGTTATTTCGGAGATATACTGAACCAGTTCTGTTGAATATTATCCAAATGGATCAAAGGTCAAGGCACAGGGGTGAGATTTATTCTACAGCCATTTTCCTCATAGCTTGAGTAATAGCTTGAGTAATGATTTCTAGTATATTGGAAAGCGTATCATAATCAATGCATTGCATGATTTTACTAACTTGTTTTTTTTTTATAGGTCATATGTTTGTTAGTGAAATAAACAATTCCAATTCACAAAGCAACAGTCAGCAAATTAAAAAATATTTTTAAAATTCTTATTATTTTGTTTGATGCACTTCTTTTTTTTAATTAATTAGTTTGCAAGGAAACAAATAATAAATGTGCATGTGTTAGGGCATTTTTGTTTGTTTTACAGGACATTTTCTAGCAATATTTAAGTCATAAAAATCCTAGCTCTACTAATAATATACTAAAGCATATTTGCTGATGATCCAGCTTCAGTTGGGGTTACGCAGAGAGACACACGGAGATTAACCAAGGAAACTTCTCAACGGGCAACTATGTATTGGGTTGATGCATAAGTTCATGCCGTTTTATTTCACAAGTGTTTCCCAGGTCCGTAGTGACGGTGCAGATGGCCAGTTGTATATCAAGATGTAGCCAGTAATATTGTGTATCTAAATCATATTGCGTTGTGTGATTGTGGCTAATGGTTTTTTGGTTTTCAGCTCCGGAAGTATGGAGTGTCAAGTAGAGAGGAATGAACATTTTCGACATCTCCTCCTTCACCAGTTTAACAAGGAATCCATAGCCGCCAAGGCCACTCGACAAATTTGTGCTGTGTATGGGGAGGAAGCTATTCCTCCGAGGACAGCCCGCAAATGGTTTGAGCGGTTCCTAGGTGGAAATTTCGATTTCAACAACTCTCCACGCTCAGGTCGTCCATCTCACTTTGATGAGGATCGTTTGAACCATCTCATCCTCTTGGATCCGCTGCAAACCACACGCAAATTGGCCACTGAGATGAACTGTGATCAGGCCACAGTGGTACGACACCAGAACGTATGGCAAAGGTCCAGAAATTGGGGTCTTCGGTGCCTCATACTCTCACCGAGGACAATAAGAAACAGCGTGTTGCTATATGTGGTTACTTGCTCGCCCGTTATCGCAAATGTTCTCAGCAATACAAACCCTTTCTGTCACGTAATTGGTACTGAAGATACAAGGAGTGTTCAAATGAAAAGGTACGAAACGACACTGTGGGTATAAATGAAGACTTTATTCAAAGTATACACCATAGGCCGTAGCACAACGATCCCATTGATTAACGAGCCGAAGGATTCCTTGTTCCCAGAATTCCTGTGGCCGTGACGAGACGCAGTCCTGCACAGCGTCCTTGAGGTCGTCGTCCGAGTGGAAGTGCTTCCCTTTCAGATGTTTTTTCAGGGGACCAAACACATGGAAATCGCAGGGCGACATGTCCGGGCTGTAGGGCGAATGGTCAAGCTGCTCCCACTGGAACTTGGCCAGTTCCGCGTGTGGGACCCTGGAGACCTGTGGACACGAGTTATCATGGAGCAGAACCCTCCGCGATGAATAGCGGCCGGTTTAACACCTTCCGCTGTCAGAAATCGGATAACGCCTCGCTGCTCCTCAATCGTCGAATTTTGCAATGTGAACGCCATCCTGTCTTCACACGGACTGCCGCGTCAATTGGACGGAGCTCTTTATAAGAGCCTCTGCTCTCTCCTGCGCATGCGGGCGCCCGCGCATGCTCCGATCCACGCCGGCGACTCCAATCGCATCCCTAGATGTGTCGCTACGTTCTCCCATAGCGGCATAGGCAAATATGTTAACGGTTACGTTCTTATGACGTTTCGTACCTTTTCATTTGAACACCCCTAGTATAAAGTGGTGCCTCTACGTGAATTTCAGGTATCGAAGGGAATGGTTAATCTAAAAAAAACGCCCACACCACGTCCAAAACATGGCCTTCATCTTGCAAAGATCATGTATTGTGTCTGGTGGGACATGGAATGCAATATTCACTGGGAACTGCTACCGAGGAATCGGATCATCAACATTGTACACTATTGTGAGCACCTATGCCGTATTGAGGGAGCAATTCAAGAGAAACGGCCGCATCGGCGCCACGGTGTCCTTCTCCAGCATGATAACGTACGCCCTCGCAATGCAAGCATGACCAAAATGGCCATTCAGGACATGAAATTGAAGATCCTTCCACATCCGGCCTATTCACCAGATGTCGCCACTTCAGACTATCACCTGTTCCGATCTCTGTCGAATGCACTCCGTGGCAGAACGTTCAACAATGATGTTGATCTCCAGAATTTTCTTGAGGATTTCTTCGCAGCAAAACCTGCACTTTTTTTTAAGAATGGCATGGTAGACCTATCCAAACGTTGGGAAACCATCGTAAACAATGAGGAGGATACATAGCTGATTGATTCTGTTTTCTCTTCTGATGTAATATATTCCTGTAGTGCGGTGAAACAAACGGCATGAACGTATGTATCAACCCAATATTTCTCCACTTCCAACGTCTTTTTCAGATCTGCTGCTCTTATCAACCAAATAAGAGGAGTGCTATATCCCGCTTCTAAGTTTTAGTTTCATGATAAAAGAATATCTCTTAAATGAATGCATGCCTATTTAAATCGCTTTTCCTCGAGAAGAGCCAATTCGTTTTCAAATATTTCAGGTGATCTGAAATCCATTTTATTTTGCATTTATGTTGATTTATATTACGGAGAAAATCGGAAGTATATTGTTCGATTCCAGTACCACAAGTTTGGCAGTTTCCTGAGTTTGCCTCGTGGATGCTCGTTTCTATGCATAAAAATGAGAAACGTAAACGCTTTCCCTAAGAAAAGCCATTGTTTTTTCATGATTTCAGTTTTAGGGCGTGTGTGTGTGTGCGGCCGTATATTTTGGCCAACCTAAGGATAATAAAAATTGTGAGACTGAGGATTTGAGAGCGAAATCTTTTGATAGCAAAGACTCTAAATTTAAAATGTTTTTCAATATTTTTAAGGTAACCAAGCAACGGAGGTACAATGTCCACAGGAATATAGTCCTTTTCATATGCACATATCACGTCTCGCTTAAACAAAAAATCCTGTACTACGAAAAAGTAATCCTTCTTATCTTTATTCAGTCTATAAGTATTTTTTCCAATTTTCTGACTATCCTCTAGAAACATAGGCATTGGGACGGCTCCTTACACATGTTTAATCTGTTTAACTTACCGTTGCTGTAATTGTACACCCCACGTATCTTCTATTCGTACATTTCTACAGGATGATAATGAAATCACTAACTGCGTTTCAAATTTGTATCCGGCTTGAACTAATTTATTGGAGCATTTCGTCAGTAGGCTGAGCACAACCCGCTGTAGTTTAGGTATTGTGAAATCCAGTCGCTCATGACAAATAAGAAAAATCGAATAAAGACTTTTCGCTTCTTCCAGGTGGCAGGTATCGAAAAATAAACATGTTTTTGTGTGATCTAGGTCTAAACTTTCTTACAACTTGTCTTCTATAGTAAAATGTTTTCAACCCTTGACCTGCTACAAGAAAAGATATATTTTCTCGTACCACAGTTTTTCTCTGAGCTTTTGAAACAAGGTATACAAAAATCAAATTCTTCCACAGATTCTCTCGATATACAAGATTGTGTATGGAAACCAAGATTAAAACTCCTTATGTTATTGATTTTTTTCCAAACCTTTTGAAAACAGTGGGAAGCGGTAAGTTCTTACTGATAACATCATAAGCATTGTTCTTAAACAGTTTTCAGCTCTAGACTCGCCTCATTTGCCTCTTCGTCTCACTGAAAGCAGCACGGTCAATGAATCCAATTTTGTATCCAGTTTACCGCAATATTCGCTATTATTGTACTTTAATGTATAATAATAGTTATATTTTACATTAATGTAGAGTAATAGTTATATTTAAGAATATTCGTCTACAATATTTATAATTTAGAATAATAGTTTCTTTTAAGAATGTTTGCTTACATTAATGTACAGTATAATAATAGTTAATTTTAAAATAATTCTTTTTTTCTTGGGGATAACTACCACCATGAGCAACTCGATGGGCTATAAGCAGTCACTAGGCCCGAATTAAGGACCACTGGTTCCAGGGAAGGGAAGGAGCCAGCATCTCCTTTCACGTTGTGTTTTCGTAAAGTAAGCACAACAATCATGCCTCGCCGGGAATAGGACCTGGACACATCTTGAACGAATAGTCAGAAGCCTGCGTTTCCACTGAGGCGGCTGAGAATGTTTGTCTACATTAATGTAGGGTAATAGTTAATTTGAAGAATGTGTGTTACATTAATGAAGAATAATTGTTAATTTGAAATATGTCTGTCTACATTAATCTAAGGAAATACTTAATTCGAAGAACGTTTGTCAACATTAATGTAGAATAATAGTTAATTTGAAAAATGTCTCTCTATATTAATATAAAGTGATAGTTAACTGGAAGAATATGTGTCAACATTAATGTTAAATAATAGTTAATTTAGAGAATGCTTATCTACATTAATGTAGAATAATAGTCAATTTTTAGAACATTTATCTAAGCAACTGCTATTCTAACGTTAACTTTCCTGTTGTACTACATAGCTTATCTCACGTACGGTTAAACTTGCCGTATTAAATTTGTTTCACTGTAAAATTACACTTAAGGCTTAATGAATTACTTTAAGTTGACCCCGGATGGCTTCACTTTTCGTTGCAGCTGAAAGACTTAGTTGTTATGCAACTTATATTAATACAACAAAACGCCAAAGGCTCAGAGGTAACAAAGGTGCCGTATTTTTTGGCCTATAAGACGAGACTTTTTACTTCTGAAGTCCGGGCTTCGACTTATAAGTCACAGCGACTTATCTACAAATTGGCAATTAAAATTTCGCAATTAGAAAAAAATATGCAACGGCCGTTCCATAAAAATTTAGAGTAAAATTACCCAAAATGAAGGCATACAGGTACAGCAAAATATATGTTAATCTTTCTCGAAGTATCTTCCCTCGAATGATATGCAATGGCCCCATCGTTCGGTCCACTTTTCAAAGCATGTGGCGAAGGCATTTTGTGGAAGCTGCATTAGCGACCGCTGTACAGCTTGAATAACGTCAGCATTTATGTTGAAACTTCTCCTTCATTGTTGGAAACAACCAGAAATCGCACGGGGCGAGGTCAAGACTGTAGGCAGGCTGTGGCATGATTTTAGTACTGCATTTAGTAAGAAACTGTTGGACACAAGCAGCCACATGTGGGCGGGCGTTATCATGCAGTTCCACTTGCCCACCAGTTCCAGTCGCTTAATCGAAATGTCTCGTTGCAGATGCTTCAAGACGGAAATGTAATACTTAGCATTGACAGTACTTTGCGGAGGAACAGTAATTTGTGGAGTGACTGCATTCTGGTAGACTACACTTTTATGATCAAAGAAAATTATCATCATCACCTTCCGAGCTGATTTTGTTTGACGGACTTTTTTTCGGACGAGGGGAGCCTGTGTGCTTCCAGACACTCATTGCGCTCTTCGCGAGGGGGTCTAAATAGTGGGCCCATGTTTCAATTGCAGTTATACTGTGTTTAGAAAGTTTCTATCATTTGCAGTCATTTGTTTCAACTAATGACACACCTGATCTCTGGATAACAATTGTTCTCTCGTCAGATGATGAAGTACCCATCTGGAACGCACACAATGCAGGAGTAATTTGTTGCGTAGAATGCGAAATGCCGACGTTTTTGAAACATTAGTTGACGCCACTATGTCTTCACACGTCATTCGTCGATCTTCTTGCAGGATTGCCCAAAGAGTGTTAACAATACGCTCCGTAACAGCACTCTCAGGTCGACTAGGCCTAGGAGTGAGTTCTGCCGACAAACGCCCCTTTTTGAAATCATGTTGCAAACTAAAAATCGTTGACTCACCCAAACATCTTTGTAAACATTTTTAATTAAACCCACTATTTCTGGAGACGTTTTACCCAAACGATAGCAAAATTTTTATCGCACAACGCATTTCACTTTTTAACTCTGAATCACTCACCTTCATAGCTGTATGGTGAAATGCAGACGTACCTTAAACAACTGCGCAATAACAAAACCAGAATCGTCTGCCACGGCTAATAACTGTGGCCATAGGTACGTCCTTAATTCAGCTGGTCGTCTGCTTGATTATGTTTTCCCCTTCGCACTGTTGCCAACTCAAAAAAAAATACTCTCAGTTTTTATGGAACGACCTTTACATATAAAAAATTGTGCCTTAAAGTCGGTCGTGATCCAAGCACCCAGAATGAAATATTACATTTATTTCGAAATCGTACGAAATGTAGTATTTCGTAGTAGTATTACTTGTTTAAAAGCAGTATTAAATATAGTATTACTTTTTGAAAACTGGTACAGTAGATATTTCCGTTCGACAGAAGCATCATTAAAATCGCCATGGCCGATTTGGCGTTGCAGCTGTCTTATGTTAATAACATCCCCTATGCGACCCCTCCAAGGCCCTAGTGGGTGGCATTCGCTTCTGGTTTCGCGTTGATTGTCTAGTGACAATTGCGTTGACCTCCGGCGACACTTGCGCTTTAAGAACAGCAATGATCAGATGCTAGCGAAAGAATATTTTTTTTTTTATGCACTGTCAATCTCTCAATTGTTAGTTCAACTGAATTAAAATCAACAATTGTTTCCAATTATTACTTTTATCTTAATTTATTTTATGTTTGTGATTGAAATCAAAATCACTTTTGGTTTCTAATTTCAATCGGACTCTGTGAAGAAAAGTAGCGAACGATAACTCCACGCTGCAAGCATCAGTCTTGTTTAACACACTTATGTGACGTTTATTATGATAACTTTTTTCCGAAAAAAAAATTTTAGTTATCTCCTTTTCTCTTTCTTTTAATATTAATTGAAACATAAAAAATATAGTTACAGAATTACGGAAGAGTAACCGATAATGTTTTAGCCTCGTCTTATGATCAGGATCGACTTATCTGTGAATGAAGTAAAGGAAATTGAAAATTTTAATTCATTCGGCGTATATTCCATATCGACTTATAAGCCGAAAAACGCGGTGCTTACGGAATCAGTACTTTATTCTCAACCAGAACTTCGCCTAATTGGGATATACTGTACTTAGCCACATATTCCTTAGACTTTGAATAAGATTTACAGTGCGTCTTGATCAAACCACATACAAGTGCCCTCTCTGCTCGGTAAAATCTACAGCACATCATTTTTGCTCACTTCTGAGTTAGGTTTCAAACATTAAACAAGAATCAACTAGTAAAGGTTATTTTAGAAATGTTAACGAAACATTGACTATTATTAAAGCAATGCAATGTAGTTCGGTTAGATGTATAGCATTGCTTGAGCATATACTAATTCAACAGAAAATAGAGCATTCAACTGAGCAATCCAAAAAGTTTCAATTGTATAATTCACAGCCATCATCAGTGGACGGCGATGTATTTTGCCCTAAATGCCAAGTCATCAATCATGATGACTTGGCTTTAGGGCAGTCTGGTATGACGGCGGTGGTGTGTGCGGACAAAGAAAGTATTGCTAGCATTTAACGATTCATCATTGACGTTTTTTATTCGATTTCATTCCAATCTTATTCAAGTTTTATTCCGATTTTATTTCAATTTTTAAATGGTCTTTTACTTCACTCTGTGTTTTACCAATATCATCGAGTGAATTATATTTATCCCGATGTATTGTCAAAGTTAGCACCAAGCACCCAGCGAAAAGTTCAAGTGGAAAGTGAGTGAGTTGACATTTCGCATTATTATTGTAACTAATTTTTTTATAATAACACCCCATAAAATAGTTGTGTACACTACCTTCCATGATCAGAACCTTCGAATTTAACGTGTGAAACAGAAAATTAGAAGAAAGATGCTCTTCAAAATGCTATTAAAATTTACCGCGTAGTCTAGCAGCAAGCTTATTTCGAGCTTGAGCTGTAATAGCAATCTGACACTTCGTGAAAAAAGAAAATGGAAAACTTTCCTTTTTGGGTAACCCATTTTTATACAACACACATGCATTTCTCCTGAAATTATCAAGATATTGGAAGGAATATATGGTTACAACATCCGCGATCCTAATCGTCCTATCGCGGTTACATATTATGTTCCTACACGGTTCACGAGAAGCGCATGGGCATGGTAAGTGATTTTGTCAGATAATGACGATATGACTAGTTGGTTCTAGATGTATTAGTCTTAGGGTCAATATGTTTCCCATCAATCTTGAATGCTTTTGAAGCATGATGTCTCTAGATTTATCGCTTACCCCATAGCTCGTGCAATCTCCGGTAATAAATTGCTCACTTGACAATAAACTGCTCAGAGAGGAAATGCATTACTTAATGAAATGATCGTGACTCCGTATTTGGCGAGGTAAACACGTCAGCTGCTGCGTCACGTGACACCGCTTTGTGTTACACAGCAGCAAGCTCTTGGAAAGGCTCTTTTGATAGAAATCTCATATTGAAATAAAATTTACATCGTTCCTTATTAATCAAGCGAAGCCGAACTTCAGTTTAGCTGACAGATTTTGCATCTATAATTCTTAATTAATCTGTATTTACGTAATGACGTTGAAGCAGAGCACGTTTAAGGAGACAGAGGGCCCGGGGGCTGGACAGTGTTTTGGGGCTCCAGTGTTAGGGGCGCACTTGGGATTTCACTATGGGTGGATGAAGAAAAATACCCAAGAGAAAACATTCCCAAAATATGATGAGGAAGCCATAAAAATATCCCCTCTGTATTAGAATCCCATGATTCAAGAACGAATCAGTGACAGTAAGAAAATGTAAACAATTCATGGTTGAAAAATGGGTACCAGGTCAGTTCTACTTTAAACCTTCCCCCTCCTAGAGGGGGTTGAACTTGTTGAAATTATATCGAAGTAAAGAGCAAAGTAATATGATCCTAATATCATGATTCTAACGAACCAATGCATGGAAATTTCACCTGATTATAGATGTGTACAAAAAAACATCTGTAATGCTTTCGAAAGATTTGAGGATGGACTGGGAGCGAATATACTTTTTGAGTACTCCTAAACGAGCGGAAAGAAATAGAAAATTTTTTCACAAGGCAGTTTCTTATATTTTTTGCTGTGCTATCTGCGGAATAACAAAAAAAAAAAACAACTGTAGAACTCTGTCAATTCTTCAAACTCCCTGCATAATTCTGGGGCCTCTTGAAAATACGAGGCCCGGGGCGGTAGCCTCCCCTAGCCCCCACTCTTAAATGGGCTCTGCGTTGAAGTTATTCAGCTGGCACTTAATCTAGAGTGGAGAAAAATTAGGGTACCTTGAACTTTGACTCAGTTGCAAGTAGACAATAAAATAAAAGTTCGTTTGGTGTGACATCCAGACATACTGGTGAAACAGTGCATATTAAAAAAGATCACTAGATCAAACCACACATACATCTGATTTCTTTTTGTTATGCAGCAGCAAAAAATTTTTTATTCGAGCAATGTTTTAACTTCTTTAAAAATGTGGACTATAAATTTAAAGAATAGACAACCAACATTAAATTTCAGCAATATATGGAGAAAACGTCGTGAGGTTATTCAAACTTGTACGAAGTTGATGAAGACGCAATAGTGTGTACAGAATCGTATAAAGCAAATTGAAAGGGAAAAAGAAAAGCAGAAAATTTCGAATGCTCCGGGCACTCAAAATCTTAGATAACTGATTGAAATGCACAAAATGTGCTGAAAAACGATGACGAAGTGAAATATTGGAAGTTAATTCAACAAGTTAGTCAAATCGTACAATGCATTGATTATGATATGCTTTCTAACATACCAGAAATCATTACTCAAGTTATCACTCAAGTTATGAGGATAATGGCTGTAGAATAAATCTCGCTCCTATGACCTGACCTTTGACCCCATTTCGATTATATTCAACAGAGCCGTTAAAGTATACTTCCGGAACAACATTATAAAGTTTTGTTTCAATCGAAGCATTTTTACGGAAGTTATAGCGCATAAGGGCGATGGAATGGATCCCGACCCTATGTCCTGAACTTTGATCCCATTTCCCCCATTTTCAACAGGGTTCGTCCCTAGTTTGCCCCCTACCACATACTAAAGTTTTGTCGAAATCAAACTATTTGTACGCAAGTTATGACGCATAAGGGCAAGGGAATGCATCGCGCTCCTATGTCCTGACCTTTGACCCCACTTCACCGATTTTCAATAGAGTTCATCTCCAGGTAGTCCCCTACTACAAACTGAATTTTAATGGAAATCGAACCATATTTACGCAGGTTATGACGCATAAGGCAATGGAATGCATCCCACTCCTATGTCCTGACCTTTGACCCCACTCCACCCATTTTCAATAGAGTTCATCTTCAGATAGTCCCCTACTACATACTGAATTTTAATCGAAATCGAACCATATTTACGCAAGTTATGACGCATAAGGGCAATGGAATGGATCCCGCTCCTATGTCGTGCCTTTGACCCTATTAATTCCGTTCTCAATAGGGCTCGTCCCCAGGTGGTCCCCTTCCACATACTAAAATTTCATCGAAATCGAGCCAGTTTTACGCGAGTTATATACGAATATTAACATATAAACTATTACATCAGTTTGGTTAGACATCTCATTTTGGCGAAATTCCTTACCGACGGTGCCCGAAAATCTTAGTAATGAAAGAAATTTCTAACCAGAAAAATCACATCGAACTCTAGGTTGCAGTGACTACGTCTTTTGAATCTTTTCCAGCGTAAAAGGAAGTTTTTAAAGCAGATTATTAGAATAGAAAACGAAAATCAGTGGTGAAAATGCATTTGCACCCCCTAGCGAAAAGATGTGCACTGCTTGTACTATTCCACATAGTGAATGGTATCAGTTTCAAAGAGAACTTTTTCAGCAGGATATCTAGAATCACTTAAAAGAATTCAATACTCGCAGTTCAAGTGTAACTGCAGGTACCGTAGGAATTCCATTGTAGTCAAATCTAGGAATCTTGGAGGATGACACAGCACTCTAAAATTATAAGAATGCTCTTCAAGCCATCTAAACACATCGGTCATGGTGGCGAAGGAAATTTGTGAAACATACACATACCCGCCACTGAATTAGAAACTTTTATTGCAAACTGTGTTGGCATCCTTTAGCCCAAATTACAACACGCATGAGGGTGTGGCATAGTTTTCTCAAGGTGTTGAAGTACATGTACGTCTATAGCATACCATGTATTCATCAGACAGTCATTTACCTGATTCAGATTTCATGAAAGAGAACTTCGCTCCTGTATATCATGCTCGCTGAACCAGTTATGAACACATCTTCCGCGATGGACAGTTGCATGGTCGTGCACGAAACATCCGTCACCTGCTGGACAGAAAGTCAACACCCCTGGATACATTTAATCGGCAAGAATATTCAGATTATCCTTGGAGGATACCCAACCTTTCAGCAATGTGAGAGGGACCTCCAGAACTTTGAGTTCTGCCTATAAGGTAGGCTTGGTTTATTGCTTCATAGGGTACTATCGAAATTTTTTGCCTACTGTCGGTACAGAACAAGATATACTGAGACTCGTCGAACCACATGACTTTTTTTCCAGTGCCCAGTCACAGTGTTCTTGACCCTACTGTAGACAAACTTTCCCGTCCTTCGCAAAAATCAGTTGCTTCCGTATAGGCATGCGACTGCCAATAGAGCCTTTGCACCGACGTCATTTTTGACGTCACGGTTACTTCTGGGTGGTTAAGAGAAATTTCGGCTGCTAAGGTTCCTATAGGAGTAACATGGGGAAGCGATTTCTGGACCGTCTGTCACTCGATTGTTTGAAGTTTTAGAAATGGTTAAAAGTTGTGTGGCGTATAGGTGCTTCTCAAAGTACGAGTAAGGTAGTGGAATTTCCTTTTATCGCATTCCAACTGCAGAAAAACGCCTGATTATGTGGAGAATAGCCGTAAATCAGAAAACATGGTCACCCAGGCCGACCGGATCGGAAGTAAACACTTCATTTCAGGTATCGTAAATCTGCATATTTTACTACGTTAATAGTCGAATTTATATCCGTACATTTCTTGCTCACTCTTATGTATTATTTTCATGTTTTTACGTAAATCCTTGTTCTTCTGTTTAAAACGCTCTGAATGCATGACGGATTAACTTTGCTATCGAATCGGAAATTGCTAAACTTTCGTGAACTTTATACTGTTACTGATTTCTAAATACTGAAGCAGATGCCTTTTTTCGAACCGAAATTTAAGGACATAGGTCCACATAGAATTGGAGGGTGCTCTCATACATTATTGTGTCTTCCGTTTTCCCGTATCTGTTTTTTTTTTTTTTTTCCCCTTTTCATTTTTTTTTTTTTTTTGGTGATAAAAAGAGTCCGTTTTTTGGGATATGATAAGTCTGTATTTTCTTTTTTTTTTTTAATTGCAATACACATTGGAACCAGTTAGAATTGTAACAAGTAATAAAAAATGTAACATAATAAAACTAAAATGTAACATAAAATAACTAAAATGTAACATAAGAAAACTAAAATGTAACATAAGAAATTTGTCGTTTTCAGTCTTCAGAATTAATACATTTCTAACCCACCCATTGGTAAAATATTTCTATGCATCAAGGCTTTTATAAGCTTTTAGAGCTTTTCCGGTATTACACAAAATATTGCCTTTAAATAGTTATACATATCGTGATAGTTCAGATCAGGGAGGTCCGTAGCAACACAAACTTCCGGACGATAAGAATATCTTTCAGATATGCTATATGGATTTTCTATGCCATTATTTCTAAGCTTTTCTTCGTAACTTGGCTTTTTCACCACATTAAGATGGCAAACTTTGTCAGAAAGAACCGTTTTTTTTAACTCTATGTACAGCAGCAGCAACCATTGAAAAGCATGGAGAGAGACCAGCTCGGGTACTTTCTAATCACCCGGAAGTCTAGCAGACAGTTTTGTGACGTCATGTGATCCTTTTCAATTCCTTGCTCGTAGTTCACTGAAATAAGGGTTGGGAACAGTCTTCATTCAATGCCTAGGTCAATTTGTTTCTTCGAACAAGACTTATCAAACGACGGCGATCTCGTTCCTAACAGACTGTCGTTGTGTCACAATTACCCTTCTTAGACACGCAATGTGGATTATTTTTCCACTGATTAAAGACCCGAGTTACCTCACCTTTTGATAAACAGCTCAGCTCTTCCTCAAAATCGTCGCTCCAGCCAGACGAGCACCAACAATAAAGCAATAAACCGTTTATCAAGCTCCTAAAGATCATTTGTTTTACCAATTGTATTTCACACTACTGTCGAAGTGACGTATGCTCTAATATAACTTTCCTTTTTAGTTTCTTTCTATATGTAAATTTGAGTTCGTCCTCCTTCGCGTTTCTCAAACTTAAAGTAATATCTTCTCTCTCGCAAGAGTATGGTTGACAACACCCTGAGGTCAGTACGCATGACATGTGGATATGTGCCAAATACGAACAGACTGATATATAATATTTGAGCAGCAGCAGTAAGTGGACATAGTGGAAGTATATTGCTAATTGTGGAAAAGATGTTGTTTAGTTTAATTTGTGTCTATTTAAAGGCTGCGTGTTGTGCTGATATATATATATATTTGTTCTCCGATGTCTGTCGCGTTATAAACCAACGTCCATCCGCTCGATGAAGCAGAAAACGTGACTCATCGGAGGAGGCAATCCTTTGCCAATCAGCGGAGGTCCAATTCCGATACTGCCGTGCAGATGTAAGCCTTTCCTGCTGACGCACCCTCGTTAGCATAGGTGCAGTGACCATTCGTCTGCATCGGAGCCACATACGCTGCAGAGTTCGCTGGACTGTCGTTTTAGACACACTTCCGGTAGTCGATTGACCCTCACGCACCTTCGAAACTGACGTTCACCTCTTGCATCAATTGCACGTGGTGCTCCGCAGTTTCCACGTCACTTATTCGCAATGGTGCCATTTCTCCAATCACGATACACTTTAACCACAGCAGCACGCGAATAGTTCACAAACTGCGCTGTTTCAGAAATACTGCCACCCTTGCTCCGAAACCGATAATCATCCCTTTTTACACATCTGATAAATCCCTCCTTTTATCCATGACAGCAACGAGTGATGTGTTTTCAGAATGCCTACAGCACACCTTATATACCCTCCAAGCCAGCTGCCTTCTTACATTGGTTACACGCTGCTGACGTCAAAGGTAGGAGGTATATATATATCATCATCATCAACCATTATCAAGCCACTGCTCGATGAAGGTCCCCCCAAGTTTCTTCCACAATTGTCTGTCTTGAGCGTGTTCTTTCCATGTCACTCCAGCAAACTTTCAAATTTCATCCATCCATTTCCCATGGGGACTTCTTCTGGGTCTTTTCCTGTCCCTCGGAATCCAGTCTAAAATTTCGGTTGTCCATCGGTGATCCATTCTTCTGGCAACATATCCAGCCCATTGTCATTTCAGTGATTTCACTCTGGTCATGATGTCGTCCTCTCCTGTCATTTTCCTTATCCACAAGTTCCTCTTCTTATCTTTCCTGGTTACACCAAGCATGCATCTTTTCATGCTTCTTTGAGGTGATGCTTAACATATCCCATCCTCTCCTTGAGAAATGTCAATCCCGCCTTCTGATGGTGCATCCTGTTCCCACTAAAGGGGCTCTGACGACCGATTAATAGCAGTACGATGGTGGAAATAGTACGATGATGGAATTTGATTAAAAATGCAGACCAGCTTGAACCCAATGACTGACCAGTAGTCATGACTAGTAGTCACGGGGTTCAAACTGGTCTATCTGTTTGCAGGCGCAACAAATTTCCCTTCCGGCTCCGCCCATCTAGTCACTGACAGTTTCCGTCCTCTACGTGTGTGTTGCGATGTTGTACTGCTTCATTTCCTCACTCTGTGAGTAGTTTCAGCAAAGAGTTGCGTTTTCATAAACACCCACTTGCGATGAAAGGTCAAGAACTTTGATGCACAAGTATGATTATATGAGTGAAACGGTCCATTAGGTTTTCCCTGGATGATAAATACACTACCTTAACATTAATATCCGGACACCCATCCATTGTTGGTGAATAAGGTCCTACGTAAGCACTGCGCACACAGACCTAAGCATAAATATGCCCGTACGGGATATAATGAAACAATGGTATGATTGTGAATACAAGATGCCTCGACCGACATTTAACTGATTTCAAGCGGGGATGGATATTAGGGTGCCACATGAACAATCGCTTCGTACGTGACTTTTTAGCGGAATTGAAGATCCCTAGGTCGACGGTTGGTGATGTGATATGCAAATGGGAACGGACTGGGGATGAATCTGCAGAGAAACGGCCTTGTCAACCTCCGAAACTAATACATGACATGAGAGCCCAACATACGACTGTCAGCTTGGAAGGACTGTCACCAATCAATGTTGTCTCAAATCACATACACTTTATGTAGACTATTGGGACTGATGATTGGCAACACTACAGTACACAGAAGGCTGAATAACATAGATTACCACACGTTTCAGAAGCCATCTGCAGTCTCCTAATAACTTTCCAACACGCCGACTAGGCGTGCCGTAAGGAACGTCGATCTTCTATTCTAGACCAATACAAAAATTGTGCTTTGAACTGTCGTGTTACGGTACCCAATTTAGCAGACTGGTGGTCTTTTCTGGATGTGACAGATTGCTGAAGAAAGATACTTTCTGGACTGTATCTTCCCGAAAATCAAGTTTGGTGGAGACAACGTGATGGTATGGAGTTGTTGTTCGTGTTTCCTCTTGTGACGATTACTCATTCCGGATAAAAGGATAAATACTGAGCTCTCCCCAGATGCCTTGGATAAGTATGCACTGCCAACATTGTGGCAGTACTGTGGGAAGGTCCATACCTCTGTCAGGAAGAAAACGCCCCATTTCACACTACTCGCCATGTTGCAGATTGATTTGAGGATATGAGCGTCGGAAAATTGGACTGGGAGTCCTAACCTGAACCTTAATAGAATACATACATATCACCAAGCTGTTCTCTGAGATTCAGTGGATAACTCCACCAGACAAATTTGTAACTGATTATTTACTTATTGTTGCTGTATCAAACGTCTTCATTTACAGCGATCTTGGCACACAGCTCGAGCTCCGCTTACATTCGTCACACGATGCACACAAGATTTGAGGTAATTCATACTCATTAACTTTTAATCATGCAGATATTCCTGAATCTGGTCTTCCCATGATCTCCTTGGCCTTCCTCTACTTTTCTTTCCTGGTACTTGGACTGAAAAATATTTCTTAGTAAGCATCTTATCACTCATTCCTTCAATATGGCCAAAACCACCTTAGAATATTAGTCTCCACCTCACTGACAACATTACGTTTTGCCTCACGTTACTGAACTGCAACACATCTTCATTCCTCACTTTATTCCTCACATGTTTAGAGAGTGTCCTGCCACAACACAACACCCCCCCCCACACACACACACCCCGTAAGTACCGTATCTCTTCCGCACGCAAACGGCTTCCATGCCGCTTCTGTATGACCCAGGTTTGACTGCCATACATGAGTAGGAACAATCACGCTTTTATACACAGCCATTCGGGACTTCCTTGAGAACCCATCAAACTATCATTCCAGTGAAATTCTCCTAAGGCAGATATGACTTTCAATGAAGAATTCACTCACCTACTAATTTCACCATCTAATTTGTTCTCTGTGTTAAACATGCTTTCTAATTACACAAACTCATTCACCTGGTCAATCACTATGCCATTTAGACGTACCTTGTATTCAGTACTAACAGTTATTCGCTCAAAAACCATAACCTTGGTGTTACTCTTATTTATACTTAATTTGAACTTTGTACAAACTTCGTACATCCGGGACAACATACTCTGCAAATCACCTTTGCTCTCTGCCAACAGGACTGTGTCATCAGCATACAACAATCTGTACACACGGATATTAACCAAGACATAAACCAGTTTTGTACATCGCGCATGCACGCATCCATAAATATATATTAAACAATCATGGCTACAAATTTTGAAGATGACAATCCTTTTTTTGGCGTAAATGTGACAAGGATGGTAAGTCAGATAATATCCGAAAACTTGAAAATTTTCATCGTCCTGGAGCGGGACTCGAACCCGCGTCTCCCAGAAAACGCCTAGGTATGCTAACCACTACACCACCCGGAACGACCAAGTTTCAAGTTTCCGATCAATTTGAATTTAATGAATCATGGTTACGTTACGCAACATTGTCTGACTCCTGTTCCAATAGAAATCCATTTTGAAACAAAACCATTCTCTTGAACACAAGCTCAAGGGTTATCCCAACAAACCAAGCTGAACTACGTAGTTCTTGCTTCAAAGAACGAATGGGGGAACATATCGGCGATTTTTTACAAAAGGAGTGGTGAACAGTATGCGACGAGAATTGGAGGCCGTTATAAGGGCCAAAGGTTACAGTATACAATATTAAATTTCCGGTAAAGAAAGATTATTTGTAAACATGTGGGTGTCTGGATATTAATGTCTGCCAGATCTGTAGACATGCGGATATCAGAATATTAATTTGGGTTTAGGAAATTTACGTTGGGTCAGCATCTGTTCGGTTTTGCGTTGTATTTGTGAAGGGAAGAATGGATCAACAGATCTAAAGACATTAAAGTTCTTTTCAATGCGTTTGTGATAAAACAGAGAAAGGAAGCGTAACATATCCTACTCATCAAAACTATTTTCTTTTAGGAAACGGGTTTCTAAAAAGAAAATAGTTTTGATGGGTAGGATATGTTACAACTATTTACTTTTGGAAAGGGAAAGGGTATCTTCGCAGGGTAAGAGAATATGGTTTCAATAAAATTCGTCCAACCCTCTCTTACGTACGAGGGTTGTACAGAAAGTAATACAAAAGTGGGCATAGCATTTTTGTTAACTGACAGAGGCCGTTTAAATTTTACATGTTGGTAGAGTAACTCTTCCTCTACAGTAATACTTCTCTTTCATTGCATGGATTACGGCACTGGATCTCTCCCTTCCCTGGAACCAGTGACCCTAAATTAGGGACGGGCGACTGCTTGTACCCTATTGAGTTGCTCACGGTGGTCGTTAAACCTCCAATGAAAAAAAAAAAAAGTATTCTTTTTGCCCAACTAATTTATTACCACCCTGTATACACAAATACATGCTGCTGGCAAATGGATGCAATATTACTCATACATGTTGACATACAGCAGAAAATTTGAAAATTACGTCGTGCTGGGACGGGAATCGTACCCGCATCTCCCGATCTATGTTCGAGTATGTTGCAGTTACCCCCTACCAGAACAAACTTCCCAGCAACTGAGGATGCATTTGGGATTCAAATGTAACGCTCCTAACATTATTTACGGAGACGCGGGTTCTATTTCCGTTCCCGGATGACGTAATTTTCAAGCTTCCTGAGGTATGCCTGCATGTATTATTCCGATATTTGACATTTTGCGTAGTTAGAATATACCAACGCCATTGCGTACACACCCGTTTTTTCTTTCTCGTATTGTATCTAACTGCAGTTATATATTATATGCTAAAATCGGTCGGTGATTTTGTTGCTATAGTGATGTACACCTATGAGCCATTACATTATGACCACCTCCAGCCTAGAGAAATGTGCGCGCCTGGGAACCAAACGGTGGCGCAGGTGAACTTCACACAGCAGTATATATACAACCCGAGGACCGGCTTTCGGTTAGTAGAGTGTTCGAAGTCAGAATAAGAAAAGCTGCCGATTTATCGGAGTTTGATGAAGGACAAATTGTGATGCCACGGCGCCTGGGAGTACGATATCAGAAATGGCGCGGCTTGTGGGTTGTTCACGTGTCGCTCTAGTAAGTACGTATCAAACGGATTGCACAGATGTCCAAACGACGAACTGTCGTCCAGTCGTGTGTCGTCCGCAGTTCATTGATGCCAGAGGGAAGTGCAGACCGTCGCGAATTGTTCACAGCAACCGCTGGGCCACAGTGCGACAAATCCCCCAGTTACAACAATGGTAATCAGGGAAATGTGTCACAGCACACAGTTCGTCGCAGCATTCTGCGCATGTGCCTGCGTAGCCAAAGAACCAGCCGGGTTCCCATACTCACTTCACGTTATCGCCAACAACGCATGAAGTGGGCCCAAGACCATCGAGATTGGACCGTGGATGATTGGAAGAAAGTGACCTGGTCTGACGAATCAAGATTTCTAGTGCATCATGTAGACGGCAGAGCGCGGATTCGCCGATTAGCAACGGAGACTATGGCACCTGGCGGTGTTATGCTGTGAGCGATGTTTTCTTGGGACAGTTTAGGCCCCATTTTCCCAAAAGCACAATCACTGACAGCTGTCAGTTATATTAAAATCGTTGCGGACCAAGTTCACTCATTTGCGGCAACATGACAATTGTGCTCCCTGCAAGTGATGTCCATTACTGTCAGATAATGCGCCATGCCACACTGCCAGAATCGTGAAGCGGTAGTTCGAGGAACATGCTGATGACTTTCTGTTAATGCCCTGGCCTCCAATTTCACCTGACATAAACCCAATTGATCATTTGTGGTTTGACTTGGAAATGAGGGTTCGCGCTAAATTATCATCACCCCGAAATGAACGGGAACTAACTGACCTACTGTTGACATTATGGTACCAGATACCCCAGGCTACCTCATCGAATCGATACCTTGCCGAGCTGCCTATCTTTTGCTGGCTAAAGGGGGTCGTACAGCTTATTAGGTAGGTGGTCATAATGTAATATCTCATCGGTGTACGTAGTTGCTTGTTGGTGAAATCAATCGTCTTCCATCTGATATTGTGTGTGCCTTGCAAGTTAAAGCAACATTATGTACAAAGGTGTGTACCTACCTCAACGTGTAGAACAATACCGTGGGATTTAACGTGTTAAGTAAGAAGTTATGTTTAAAGCGCTTAAGTAAGGAATATTAAACTGAAACATTACCCGAAATATGCATTTTGTTTGCTTATCTCTGCAACTGCCCCTTTTAACTGCAATACAGTAAGTTCGACTGATGTGACGTCACCTATCACAGGGTAGAGATTAATTCTGTGAGTGTTCCAAAGAACTACACTGGACTTGTGAAATGTTTTCTCACAATGCTTCTATTTTTATTTTATTTTAACCCCAACTCTGATATCTTCGTAGGAATTCCACGTGTGATATTTAAAAATGGTTTCACGGATTTACTATACAACAACTCACTTAAAATTATGCTCTGGTATCGCAGAGTCTACTGATAAGAAGTTTTCTAATTTTCTTCAAAAAAAGCATACGAAAAAAAGCATTTTGGTCGATCCGTGGAACAAATTTTAACAAAAGCATTTGATTTGCTCTGCAATGCATCAAGAACTTCTCAAGTACTTTACCTTGATCACTCTGCGAATATAATCATAGGAAGCAGCATCCGCGTATATGATGTGTCGCTTCATACGGTTTATCTTCTTTTCTTCCTGCACTGCTCTCATTTTGTCGGCTGCATGAGCTACTCAGACAGAAACAGCATCAACAGTTTCGATTATCACCGATGTTTCTCCTGTGAGCCTTTGCCAATGGCATTTCTTTCCTGAGCCGAACCCAATTGGTCCGATCTCTGCATTCCAGGCAAAGAACATCCCCCATTTCCTCCACTCTCTTGTCTACACAAATCACTAATGCTGCCCCCACCCCCCACCCCCACCCCCGTATCATCACAGCCATGGTCTTCCCTCGCCTCTATTACAACCGGATTTCGGAATTTTATTTATTTTGCAAACGCTGCTGCTATTTCATTCCGGAAATATTCTGCGCTTTGCTTAGCGGGGATGTTTATGAAGCTTTTAGCGTCTTTGGAACTCCGGTTGTGAAAGGAGAAAATCCGAAGCAAGGAAAATTTTGAAACTAGACTATGTATGGGAATGCTCGCTGGCATCGCTTCCTGTCGCACGACGCAGAAAAATCATACCTTAATATTGGTTTCCAAAAATCAGCAGTGGTAAACTAAATGCCAAAAGCGGTTAGTCAAAACATTTCTGATATATTAAAATATTACGGAAGAGGGTATAACGGAAATTCATCACTGCGCAGTTTTCTCTTCTATCAAAAGAAAATCACTCCAGATGAAACCACTGCATTTTAGCGACCTTATTCTGACGTATGTTAAAAGTACCTGATTATGTTATTTTTTACTTGTGTGTCTGACTAGGCACACAATATCTGAACGTACATCTAAGAATGACTTCCGAAAAAAACTTCTTATGCAAATAGTTGCAATCCTGGACAAAATTTGTTTCCATGTATATAGTCGAGTCACATTATTGTGACCACCTCCTACTTTTGATGTCAACAACGCGTAGCCAATGAAACAAGGCATGCCGCTACGGTGGCGCAGTGGTCTAAGCGATGGCCTCTGATCTCTCGTCCGAAAGGGGTCCGGGTTCGAATCCCGGTGAGGCATGGATGTCGTGTTTGTCTTACGGCACTGGCTCTCTCCCTTCCCTGGAACCAGTGACCCAAAATTAGGGACGGGCGACTGCTTATAGCCCATTGAGTTGCTCACGGTGGTCGTTAAACCTCCAATCAAAAAAAAAAAAAAAAAAAAAGAAACAAGGCACGTGTCGTCAGCTGGCTTGGTGAATATAAAAGGTGTTCTATAGGCATTCTGAAAACTTATCACTCGTTGCTGTCATGGATAAATGGAGCGATTTATCAGATTTGCAAAAAGGGATGATTATCGGCTTTTGGGCAAAGGGTGGCAGTATTTCTGAAAGAGCGCAGTTTGTGAACTGTTTGCGTGCTGCTGTGGTTAAAGTGTATCGTGATTGGAGAAATGGCACTATTGCAAATAAGCGACGTGGAAACTGCGGAACACCACGTGTCATTGATGTGAGAGGTTAACGTCGGTTTCGAAGTTGCGTGAGGGCCGATCGACACCCTACCGTGGAGAAACCCACTGATCGAATGAACCAGGGGGCTACCGGAAGTGTCTCTAAAACGACGCAGCGAACCTTGCTGCATTTGGGGTCCGATGCAGACGGATGATCACTACATCTATGCTAACGAAGGTGCATCGGCAGAAAATACGTACATTTGCACGGCAGTATCGGAATTGGACATCTGCTGATTGGCAAAGGATTGCCTTCTCTGATGAGTCACGTTTTCTGTTTAATCGAACTGATGGAAGTTGACGCGTAAGGCGAAAAACATCGGAGAACAAACACTCTTCAACCATTGCTGAAAGAACACAAGCTGGTGGGAGCAGCGTGAGGGTCAAGAAAATGTTTTCGTGCAATTCTCTTGGTCGACTAATACCTGTGGAAGGCACTATAGACCGAATTCTTTTTGAATCCATCCTTGCAGACCACGTACACTCATACATGCTGATTGTCTTCCCTGGGACGGATGGGATCTTCCAGCGCAACAATGCGACGTGTCACACAGCTTGAAATGCCCGAGAGTGGTTGGAAGAGCATGATGAAGACTTCAAAGTACTTCCCTGCTGGCCCCCTAATTTCCCAGACTTAAACCCAATTGAGCATCTGTGGGACCACCTGGATCGTGCTGTTTGCTCTATGGATCATCCACCACGCACCCTCCAGCAGCTGTCAGATGCACCGCAATCTCCACATACCTCAGAACAGCTTCCAGTCACTCCCAGCCCGTCTAGCTGCTGTCCGCGATGCACACGGCGGTAACTCTGGATATTAGCTGGTGGTCACAATAATGTTACTCGGTCGTGTATCTGTCACGAGGTAACGTAAATGTGAACGCTTATTTAACATGGTTTTTACCAGACGCATTTCAACAATGTTTTGGGGGAGCTTAAATCATCTCAGCTTCTGAACTATTTTGGCGTCTGAGTATTTTGCGTGAATTTACGTTACGTATGAAATCTCTCGAGACGTACTGAAGAGATCTTCTTTGAATAATAGAAAGAAAACATGCTCTTAAGTTTCCACCTTAAGTATGCAGATTCTTTTATCAAAACGCTTAAATTGTTTTTCTGTGCATACCAGCTGGCTCAAAAGTACGTTTAAATTTCAAAACTTTATCACAAAAGCACACATACGTGTATTACGGTGCAGTTGCACAAAAATTCTCAGCTTATAGGGGGTTATTATTTAGCAACGTAAAGACTTTTAGTCCGCAAATGGAGACGCTTTGCGCGATGCAAACCATGAAATATACAGAGTCGTATAAGAATAATATGACCAACTACCTTATAATGAGAATAACCACCCTTGGTCCGGATGACAGCGGGGAAACGGCGTGGAATGGACGCAATGAGGATCTGGAAGATTACCCGAGGCACACGTGCCCGTTTAGACTGCAGCAAAGCACGGAGATCCCGGAGATGACGTGGTTTGTGTCGACACGTCGAACCTATCGATTCAAATAGTTCCACAAGTGCTCTATGGGATTAAGATCGGGCGATTTCACCGGCCAAGGGAGAACAGAGACATCGCTGCAATGTTCCTGGAAACAATCATGCACCCCCATTGCTACATGGCAAGGCGCATTGTCCTTTTCGTAGACACCATCACCACCAGGGTAAACGTCCAACATGAAGGTATGCAAGTGGTCAGCGGAATACACAGGCACCATTGGCGTTCAGGGATTCATCCAGTGGGACTAGTGATCTCAGGTCATACTAGGATAACGTCCCCCAGACATGCACACTGCCACCGCCGGCTTGTACTTGACCGGCAAGAGTGTCTGGGTGTTGATTCTCGTGTGCCTGACACCGTATCCCGCACCGCCTGTCACTTCTGTGAAGTAAAAATCTCGATTCGTCGGAGAAGGCAACCTTTTATACTCTTCCAATGGTCTATGACGGTAGTCTCGTGTGACCTGCAGGCGTCGTTGCCGATGGACCTGGGTTATCATGGGCGCCTTGACGCAGCATCGATTCCGGAGACCCATGCATAAGAGGGTTCGCTCTACTGTTATCGGGAACACGTACCTGGGTGCCCCAGCGTTCATTTGCGTGGTCAACTGCTGCACTGTTGCGCTTCGATTGCCCTTTACCAGTCGACGTTCTCCTCTGAGGTCGATGGCCTTTGGGGCTCCACAGTTATGACGTCACGCGGTCCTCGGTGTGCCAGTGATCCATTCTTGGTACACCCTTACTACAGCACCTCGCTAACAGCCCACGAAGTCTACTGTTTCTGAGACGCTTCCACCCTTTGGCACTTTAGCTGATGATCATTCCTTTTTTGAAAGTCCGTCAAATCACTGCGTCTACTCATTGGTCTCAGGTTACGCACTGTAGCTCATCTGTCCTGGCCGGCCGCTTATATCTCCGTGTGGTCGAGCTTATCACGTGCACTCTGTGACGCGCTTGGGCGGGTACACTGTGATTCCGGGGAGGGGGTCGCATTATTTTGATACGACCGTGTATGTGAATCTAGTGCCTTTGAAAGCACTAAGTTTCAGCTATTTATGATCTTTGAATTGCCTTCATCCCTTTCTTTATTTAAAACGGTACTAGCGAGGAGTGTTGCTTCGATGTTAACTTTGCCGGGTAAAGCCTTGTTAGTGAAGCTTTTTTTGTAGGTAAGTGGAAAATCGGCAACAGAAGCTTTGTGAATGTTCGGAAAACAGAAATTTCTAAAGATGAGCCGAGCCGATTTCCTTCAACTTGTGCCGGTTTTCAGTGTCTGGTGAGACGATTTGAAGAAACTGGAAATTTGCTGGATTTTCCCTGACGCGGGAGACTAAAGCTAAAGGAGTTCCGTTCAAATACTGTGGCGGAACTAGCATCTTAAACCACAGGTGAAACAAATAGTACTCGTGAAGTGATAAGGTGTTTTGGCATACTGAGAGCATCTGTAAATCGTATCCTTCATGGTGTGCTGAATATGCACCCATACTAACCGCAAAGTTTACACCATCTGTTATACCAACGAAAAAACACAGCTGGAAGAATTTCCCTAATGAGCTCAGGCAAAGATCACTGAGGATCCCCAGTGGTTGCTAAATGTGTTTTGGATAGACGAAGCTTATTGTTCGTTACATAGGTTTATCAACACGCATAATTGACGAATATGAGCAAAGAATGATCCACAGCGCACACCTTATTACTGCACTTTTCACCACTAACTTTGTGGTGTGAATTCACTGCATACGTCATTCCTTTATGTACTTTTAATTAATTTTCTCTCTAACCTTTTATAGACTTTTAATTAATTTCGTCTCTAACCTTTTATATACATTTAATTAATTTTCTCCCTAACCTTTTATATACTTTTAATTAATTTTCTCTCTAACCTTTTACAGACTTTTAATTAATTTTCTCTCTAACCTTTCATACACTTTTAATTAATTTTCTTTCTAACCTTTTATATACTTTTAAGTAACTCTCTAACCTTTTATATATTTTAATTAATTTTCTCTAACCTTTTTTTTATATACTTTTAATTAATTTTCTTTTTAATCGTTTATGTACTTTTAAGTAATTTTGTCTCTAACCTTTTACACACTTTTAATTAATTTTCTCTCTAACCTTTTATAGATTTTTAGCAAATTTTCTCTCTATCCTTTTATAGACTTTTAATCAATTTTCTCTCTAACATTTTATATATTTCAATAAAAATTAATTAAAAGTATGTTTAAAGATATTTCCCTTCTAAACAAGTACTTAAGGCTTTCTTAAAGAGAGCAATAAGAAAAGCTGTTTTTAATGTAGCGTCAGGAGTTCAGAATTAATTTAAAATTCCACCGTTGGTCGTGTGGTGATAACTTTTTGAAATCTTAATTGGTCGTCGGATGAAGTGCAATTATCTACTTTATTTGGAACCTTTGGTGCTATGGAAAAAGCAATTTCTTTATAATAAAACAAATAAAATAAAATAAAGTAAAATGAGATAAAATAAAATAAAATAAAATATCTAAAAAGAATGAAATGTATTTGAATATTATTAAAAATTTAAAAACTACATAGGTAATAAAAACATATTTTTTATTAAAGAAAGCTGAATAGATGTAGTTTTATTGCGATAATTATGTACATTAAGAAAGTTACTGTTTGGGTTTCCTATAGCTGATATATATATATATCATCATCATCATCATTGTCAACCATTATCAATCCACTGCTGGACGAAGGTCTCCCCAAGTTTCCTCCACAACGGTCTGTCTTGTGCCAGTCTCCTCCATGTCACCCCTGCATACTTTCGAATTTCATCCACCCATCTCCCATGTGGTCTTCTTCTGGGTCTTTTCCTGTCCCTTGGAATCCAATCTAAAATTTCGGCTGTCCATCGATGATCTGTCCTTCTGGCAGTATGTCCAGCCCATTGCCATTTCAGGGATTTAACTCTGATCATGATGTCTTCCACTCTTGTCATTTTTCGGATCCACGAGTTCCTCTTCTTATCCCTCCTGGTTACACCAAGCATGCACCTCTCCATGGTTCTTTGAGTTGTCTGCAGCCTTTGTATGTCTCTTTTAGTTAAGGTCCACGTCTCTGCACCATACGTAAGCACTGGAAGGATGCATTGATCAAACACTTTTCTTTTAAGACATAATGGCATATTGCTCTTGAAAATTATGCTGTTTCTTCCAAAAGCTCTCCAGGCAAGTTTTGTACGCCGATTAATTTCTTCATCAATGTGACCCTCACTTGATATCTGCTGTCCAAGATAAACGTACGTGTCTGTTATCTCCAGCTTTTCTCCATCAATCGATAAATCTTCATTTCTTGTAAAAGCATTGAACATCACTTTTGTCTTCTGAAAGTTCATTTTTAATCCCACTTCTTTACTCTTGTC